>OZ020270.1:44241092-45504600 GCA_963971225.1 Melieria omissa
GCCGTGTTGGCGGTGTTGCGGCTGCTGGTAGTAGTATTTGTATGGTTGTTGTTGTTGCTGATATTGCTGATATGTCGTGGCGTAATGTTGCTGCTGTTGTTGTTGTTTGTAGCTATAGTGCTGGTATAGCGTATATTGTTGGTCCAACTGCTCGGCCGGCTGCTGGTGCTGCTGTTCTTGCTGCTGATAGGACGACAGCGTGTACGGACGCTGCGGCGACAGCGACGACGACGGCGGCCACGCTTTCGGTCGGTGCAGTTTCAAGTGTTGCGCTGGCCCGACGGCCGTTTGTGCCGTCTGCTCGGAGCAATGCGCGTGGTTGGCGTTGCAGCTCGTTGCGTCGTCGCGTACGTTAGCCGTTTTAAATTCACTTACGCAATCATTCGCAATTTTTTTAAATTTATTTTTGCATTTTTCACTGGACAAAAATTTATTATCTTGTTGTTCTCTGTTGTTTTTGTTGTGCGTTTGCTTCTTGACTGATTTTGTGACTAAATTTGAGCGCCGAAAATTGTAGCCAAATTTTCAAAACTCTTTTTCTTTTTTTAGGTGCTGAATTTCTACGATTTTGATAAGAATTTTAGGCTATGATATTGTGGAATGTGCGAAAGCGGTTTTCTGCAGAAATTTTAAGATTGAACGAAACTATTATTTTTATTTAACTTTCATTATCGTTATTCAATCAGTATTCATGTAATTTTATTATAAATTCATTAGTTATTAGCTAACTAAATAAAACAAGAATAACAATAATTAACTAAAATAATTTAATCAATCGAATAATATGTAAATTAATATTATTATTATTATACTTATAGGCTATAGTGCACTACGACCAATTTGATCTTTTGTGCAGCCTTTGTTTTAACCATCCAAGTTAAGGCTTTTTATAAATTTTATGTTAATTAATAATTATGTTATATGAATAATAATTAATAATTATGTTATATTAATAATAATCAAATAAAAATACGAAATGAATGAGGAACTGATTTAAAGCTTGCTCAGAAAAATTCCTTTTCAAATGTATTAAACAAATTTTAATCTTTGCAATAGTTATTAAAATTTTAGTAGAGTTTACTCAATTTTCATTTCTTTGTTTTTGTTTTATATGTATATATATATATATATATTAATATTTTGCATATATTTCTAAGTATTCTTCTTTCATTATTCAATAGTATATTATTTGATTTTATGCACAGCGGAGAGGGTTGAGAAGAGTTGGTTACCATTGGCGACAGGGACAACGATTTGTGCTCAGATAGATTTTACATGTATACAAATCGTTTTACTCTATAATTGGTGTTAAAACTATATCAAACGTAACAGCAGATATCAAAACAGTTCAGCTACGCGCTCAGTTTTCATTAAAGCTTTCCAGCATACATGAAGAGGAGCAGTGGCGCATACAGGATATCACTTTGGAGGGAGGAGGTTTGTGTACAACTTTTGAGACGAATACCATTCGAAACCATATTGTGTGTCAGGAATTTTTGTATTTGGGGGTTTGAACCCCAACCCTGCCCCCTGTATGCGCTACTGGAGAGGAGGAAATTTTCTCTGAATTTTACCGAAGTTTTGACAAAATAAAAGTCAGCGAAATTTCTTGTTCATTTCAACAAATTTTTGGGAAATTTTCACTTCTACAACGACTTTGCAGATGTAAAGTCAGCAGCTAACTTTTGTGTTTCTAATGTTATTTATTTTTTTGTACCGGGCGCAGTGCCGCCTTAAGGTGCTCGGTGCCCCCCAAAATTCTTCAATTTTAGGAAATTCAAAAAAAGTTGTATAACTGCTGTAATTTTTTTATAAAGTAAAGTATGCAAATAAAGTAGCATAAAAATGCACATGCAAAAAAAACGAACCTGTAGGACAATAGCAATTGTAAACTTGCAAGTGATAACATTTATCATTTCAACACATAACGTCTAAAAAACAAAATTAAAGGAATATTAATTTTCAAAAATTTTCCTAATTCTTATTTGCATTCAACATACAAAGTTAAAAATTGTTGGCAGTCTTGTGCATATTAAAAAGTATGCACACCAATAAACATACAAATTCACGTACTAAGAAAAACAAACGTCCAAACAAACATTTTCTCGATATAAATCAGGGGCGTAGCCAAGGGGGGGTTTAGGGTGTCAGAACCCCCCCCATAGCCTATAATTTGTCAACATTTTCAATCAATATGCATCGTATGTACGTTCCCACATTAGCAAAAAGGTCTTTTCATCTTGAAATATTTAAAAGAATATTAACAAAACCCTTTTTTTACCGAAACTAATTTGTTTTTTTAATAGTCACGTTTAGGCTTAATGCAGCGATTTGCATGTTCTAAAAACAGGAATGTCGTTCAGGATGTCGGTACAAGCCTTATGGATGGTTTCTACGTTCTCAAAACTCTTTTTTTCATCGGCAGATGCATTCTTTGAAAAGGTGAAATTCGCACGGTGCCACATCATGTGAAAACAAAAAAACAGTCAAAACAAGTGTCAATAGATGGGATGGCATCCTTCGATAGCCAAATGTTCAGTTAAAATGCAATAAATTTATGCTATTGAGATGCTTAACCTTCGCCTTACTAAAGATGATCCCAGGCACTTCCGCTGCTATTTTAAGTAAAACTCACAATAAATATATAATAATTAAAAAATTTTTTCATACTTCAGCATTTAATATCTTCCTCTGGCGATAGTTCTTATTTCGAAAAAAAGCCTAACTTTATTGATTTATTTTGAGACTATGGAAAATATTAGAAGATTTCTTTCCAGAGGGTTTATTGAACACATAATGAGGTACGCAAACAAATTTTATCGTGAGTTTTAATCAAAATGGTAGTGAAAGCGCCTGGGATCACCCAGATACATTTGTATAAAAAATGACAAAATTCAAGTTTAAACATGAACAAAATTTCAAAAAATATTTTTTCATGTTATTGAAAATTACCTTAAAATTTGTGCAGATATTAAACATGAATATTATAAAGATCACCCGGGTGGGTATAAGTGAAGCGAAGGTTAAATCCAATTTCAAGAATTTCAATGAAGATTTTGGCTTATCTTTTATGAATTACCGCCAAGTTTTGATGGAATCTGTGGTGATCGCGGATTTCAGTTGGTCAACACGTTGGCCATCATTTATGATCAGACAATCGTTTTTAAATCGCGTATACCACTTATGAACTCCACCACGGTATAAACAATCATCATTATAAACTTGGTCCATCAATTTAAATGCTTCGGTTAAAGTTTAAACATGTTTAAAACAATAGTTAATATTGGATCTTTGTTCGATGCACATTTTTGTACGATGACACAAACATACTTCAACTTCAGATGCAATAACTTTGCTTTCAGTCCACCAATTTTCATGAAATTTTTACTGAAAATCAGGGAACAAATTTAGTTTTTAATGCATTAATTCACAACAAAATTCCCTATTTGGAAAGTGCACTTTACTTAAAAAACATGTAATACTAAACTGGCAAACAATTTTTTTAAAACCCCCCCCCCCATGACCAAGTTCTGGCTACGCCCCTGATATAAATCATTAGCGAGAAACTCTCGAAATAATCTCGATAATGCTTGAATTTTTTCCTTGAAGAATTTGAAAATTTTCAAGTCAAATGAAATAGTTTTTTATCAAACGAAAATTTCTCTTACGTGAATGTGGGCGCATTTAAACGAGTTGCGAGTTTGTGCATTGTTGTGTTGTACTTATAATCGTTATTTGATTTGAATAATGGACTGGCCATGCGACAGTACTGTCTTTTCAGAAAGAAAATAAGTTTTCGTTATTTTATCCAAAATGCTACTGAGGACAAGAAAAATGACTTTGTCGAAACGATTTCGAAATTTTCAAAATTTTCGACCTCGTTACGATATCTCGGAATCTCGATATCGTTACGATAGTGTCATTTTTTTCGTTCTCGATATCAATTTAGACACTTTAGCAATACTCTAAAACGAGAAAAATTCTCGCCTTAAGGGGGGTTTCTACCTTGTGCGGTCAAAAAAAATCGATTTTTTTTTCATGCATTTTTGGATTAATACATGATTGTAGAATACGCTCCCAAAATTTGAAGTTGAAATCTTTCGAATTACGGAAGCAATTTATTTAAACAGGTAGCGGTGTCGAGCGCGCCGAGTACTGAAGCAAAACTTTGAACGCGTTTTTCTCAAAACTACATTTTTTGACCTTGCGGAAGTGATTTAGGCCACACGAGTTGAGCAATACCTACGAAATTTTAAACAGTCATTTATCAAGGTCTTAGCTATGGCTGGAACTAGGATCTTCAAGAAATAATAATTATTTTTCATTAAAAATATAAATTTGTATTGAAAAAAGTAGGTAAAAATTTAGTTTTTTAGTCAAAATCGCATAAATCCTTCATTTTTCATTTTTTTTTTTAAATCCTAGTTCCAGCCGTGGCTCAGTTGGTTAGTGCGCGGTCCAACGAGTCGCATGCAGAGCGACGCAAGATCGAATACTGCATGTAGTAACACCTAAAAAAAATAACGGGAAACTCGTTTTCTCTTTCGGTGGCTGTCCTCTCAGCTGGAAATGGCAAACCTCTGAGAGTAAAAATTGCCTATGAAAAAGCTCCCAACCTGCCGTTCGGAACCGGCATAAAACTGTAGGTCCCTTCCACCCGCGTACAAAATTCACACGCACAACACGGGTGGTTGCGGGAAGCTAGGCCTTAGTCTCGCGTAAGCGGGCTGTCGTGCCAATCAATTATTATTAATTATTAGTTCCAGCTATAGACAAAAGGATACAGAATAAGAAAAAATTTCATTTTTGTGTTTCAAGTCATCTCAAACAGCGGCAGGACTTCCGCGAGTAAGGAAGTCCTGCCGCCATTGCTCGATGGCCCCCTCCCCCCTTTGCATATTTTATCTTGAAACTTTTTTTACTTGTACTTCCAGTGTTTATCTTAAAAACCTTCCCATCAAAAATTTGTCAAAAAAACATGTTTTCTCGGCCGCACAAGGTAGAAACCTGCCTTAACGATACCGATTCTACAGTGCGTTTCAAAAATAAGTGTTGGCTTATCTTTTTAACCGTAAAAGTTTGTCATATGTTAGTTTTAATATCAGATCATCTTCTATATTATAATACCGTTTTCGCGTATGTTTCTGTTTTCTTAGGTGGGTACAAGTTTTCGCCGAAATATCAAGAATTAAAAATGAGTACTATATTTTTGAAGCGTTACGAGTAGTGTTTTTGGTAAAATCTCCAAAGGGTCCAAAATTGAAACCTCCACAAGTCGCAAAATACACGAAAACATCAGTTTCATTTGTGAAGGAAACATTGTCGCAGAAAAGAGTCGAAGTATCAACGGCCATTATCCGACGCAGGCTTCTGAAATCGGGCATTCCTCATAGAAGTACCATGTCGAAATCGCTATTGGGTAAAAACATGTGGAAAATCGTCTGAAATAACATAGAGAAAATTTGGGGTGGAAACCAGTGATGTTAACTGTAGGGAAAATTCCCTACATGTAGGGAATTTTAGCGAAAATTGTGTGCGTAGGGAAAAAAGGACCGATTTTTTTAAATTCACTAAATGTAGGGAATTTTCAAACAACCCTGGTTATGGAAAATTTTGAAGTCAAATTAGTCAAACTAAAAATTTTAACGATCAAATGTTGTTTCCCAATTTGTCAAAGTTGGCCAAATATGTTTCGGCACTACCACATTCTAATGCAGACTCTGAAAGAATATTTTCGAACAAAAAAGGAACACATCAAGCCATGACAATTTGACTTCAATTTGTATAATTCGCTCTTACTTAGAAGACGAAGATATCACCTGTGTAAATTTTCAATGTAAAGAACAGCACTTTAAGAAAATTTCATACACTGAGTAGTATGACCATAAATAATTAGTCTTAGTGTAATTTTTGTACTGATTTTTTTAATGTGATGAAATGGTATCTCAGTGCAAAGCACAATTTTTTTTATGTTATTATGTTTCCATGTTTTAAGGGGACCCGGTGGTCTAGAAATTTCAAAAAATCGATTTTTTGTTTTTTCGATATTTCGAAAGTATAGAATGTAAGAGTGAACTTTTCATGCGGAAATTCCCAATATTATAGCTTCTACAGCCCATTAACCAGGTATAGAGCGGTCCGCGCTCTATACATCTGTACCTCAAACTAACTCATTTATCTCGAAACGACTTTTTTCGGTACGCCGCGGATGAAAACAAAAAAACTATTTAACCGAATCACTTGAAATTTGGATATGTTGTTCACAACATGTACGACTATCGTCGGAACTAGAATCATAATTTTATTTAAATAATTTCTTATTGTTTACACTAAAAAACTAGTGAAAAAAGACCGGATTTTACGAACTTTTTTTCAAAAGCGCGCCATTTTGTCAATTTTTAATTTTTTCGATTTGTTCTAGTTCCGACCATAACTGCACTCTTTCTGATTAAGAGTTTTCTTGAATTTTGTGTTTCAGATGAGTAGAAGTCTCGAAATCACGTACGCCGTCCGGGTCCGATTTTTCGAGAGGGTCATCTTTAGCAGCATTTTTATAATAAAAAATATTGTTTTTAAAATGCAAACAAAAATGTTTTGTATGCTCAATAAACGTAGTAATAAGCCCAAAAAGTTGAAACATCGTTTTTTAAATTTTTAATGGCAAAAAAAACCCGTGAAAACAGGTGAAATTTTCGTGCTCTAGACCACCGGGTCCCCTTAAATCGTATCTCAGTACAAAGCACAACTTTGTTTTGTTGTTTTCATGTTGCAAATGAATTAAAAGAAGAATTAATAAATGTTATGGTTTTTACTTTTGCGACTTTTATTCACAATAAATTAAAAAAAACCTTAAATATTACAAAATACTTGGAAAATAAGTGTAGGGAATTTCGTAGGGAAAATTGCTGGACAGCGTAGGGAAAAGTAGGGATTTTTTTCAAGTCGCGTAGGGATTTTTCAAAAAAAAAGTTAACATCACTGGTGGAAACACTAAATTGGCCATCTCAAAGTCCAGATGCAAACCCAATCAAAAATATTTGGTCCTTAATGAAGCCAAAGCTTAGAGGAAAAATAATATCAACAACAAAACAGCTCATTTTGGCATTAAAACGGATTTCGAGAGGGGTTTCTTGGAGTACACTCAAAAATAAGCCAAAATTGTAACAAAAGATGCCAAGCTATTACTGACAACAGCGGAGACTGGAAAAAGTTTTGATAATAATGCGAAAAAGATATTTGCATAACCTTTCAGAAAATATATACACCCATACCTCGCTTTACGGCCTAGATACGTTCCACAAAACTTGGCAGTAAAGCGAAAAGCCATATAAGGAAACAATTATTCAATAGACTTCAAAAGACTCCAAAAACCAACAATAATCTATAAATAAAAATGAAACAAGTTCATGTTATTGGGTGTACAACTTAATAACCGGAATGTTTCAGCGAAATTTGATGTTTTATTGTAGAAAAATCTTACAATATATTTTATTCAAAGTATTGTCCCTCGGAAGCTACAACATTTCCCCATCTTTCAGGCAATTTATGAATTCCATCCCAAAAAAATTGCGCTGGCTTGGCGGCCAAAAACGAATCTATCCAATTTCGGATGCCTTGCTCTGAAGTGAAGCGTATTCCGGTGAGGGCGTTTTGCATCGAGCGAAATAAATGGTAGTCGGACGGGGCAAGGTCTGGGCTATAAGGTGGGTGAGGTAAAACTTCCCAGCCATTGGTTTCCAAATAGTTCTTAACCGGAATAGCAACATGAGGCCGAGCGTTGTCATGATGGAAAATTATGGCCTCGTATCTGGTCGCATATTCCGGGCGTTTTTCGATGGTGGCACGCTTCAAACGAATCAATTGTGTTCGGTACAGGTCACCATTGATTGTCTGGCCCGATTTCAACAACTCATAATATAACGGCCCCTTCTGATCCCACCAAATACACAGCATAACCTTGGCGCCATGGATATTTGGCTTCTCCGTTGATTTGGCTGGTTGGCCGGGCTTCACGTATGACTTTTTGCGCTTGGGATTGTCATAATGGATCCATTTTTCATCCCCAGTCACGATCCGATGCAAAAATGCTTTCTTTTTATGGCGCTCAAGCAGCATTTCAGACATACAGAAGCGCCGTTCAACGTCTCTCGGCTTCAACTCATAGGGGACCCAAGTACCTTGCTTCTGAATGTATCCGGCGGCTTTCAAACGTTTCGAAATTGCTTGCTGAGTCACTCCCAACGAATTGCGAAGTTCTTCTTGTGTTTAACACGAATCCTCATCGAGTAGCGTCTCCAATTCTTCGTCTTCAAACTTTTTTGGCTGTCCTGGGCGTTCTTTGTCTTTGATGTCAAAATCGGCACTTTTGAAGCGTTGAAACTATTCAAATCACTGTGTTTTCGCTAAAGCATCGTCGCCATAAACTTCTACAAGCAAACGATGACTTTCCGCAGCAGTTTTCTTTGCAAAAAAATGACTCAACAGAACCTCCCGCTAATGCTGTCTTTTTCTCCAATTTTCGAAGTTATTCATCGTGAAAAATAATAATGATGCACACAAGATAAAATTGTTTTGTTGACTGATTTTGATAGCTGTCAAATGTACCTTCAAAATGACATATATATAAGGTTAGAGCTTTCACGATATTTGTTAGTACGGACATCTAGCGTCAAATTCCGGTTATTAAGTTGTACACCCAATACATAAAATATGTGTATGTGAATATGTACATACACATATTTTACATAATTTTTTTTAAAATGCCTTTAATCTGAAGATGATGAAGAAATGGTAACCTGCGGATCACTGTCGTCATCATTTTTCGCTGGTAAAGATGGGCCTGGTTTCAAAAAATTGTCCTACGTTCGAAAAAACGTTTTTTTGGCCGTTATAACGAAACATTTTAGGCCGTAAATCGAAAACGTGCCTTAATTGAAGAGGGCCGTTATAGCGAAATGCCGTATAAAAAGCGGCCGTATAGCGAGGTATGGGTGTATAATTCATTACTATACCTTCTTTTGTAAGTTTTATAAGCAACACTTATTTTTGAAACGCACTGTATATCGCTTGAGTATCGTTTTGGTTTACTGGGTTGCTACGATTTCAACACATCAGAAAATCACTAAGAGTTAACAAAATAAAGGAACATTCATTTTCAATAATTTTTCTAATTCTTATTTACATTCGACAGACAGTAACAGACGAAATTTTTGTTAATGTTTGCACATGTTATTTTAACCCGAATTAGCCCACGTAAATTTTTTTTCGAATTTCAAAAAGATTTTTTAGGAGCATACTCTTTATATGCAACATGAAAAAACCGCATCATTAGCGCCCACAGGACGCTCGGAATGTCCTGTTGAAATATGGCAACAGGCACAGAAAACTTCAAAAAAAAGATCACAAAAAGTATTTTTCGGAGTAGCACTCTTATGGGACATTACTTCCTTCTTCAGACACTTACAATAAAATACATTTCATTACGCGATCAAGATTATAAGTATATATTTTAAGTAGGTCTAAATTTACCTACTTTTTCATGCCCCTTTTTTTTGCACTAAATATTATGTATTCACTTTACGATGCACTACTTTATACAAACAAACACGCACTGTTTCCCAAATGATTTTTAGTGAAAGCAGAATCAATTCTGCGTTCAATATGTGTTTCAAAGTAACGGTATCTATATTCGTTTGTATGTTATGATCGTTTGAAAATATGTCTATCGTGCGTTGCCATATGGCAACACTGGGCTAATTCGGGTTAATGTATCGTTTTGTAGGGGTAAAAAAATCATAATATCTAAGTAAAAAAATCATAATATCTAAGTAATAATAACTGTAAATTTTTTTCACTTCTACAAAGTTTAATGAGTAAGAGGTGAACCAGAAAATTTTTAGAATTTTTACGCATCCGGCATACGAAAATGTTAAGAGTTAGGAGCCTGGTATTTGCGAGTGAAAGTATCCATAAATATTGCAGTTTCTTGCTATATTAGTCAATTGCATCATGGATCTACTTTAGTCAACATGTCCATCCCACAAGAACGTTGCCTTAAATTAATATTGGACATTTACTTGACTTATCAGACCAACTCTAGACTAAGCATTGCAAGAGAAAGCAAAGCGAACGTAGCGATGATTTATAATGTTATAAACAACTACAACGCGGGAAACTCCATCTACAGAGGCGAAGAATCAGTCAGAAAAAAGGGTCCAAGTAACCCAGAAGTGCTGAAGAGGGTTGTTAGCACACATCGGAATAACCCCACGAGGTAGACTTGAGATGTTGTAGCTGCATCAGGCACATCGCAATCAACTGAGATGCGATATAAGCGAAGTCAAAGGTTAAGGACCAAAGAACAACAGAAAGTGCCTGACCGTTCGGAAGCAAAAGAAAAATAGCGAAGACGCGGGCTCGAAAACTGCATGACGATTACGTAACCAAGTTCGATTGCGTGATTCTCGATGATGAAACCTACTGTAAGGCAGACTTCAAGCATTTGTCTGTGAATGCCTATTTCACTAAAAAGAATAAGGATGGAACACATAGAAAATATTCTGAAGTGAAATAAACCAAATTTCCAAAACGCTTCATGGTTTTGCAAGCTATTTGCACCTGCGGTTTACGGAGCAAAGCGTTCATTAGGTAGGTATAATTAGGTCTAGAATTAATAAAGAAGAATGCCTGCAAAAACGCCTTCTACCATTTATTGAATAGCACAAAGGAACAGTTTTGTTTTGTCCAGACCTAGCGACAAGCCACTACTCCAAGTCAACTATGGAATGGTATGAAGGAAATTGTGTCACGGTGGTGACAAAAGAGGCAAATCCTCCGAACTGCCCGGAACTTCGGCCTTTTGAAAGATATTGGGCTATAATGAAGCAAATACTAAGAAAAAGTTTGCGAAAATAATGAACAGTTCCAAAATCGATGGAAGGAAGCCTATGCAGTAGGCACCGAATGTACTGTCCAGTCTCTAACTAAGAACTTTAAGAAAAATATATAAAATTTTGCAACCGCTAATTATATTTCATTAAATTTTTTGTGAATTAGATTTTGGAAAATTTATAATTAACTGCAATTTATTTAAGTAAAATCAGGCGATAACTTTTTTTTAATGTGTCCTTAAAAATTCTAAATTTTTACTGGTTCACTCCTACACTGTGTAATTTACACTAGTTAACTAGCAAAATCTCGGAGATTGCGAAATTTAATTTTTGACTTAGAGTTTTGTATTTGCATATTTAGCGGACAATTTTAAGTTAAAAATTAAATATTGCAATCTTCGAGGGTAAACTTTTTGAAAATTTGTAAACAAGTGTTATTTAGAAAGGATGTTTTTCTGCTTTTATTGAACTGAATTCATCTATTGCATTCTCAAAGTCAATTGTAGATGCTGTGTCTCTTTCAATTGATAATAGTGACAAACAACTTAGTCTTTCATTAACAATGGTGGAGCGCAAATAGTTTTTTGCATGTTTCAGTTTTGAAAAACTTCTTTCGCCACTTGACACCGATACACAAATTATTAGGAAATATTGCACGGTTAAACTTAAATTTGGAAGTGTTTCAATGAAGTCCCATTTTACAATTAATTCTAATAAATTTAGTTCAGACCACAGATAAATATCTTCTGTCTTTATATTGCTAGCTGATAAGGGTCCAGTCGCAACACTTCTTCAAAAAATTCTGCCTTAAATTCATTTTATGTTGCAATCAGAGATCAGCAATGAGTACCGCAACTTTGGATACCACCGCATTAATACTTATTTTTTTTACTACCTGCTACTCATAAGCACCGCATAACATAAGTATCGCAACCGCACACATACAAAACCCGAACGAGTTTGCGATCATCGATTCATTTCGCGTATTGCTTACACGACCACTTCGTATTCGTATGCATATTGCACAATTCGCGTCGCGCAATTTTGGTCACCACCGCATTGATATTCATTCTTTTTACTACCTACTGCTCATAAGCACCGCAAATCATAAGTATCCCAAATTCAATCATTATGCGGTATGCGTTGTTTGCAGTGAGCGAAAGCAATAAATACAAGTATACATAATTCACAATTCGCGAAGCGTATGAAGCAGGTATACGCATTTGGAAGAAATGTTTGCGGCATGGATTTTGCCACCTCATCTGCTGCTATTTTTTAAGTTTTTTGAAGTCTAAAAATTATAGAATCATACAAAACAAAAATGGTTAAATACTTTAAAAACACGATGGAACTCCAAATATGATGGTTGAATCAATTGTCGGTAATTGGATCCACATCAATGAAATACTCTATGACAACGGGCAAAGCCATCGACTTTTCGACCATTCGTACCCTAAAAATTTTTAACATTACAAATTATTAATTCTTATAATCTATTACACGTATTATGAATTAAATATTACTTCGTTCGATAAAGGAAATTTTTTCATTTCATATTTAAAACTATTACATTAAATTTATTATTTGAGTATGTATACATTTATTGTAAAACATTAAAAAATTGGGTATATCCTAAAAAATGCCTGTCATTTCTTTTCTTTTCTACAAATCCTTAATCACAATAAGATTAAAAAAACAAGTGCGAAGCGATATGAACATGCGGTGGTATGCGGTGTTTCCATCTTTCCTTTGGATCATTCGCACCACCGCATTCTCATATCGCTTCGGAATGCGGTGGTGCGAATGATTCAAACGAATATTTCCATCTTTCGTTTGGATCATTGCCGATCATTGCGGTCTTCGTTTGAATCATTCACACCACCGCATTCCGAAGTGCATAGTTCGTTTGGATCAAGTGAAATGAAGATGCGATAGTTTGCGTTCGTTTAGTATTGCAAGGTGATGATTCGCTCGTTCGGATTACTAGTATTCGGAATGAATGCTTCGCTTGCGGTGGAGATATATAACATGTTAATGTTACTGATATCCGTTTTTTTGAGCAGTGGCACATATCGCACCGCATTTTACGCGAATACATACTGAGCGATTAAAATATGACCGCATGCAGATCTCTGGTTGCAATAAGCTTAAAATAAATTTTTGTATACTAGCTTCTCTCGGGGGCCCCCTCGAAGCCCGGGGCGGTCCGCCCCCCCGTTAAGCCGCTACTGACCGGGCGTATCTCTTTTCCTTTCTTGGCCAAACACTAGCTAATCGAAAGTCGCTTACAACAATGATTCGAGTTGGTATTTATTTTAAATTTGTTTAAATGCTATTTTCAAAGCAGATGTGCGTGAGAGTCTTTGTTAGCGCGAGGGAGCGATATACCATATTTTCATAATTTTTATGTGTAAATATTCCGTTTTGCACAAGTGACGTCTTCTTCGCGAGTCTCTGCTGAAAGCCTATGGATTTATATATATATATTTTTAAAAATAATTTGCTTAATGTTTCTCCAATTAAGTGCAAGTTAATGGCAAACGGCCTCTTTATCCAGAGTTTAATTTAAATCTATGGGGTTTTTTTCACTCAACTCTTTTACACCTTTTACACTCTGTTTTAACGTTTTAATTTTTTTCATCAAATATTTATTTATTTTTTATTTACAAATTGAAGTATAAATATAAATACTTATACTACAAATAATAAACAGCACTAGCAGCGAGGCCTTCGGCTGTCATCAAATATGTTTATTTATTGTCCGCTGGCTGTCCAAACACAAATATTTTCTCCTTCGTTTTAATCATTATTATTGTCTTCATTTTCCGCATTTTTCAAGTCTAAGGGTTCACATTCTGTTAGCTTTGCAAGACTCAACAGTTTTATTTTTTATTTGTAATATTTAAATATTTTTGATTATTTTCCATCGGCTTTGTCGATCACTTTCTGCACTTGTTGTGTTGTTGCCTTGTTGCGCGCCCGCTGCTCTGTGCGGTTAGTTCAAACGCACAGTTTTCGCCAACTGCCTGGCCGCCAACATTTCTAGTCAGCGCAAATTATTTGCTTGGTTAGTGTTAACTTTTTTTGGCAGGTTCACTCAAAACTTTAGAGTATGAACCCGGTCGCACTCTCGCTCCCTGCAGCGGCAGTGTTACCCCGCGGTCGCTACCGTTTTGCTTTTACACAGGAGCTGATCTTTTAACTACTGCATTTATGCCATTTAATGCCAGCAAAAAAAACAAACGACAAATAATTTTCATCGCTGCAGCTGTACGCCGGAAAATCAGCGTGTGGTGGGCTGCCGGAACGCTAACAAAATCCACAGGTGAGCGCTCCATGCTGCGGCGGCACCGCGGGCACCGGCGCACATTGCACTGTGGCCGCCTAAGCAGCGTCCAAGTAGTGGGAAAGTGGAGTAGAAGCAGCAGCAGAATGTCCCATCGGAATAGGGTCAACGAAACACACTAAAGTCATGACAGAATGTTAAGCTCAGTTCAATTTTTGAGGCCACCTGAAAGGAATTTTAAGCGAAAATCTAGCAAAATAACCTATTAAGCGACAGTGTGTTAATAACAGCAAACTGCATTGTTATTTTGTTTCCTCCTTTTTATGACATGTGTATTCATTATTGTCCTTTTTCTTCTCGTTTTTAGCATACTCCCTATTGTTGCTGGCATCGATTGTTTGAAGCGCTTTGTTTTGCGCTTTTACTGCAAAAGCGAAAGGTCCATTATTACTCAACAATATTCATTATTCACTCATTCAGTTCAGTTCTTCGCGTTATAATTGATAAGGAAAACAATCAACAACAACAAAACTAAACAACGTTCTTGTAAGGCGCTAATTCATTGACAGTTATTTTTATTAATTATTATTTTTTTTTTTAATTTTCGTCTATTTTAATTTATTTTTATAGTTTTATTTTTTCAATTTAATTTTTATTGTGAATTTTTTTTTTTTTATTATTTAAATTTATTTATTTTTTATTGATTTTTTTTTTAATTTTGCAATTCGATTTTTTCAACCCTTATGCGCGTGGATAGGTCTGGCCGGAACTTTTGACCACTCTAATAGCAAATTGTGTACATTCCAACCAATAAATTTTGAATTGAACTGCGTAAAAAATAAAAATTGTTAGTTGAGTTTTTAAATTATATTAATTTTTGCATGCATTCAGAATTTATATTATTATTTTTTAACCTTAGAACCGTGAGTTGGGCACTCAGTGCCCATAGTCATTTTTAATGTTCAATTTCGGGGATTTGGGAAGTCCAATTTGTTTTTTTTAGTAGGCAGATAGATTGTACTTGATTATATGTTGCCAAAATTACAGGTGTATACCTTTTATAATAAGAAAGTTATGCCATTTTATAAGATGAGTAGTGCCATCAGTGAGTCAGTGACCATAATATTTCCTCATATATTTTGTATGGATAATAGTAATTTGCTAACGATTTTTGGTGTTTATTGTGGATTTCTAATCAGTTTCACGCAAAAATTTCAAGTTAAGAGTTCATTTTTAGTAGTGATAAATATATTTTTTGGAAATGAGTGAGGAATTGGCGGTTTATTTGGCTAGCCTTTGCCGTGAATTAACCGAAGAAGAAGAGGAAACAGATCCAATTTATTTCAATGCTCATGAAAGCGATGTGATGATGGTGGAAATGAACATACATTTGATGGCTGACTGACACCCAGTGACCAGTCTGACTTCGGAGAAGAGACTGCTCAGCCCATTCCAGATCCACGTTTCGAAGAATATGACAACGAGGAAACTGCGGTAGACATGGATCGTGGTAAAACAGGCTTGTTTTGTCAACTTCGGTTATTGAGGCCAATCATGGAGAAAAATATTTTGGTCAAGGAAGGAACGACCAAACTGTATGGTGATCAAACTGTATGGTGGATATTGGATTTCAACTGCCCATGCCAGCGAAGAAGTGAATCCTGTAACAAAAATGCAGTAGTCATACATGACTATAATGAGCATAAAGGTGGTGTCGATACATTTGACAAAATGCTACGTGGATTCACTGGCAAAAGAAAAACAAACCGTTGGCCCATGGCCAACGGCAATATGCTGGATGCCGCTAGACATGGAGTGTTCAGGCTTTTTGAAAATTGCAAAATATTTTTGAAAGAGCTCTCTATGGAATTAGTACAGAAACATGCACCAAATACTATATTAGGGCATGTGAAAAGGGCCTTTTTCGCAAACTACAATGCCGATGCTGATACGGACTTAGATATTGATGAAGATGCAGACAATATTCCAAAAACGTCAACACCAAATCAAAACGCATCAAAAAGACAACGGAGAATTTCACCAATTTGAGCGGTTCAAAACCAAAACTTTATATGATTTTTATATTTTTCAGCTAAAAATCTTTTTTCTAACAATAAATAACGGTTTCAATAAATTATTTGCATAAATAAGCGAAATATTGGCCTTTTTATAAAAAAAATTCAAAAAAGGCTAAAATTCCATACAAAATACATTACTGGGCACTGAGTGCCCAAGTCACGAGATTAAGTTGTATAGCCAAGTTGCCTGTAAAGCTCCGAGTTAAGGGAAGGCTCCCCTGGATTTGGACCGAAAAATGGTTTTTTTTTTTTTGCATAAAACGAAGGCTACATATATGTAGAATATGTGTGTAAAAGGATTTTTTGATACGACGCGTATTTTCATGGGAGAACACACCTGTCTCACGCGCGCTACGGGACGCTCCACTGCTCTAATTTGCTTCAAACGCGTTTATCTCGAAACCATTTTTTCCAATCTAACTGAAATTACCGGACTTGATCTAATGATCCGATTTTCTTCATCTAAAAACTGCTCGAATGTATTTGATTTTCTGTATGCCTTGAACCTACAATTTGCATAAATAGTTATTTATTTTTAATTTTTAAATGTGGTTGAAATTAAAAAAAGGTGCACAAAATTTAACTTTTTTCTTCAAATATTCATTGTGCAAGAATTTTTCGTTTCAATTTTTTGAGTCTGGTTCAATGCACAGACAATTTTGTTATCTTTAAGTAATGACAATGCTTTTTGATTTCAGTCCACTACAAGAGGCTGCAGGATTACAGTTCTCGAGCGATGTTTGGCGCGCAGAGGCCTACGGAAATCGCCATTTTGTAGCCGCCATTTTGAATTTCATCAAGTTTTTTAACTTTTTAAACTCCCAAATAATAGACGAATTTAATAGTCAAAACCGGAAGTTTGTACGCCTTTTCATTATCCCACAAAAAAATTACAAACTTTGCCTTATTTTTGCCCAAATCCAGGGGAGCCTTCCCTTAATGTGGTTCAATCCAAAAAATTCACAGAATTGAAATAAATTTCAAAATGGAAGAGGAAGAACCAAATTTAACAAAATTGATACTTTAGCTAAGTAACTTTTTCATTTCGAGAAATCCAAAAGCAGTAGCGGTTTAAAGGGGGCGTAGGGGCGCATCGCCCCGGGCTGCAGGGGGGCGCCCGAGAGAAATTGTTGTATATAAAAATCAACAAAATGTGTTGATCGTCATTAAAAACGAGTACGTAATACGCGATGGAGTGCACATTACGCTTCTGTAATAGTTGTAAGACATAATTTGGAGAAATTTATATCTTAGAAGAAATGTGCAATCCAGAAAAGGAAAACTTGGACACTAGGTCAAACGCTAATTTTCTTTTGTCTCCTATATGTGATTACACGTTTATGAGCTTTTACGAATGTGGAGCTATGTTTTGAATAAAGTCATTTCAGTACAAATATATGTACAAAAACATAATATTAGTATTCACATCGGTTTGGTTAAACTCAATACTTTAAAAATGTTACTTCAAGAGCGTTGTGAAGTCGTTAAAATTGTATTGGATTTTGCAAAACGCAAGTGTAACGAATTGGGTGTGGATATTTTACGACGCCGAACTAAAAGAATACTACCGGGCGGGCAAAACCCAGACGTAGCTTTCACATTGGAAGAAGAAATAATCAGGGCAATGTTTTTCAAAAATTAAATCGTTGTAAATACAGGGCAGCTGGTATGAACTGAAACCAACTTTGACTGCCGTAGTTATAATACACCAATACCTCGCTTTGCGTCGTTTCGTTTTGCGTTTTTTCACTGTGCGTTGTTAGATTTTCGAAGTTGCGTTATTTTGGGTTCGAGTCTTAAATTTTTTTGTTTTGAAATTTTCTTTTTTTTTTCTAAAAGATGGCACGACTTTGGTTTCTAATTGCGCCATGCCATCAAAACTCGGCAAACGACAACAGCCACTAGGGTCTCATCAGACAGTGATTAATTTTTATTTTGTTTTTATAAATTAATTGAATATTTTATTTTGTTTTAATTGAATTTGTTTTTTATTTTTTGTATGTACAGTGCCTCACAAAAGTATTCGGAATTTCAATTTTTCTGAAAGATAATCAAAATATCTATCTTTAATCTAAATTATTATGTATAAAAGGTATTCATATCTTTTGATTGGTTCATTACCTTTCATTTTGGAATAAAATTTCATTTGAATTTGGATACAATGTCTTTACACTTGATTATAAACAGAAATACAACATAATGAACTTCACAAAAGTATTCGTAATTCCCCAATCATGGTATCCCTTGCGAAAATCCCGTCATGTTGTCAAACTGATTTTGCCGTTATTAAGATTTACATTCCATTGAGCAGTAAAGTTTGACAAGTGTACTTGTTTTTTGTTTGCATTACAAATTTTATTGACCAAATGGGCAGATAATCTAAAGAAACCACTTTGGAGGACAGAAAAACTATCTAAAACCTACGAGATGAAGGAAAAACTCTCAAAGAGATTTCGAAATCTACGAAGAGAAGTATATCTACCATCCACAGCATTCTGCAAAGAAATTCACTTAAGCTGGGTCAAAGATGTGGCAGACCTCTAAAACTAAAGCCCCGCGATAAAGTTGTTACCATTAGGCAAATCAAGGCACAACCACGAAATCCTGCTCCAGAAATCAATAGAAGTCTCGCTGAATACAGTGGAGTCCACGTCAGTAATGAAACCGTACGCAGAACTCTGCGAGCTGCTGGTTACAACGGACGAACCCCACGTATCAAACCCCTTATCAGTGCGAAGAACCGGAAGAAGCGTTTAGAGTTCGTGCAGAAGTACAAAAACCATGGAATTGAGTTTTGGGCCAAAGTAATATTTAGCGATGAAACCAAATTTAACATTTTGGACCTGATTGTGGAAATAAATTATGGCGGAAAAACAATATGGAAATGGATCCCAAAAACACATGCTCTTCGGTTAAGCACGCTGGTGGTAACGCAATGTTGTGGGGGTGTCTCGGTCTCAATCGCGTTCGCAATATACAGTTTATAAATGATACTATGGATCATCGTCTATATATCCAAATATTAAAAGATAATTTACAAGCCAGCGCTGAAAAATGAGAAGTTTTGGATGATTTTGTGTTTCAGCAAGACAATGATCCGAAGCATACGGCTCGTAACACGAGTCTTTGGTTCCTTTACAATAATATAAAGTTGCTGGAAACACCACCGCAGTCGCCGGATCTCAACCCTATTGAGCATATATGGGCAGATATAGAACGATCGATCCGAAAATGTCACATAACTTCAAAAGACAGTTTAATGGATGTTATAGTTAAAGAATGGACCAATATTTCCCCTGAAAGAGCCCAAAAACTGATTGCATCCATGCCAAACCGCTTGAAGGAAGTTATAAGGATGAAAGGATATGCAACTCGTTACTAATTCGATATGTTTCTTGTATATATAACTTAAATATTTTCTCTTCCGAATATTTTTGTGACTTAAGTTTTGCTATGTTTTTTGCTAAAGAGTTTTTTGCCAAAATTGTTGTTAAAATTAAAATATGTGTTGGTGTTAAAATAAAAAGCAATGTCTATTTATACAATTTACATTGTTTTCAATCATAATTTTTTGCTATTTATAACTTTTTTTCTCAAATCATTCTGCAAATATTGAATTCCGAATACTTTTGTGAGGCACTGCATATTGTAAATTTTATTACATATTTTATATTATTATTTTTTTTATATGTTTACTTTGTTCAATTTTCTTTTTAAAAAGTAGTATTTTCGTAACCCTGGAACCTATCTTCGATCTTTACATGGTTTGCTATAGAAAATCATAATTCACTTTGCGTCGTTTCAATTTGCGTCGGGTTTTTTTGGAACGTAACCACGACGCAAAGTGAGGTATTGGTGTACTGTTAATTTTAGCGCGTTCAAATTTGACTCAGTGTCAGTTATTTAATTGTTGGCATGTGTGTAATAGCGTTTTCATTTTGTGTTTCTCAAAAAAATTCTGTGGTCATGAATTTCAAATATGATGTCGTTATCAGACATGGGGGTTTTGCACTAAATTGATAGTGCACTATGCTTTTCACTACCACTAAATAAATTTAGTGGTAGCTGAATTTTGTCCACTAATCACTGATCTTTATTTAGTGACATGGTAAAAGTACTACTAAAAAAAATTAGTGGAAGAAAATTGCACTACCACTAAATAAAGATCAGTGATTAGTGGAAAAAATTCCACTACCACTATATTTAGTGGTAGTGAAAAGCATAGTACATTAAACAAAGACATCTATTACCGTTAAATAAACCACCAATAACGATATCTGCAAAAATATATGTTTTATTTAAACAACTTATTTGCTTTCATTAAGACCAGACGTTCAAAATTGTCATCGGTGAGATTCCTTCTACGAGGATCATTCACCATGCCAGCGAGAACAAACGTTCTACTTGGACAGAGGACGGAATCGACGCGAAGGCGTCTCTAATCGAAGAGTGGGCGAAAGTTAAGGTATTTTATGGTCCAAAATTATTGGAATATATGTCTAAATGTATCAAAGAGGTTATGAGTAAACGACCCTTCAAACTAAGTGTACAATTAAAAAGTACAAAACTAAATGAAATTAATTTTGCGTTCAATATTGTTGCAATGTTTTTATATGAATTTGCTTTAGTTCCATTTTAACTTTGAGGCTCACTTTCCACGTATGAATAAAAATTTTTAATCTGTATCTTGTTGAGAGGCCTTTTCCATTTGTATGTTAAACCACAGTACATATATAAAATGTAGGTATGTATACATAAGGAAAAACTCAGCAAATTTAAAATGAAGCGTGCAAAGCAGCCTGTAACTCTTTTCAAAAATTTTAAATTGGCGAAGCAAGCGTGGTGTTTTATATTTATTTTGTATATTTTTTATGTTTGTCATGAAATAATTAGTCGCGAAAATGTCACTGAACGAAGCGCAACGTCGGGAATTGATTTGTAAATTTTGCAAAAGAAATCCAAACAAAAAGAAAAATGAAATTTTTCACGATTTTTAAGAAATGGGGTAAAAAAACTTTTATATATAAAACGATTAAAGTGATAGAGAATAAAGAAAACATAGAAAAAAAAACCGGTTCTGGGAAAAAATGTGTGTTTAATGACTCCAAAGTTCGCGCTCTCCTGAAAGCTGAAACGCTGGTCGAAGTGTAATCTCTTACAGACAGTTAGCCAATTAATATGAAGTGGACAAGAATACAATTAAAAAGTATTTACAATTAATGGACATTCAACGCAACGTAAAAAAATCGGCTCCATATAATACCCAAAAACAATTAAAAATCATCAAAACCAGATTAGGAAAACTTTCGAAAAATTATTTTGCACCCAATTCTTCATATATTTGTGTGATGGACGATGAGTCCTACTTTACGATTGAAGGTAACGAGTGGCACCAAACATATTATTTTGAGTCCCCTAATGTGAAAGCACCAGATAAGAACAAATATATACATAAGACCAAGTTCCCAGCGAAGGTTTTGTTGTGGTTGGCTATTAGCGAACGTGGAATCAGCGACCCCGTATTTTTCAAAGGAGGCTTGGCGGTGACATCGCAGACTTACAGGGAAAAGTGCATACCGGTGCTTGGAGACTTCATCCGTAAGTATCACCGACGGGATAAAATAGGGCCAGACCTGGCATCTGCACATTACGCTAACGCAACTCTCGATGCTTTGAAGGAACGTGGAATTGAATATGTGCCGAAGAACTTAAATCCGCCGAATGTCCCACAATTGCGGCCAATCGAAACTTTTTGGGCTAACCTTAAAAGGAAGGTTTACAGCAATGCATATCGACTTAAAAATGTAAATTGCTTAATTAATAAAACTAAAAAAGAGCTAAAAACAATAAATACATTTGGAATTGAGCAGTCGATGAATGACGTGCCAAAAAAAGTACGAAAAGCAAACCGCAATGGAATTGAAACTTTTTTGTAAATTTCAATTACATATTAAACTTTTTTAATAAAATGTAAAAACAAGCGTTCATCATGTGTTATACCATTCTTTAATTAATTTTGTGTTTGTTCGGATTTCATTCACCAAACGTTATTGATAAAAAGTTATTTTGATTTGACATTCAGTCATTCAGACATTCAGTGCCGGAGTTATTTGTTTTTAATTTCGCAAAAACATTTTTTGAGCGATTTAATATAAGCATGATTCAAATATTGCATATTCTTAGTGACTATATTGTCACGCTAGGCGTTACCAATTTTGAAATGATAATACTCATATCTCTATTTGGTAATATTTTTCAATTCAAAGTTCAAAAACCATGTGAACATTAGATGTTCTGACCAATGTATTTTATTTTTTAAACGTTTAAGCAAATAAGTAAACGCACATAATATTGTTAACTAACAGGATATTTTAAAACGGATGAAAAATATTTGAGCGCATTGACTTTCAACTCAACGATAACTTAATACCATTTAATTTTTTTCAATACAAATAAAATGTTCAATAATACGATAATTGTATATTTCAATACGACACAGTTAGTTCTTTAAAATACAAAATATATAAATTGTATATTACTTAAATAAATACAATAAATTGTGAGTTCCCTTACTACATTTTGAACAATATTGAAAGATAGACGATCGCAATACGAATCAATAGAAAAGCAAACGTTTTTGTTCGTTTGTGTTGAAATGTTTGGTTATACCCGTTAGTGATGTAACATTAGTGGAACAGAATTAGTGATAGTGGAGGAATTTTCAACTATCACTAATTTTTATTTAGTGACAGTGGTAAAAAGCACCACTAAGAAAAAGTTAGTGGATGAAAACTGCACTACCACTAAATAAAGATCAGCGATTAGTGGAAAAAATTTAGCTACCACTAAAATGTATTTAGTGGTAGTGGAAAATTTCCCAGCAGACCTCTAGTGGTAGTGGTAGTGGATTTTAGTGCAAAACCCCTATGTCTGGTCGTTATATTTAACTGGAGTCTCAAATTCCGAAATCCTTAAAAGGCTTCGACATTTGAATGCAAGTAGAGTTTTCGTGTGGCGGACTATAAAACGATACAATGAGACCGGTAGCTCTAAAAACACTACGGCGGCGGCCCGAAAAAAACAGCTACCAATGAAGCAATGGTTAGCAAAATGAAGAAGAGAATTGAGCGAAATCTACAACGAAGCGCAAGCAAACTGGCAAGGGATTTCAAAGTATCACGTTGGAGCATGCAACAAATATTGAAAAACAAACTTAAACTAAGGCCCTGCAAGATACAAAAAGTGCATGGTCTCAACGCGAATAAATGAAGTTACGGCTGCAAAGAGCGAAGGAATTGAAGCGCTTGGCCGTAAATGGTGATATTCCGAATATCGTGTTTTCCGATGAGAAGATTTTCACCATTGAGCAATCCATAAAGAAACAAAACGACCGTGTATAATTGCGGGACAGATCACAAGACAATTTAAACACTCGTCTGGCAACCAGACGTCATTCGCCTGCTCAGGTTATGGTTTGGGCCGCCATAACAGCCGATGGTCGATCACCACTCGACTTTGTGGAGCCTGGTGTTAAAATTAATGCGCAAACTTATCGTGAAATAATTCTGGAAGCTGCTCTGAAGCTTTGGGCAATGAAACATTTCAGCTGCAAACCTTAGACGTTTCCGCAGGATTCGGCACCAGCACACAAAGCGCGTGATAACCCAGATTGGTTAAAAAACAACGTTTCTCGCTTCATTTCTGCACAACAGTGGATGTCAAATTCACCAGAAGCGAATCTAATGGAGTTCTCAATCTGGAGTATTTTGGAGACTAAGGTTTGCTCTAAAAACCACCAAAGTTTGAAGGCGCACTTGTCCGGGAATGGAACCGAATCCCACAAAAGCACGTACGGGCAGCGTGCGAATCGTTTTTCCACCGATTGGACAAAAATATCGCAGCGAAAGGCGGATATGTTGAAATGTTATAATATAAAATAATAATAAATGGTATAAGGAATCTTTTCGCTTTATACGAGAAAAAAGCGTTCGAAAATACAATTTCAAGAGCATCTTTAAGTTGGTTCAGGTCATACCAGTCCCCCCGTACTTTTCAAATGGTCAATTGCAATTTAATTTTGAATTCTACACACACCGACATCAATGAAGCCATAGACAAGCTTATTGTAACACACAATGATTTTAAGAAGGTAGAAATATTTGAAGAAGTCTTGTGACTTAAGCGTCACTTATCGGCTAGCAATATGAATACAGCAGAAATTTATCTGTGGTCTGGACTAAATTTATTAGAATTAATTGTAAAATGGGACTTCATTGAAACACTTCCAAATTTAAGTTTAATCGTGCAATATTTCTTAATAATTTGTGTATTGGTGTGAAGTTGCGAAGGAACTTTTTCAAAACTGAAACTTGTTGTCACTTTTATCAATTGAAAGAGACACAGCATCGACAATTGCCTTTGAAAATTCTAATTAAAAAAACTAAATATCACAATCTCCGAGATTTTGTTTGTAAGCTACACAAAAATAAAATTAATTAATTAATTAATAAAATTTAGAGTTATTATTATTATTACTTTTTTTACCCCTACAAAACGATTCGTTGAAATAACATGTGAATAACATTTTACAAAAAAAATTCGTCTCCTACTGTCTGTCGAATGTAAATAAAAATTAGAAAAATAATTGAAAGTGAATGTTCCTTTAATTTTGTTAATAGTTAGTAACTTTCTGATGTGTTGAAGTCGTAGCAAGTTTTTTCTTCAAGTTTTTTTAAGACACAAAACTGCCAACAATTTAAACTTTGTATGTATGTCGAATGTAAATAAGAATTAGAAAAATAATTGAAAATGAATGTTCCTTTAATTTTGTTTTTAAAGGTTAAAATTGATGTTGACCTACAGACGTGGTATCTTTTTATATGTGAATTTTTAAGCTACTTTATTTGCATACTTTTGAATAAAAGAAATTACAACAGTTACATAATTTTTTTTAATGTGATAAAATTAAAGAATTTAGGGGGGCCCCTCAGCCGTCGCCACCCCGGGCCACGAGCACCTTAAGTCGCCACTGTTCAAAAGAGAAACGCATTCACAGACTCTGGATCTTGCGCAAGCAAGCCCCCAAACAGGGGGTTTTGCGCCAATGCACAGTTATTCGACTCCATACAACCGCGGGACAAAATTAGAAGGAGTGGTCCGTTCTTCATAATCTTTTTCTTCTTTGGTATACTAGTTAACCATGGTCTGCTGAATTGAAATATTTATTTGGTTTTTCTTAAACTGTTTTAGTTTGGCAATGCCTGAGACTCAAATTTACAAATTTCGTCATTTTTGGAGAGCTTTTTAAGATTTTACATTTAGTCGGTAACGTCAACATTGATTATTCCAAAGAGTAACAGAAATTGTCTTAGGACCCTCTGGTTTTGCAATAAAAACGATAATAATAGATTGCATTTTTGCAGATTTTATCATTTTTCGTGCTGATTGCATACGTTTAGGCATAAATAAAATACATTTTGTCGAAAAATATGTATTTAGACCCCTTTTCAAATTGAATTACTTTCTAAGATCGGAAGATATCGGAGGATGTAATTACATTATCCGCCAAAGAAAGAATGCTTCTTAAAATAAAAAATCCAGGAACATACTTTCACATACTTTTTAGATATTTTCCTCTAAGTTTAACAAATTTTCAGATTTTTAATTTACAAAAATATTTTGAATTAAAAGTGAAGTAAAACCCTACGCTTTGCAAATTTTTAGAAAACATTAAAAGCGAAAATGGCCACATCATTTCTTATTCCATATTGAAAGTTTAAGCAACTTCTTGGTAACTATGTATTTTTAAAATATTGTTTACTCAATAGACTAAAAAACAAAATATGAGTTTAAATTTTTTTGAGAAAAAAGTTTCAACTCTGAGCCGCTTTTGCACAGACACTAATTGATTTTTTGCACAAATGACATCAAAATCATTAAATTATGGTCTCAGCATAATTTTTTTGAATTTTGTCTATGGAACTAATCTTTGTGCAAAGGCGTAAATGTATAAACATATGCGGTAGGTAAAATAATCCGCGAATCCCCTTATAGTTGTGTTTTAAAATGTGCTTTCCGTCTTTCATTTTTGTATTTTTAATAATAAAATAGTAAAATAGTAAAAAATTTGGTCGCAATTTGGAAATAAATCGTTTATAGGCCTGGCCAGACCTATCCACGTGAGAGTGTACGATTTATGCACATATACAAAAAAAAACAACTAATAATCAAAAACAATTTATATAAATTGCACATAGGGCTATAGATATTCATGCGATAGTGTGGTAAAATTCATCTACGCGCATAATTTTTTTTCGTATTTTAATTGATTAGGTTAGGTTAGGTTAAGCTGGTTGGCCTGGTTGGCCAATATTAATTGATTAATTTCATTGAATTAATTTCACTCAATTCAATTCAATTTTATTGAAATCATTTCTTTTAAACTCGATTTAACTCAATTCGTATCAATTAAAGTTAAATTGATTTCATTCAAATATATTTGATTCGATTTAATTTCATTCGATCTAACTTTATTTAATTCAATTTCGTGCGGTTCAAATTTATGCAATTGAACTCTAGTTATATTTGATTGCACTCAATCCAATTATTTGATATTATTCGGTTAAAATCGATTGAATTCAACTCAATTCAATATGAGGCAATTAATTTCGATTCAATCTCATTCAATTCAATTTCATTATATTTAACTAACCCGAATGTGCCGGAGTTATTTTTCTTTAGAATTCTGCAAACATATTTTTTAAGCGATTTAATAAGCATAATTCAAAAATTGCATATTTTGAGGACATGTTTAGTGTGACCATATGGACACGTTAGCCGCCACCAGGTTAAATTAAGTTCTATTCGTATCTCTCATATCTAATAATTTAATTCAATTCGATTCAACATATTTTGATTTAATTAAATTGATTTCATTCGATGTAAATGAAACCAATCCCAGGATTGAAATCGAATTCATAATTAGATTTTTTTATTGTAATTTGATTTAAATCGAATCGGATCAGTAATGAATAATTATATTCAAATAAAATATATTCGATTCGATTCCATTCAATTTGATTTGATTAATTTCTTATGATTGATTTTCATATGATTTCTTAAATTCAATCATTTGTTTGATTTCATTTCGATTTAATTCACTTCGGTGTGACGTCGTTTCACTAAACCTAATTTATTTTAATTCAATTTCAATTTAATTGAATGCATATTAATTCGATTTCGATCAATTCATTTTGATTCCATTCAATTCAACTCATTCAATTCAACTCATTCGATTTCATTTTTTATTGATTCAATTCAATGTGATTAGCAGCAAATATTTATTATTCAAATAGCTTCAATTCGTAAAGCTTTTATTTAATTATTATTAAATTAATTTTATCAAATCAATTTAATTGAACTCAGATCATTTTTCCCGGTTTTAAGTTGATTTGATTTAATCCATTGCGATTTTAATCGATTCTTATAATTGTGGCTGTTGTTGTGTAGTCCAATTCTGTGTTGTTTTGTGGCGGTTTCCAGTCTATTTAAGTTTTTCTGGGCTAATCGCTCCCAGCTTCAAATGTGCGTTTTTTTTTAATATTCTGTACAAAATATATATAACAGTTTCATATAGCGACTATATACTATTGCGTCTACATAGTATCTTCAAAATCTGCTGTTTGCCAATTACTCTTCATTTCGTACTTTTATCATACTTTTGTTCTGAATTTTTAGTTTTGGTTTTGATTTTATTTATAGCTTTTAGTATACTTTTAAGTATATTTTTAGTATAATTTTTTGAGGATTTTACTTTTCTATTTTAGTTTTATTTATTTATTTATTTTAGAGTTTTTTTGTAATTCCAACTCTTTTCCAACTATTTATGAACACTTTGTTATTATACTCCATGTTTCAGTTTCAATATTTTTATATTTTTATTTTTCTTGTATACGTATATAATATATATTTGTTTATATTTTCAACTCTTCATGCAAACGTTTTGATTTTGGTTTATGTTGTTATATATTATTTTATATTCATTATATTTATATATATTTACATAATTTCTGAATTTAGTCCTATCTTTTTCAACTCTTTGTTTCCATTTTCAAAAATTTTTTTGTTGTTAGTGTAATTATTAGGATTTATTTACATATTTGTTGGTTTGCTCTGTCGGGTTTTGTTATTTTGGCTGATTTTATTTAATTTTTACAAATTTACTTTTGATTTTCACTTCGCTTGCGAGCAGTGCACACTTTCACATTTTGCATGATTTTCCTTTGCAACCTTCGAGCTAATCTCACTTTTTTATATTTTCTATTTTTTTCTATTACACGCTTAAAGGCCGCTTAAATTTGTTGGAGATTTTCCATTTGAGTTTACCACAGTTGGTTGGTTTCATGTCGTTTGGTTTCGCGTCGACCGGCACACGTCCGCCCAATTTCGCGTTTGAGTGCATGAATCGAGGTGCAATTGTACCGTTATGACGTGTAGCGTCCGCCGCCTGTTGGCTGTTTGTTTTGGTCTTTGGCCCAAATACGACTGACTGGCGACGACGGGCGAGCTGGCTGTTGCGCGCGATCTATTTGCTAGAGTGGCCGTTGTGGTTGTCGCTCACCACAAGGAGTATTGCCGATCAGCAAATGAAATGAAGACAGCAACAACTGTAACGTCAGAAAGACCGCTAGGTCGGGCGAGCGGCAGCACTCGCACACACAACACACACATATATGTCACACACGAACCAGCGCCGAGCAAGATGTAGTGATGCTAGCGTAATGTACGCACAGCCACGTGCACTGCGCACTGACTTTGCCCGCTGCCGCTGCACACACATTGTATATTGCCGCATCACACCGCGGTGCCCGCTGCGACAACTGATCGTTGCGTTCGTCGCTGCCGACGTCGCTGATTCGCTCGTCGCCTCCGCCACTTCCTTGCCAGGTGAACCGCTCGTCTGTTTGCCTACTCGCCGTTCGGCAGCTACTCACTTCTTCATTCGCCGCTACGCTCATTCGCTACTTCGGTACTGCCATTGGCGCGAAAGAGACGTCAGCCGTGCTGCGCGCTCATTGGTCGCCGCACCGCAACGAAGCGGCTGCGAAAAAGCACAAGCACAACAACGACCATAGTCATATGTACATCGCTTGTCACAATGTCTGACAGAAGGCGACCGACAGTGCGCGACGAGCGTACGCGTCGCATGTGCATGGCCACAGCAAAAGCGCGAGTGAGACCCCGACCAGTGCGCGCACTAGCCGAATGCTACTGGGTGGTGTTTTATGGCCGTTGTTTGTTGTTGCTGCTTTCTGGTGGTTTGCATGGCCGAATGCGTTGTGCCAGCCCCTCAGCACAGGGCCGGTTAAGCATCCAACAAAGTTTAACGTTTCGAATAAGCTGACGGGTTCTTAAAAAAATCTAGTCAACCATGGAAAAATTGGGGTATAGGCTATGTCGCTTGGACGCAGTGTTGCCAGAGTGTTTCTCTAAACATTTCTATATTTTATGTTTTGCTTATTTGATTTTTCTCATTGAATTAATGGCACGTCTACGGTTTCCGTGGCGCCGCCATTTGATGATGTTTTTAGATAGATTGACCGAAAATAAGTCGAAAATGAACAATACAATTTTTCGATATCTCGCTTCGTTTTCGAGATATCGAGTTTCAAAGTTAAATTCACAACGAATATGAATTCAATGTATATAACTGTAGATTTACCGTTATATGCAATCTTACCAGATCAGCGCTTTTTTTCGCAATCCCAGAGGCCCATACAGTTTTCCCGAAAGTCATAGTTTTCTTAGCAATAAGTTTTTCCCGAGTGGCCGGCCTTCGGCCGGGCGCTAAAAAAATAACCCTCATGGGAGCCACCACCACATCAGGCAGCAGTCAGATGTGCACAGTATTTTTTGTTCAAATCCTTTCATAGCAAAAGATCGTTCTTAAGCAAAACCTTCATAATTCTGTAATATCGTTTGCGTAAGATTGCATATAACGGTAAATCTACAGTTATATACATTGAATTAATATTCGTTGTGAATTTATCTTTGAACCTCGATATCTCGAAAACGAAGCGAGATATCGAAAAATTGTATTGTTCATTTTCGACTTATTTTCGGTTAATCTATCTAAAAACATCATCAAATCGCGGCGCCACGGAAACCGTAGAATCCCCGAATTAATTTTTCCATCCGTTTTTTATATCCTAAATTTCAATTTTTTAAGATAATTCTTTAAAATTTTATTTTTCAATTTTTCACGAAATAGTTTATTGTTTTTATGTTTCATATTCGTACATATTTATATTTGGAATTTTTTTATGGTATTTTATAATTAAACAATCAGCCGCCGTGGCTCAGTTGGTTAGTGCGTTGGACAACGAGTCAACGGCAGCAACCGCAGGTTCAAATACTGCCTGTAATAACACCTAAAAACAATAACGGGAAACTCGTTTTCTCTTTCGGTGGCTGTCCTCTCAGCTGGAAATGGCAAACCTCTGAGAGTAAAAATTGCCTATGAAAAAGCTCCCAACCTGCCGTTCGGAACCGGCATAAAACTGTAGGTCCCTTCCACCCGCGTAAAAAATTCACACGCACAACACGGGTGGTTGCGGGAAGCTAGGCCTTAGTCTCGCGTAAGCGGGCTGTCGTGCCAGTCAATTATTATTAAATTATTATTAAATCTTATATATAAAAAAAACGTAACCTTCTGTTACGTGCCAGTGTTTGCGAAAATGGCTCATTCTTTCGGGAAAATTTTTTTTGGGTGTGATAGAAGATGTCAATGCGGTGGTTTATAGCGATATTACATGTTTGTACGGCAGGTGGGCGTGGTACCTCCCATACAACCTAAATTTTTAATATGGTATACCTTCGGAATTATAAGTCTGACAGTATTAAAATTTAGTACAGTGTCATGGCGTAAGCGTGTCATTGCACCGGTAAAATTTAATGGGCGTTGGACAAGAGGGCGTGGCACCGTCCATGCAACTAGATTTTTTAATATGGAATAGCTTTGGAATTATAAGTCCCTCAGCATTGAAATTTTGTACAGCGTCATGGCGTAGACGTGTCGTTCCACCGGTAAAATTTAATGGGCGTTGGACGAGGGGCGTGGCAATTTTTAAATTGCGGTGTAACTTTGGAACTATAACATGAATGACACTTGGTACAAAATAACGATTTGGTCGTGTCCTTCGGCGGGGGTAATAATGTGGATTTTGGACAAGGGGGTCTGGCACCGCCCATACAACTCAATTCTTCCCGATGGAATATCTTCGGAATTATAAGTCGATCAGCATTGAAATGTGGATCAGTGTCATAGCGTAAACGTGTCTTTACACCGGTAAAATGCAATGGGCTTTGGACAAGGGGCGTGGCACACACACATCAATGACACTCGGTACAAATTTACGATTAAGTCGTGTCTTTTGGCAGGGGGAAAAAGGTGGGTTCTGGATAAGAGGCGTGGCACTGCCCATACAACTCAATTCTTTAATATGGAATCTCCTCGGAATCGTTAGCCGCACAGCATTGAAAGTTGGTGTACCGTCGTCTCATAGATGTGTCATTCTACTGATGTGATTTGATGGGCGTTTGACAAGGGGTGTGGCACATTTTTTATGACCCAACATTTCAACAGAACTGTAAGTCGCACATCAATAAAAGTTTGTACGAACTTTCCACTTAGTGGCACAATTCGACTAGAAGAAAGTTATGAGCATTAGACGAGGGGCGTGGTACCGCCTCAATTTTTTTATACATAGGTTGTTTATACTGGCTGACTGACTGGTTGATTGATTTATAATCGCCCAGCCCAAACCCCTGAAGCTACAAACATTAAGTTTAAACAATAAGTACATCTTGAGAACTGAACCTCCGTTAAAACGGGATTTTTTTGAAATTCGGGGTGTAAAGGGGCAAAGCATGTGTTAAAGTGTTCTTTGAAGAAACGAGATTTAATAGACATAAAGATTTCGAACTACCTGAAAATATTCTAGATCAAAACTCAACAAAACAAAATAAAAATTTAACTGGCCCAACAATGGGTTAAGGTATATTTACGGAGAGACTCCGAAACAAACAACACGTGTTTTTAATTATTTGAAAATCGAAATCTACCATGGTTAACCAAGGGTTAAGAATTTGTTTGGAGTAAATGTGAAATGTCGAAATCAAAGATAGTTGGACAGGTTTTTTTTAATCAAAATCTGATGGGCTCAACAATGGGTTAAGAATTCGTATCGGGGGAAACAGGAGAGCTTGCGTGCAAAGCCGCAGGGCCCAGCTAGTTATTTTGTAATTTTAAGTCTATTTTTGTACACGAACCAGCGCACAGGGGACAGGGGTTATGGACACTAGGGTGGGTCGATTCCGGACTTTTTTCGATTCGAGATTTCTAATAGTGCGGAAAAGTTGCCTTAGTACTTCCTGATTCCAATGCAATTTTTTGTTTTGAGATCGGACTGCATCTTCAACCCCAACTCCGGCCTTGAAATTTCGGAAATTTGCCTAAAATCGTGAAATTGCCTACCTAGCGCCTGAAATACGCCTCTCATGGCAAAATGTATAAAAGAAAAGTTGTTTGTCGCATCATTAGCTACCGAAATGGTACGATGATCATGGCCGTAGGACGAACCGTTCCTGAGATACAAGCGAAAAGGCGGCGCGCCGCAGCGCAAGGTAAAAATCGGCTTGCGGCCACACTTCTCCCTGAATGCGCCAACAATGACGCCGGCGCTGCGGAGATGTGTTCTGTGCCTCACGCGTCGGGTCGGACCGGCCGGGCCGCTCCCCCCGTCCCGTCTCGCTCTTCCCCCATCCCTCTCCCCTCCCCGCCAGACACTAGACTAGACTCCCGCTGCGCGCCGGGCGCCACCAGCTTGCTCCGTCGTGTATTCCCCTGCGCCATACGACACGTTCGGACAGGTCCCCACACAAATATTCTTTCATCGAGTTCCTTCACTCTTGTCGTTGATTTCGCCGAGTGCTATCACTTACATTCTCTGAACAGAACACAAAACTCAACATGTCTGTATCTAAATTTAAATTTAGACAGAAATGTCCTGTGTTTGGCATATATCCGTACGATCTCACTGAGTCCCAGCTACCCAGTTACCAGGATGTTCTTTTGTATTATCAGTTTGAAAGATTTCGTATAGGGCGACTCCGAGGTGACAACTATGAACCTAGGAGTAAAGAGGTTTCAGAAATAGTTGCAAAAATGGTTGAAAATATTTTCAAAAAGTCATCTATTCTGATAGTCTCAAACACCAGAGTTCTACAAATGCTCACCACATACCATAAGAAATTTCTGACACTTAAACAAATGTTTTTAAGGAACCAAATAGGTTTGCGCTCTAAAAGAGACGACTTTGTCTCTTCTGCCGCAGAATTATTTGACATCGCTGCTTGTAAATGCATTTCTTTTTCTTCATGCAATTGTCCAAAGGAAAGGTAAGTTCCTATCATTGAACAACCATTTCTCATGGACCAGAGAAACAGAAGAATTGGTCGCATTGGAAGTGTTGATCTACCTGAAACAAAAAGATTGCAAAGAGAAATGAACGTAAAGAAAAGCTTTCAAAACGTCATTCAACATCAACACTTACCAGAAAAGTATCAGCTACAACACGTGACCATTCAGATCAACCAGACACAGACGACAACAATGTCGGTGCGTCGCACATACATTCTTCCAAAAACGATGCTGATGCTGAATTTTCTCTTCCATCCTCTAAAATCAAACAAAACACACTATTATTAGAACACACTGCTTTAGCTGCCCAAAGATTCGGATTAAGTGACAGAGCAGCGGCCTTGATGGTTTCATCTGCCTTTCTGGATGCCAAAAAAGCAGCTTTGATAACAGAGGATCAGGCTAGCTTTGTCACTGACAAATGCAAGATTAGTCGAGCAAAAAAAAGTGTTGGAATTGAGCTCCAAAACACCGAAAGTATTGACTCTGTATAAGTTAAATATTTTTATTTTATCCGGTTTAATATACATAAGTATTTTGTATTAAATATTTTCTATGGCGATCTTACTCGCTTGATATCTACTTTACAAGTGACCCTCTCGTGTTTTTGCCAATTAAGCCGAAGCCCAAGCTCAAGCATCCAAGCTGCATAGCCATACGTTGTTGTTGGTTGGAGCGGTGTTGCTTACGCGCATTGGTGACATTACAAAAGGTAAAATGTTCCGCTGTTGCTATGTGCTCTTGCCAATAATGATGATAACGACGAATGCAATGTATGCATGTATGTATATGTGAATGTATGTATGTTTGTAGCGCAGCATTCCAGCATAGACAGCCCAGGGGAAATTTTAAGCAGCAGCTATGTTAGCTTGTGTCAACAGAGCATCCCAGCATAACAAACCACGGAACAATATTTGGTGATGTTAGCTGCTATGTTAACTATCCCCCTTCTAAATCTCGAAACGTCCTCGATTCGTACTATAGTCCTTTGATGCACGTACTATGCTTGAATTCTCGGAGTTTGTTGGCAGTTTGTTTGCGTAGTTGCTTGGCTTAAGTTTTACAAAGGATTTGGCTTAGTTACTACTGATTACGATTAAGAACAGAAGTAATATAAATATTGATTGTACAGAATGAATTAAACAAAGTCATATAAAAATTAATAATAATTCAATTTGTGACATTTCTTAAAACTATCGTGATAATTCAAAAAATTAACAAGTGGCATATTTAAACAAATATTTTTGTTATTTTAATGCTGTTGCCCGTTGGTTTTGATATTTTTTTGTTTTTCTTTTGTTCTTCGTTTGGTTTTTTTTGTTTTTTGTTTTGTTCGGAAGAAAATATAGATTGTTATTCTTTTGTTTTTTTGTTTGGTTTTTTGTTTTTTTGCTCGGAAGAAAATATAGATTAGATTTTAACAGTTTATTTTTAACGAAGATTGCTTTTGTGTATTTTCCTGCCATCGATCAAAACTGTCGTGCCAAGATCTTTTTCGATTATTTTCTCAACAAACACCTTATCAAATTTATTTCCAAGTCTTTTATTTCGTCTTATAAAAACTGTTTCTCCGGGGTTATAAATTTTAACTGTTCGCCCCTGATTGTTTCTTTGTAAAGTCTTTTCCTGAGTTTCAACTAACTTTTTTCTTATAATATTTAACTTTTCCGCCGCGCAATTGTGAAATACATCGGTTGGCCTAGCGTTGATGACGGAATGGTAGCTACAATTGTATTTGTGCGTTGCCAAAATAACCAAGTCAATAGTATCGTCTATCTTTTGCTGCTCTTTAATACAGCGTGCGATTTCTAACAAGGTGGAGTGGAACCTTTCCACTTGACCATTGCTTTCACTGTGAAGAGTAGGTATAAAGAATTGGTCTATTGAAAAACTATCTCTTAGTAAAACTTTAATTGCATTTGATTGGAAGGCTTTTTCGTTGTCAGAAACAATGACTTTGGTGTTATTGAATGCTAATAAAATTTCTAACATAGCGTATTTAATATCAACCGTAGCTCTTGAAATAATAGGTTTTACAATAGCGAACTTAGAGAATTTATCTACGCACATTAAAAACAATTGCTTGCCAGTTATAAAAATATCCATATGGAGGATTTCTCCTGGAAGGTGTGGAATTGGTGTTTTACCTATTCCAGGATCGGGGGGTTTTCGTTGATACTTATTTTCCAAACATATCTTGCAATTTGTTATTATTGATTTCAATAATTTTTTTATGTCTGGAAAATAATACTCCCGATAAATTTGGCGAAAGTTTTCATGTAAGCCCCGATGAGCTCGGTTGTGCTCCGTTGCTATCACTTCCATTTGATCATCTTTATTGATTAAATCAAGCAGGAGAAGCTCAGTGTGAATAAATTTAACGCCAGGAAAAGCCAATATTATTACATTTTGTATCTCTGCTAATGTTTTGAGATCGCAGAAAATTCCGTTGGTTACGTTAGGGTTAATAATACTTTTTAAGCATTGAGTAAGACTTTCAAGAGTATCAAAGGTGATCGTGTGACGAATCAGTTTTTGAAAAATAATTTTAGTACTTTTGCTAAAAGAATTAGATTTGGAAACCATTAACTGGTTTCTGAATTGGTTAATAGGACAATTTACTGTTTTAATGACTTTACTTAAAGATTCTTCGCTGTGCACAGTTTCGTCTGATGCAACTTCACTCAAATTGTGGGAAAACTGCCTAGAAAGTGCGTCCGCTACTTTATTATCTTTTCCTGGTTTGAAATGAAAACTGGGCGAAAACTCTTCTATGAACGCCCGCCATCTTTTCATTTTTGCATTCGGGTTTTTATCTGACATTGCAAATAGCAGTGGCTGATGGTCAGTAAAAATTTTTATATCTTTGATTCCGTACAAATAATGGCGAAGTTTTCTCAATGCCCATACAATCGCGAGTAGCTCACGTTCGTTGGTGGCGTAATTTTGTTCGCTAGCAGAGAGCGTTCGCGAAATCATTGTAATTGGACGACCTTTTTGCGACAAAACCGCGCCTAAAGCTGTAGAAGAGGCATCTGTTGTGAGCTCAAAAGATTGGGTGTAGTTGGGGTATTGAAGTAAAACATCCTCTGAGGCTAGTATCTGTTTTATTCGTTCAAAGGCTTGAAGCGCTTCAGGATTAAAATCAATTTTCACGTTTTTTGAATTGCGCGTACCCACTTGTCCGTTTTCTCCGCGAAGATAAACGGTCAAAGGTTTAACGATGGCAGCGTAATCTTTTATAAAACGTCGGTAATACCCGGATAGGCCAAGAAATGAACGTAACGCTCGAAGGGTTTGCGGGAGCTCATAATTAATAATGTCATGAACCTTATCCGGACAAGTTCTAATGCCTATTTCAGAAACGAGAAACCCCAGAAACTCTACCTGGGTTTTAAAAATTTTGATTTTTCAGGCGACACTCTCATCCCTGCATTCTCAAGTTTTTGTAGTATGTGATCGATGTGTTTTAAATGCGACTCTCCATCTGGAGAGTAAATGATTATGTCATCGACATAAACATGACAATATTTCCCTATAACTTCACGTAAAACATCATCGATGGCCCTTTGAAAGATACTGGGCGCGTTTCTTAACCCAAAAGGTAATCTACAAAATTCGTATTTTCCGTTGTTTATACTAAACGCTGTTTTCGCCTATCCTCCTCACACATAATTATTTGATGAAATCCTGACTTGAGGTCTAACGTTGTAAAAAATTTCGAACTTCCTAAGTTGGCCAAGATTACAGATGTATCCGGAATGGGATATCGATCCGGAATTGTTTTTTCATTAATTTTCCGAAAATCGATCACCATTCGCAATTTTGGCTTTCCATCTTCATCAAAACCCTTCTTAGACACTACGTGGACAGGTGAATTATAAGGCGAACAAGATTCTCTTATTATACCTTCCCTAAGAAGTGTTTTTATTTCATTATTGATAAATGGAGCTACAGAAATAGGATAAGGATAACTTCTGCAATATATCGGTTCGTTTGTATTTGTACGAATTCTGGCTTTAACGGTCGTGTTGTATGGCAAGGCTCTATTTGGGTCAGCAAAAGCATTAATATTCTTATTTATCATCTGTCGAAACTGAGCTTGAAATTTGGCTGGAACTGAATTGTCCTCTATTGTAATTAAATTTACTTGATCGCATGAAAGATATTGTAATTTTTCTTTACCATTTCGGTAAAGTAAATACCCTCTAACAGTATCAATTTTTGCGTGAATTTGTCTTAAAAAATCGTAACCTATAATACCGTCGAACGTACTTAGGCTTGAAAGCAGAAAGAACGTTGAGGTATTGTCTAACACATTAATTAGGCATTTTTTATTTATCAAATTTTTACCGTTTATTGACTTCAAATTGAAAGGTTTTTCCAAAGGCTTAATTCCTTGAAGAAATGAAAAGTACTTTATATAATTTTTTGACGTGCCCGTGTCAATTAAAATGCGAAGCTCCTGACCGTTTTTGCACTTTTTTGTAATAAACGGTAGGAGCGATTTCAGTTTAAAAAATTAATTTCATCCCCATATTCCGCTACAACATCATCATTGCAGTTATGATTGTCATTTTGAGAGCTTTCGTAATAATATTCATTTTCAAAATCAATATTCTGGCTCAGGTTTTCTCCTTCATTCGAAAAAGTTTCTAATTCTTCCGGCATATAATTTACCTTTTGTAATTTCTGAAAAGGTGAACGATCGGAATGTAAATGTTCGCGATTCCGTTTATATGCCACTGGCAAATTGGGATTTGAATGCTGGGGTTTAGAAATATAGTTAGGTATAATATGCGGTTGAACTGCATTTTTAATATGTTGGTGTTGTGGAGTAGGTAAATTTGGAATATTATTACGTTGCCTGTAATAACTTGTATTAGTATCAACTTCCATTGGAGTTGGTCTATTGGAAGCATTTTGGTTAAAACGTATACTCGTATGCGGTCGGTTATTGTGCTCTATTTGTTTGTATAGAGACATTATTGGCCTATTGGGTTTAAAAGTATTTCCAACCGCAAAAGCTTCTGCAAAATCATATCGCCTATGATTGGTTTGGAGTTCTTGAGCAACTGCAAGAGCAGTTGGAAGGTCTTGGGGTCTGGCAGAGAAAAGTATATCGCACATTGGGCGGCGGAGTCCTGATACAAAAACGCGTAAAGCATTCTCTCTAGCGCGTTCATTTAGAGTGGCGATGATATCTCCATTTCCGCTATGTGTCATAATTTGTTTATTTATTATGAGGCTTAGCTTTTTGTCTACCCTATTGTAGTACTCAGTAATAGAAAGATTATCCTGCCTAAGAATGCTTAGCTCATTTTCCAGTACATATAACGGCGTTTTATCGGAATATTCTTGATCTAATCTAGCTATGATTGCCTTAAAATTAAGCACCGTATTAAAAGATGCAAGTGTGGCGTTTGCAGAACCTATAATTTTGTTCCGAAATATACCCATTGCGATGTAATATTTTTCCGAACCCTCGGTATAATAGTTAATGGCAAATTCAGCTGCGCTTCGCCAGGCTGGATAAGAAACAGAATCACCACTGAATTCAGGAAGAGACTTTATTAGATCTAAACTTGAATTATTTTCTACAACCAATGGGTTAATCGAGACAGGCAAATATTGTTCAACGGCACGCGGTTGCAATTGATTAATCGCCAAAGTTAAGCGATTTAGCTGTTCAGATATTTGCTGGATTGTACGCTCATTAGTCTCATTAACGATTTCAACTACCTCCTCTCTTTTAAGAGACATTTTGTCGGACTATGACTTATTTTTAGTAAAAGACTTGGTAGGGAAAACTTGATAAGAATCGGAAGAGTTCAATTACAATTATCAAAATTATTGAGTAGAATTATAAAGTTAAATTATAAGGTTAAATTTTTATATTTTTTTTTTTTACTCTTCGCACTTTACCAATACGGATGCCAAAAACAATCGTCGTTATAAAAAATAAACTTTATTTCGAAATGTTAGTACTTCATTTAAACGAAAATACACCAAATAACCTTAAAATTAAGTAAATAGCACGATATCAAACTCGTGTTCCTTTATAAAGGTATTTCTTTGAAGAAATTACTTTAAACACATTTTATATCGAAAATTTTCATCGAAAATTTAAATATTAAGAAACACTGTGATTTTTTTTAAATCGAAAATTAAATTTCTTCACAGGATTCTTTTGAAATCACTCATATATTACTGATAGAAGCAAAAGTGGTTAATAATGAGTATATCTGAATAACCTTAAAATTATGTAACTAACACGATATCGAGCACGTGTTCTTTTTAAGGGTATTTCTTTGAAGGTATTACTTTAAACACTTTTATATCGAATACTTTTATCGAAAATTTAAATATTAAGAAACACTGTGATTTATTTTTAAGTTGAAAATTAAATTTCTTCACAGGATTCTTTTGAAATCACTCAGTTTTAGAAAATATTTCGTAATTTTAGAAAATATTTTGTAATTTTACTTGAATCGAAAAACAAATTAACATTTGCACACCGGGTTTTAACTTTTCAATTTTTAAGTAATGTTGTAAAGTATAACACGGTTTTTTATGAATTTAGTTTTTGAAATAATATCCACTTTGAAAATTTTTTAAATGATCACTTACACTTTTTGAATTTAATTAGATTTTAGATGAAGGCAGGAATTCGCATGTCCTTTCAGCATTTGTAAGAAGGCAATTAGTGTTCCTTTGTCCTTTCAGGATTTGTAAGAAGGCAATCAGTGTTCCTTTGTCCTTTCAGGATTCGCATGTCCTTTCAGCGTTTGTAGGTCCTTGGTCCTTCAAGTTGGGCGCCAGTTAAATATTTTTATTTTATCCGGTTTAATATAAGTATTTTGTATTAAATATTTTCTATGGCGATCTTACTCGCTTGATATCTACTTTACAAGTGACCCTCTCGTGTTTTTGCCAATTAAGCCGAAGCCCAAGCTCAAGCATCCAAGCTGCATAGCCATACGTTGTTGTTGGTTGGAGCGGTGTTGCTTACGCGCATTGGTGACATTACAAAAGGTAAAATGTTCCGCTGTTGCTATGTGCTCTTGCCAATAATGATGATAACGACGAATGCAATGTATGCATGTATGTATGTGTGAATGTATGTATGTTTGTAGCGCAGCATTCCAGCATAGACAGCCCAGGGGAAATTTTAAGCAGCAGCTATGTTAGCTTGTGTCAACAGAGCATCCCAGCATAACAAACCACGGAACAATATTTGGTGATGTTAGCTGCTATGTTAACTTATATGGGCTGTATTTTGACGGCCGCAAAGACAATACACTCACACAAGTCCGCGAAGGTGAAAAAGAGGAAGATAACACTTCGTTCAATAATGTGTGTGACTAACTAATTAAAACACATTTTTTTGCCAAAATTCGTTTTTATTCATCAACATAGTCCCCTTTTAGGGAGATACAATCATTCCAACGCTTTTCCAATCTTTCGATACCGCCTTTGTAGAACGATTTTTCTTTGCCTTCAAAATAGGCGTTAGTTTCGGCGATTACTTCATCATTTGAGCTAAATCTCTTACCACGGAGCATCTTTTTGAGGTCTGCGAAGAGCCAGTAGTCGCTGGGGGCCAGATCTGGAGAATACGGGGGATGAGGAAGCAATTCGAAGCCCAATTCATGCATTTTTGCCATCGTTTTCATCGACTTGTGACACGGTGCATTGTCTTGGTGAAACACTGTTTTCTTCTTCATATGGGGCCGCTTAATCGCGATTTCTTCTTTCAAACGTTCCAACAACGCTATATAATAGTCGCTATTGATTGTTTTCCCTTTCTCAAGATAGTCGATGAATATTATTCCGTGCACATCCCAAAATACTGACGCCATAACCTTGCCAGCCGATGTTTGTGCCTTTGGACGCTTTGGGCGGCTTTCACCGGTTGCATGCCACTCAGCAGACTGCCGATTTGACTCTGGAGTGAAATGGTGGATCCATGTTTCATCCATTGTGATGTACCGACGCAAAAACTCCGACTTGTTGCGCGTAAACATGTCCAAACAGCTCTTTGAATCATCGATTCGTTGTTGTTTTTGCTCCGGTGTGAGCAAACGCGGCACCCATTTCGAAAACACCTTTTTCATAACCAAATGTTCGTGTATTATGGTGTGTACACTGCCTGCTGATATCTTTAGAATGTCAGCAATCTCTCCCACTTTCACTTTATGGTCGGACATAATGATTTTCAGTGTTTTTTCAACGTTTTCCGGAATAACAGCGTCATTTGGCCGTCCAGTAGATGGAATGTCATCGGTGTCTGTACGACCACGTTTGAATTCGGCATACCAATAACAAATGGTTCTTTTTGATGGAGCAGAGTCCGAATAATGTTTTTCAAGCCATTCCTGGCATTGAACAGTATTTTTTTTCATTAAAAAACAATGATAAATCAGCACACGGAATTGCTTTGAATTCATTTTTTTTGAAAACTCAAAAGTAGTGTCACTTAAAGCACTGTAACTTGTAAACTAATGGTCGGATTTTATAATTTTGACAGTAAGCCTAAAAAGGTTCACAATTTCGAAAAAAAATATTGATTTAATATTAGTGCCGCCATCTATGTGTCAGTCACACACATTATTGAACGAAGTGTTATTTCTCTTGTAGCGGAACCTGGGTCTCATTACTTTGGCCACGTCACCTCTCCTTCCGGGTCAGCTGAGGATGAGATGCAAGCTATACATTTACAAGACAATTCAGTAGATGTGGAACATCTAGAAGTTGTCGGTGCTGATGGCACCAACACGAACACAGGTTGGAAAGGTGGAATCATTCGGAAACTAGAAGAAAAAATACGTAGGCCATTACAGTGGGTTGTTTGTCTTCTACATTTCAACGAACTTCCATTTCGTGCTCTTTTCGAACACATAGATTGTGTCTCAAAGAGTCCAAATACATTCTCTGGCGACATAGGTAAACTGCTCCCTGATTGTGAGAAGTTGCCTGTCGTCAAATTTGAAAGTTTTCCATCATGCCAATTACCTTCTGAGGTTATTAATCCGACCCAACTTAGCACAGACCAAGCTTACCTCTACAAAATATCAGAAGCTGTTATTTCCGGTCAATGCTCTTCAGACTTACAATTAGCGTTGATGCATCCAGGTAACATGTGCAAATCTCGCTGGCTCACCTGTGCAAACAGAATTCTGAGATTATACATTTCTACAGACAAACCAACAAAGGAAATAAAGATTTTGGTCAAGTACATACTTACAGTTTACTCACCTTTGTGGTTCTCAATAAGATTCCACAGTTCAATCAAAGATGGCTCGCGCCATCTCTTTGCTGCAATCCAAAGGTCGAGATACTTACCTGCCAAACTGCGCAAGGTTGTCGATTCATCCATTCAACAGAATGCTTTCTTTGCTGTTCCAGAAAACATTCTCCTTAGTATGATGACTGACGAACGGGGAGAAGTCAGAAAGTTGGCCCTTGACCGTCTTTTGGCAGCCAGAGAAGCAGAGACTGACACTGTAAATGGATGAGTTAGATGTAATAAAGTGCCAAAGCTGAATTTCAAAGCTAATAATTATTACGATATGATTAACTGGAATAACACTTCGTTCAATAATGTGTGTGACTGACACATAGATGGCGGCACTAATACTAAATCAATATTTTGTTTTCGAAATTGTGAACCTTTGGGAAGGAAGGGAGCGGACATACAAGGTAAAGTCTCTGATTGCGTTCAACCTGGCGAACGCCAGAACGATCCTTGTCCCTGTCCAATCCAAGCTGATGCACAGCCTCCGCGCGGCCCTTCTGGATAGCTATTTGGCATCCGCTGAATAGTGAACTAATGTGTGCAGCGAGTCCAATCCCCAGGACTTAAAATTTGGGTTGTGCGCAGGGTTTGGTGCCCGCCACGGAAAATCATCTACCAATGAAAGCCAAAAAGCAAGCCTCGGAAGGAACCCACAATGTTGACGACCACAGCAAACGATTCAAGGACCATGATTTGAGGATATGCACCTGGAATGTCCGGACCCTCTATAGGGAAGGTGCCTCTATTCAACTGGCGGAAGCCCTCACGAAATGTAAGGCTGACATCACCGCCATCCAGGAAATGCGATGGACAGGACAAGGTTGCTCCAAGCGAGCAGACTGCGATATCTACTACAGCTGCCATGCGGAGAAGCGCGAATTTAGCTGCGGATTTGTGGTCAGCAAGAGACTTCGCCACAACGTCTCTCGGTTCACTCCGGTGAACGAACGGCTGGCTTCGATCCGCATCAAAGCTAAATACTTTAGCATCAGCCTAATTTGCGCGCACGCCCCGACGGAAGAGAAGGACGATGCGACCAAGGATGCCTTCTATGCGAAGCTCGAGGACGTCTACGACAGGTGCCCGGCCCATGACGTCAAAATCGTCCTCGGGGACTTCAACGCAAAGGTCGGGCGAGAAGGCATCTTTGGCCCCACAGTCGGGCAGTTCAGCCTCCATGGGACCACTTCAAACAACGGTCTGAGGCTAATCGATTTCGCCGCGGCACGAAACATGGTAGTTAGTAGCACCAGATTCCAGCACCTCGATATCCACAAGGCCACCTGGTTATCCCCCGATCAATCCACCCGCAACCAGATTGATCACATTGTGATTGATGGAAGGCATGCTTCTAGCATTGTAGATGTGCGCACGTTCCGAGGACCCAACATCGACTCGGACCACTACCTTGTTGCAGCCAAGGTACGTATGCGTCTTTGCGCAGCGAAGACCGCACAACCTAGTTTGCGAAGAAAGCTGGACATCAGTAAGCTGCGATCACAAGGGGTAGCCGAAGCCTACTCCGCTCAACTCACCAACCAGCTCGGTTGGCTCTCCACCTGATGACATCGGCGGATTATGGGCTCACTTATCCCACTCTATGCGCGCCGCCGCAGAAAATGTCCTTGGTTTTCGACGCCCACCACCAAAAAACCAATGGTACGATGAAGAGTGTCGCGCAGCCACTGCAGCGAAGAATGCTGCATACAAGAAGACCCTGCAGTCGGCCGCCACGCGAGCCATGACAGAAAAATACCGGGAGGAGAGGAAGAAAGAGAGGTGCCTTTTTAGACGCAAGAAACGGGAGCAAGAAAGGCGCGAGCGTGAGGAAATCGAGGAGTGCAGGTGCAGGAATGACGCCCGAAAATTCTTCCAAAAAGTTAAGCGTCTCACGGAAGGATTTAAGCCCGGGGCATCTTCTTGCAGAGACGAAAACGGGGATCTGGTTACGGATGCGCAGGGTGTGCTGAGGTTGTGGAAGGAGCTCGCAGGCGACGAAGGGAACAATACCGCCAGTGGTGAAGATGTCCAGATGGCACCAATCGACGACGAAGGTGTGGATGTGCCACCGCCCCGCCATGACGTGGTCCGGGTCACTATCCAGCGACTCAAGAACAACAAAGCTGCAGGGCCGGATGGGCTACCAGCTAAATTGTTCAAGGCCGGCGGCGGTGAGCTGATTGGGTTCATGCATCAGCTCATTTGCAAAATATGGCTGGAGGAACGAATGCCCAACGATTGGAACCTCAGTGGCCTTTGTCCTGTGCTGAAGAAAGGCGACCCAACAATATGCGCCAACTACAGGGGTATCAGCCTACTTCCCATTGCATACAAGGTCCTGACGAGCGTATTATGTGAAAGACTAAAGCCACTCGCCAAGGCGCTGATTGGACCTTATCAGTGCGGCTTTAGACCTGGTAAGTCCACCATCGACCAGATATTCACTCTACGCCAAATCCTGGAGAAGACCCATGAGAACCAAATCGATACACACCATCTCTTCATCGATTACAAGGCAGCATTCGATAGCCCGATAAGGGATGGCCTATATGCCGCATTGTCTGAACTTGGTATCCCTGCAAAGCTCGTTAGACTTTGCAGAGCGACGTTGGGCAATACGCGCAGCTCCGTCAAGGTTGGAAGTGACCTCTCCGACCCCTTTGATACCGTTCGAGGTTTCAGACAGGGCGATCCTTTGTCCTGCGACCTCTTCAACTTCACCATGGAGAGTGTTCTGCGCAAGGCCGGTGTACATCGTAATGGCACAATTTTCAACAAAAGTGTCCAGCTCCTTCCTTACGCTGATGATATTGATGTCATCGGACGTAAGAACCGAGATGTCACCGCTGCCTTTGCGGCTATCGAAAGAGAATCTGCCAAAATGGGTCTGGTGGTAAATGAGGGCAAGACGAAGTATATGCTGTCTACACGCAGGGACTCGTAGCGGCTACGGTCTCACGTCGAGGCCGACAGGTATACTTTTGAAGTTGTCAAGGAATTCGTCTACCTTGGCACCGCCATCAACAGCAGCAATGATGTCAGTCTGGGGATAAAGCGAAGGATAACTCTTGCCAACAGGTGCTACTACGGTCTCGGTAGGCAATTGAGAAGTAGAGACCTCTCTCGACCGACAAAACTTTCACTCTATAGGACGCTTATCTTGCCCGTGCTCCTCTATGGCGCTGAAGCATGGACAATGACACGAAACGACATAGCGGCCCTTGGAGTGTTCGAGAGGAAGGTGCTTCGCAAAATCTTCGGCCCTGTTCGGGTTGGTGACGACTATCGCATACGAACCAATAACGAGCTGTATGAGCTGTATAAGGACATGGACGTAGCGCAGCGAATTAACATCCAGCGGCACGCTGGCTCGGTCATGTCTGCCGCATGGACGACGAAGCTCCGGCGAAAAAGGTATTCGATGCGATGGTTGGAGGTCGACGGCGAAGAGGGAGGCCGTGTCTCCGGTGGAAGGACCAAGTGGAAGAGGCCCTGGTATCTCTTGGTGTGACCAACTGGAGAAGGCGCGCGCGAAGCAGAGGCGCCTGGAGAGAAGTCTTGCGGCAGGCCGTAACCCGATAACGGGTTGTTATGGCCAGTTAAGTAAGTAAGTAAGAACCTTTTAGGCTTACTGTCAAAATTATATGTCAATCCGACCATTAGTTTACAAGTTACAGTGCTTTAAGTGACACTACTTTTGAGTTTTCAAAAAAAACGAATTCAAAGCAATTCCGTGTGCTGATTTATCATTGTTTTTTAATGAAAAAAAATACTGTTCAATGCCAGGAATGGCTTGAAAAACATTATTCGGACTCTGCTCCATCAAAAAGAACCATTTGTTATTGGTATGCCGAATTCAAACGTGGTCGTACAGACACCGATGACATTCCATCTACTGGACGGCCAAATGACGCTGTTATTCCGGAAAACGTTGAAAAAACACTGAAAATCATTATGTCCGACCATAAAGTGAAAGTGGGAGAGATTGCTGACATTCTAAAGATATCAGCAGGCAGTGTACACACCATAATACACGAACATTTGGTTATGAAAAAGGTGTTTTCGAAATGGGTGCCGCGTTTGCTCACACCGGAGCAAAAACAACAACGAATCGATGATTCAAAGAGCTGTTTGGACATGTTTACGCGCAACAAGTCGGAGTTTTTGCGTCGGTACATAACAATGGATGAAACATGGATCCACCATTTCACTCCAGAGTCAAATCGGCAGTCTGCTGATTGGCATGCAACCGGTGAAAGCCGCCCAAAGCGTCCAAAGGCACAAACATCGGCTGGCAAGGTTATGGCGTCAGTATTTTGGGATGTGCACGGAATAATATTCATCGACTATCTTGAGAAAGGGAAAACAATCAATAGCGACTATTATATAGCGTTGTTGGAACGTTTGAAAGAAGAAATCGCGATTAAGCGGCCCCATATGAAGAAGAAAAAAGTGTTTCACCAAGACAATGCACCGTGTCACAAGTCGATGAAAACGATGGCAAAAATGCTTGCATTTGGGCTTCGAATTGCTTCCTCATCCCCCGTATTCTCCAGATCTGGCCCCCAGCGACTACTGGCTCTTCGCAGACCTCAAAAAGATGCTCCGTGGTAAGAGATTTGGCTCAAATGATGAAGTAATCGCCGAAACTAACGCCTATTTTGAAGGCAAAGAAAAATCGTTCTACAAAGGCGGTATCGAAAGATTGGAAAAGCGTTGGAATGATTGTATGTCCCTAAAAGGGGACTATGTTGATGAATAAAAACGAATTTTGGCAAAAAAATGTGTTTTAATTAGTTACTCACACACATTATTGAACGAAGTGTTACTATTACCTTGACTGTTCCTCCAGTTCTTCGTTCAGTTTCTAACGAAGAGCTCATAAAAGGGTTGTCGGGAGACACTGCAGAGATATGGAAATTTAGTGAATTCCCCTCTCACACCGTGGCAGTCGAGAGAACCGTCAAACTGGTGACAGAGGCATCTTCTAAAGTTATTGGCCCCCAGTCTCGTGATCGTTTTATACGCTCTACACTGAAATCTAGGCAACAACTGCCAAAGTTTAGTACAAAATCTGATTTTATCAATAAATTTGATACAGATTCAGACTAAAACAAGCCTGACATATGGCTGGTTGGTTGGGTTGGGCTTGGGAGGAACCCGAAGTGCAGCCACCTCCACGTGGTGGGTTCTGGGTAACCAACACAGGTTAGCTGAGAGCTGCAACAATTTTCACCTTGCGCTGCGGCGCGCCGCCTTTTCGCTCGTATCTCGGGAACGGTTCGTCCTACGGCCATGATCATAATACCATTTCGGTAGCTAATGATGCGACAAACAACTTTTCTTTTATACATTTTGCCATGAGAGGCGTATTTCAGGCGCTAGGTAGGCAATTTCACGATTTTAGGCAAATTTCCGAAATTTCAAGGCCGGAGTTGGGGTTGAAGATGCAGTCCGATCTCAAAACAAAAAATTGCATTGGAATCAGAAAGTACTAAGGCAACTTTTCCGCACTATTAGAAATCTCGAATCGAAAAAAGTCCGGAATCGACCCACCCTAATGGACACTTGACTTGAACCATCGAGGTCATACATGCTGCGTAGTGGCGTCCCCAGGATTTGGGAAGGTGGAGGGATATGCAAAAATGTTCAACAATTTAACGTAATTTTTATACTTTCGTCTTTGCGTATTATTTTTAATACAAGTTAACACACTAGCTCTGCCACCTTAGCAAATGCACCTACCTTAAGCTGCTGACGGTGCATGTGCTAAGTGCAATTCGATCCTCGCGCGCTGCACGCGTATCCGGCTAAGTCGCTGATAAGGCACACCATCGTGGGAAGCGCCAAATCAGCGGAATTAGGCAATAAGCGGCATAGAACCATAAGCTTAGAGTTAAGTTAATTTAGTCGAGGCGACTCACTTCTGTTTGGAGAGCCGAAGAAACGGGTAATAAACCTCTTTTTGTAATAACACTAAAAAGCTTTCTTTCATTTTGCAGCAAATCCAGAGGGGCCAAGTGGTGGCCCACTCTAATTTTTTAGCGCTCCCCAAGGGGACTGCATTAACTTACATGTTGCATAAAATTGTACACATATACATATACAGTGACGGACAAAAGTATTGACACAGCCACGATTGTTCAATAAAACCGCAAATTTTAGATAAACAAAACATAAAATTCATTAATTTTTAGTGTCAACTTATGTATTTATATCAACTTCATTGCAAGGCATAAACAATTTACATACTACTTCTTATATTTACAAAAAAATAAACAAAAGTTTATTTCATTGTCGGTTTTGGCATGGACAAAAGCATTGACACAGCACACTTCAATGCAATAAATATTTATAAATTTGTTCCAACTGGTAATAATATGTCCAGCTGTCATTTGGTAGATACCGTTATTTATTATTGTTACATTTTTTACATTTGAAAGTGAGCCGCTTGCGCCAAAAATTATATAAAAACTAAAATACGGCCCGAAAACAAAAAGAAACAACTGAAGAAGAGCAAAAACTCATATACAATTGCATAAACACAGTAAATCGTAAGCTGAAATTGGTGAAATTATGGGACGAAGCCGATTTACCATTCGATACATTGCTAAGCAGTTTGGTGCCACAACGAACTTCGCAAGTAGACAACGCAGCGGGCGACCGCGTAAGCTAAATGCTGGAGAAGAGGCTCGAATTTTGAGAAAAATTAAGAAAAAATTAACAATTTCGGAAGGAAGAATTCGACAAGGAAGTTCACCCGAAAACTATACGTAGAGTACTGTACCGTGCTGGGTATTAAGCCAGGGTAGCAAAACGAAAACCTTTCATCAGCCTTATAAATCGAAAAAGACGGAAAGAGTATGCCCAGCAATACAAAACTAAATCTGAAGACATTTGGAACAATATTTTACTATTAGATGATATAAATTTAAAGTTTTTCGATCAGATGGCAAAATATTAATAAGGGGAAGACCATCACAGAATACGACAAAAATAATACAGTGACTACATTGAAACAGGGTGGCGGAAGAGTTATGGTGTGGGGTTATATGGCTGCATCGACTGTGGGTGAGTTGGTATTTGTCGACGAAATAATGGATAAAACCGTATACCTAAATACACTTGAACAAAATTAAAAATAAAGCATTGAAAAATTTAATTTACAGACAATTTTTTTATTTTCAACATGATAACCTCAATTCTCTCTGTTAACCTCAAGTTAGAATCGAATTTTTCTGCTAAACGGGTCTGTAAGCAACATAAGACGGCGAAATCGTAACAGAAAAAAATTTGCGGCGAAAATCATTTGAACAGAAAAATGTTAGTTGCTATAATTAGATATACATGATTAACATATGTTTTATACATAACAGCACATATTTGAGAATAATTGTTGCGTTGAGTGGTGCAACGGACCGTTGGTACTGGTTGCAAACCGTAGGGCGCGAGTTCAAAACACGCTGTTATTGGGTGGTGGTTTCGATATTGAAATTAATTTTTTTTCACATATTTCCATGGCCTATTCAATAGCCTTCATCTGCAATTTTTATGAAAATAAATTTTCGATGACAAAGTCTTTAGTGATACCTACCATAGGGAGTGAACTAGAAAAAATGTAGAATTTTTAGGGACACGTTAAAAAAAAGTAATAGTCTGATTTTACTTAAATAAACTGCAGTTTATTATACATTTATTGAACTCTAATTCACAAAAAAATTTATGAAATATAATTAGTCGTTGCAAAATTTTTTTATATTTATCTTAACGTTTTTAGTTAGAGACTGGACAATACGTCCGGTGGCTATTGCATATGCTTGCTTCCATCGATTTCAGAACCGTACATTTGTTTGCAAACTTTTTTGTTTTTCTTAGGGTTTGCTTCAATAGAATTTGCTTAAAGTCCGCCTTACAGTAGGTTTCATCATCGAGAATCACGCAATCGAACTTAGTTGTGTAATTGTCATACAGTTTTCGAGCCCGCGTCTTCGCTATTTTTTCTTTTGCTTCCGACCGGCTAGGCACATTCTGCTGTTTGTAGATCCTTAATCCTTGGCTGCGCTTATATCGCATCACAGTTGATTGCGATGTGTACTTTTAACCACTTCTGGGTCTTGGACCCTTTTTTCTGCCTGATTCTTCGATTCTATATCTGTTTATAACATTATAAACCGTCGCTACGCTCGCTTTGCTTTCCCTTGCAATGCTTAGTCTAGACTTCGTCTTATCAGTCAAGTAAATGTCTAGTATTCATTTGTGGCAGCACTTTTGCGGGCTGAACATATTGACTAAAGTAGATCCAAGATGCAATTGACTGAGCAAGAAACTGCAATATTTATAGATACTTTCACTCGAAAATACCTATTGCGACTAAATCGTTCTTTTCGCGCTTTTCACAACGATAACCATTTTCGAAATCAGTCTCTATCTGATAAAATCGTTATGGGGGAATAGTTTATTTTTTATTAAGTTTTAATGAATGAGCAAAAATATCACAAAGCTTGTTAATAGCAAATAAGGGTTCACGGAAATTAAAAAATAGGTATTCAACAAGAATCATTAGTACTTCATTAACGAAGATAAAGCTGTGCTCAATAGCTAGTAACATACACATATTTGCGATACTTTTTAAGTAAGTACTATGTTTCCAGTAATATTGGTAAAAAAATATTTGAAAGTAAAACAACTTGTTTTTACTATGTTACTTTTAAAAGCCATTAATATGCGATCCACCGAAACTAACAAAATTAAAAAGTAATATGTCTCAAAAATGTGTGTAATCCATTTATGACAGAGGGTGGGCATGAATAAACACAATTATGAACAGCCATCTTTTTTGATTAGTTTTGAATTTTGTTGCATACGGACTTACCAATCTACTGGCTGTTGCTCCAAAATGGAGATGTGACCGCATATCTCACCTATATCAGAGGGTGGCCAGGACGGCTGTGAACATATCTGAGCAAATCTAGCCAAATCTGAACAGACGTTTTTTTTAATTGTTTTTTTAATTACTCCTTCCATACGATCTGGCTTGCACTCTATTAAAAGTTCTCTATGTTAGGAGTCTGTGGATATGTTAGACGATCACTGTTACATATTTGTTATGTAAATGGTCGTACAGTTAACAGAAGTAATTTTCTGTTTGTGAAAGCTGTGAGGTTGCACACGTACGTTGTTATGTATGTGACCTAAAAGTCTTAAATTGTCTGAAACTTAGATTGCTATATCAGGTTTTAGCACACATTTGAGACAGGTGTTCGTGGATGGTTGTAGTAATGGTTTGGTCCTCGTGGTGTTGCTTTTTGCGCATTTGATTTTCGGACACAGGTTCAAATCGTAGTTGGGGAGAGGTGTTGTGTTTCCTTTTTTTATTTCAATATATTCAGGTTTTAATACTTTTTTTGAATGTTAAATGTATGTGGCGCAATTTATGTAAGACAACTAAAAAACTTATGTGAATTAAGCAAGTACAAAGAGATTTGCAAAATGAAAATCACAAATATTTGAGTACTAGATAATGGTTATATATTCTTATTCTTATATTCTTTGCCATAAGTCGACAATATGAATTTTAGTTGAACCCGCGTTTGTCCGTATTTATAATCTTCAAGCTCTTGGCAACAGTTGGGTGTTCGTAGTTGAGTGCGTATGAAGCAACGCTCATGCATTAGAGTTCGGTCCCATCAATTTTCAACATACTACTAGATTACACAATGAGATGTCATACATACATATGTATATGGCTCAGAGCATTTCTTAGGATATTTAGTCGTATTTGTAGTTATGTTTTTGAGAAAATGGAAAAATGTGTAATTTGCTTACGAATTTCAGCAGCACTTGGTGTTTGTTCGGTGGCATTTGAAAAAGATTATTTATACAAAAGATCAAAACTACTCAAGCTCAATGCGCTCTAGAAACCAGCATGAAAGCGACTAATTTGAAAAGAATTGACAGATAAGAAAAGAATACGCCGACGCGAAAACTACACCTGAATTGGTAGAATTCGACCAAATTTGGTGGATTTATTTCTGAATTTTCTTTTATGGCAGATTGGCAGATTTGATTCCGATTCGGATTTTCAGAAAAAAATGTGGGTCTTCTTCAATCCGTTAAAATTCCCAGATATAAAAAAGCCTGCAAGATTGTAAAAAAATGTTACGCATGATAAATGCTATAAGTACTTTAGCGGGAGTGTGATAGACTGACATACTATTGTTTTGTCAGCGCTGATTTTCGCAATTAGAGCAAGTGAATTGACTTCCGTGCATGTTTCAAATGCGTGGGAAATACGGAAATTGTGTAAGATAAGTAAGTTTAAAAATTTTAACACATGTGATGTATTACTTTAGAAATAATTTCAAAGTAAAACTTTATTTCGATATATTTATTTATTTATTTACAAGAATATTGAAACTATAACTAAATTATAGAACAATATATACATAAAATAGAAGCTATGGCATCTGAGGCCTTAAGCTAATATGGGTGTTCGATATAAGGGAGAGGGCTGGGTTGTGAACCAGGCTGGGTTGTGAACCATTACTGTTTTTTCTTTCCTTAATTGACATATCGCCAATCTTTCAACTGTCAAGTTTGTCTTTTGATATGATTCTGCTTTTGTGGTTACACCGAAGTGTAAACACGCATTGCTTGTGGCAGATACAGACATCGTGTTTGAAAGTCGACTGCGAAAACTTTTTTGCTTTTTGTAAAGTGCTATCCAAGTGACTCAATTTATTCCAAAAACGTAAGTGTAACACATATTTATTTAGGGTATTGATTCTATTTTACGATCCAATATTTGTTTATGTTGAAATATGATAGGAAGTGTCGTTATTTTAAAAGTTTCCAAAATGGCATCGTGGTTGGGCTGTGAACCACTGAGGTGGCTGGGTTATGAACCACCTGGTTTTCGTATTACATTTGCACTAGGACGGTCAAATTTCGCCGGATTTATTAAAATAAAGTAATTTTATGTAATGTCACTTGATTTCGGTGAGTTCACTTGAAGTGGACCAATGCGAGAACGCGTTCGTATTTCAGCAAACATTGCGACACCGATTAGGATGAAAAAAAAAACAAATATTAAGCACTTGCATTCATTGCGATTTTTTGGCCTAAGTGGCGTCATTATAACCTTTTTTCACCTCTTGAGCCATCCTGATTAAATACATTTTCAACTTATATCAAAATTATGGGTGTTTTCTTCGTATTTTCTGACTTTAATTGCGATTTGCCAGATGGTTCACAACCCAGCCACTTTTTTGGAAAAGCGAAAAATCACGTCCTTAGAAAATTGGACGTAGAGAGTTAAATGTTAATCAAAACGGTAATCTGTCTTCATAACAAATTTGCGCTTTATATTTACCTTTCCAACGGTATCTTCGTTTTTTCGATATCTTATTCTGTGAAAAGTTAGAGCCAAAAAACAAAACCCGGTTCACACCCCAGCCCTCTCCCTTACATATACGCATATTGTTTTGTTGCGCCGCTGAAATAATAAATGAGCGTTATCATCGGCAAGATCAGCAGGCAAGAAAATAAGTTTAAAATGTTAATATAGTTCGACATAACCATAGTTCGACCACTGGTCACATTTCTAGTTCGGAGCAATAGCCAGAAAAGTGGTCAAGTCGTAGGGAAAAATTTCAAAAAATCATTAAAAAAAAATTATAGAAACAGATTTGCCTACATTTCTCTAGAAATGTTCAGAGCCATCCTGGCTACCCTCTGACATAGGTGAGATATGTGGTCACATTTCCAGTTCGGAGCAATAGCCAGTACAGTGGTCAAGTAGTAGCGAAAATATTCAAAAAATCATTAAAAAAAATTATAGAAACAGATTTGCCTACATTTCTCTAGAAATGTTCAAAGCCATCCTGGCTACCCTCTGACATAGGTGAGATATGTGGTCACGTTTCCAGTTCGGAGCAATAGCCAGTAAAGTGGTCAAGTCGTAGGGAAAAATTTCAAAAAATCATTAAAAAAATTATAGAAACAGATTTGCCTACATTTCTCTAGAAATGTTCAGAGCCATCCTGGCTACCCTCTGACATAGGTGAGATATGTGGTCACATTTCCAGTTCGGAGCAATAGCCAGTAAAGTGGTCAAGTCGTAGGGAAAAATTTCAAAAAATCATTACAAAAAATTATATAAACAGATTTGCCTACATTTCTCTAGAAATGTTCAGAGCCATCCTGGCTACCCTCTGACATAGGTGAGATATGTGGTCACATTTCCAGTTCGGAGCAATAGCCAGTACAGTGGTCAAGTAGTAGCGAAAATATTCAAAAAATCATTAAAAAAAATTATAGAAACAGATTTGCCTACATTTCTCTAGAAATGTTCAAAGCCATCCTGGCTACCCTCTGACATAGGTGAGATATGTGGTCTCATTTCCAGTTCGGAGCAATAGCCAGTACAGTGCTCAAGTCGTAGGGAAAAATTTCAAAAAATCATTAAAAAAAATTATAGAAACAGATTTGCCTACATTTCTCTAGAAATGTTCAGAGCCATCCTGGCTACCCTCTGACATAGGTGAGATATGTGGTCACGTTTCCAGTTCGGAGCAATAGCCAGTAAAGTGGTCAAGTCGTAGGGAAAAATTTCAAAAAATCATTAAAAAAATTATAGAAACAGATTTGCCTACATTTCTCTAGAAATGTTCAGAGCCATCCTGGCTACCCTCTGACATAGGTGAGATATGTGGTCACATTTCCAGTTCGGAGCAATAGCCAGTAAAGTGGTCAAGTCGTAGGGAAAAATTTCAAAAAATCATTAAAAAAATTATAGAAACAGATTTGCCTACATTTCTCTAGAAATGTTCAGAGCCATCCTGGCTACCCTCTGACATAGGTGAGATATGTGGTCACATTTCCAGTTCGGAGCAATAGCCAGTACAGTGGTCAAGTAGTAGCGAAAATATTCAAAAAATCATTAAAAAAAATTATAGAAACAGATTTGCCTACATTTCTCTAGAAATGTTCAAAGCCATCCTGGCTACCCTCTGACATAGGTGAGATATGTGGTCTCATTTCCAGTTCGGAGCAATAGCCAGTACAGTGCTCAAGTCGTAGGGAAAAATTTCAAAAAATCATTAAAAAAAATTATAGAAACAGATTTGCCTACATTTCTCTAGAAATGTTCAGAGCCATCCTGGCTACCCTCTGACATAGGTGAGATATGTGGTCACGTTTCCAGTTCGGAGCAATAGCCAGTAAAGTGGTCAAGTCGTAGGGAAAAATTTCAAAAAATCATTAAAAAAATTATAGAAACAGATTTGCCTACATTTCTCTAGAAATGTTCAGAGCCATCCTGGCTACCCTCTGACATAGGTGAGATATGTGGTCACATTTCCAGTTCGGAGCAATAGCCAGTAAAGTGGTCAAGTCGTAGGGAAAAATTTCAAAAAATCATTACAAAAAATTATATAAACAGATTTGCCTACATTTCTCTAGAAAGGTTCAGAGCCATCCTGGCTACCCTCTGGCATAGGTGAGATATGTGGTCACATTTCCAGCTCGGAGCAATAGCCAGTAAAGTGGTCAAGTCGTAGGGAAAAATTTCAAAAAATCATTAAAAAAAATTATAGAAACAGATTTGCCTACATTTCTCTAGAAATGTTCAGAGCCATCCTGGCTACCCTCTGACATAGGTGAGATATGTGGTCACATTTCCAGTTCGGAGCAATAGCCAGTACAGTGGTCAAGTAGTAGCGAAAATATTCAAAAAATCATTAAAAAAAATTATAGAAACAGATTTGCCTACATTTCTCTAGAAATGTTCAAAGCCATCCTGGCTACCCTCTGACATAGGTGAGATATGTGGTCTCATTTCCAGTTCGGAGCAATAGCCAGTACAGTGCTCAAGTCGTAGGGAAAAATTTCAAAAAATCATTAAAAAAATTATAGAAACAGATTTGCCTACATTTCTCTAGAAATGTTCAGAGCCATCCTGGCTACCCTCTGACATAGGTGAGATATGTGGTCACGTTTCCAGTTCGGAGCAATAGCCAGTAAAGTGGTCAAGTCGTAGGGAAAAATTTCAAAAAATCATTAAAAAAATTATAGAAACAGATTTGCCTACATTTCTCTAGAAATGTTCAGAGCCATCCTGGCTACCCTCTGACATAGGTGAGATATGTGGTCACGTTTCCAGTTCGGAGCAATAGCCAGTAAAGTGGTCAAGTCGTAGGGAAAAATTTCAAAAAATCATTAAAAAAATTATAGACACAGATTTGCCTACATTTCTCTAGAAATGTTCAGAGCCATCCTGGCTACCCTCTGACATAGGTGAGATATGTGGTCACATTTCCAGTTCGGAGCAATAGCCAGTACAGTGGTCAAGTCGTAGGGAAAAATTTCAAAAAATCATTAAAAAAATTATAGAAACAGATTTGCCTACATTTCTCTAGAAATGTTCAGAGCCATCCTGGCTACCCTCTGACATAGGTGAGATATGTGGTCACATTTCCAGTTCGGAGCAATAGCCAGTAAAGTGGTCAAGTCGTAGGGAAAAATTTCAAAAAATCACTAAAAAAATTATAGAAACAGATTTGCCTACATTTCTCTAGAAATGTTCAGAGCCATCCTGGCTACCCTCTGACATAGGTGAGATATGTGGTCACATTTCCAGTTCGGAGCAATAGCCAGTACAGTGGTCAAGTAGTAGCGAAAATATTCAAAAAATCATTAAAAAAAATTATAGAAACAGATTTGCCTACATTTCTCTAGAAATGTTCAAAGCCATCCTGGCTACCCTCTGACATAGGTGAGATATGTGGTCTCATTTCCAGTTCGGAGCAATAGCCAGTACAGTGCTCAAGTCGTAGGGAAAAATTTCAAAAAATCATTAAAAAAAATTATAGAAACAGATTTGCCTACATTTCTCTAGAAATGTTCAGAGCCATCCTGGCTACCCTCTGACATAGGTGAGATATGTGGTCACGTTTCCAGTTCGGAGCAATAGCCAGTAAAGTGGTCAAGTCGTAGGGAAAAATTTCAAAAAATCATTAAAAAAATTATAGAAACAGATTTGCCTACATTTCTCTAGAAATGTTCAGAGCCATCCTGGCTACCCTCTGACATAGGTGAGATATGTGGTCACATTTCCAGTTCGGAGCAATAGCCAGTAAAGTGGTCAAGTCGTAGGGAAAAATTTCAAAAAATCATTACAAAAAATTATATAAACAGATTTGCCTACATTTCTCTAGAAAGGTTCAGAGCCATCCTGGCTACCCTCTGGCATAGGTGAGATATGTGGTCACATTTCCAGCTCGGAGCAATAGCCAGTAAAGTGGTCAAGTCGTAGGGAAAAATTTCAAAAAATCATTAAAAAAAATTATAGAAACAGATTTGCCTACATTTCTCTAGAAATGTTCAGAGCCATCCTGGCTACCCTCTGACATAGGTGAGATATGTGGTCACATTTCCAGTTCGGAGCAATAGCCAGTACAGTGGTCAAGTCGTTGGGAAAATATTCAAAAAATCATTAAAAAAATTATAGAAACAGATTTGCCTACATTTCTCTAGAAATGTTCAGAGCCATCCTGGCTACCCTCTGACATAGGTGAGATATGTGGTCACATTTCCAGTTCGGAGCAATAGCCAGTACAGTGGTCAAGTCGTAGGGAAAAATTTCAAAAAATCATTAAAAAAAATTATAGAAACAGATTTGCCTACATTTCTCTAGAAATGTTCAGAGCCATCCTAGCTACACTCTGACATAGGTGAGATATGTGGTCACATTTCCAGTTCGGAGCAATAGCCAGTACAGTGGTCAAGTCGTAGGGAAAAAGTTCAAAAAATCATTAAAAAAATTATAGACACAGATTTGCCTACATTTCTCTAGAAATGTTCAGAGCCATCCTGGCTACCCTCTGACATAGGTGAGATATGTGGTCACATTTCCAGTTCGGAGCAATAGCCAGTAAAGTGGTCAAGTCGTAGGGAAAAACTTCAAAAAATCATTAAAAAAAATTATAGAAACAGATTTGCCTACATTTCTCTAGAAATGTTCAGAGCCATCCTAGCTACACTCTGACATAGGTGAGATATGTGGTCACATTTCCAGTTCGGAGCAATAGCCAGTAAAGTGGTCAAGTCGTAGGGAAAAATTTCAAAAAATCATTACAAAAAATTATATAAACAGATTTGCCTACATTTCTCTAGAAAGGTTCAGAGCCATCCTGGCTACCCTCTGACATATGTGAGATTTGTGGTCACATTTCCAGCTCGGAGCAATAGCCAGTAAAGTGGTCAAGTCGTAGGGAAAAATGTCAAAAAATCATTAAAAAAAATTATAGAAACAGATTTGCCTACATTTCTCTAGAAATGTTCAGAGCCATCCTGGCTACCCTCTGACATAGGTGAGATATGTGGTCACATTTCCAGTTCGGAGCAATAGCCAGTAAAGTGGTCAAGTCGTAGGGAAAAATGTCAAAAAATCATTAAAAAAAATTATAGAAACAGATTTGCCTACATTTCTCTAGAAATGTTCAGAGCCATCCTGGCTACCCTCTGACATAGGTGAGATATGTGGTCACGTTTCCAGTTCGGAGCAATAGCCAGTAAAGTGGTCAAGTCGTAGGGAAAAATTTCAAAAAATCATTAAAAAAATTATAGAAACAGATTTGCCTACATTTCTCTAGAAATGTTCAGAGCCATCCTGGCTACCCTCTGACATAGGTGAGATATGTGGTCACATTTCCAGTTCGGAGCAATAGCCAGTAAAGTGGTCAAGTCGTAGGGAAAAATTTCAAAAAATCATTAAAAAAATTATAGAAACAGATTTGCCTACATTTCTCTAGAAATGTTCAGAGCCATCCTGGCTACCCTCTGACATAGGTGAGATATGTGGTCACATTTCCAGTTCGGAGCAATAGCCAGTACAGTGGTCAAGTCGTAGGGAAAAATTTCAAAAAATCATTAAAAAAATTATAGAAACAGATTTGCCTACATTTCTCTAGAAATGTTCAGAGCCATCCTGGCTACCCTCTGACATAGGTGAGATATGTGGTCACATTTCCAGTTCGGAGCAATAGCCAGTAAAGTGGTCAAGTCGTAGGGAAAAATTTCAAAAAATCATTAAAAAAATTATAGAAACAGATTTGCCTACATTTCTCTAGAAATGTTCAGAGCCATCCTGGCTACCCTCTGACATAGGTGAGATATGTGGTCACATTTCCAGTTCGGAGCAATAGCCAGTACAGTGGTCAAGTAGTAGCGAAAATATTCAAAAAATCATTAAAAAAAATTATAGAAACAGATTTGCCTACATTCCTCTAGAAATGTTCAAAGCCATCCTGGCTACCCTCTGACATAGGTGAGATATGTGGTCACATTTCCAGTTCGGAGCAATAGCCAGTACAGTGCTCAAGTCGTAGGGAAAAATTTCAAAAAATCATTAAAAAAAATTATAGAAACAGATTTGCCTACATTTCTCTAGAAATGTTCAGAGCCATCCTGGCTACCCTCTGACATAGGTGAGATATGTGGTCACGTTTCCAGTTCGGAGCAATAGCCAGTAAAGTGGTCAAGTCGTAGGGAAAAATTTCAAAAAATCATTAAAAAAATTATAGAAACAGATTTGCCTACATTTCTCTAGAAATGTTCAGAGCCATCCTGGCTACCCTCTGACATAGGTGAGATATGTGGTCACATTTCCAGTTCGGAGCAATAGCCAGTACAGTGGTCAAGTCGTTGGGAAAATATTCAAAAAATCATTAAAAAAATTATAGAAACAGATTTGCCTACATTTCTCTAGAAATGTTCAGAGCCATCCTGGCTACCCTCTGACATAGGTGAGATATGTGGTCACATTTCCAGTTCGGAGCAATAGCCAGTACAGTGGTCAAGTCGTAGGGAAAAATTTCAAAAAATCATTAAAAAAAATTATAGAAACAGATTTGCCTACATTTCTCTAGAAATGTTCAGAGCCATCCTAGCTACACTCTGACATAGGTGAGATATGTGGTCACATTTCCAGTTCGGAGCAATAGCCAGTACAGTGGTCAAGTCGTAGGGAAAAATTTCAAAAAATCATTAAAAAAATTATAGAAACAGATTTGCCTACATTTCTCTAGAAATGTTCAGAGCCATCCTGGCTACCCTCTGACATAGGTGAGATATGTGGTCACATTTCCAGTTCGGAGCAATAGCCAGTACAGTGGTCAAGTAGTAGCGAAAATATTCAAAAAATCATTAAAAAAAATTATAGAAACAGATTTGCCTACATTCCTCTAGAAATGTTCAAAGCCATCCTGGCTACCCTCTGACATAGGTGAGATATGTGGTCTCATTTCCAGTTCGGAGCAATAGCCAGTACAGTGCTCAAGTCGTAGGGAAAAATTTCAAAAAATCATTAAAAAAAATTATAGAAACAGATTTGCCTACATTCCTCTAGAAATGTTCAGAGCCATCCTAGCTACACTCTGACATAGGTGAGATATGTGGTCTCATTTCCAGTTCGGAGCAATAGCCAGTAAAGTGGTCAAGTCGTAGGGAAAAATTTCAAAAAATCATTAAAAAAATTATAGAAACAGATTTGCCTACATTTCTCTAGAAATGTTCAGAGCCATCCTGGCTACCCTCTGACATAGGTGAGATATGTGGTCACATTTCCAGTTCGGAGCAATAGCCAGTACAGTGGTCAAGTCGTTGGGAAAATATTCAAAAAATCATTAAAAAAATTATAGAAACAGATTTGCCTACATTTCTCTAGAAATGTTCAGAGCCATCCTGGCTACCCTCTGACATAGGTGAGATATGTGGTCACATTTCCAGTTCGGAGCAATAGCCAGTAAAGTGGTCAAGTCGTAGGGAAAAATTTCAAAAAATCATTAAAAAAAATTATAGAAACAGATTTGCCTACATTTCTCTAGAAATGTTCAGAGCCATCCTAGCTACACTCTGACATAGGTGAGATATGTGGTCACATTTCCAGTTCGGAGCAATAGCCAGTACAGTGGTCAAGTCGTAGGGAAAAATTTCAAAAAATCATTAAAAAAATTATAGAAACAGATTTGCCTACATTTCTCTAGAAATGTTCAGAGCCATCCTGGCTACCCTCTGACATAGGTGAGATATGTGGTCACATTTCCAGTTCGGAGCAATAGCCAGTACAGTGGTCAAGTAGTAGCGAAAATATTCAAAAAATCATTAAAAAAAATTATAGAAACAGATTTGCCTACATTCCTCTAGAAATGTTCAAAGCCATCCTGGCTACCCTCTGACATAGGTGAGATATGTGGTCACATTTCCAGTTCGGAGCAATAGCCAGTACAGTGGTCAAGTCGTAGGGAAAAATTTCAAAAAATCATTAAAAAAAATTATAGAAACAGATTTGCCTACATTTCTCTAGAAATGTTCAGAGCCATCCTAGCTACACTCTGACATAGGTGAGATATGTGGTCTCATTTCCAGTTCGGAGCAATAGCCAGTAAAGTGGTCAAGTCGTAGGGAAAAATTTCAAAAAATCATTAAAAAAATTATAGAAACAGATTTGCCTACATTTCTCTAGAAATGTTCAGAGCCATCCTGGCTACCCTCTGACATAGGTGAGATATGTGGTCACATTTCCAGTTCGGAGCAATAGCCAGTACAGTGGTCAAGTAGTAGCGAAAATATTCAAAAAATCATTAAAAAAAATTATAGAAACAGATTTGCCTACATTCCTCTAGAAATGTTCAAAGCCATCCTGGCTACCCTCTGACATAGGTGAGATATGTGGTCTCATTTCCAGTTCGGAGCAATAGCCAGTACAGTGCTCAAGTCGTAGGGAAAAATTTCAAAAAATCATTAAAAAAAATTATAGAAACAGATTTGCCTACATTTCTCTAGAAATGTTCAGAGCCATCCTGGCTACCCTCTGACATAGGTGAGATATGTGGTCACATTTCCAGTTCGGAGCAATAGCCAGTAAAGTGGTCAAGTCGTAGGGAAAAATTTCAAAAAATCATTAAAAAAATTATAGACACAGATTTGCCTACATTTCTCTAGAAATGTTCAGAGCCATCCTGGCTACCCTCTGACATAGGTGAGATATGTGGTCACATTTCCAGTTCGGAGCAATAGCCAGTACAGTGGTCAAGTCGTAGGGAAAAATTTCAAAAAATCATTAAAAAAATTATAGAAACAGATTTGCCTACATTTCTCTAGAAATGTTCAGAGCCATCCTGGCTACCCTCTGACATAGGTGAGATATGTGGTCACATTTCCAGTTCGGAGCAATAGCCAGTAAAGTGGTCAAGTCGTAGGGAAAAATTTCAAAAAATCATTAAAAAAATTATAGAAACAGATTTGCCTACATTTCTCTAGAAATGTTCAGAGCCATCCTGGCTACCCTCTGACATAGGTGAGATATGTGGTCACATTTCCAGTTCGGAGCAATAGCCAGTACAGTGGTCAAGTAGTAGCGAAAATATTCAAAAAATCATTAAAAAAAATTATAGAAACAGATTTGCCTACATTTCTCTAGAAATGTTCAAAGCCATCCTGGCTACCCTCTGACATAGGTGAGATATGTGGTCTCATTTCCAGTTCGGAGCAATAGCCAGTACAGTGCTCAAGTCGTAGGGAAAAATTTCAAAAAATCATTAAAAAAAATTATAGAAACAGATTTGCCTACATTTCTCTAGAAATGTTCAGAGCCATCCTGGCTACCCTCTGACATAGGTGAGATATGTGGTCACGTTTCCAGTTCGGAGCAATAGCCAGTAAAGTGGTCAAGTCGTAGGGAAAAATTTCAAAAAATCATTAAAAAAATTATAGAAACAGATTTGCCTACATTTCTCTAGAAATGTTCAGAGCCATCCTGGCTACCCTCTGACATAGGTGAGATATGTGGTCACATTTCCAGTTCGGAGCAATAGCCAGTAAAGTGGTCAAGTCGTAGGGAAAAATTTCAAAAAATCATTACAAAAAATTATATAAACAGATTTGCCTACATTTCTCTAGAAAGGTTCAGAGCCATCCTGGCTACCCTCTGGCATAGGTGAGATATGTGGTCACATTTCCAGCTCGGAGCAATAGCCAGTAAAGTGGTCAAGTCGTAGGGAAAAATTTCAAAAAATCATTAAAAAAAATTATAGAAACAGATTTGCCTACATTTCTCTAGAAATGTTCAGAGCCATCCTGGCTACCCTCTGACATAGGTGAGATATGTGGTCACATTTCCAGTTCGGAGCAATAGCCAGTACAGTGGTCAAGTCGTTGGGAAAATATTCAAAAAATCATTAAAAAAATTATAGAAACAGATTTGCCTACATTTCTCTAGAAATGTTCAGAGCCATCCTGGCTACCCTCTGACATAGGTGAGATATGTGGTCACATTTCCAGTTCGGAGCAATAGCCAGTACAGTGGTCAAGTCGTAGGGAAAAATTTCAAAAAATCATTAAAAAAAATTATAGAAACAGATTTGCCTACATTTCTCTAGAAATGTTCAGAGCCATCCTAGCTACACTCTGACATAGGTGAGATATGTGGTCACATTTCCAGTTCGGAGCAATAGCCAGTACAGTGGTCAAGTCGTAGGGAAAAATTTCAAAAAATCATTAAAAAAATTATAGACACAGATTTGCCTACATTTCTCTAGAAATGTTCAGAGCCATCCTGGCTACCCTCTGACATAGGTGAGATATGTGGTCACATTTCCAGTTCGGAGCAATAGCCAGTAAAGTGGTCAAGTCGTAGGGAAAAACTTCAAAAAATCATTAAAAAAAATTATAGAAACAGATTTGCCTACATTTCTCTAGAAATGTTCAGAGCCATCCTAGCTACACTCTGACATAGGTGAGATATGTGGTCACATTTCCAGTTCGGAGCAATAGCCAGTAAAGTGGTCAAGTCGTAGGGAAAAATTTCAAAAAATCATTACAAAAAATTATATAAACAGATTTGCCTACATTTCTCTAGAAAGGTTCAGAGCCATCCTGGCTACCCTCTGACATATGTGAGATATGTGGTCACATTTCCAGCTCGGAGCAATAGCCAGTAAAGTGGTCAAGTCGTAGGGAAAAATGTCAAAAAATCATTAAAAAAAATTATAGAAACAGATTTGCCTACATTTCTCTAGAAATGTTCAGAGCCATCCTGGCTACCCTCTGACATAGGTGAGATATGTGGTCACATTTCCAGCTCGGAGCAATAGCCAGTAAAGTGGTCAAGTCGTAGGGAAAAATTTCAAAAAATCATTAAAAAAAATTATAGAAACAGATTTGCCTACATTTCTCTAGAAATGTTCAAAGCCATCCTGGCTACCCTCTGACATAGGTGAGATATGTGGTCACGTTTCCAGTTCGGAGCAATAGCCAGTAAAGTGGTCAAGTCGTAGGGAAAAATTTCAAAAAATCATTAAAAAAATTATAGAAACAGATTTGCCTACATTTCTCTAGAAATGTTCAGAGCCATCCTGGCTACCCTCTGACATAGGTGAGATATGTGGTCACATTTCCAGTTCGGAGCAATAGCCAGTAAAGTGGTCAAGTCGTAGGGAAAAATTTCAAAAAATCATTAAAAAAATTATAGAAACAGATTTGCCTACATTTCTCTAGAAATGTTCAGAGCCATCCTGGCTACCCTCTGACATAGGTGAGATATGTGGTCACATTTCCAGTTCGGAGCAATAGCCAGTACAGTGGTCAAGTAGTAGCGAAAATATTCAAAAAATCATTAAAAAAAATTATAGAAACAGATTTGCCTACATTTCTCTAGAAATGTTCAAAGCCATCCTGGCTACCCTCTGACATAGGTGAGATATGTGGTCTCATTTCCAGTTCGGAGCAATAGCCAGTACAGTGCTCAAGTCGTAGGGAAAAATTTCAAAAAATCATTAAAAAAATTATAGAAACAGATTTGCCTACATTTCTCTAGAAATGTTCAGAGCCATCCTGGCTACCCTCTGACATAGGTGAGATATGTGGTCACGTTTCCAGTTCGGAGCAATAGCCAGTAAAGTGGTCAAGTCGTAGGGAAAAATTTCAAAAAATCATTAAAAAAATTATAGAAACAGATTTGCCTACATTTCTCTAGAAATGTTCAGAGCCATCCTGGCTACCCTCTGACATAGGTGAGATATGTGGTCACATTTCCAGTTCGGAGCAATAGCCAGTAAAGTGGTCAAGTCGTAGGGAAAAATTTCAAAAAATCATTAAAAAAATTATAGAAACAGATTTGCCTACATTTCTCTAGAAATGTTCAGAGCCATCCTGGCTACCCTCTGACATAGGTGAGATATGTGGTCACATTTCCAGTTCGGAGCAATAGCCAGTACAGTGGTCAAGTCGTAGGGAAAAATTTCAAAAAATCATTAAAAAAATTATAGAAACAGATTTGCCTACATTTCTCTAGAAATGTTCAGAGCCATCCTGGCTACCCTCTGACATAGGTGAGATATGTGGTCACATTTCCAGTTCGGAGCAATAGCCAGTAAAGTGGTCAAGTCGTAGGGAAAAATTTCAAAAAATCATTAAAAAAATTATAGAAACAGATTTGCCTACATTTCTCTAGAAATGTTCAGAGCCATCCTGGCTACCCTCTGACATAGGTGAGATATGTGGTCACATTTCCAGTTCGGAGCAATAGCCAGTACAGTGGTCAAGTAGTAGCGAAAATATTCAAAAAATCATTAAAAAAAATTATAGAAACAGATTTGCCTACATTCCTCTAGAAATGTTCAAAGCCATCCTTGCTACCCTCTGACATAGGTGAGATATGTGGTCTCATTTCCAGTTCGGAGCAATAGCCAGTACAGTGCTCAAGTCGTAGGGAAAAATTTCAAAAAATCATTAAAAAAAATTATAGAAACAGATTTGCCTACATTTCTCTAGAAATGTTCAGAGCCATCCTGGCTACCCTCTGACATAGGTGAGATATGTGGTCACGTTTCCAGTTCGGAGCAATAGCCAGTAAAGTGGTCAAGTCGTAGGGAAAAATTTCAAAAAATCATTAAAAAAATTATAGAAACAGATTTGCCTACATTTCTCTAGAAATGTTCAGAGCCATCCTGGCTACCCTCTGACATAGGTGAGATATGTGGTCACATTTCCAGTTCGGAGCAATAGCCAGTACAGTGGTCAAGTCGTTGGGAAAATATTCAAAAAATCATTAAAAAAATTATAGAAACAGATTTGCCTACATTTCTCTAGAAATGTTCAGAGCCATCCTGGCTACCCTCTGACATAGGTGAGATATGTGGTCACATTTCCAGTTCGGAGCAATAGCCAGTACAGTGGTCAAGTCGTAGGGAAAAATTTCAAAAAATCATTAAAAAAAATTATAGAAACAGATTTGCCTACATTTCTCTAGAAATGTTCAGAGCCATCCTAGCTACACTCTGACATAGGTGAGATATGTGGTCACATTTCCAGTTCGGAGCAATAGCCAGTACAGTGGTCAAGTCGTAGGGAAAAATTTCAAAAAATCATTAAAAAAATTATAGAAACAGATTTGCCTACATTTCTCTAGAAATGTTCAGAGCCATCCTGGCTACCCTCTGACATAGGTGAGATATGTGGTCACATTTCCAGTTCGGAGCAATAGCCAGTACAGTGGTCAAGTAGTAGCGAAAATATTCAAAAAATCATTAAAAAAAATTATAGAAACAGATTTGCCTACATTCCTCTAGAAATGTTCAAAGCCATCCTGGCTACCCTCTGACATAGGTGAGATATGTGGTCTCATTTCCAGTTCGGAGCAATAGCCAGTACAGTGCTCAAGTCGTAGGGAAAAATTTCAAAAAATCATTAAAAAAAATTATAGAAACAGATTTGCCTACATTCCTCTAGAAATGTTCAGAGCCATCCTAGCTACACTCTGACATAGGTGAGATATGTGGTCTCATTTCCAGTTCGGAGCAATAGCCAGTAAAGTGGTCAAGTCGTAGGGAAAAATTTCAAAAAATCATTAAAAAAATTATAGAAACAGATTTGCCTACATTTCTCTAGAAATGTTCAGAGCCATCCTGGCTACCCTCTGACATAGGTGAGATATGTGGTCACATTTCCAGTTCGGAGCAATAGCCAGTACAGTGGCCAAGTCGTTGGGAAAATATTCAAAAAATCATTAAAAAAATTATAGAAACAGATTTGCCTACATTTCTCTAGAAATGTTCAGAGCCATCCTGGCTACCCTCTGACATAGGTGAGATATGTGGTCACATTTCCAGTTCGGAGCAATAGCCAGTAAAGTGGTCAAGTCGTAGGGAAAAATTTCAAAAAATCATTAAAAAAAATTATAGAAACAGATTTGCCTACATTTCTCTAGAAATGTTCAGAGCCATCCTAGCTACACTCTGACATAGGTGAGATATGTGGTCACATTTCCAGTTCGGAGCAATAGCCAGTACAGTGGTCAAGTCGTAGGGAAAAATTTCAAAAAATCATTAAAAAAATTATAGAAACAGATTTGCCTACATTTCTCTAGAAATGTTCAGAGCCATCCTGGCTACCCTCTGACATAGGTGAGATATGTGGTCACATTTCCAGTTCGGAGCAATAGCCAGTACAGTGGTCAAGTAGCAGCGAAAATATTCAAAAAATCATTAAAAAAAATTATAGAAACAGATTTGCCTACATTCCTCTAGAAATGTTCAAAGCCATCCTGGCTACCCTCTGACATAGGTGAGATATGTGGTCACATTTCCAGTTCGGAGCAATAGCCAGTACAGTGGTCAAGTCGTAGGGAAAAATTTCAAAAAATCATTAAAAAAAAATTATAGAAACAGATTTGCCTACATTTCTCTAGAAATGTTCAGAGCCATCCTAGCTACACTCTGACATAGGTGAGATATGTGGTCTCATTTCCAGTTCGGAGCAATAGCCAGTAAAGTGGTCAAGTCGTAGGGAAAAATTTCAAAAAATCATTAAAAAAATTATAGAAACAGATTTGCCTACATTTCTCTAGAAATGTTCAGAGCCATCCTGGCTACCCTCTGACATAGGTGAGATATGTGGTCACATTTCCAGTTCGGAGCAATAGCCAGTACAGTGGTCAAGTAGTAGCGAAAATATTCAAAAAATCATTAAAAAAAATTATAGAAACAGATTTGCCTACATTCCTCTAGAAATGTTCAAAGCCATCCTGGCTACCCTCTGACATAGGTGAGATATGTGGTCTCATTTCCAGTTCGGAGCAATAGCCAGTACAGTGCTCAAGTCGTAGGGAAAAATTTCAAAAAATCATTAAAAAAAATTATAGAAACAGATTTGCCTACATTTCTCTAGAAATGTTCAGAGCCATCCTGGCTACCCTCTGACATAGGTGAGATATGTGGTCACGTTTCCAGTTCGGAGCAATAGCCAGTAAAGTGGTCAAGTCGTAGGGAAAAATTTCAAAAAATCATTAAAAAAATTATAGAAACAGATTTGCCTACATTTCTCTAGAAATGTTCAGAGCCATCCTGGCTACCCTCTGACATAGGTGAGATATGTGGTCACATTTCCAGTTCGGAGCAATAGCCAGTACAGTGGTCAAGTAGTAGCGAAAATATTCAAAAAATCATTAAAAAAAATTATAGAAACAGATTTGCCTACATTTCTCTAGAAATGTTCAGAGCCATCCTGGCTACCCTCTGACATAGGTGAGATATGTGGTCACATTTCCAGTTCGGAGCAATAGCCAGTAAAGTGGTCAAGTCGTAGGGAAAAATTTCAAAAAATCATTACAAAAAATTATATAAACAGATTTGCCTACATTTCTCTAGAAAGGTTCAGAGCCATCCTGGCTACCCTCTGACATAGGTGAGATATGTGGTCACATTTCCAGCTCGGAGCAATAGCCAGTAAAGTGGTCAAGTCGTAGGGAAAAATTTCAAAAAATCATTAAAAAAAATTATAGAAACAGATTTGCCTACATTTCTCTAGAAATGTTCAGAGCCATCCTGGCTACCCTCTGACATAGGTGAGATATGTGGTCACATTTCCAGTTCGGAGCAATAGCCAGTACAGTGGTCAAGTCGTTGGGAAAATATTCAAAAAATCATTAAAAAAATTATAGAAACAGATTTGCCTACATTTCTCTAGAAATGTTCAGAGCCATCCTGGCTACCCTCTGACATAGGTGAGATATGTGGTCACATTTCCAGTTCGGAGCAATAGCCAGTACAGTGGTCAAGTCGTAGGGAAAAATTTCAAAAAATCATTAAAAAAAATTATAGAAACAGATTTGCCTACATTTCTCTAGAAATGTTCAGAGCCATCCTAGCTACACTCTGACATAGGTGAGATATGTGGTCACATTTCCAGTTCGGAGCAATAGCCAGTACAGTGGTCAAGTCGTAGGGAAAAATTTCAAAAAATCATTAAAAAAATTATAGACACAGATTTGCCTACATTTCTCTAGAAATGTTCAGAGCCATCCTGGCTACCCTCTGACATAGGTGAGATATGTGGTCACATTTCCAGTTCGGAGCAATAGCCAGTAAAGTGGTCAAGTCGTAGGGAAAAACTTCAAAAAATCATTAAAAAAAATTATAGAAACAGATTTGCCTACATTTCTCTAGAAATGTTCAGAGCCATCCTAGCTACACTCTGACATAGGTGAGATATGTGGTCACATTTCCAGTTCAGAGCAATAGCCAGTAAAGTGGTCAAGTCGTAGGGAAAAATTTCAAAAAATCATTACAAAAAATTATATAAACAGATTTGCCTACATTTCTCTAGAAAGGTTCAGAGCCATCCTGGCTACCCTCTGACATAGGTGAGATATGTGGTCACATTTCCAGCTCGGAGCAATAGCCAGTAAAGTGGTCAAGTCGTAGGGAAAAATTTCAAAAAATCATTAAAAAAAATTATAGAAACAGATTTGCCTACATTTCTCTAGAAATGTTCAGAGCCATCCTGGCTACCCTCTGACATAGGTGAGATATGTGGTCACATTTCCAGCTCGGAGCAATAGCCAGTAAAGTGGTCAAGTCGTAGGGAAAAATTTCAAAAAATCATTAAAAAAAATTATAGAAACAGATTTGCCTACATTTCTCTAGAAATGTTCAAAGCCATCCTGGCTACCCTCTGACATAGGTGAGATATGTGGTCACGTTTCCAGTTCGGAGCAATAGCCAGTAAAGTGGTCAAGTCGTAGGGAAAAATTTCAAAAAATCATTAAAAAAATTATAGAAACAGATTTGCCTACATTTCTCTAGAAATGTTCAGAGCCATCCTGGCTACCCTCTGACATAGGTGAGATATGTGGTCACATTTCCAGTTCGGAGCAATAGCCAGTAAAGTGGTCAAGTCGTAGGGAAAAATTTCAAAAAATCATTAAAAAAATTATAGAAACAGATTTGCCTACATTTCTCTAGAAATGTTCAGAGCCATCCTGGCTACCCTCTGACATAGGTGAGATATGTGGTCACATTTCCAGTTCGGAGCAATAGCCAGTACAGTGGTCAAGTAGTAGCGAAAATATTCAAAAAATCATTAAAAAAAATTATAGAAACAGATTTGCCTACATTTCTCTAGAAATGTTCAAAGCCATCCTGGCTACCCTCTGACATAGGTGAGATATGTGGTCTCATTTCCAGTTCGGAGCAATAGCCAGTACAGTGCTCAAGTCGTAGGGAAAAATTTCAAAAAATCATTAAAAAAAATTATAGAAACAGATTTGCCTACATTTCTCTAGAAATGTTCAGAGCCATCCTGGCTACCCTCTGACATAGGTGAGATATGTGGTCACGTTTCCAGTTCGGAGCAATAGCCAGTAAAGTGGTCAAGTCGTAGGGAAAAATTTCAAAAAATCATTAAAAAAATTATAGAAACAGATTTGCCTACATTTCTCTAGAAATGTTCAGAGCCATCCTGGCTACCCTCTGACATAGGTGAGATATGTGGTCACATTTCCAGTTCGGAGCAATAGCCAGTAAAGTGGTCAAGTCGTAGGGAAAAATTTCAAAAAATCATTACAAAAAATTATATAAACAGATTTGCCTACATTTCTCTAGAAAGGTTCAGAGCCATCCTGGCTACCCTCTGACATAGGTGAGATATGTGGTCACATTTCCAGCTCGGAGCAATAGCCAGTAAAGTGGTCAAGTCGTAGGGAAAAATTTCAAAAAATCATTAAAAAAAATTATAGAAACAGATTTGCCTACATTTCTCTAGAAATGTTCAGAGCCATCCTGGCTACCCTCTGACATAGGTGAGATATGTGGTCACATTTCCAGTTCGGAGCAATAGCCAGTACAGTGGTCAAGTCGTTGGGAAAATATTCAAAAAATCATTAAAAAAATTATAGAAACAGATTTGCCTACATTTCTCTAGAAATGTTCAGAGCCATCCTGGCTACCCTCTGACATAGGTGAGATATGTGGTCACATTTCCAGTTCGGAGCAATAGCCAGTACAGTGGTCAAGTCGTAGGGAAAAATTTCAAAAAATCATTAAAAAAAATTATAGAAACAGATTTGCCTACATTTCTCTAGAAATGTTCAGAGCCATCCTAGCTACACTCTGACATAGGTGAGATATGTGGTCACATTTCCAGTTCGGAGCAATAGCCAGTACAGTGGTCAAGTCGTAGGGAAAAATTTCAAAAAATCATTAAAAAAATTATAGACACAGATTTGCCTACATTTCTCTAGAAATGTTCAGAGCCATCCTGGCTACCCTCTGACATAGGTGAGATATGTGGTCACATTTCCAGTTCGGAGCAATAGCCAGTAAAGTGGTCAAGTCGTAGGGAAAAACTTCAAAAAATCATTAAAAAAAATTATAGAAACAGATTTGCCTACATTTCTCTAGAAATGTTCAGAGCCATCCTAGCTACACTCTGACATAGGTGAGATATGTGGTCACATTTCCAGTTCGGAGCAATAGCCAGTACAGTGGTCAAGTCGTAGGGAAAAATTTCAAAAAATCATTAAAAAAATTATAGACACAGATTTGCCTACATTTCTCTAGAAATGTTCAGAGCCATCCTGGCTACCCTCTGACATAGGTGAGATATGTGGTCACATTTCCAGTTCGGAGCAATAGCCAGTACAGTGGTCAAGTCGTAGGGAAAAATTTCCAAAAATCATTAAAAAAAATTATAGCCAGTACAGTGGTCAAGTCGTAGGGAAAAACTTCAAAAAATCATTAAAAAAATTATAGAAACAGATTTGCCTACATTTTTCTAGAAATGTTCAGAGCCATCCTGGCTACCCTCTGACATAGGTGAGATATGTGGTGACATTTCCAGTTCGGAGCAATAGCCAGTAAAGTGGTCAAGTCGTTGGGAAGAATTTCAAAAAATCATTAAAAAAATTATAGAAACAGATTTGCCTACATTTCTCTAGAAATGTTCAGAGCCATCCTGGCTACCCTCTGACATAGGTGAGATATGTGGTCACATTTCCAGTTCGGAGCAATAGCCAGTACAGTGGTCAAGTCGTTGGGAAAATATTCAAAAAATCATTAAAAAAAATTATAGAAACAGATTTGCCAACATTTCTCTAGAAATGTTCAGAGCCATCCTGGCTACCCTCTGACATAGGTGAGATATGTGGTGACATTTCCAGTTCGGAGCAATAGCCAGTACAGTGGTCAAGTCGTAGGGAAAAATTTCCAAAAATCATTAAAAAAAATTATAGCCAGTACAGTGGTCAAGTCGTAGGGAAAAATTTCAAAAAATCATTAAAAAAATTATAGAAACAGATTTGCCTACATTTCTCTAGAAATGTTCAGAGCCATCCTAGCTACACTCTGACATAGGTGAGATATGTGGTCACATTTCCAGTTCGGAGCAATAGCCAGTACAGTGGTCAAGTCGTTGGGAAAAATTTCAAAAAATCATTACAAAAAATTATATAAACAGATTTGCCTACATTTCTCTAGAAAGGTTCAGAGCCATCCTGGCTACCCTCTGACATAGGTGAGATATGTGTTCACATTTCCAGCTCGGAGCAATAGCCAGTAAAGTGGTCAAGTCGTAGGGAAAAATTTCAAAAAATCATTAAAAAAAATTATAGAAACAGATTTGCCAACATTTCTCTAGAAATGTTCAGAGCCATCCTGGCTACCCTCTGACATAGGTGAGATATGTGGTGACATTTCCAGTTCGGAGCAATAGCCAGTACAGTGGTCAAGTCGTAGGGAAAAATTTCCAAAAATCATTAAAAAAAATTATAGCCAGTACAGTGGTCAAGTCGTAGGGAAAAATTTCAAAAAATCATTAAAAAAATTATAGAAACAGATTTGCCTACATTTCTCTAGAAATGTTCAGAGCCATCCTAGCTACACTCTGACATAGGTGAGATATGTGGTCACATTTCCAGTTCGGAGCAATAGCCAGTACAGTGGTCAAGTCGTAGGGAAAAATTTCAAAAAATCATTAAAAAAATTATAGACACAGATTTGCCTACATTTCTCTAGAAATGTTCAGAGCCATCCTGGCTACCCTCTGACATAGGTGAGATATGTGGTCACATTTCCAGTTCGGAGCAATAGCCAGTAAAGTGGTCAAGTCGTAGGGAAAAACTTCAAAAAATCATTAAAAAAAATTATAGAAACAGATTTGCCTACATTTCTCTAGAAATGTTCAGAGCCATCCTAGCTACACTCTGACATAGGTGAGATATGTGGTCACATTTCCAGTTCGGAGCAATAGCCAGTAAAGTGGTCAAGTCGTAGGGAAAAATTTCAAAAAATCATTACAAAAAATTATATAAACAGATTTGCCTACATTTCTCTAGAAAGGTTCAGAGCCATCCTGGCTACCCTCTGACATAGGTGAGATATGTGGTCACATTTCCAGCTCGGAGCAATAGCCAGTAAAGTGGTCAAGTCGTAGGGAAAAATTTCAAAAAATCATTAAAAAAAATTATAGAAACAGATTTGCCTACATTTCTCTAGAAATGTTCAGAGCCATCCTGGCTACCCTCTGACATAGGTGAGATATGTGGTCACATTTCCAGCTCGGAGCAATAGCCAGTAAAGTGGTCAAGTCGTAGGGAAAAATTTCAAAAAATCATTAAAAAAAATTATAGAAACAGATTTGCCTACATTTCTCTAGAAATGTTCAAAGCCATCCTGGCTACCCTCTGACATAGGTGAGATATGTGGTCACGTTTCCAGTTCGGAGCAATAGCCAGTAAAGTGGTCAAGTCGTAGGGAAAAATTTCAAAAAATCATTAAAAAAATTATAGAAACAGATTTGCCTACATTTCTCTAGAAATGTTCAGAGCCATCCTGGCTACCCTCTGACATAGGTGAGATATGTGGTCACATTTCCAGTTCGGAGCAATAGCCAGTAAAGTGGTCAAGTCGTAGGGAAAAATTTCAAAAAATCATTAAAAAAATTATAGAAACAGATTTGCCTACATTTCTCTAGAAATGTTCAGAGCCATCCTGGCTACCCTCTGACATAGGTGAGATATGTGGTCACATTTCCAGTTCGGAGCAATAGCCAGTACAGTGGTCAAGTAGTAGCGAAAATATTCAAAAAATCATTAAAAAAAATTATAGAAACAGATTTGCCTACATTTCTCTAGAAATGTTCAAAGCCATCCTGGCTACCCTCTGACATAGGTGAGATATGTGGTCTCATTTCCAGTTCGGAGCAATAGCCAGTACAGTGCTCAAGTCGTAGGGAAAAATTTCAAAAAATCATTAAAAAAATTATAGAAACAGATTTGCCTACATTTCTCTAGAAATGTTCAGAGCCATCCTGGCTACCCTCTGACATAGGTGAGATATGTGGTCACGTTTCCAGTTCGGAGCAATAGCCAGTAAAGTGGTCAAGTCGTAGGGAAAAATTTCAAAAAATCATTAAAAAAATTATAGAAACAGATTTGCCTACATTTCTCTAGAAATGTTCAGAGCCATCCTGGCTACCCTCTGACATAGGTGAGATATGTGGTCACATTTCCAGTTCGGAGCAATAGCCAGTAAAGTGGTCAAGTCGTAGGGAAAAATTTCAAAAAATCATTACAAAAAATTATATAAACAGATTTGCCTACATTTCTCTAGAAAGGTTCAGAGCCATCCTGGCTACCCTCTGACATAGGTGAGATATGTGGTCACATTTCCAGCTCGGAGCAATAGCCAGTAAAGTGGTCAAGTCGTAGGGAAAAATTTCAAAAAATCATTAAAAAAAATTATAGAAACAGATTTGCCTACATTTCTCTAGAAATGTTCAGAGCCATCCTGGCTACCCTCTGACATAGGTGAGATATGTGGTCACATTTCCAGTTCGGAGCAATAGCCAGTAAAGTGGTCAAGTCGTAGGGAAAAATTTCAAAAAATCATTAAAAAAATTATAGAAACAGATTTGCCTACATTTCTCTAGAAATGTTCAGAGCCATCCTGGCTACCCTCTGACATAGGTGAAATATGTGGTCACATTTCCAGTTCGGAGCAATAGCCAGTACAGTGGTCAAGTCGTAGGGAAAAATTTCAAAAAATCATTAAAAAAATTATAGAAACAGATTTGCCTACATTTCTCTAGAAATGTTCAGAGCCATCCTGGCTACCCTCTGACATAGGTGAGATATGTGGTCACATTTCCAGTTCGGAGCAATAGCCAGTAAAGTGGTCAAGTCGTAGGGAAAAATTTCAAAAAATCATTAAAAAAATTATAGAAACAGATTTGCCTACATTTCTCTAGAAATGTTCAGAGCCATCCTGGCTACCCTCTGACATAGGTGAGATATGTGGTCACATTTCCAGTTCGGAGCAATAGCCAGTACAGTGGTCAAGTAGTAGCGAAAATATTCAAAAAATCATTAAAAAAAATTATAGAAACAGATTTGCCTACATTTCTCTAGAAATGTTCAAAGCCATCCTGGCTACCCTCTGACATAGGTGAGATATGTGGTCTCATTTCCAGTTCGGAGCAATAGCCAGTACAGTGCTCAAGTCGTAGGGAAAAATTTCAAAAAATCATTAAAAAAAATTATAGAAACAGATTTGCCTACATTTCTCTAGAAATGTTCAGAGCCATCCTGGCTACCCTCTGACATAGGTGAGATATGTGGTCACGTTTCCAGTTCGGAGCAATAGCCAGTAAAGTGGTCAAGTCGTAGGGAAAAATTTCAAAAAATCATTAAAAAAATTATAGAAACAGATTTGCCTACATTTCTCTAGAAATGTTCAGAGCCATCCTGGCTACCCTCTGACATAGGTGAGATATGTGGTCACATTTCCAGTTCGGAGCAATAGCCAGTAAAGTGGTCAAGTCGTAGGGAAAAATTTCAAAAAATCATTACAAAAAATTATATAAACAGATTTGCCTACATTTCTCTAGAAAGGTTCAGAGCCATCCTGGCTACCCTCTGACATAGGTGAGATATGTGGTCACATTTCCAGCTCGGAGCAATAGCCAGTAAAGTGGTCAAGTCGTAGGGAAAAATTTCAAAAAATCATTAAAAAAAATTATAGAAACAGATTTGCCTACATTTCTCTAGAAATGTTCAGAGCCATCCTGGCTACCCTCTGACATAGGTGAGATATGTGGTCACATTTCCAGTTCGGAGCAATAGCCAGTACAGTGGTCAAGTCGTTGGGAAAATATTCAAAAAATCATTAAAAAAATTATAGAAACAGATTTGCCTACATTTCTCTAGAAATGTTCAGAGCCATCCTGGCTACCCTCTGACATAGGTGAGATATGTGGTCACATTTCCAGTTCGGAGCAATAGCCAGTACAGTGGTCAAGTCGTAGGGAAAAATTTCAAAAAATCATTAAAAAAAATTATAGAAACAGATTTGCCTACATTTCTCTAGAAATGTTCAGAGCCATCCTAGCTACACTCTGACATAGGTGAGATATGTGGTCACATTTCCAGTTCGGAGCAATAGCCAGTACAGTGGTCAAGTCGTAGGGAAAAATTTCAAAAAATCATTAAAAAAATTATAGACACAGATTTGCCTACATTTCTCTAGAAATGTTCAGAGCCATCCTGGCTACCCTCTGACATAGGTGAGATATGTGGTCACATTTCCAGTTCGGAGCAATAGCCAGTAAAGTGGTCAAGTCGTAGGGAAAAACTTCAAAAAATCATTAAAAAAAATTATAGAAACAGATTTGCCTACATTTCTCTAGAAATGTTCAGAGCCATCCTAGGTACACTCTGACATAGGTGAGATATGTGGTCACATTTCCAGTTCGGAGCAATAGCCAGTAAAGTGGTCAAGTCGTAGGGAAAAATTTCAAAAAATCATTACAAAAAATTATATAAACAGATTTGCCTACATTTCTCTAGAAAGGTTCAGAGCCATCCTGGCTACCCTCTGACATAGGTGAGATATGTGGTCACATTTCCAGCTCGGAGCAATAGCCAGTAAAGTGGTCAAGTCGTAGGGAAAAATTTCAAAAAATCATTAAAAAAAATTATAGAAACAGATTTGCCTACATTTCTCTAGAAATGTTCAGAGCCATCCTGGCTACCCTCTGACATAGGTGAGATATGTGGTCACATTTCCAGCTCGGAGCAATAGCCAGTAAAGTGGTCAAGTCGTAGGGAAAAATTTCAAAAAATCATTAAAAAAAATTATAGAAACAGATTTGCCTACATTTCTCTAGAAATGTTCAAAGCCATCCTGGCTACCCTCTGACATAGGTGAGATATGTGGTCACGTTTCCAGTTCGGAGCAATAGCCAGTAAAGTGGTCAAGTCGTAGGGAAAAATTTCAAAAAATCATTAAAAAAATTATAGAAACAGATTTGCCTACATTTCTCTAGAAATGTTCAGAGCCATCCTGGCTACCCTCTGACATAGGTGAGATATGTGGTCACATTTCCAGTTCGGAGCAATAGCCAGTAAAGTGGTCAAGTCGTAGGGAAAAATTTCAAAAAATCATTAAAAAAATTATAGAAACAGATTTGCCTACATTTCTCTAGAAATGTTCAGAGCCATCCTGGCTACCCTCTGACATAGGTGAGATATGTGGTCACATTTCCAGTTCGGAGCAATAGCCAGTACAGTGGTCAAGTAGTAGCGAAAATATTCAAAAAATCATTAAAAAAAATTATAGAAACAGATTTGCCTACATTTCTCTAGAAATGTTCAAAGCCATCCTGGCTACCCTCTGACATAGGTGAGATATGTGGTCTCATTTCCAGTTCGGAGCAATAGCCAGTACAGTGCTCAAGTCGTAGGGAAAAATTTCAAAAAATCATTAAAAAAAATTATAGAAACAGATTTGCCTACATTTCTCTAGAAATGTTCAGAGCCATCCTGGCTACCCTCTGACATAGGTGAGATATGTGGTCACGTTTCCAGTTCGGAGCAATAGCCAGTAAAGTGGTCAAGTCGTAGGGAAAAATTTCAAAAAATCATTAAAAAAATTATAGAAACAGATTTGCCTACATTTCTCTAGAAATGTTCAGAGCCATCCTGGCTACCCTCTGACATAGGTGAGATATGTGGTCACATTTCCAGTTCGGAGCAATAGCCAGTAAAGTGGTCAAGTCGTAGGGAAAAATTTCAAAAAATCATTACAAAAAATTATATAAACAGATTTGCCTACATTTCTCTAGAAAGGTTCAGAGCCATCCTGGCTACCCTCTGACATAGGTGAGATATGTGGTCACATTTCCAGCTCGGAGCAATAGCCAGTAAAGTGGTCAAGTCGTAGGGAAAAATTTCAAAAAATCATTAAAAAAAATTATAGAAACAGATTTGCCTACATTTCTCTAGAAATGTTCAGAGCCATCCTGGCTACCCTCTGACATAGGTGAGATATGTGGTCACATTTCCAGTTCGGAGCAATAGCCAGTACAGTGGTCAAGTCGTAGGGAAAAATTTCAAAAAATCATTAAAAAAATTATAGAAACAGATTTGCCTACATTTCTCTAGAAATGTTCAGAGCCATCCTGGCTACCCTCTGACATGGGGGCCACATTATTCCCCCCCAAGTGACGCAGTCACTGATACTTGAGGAATCTTCCTGTTTTAAATTTTTGCTCGGGCCACTTTTGCTTCTCTACCTTCTTCTGTAAACATGTGTGCTACCTTTAGCCGATCCGTGGATACTTTGACCTAAGAATTTTACCATTTTTTTTTTTTGCTTTCCAAGTACGCATTTAGATACGTTGATTGTGAGTCCATAATCCCGAAGTCGCTGAAAGACCATTTTAAGATGTTGCATGTGCTCTTCTTCAGTGCGAGAGGCGATACAGATATCGTCTATATATACAAAAACAAAGTCTAAATCCTTGAGAACCTCATGTATAAATCGTTGAAAGGTTTGGCCAGCATTACACAGCCCAAATGTCATGAATTTGAATTCGAAAAGTCCGAATGGCGTCGTGATGGCAGTCTTCTTAACGTCGGCGGGCTCGACAGGGATTTGATGATATGCTTTTTCCAAATCTAGCGTTGAAAATATTTTTTTATTTTGGAACGTATGTGCAAAGTCCTGTATGTGTGGAATGGGGTATCGATCGGGAACTGTAATGGCGTTTAGACGACGATAATCCCCACAAGGTCTCCAGTCTCCGTTAGGTTTCTTGACGAGGTGTAACGGACTAGCCCAATTACTGCTCGATGGTTGACATATCCCTTGCTTGACCAAAGCATCAAATTCTTTCTTTGCTACAGCCAGTTTATCGGGTGCTAACCGACGAAATCGTTCGTGGATTGGTGGACCTGTAGTAACGATGTGGTGTGTAATACCGGCGCGCCGTTGGTTCTCTCGCAACGTTGGTTTCGTGATGTCGATGTATTGGCGAAGTAACTCTGCGTATTGATTGGAGAAGTTGATCGTTGAAATCTTTTCGTTACTAGCCTGCGTTACTTCGGCTATGATGAAGTTGTTCGTTTGCGGGTCAACAATCCTTCGGTTAGCTATGTCGATTGTCAACCCAAAATGTTTTAAGAAGTCGGCTCCTATGATGGAGCGATTGACGTCGGCGATGATGAATTGCCATCGGAATTTTCGTTTCAAACCCAAATCTAATTCTAAAGTTTTTGTTCCGTGAGTGCGAATTTTACATCCGTTTGCAGCAAATAGTTGAAGAGCACTTGCTTGTGCGACTGTTGTTCCATGATCGATAGGTGAACATCTGACTAGCGAGATATCGGCTCCCGTATCAATTAAAAAAGGTTGGTTGCTGCTGGAGTCTTTAACGAACAAGCGGCAAGAGAGTGATGTTATTCGTGCTCCAGCCTCGCTTGCCCTTAGAGCTTGCTCGTCTATTCGTTTTTTCTTTTGGCGTTCGTCCACGTGCACGGTTGGCGGCATTTCTTGGCTTCCTTACCGAACGTCTGATGATACCAGCACATTAACTCGCTCCGTTGCGGGTTGAAGATTTTTCCAAGCTTGCGATTTAGGCTAGCCACTTCGTTCTGCAACTCGCTGATAGCTTCTTGTGAAGACTTCTCGCTCACCTCGTGTACGGAACCTTCATTGCGATGTGCTTCTAAAACTGCATCAGCGATAGAGGCTAATTTTTCGAGCGGGGCCTCAATCGTGGCCAGGCATCCTTGAACACTTGCTGGTAGCCGTTGCAGCCACAACATCTTAAGCATGCGGTCGTTCTCGAAACCGATGCTGACGTTGCGTAACTCACCGAGTAGGTGTGACTGTTTGCCATCACCCAGCTGTATACCAGCCACATATTTTTGCAGCCGGGTCGTGTCAGTCTCACAAAATTGTTTCACCAAGGCTTCTTTTACTGCCTCAAATTTACCACTGGTCGGCGGGTTGGTAATTGTGTCGCGAATATGTGCCAATAGGTTAGTGTCCAACGCGGCGATAATAGTCGAAAACTTCGTTTCGTCGCTCGACACACGATTCGCGCGAAACCAATGGTCTAATTGTACGAACCATAGCGGAAAGTCTGTTTTGTAAACCGGGGGCATGGGTAGGCGAATTGCTGCTACCGTGCCCGAGTCCGACACCACTTCGCTATTCATTATGTTCACTCGCGCGCGTACTTACGTCGGGGTCACCACTTTAAAACCACAGAGCTCGAGTTCTGAAAAGAACTAGCTCGGGTTTAGATCTTAGAAAGTTTGAACGATTACCGACACAAAAATAACAAAATGAAATAATACATGAAATAATATCATGAAATAGGGTTGCCTACTGCCGGCGCCACAGATATGTGGTCACATTTCCAGTTCGGAGCAATAGCCAGTAAAGTGGTCAAGTCGTAGGGAAAAATTTCAAAAAATCATTAAAAAAAATTATAGCATTAGATTTGCCCACATTTCTCTAGAAATGTTCAGAGCCATCCTGGCTACCCTCTGACATAGGTGAGATATGTGGTCACATTTCCAGTTCGGAGCAATAGCCAGTACAGTGGTCAAGTCGTTGGGAAAATATTAAAAAAAGCATAAAAAAAATTATAGAAACAGATTTGCCTACATTTCTCTAGAAATGTTCAGAGCCATCCTGGCTACCCTCTGACATAGGTGAGATATGTGGTGACATTTCCAGTTCGGAGCAATAGCCAGTACAGAGGTCAAATCGTAGGGAAAAATTTCCAAAAATCATTAACAAAAAATTAAAGCCAGTACAGTGGTCAAGTCTTAGGGAAAAATTTCAAAAAATCATTAAAAAAAATTATAGAAACAGATTTGCCTACATTTCTCTAGAAATGTTCAGAGCCATCCTAGCTACCCTCTGACATAGGTGAGATATGTGGTCACATTTCCAGTTCGGAGCAATAGCCAGTACAGTGGTCAAGTCGTTGGGAAAAATTTCAAAAAATCATTAAAAAAAATTATAGAAACAGATTTGCCTACATTTCTCTAGAAATGTTCAGAGCCATCCTGGCTACCCTCTGACATAGGTGAGATATGTGGTCACATTTCCAGTTCGGAGCAATAGCCAGTACAGTGGTCAAGTCGTTGGGAAAATATTAAAAAAGCATTAAAAAAAATTATAGAAACAGATTTGCCTACATTTCTCTAGAAATGTTCACAGCCATCCTGGCTACCCTCTGACATAGGTGAGATATGTGGTCACGTTTCCAGTTCGGAGCAATAGCCAGTACAGTGGTCAAGTCGTTGGGAAAATATTAAAAAAAGCATAAAAAAAATTATAGAAACAGATTTGCCTACATTTCTCTAGAAATGTTCAGAGCCATCCTGGCTACCCTCTGACATAGGTGAGATATGTGGTCACATTTCCAGTTCGGAGCAATAGCCAGTACAGTGGTCAAGTCGTAGGGGAAAATTTCAAAAAATCATTAAAAAAAATTATAGCCAGTACAGTGGTCAAGTCGTTGGGAAAAATTTCAAAAAATCATTAAAAAAAATTATAGAAACAGATTTGCCTACATTTCTCTAGAAATGTTCAGAGCCATCCTGGCTACCCTCTGACATAGGTGAGATATGTGGTCACGTTTCCAGTTCGGAGCAATAGCCAGTACAGTGGTCAAGTCGTTGGGAAAATATTAAAAAAGCATTAAAAAAAATTATAGAATTAGATTTACCCACATTTCTCTAGAAATGTTCAGAGCCATCCTGGCTACCCTCTGACATAGGTGAGATATGTGGTCACATTTCCAGTTCGGAGCAATAGCCAGTACAGTGGTCAAGTCGTTGGGAAAATATTAAAAAAAGCATAAAAAAAATTATAGAAACAGATTTGCCTACATTTCTCTAGAAATGTTCAGAGCCATCCTGGCTACCCTCTGACATAGATGAGATATGTGGTGACATTTCCAGTTCGGAGCAATAGCCAGTACAGTGGTCAAATCGTAGGGAAAAATTTCCAAAAATCATTAAAAAAAAATTAAAGCCAGTACAGTGGTCAAGTCGTAGGGAAAAATTTCAAAAAATCATTAAAAAAAATTATAGAAACAGATTTGCCTACATTTCTCTAGCAATGTTCAGAGCCATCCTGGTACCCTCTGACATAGGTGAGATATGTGGTCACATTTCCAGTTCGGAGCAATAGCCAGTACAGTGGTCAAGTCGTTGGGAAAAATTTCAAAAAATCATTAAAAAAAATTATAGAAACAGATTTGCCTACATTTCTCTAGAAATGTTCAGAGCCATCCAGGCTACCCTCTGACATAGGTGAGATATGTGGTCACGTTTCCAGTTCGGAGCAATAGCCAGTACAGTGGTCAAGTCGTTGGGAAAATATTCAAAAAATCATTAAAAAAAATTATAGAAACAGATTTGCCTACATTTCTCTAGAAATGTTTAGAGCCATCCTGGCTACCCTCTGACATAGGTGAGATATGTGGTCACATTTCCAGTTCGGAGCAATAGCCAGTAAAGTGGTCAAGTCGTAGGGAAAAATTTCAAAAAATCATTAAAAAAAATTATAGAAACAGATTTGCCTACATTTCTCTAGAAATGTTCAGAGCCATCCTAGCTACCCTCTGACATAGGTGAGATATGTGGTCACGTTTCCAGTTCGGAGCAATAGCCAGTACAGTGGTCAAGTCGTTGGGAAAATTTTCAAAAACTCATTAAAAAAAATTATAGAAACAGATTTGCCTACATTTCTCTAGAAATGTTCAGAGCCATCCTGGCTACCCTCTGACATAGGTGAGATATGTGGTCACGTTTCCAGTTCGGAGCAATAGCCAGTACAGTGGTCAAGTCGTTGGGAAAATATTAAAAAAGCATTAAAAAAATTATAGAAACAGATTTGCCTACATTTCTCTAGAAATGTTCAGAGCCATCCTGGCTACCCTCTGACATAGGTGAGATATGTGGTCACATTTCCAGTTCGGAGCAATAGCCAGTACAGTGGTCAAGTCGTAGGGAAAAATTTCAAAAAATCATTAAAAAAAATTATAGAAACAGATTTGCCTACATTTCTCTAGAAATGTTCAGAGCCATCCTGGCTACTCTCTGACATAGGTGAGATATGTGGTCACGTTTCCAGTTCGGAGCAATAGCCAGTACAGTGGTCAAGTCGTTGGGAAAATATTAAAAAAGCATTAAAAAAAATTATAGAAACAGATTTGCCTACATTTCTCTAGAAATGTTCAGAGCCATCCTGGCTACCCTCTGACATAGGTGAGATATGTGGTCACATTTCCAGTTCGGAGCAATAGCCAGTACAGTGGTCAAGTCGTTGGGAAAATATTAAAAAAGCATTAAAAAAAATTATAGAAACAGATTTGCCTACATTTCTCTAGAAATGTTCAGAGCCATTCTGGCTACCCTCTGACATAGGTGAGATATGTGGTCACATTTCCAGTTCGGAGCAATAGCCAGTACAGTGGTCAAGTCGTTGGGAAAATATTAAAAAAGCATTAAAAAAAATTATAGAAACAGATTTGCCTACATTTCTCTAGAAATGTTCAGAGACATTCTGGCTACCCTCTGACATAGATGAGATATGTGGTCACGTTTCCAGTTCGGAGCAATAGCCAGTACAGTGGTCAAGTCGTTGGGAAAATATTAAAAAAGCATTAAAAAAAATTATAGAAACAGATTTGCCTACATTTCTCTAGAAATGTTCAGAGCCATTCTGGCTACCCTCTGACATAGGTGAGATATGTGGTCACATTTCCAGTTCGGAGCAATAGCCAGTACAGTGGTCAAGTCGTTGGGAAAATATTAAAAAAGCATTAAAAAAAATTATAGAAACAGATTTGCCTACATTTCTCTAGAAATGTTCAGAGCCATTCTGGCTACCCTCTGACATAGGTGAGATATGTGGTCACATTTCCAGTTCGGAGCAATAGCCAGTACAGTGGTCAAGTCGTTGGGAAAATATTAAAAAAGCATTAAAAAAAATAATAGAAACAGATTTGCCTACATTTCTCTAGACATGTTCAGAGCCATTCTGGCTACCCTCTGACATAGGTGAGATATGTGGTCACATTTCCAGTTCGGAGCAATAGCCAGTACAGTGGTCAAGTCGTTGGGAAAATATTAAAAAAGCATTAAAAAAAATTATAGAAACAGATTTGCCTACATTTCTCTAGAAATGATCAGAGCCATTCTGGCTACCCTCTGACATAGGTGAGATATGTGGTCACGTTTCCAGTTCGGAGCAATAGCCAGTACAGTGGTCAAGTCGTTGGGAAAATATTAAAAAAGCATTAAAAAAAATTATAGAAACAGATTTGCCTACATTTCTCTAGAAATGTTCAGAGCCATTCTGGCTACCCTCTGACATAGGTGAGATATGTGGTCACGTTTCCAGTTCGGAGCAATAGCCAGTACAGTGGTCAAGTCGTTGGGAAAATATTACAAAAGCATTAAAAAAAATTATAGAAACAGATTTGCCTACATTTCTCTAGAAATGTTCAGAGCCATCCTGGCTACCCTCTGACATAGGTGAGATATGTGGTCACATTTCCAGTTCGGAGCAATAGCCAGTAAAGTGGTCAAGTCGTAGGGAAAAATTTCAAAAAATCATTAAAAAAAATTATAGAAACAGATTTGCCTACATTTCTCTAGAAATGTTCAGAGCCATCCTGGCTACCCTCTGACATAGGTGAGATATGTGGTCACATTTCCAGTTCGGAGCAATAGCCAGTACAGTGGTCAAGTCGTTGGGAAAATATTCAAAAAATCATTAAAAAAAATTATAGGAACAGATTTGCCTACATTTCTCTAGAAATGTTCAGAGCCATCCTGGCTACCCTCTGACATAGGTGAGATATGTGGTGACATTTCCAGTTCGGAGCAATAGCCAGTAAAGTGGTCAAGTCGTAGGGAAAAATTTCAAAAAATCATTAAAAAAAATTATAGCCAGTACAGTGGTCAAGTCTTAGGGAAAAATGTCAAAAAATCATTAAAAAAAATTATAGAAACAGATTTGCCTACATTTCTCTAGAAATGTTCAGAGCCATCCTAGCTACCCTCTGACATAGGTGAGATATGTGGTCACATTTCCAGTTCGGAGCAATAGCCAGTACAGTGGTCAAGTCGTTGGGAAAATATTAAAAAAGCATTAAAAAAAATTATAGAAACAGATTTGCCTACATTTCTCTAGAAATGTTCAGAGCCATCCTGGCTACCCTCTGACATAGGTGAGATATGTGGTCACATTTCCAGTTCGGAGCAATAGCCAGTACAGTGGTCAAGTCGTAGGGGAAAATTTCAAAAAATCGTTAAAAAAAATTATAGCCAGTACAGTGGTCAAGTCTTAGGGAAAAATTTCAAAAAATCATTAAAAAAAATTATAGAAACAGATTTGCCTACATTTCTCTAGAAATGTTCAGAGCCATCCTGGCTACCCTCTGACATAGGTGAGATATGTGGTCACGTTTCCAGTTCGGAGCAATAGCCAGCACAGTGGTCAAGTCGTTGGGAAAATATTAAAAAAGCATTAAAAAAAATTATAGAAACAGATTTGCCTACATTTCTCTAGAAATGTTCAGAGCCATCCTGGCTACCCTCTGACATAGGTGAGATATGTGGTCACGTTTCCAGTTCGGAGCAATAGCCAGTACAGTGGTCAAGTCGTTGGGAAAATATTAAAAAAGCATTAAAAAAATTATAGAAACAGATTTGCCTACATTTCTCTAGAAATGTTCAGAGCCATTCTGGCTACCCTCTGACATAGGTGAGATATGTGGTCACGTTTCCAGTTCGGAGCAATAGCCAGTACAGTGGTCAAGTCGTTGGGAAAATATTAAAAAAGCATTAAAAAAAATTATAGAAACAGATTTGCCTACATTTCTCTAGAAATGTTCAGAGCCATTCTGGCTACCCTCTGACATAGGTGAGATATGTGGTCACATTTCCAGTTCGGAGCAATAGCCAGTACAGTGGTCAAGTCGTTGGGAAAATATTAAAAAAGCATTAAAAAAAATTATAGAAACAGATTTGCCTACATTTCTCTAGAAATGTTCAGAGCCATTCTGGCTACCCTCTGACATAGGTGAGATATGTGGTCACATTTCCAGTTCGGAGCAATAGCCAGTACAGTGGTCAAGTCGTTGGGAAAATATTAAAAAAGCATTAAAAAAAATTATAGAAACAGATTTGCCTACATTTCTCTAGACATGTTCAGAGCCATTCTGGCTACCCTCTGACATAGGTGAGATATGTGGTCACATTTCCAGTTCGGAGCAATAGCCAGTACAGTGGTCAAGTCGTTGGGAAAATATTAAAAAAGCATTAAAAAAAATTATAGAAACAGATTTGCCTACATTTCTCTAGAAATGTTCAGAGCCATTCTGGCTACCCTCTGACATAGGTGAGATATGTGGTCACGTTTCCAGTTCGGAGCAATAGCCAGTACAGTGGTCAAGTCGTTGGGAAAATATTAAAAAAGCATTAAAAAAAATTATAGAAACAGATTTGCCTACATTTCTCTAGAAATGTTCAGAGCCATCCTGGCTACCCTCTGACATAGGTGAGATATGTGGTCACATTTCCAGTTCGGAGCAATAGCCAGTACAGTGGTCAAGTCGTAGGGGAAAATTTCAAAAAATCATTAAAAAAAATTATAGCCAGTACAGTGGTCAAGTCTTAGGGAAAAATTTCAAAAAATCATTAAAAAAAATTATAGAAACAGATTTGCCTACATTTCTCTAGAAATGTTCAGAGCCATTCTGGCTACCCTCTGACATAGGTGAGATATGTGGTCACGTTTCCAGTTCGGAGCAATAGCCAGTACAGTGGTCAAGTCGTTGGGAAAATATTAAAAAAGCATTAAAAAAAATTATAGAAACAGATTTGCCTACATTTCTCTAGAAATGTTCAGAGCCATTCTGGCTACCCTCTGACATAGGTGAGATATGTGGTCACATTTCCAGTTCGGAGCAATAGCCAGTACAGTGGTCAAGTCGTTGGGAAAATATTAAAAAAGCATTAAAAAAAATTATAGAAACAGATTTGCCTACATTTCTCTAGAAATGTTCAGAGCCATTCTGGCTACCCTCTGACATAGGTGAGATATGTGGTCACATTTCCAGTTCGGAGCAATAGCCAGTACAGTGGTCAAGTCGTAGGGAAAAATTTCAAAAAATCATTAAAAAAAATTATAGAAACAGATTTGCCTACATTTCTCTAGAAATGTTCAGAGCCATCCTGGCTACCCTCTGACATAGGTGAGATATGTGGTCACGTTTCCAGTTCGGAGCAATAGCCAGTACAGTGGTCAAGTCGTTGGGAAAATATTCAAAAAATCATTAAAAAAAATTATAGGAAGAGATTTGCCTACATTTCTCTAGAAATGTTCAGAGCCATCCTGGCTACCCTCTGACATAGGTGAGATATGTGGTGACATTTCCAGTTCGGAGCAATAGCCAGTAAAGTGGTCAAGTCGTAGGGAAAAATTTCAAAAAATCATTAAAAAAAATTATAGAAACAGATTTGCCTACATTTCTCTAGAAATGTTCAGAGCCATCCTAGCTACCCTCTGACATAGGTGAGATATGTGGTCACGTTTCCAGTTCGGAGCAATAGCCAGTACAGTGGTCAAATCGTAGGGAAAAATTTCCAAAAATCATTAAAAAAAATTATAGCCAGTACAGTGGTCAAGTCTTAGGGAAAAATTTCAAAAAATCATTAAAAAAAATTATAGAAACAGATTTGCCTACATTTCTCTAGAAATGTTCAGAGCCATCCTAGCTACCCTCTGACATAGGTGAGATATGTGGTCACGTTTCCAGTTCGGAGCAATAGCCAGTACAGTGGTCAAGTCGTTGGGAAAATATTAAAAAAGCATTAAAAAAAATTATAGAAACAGATTTGCCTACATTTCTCTAGAAATGTTCAGAGCCATCCTGGCTACCCTCTGACATAGGTGAGATATGTGGTGACATTTCCAGTTCGGAGCAATAGCCAGTAAAGTGGTCAAGTCGTAGGGAAAAATTTCAAAAAATCATTAAAAAAAATTATAGAAACAGATTTGCCTACATTTCTCTAGAAATGTTCAGAGCCATCCTAGCTACCCTCTGACATAGGTGAGATATGTGGTCACGTTTCCAATTCGGAGCAATAGCCAGTACAGTGGTCAAGTCGTTGGGAAAATATTAAAAAAGCATTAAAAAAATTATAGGAACAGATTTGCCTGCATTTCTCTAGAAATGTTCAGAGCCATCCCGGCTACCCTCTAACATAGGTGAGATATGTGGTCACATTTCCAGTTCGGAGCAATAGCCAGTACAGTGGTCAAGTCGTTGGGAAAAATTTCAAAACATGATTAAAAAAAATTATAGAAACAGATTTGCCTACATTTCTCTAGAAATGTTCAGAGCCATCCTAGCTACCCTCTGACATAGGTGAGATATGTGGTCACGTTTCCAGTTCGGAGCAATAGCCAGCACAGTGGTCAAGTCGTTGGGAAAATATTAAAAAAGCATTAAAAAAAATTATAGAAACAGATTTGCCTACATTTCTCTAGAAATGTTCAGAGCCATCCTGGCTACCCTCTGACATAGGTGAGATATGTGGTCACGTTTCCAGTTCGGAGCAATAGCCAGTACAGTGGTCAAGTCGTTGGGAAAATATTAAAAAAGCATTAAAAAAATTATAGAAACAGATTTGCCTACATTTCTCTAGAAATGTTCAGAGCCATTCTGGCTACCCTCTGACATAGGTGAGATATGTGGTCACGTTTCCAGTTCGGAGCAATAGCCAGTACAGTGGTCAAGTCGTTGGGAAAATATTAAAAAAGCATTAAAAAAAATTATAGAAACAGATTTGCCTACATTTCTCTAGAAATGTTCAGAGCCATTCTGGCTACCCTCTGACATAGGTGAGATATGTGGTCACATTTCCAGTTCGGAGCAATAGCCAGTACAGTGGTCAAGTCGTTGGGAAAATATTAAAAAAGCATTAAAAAAAATTATAGAAACAGATTTGCCTACATTTCTCTAGAAATGTTCAGAGCCATTCTGGCTACCCTCTGACATAGGTGAGATATGTGGTCACATTTCCAGTTCGGAGCAATAGCCAGTACAGTGGTCAAGTCGTTGGGAAAATATTAAAAAAGCATTAAAAAAAATTATAGAAACAGATTTGCCTACATTTCTCTAGACATGTTCAGAGCCATTCTGGCTACCCTCTGACATAGGTGAGATATGTGGTCACATTTCCAGTTCGGAGCAATAGCCAGTACAGTGGTCAAGTCGTTGGGAAAATATTAAAAAAGCATTAAAAAAAATTATAGAAACAGATTTGCCTACATTTCTCTAGAAATGTTCAGAGCCATTCTGGCTACCCTCTGACATAGGTGAGATATGTGGTCACGTTTCCAGTTCGGAGCAATAGCCAGTACAGTGGTCAAGTCGTTGGGAAAATATTAAAAAAGCATTAAAAAAAATTATAGAAACAGATTTGCCTACATTTCTCTAGAAATGTTCAGAGCCATCCTGGCTACCCTCTGACATAGGTGAGATATGTGGTCACATTTCCAGTTCGGAGCAATAGCCAGTACAGTGGTCAAGTCGTAGGGGAAAATTTCAAAAAATCATTAAAAAAAATTATAGCCAGTACAGTGGTCAAGTCTTAGGGAAAAATTTCAAAAAATCATTAAAAAAAATTATAGAAACAGATTTGCCTACATTTCTCTAGAAATGTTCAGAGCCATTCTGGCTACCCTCTGACATAGGTGAGATATGTGGTCACGTTTCCAGTTCGGAGCAATAGCCAGTACAGTGGTCAAGTCGTTGGGAAAATATTAAAAAAGCATTAAAAAAAATTATAGAAACAGATTTGCCTACATTTCTCTAGAAATGTTCAGAGCCATTCTGGCTACCCTCTGACATAGGTGAGATATGTGGTCACATTTCCAGTTCGGAGCAATAGCCAGTACAGTGGTCAAGTCGTTGGGAAAATATTAAAAAAGCATTAAAAAAAATTATAGAAACAGATTTGCCTACATTTCTCTAGAAATGTTCAGAGCCATTCTGGCTACCCTCTGACATAGGTGAGATATGTGGTCACATTTCCAGTTCGGAGCAATAGCCAGTACAGTGGTCAAGTCGTTGGGAAAAATTTCAAAAAATCATTAAAAAAAATTATAGAAACAGATTTGCCTACATTTCTCTAGAAATGTTCAGAGCCATCCTGGCTACCCTCTGACATAGGTGAGATATGTGGTCACGTTTCCAGTTCGGAGCAATAGCCAGTACAGTGGTCAAGTCGTTGGGAAAATATTCAAAAAATCATTAAAAAAAATTATAGGAAGAGATTTGCCTACATTTCTCTAGAAATGTTCAGAGCCATCCTGGCTACCCTCTGACATAGGTGAGATATGTGGTGACATTTCCAGTTCGGAGCAATAGCCAGTAAAGTGGTCAAGTCGTAGGGAAAAATTTCAAAAAATCATTAAAAAAAATTATAGAAACAGATTTGCCTACATTTCTCTAGAAATGTTCAGAGCCATCCTAGCTACCCTCTGACATAGGTGAGATATGTGGTCACGTTTCCAGTTCGGAGCAATAGCCAGTACAGTGGTCAAATCGTAGGGAAAAATTTCCAAAAATCATTAAAAAAAATTATAGCCAGTACAGTGGTCAAGTCTTAGGGAAAAATTTCAAAAAATCATTAAAAAAAATTATAGAAACAGATTTGCCTACATTTCTCTAGAAATGTTCAGAGCCATCCTAGCTACCCTCTGACATAGGTGAGATATGTGGTCACATTTCCAGTTCGGAGCAATAGCCAGTACAGTGGTCAAGTCGTTGGGAAAAATTTCAAAAAATCATTAAAAAAAATTATAGAAACAGATTTGCCTACATTTCTCTAGAAATGTTCAGAGCCATCCTGGCTACCCTCTGACATAGGTGAGATATGTGGTCACGTTTCCAGTTCGGAGCAATAGCCAGTACAGTGGTCAAGTCGTTGGGAAAATATTCAAAAAATCATTAAAAAAAATTATAGGAAGAGATTTGCCTACATTTCTCTAGAAATGTTCAGAGCCATCCTGGCTACCCTCTGACATAGGTGAGATATGTGGTGACATTTCCAGTTCGGAGCAATAGCCAGTAAAGTGGTCAAGTCGTAGGGAAAAATTTCAAAAAATCATTAAAAAAAATTATAGAAACAGATTTGCCTACATTTCTCTAGAAATGTTCAGAGCCATCCTAGCTACCCTCTGACATAGGTGAGATATGTGGTCACGTTTCCAGTTCGGAGCAATAGCCAGTACAGTGGTCAAGTCGTTGGGAAAATATTAAAAAAGCATTAAAAAAAATTATAGAAACAGATTTGCCTACATTTCTCTAGAAATGTTCAGAGCCATCCTGGCTACCCTCTGACATAGGTGAGATATGTGGTGACATTTCCAGTTCGGAGCAATAGCCAGTAAAGTGGTCAAGTCGTAGGGAAAAATTTCAAAAAATCATTAAAAAAAATTATAGAAACAGATTTGCCTACATTTCTCTAGAAATGTTCAGAGCCATCCTAGCTACCCTCTGACATAGGTGAGATATGTGGTCACGTTTCCAATTCGGAGCAATAGCCAGTACAGTGGTCAAGTCGTTGGGAAAATATTAAAAAAGCATTAAAAAAATTATAGGAACAGATTTGCCTGCATTTCTCTAGAAATGTTCAGAGCCATCCCGGCTACCCTCTAACATAGGTGAGATATGTGGTCACATTTCCAGTTCGGAGCAATAGCCAGTACAGTGGTCAAGTCGTTGGGAAAAATTTCAAAACATGATTAAAAAAAATTATAGAAACAGATTTGCCTACATTTCTCTAGAAATGTTCAGAGCCATCCTAGCTACCCTCTGACATAGGTGAGATATGTGGTCACGTTTCCAATTCGGAGCAATAGCCAGTACAGTGGTCAAGTCGTTGGGAAAATATTAAAAAAGCATTAAAAAAATTATAGGAACAGATTTGCCTGCATTTCTCTAGAAATGTTCAGAGCCATCCTAGCTACCCTCTGACATAGGTGAGATATGTGGTCACGTTTCCAGTTCGGAGCAATAGCCAGTAAAGTGGTCAAGTCGTTGGGAAAATATTAAAAAAGCATTAAAAAAAATTATAGAAACAGATTTGCCTACATTTCTCTAGAAATGTTCAGAGCCATCCTGGCTACCCTCTGCCATAGGTGAGATATGTGGTGACATTTCCAGTTCGGAGCAATAGCCAGTAAAGTGGTCAAGTCATAGGGAAAAATTTCAAAAAATCATTAAAAAAAATTATAGAAACAGATTTGCCTACATTTCTCTAGAAATGTTTAGAGCCATCCTAGCTACCCTCTGACATAGGTGAGATATGTGGTCACGTTTCCAGTTCGGAGCAATAGCCAGTACAGTGGTCAAGTCGTTGGGAAAATATTCACAAAATCATTAAAAAAAATTATAGGAAGAGATTTGCCTACATTTCTCTAGAAATGTTCAGAGCCATCCTGGCTACCCTCTGACATAGGTGAGATATGTGGTGACATTTCCAGTTCGGAGCAATAGCCAGTACAGTGGTCAAGTCTTAGGGAAAAATTTCAAAAAATCATTAAAAAAAATTATAGAAACAGATTTGCCTACATTTCTCTAGAAATGTTCAGAGCCATCCTAGCTACCCTCTGACATAGGTGAGATATGTGGTCACGTTTCCAGTTCGGAGCAATAGCCAGTAAAGTGGTCAAGTCGTTGGGAAAATATTAAAAAAGCATTAAAAAAAATTATAGAAACAGATTTGCCTACATTTCTCTAGAAATGTTCAGAGCCATCCTGGCTACCCTCTGACATAGGTGAGATATGTGGTGACATTTCCAGTTCGGAGCAATAGCCAGTAAAGTGGTCAAGTCGTAGGGAAAAATTTCAAAAAATCATTAAAAAAAATTATAGAAACAGATTTGCCTACATTTCTCTAGAAATGTTCAGAGCCATCCTGGCTACCCTCTGACATAGGTGAGATATGTGGTCACGTTTCCAGTTCGGAGCAATAGCCAGTACAGTGGTCAAGTCGTTGGGAAAATATTCAAAAAATCATTAAAAAAAATTATAGAAACAGATTTGCCTGCATTTCTCTAGAAATGTTCAGAGCCATCCTGGCTACCCTCTAACATAGGTGAGATATGTGGTCACATTTCCAGTTCGGAGCAATAGCCAGTAAAGTGGTCAAGTCGTAGGGAAAAATTTCAAAAAATCATTAAAAAAATTATAGAAACAGATTTGCCTACATTTCTCTAGAAATGTTCAGAGCCATCCTGGCTACCCTCTGACATAGGTGAGATATGTGGTCACATTTCCAGTTCGGAGCAATAGCCAGTAAAGTGGTCAAGTCGTTGGGAAAATATTAAAAAAGCATTAAAAAAAATTATGGAAACAGATTTGCCTACATTTCTTTAGAAATGTTCAGAGCCATCCTGGCTACCCTCTGACATAGGTGAGATATGTGGTGACATTTCCAGTTCGGAGCAATAGCCAGTACAGTGGTCAAATCGTAGGGAAAAATTTCCAAAAATCATTAAAAAAAATTATAGCCAGTACAGTGGTCAAGTCTTAGGGAAAAATTTCAAAAAATCATTAAAAAAAATTATAGAAACAGATTTGCCTACATTTCTCTAGAAATGTTCAGAGCCATCCTAGCTACCCTCTGACATAGGTGAGATATGTGGTCACATTTCCAGTTCGGAGCAATAGCCAGTACAGTGGTCAAGTCGTAGGGAAAAATTTCCAAAAATCATTAAAAAAAATTATAGCCAGTACAGTGGTCAAGTCTTAGGGAAAAATTTCAAAAAATCATTAAAAAAAATTATAGAAACAGATTTGCCTACATTTCTCTAGAAATGTTTAGAGCCATCCTAGCTACCCTCTGACATAGGTGAGATATGTGGTCACGTTTCCAATTCGGAGCAATAGCCAGTACAGTGGTCAAGTCGTTGGGAAAATATTCAAAAAATCATTAAAAAAAATTATAGAAACAGATTTGCCTGCATTTCTCTAGAAATGTTCAGAGCCATCCTGGCTACCCTCTAACATAGGTGAGATATGTGGTCACATTTCCAGTTCGGAGCAATAGCCAGTAAAGTGGTCAAGTCGTAGGGAAAAATTTCAAAAAATCATTAAAAAAATTATAGAAACAGATTTGCCTACATTTCTCTAGAAATGTTCAGAGCCATCCTGGCTACCCTCTGACATAGGTGAGATATGTGGTCACATTTCCAGTTCGGAGCAATAGCCAGTAAAGTGGTCAAGTCGTTGGGAAAATATTAAAAAAGCATTAAAAAAAATTATAGAAACAGATTTGCCTACATTTCTTTAGAAATGTTCAGAGCCATCCTGGCTACCCTCTGACATAGGTGAGATATGTGGTGACATTTCCAGTTCGGAGCAATAGCCAGTACAGTGGTCAAATCGTAGGGAAAAATTTCCAAAAATCATTAAAAAAAATTATAGCCAGTACAGTGGTCAAGTCTTAGGGAAAAATTTCAAAAAATCATTAAAAAAAATTATAGAAACAGATTTGCCTACATTTCTCTAGAAATGTTCAGAGCCATCCTAGCTACCCTCTGACATAGGTGAGATATGTGGTCACATTTCCAGTTCGGAGCAATAGCCAGTACAGTGGTCAAATCGTAGGGAAAAATTTCCAAAAATCATTAAAAAAAATTATAGCCAGTACAGTGGTCAAGTCTTAGGGAAAAATTTCAAAAAATCATTAAAAAAAATTATAGAAACAGATTTGCCTACATTTCTCTAGAAATGTTTATAGCCATCCTAGCTACCCTCTGACATAGGTGAGATATGTGGTCACGTTTCCAATTCGGAGCAATAGCCAGTACAGTGGTCAAGTCGTTGGGAAAATATTAAAAAAGCATTAAAAAAATTATAGGAACAGATTTGCCTGCATTTCTCTAGAAATGTTCAGAGCCATCCCGGCTACCCTCTAACATAGGTGAGATATGTGGTCACATTTCCAGTTCGGAGCAATAGCCAGTACAGTGGTCAAGTCGTTGGGAAAAATTTCAAAACATGATTAAAAAAAATTATAGAAACAGATTTGCCTACATTTCTCTAGAAATGTTCAGAGCCATCCTAGCTACCCTCTGACATAGGTGAGATATGTGGTCACGTTTCCAATTCGGAGCAATAGCCAGTACAGTGGTCAAGTCGTTGGGAAAATATTAAAAAAGCATTAAAAAAATTATAGGAACAGATTTGCCTGCATTTCTCTAGAAATGTTCAGAGCCATCCTAGCTACCCTCTGACATAGGTGAGATATGTGGTGACATTTCCAGTTCGGAGCAATAGCCAGTAAAGTGGTCAAGTCGTAGGGAAAAATTTCAAAAAATCATTAAAAAAAATTATAGAAGCAGATTTGCCTACATTTCTCTAGAAATGTTCAGAGCCATCCTGGCTACCCTCTGCCATAGGTGAGATATGTGGTGACATTTCCAGTTCGGAGCAATAGCCAGTAAAGTGGTCAAGTCATAGGGAAAAATTTCAAAAAATCATTAAAAAAAATTATAGAAACAGATTTGCCTACATTTCTCTAGAAATGTTTAGAGCCATCCTAGCTACCCTCTGACATAGGTGAGATATGTGGTCACGTTTCCAGTTCGGAGCAATAGCCAGTACAGTGGTCAAGTCGTTGGGAAAATATTCACAAAATCATTAAAAAAAATTATAGGAAGAGATTTGCCTACATTTCTCTAGAAATGTTCAGAGCCATCCTGGCTACCCTCTGACATAGGTGAGATATGTGGTGACATTTCCAGTTCGGAGCAATAGCCAGTACAGTGGTCAAGTCTTAGGGAAAAATTTCAAAAAATCATTAAAAAAAATTATAGAAACAGATTTGCCTACATTTCTCTAGAAATGTTCAGAGCCATCCTAGCTACCCTCTGACATAGGTGAGATATGTGGTCACGTTTCCAGTTCGGAGCAATAGCCAGTAAAGTGGTCAAGTCGTTGGGAAAATATTAAAAAAGCATTAAAAAAAATTATAGAAACAGATTTGCCTACATTTCTCTAGAAATGTTCAGAGCCATCCTGGCTACCCTCTGACATAGGTGAGATATGTGGTGACATTTCCAGTTCGGAGCAATAGCCAGTAAAGTGGTCAAGTCGTAGGGAAAAATTTCAAAAAATCATTAAAAAAAATTATAGAAACAGATTTGCCTACATTTCTCTAGAAATGTTCAGAGCCATCCTGGCTACCCTCTGACATAGGTGAGATATGTGGTCACGTTTCCAGTTCGGAGCAATAGCCAGTACAGTGGTCAAGTCGTTGGGAAAATATTCAAAAAATCATTAAAAAAAATTATAGGAACAGATTTGCCTGCATTTCTCTAGAAATGTTCAGAGCCATCCTGGCTACCCTCTAACATAGGTGAGATATGTGGTCACATTTCCAGTTCGGAGCAATAGCCAGTAAAGTGGTCAAGTCGTAGGGAAAAATTTCAAAAAATCATTAAAAAAATTATAGAAACAGATTTGCCTACATTTCTCTAGAAATGTTCAGAGCCATCCTGGCTACCCTCTGACATAGGTGAGATATGTGGTCACATTTCCAGTTCGGAGCAATAGCCAGTAAAGTGGTCAAGTCGTTGGGAAAATATTAAAAAAGCATTAAAAAAAATTATAGAAACAGATTTGCCTACATTTCTTTAGAAATGTTCAGAGCCATCCTGGCTACCCTCTGACATAGGTGAGATATGTGGTGACATTTCCAGTTCGGAGCAATAGCCAGTACAGTGGTCAAATCGTAGGGAAAAATTTCCAAAAATCATTAAAAAAAATTATAGCCAGTACAGTGGTCAAGTCTTAGGGAAAAATTTCAAAAAATCATTAAAAAAAATTATAGAAACAGATTTGCCTACATTTCTCTAGAAATGTTCAGAGCCATCCTAGCTACCCTCTGACATAGGTGAGATATGTGGTCACATTTCCAGTTCGGAGCAATAGCCAGTACAGTGGTCAAGTCGTAGGGAATAATTTCAAAAAATCATTAAAAAAAATTATAGAAACAGATTTGCCTACATTTCTCTAGAAATGTTCAGAGCCATCCTGGCTACCCTCTGACATAGGTGAGATATGTGGTCACATTTCCAGTTCGGAGCAATAGCCAGTAAAGTGGTCAAGTCGTAGGGAAAAATTTCAAAAAATCATTAAAAAAAATTATAGAAACAGATTTGCCTACATTTCTCTAGAAATGTTCAGAGCCATCCTGGCTACCCTCTGACATAGGTGAGATATGTGGTCACATTTCCAGTTCGGAGCAATAGCCAGTACAGTGGTCAAGTCGTTGGGTAAATATTCAAAAAATCATTAAAAAAAATTATAGAAACAGGTTTGCCTACATTTCTCTAGAAATGTTCAGAGCCATCCTGGCTACCCTCTGACATAGGTGAGATATGTGGTCACATTTCCAGTTCGGAGCAATAGCCAGTACAGTGGTGAAGTCGTTGGGAAAATATTAAAAAAGCATTAAAAAAAGTTATAGAAACAGATTTGAGTACATTTCTTTAGAAATGTTCAGAGCCATCCTGGCTACCCTCTGACAAAGGTGAGATATGTGGTGATATTTCCAGTTCGGAGCAATAGCCAGTACAGTGGTCAAATCGTAGGGAAAAATTTCCAAAAATACTTAAAAAAAATTATAGCCAGTACAGTGGTCAAGTCTTAGGGAAAAATTTCAAAAAATCATTAAAAAAAATTATAGAAACAGATTTGCCTACATTTCTCTAGAAATGTTCAGAGCCATCCTGGCTACCCTCTGACATAGGTGAGATATGTGGCCACATTTCCAGTTCGGAGCAATAGCCAGTAAAGTGGTCAAGTCGTAGGGAAAAATTTCAAAAAATCATTAAAAAAAATTATAGAAACAGATTTGCCTACATTTCTCTAGAAATGTTCAGAGCCATCCTGGCTGCCCTCTGACATAAGTGAGATATGTGGTCACATTTCCAGTTCGGAGCAATAGCCAGTACAGTGGTCAAGTCGTTGGGAAAATATTCAAAAAATCATTAAAAAAAATTATAGAAACAGGTTTGCCTACATTTCTCTAGAAATGTTCACAGCCATCCTGGCTACCCTCTGACATAGGTGAGATATGTGGTCACATTTCCAGTTCGGAGCAATAGCCAGTACAGTGGTCAAGTCGTTGGGAAAAATTTCAAAAAATCATTAAAAATCAATAAAAAAAATTATAGAAACAGATTTGCCTACATTTCTCTAGAATTGTTCAGAGCCATCCTAGCTACCCTCTGACATAGGTGAGATATGTGGTCACGTTTCCAGTTCGGAGCAATAGCCAGTACAGTGGTCAAGTCGTTGGGAAAATATTCACAAAATCATTAAAAAAAATTATAGGAAGAGATTTGCCTACATTTCTCTAGAAATGTTCAGAGCCATCCTGGCTACCCTCTGACATAGGTGAGATATGTGGTGACATTTCCAGTTCGGAGCAATAGCCAGTACAGTGGTCAAGTCTTAGGGAAAAATTTCAAAAAATCATTAAAAAAAATTATAGAAACAGATTTGCCTACATTTCTCTAGAAATGTTCAGAGCCATCCTAGCTACCCTCTGACATAGGTGAGATATGTGGTCACGTTTCCAGTTCGGAGCAATAGCCAGTAAAGTGGTCAAGTCGTTGGGAAAATATTAAAAAAGCATTAAAAAAAATTATAGAAACAGATTTGCCTACATTTCTCTAGAAATGTTCAGAGCCATCCTGGCTACCCTCTGACATAGGTGAGATATGTGGTGACATTTCCAGTTCGGAGCAATAGCCAGTAAAGTGGTCAAGTCGTAGGGAAAAATTTCAAAAAATCATTAAAAAAAATTATAGAAACAGATTTGCCTACATTTCTCTAGAAATGTTCAGAGCCATCCTGGCTACCCTCTGACATAGGTGAGATATGTGGTCACGTTTCCAGTTCGGAGCAATAGCCAGTACAGTGGTCAAGTCGTTGGGAAAATATTCAAAAAATCATTAAAAAAAATTATAGGAACAGATTTGCCTGCATTTCTCTAGAAATGTTCAGAGCCATCCTGGCTACCCTCTAACATAGGTGAGATATGTGGTCACATTTCCAGTTCGGAGCAATAGCCAGTAAAGTGGTCAAGTCGTAGGGAAAAATTTCAAAAAATCATTAAAAAAATTATAGAAACAGATTTGCCTACATTTCTCTAGAAATGTTCAGAGCCATCCTGGCTACCCTCTGACATAGGTGAGATATGTGGTCACATTTCCAGTTCGGAGCAATAGCCAGTAAAGTGGTCAAGTCGTTGGGAAAATATTAAAAAAGCATTAAAAAAAATTATAGAAACAGATTTGCCTACATTTCTTTAGAAATGTTCAGAGCCATCCTGGCTACCCTCTGACATAGGTGAGATATGTGGTGACATTTCCAGTTCGGAGCAATAGCCAGTACAGTGGTCAAATCGTAGGGAAAAATTTCCAAAAATCATTAAAAAAAATTATAGCCAGTACAGTGGTCAAGTCTTAGGGAAAAATTTCAAAAAATCATTAAAAAAAATTATAGAAACAGATTTGCCTACATTTCTCTAGAAATGTTCAGAGCCATCCTAGCTACCCTCTGACATAGGTGAGATATGTGGTCACATTTCCAGTTCGGAGCAATAGCCAGTACAGTGGTCAAGTCGTAGGGAATAATTTCAAAAAATCATTAAAAAAAATTATAGAAACAGATTTGCCTACATTTCTCTAGAAATGTTCAGAGCCATCCTGGCTACCCTCTGACATAGGTGAGATATGTGGTCACATTTCCAGTTCGGAGCAATAGCCAGTAAAGTGGTCAAGTCGTAGGGAAAAATTTCAAAAAATCATTAAAAAAAATTATAGAAACAGATTTGCCTACATTTCTCTAGAAATGTTCAGAGCCATCCTGGCTACCCTCTGACATAGGTGAGATATGTGGTCACATTTCCAGTTCGGAGCAATAGCCAGTACAGTGGTCAAGTCGTTGGGTAAATATTCAAAAAATCATTAAAAAAAATTATAGAAACAGGTTTGCCTACATTTCTCTAGAAATGTTCAGAGCCATCCTGGCTACCCTCTGACATAGGTGAGATATGTGGTCACATTTCCAGTTCGGAGCAATAGCCAGTACAGTGGTGAAGTCGTTGGGAAAATATTAAAAAAGCATTAAAAAAAGTTATAGAAACAGATTTGAGTACATTTCTTTAGAAATGTTCAGAGCCATCCTGGCTACCCTCTGACAAAGGTGAGATATGTGGTGATATTTCCAGTTCGGAGCAATAGCCAGTACAGTGGTCAAATCGTAGGGAAAAATTTCCAAAAATACTTAAAAAAAATTATAGCCAGTACAGTGGTCAAGTCTTAGGGAAAAATTTCAAAAAATCATTAAAAAAAATTATAGAAACAGATTTGCCTACATTTCTCTAGAAATGTTCAGAGCCATCCTGGCTACCCTCTGACATAGGTGAGATATGTGGCCACATTTCCAGTTCGGAGCAATAGCCAGTAAAGTGGTCAAGTCGTAGGGAAAAATTTCAAAAAATCATTAAAAAAAATTATAGAAACAGATTTGCCTACATTTCTCTAGAAATGTTCAGAGCCATCCTGGCTGCCCTCTGACATAAGTGAGATATGTGGTCACATTTCCAGTTCGGAGCAATAGCCAGTACAGTGGTCAAGTCGTTGGGAAAATATTCAAAAAATCATTAAAAAAAATTATAGAAACAGGTTTGCCTACATTTCTCTAGAAATGTTCACAGCCATCCTGGCTACCCTCTGACATAGGTGAGATATGTGGTCACATTTCCAGTTCGGAGCAATAGCCAGTACAGTGGTCAAGTCGTTGGGAAAAATTTCAAAAAATCATTAAAAATCAATAAAAAAAATTATAGAAACAGATTTGCCTACATTTCTCTAGAATTGTTCAGAGCCATCCTGGCTACCCTCTAATATAGGTGAGATATGTGGTCACATTTCCAGTTCGGAGCAATAGCCAGTACAGTGGTCAAGTCGTTGGGAAAATTTTCAAAAACTCATTAAAAAAAATTATAGAAACAGATTTGCCTACATTTCTCTAGAAATGTTCAGAGCCATCCTGGCTACCCTCTGACATAGGTGAGATATGTGGTGACATTTCCAGTTCGGAGCAATAGCCAGTACAGTGGTCAAGTCGTAGGGGAAAATTTCAAAAAATCATTAAAAAAAATTATAGCCAGTACAGTGGTCAAGTCTTAGGGAAAAATTTCAAAAAATCATTAAAAAAAATTATAGAAACAGATTTGCCTACATTTCTCTAGAAATGTTCAGAGCCATCCTGGCTACCCTCTGACATAGGTGAAATATTTGGATTGGGCTCGCATAAGTGGGATAATCGGCCATTAATGTATTTTTGAGGATTTTGTATTTTATAGCTCGGTTTTCCGTCAGCTTTTTTCAGTTTAAAGTGTTTATGTAATAGGATTCCTTTTGAAAAAGGATCTTTATTTTTATTATTGAGTGCACCATTATTATTTCGGTGGCATTTTGACAAAACAACCTAAGTCTAATTTTCAAATTTTTCAGGAGAGCGTAAATACTGATTAGGTGTAGAGCAAATTTCATACAAATTTCGAGAAAGGTTGAAATGGTATACATCATATCTCTGCAACTAAATGTCATAGAACAAAGCCGATTACACCAAAAGAAGCGTCTTGAAATTATATCTTTTTGATTGAAAAACTGGAAAATTGCGCTTTCTCGACATAAGTTGTTTCGCCAAAATGCCACAGATTTATTTTCAAAATATTCGCACTGAAATAGATTTTATTTGCCTGGAGAGTATCCCTCTCCAATTAAAACCGCTGCGTTGAGATTTGAACTTGTGTTCCTGGGATGAAAGCAAAAAGCGTTACACTGTCGACAAAACACAGCACGATTGAGAGTTTGCTGATCTGTTATATAGCTAAGTATCTGGTATGCTGCGGCGAAAACAAAATTTTCGCCGTAAATGGATCTGTTATGTCTCTGTTAAATCGCTGTTATGACTCTGTTAAGTTTCTGTTAATGTTAAGTTTTAACATTCTGTTAAGTTAACTCTGTTAAGTCGATTCTTCACCCGATGCTAACTTCACACAAGTGTGTGCCAATACTTTTGTCCATGCCAAAACCGACTATGAAATCAATTTTTGTTAATTTTTTCTAAACAAAGGAAGTAGTATGTGAATCAGTTATGCCCTGGAATGAATGTGATATAAATGCATAAGTTGACATTTAAAATTAATGAATTTTATGTTTCGTTTATCTGAAATTTGCTGTTTTATTGAACAATCGTTGCTGTGTCAATACTATTGTCCGTCACTACATACATACATATATGTACACCTAATTCTGTTTTTACACGGTCTTTTTTACACGGTTTTGATTTAACACGGTTTAAAAATAAAAAAAATTTTTAATATTTCGTGCTAAATGGAATAAAATCGTGTAAAAAAATTAAAAATTTTTTTATTTTTAAACCGTGTTAAATCTAAAACTTTTCCATGTTTCCATGAAGACCGTGTAAAAACAGAATTAGGTGTATACATATACATACTAACATAAAAATCGAAAAATCAAAAATTCAAGTGATATGTAACGAAAAAATTTAATTTTGTTTTAAGTTATGAAATTTTTAAAACTCCTTCTAATAGAATTATGAAAAACTCAAAAGACCTGACGATCTAAAATTTAATTATGATAGAGGTGCCATGTTTCCATGTTTTCCATGTTAACACACAATTTATGAAAAAAATGTAAATGAATGTTTTTTAAATTTCAACAGCTGACGCAGACTTGGCATGAAGCCTGCGTTTGACTACTACTTTGGTAAACAACCAATACTTTTGGGAACACTAAAAATACACCCCTTCTGCGGGCATCTAGTTCTGCCCAGACCATATTGAACTTTGGATCCACTTTAGTAATGTTGTAGTTAAGCTATCAAGCTCATATTTCATGATATCCTCAACTGATCCTTCCTAAGCACAAAAACCAAAATCATGGCCTGGCCAGACCATGGTGTATTTTGATACAAATTTTCCAGTTAGTTAACATTTTTTTTTTATCTCCCACGTGATTATTGCCAGAATAACCTAAAAATATTGTTTGTTTGTTCGTTATTCAGTCCTTTACGAAGCGTAGGGTTTCAACTAGACTTTTCCATTTGACTCGATTTGAAACCCCTTTTTTCGTGCCATCCTATGTAATCGTGATATAAGTAAGTTGACGCAAAATCTACCTTGTACAAGTATTTTTTCACTCGCCTAAGCTTTAATTTTCTTTTGGGTTAGTAAATTATAATTTTTGTTGGAAAATAATGTCATATTCAAAATTTATATTTATCCATTGTATTCATGGTTATGTCAATGTTTTGGTGTCAATTCAATTACACGGGTAAAAATAATTCATAAAAATCTTGTGAACGGCGTTCATAAACCTTAATTTTGCATTTTTTATGAAAAATTCATACATTTTTTGATTTTTTTCATTAAATTTATGCAACAGTTCATAAATGTTTATGAACGCGATCATACAATTTGTGAAACTTCGTTCATAAACCATTTCTTAAAAGACGAATCTCACATTTTTGGTTCGGGTACGAGCTGACTGGGCAGGCTACCTTTATTTTGATCTTTCTATGAAACATTCATAAATTTCATAAACTTTATGAATCAGTTTTTGAACACGTTCATAAAGTTTCTGAAATTCGTTCGTAAACCATTCGCTCGGCCACGCCGAATCCGAACGACGATTGGCAATATTTTTTTTCACACTTGGAGGTTTTGTCATTGCCTGCCTTGCGCACTTGTACGATTCTTGTAATTCTCATCTGGTTTATGTGACTAGCGATATAAGTAGGTGAGCGTTTTTACCAGCCCAAGTTAGGAATCAAACCTACGGACTCGGTATGAGAAGTCAGTGCGCTACCCGAGACAGAGGCAGGTAAGTCGAATTTAATCAAATAAATTCTTTATATTATTTTATTTATTTTTATACTATATCATTGCTATTAATTGTCAATTTATTTTTAGCAGTCAAAGATGCGTGTGGCGGCCATATGCTGTTTATTATAAAACGAAAATTTATACCAATGTTTTACATTTTTAGGGATTTTGAATTTTATGAATTTTTCTTATGAAAAAATCAAACATTTTATGAATTTCGTTCATAAACGTTTGGATTTATGAACAAGGCTTATGAATGCGTTAATAGAATTTATGAACGCATTCATAAGCCTGGTTCGTAAATCCAAACGTTTATGAACGAAATTCATAGAATTTATGAACGCATTCATGAGCGTCCGGCAAACCCGAAGGCTTATGAATGCGTTCATAAGCTTTTTGAATACATTCATAATTTTTATGAACGCATTCATGAGCGTTCGGCAAACCCGAAGGTTTATGAATGCATTCACAAACTTTTTATGAACGCGTTCACTGGTTCAAAAACTATGAATATGTTCATACAGTTTATGCACAAATTCACAAATTTTTTGAACGTTTTTCGTTCCGTCTACATTCCTGAATTGAAGGAAGTATTTGTTTTCTTGTCGTGTCTGGTATTTTATCAATTCGGTTGGGTGTTTTCTGTGGCAGAGATGGAAGGAAAGGAATGCTATTTTGAGGATCAGGTGAGAGAGATCAGAGAGGACAATTTCTTTAAAATTTGTCCAAGCAAATAGCGGAAACTAGAGCAACAAAATTAAGATATTAATTAATTTACTGCTAGAGGTAATAATAACGGTGCTGTCAATTTCATGCTTTCATTTGGCCCTGAACAAGACGAAGCTTCTGGTACTGATAGACAAAATAGTCGTCTAGATAGTTCAATGTAAAGATAGTGACGGCGAAGGCGACAAGGAAACCATATCCGGCCAGTTCAGCATGAACAATAACATGTTGAGCATGTTTTTCATTGGCAAAGCAGTTCAAAATTGTTAACAGTGCAAGGAAGGCTTATTTGTCGAGCTCTTTGCCGAGTCTAATAACTTGACTCAAATAGTGCATGAACCAACGCATATCCCCTGCGTTGAGGGGCAAGCTCTCAATACTCTAGACCTTTTTCTCACTTCACATCATGAAAAATATGATGTTGAAATGCACGCATCTCTTGGAAACTCGTACCATTGCACCATTTTGGCGTCTTTCTCATACTCTTCTATCCGCAATGCTTCGCCCTTAGCCCCGAAGCGCTTAATGTGGATGTATGATAAAGCTAACTGGAGTGGACTTAACGATTTTTTCGCCCACTTCAATTGGAAATTGTGTTTTCTTGATAAAACATAAATGCCGCAGCCGAAATGGTTGAAGAAATAATATTATTGGGAATGCGGTCCTTCATCCCTAATAAGAAAATTTGCATTAAACCTAAGGACAATCTCTGGTTTAATGAGACATGCAGAATTGCTGTCAGGTCTAAAGAGGAAGCTTTCAGAGCATGGCAGGCAAATAAAAATGCCACCACTGAACAGCTGCGTAAACAGGCTAGAAATCGATGCAATGCCATCCTAAGGCGCCAAAAGTTTCTGCACGAACAGCGCCAAAGGAAAAAAGTTCTTCAATGCCAGCGTGGTAGTAAGAACTTCTGGTCATTCGTTAAGAAGGTGAAGAACCAAACATCGTCTTCAATCCCAACTCTTCTTAACAATGATCAAATCATCACTCACTCGGTTGATAAAGCTAATTTGTTGGCTAAAATTTTCGCAGAGAATTCCTCTCTGCCCCCCAGCGATCAACCACTGCACGTAGTCGAAAACGTATCTTGCTCTATGCCAGAAATTCATTTTCGGACACGGGTAGTTAAAAGAGTGCTTGCAAATCTCGATGTAAATAAGGCTTCAGGGCCGGACGGCATTCCAGCCCTTGTTTTGCAAAAGTGCGCTACCTCACTGGCTTGTCCATTACGCAAACTTTTCATCATGTCATACACCACAGGTGTATTTCCGACATGTTGGAAGGTAGCAAATGTTCAACCAGTTCCTAAAAAAGGCAAGACTACTGACCCTGCGAACTACCGACCTATAGCAATCTGTTCGGTGCTTTCCAAAGTAATGGAAAGCATTGTAAACTTCAACCTTGTGAAATATCTGGAGCACAATAGACTGCTAAGTGGCCGCCAATACGGCTTCCGAAGACAACGATCGACGTGAGACCTTATGGCGGTCCTCACCGAGAAATGGAACCATAGCATTCTAAACCTCGGTGTAAGCAAGGTTGTTGCATTGGATATTTCTAAGGCCTTTGACCGGCTGTGGCATAAAGCACTCGTGTCTAAATTGATTGCCTATTGCGTCGGTAGTATCTTCTCTCGTTGGATTACGAGCTTCCTCTATGATCGCTCTATTCGCGTTGTAATAGACGGCATAGCCTCGGAAAAGCATTCCCTTAGCGCGGGAGTGCCGCAGGGTTCGGTCCTTTCCTTATCTTCATCAACGACCTATTGTCGTCAACGACGAATCCCATCTACTCGTTTGCGGATGACAGCACTATTTGTCATTCATACTCCTTCACAAAGCGCCCCAGCTCTGTGGAGATTGAGAGAGAACGGCGCCGTATGAATGACACACTTAATAGCGACCTACAAACAATCTCCAAGTGGGGTCAAGCGAACAGGGTCGCTTTTAATCCTCGCAAGACCCAATGTTGCCTGTTATCCCACAAGCGAGTCTCCCAACATTCCAACACATCCCTGGTTATGGATGGTATGAGTATTGCGGAATCGGCAGCTCTTGATGTTCTGGGCATGTCCATTAAGAACGATCTTCGTTGGAACGATCATATTTTTGGCGTGTCGAAAGAAGCAGCCAAGTGCCTCGGCTTCCTAAAGCGGTGCAAAAAATATTTCACTCCGTCTGATCTCCGCATTATTTACACTACCTATATCCGACCTAAAATGGAGTTTAACTCGCACCTCTGGGCAGGGGCTTCAAAACCCCATTTGGAGTTCCTCGATCGGGTGCAAAACCGTGCGATTAAACTTATAGGGGACAGTAGGGCATACAGCTCTATTGACTCCTTGGAGCATCGTCGAAACGTGGCATGTGTGGTGTTATTTTACCGATACTTTTGCGGTAACTGCTCAGTGGAGATGAGCAGCTTGATGCCATCACTCCGGGTATTCCCCCGGGCAACCCGTTTGAACACTGGCGCCCATGCATTCCACGTCGAAACGATGTTCCAGCGCACTACTCACTACAGGGAAAGTTCTTTTCTGGCCCGCACAGCGCGGCTGTGGAATGGTCTCCCTGCGGATATTTTCCCCAGCACTTATGATGTCGATGGGCTCAAGGCAAGAGCCCATAAACACTTTACTCATAACCCTATCTCCTTACCTTTATATCCTTCCTGAACCAACGCAATGCTTCGCATTAATAGGGGTCATCCCCTGCGCGTTTGTTCCTGTTAAAAAAAAAAAAAAGGAATCCAGGAATAATAATAGATATATCATAACACGATTTGTATGTGTCCAATGTAAAATCTCAATGTGTTTGAGTTATGATAGATCTATAAGTAAACTATTTTACATTCATACATTTGTTTTAAGGGGAGGTTCTTTCAAATTTGGCCAAAAAAAGGCCTAAGTTTGGAAATGATTTGTGGCATGATGAAAAAACATAGAAACATCCGGTTTTGACGGTTGAATGGGTATTTTTTTTTTGCCACTTTTTTTGTTATTAAACCTTAATTATAAATAACAATTTAATAGTAACTTATGCTCGTTTTTGGTATAAGCCATACAGAAAATGATCACCTTTCAAACATGCTTTAGATTAAGGAAATTAGAACAATAGATCAAGAGATATCCTTGAAATTCAGATGGAAAACGTGGTTCTGAGAAAAACGCATTGAAAGATAGCAGCTCCGAGAAAAAACTGGGGAAAACACTGTAGAAGAAACAAAGTCGTGTGCGGACAAGGCGATTTATAAGGTGTAGCCCTTTCCTTTCGTACACATATTCTACGGACATACAGCTTTCATTTTATGTGAAAAAAAACACGATTTTTTTCAAAAAAATTTGAAAGAACCTCACCTTTATTTTCTTGCTTTACTGTCGTATATTTTGAATTTCAAATTATTTCATTGAAGTTGAAATTCGTTATTTACTTAATTATTCCAGTATATTTTTATCGTTTTCTGTTTTTTTTATATCCGAAACAACAATCCTCGACTATCCTCATGTTTACACCATGGTCTGGCCAGATCATGGGAGGTTCAACTATTAGGTAGTAGTAAAATTAGTAAAAATGTTTCACAATTCTATATTGTTACATCAAATTGGATAAATGAATTTGTCGACCAAGGGGGGATGCATCCCCTAATCCCCCCTGGGGACGCCACTGGTGCTGCGGAAAATCTTCGCACGGAGGCCATTCAACAGCCGCCCTGTGCGCAGTGCGCTGGAACGTTCTATCAACGCGGAATGCATGAGCTTCAGTGTCTGAACAGGGCTCAAATAAGTAAGGGAGAGGGCTGGGGTGTGAACCGGGTTTTGTTTTTTGGCTCTAACTTTTCACAGAATAAAGATATCGAAAAATCAAAGATACCGTTGGAAAGGTAAATATAAAGCGCAAATTTGTTATGAAGACAGATCACCGTTTTGATTAACATTTAACTCTCTACGTCCAATTTTCTAAGGACGTAATTTTTCGCTTTTCCAAAAAAGTGGCTGGGTTGTGAACCATCTGGAAAATCCCATTAAAGTCGGAAAATACGAAGAAAACACCCATACTTTTTAAGTAATTTGAGAATTTATTTAATCAGGAGGCCTCAAGAGGTGAAAAAAAGTTATAATGACGCCACTTAGGCCAAAAAATCGCAATAAATGAAAGTGCTCAATTTTTGGAATTTTCATCCTAATCGGTGTCGCAATGTTTGCTTGTGAAATACGAACACGTTCTTGCATTGGCCCACTTCAAGTGAACTCAACGAAATCGAGTGAAATTACATAAAATTACTTTGTTTTAATATATCCGTCCATATTTGACAGTGTTAGAACAAATGTAGTACGAAAAACAGGTGGTTCATAACCCAGCCACCTCAGTGGTTCACAGCCCAACCACGATGCCATTTTGGAAACTTTAAAATAAACGACACTTCCAATCATAATTCGACATAAACAAATATTGCATCGTAAAATAGAATCAAAACACTAAATAAACATGTATGTAGACTTTTTGCAATAAGCTCAGTCGCTAAGATAGCACTTTAAAAAAAAGCCAACAAATTTTCGCAGTCGATTTTCAAACACGATGTCTTTCAAACTCGATTGCTGCCACAAGCAATACGTGTTTGTACTTCGGTGTAACCACAAAAGCAGAGTCATATCATAAGACAAAATTGACAGTTGAAAGATTGGCGATATGTCAATTAGGGAAAGAAAAAACGGCAATGGTTCACACCCCAGCCTGGTTCACAACCCAGCCCTCTCCCTTACTAATAAGTACTGTGCCCAAAAAATAAGGTGGTTATGCGTCGTTTGCGTAACGCTATCCGCCTAAAAAGGCCGGAATTGTGGAAAGACAATTCTTGGTTTTTACACCACGATAATGCACCATCCCATACTGCACTCGTAATTCGTGATCATTTCACCTGATCTGGCGCCGTGCGACTTCTGGCTGTTCAAAAGACCGCTCCGGGGACACCGTTTTGATACGATAGAGGAGATTCAAGCCGCAGCGAAGACGGAACTGAAGGCCATCCCGGAAAGTGACTACAATCAGTGTTTCGAAGATTGGAAAATCCGTTGGCATACGTGCATTGCATCGGGAGGGGATTACTTTGAAGGGGATGAAATTGATTTGGAAGAATAAATAAAGAATTTTCAAAATAAATACAATGTCACCTTATTTTTTGGACACAGTAGTATATCTGAAATTTAATTTTATTGTTTATTCTTTTATTTTATTTATTTGCTAGATATTTCTCAAAATATTTTTAAGGCTACTAAAAGTGTAACATTATTTTGTAGGGGAATTCTTCGTAAGGTGCCACCCCATAGCTTTTTTACGCATAACTCGTTAGAAAATTAACGTATCGCCACTGTTAATATACCTTTGGGAAGAGGGTTTAAAGAGCTATGATCCAAGGTAACACTTCATTTGAATTTTTCGTAAATACGAATTTTACAGCCAATTTCTCAAAGTGTTGAAAATCGACACCCTAAAATTTTTTAATGTAAAGTGCCACCCCCTAAAAAAACCGCTAAAATCGTAAAAATCTCAAGCAAAAATGCATGATTTAGAAAATTTACGAAAGACTATTGAATTTAATTTGAATTGAATAGAAAATGACCGAAAGCAAAATGGAAATTGAATGGTAACGAATGAAACGAATAATTGTATGGAAATTGATAAACAAAACTGAACTAATTTATTCCTCATGATAGGATTAGAGAAAAATTGACTAAGAACACTTTAAATTCATTGTAATGACGATTCCAAACAATAAAAAGTCATTTTACCGATATAGTACCACAAAACAATGAAAAAAGGGTGGTGGCACCTTACAAAGACAAAAAGGTGGCACTTTACATTTTTATGCCATTTTGGAAATCATTGTATAAATTTGTTCCTTTCACGATATGCTCAGATATCATTTCGGATTATGAAAACCCATTAAAAATTAAGTCCCACACTGATATTTACCTTAGTTTTTTATAAGTTTTTGTTTACTCTTTCACCGCAAGGAAAACCTTAAGTTTTCATTTTTATGTTTTTTCTTAACCAAATTTGACACTTTTATTTACCCAGACCTTGTTATTGCGTCTGTTCCCTCAAAAAGCACATTAAAATTTATGTTTATACATATATACCTTAAATGACAATAGGAATTTGTTTCTTGGATTGCTGGAACGTCGAAATCAAGCAGCGGTGGCACCTTACAAAGAATTCCCCTACATATTATTTTTGATATGTTAGCTTTTACATATAATTCTTTTAGTAGCTGGGGTCTACAAGATAAGTTATATTTCCAGTCCCTTGCTCATCTAGCTTACAAGCTACAAGTCATTTGCTTTACAGTCCGCTGGCATGTGCCTGTATCCTGGCATCCACTGTAGCTGAGTATGCGGCAGCTGTGCTATTGAAGCTGTCCTTCAGACCCCTGTTAGATATCCAATGTCATCGCGTGGCGGTATCCTAACGAACGTCAGCCAATTTAACCCTTATGTGTGTGATGGGGTACCCAAATCACTTTTATATCGAAATTTTATACACTTGCGGATAACCTAGAAAGGTGAATCTTCATGACAACTCCCAAAATGGTATTCTGTCTTTATTTTCGGGTGTTTAATTCCATTTATTTTATTTTGGAGGGTGTGGCGCAACATTTTACTTTTTACACCCTTACCCGTGTGCTGGGGTACCCGGGTACCCCAATACATTTTGTATGGAGTTGCATAGATTTTTCCTGTAAGTAAAACGTTCTAAAGTTAATAATTTGTTATAAAACAATTTTATCAATGAGAACAATCACTCAATCGATTTTGAGGAAATTAAAAAAAATGATTTTGGTTATATCAATTCTGAGATGGTCAGTTTCTACGCAACCCGCAGGCTCGGCGTCAGAGGCTTCTATTGCTGCGTCGTCAACTGATGGAATATCTTCATCTTCGCCTTCGGAAATGGAAAATTCTTCATCACTTTTACTTTCGTACATTATTTCTTGAATTTCGGCTGAGATAAATCTTTCACAACGAGCTCTTGCTGAATAAGAACTCATTTCAGAAGTTGCTCAGATCTTTCACAATGCAATTGAAACTAATTTCTAACGATTAATTAATTTGTTACAAAGTTCAAATGTAAAAAATTTCCGCGGGGAATGAGCTTCCATTGATTCCATTATAGCAGCGTATGAATGGTATTCCCCTTTTTATGAAAGCGGGATCCGAAATTGCACAAAAATTCCTTACTGGAAATTAAAAAACAAGTTTGCAAGTCATTTTTTGTAACAAGGGAAATCCCAAAATGTACTTTTATATCACTGAGAGCTTTAAAACTAAGCAAAAACAGTAAAATTTCTTACAGTGCGAACAAAAAGTGAGAAATTTTTATACAATTAGTACTGGGGTACCCGGGTATCCCATCACACGGGTAAGGGTATTTTTTTCAGCACACACACTAGGGTTAAAGATACATAGCTTGCATTGAACGCAGCCTGCAAGAAACTGCCGTAGACTTTACTCTGAAATTTTAATGTCGCTGACAACTAAAGGTGCAACTCCCTAACACGCTTCGTTTGCATCAACGCTTGTTTCGCTTGTCTTGCTCTCGGCGCATTCGCTAGATTTCACGCTTTGAGTAACACAACGCGCTTTTGAAGCATCGTTTAATCCAAGGGTGAGTAACCTTTTTAATCAACGGGCCAATTGAAATTGTAAAATTTTTTCGCGGGCCGCACATTAAGTAACACTTACTAATAATTTACAAAACTTTATTATTAATAAACATTAGAACAAAATCGATAAAATAAATTTAATTTTAGAAATGCTTGGCGGGCCGCATAAAAATTTTTAACGAGCCGCATGTTGGTCATCCCTGGTCTAATCAGCTGACAGTAGAATTTTGTGGTGTGAAAATAGAACAACTTGACTGGAATAGAGAAGGAAGTTGCGACCTTTTGCGCTATGTGACTCGTTCCATACAAATACACTGATTCTGCGTTGCTGCAAACAAAGCATGTTATGGAGTTGCACCATTAGTCGTCGTCGACATTGTGTGACACAGTATTGAAATAAGATTACAGTGAACAAAATTTGGTTAGCCCCATTCAAAAATTTACGAAAAAGTAACTGTTTACGTAATTGCTCTTAATTTTTTGTCTGGGTAACAATGTGTTTGATGCCAACATTTCACGTTTTGAGTTTTCTATCAAAATAACGGTACAAAACGGTTCCCAAAAGTCAATGAGTGTATTCGGTGCCCTTAAGGGGGGAGTACACTTTGAACGTCGAAAAAGTAAGGCATTTTCGTTAATTTTTTTAAGCAATAAAACACTCAGGGAGGGCAAATCTGTTATAACCCATTTATTACTCATCCTTCGAACTACAATTTGTATTTTTTTGAACTCGATTGGCGTCCCCCCGTGGCCGGTGCACCAGGTCGCGCGGGCGTCCTCGCGCGGAAGTCGGAAAACGGCGTGAGAAAATACTCCTTCCCATGTGATCCTGGAACATAAATCGAACAAAATCCTGATAAGTAATGAAATTCGGGTTAGAAATACGTATTCCGATTTTTTTTAAATTAATTGTTTTCAAAAGTTGTGGCCTTAGGAAAAAAAGTCCATTTTTTAACCCTAAAAATGCTTACAAAATCGTGGATTAAAAATCCATTTTTGACAAAATCGAAAATGTGGATACGTATTTCTAAGCAGAATTTAATTCTAAACAAGAAAACCTAGGCGATATCCAAATTTAATAATAACTGGTTAGAGTTATTTCCCACGCCAGTTTGAAAAGCCCCGTTTCGAGATAAACGCGTTTAAAGATAAAATGCTCTCTCAGCGCGCCGGTACATGTTTTAGGAAATCGCTTCGTAAAGCGGTAAGGAATATTCTGGCGGACTTGGAGTCTTTTCTAAATTAAAGTATACATCCCAAGGAACATTTTAAGCCAAAAAAAAAAAAATACATTTTTTTGAAAAATCAAAGTGTACTCCCCCCTTAAGTGATGCGAAATTTGCTTAGCCGCAGTCGTGTTTTAAGTGTTGTATTAGTACGTGATTTTTCCGATTTTGGTTTTTTCGTGCATATTTAAAAAGCAGCCGCCGTGGCTCAGTTGGTTAGTGCGCGGTCCAACGAGTCGCATGCAGAGCGACGCAAGATCGAATACTGCATGTAGTAACACCTAAAAAAATAACGGGAAACTCGTTTTCTCTTTCGGTGGCTGTCCTCAAGGCTGGAAATGGCAAACCTCTGAGAGTAAAAATTGCCTATGAAAAAGCTCCCAATCTGCCGTTCGGAACCGGCATAAAACTGTAGGTCCCTTCCACCCGCGTACAAAATTCACACGCACAACACGGGTGGTTGCGGGAAGCTAGGCCTTAGTCTCGCGTAAGCGGGCTGTCGTGCCAATCAATTATAAAAATTATTATTAAAATTAAAAAAAATACAACTTTTTTAAATTATTTAGGCAATTAATTTCAATAAAAGCACAGAAACATCAAAATGGCAAAGGGAAAATTCCTGACAGACGTGGAAAAAGGTTAAATCACGATTTTAAAAGGAAATGGACTTTCGAATCGGGAAATTGGTCGCCAAACCAATAGATCGGAGAAAGTAGTGAGAAACTTTTTGCAAAAGGGTGATCCATACGGCATTTCCTCAAAACGCAAACGAAATACCAAGTTATTTCGCCTTCAAAGCAACATGGTCAAAGAGGAAGCCACCAAAAATCATTTAAGTGCATCACAGATTGTGTGGAATTGCAACTTCCAGTAGGATAACGAAGAGTGCAACAAATTTTAAGTGCAGACAGGAACATAAAATAGAAGAAACCTGCAAAAAAGCCGCAACTTACGTCTGCTCATAAAAAAAACAGATTAGCTGCGCAAAACACCACATGCATTGGACTGAGCTTTGGCAAAAAATAATTTTTCCGACGAGAAAAAAAAGGTTTCAGCTATTATTGGCATGATCTTCGTGCAAATGACCCCCTAGAATGAGCCGAAATTTTGGAGGTGGGTCAATCATGATATGGGGAGCATTTTCAAACTAAGGAAAGTTGACTTTGTGTTTTATTACAACAAGAATGAACTCAGAGAAGTACATCGAGATGTTGGACGATGTTCCTGTTGATTATTTGGAAAGAAATGCTGGCATAGAATTTACATTTCAACAGGATAATGCTAGTATCCATGTGTCGAAAACGTCCAAGGAGTACTTTTCAACCCGCTCAATACCATTACCTGCTTGGCCAGCTAGAAGTCCGGACCTAAACCCGATTGAAAACTTTTGGGGCATAATTGCCAGAACTGTTTATGCAAATGGACGACAGTATTTAGCGGTAGAAGAGTTAAGATTTTCTATTTTACAAGCGTGGTTAGATTTGGGCATGGGTACACTTCGGAAATTAATAAACTCACTCCCTACCAGAGTTTTCCAAACAATTAACAAAGATGGAGGGCCAACTAATTATTTACCATTCAAAACGCACACATTTTTTATTTTCATTATTAGTTTTCCTTCAATTTTATACGGTGCGGCTAAACAAATTTCGCTGTAAGTGTTAGTACTTTGCTATGATTTGTTAAACTTCTCAATCTTTTATATTGAACTATGCATTAATTTTTGCACATTTTTGTTTTGAATAATAAAACTGAAAAAAATGTCATCATTTACTTAATCTTGACTACTTAAGTTTGCCTCACACCGACACGAAAGTATGTGCGGCTAAGCAAACTTCGCTCACTGTAGTATTGCGTAGAAACAACCGCCTATCGGCTTATTAACTCTGCTTACTGCACTTTGTAAACCTTCGCAGAAAGCGTCCCTACAAACAATTTAAAATATTTAATAACCCTGCCGGCAACTCAACTAACTTTTAACGCACTTTAACACTTCGTTAAATAATGTGTGTGACTAACTAATTAAAACACATTTTTTTGCCAAAATTCGTTTTTATTCATCAACATAGTCCCCTTTTAGGGAGATACAATCATTCCAACGCTTTTCCAATCTTTCGATACCGCCTTTGTAGAACGATTTTTCTTTGCCTTCAAAATAGGCGTTAGTTTCGGCGATTACTTCATCATTTGAGCCAAATCTCTTACCACGGAGCATCTTTTTGAGGTCTGCGAAGAGCCAGTAGTCGCTGGGGGCCAGATCTGGAGAATACGGGGGATGAGGAAGCAATTCGAAGCCCAATTCATGCATTTTTGTCATCGTTTTCATCGACTTGTGACACGGTGCATTGTCTTGGTGAAACAACACTTTTTTCTTCTTCATATGGGGCCGCTTAATCGCGATTTCTTCTTTCAAACGTTCCAACAACACTATATAATAGTCGCTATTGATTGTTTTCCCTTTCTCAAGATAGTCGATGATTATTATACCGTGCACATCCCAAAATACTGACGCCATAACCTTGCCAGCCGATGTTTGTGCCTTTGGACGCTTTCGGCGGCTTTCACCGGTTGCATGCCACTCAGCAGACTGCCGATTTGACTCTGGAGTGAAATGGTGGATCCATGTTTCATCCATTGTGATGTACTTACTTACTTAACTGGCCATAACAACCCGTTATCGGGTTACGGCCTGCCGCAAAACTTCTCTCCAGGCGCCTCTGCTTCGCGCGCGCCTTCTCCAGTTGGTCACACCAAGAGATACCAGGGCCTCTTCCACTTGGTCCTTCCACCGGAGACACGGCCTCCCTCTTCGCCGTCGACCTCCAACCATCGCATCGAATACCTTTTTCGCCGGAGCTTCGTCGTCCATGCGGCAGACATGACCGAGCCAGCGTAGCCGCTGGATGTTAATTCGCTGCGCTACGTCCATGTCCTTATACAGCTCATACAGCTCGTTATTGGTTCGTATGCGATAGTCGTCACCAACCCGAACAGGGCCGAAGATTTTGCGAAGCACCTTCCTCTCGAACACTCCAAGGGCCGCTATGTCGTTTCGTGTCATTGTCCATGCTTCAGCGCCATAGAGGAGCACGGGCAAGATAAGCGTCCTATAGAGTGAAAGTTTTGTCGGTCGATTGTGATGTACCGACGCAAAAACTCCGACTTGTTGCGCGTAAACATGTCCAAACAGCTCTTTGAATCATCGATTCGTTGTTGTTTTTGCTCCGGTGTGAGCAAACGCGAAAACACCTTTTTCATAACCAAATGTTCGTGTATTATGGTGTGTACACTGCCTGCTGATATCTTTAGAATGTCAGCAATCTCCCTCACTTTCACTTTACGGTCGGACATAATGATTTTCAGTGTTTTTTCAACGTTTTCTGGAATAACAGCGTCATTTGGCCGTCCAGTAGATGGAATGTCATCGGTGTCTGTACGACCATGTTTGAATTCGGCATACCAATAACAAATGGTTCTTTTTGATGGAGCAGAGTCCGAATAATGTTTTTCAAGCCATTCCTGGCATTGAACAGTATTTTTTTTCATTAAAAAACAATGATAAATCAGCACACGGAATTCATTTGAATTCATTTTTTTTGAAAACTCAAAAGTAGTGTCACTTAAAGCACTGTAACTTGTAAACTAATGGTCGGATTGACATATAATTTTGACAGTAAGCCTAAAAAGGTTCACAATTTCGAAAAAAATATTGATTTAGTATTAGTGCCGCCATCTATGTGTCAGTCACACACATTATTGAACGAAGTGTTAATCTAACTAATTCTCAACTAGTTGTGGTTGATAGTTGGATTATTTTCAATGGAGCCAACTGACTATTTTAACATGGCGATGGCCTAGGCAATCTGGGAAAAATCAAGGAGTTCCTGGACAGTATTGGGGGAGATGAACTCCTCCAATAAAGAAAAGGGATACGACACAATAGTTCTCTTTGGACGCAGTGTCTCGGGCAGTTGATGCTCGGCTCCCGTATCTATTCTATTCTATTCTAGGCAGTAGTCAATTGTCCAACTCTGTATGACTTTTCAACTAACTTAAAGTTAGTTGCTTAAAAGTTAGTTAAAAGTGATCTAATTTATAGTTAGCTATAAACTAATTACATTTCAGTTAGCGATAAGTTTACTTTATTTAGATCAGCTATAACTCAACTATTACTTAATACGTTGCAGTCAAATCTTTATCCATAAATATGATGATGATGTGATTTTTTTGTAAATTTTAAATTTAATATTTAATGATAATACACTAATATTTTCAATATAAATTCCGTTTTGACTCTGCACATTACCTGTTCCTCTGGTGGCTTCTGATTTAGTAACATTACATGAATTTAATTTATTTGAATACGAATCCCTTCCCTTTTCCAAAAGCCGGACTGCGACCGCACGCACGAGACTAAGCACTGATTATGATTTCATAATGCAGGAAAGAAAATGACAAATAGATATGTAAAATAAAATTCCAAAGAGCAAAAAAACACACAACAATTAACTGTTTTTTTAATTTCTACGCCATAAACGCATGCATTAATTTGGGTGGATTCTCCTTACTGTGTAGTTAGCTTATAGTTAGGGACATAAAATCGCATAAGAACAAATAGCATTGATTTTGGGGAAGTTCTGCATTACTTTGTAGTTAGCTTATAGTTAGGTCATGAAAGTTAACTAGAAGTGAGTTACTTTTTTTTTTTTTTGTATAAACGAGCCAACGCGCAGGGGATACCCCTATCAATGCGAGGCATTGCGCTGGTTCCGGAAGGATATATAGGTTGGGAGAAAGGATGTTGGGTGAAGAAATTATGGACTCTTGCCTTGAATCCATCAAGATCATAAGTGCTGGGGAAAATATCTGCATGGAGACCATTCCACAATCGCGCTGTACGGGCCAGAAACGAACTTTCTCTGTAGTGCGTAGTGCGATGGAACATCGTTTCGACGTGGAATGCATGGGCGCCAGTGTTCAAACGGGTTGCCCGGGGAAATACCCGGAGTGATGGCAGCAAGCTGCTCATCTCCACTGAGCAATTACCGAAAAAGTATCGGTAAAACAAAACCACACATGCCACGTTTCTACGATGCTCCAAGGAGTTAATAGAGCTGGATGCCCTACTGTCCCCTATAAGTTTAATCGCACGGTTTTGCACCCGATCGAGGAGCTCCAAATGGGTTTTTGAAGCCCCTGCCCAGAGGTGCGAGTTAAACTCCATTTTAGGTCGGATATAGGTGGTATAAATAATGCGGAGATCGGACGGGGTGAAATATTTTTTGCACCGCTTTAAGAAGCCGAGGCACTTGGCTGCTTCTTTCGACACGCCAAAAATATGATCGTTTCAACGAAGATCGTTCTTAATGGACATGCCCAGAACATCAAGAGCTGCCGATTCCGCAATACTCATACCATCCATAACCAGGGATGTGTTGGAATGTTGGGAGACTCGCTTGTGGGATAACAGGCAACATTGGGTCTTGCGAGGATTAAAAGCGACCCTGTTCGCTTGACCCCACTTGGAGATTGTTTGTAGGTCGCTATTAAGTGTGTCATTCATACGGCGCCGTTCTCTCTCAATCTCCACAGAGCTGGGGCGCTTTGTGAAGGAGTATGAATGACAAATAGTGCTGTCATCCGCAAACGAGTAGATGGGATTCGTCGTTGACGACAATAGGTCGTTGATGAAGATAAGGAAAGGACCGAACCCTGCGGCACTCCCGCGCTAAGGGAATGCTTTTCCGAGGCTATGCCGTCTATTACAACGCGAATAGAGCGATCATAGAGGAAGCTCGTAATCCAACGAGAGAAGATACTACCGACGCAATAGGCAATCAATTTAGACACGAGTGCTTTATGCCACAGCCGGTCAAAGGCCTTAGAAATATCCAATGCAACAACCTTGCTTACACCGAGGTTTAGAATGCTATGGTTCCATTTCTCGGTGAGGACCGCCATAAGGTCTCACGTCGATCGTTGTCTTCGGAAGCCGTATTGGCGGCCACTTAGCAGTCTATTGTGCTCCAGATATTTCACAAGGTTGAAGTTTACAATGCTTTCCATTACTTTGGAAAGCACCGAACAGATTGCTATAGGTCGGTAGTTCGCAGGGTCAGTAGTCTTGCCTTTTTTAGGAACTGGTTGAACATTTGCCACCTTCCAACATGTCGGAAATACACCTGTGGTGTATGACATGCTGAAAAGTTTGCGTAATGGACAAGCCAGCGAAGAAGCGCATTTTTTTAAAACAATGGCTGGAAAACCGTCCGGCCCTGAAGCCTTATTTACATCGAGATTTGCGAGCACTCTTTTAATTACTCGTGTCCGAAAATGAATTTCTGTCACAGAGCAAGATACGTTCTCGACTACGGGTAGTGGTTGATCGCTGGGGGCAGAGACGAATTCTCTGCGAAAATTTTAGCCAACAAATTAGCTTTATCAACAGAGTGAGTGATGATTTGATCATTGTTAAGAAGAGTTGGAATTGAAAATGGTGTTTGGTTCTTCACCTTCTTAACGAATGACCAAAAGTTCTTACTACCACGATGGCATTGAAGAACTTTTTCCCTTTGGCGCTGTTCGTGCAGAAACTTTTGACGCCTTAGGATGGCATTGCATCGATTTCTAGCCTGTTTACGCAGCTGTTCAGTGGAGGCATTTTTATTTGCCTGCCATGCTCTGCCTGCCAAAGCTTCTCTTTAGACCTGACAGCAAGTCTGCATGTCTCATTAAACCAGAGATTGTCCTTTGGTTTAATGCAAATTTTCTTATTGGGGATGAAGGACCGCATCCCGATTAATATTATTTCTTCCATTTTGGCTGTGGCGTTTATGTTTCCATCTAGAAAACACAATTTCCAATTAAAGTGGGCGAAAAATGCATTAAATTCACTCCAGTTAGCTTTATCATACATCCACACTAGGCGCTTCGGGGCTAAGGGCGAAGCATTGTGGATAGAAGAGTATGAGAAAGACACCAAAATGGTGCAATGGTCCGAGTTACCAAGAGGTGCGTGTATTTTAACATCATATTTTTCATGATGAGAAGTAAAAAAGGTCTAGAGTGTTGAGAGCTTGCCCCGCAACGCAGGGGATATGCGTTGGTTCATGCACTATTTGAGTCAAGTTATTAGAATCGGCAAAGAGCTCGACAAATAAGCCTTCAGGAGTTGTGTGGCTGAAATGACGTAGCCAATTGGAATTATGAATATTGAAATCACCAGCAACTACAATTTCACTATTCGGATATGATTACAGAATATGGGAAATGTAATCAGAGAGAAAATCAAACTTGTTATAAGTAAAATCTCTCCCTGAATTCGGGCTTCTGTACAGAAAGCAGAAGTGCAGAATGCGCGACTGGATATTGAATTAAACCCACATGGAGCTAAATTCGGCATCCGTCGTGTATAGTTGTTGCTAGCACTGGTACGCAACATTACTGCACACATATAGGGCAAAACCCCTATGAGGAGAGAATAATGGCAGTAAGTGGTACCCTGGGATGTGGAAATCCAGTGGATCTGCATCCTCACACACCTGGGTCTCACTTAGTGCCATTATATGGGGCTTGTGGAGGTTAACGAACGCGTATACAGCAAAAAAAATCGCCCTGAGCCCGCGCACGTTGCAGAAGGCTATGCGAAATTTGTCCAGCACCATGACCTGGGTGGGTTAAAGGACAAGGAAAGCAGACGGAAATGTGATCTGACGCACTGAAAAACTGATGATGCCCTGTGGTAAGTGCTATGCCTTTACCACAGAGCAGTCAATTTCTCAGTGTCGAACAGGACCACATGTCCTACATGCGCTACTGAAAACGGACGGAGGAAAAGACAACACGGGAAAAAAGAACGCAGCAACAACACAACGCGGACGGAGGTCGAAGTGGCGGACAGCGAATGTAACGGCACTTGCACTGCAGTTTAGCGTTTGCAAGTGCATAACGCTTTTAATTAATTTTAATATTTTTTTGATGTGGCCGCGCGATTTTGGTGGGCCACAACGCGATAGCAGCGACAGGGTTACAGCAGGGTTACTTTTGTAGTCGACTACCGAATTGCTTGCAGGGAATGTCCGCGCGTGCTCACATCCACACACACACATAGACCCGAGTGTGCACTGCACTGTGAGTGTTTTGTGGAAAGTTAAACCCAGCGAGCGCGGCAGTCCATGTTTTACTATTTTACATATTTTTTGTTGTTTATTTTTCTTTATACTTTTTTTGTTGAAATTCTTTTAAGCTTTAAAGCGCCCAACGCCGCAAGCAATTAAAAGCTTTAATGCTACACATTTCGCCATGTTGAATGCTAGTGCTGGTGATGGTCGCGGGGTGAAGGAGTGGGCAATGGCATTGGTAAATATTGCATTGCCCATTGCATATGGGCCTCTGCCAATTGAATTTCGTTGCGCGCTACGCTGCTCCTGTTACTGTCAAGTCTTGCGTCGTGTTCGTCTCGTGCTGGTTGTTGTTATTGCGGTTTTTGTTCGTCCGTGTCCGCGCACGTTTTTAGTGCCTTCGTAACACAACAACCGACAATTTAAAAACAACAGCACATTGTTTCGTTACAACAACAAGAAGAAAAGCTTCGCCTACAACTACTACAAGCCGCAGCCACTAGCCACACGTGGGCGAGCGTGCGTGCCTAGCGTTCCCGATTGAGGCTGTGCTGCCCCCGCAGTCACGCAATTACGATCAGTGTGACCGCAGCCTTGTGAAAATGTGTAGCACAGAAGAGACCTAAAATGTATCAATATGTATCACCTTTCTTTTTTTTAAGTATCAAAGTATCAATATAGAATAAACCCAATAATTTTTATGAGAAAACACTTTCTAAAATTACACAGTACAACAATTTTGCGATTTTCAAAAAACCCGCGGAGTTTCTCAACTGTTTCTTATATTTTCGGAGTCGCTGATCACGAATATGTAATTATTTTTTTCGGGTCACCTCTAGTTTGGGTTTTACAGGGTCTTGAAGTTACAAGCTACACCCCAACTAAAAAAATTAATTTAAATGGTTGAACTTATCCTAGTCTAACAATATTGGTATCAAAAGAAAGGGAATTATATCTCCAACTCAAATCAAATAATTTTTTTGTAATTATCCTGGCGGAAGGATATAAAAATGTCCTTTTAAGAATGTATCCTTAATTATCCTGGAAGTTTTTCTACAAAACAATTAAAAAAAAATATATTACAAAACCCTTACCATGCACCAACACATTGTGAAATTTCATGTTGATCAGTCCATTGGTTCGGCTGAAAAAAATTTTTGAAGTTTATTTCAACTCAAAAACTTAAATCATTCCAAAATTTTTCACAGTGCAAACAATTTCAACTCTTCACAAAAACCCGCCCAGTTTCTGAACTGTTCCTTATAATCCCGGAGCTGCTGATCACGAATATGTAATTTGTTTTTTTGGGTCACCTCTAGTTTGGTTTTTACAAGGCCTTGAAGTTGCCAGCAACACCCACCTTGAAAACGAATTTAAATTGTTGAGCTCATCTTAGTCCAACAATATTAGTATCAAATTAAAGGGAATCAATTATTTTGCCCAAAGCCATGTCAATGTCAATTTTACGTTATATTTTGAACCTTGAAAACGAATTTTAATTTAATTGAACTCATCTTAGTCAACAATATTGATTAGAATAGCCTGACAAAAATTTCTGATCGAAAATCTAACAAGCGTTGAATAGAAAATGTTATTGCTGAAGCTCTTGACTCTTTTCAGCCGAACCAATGGACTGATCAACATGAAATTTCACAATGTGTTGGTGCATGGTAAGGGTTTTGTAATATATTTTTTTTTAAATTGTTTTGTAGAAAAACTTCCAGGATAATTAAGGATACATTCTTAAAAGGACATTTTTATATCCTTCCGCCAGGATAATTACAAAAAAATTATTTGATTTGAGTTGGAGATATAATTCCCTTTCTTTTGATACCAATATTGTTAGACTAGGATAAGTTCAACCATTTAAATTAATTTTTTTAGTTGGGGTGTAGCTTGTAACTTCAAGACCCTGTAAAACCCAAACTAGAGGTGACCCGAAAAAAATAATTACATATTCGTGATCAGCGACTCCGAAAATATAAGGAACAGTTGAGAAACTCCGCGGGTTTTTTTTACTGTTGTACTGTGTTATTTAACATTTCTTGAAAACAAAAAAGCACACGTATCGAAGACATATTTAGTTTTACTTGGTATTAGTATAATAAAAACAAAAATGTCTTACATGTAATTGGGGTACCGGTTAATTCGTGCGGTTTTTTTTGGAAAATTGAAGTTTTATTGTGAAAAAATTTAATATTCAAAGTATAGTCCATCACTAGCTATAACTTTTTCCCATCTTTCTGGCAATTCACGAATACCCTTTCTGTAAAATTCGGCCGGCTTTTCCGCTATCCACGAATCGATCAAATTTTTTACTTCTTCATAATTGGAGAAGTGCTGGTCAGCCAGGCCATGTTGCATTGATCGAAAGAGATAGTAATCGGATGGCGTAAGGTCTGGACTATACGGCGGGTGCGGTAGGACATCCCATTTGAGCGTTTCAAGGTAGGTTTTGACGACCTGTGCAACATGTGGCCGAGCATTGTCATGTTGCAAAATTACCTTGCCGTGCCTTTGTTCATATTCCGGCCGTTTTTCGCGCAGTGCTCGGCTCAAACGCATCAATTGTCGTCGGTAGACTTTCCCTGTGATCGTTTCATTCGGTTGCAACAGCTCATAATAGATCACACCCAGCTGGTCCCACCAAATACACAGCATAACCTTCAGGCTATGAATATTCTGAACGGCCGTCGATGATGATGCATGGCCGGGGTATCCATACGTTGCTCGACGTTTTGGATTATCGTAATGGACCCACTCACTTTTCATCGCCAGTGACAATTCGATGCAAAGAACGTTTTCTTTTGTGCCGTTGAAGCAGTTGTTCACACGTGAAAAATCGGCGTTCGATGTCTCTTGGCTTCAATTCATACGGCACCTACCTACCTTCCGGATCATTCCCATTGCTTTTAGACGATCGGAAATGGTTTGTTGAGCGACGCCAAGTGATTTTGCAAGTTCTTCTTGCGTTTGGGATGGATCTTGGTCGAGCAATGTCTCCAATTCGTGATCTTCAAACTTTTTTGGCTGTCCCGGCCGTTCATCGTCCTCCAAGTCAAAATTGCCACTTTAAAACCGTGCAAACCACTTCTGGCACGTACGCTCAGCTAGAGCATGCACACCATACACTTCCACCACAATACGATGACTTTCGGCAGTCGTTTTCTTCATATTGAATTAATGAAGAAGTACTCCCCGCAAACACACTGTATTCTGCACAAAATTCGACATTTTCAGAGTAAAAAAAAGTATTGTTGTTTACGCTTCAGCTAAATGACACATACTGGTTCTGAAACCATATGACAATAGCTTTCCAACACATATTTGGAAAGTTGAATCACTGTTCACAAAATCAAGTTACGCCATCTGTTAAAAAACCGCATGAATTAACCGGTACCCCTATTAGCAGTTCAACTCGGTACTAGTATAATAGCTCGGTGTGAATACCCCTATTAATATTACTTTTTAAGTAATATGTTACCAGCAATATTATTAGCAATATTTTGGAAGTAATAAAACTTGTTTCTAATATATCTGTGGTCAAAAGCAATAACCGCCTAAGTCGAAAATTGCTGTTTCGAGCAATCTTGTTTTAAAGTTTTAGCGCGTAGTGTGTTCGTTATGGGTTATGGTTTTTATTAATAACTTTTTTTATTTCAAAGTTACAAACTCCCCGATTTTACACAAACGTAGAGCACAGTCAAGGGAACGTGGTGGCATCCATAACGCAATTTCTTTTTAAGTCGACTTAAGCGGTTATTGCTTTTGACCACAGATATTATATATTTGGTTTTCAAGTAATATCCCTGTGCGAAATCAGACTGGTCCAAGTCTAGTTTTTCAACTGGTCGCTTGACAGTCATATATGACCTCAGAATCGACTCGTTTTCTTGTAGCAAACTCACCCTTTTAACATGGCGGTGTCCTAGGCGAGGGTCAATTGTCCCCGTCTGCATCCATTTGCAACTAGTCCAAGGTTAGTCCGAAGTAAACCAATTTTCAAACCAGTTGCAAAGCGACTAGTTTGCGAACTAGTTTATTCTGGATTAGTTTTCTAACCAGTTAATTTTTGTAAAGAAAAATAATCATTGAAATTTATAAATATTAATTTTATTGCAAAAAAGGTATTAAACAAAAAAAAATAATCGCGAATAAAAAAAGTATTGGTGGACGTAAAGATGAACTTCGACTTGTTGACACACTTCTGTCGAAACTGTTTGGGGTCTGACGCAGTTCAACATCCTGACTTCGCCTGCAATCAATAAAAAAATAAATAAATTAATAAAAAATTACATAAACATAGTTACATAAATTTATTAATACATACCATTCGACTGCTGCTGCAATTCGTTGCTTCACGCAACTACGCAAAATTCTAACTGAAATCATTCAAGACAAAACGTGCAAATCGAGCGAACTTCGAGTCATAGAAACAGAAAGTTCGAAAAATGCAAACATTTCTACGTTGTTGTTGTAACAAAAGCATCGCAAGATCAGCGGCATGGTTCAATAATAAGGTTATAGCATCCCCGCAACACCAAAAACCACATGTATTTTGTTGGTAGGATTGTTTAACGCTACAGTCAAAATCAGCTGATATTTTCCGACGAAAGAGGAGAAACTGAAAACAAACAAAACTGATTGTTGCCAGACTGTGCTGTATTTGAGTGAAAAAACGGGAAAAGTGCTCAGGGCAGTTGTTTTCAGTCAGGTATTTTCATTTCAACCGATGCGGCAACACAGCACACCGACGATTTTGACAAAAGCGGTAAACGATCAGCCGGTGGCTTGCTACAACCTTATAGTTGAACCATGATCAGCGGTAACAGAATATTGTTGATTATTTCACCTCTGTTTCGCCTTTCGTTTCGTTTCGTATCTTCATGTCTCTTCTCGCCTATGAACGCGCACGCAGAACGTGAACGAATAGACGCGAACTGACTGACAGTCACTTGGACAACTAGTTGTCCAATTGACTACAAAAAACCAGTTGAAAGACCAATGAATTTTGGAACTAGTTGTCTCAATATAGTTGTAACAATATTATTTGTAATATAACAATATTATTTATCGAAGCCACTAATATGTAATATTAATATGTTACATTTTAATGCTAGTGTGTGCGCTGAAAAAACACACTTACCCGTGTGCTGAGGTACCGGGAACCGCAGCAGGAATTGTATGAAAACACAATTTGTGTAATGCAAAAATATGTAGGGTAAGAGGGGGTGAAGTGGGAAACATTTTGGTTAAGTTCCATGAAGTCTGTAAAAATACTTCATTCTTACAATATGATCTATACAGTTATAAAGAGCGTGTCTTGATCTATCTTTTGGCATCATTCGAATATAAAAATATTGATCATAACACGGCTCTAAATTAAATGAAAGGCAAATACGCAAAAGGGGGTGATGTGGGAATCGCGGGGGTGAAGTGGGAATTTCATAAAAATTATTATCAATGATCAAAAAATGAATTTCAAAGATGGAAAAACTTTATTCTGAACTCAAAAATAATGAAGAATGATAAAAAAAGGCATTACAAGATATTTTAATCAGATTCGCAGTTTTGGCAACAGAAAAAACTATTTTGCATATTGGCACATCTAAAGTGAACGGGGCGATGGCACTCGATGCATTTCACAGAATTGTTGCGATTCAACTTTTTAGGCGTTTCACCCAAACAAACTATACAAAAGTCTGAATCAGATTCAGAAGAAGAAGTTCGCCTGTCTCGCTTCTTGGATGGTGGTGTCTTCTTGATTGGATTTATTATTTGTCGCTTCTTTTGAGCCGATTTTTGGGCCGAAGTTGCTAGACTGTTGCGTTTTTCAGCTGATGTCAATACCGCTGATTCCATTGGCTTGCGCCCCGATTTGATCTTTTAATTGGCGTAACACGATGAATTGGCCCGATTTCATGCAAAGTTTCATCAAGTGATGCCGTGGATGTTGTGGCCATATCCGATGCGCTTGCAAATTCAGATGTTGAAACTTCCTCTTCGGCTCCTGGCTCATCATCAAAATCCACAACGATATTGCGGCAATCATCGGGATTTGTGCTAATTTCTATTTCGGTTGCACCGATATTTTCACCACTTATTTCAGCCTGAATGAAATCGTCTTCGGTGAAAATGTCGGGATTAAATGGGGAAATACCAGTAGCGTTAAATCCTGATTTAATATTACGTGGTGTAACGGCCAGATCCAAGCATTTCTCGACGATACTTGGAACATGATGGATGTCTAACTGTCTGCCAACATTAGACTTTGCCCATGCATTGGTTTGTGATGCGTTAAATTTCTTCAATGGGCAAAAAATAGAAACGCTAATGTCTGCAAACGATGGCTGCAATGCGGTGGAAATGTGAATAATGTAATTCCATGATCAATGACCAAGTCAATAGCCTCAACCGAAAGATGATTACACCGGCACACAAAAAAAAAGTGGTCTGTACATTTGACTAGACCCACCTATCCTTATGTATTTCGGTGCGCTGAAACCGAATCCGAGGTCAGTTTTGTCCGTACACCCTCAAAATTTTGAGTAAATTGCAAAAAACTGCCATTATTTGCGATTTTTAGCCATTTTTTGCAGTTTTTTGCACTTTACTCAAAATTTTGAGGGTGTACGGACCAAACTGACCTCGGATTCGGTTTCAGCGCACCGAAATACATAAGGATAGGTGGGTCTAGTCAAATGTACAGACCACTTTTTTTTTTGTTTGCCGGTGTAATGGCAGTTTTTTGCAATTTACTCAGGATTTTGAGGGTGTACGGACAAAACTGACCTCGGATTCGGTTTCAGCGCACCGAAATACATCAGGATAGGTGGGTCTAGTCAAATGTACAGACCACTTCTTTTTTTTTTGTGTGCCGGTGTTATCAAGCAGTAGTAATGTGTTTGAATCTTTGGACGAATTACTATGCTTGATGAAATGATACACAAATTTAATGAATTCGTGTTTTTTCATCCATCCGGATCCATTAGCAAAGCCGACTGAGCCTGGCGTGCTATTATCCATGAAATGCGTTTGCATTTTTTTCTTGGAAACAAAAAGAACGGCGGAGTCGAATGCCCAATAGCATTCACGGCTATTGCCATGGTTACATTCGTCCCCCGTTCTTGAGATGCCATTTGCCCAACTCTTTTGGTTTCTTTTTCCGCAATGACCTTTTTCACCTTTGTCGGAACGGTTGGAAGGCCAGTTTCGTCCATATTCCAAATCCGATGAGGTTCAAAGGATTTATCGGTGTAAAGCTCATTTAAATGCACGAAGAAGGAATCCACATTGGCCTTATTGAATGCTTTCATTCGATTCGCGCTGATTTGTTCAGGTGATCGTAATGTCAAATTCTTATGTCGCTTCATAAATCCTTCATACCAGTCTCGACTGGCCATTGCATTTTCATTCCAACTTTCGGGATAATCAATTTTAATTTTTTTGGCACATTCCAGAGCCATACGACGTAATTCGTTTCGACTCAAACCAAAACAACGTTTACTGGCACTCAGCAGATACTTCACTAACGATTATTCTTCGGCTGTTCTTAATATCTAGAAAACAACAATATATAAGAAATTTTCTTTTTTTATAACAAAAATAAAACATACGGGATTTTCCACCATGTGATGAACACTGTTTAATACAATGCAATAATTGATGGTTAGAGGCCTTTGAAATATCTGGATATGCTTCATTAATCTTTTTCAAATAGCGATACAAATTGCTTTTTGGAATGTTGTGGGCTTGAGCAACCGATAAGGTAGATTTTTTGCCAATTTTTATTGCTTTTACAGCTGCAAGCACTTCATTTGGATCTGGAACTCTAACCTAGTTTTCCTGGCATATTTTCGAGGCATGGCGACTTAAAATTGTGAAAAATCACTTTATTCGAGTAAAAACAATGATCAAATAATAAGAACACATTAAAAGAAACACTAGAATATTCCAATGACATTTGTGGCAAAATTTCCCACTTCACCCCTCCTCAAGGTGCTTGCGTGAATGTCAAAGTGATATAGAACCATTGTAGAATTTGGAAAAAAAATGCTAATCGAAAGAAAAAAGAGTAAACTTTAATTCACATCTATTTACCTTATTTGGATCTTGGAAAAAATGCTATTTCAAAACAAATACAAAAAATTAATTAACTTGTTCTTTCTTTTATTGTCGTTAAAAACAACACAGTAAAATGCGTATGTACAGCTCTATGTCTTTTCAGTAATGACTGTTCGACACGAGCTACAAGAATATGTATACGATAGATGGCATACAATACTACAAATGACGTTTCCCACTTCACCCGCCTTCCCACTTCACCCCTCTTCCACTACAGATTTTGTTCTTTTGTACTTGGAAAAGTATCAAAATTTGTACTGGATGAAAAAAAGAAGTGTCCCTCCAAAATTCGTCGCAAAATGTATCACTTTTGATCCACTTGGATCAAAACGGTCACACTGATTACGATAGCGTGCTGTGCTGTCTGCTGAAATAAAAACAAAACCAAACACACAAACGTGCTCATTGGCCATCTCGCTCGTGCTCGAGTGGAGTAGTGGGCCCACAAAAGTATAAATGATTGTGTTTGTGTATGTGTTGAGTGGGGGAGTGTACATTGCGGCCGCATGCGGCAAGCGCAGCAAACGTTGGGCCGCATTCGGGGCCCAGAAGCTTTGCACAAAAATCGACAAAACTTCGTAGGTAGCCAAGGTTTGGTCTTTACAATTTCTATCAAATTTCATGTATTTTTTTTAAATGCTTGCTTTTATACACAGTTTTTTTTTAAACTTAATAGGGTAAAAGGAGGTTAACTCGTGATATAGGTAATATCGTGATATTTTCTTAATTCAGGTTATCCTCAAAACGAATTGCGCGAACATCTTCAAAGTCGGCACAGAAGTAGTAAAAGTACTGAAAAATTCAACCATGTTGTTTGCGCTACAGTTTTCTGACGGTGCCTGGCTGAACAAAACTTTTCTCAATGTGAAGTGTATACGGATCAAAACTGCGAAGAATATTTGATCAGTAGTGTTTAAATATATTTTTGCAATATAATCCGTAAGTAATTTAAACAAATTTTTAGTATTTTAACAAGCTTAATTATTGATTTTCATCATCGCTATAATATATTATTAGTTTTTGTTATGTGTGAACTACAAGGTTTTAAGTTCTAAGCGTAAAATATTAGAATTTTACATAGCTCTTCTTAGCACTTTGCAGATGTGAAGCTTTCAATATATTTGTATGCGACTTATATTCCTCTATTGAACTTAATAATTTGATTTAGGTAATGCTAAAGATCAGAACAATATTTTTTTATGTTCCAAAATCTGAAATTACAAAAAAAAAATTATCACGATATTACCGTACCCATATTTTGATTTCAGATAATCATAGTTCAAAGGTGTAGCTTCTGTAAAGGTGTACTTCTGTGAACGCGGACGCATATTGTGCACGTCGTAAACAAATAAAGTTTTTCGGAGTATAAAAAAATCGCAATATTGTTTAAATAAGAGACAGAGACTCATAACAAATTGCACTGATTGCAAGGCCACTCACTTGCCGTGAAATCAATCTGTGTTTTAAAATATTAACAAAAAACCAAACAAGAAAATCAAAACAAAACAAAACAAGCAGTGTCCACCATGAGTGTGCAGCACTCTCCCCCTTGGGAGAGAACAAGATCTATGAGTGAGTCAAAAACTCAGTCACTCAAAAATTTGCCGTTTGAGGATATTCCGCGCGTGAATGATGCACAAAGGGGACTAAAGGAAAAAGGGGAAAAGCAAGCAGTTCTCAACGATAATTTTCGCTCTCCTCTATTAACTTGGAGCTCACAATGTAAAACTCCTGTTATGAGCACATCATCTTGCGTGAGTACTACCGGTATGCCAACAACGACCACAACCAACACAACAACAACAACAACACCTGTTGTCTCCTCAACTACATCAACAACAACTTCAACGAACATGCTGCTATCTACTCGCTCTGCTGCCCTCATATCGTCACCCATGCAAAAGGAACAGGCACTTACCACATCATCAATTCCCAAAAGAGCACGCAACTCACCAACTAAACAAACTATGCCCGCCGCTAATAAAAAACAAAAAACAGCAGTATTGAGTCAAAGCAAGTTGTCAAACTACTGGTTGAGTGAAATCTCCTCATCAAATAAATTTGCGGTCTTAGCTACTGATGATAAAGATGACGATGATGGCAACGAAAACCAACTAACCACTACACAAACAACAATAACAGACAGCAATAAAGGAACAAAAACAATGAACAAGCCGCCTCCTATTTATGTTCAGGGCGTCGAATGCATAAAAACATTGAAAAATGCGTTAAATGCAGCAGCAGAAAATGCGTTTCTCCTGAAAGTTCTACCAAATAATCAGGTTCGTGTCCAGGCTAACGATTTAAAAACGTATAAACATATACATGAAATGCTTAAAGAAAAAGGGACGAAACTCTATACATTCAGACCAAAAAATGAAAAAGGTTTTAAAGTCGTTCTACGGAACATGCATCCTTCTGCTGATCAAGACGAAATTAAAAGAGAATTGTATAAAAAAGGCCACAAAGTTCTGAACATATTCAATATAACACAAAGGACAACAAAAACACCACTACCCCTATTCTTCATCGAGCTGGAAATCAACACAAACAATAAAGACATTTACAGGATAGACAAACTAATGCACTGCATAGTGACATTCGAGGCACCTCATCATAAACGGACGATTGCACAGTGCACTCAGTGTCAAAAATACGGACACACAAAAAACTATTGCACGATGGACCCAGTATGCGTCAAGTGTGCTGGTAAGCATTTATCAAGCGATTGCAAGAAACATGACGGTATAATTAAGTGTGCTCTGTGTGGAGGTAGTCATACTGCCAACTACAAAGGCTGCGAAATATATAAAGCCTTAAAAATTCATAGATTCCCACCCCTACGCACAAAAGAACCTGAAACAAAAAAAGTAACTGACACAACAAAAATGACAAAGCCCTGCACAGTCAATAATAACACCTGGCATAAGCTAAGGCTTGTCCACGAAATAACTTTTACAATGTAAAACGAAAAAAAGTATAGTAAGCACCGAAATTTCTAAAAAAAAATTCGCTTTTCAGAATCTGTCAAATTTCAGCTATTAGTGGTCAATTATATTTTGAAATTCAAAGTGATTCAATCAAAATGGCATCTAAAGAAGAGAAAATTCGACAAAAAATAATTGCCCACTTTTTCGAAAATCCAACGGCTTCGTACGCATTGTTGGGAAGACTAGCCAAAGTTTCCAGGGCAACAGCTAGAAATGTGGTAATTAAATACAAGAAGGACCTGTCCACATCCCGTATCCTCGGAGCCGGACGAAAAAAAGGTTTCGTCTATAAAGATATAGCTCGTAAGGTGAAAGTTTCTCTGGAAAATAATCCAAACCAATCTTTACGAGATTTGGCACGAAAATTCGAAGTTTCGAAATCATACATTGCGAAAATTAAAAGACACTACGAGCTCAAATCTTTCGTTGTTCAAAAAGTGCCAAATCGTAACTCCGAAGTGGAAAAGCGTGCCAGAAATCGAGCCCGAACACTTTTATCGAATGAGCTGTGTCGTTTTAAAGGCTGCGTGGATGACGAAACGGATGTCAAAGAAGATTTCAAACAGCTTCCAGGTCGAGGATATTACACAGCATACCTGAAGGGTAGCGTTATGAAAAGGTTCAAGTATAAACGGATGGACAAATATGGTAAAAAGTATATGGTTTGGCAGGCCATATGCAGCTGTGGCAAGGACGAGTGTATGTCCTTTTGTTACAACTGGCACTCTTAACAGTAAAATTTACTTGAAGGAATGTCTCAACAAACGACTTTTGCCATTGTACAGAGAGCACGCTGTTCCACCTTTATTTTGGCCAGACTTAGCAACAGTCCACTATGCAGAAATTGTCAAAGAGTGGTACCAAAGGAATAAGATCCGTGTTGTTGAGAAAAATCACAATCCCCCAAATTGCCCACAGCTTCGGCCAGTCGAACGATTTTGGGCAATAATGAAACGAAACTTACTGAAATATAAAAAACGTGCTAAGGGAAAGATTGATTTTATAAAAAAGTGGAACAGTATGGCCAAAAAAATTGGAAAATCTGGTGTGCAACATTTGATGAGGGGATTGAAAGCAAAAATACGTAGATTTGTAAGAAATCCAATTGAACTTTAAAATATTTGTACATTATCACAAACTTTGAGTTATAAGAGATAATAAATACTCACACAAACATTAGTTCCATATTTTATTTAGTAGCTATTAATAATAGAAAATGTAAAAGTTATTTCGTGGGCAAGCCTTATGCGCAGGCAGTAGCATCATCAATAAGTAAAAACCCGGAGCAAGAACGCACTAATAATTCTACTGACACTAAAGACATCGATGAATTAAAAGACATGGTAAAATCCCTAATTAATCAAATGAACAATATGATGAATATAATAGCAATGTTACTTAAAAATTTAAATGGACAAAAATAGAAATCTGACAATCTTAATATGGAACGCAAATGGACTAACACAACACTACTTAGAATTAAAGCAATATCTAACTGAAACAGAAATTGACATTGCACTAATTGCAGAAACCCACTTCACAGATAACAGTTACCTCAACTTTCCTGGATATCAGTTATATGCCACTAACCACCCTGACGGAAGAGCTCATGGGGGAGCTGCCATAATTGTAAAAGCCAATATTAAACACACTCAACAGCTACCGTATAAAATGCCACATATACAATCATCGACTATAGAAATTAATGAAAAAAATGGACCAATATTAATTTCTTCCATCTATTGCCCACCCAGGCACATAATCACGACACGTGATATTTTCTTAATTCAGGTTATCCTCAAAACGAATTGCGCGAACATCTTCAAAGTCGGCACAGAAGTAGTAAAAGTACTGAAAAATTCAACCATGTTGTTTGCGCTACAGTTTTCTGACGGTGCCTGGCTGAACAAAACTTTTCTCAATGTGAAGTGTATACGGATCAAAACTGCGAAGAATATTTGATCAGTAGTGTTTAAATATATTTTTGCAATATAATCCGTAAGTAATTTAAACAAATTTTTAGTATTTTAACAAGCTTAATTATTGATTTTCATCATCGCTATAATATATTATTAGTTTTTGTTATGTGTGAACTACAAGGTTTTAAGTTCTAAGCGTAAAATATTAGAATTTTACATAGCTCTTCTTAGCACTTTGCAGATGTGAAGCTTTCAATATATTTGTATGCGACTTATATTCCTCTATTGAACTTAATAATTTGATTTAGGTAATGCTAAAGATCAGAACAATATTTTTTTATGTTCCAAAATCTGAAATTACAAAAAAAAAATTATCACGATATTACCGTACCCATATTTTGATTTCAGATAATCATAGTTCAAAGGTGTAGCTTCTGTAAAGGTGTACTTCTGTGAACGCGGACGCATATTGTGCACGTCGTAAACAAATAAAGTTTTTCGGAGTATAAAAAAATCGCAATATTGTTTAAATAAGAGACAGAGACTCATAACAAATTGCACTGATTGCAAGGCCACTCACTTGCCGTGAAATCAATCTGTGTTTTAAAATATTAACAAAAAACCAAACAAGAAAATCAAAACAAAACAAAACAAGCAGTGTCCACCATGAGTGTGCAGCACTCTCCCCCTTGGGAGAGAACAAGATCTATGAGTGAGTCAAAAACTCAGTCACTCAAAAATTTGCCGTTTGAGGATATTCCGCGCGTGAATGATGCACAAAGGGGACTAAAGGAAAAAGGGGAAAAGCAAGCAGTTCTCAACGATAATTTTCGCTCTCCTCTATTAACTTGGAGCTCACAATGTAAAACTCCTGTTATGAGCACATCATCTTGCGTGAGTACTACCGGTATGCCAACAACGACCACAACCAACACAACAACAACAACAACACCTGTTGTCTCCTCAACTACATCAACAACAACTTCAACGAACATGCTGCTATCTACTCGCTCTGCTGCCCTCATATCGTCACCCATGCAAAAGGAACAGGCACTTACCACATCATCAATTCCCAAAAGAGCACGCAACTCACCAACTAAACAAACTATGCCCGCCGCTAATAAAAAACAAAAAACAGCAGTATTGAGTCAAAGCAAGTTGTCAAACTACTGGTTGAGTGAAATCTCCTCATCAAATAAATTTGCGGTCTTAGCTACTGATGATAAAGATGACGATGATGGCAACGAAAACCAACTAACCACTACACAAACAACAATAACAGACAGCAATAAAGGAACAAAAACAATGAACAAGCCGCCTCCTATTTATGTTCAGGGCGTCGAATGCATAAAAACATTGAAAAATGCGTTAAATGCAGCAGCAGAAAATGCGTTTCTCCTGAAAGTTCTACCAAATAATCAGGTTCGTGTCCAGGCTAACGATTTAAAAACGTATAAACATATACATGAAATGCTTAAAGAAAAAGGGACGAAACTCTATACATTCAGACCAAAAAATGAAAAAGGTTTTAAAGTCGTTCTACGGAACATGCATCCTTCTGCTGATCAAGACGAAATTAAAAGAGAATTGTATAAAAAAGGCCACAAAGTTCTGAACATATTCAATATAACACAAAGGACAACAAAAACACCACTACCCCTATTCTTCATCGAGCTGGAAATCAACACAAACAATAAAGACATTTACAGGATAGACAAACTAATGCACTGCATAGTGACATTCGAGGCACCTCATCATAAACGGACGATTGCACAGTGCACTCAGTGTCAAAAATACGGACACACAAAAAACTATTGCACGATGGACCCAGTATGCGTCAAGTGTGCTGGTAAGCATTTATCAAGCGATTGCAAGAAACATGACGGTATAATTAAGTGTGCTCTGTGTGGAGGTAGTCATACTGCCAACTACAAAGGCTGCGAAATATATAAAGCCTTAAAAATTCATAGATTCCCACCCCTACGCACAAAAGAACCTGAAACAAAAAAAGTAACTGACACAACAAAAATGACAAAGCCCTGCACAGTCAATAATAACACCTGGCATAAGCTAAGGCTTGTCCACGAAATAACTTTTACAATGTAAAACGAAAAAAAGTATAGTAAGCACCGAAATTTCTAAAAAAAAATTCGCTTTTCAGAATCTGTCAAATTTCAGCTATTAGTGGTCAATTATATTTTGAAATTCAAAGTGATTCAATCAAAATGGCATCTAAAGAAGAGAAAATTCGACAAAAAATAATTGCCCACTTTTTCGAAAATCCAACGGCTTCGTACGCATTGTTGGGAAGACTAGCCAAAGTTTCCAGGGCAACAGCTAGAAATGTGGTAATTAAATACAAGAAGGACCTGTCCACATCCCGTATCCTCGGAGCCGGACGAAAAAAAGGTTTCGTCTATAAAGATATAGCTCGTAAGGTGAAAGTTTCTCTGGAAAATAATCCAAACCAATCTTTACGAGATTTGGCACGAAAATTCGAAGTTTCGAAATCATACATTGCGAAAATTAAAAGACACTACGAGCTCAAATCTTTCGTTGTTCAAAAAGTGCCAAATCGTAACTCCGAAGTGGAAAAGCGTGCCAGAAATCGAGCCCGAACACTTTTATCGAATGAGCTGTGTCGTTTTAAAGGCTGCGTGGATGACGAAACGGATGTCAAAGAAGATTTCAAACAGCTTCCAGGTCGAGGATATTACACAGCATACCTGAAGGGTAGCGTTATGAAAAGGTTCAAGTATAAACGGATGGACAAATATGGTAAAAAGTATATGGTTTGGCAGGCCATATGCAGCTGTGGCAAGGACGAGTGTATGTCCTTTTGTTACAACTGGCACTCTTAACAGTAAAATTTACTTGAAGGAATGTCTCAACAAACGACTTTTGCCATTGTACAGAGAGCACGCTGTTCCACCTTTATTTTGGCCAGACTTAGCAACAGTCCACTATGCAGAAATTGTCAAAGAGTGGTACCAAAGGAATAAGATCCGTGTTGTTGAGAAAAATCACAATCCCCCAAATTGCCCACAGCTTCGGCCAGTCGAACGATTTTGGGCAATAATGAAACGAAACTTACTGAAATATAAAAAACGTGCTAAGGGAAAGATTGATTTTATAAAAAAGTGGAACAGTATGGCCAAAAAAATTGGAAAATCTGGTGTGCAACATTTGATGAGGGGATTGAAAGCAAAAATACGTAGATTTGTAAGAAATCCAATTGAACTTTAAAATATTTGTACATTATCACAAACTTTGAGTTATAAGAGATAATAAATACTCACACAAACATTAGTTCCATATTTTATTTAGTAGCTATTAATAATAGAAAATGTAAAAGTTATTTCGTGGGCAAGCCTTATGCGCAGGCAGTAGCATCATCAATAAGTAAAAACCCGGAGCAAGAACGCACTAATAATTCTACTGACACTAAAGACATCGATGAATTAAAAGACATGGTAAAATCCCTAATTAATCAAATGAACAATATGATGAATATAATAGCAATGTTACTTAAAAATTTAAATGGACAAAAATAGAAATCTGACAATCTTAATATGGAACGCAAATGGACTAACACAACACTACTTAGAATTAAAGCAATATCTAACTGAAACAGAAATTGACATTGCACTAATTGCAGAAACCCACTTCACAGATAACAGTTACCTCAACTTTCCTGGATATCAGTTATATGCCACTAACCACCCTGACGGAAGAGCTCATGGGGGAGCTGCCATAATTGTAAAAGCCAATATTAAACACACTCAACAGCTACCGTATAAAATGCCACATATACAATCATCGACTATAGAAATTAATGAAAAAAATGGACCAATATTAATTTCTTCCATCTATTGCCCACCCAGGCACATAATCACGACAGAACAGTATGCTGCTTTCTTCAAGACGCTAAACAATAGATTCATCATTGCTGGAGACTGGAATGCAAAGCACATTGACTGGGGCTCAAGGCTGACAAATAAAAAAGGACGTAACCTGATTAATGCGATTGATAAAACCAACTGTAAGTTTCTAAGTACGGGAGAACCTACTTATTGGCCAACCGACATAATGAAAACTCCTGACCTAATTGATTTTTGCATAACAAAAAATATAAAGTCACACCACCTTCAGATTAAATCGTGCTTTGATTTGTCATCTGACCACTCGCCGCTGATACTTGACTACACAGCTGAAATTGTACCCAAGGACGTAAAACCTCAAATATTCAATGACAAGACCAACTGGGATATGTTTCGACAACATACTGAACAGCACCTGTTACAAAGACTTTCATTGAAATCGCAACTTTTTTAATGACATCATTTTAGACGCAGGAATGAAAGCCACACCGCTGCAGCAACCAAATTCATATAGATCTCATTCGGACAAAGCAATCAAGAGGCTAATTTTAGAAAAAAGGAGGCTAAGAAAACAATGGCAAATGACCAGATCACCTGACGACAAACGAAAATTAAATGCAGCAACAAAAAACCTAAAGGCTAGTCTTAACGAAATGAGAAACCAGGAAATAGCGAACTATTTAATGTACTTGACACCCACTCAGACCACAAATTATTCGCTTTGGAAATGTACTAAAAAGCTGAAAAAGCAAATCAGACACCAGCCACCGCTAAGGAAAAGTGACAACTCGTGGGCTATCACCAATGACGAAAAAGCAAAAACACTAGCAAAATACTTTGAAAAGGTCCTTTCAAATGATGACGACAGGGAAATTAAGCCATGTAATGACAACATAAATATTGACTTATCCACTAAAATACGGAAAACAACGACGCATGAAATAGAATATTGCATTAAAAAGAGGATTAAGCATAAAAAGGCTCCAGGTTACGACATGCTAACAGGCAAAGCATTAGCCGAACTACCACTCAAAGGATATATGTTCATAAGAAACATAATTAATGCTATGTTTCGATTGCAATATTTCCCAAAAGTATGGAAAGTGGCGGAAATCATCGCGCTTCCGAAACCAGGAAAGGATCCCACTGACGTAGCATCTTATAGACCAATAAGCCTACTACCGACAATATCCAAGATTGCAGAAAAGCTACTACATGATAGACTCAGCGAAATACTTGACAAAAAACATGTAATACCTGACCACCAATTTGGATTCAGAAAAGAGCATTCTACAATACAGCAGATTCATCGCATAACAAATAAGATCATGACTGATTTCGAAAATAAACGTTACTGTGTCGCCCTGTTCCTAGACGTAGCAAAAGCATTTGACAAAGTATGGCATAAAGGACTATTATACAAACTGAGCATGATCTTACCACTTGACTATTACCTCATCATCAAAAGCTATATCAGTGACCGTACCTTCTACATCAAATACAATGACAAGTACTCGCATATTCACACGATAACAGCAGGAGTCCCACAAGGTAGCGTCCTAGGACCACTGTTATATGTTTTGTTCACTTCAGACATACCAAAACCAGACAACGTAAATTCGGCTATTGCTACTTTTGCTGACGACACAATTTTATTGGCTTCAGACAAGAACCTAGCAGTTGCTACGGAAAAACTACAAAAGTACACCGACGCAGTTAAGAACTGGTTTGACAAATGGAGTTTGAAAATAAACGAGGACAAGACTGTTCAAGTGATATTTACAACAAAAACAAAATACACAGGCGCTCCAATAAAAATCAATGACAAAAATATAACCATAGAACAAACAGCAAAATATCTTGGTATACATTTGGACTCAAAACTGCACTGGCACTACCATATTAAACAAAAAATCAAACAGATAAAAGAGAAATGCAGACAACTTCACTGGCTTTTGGCTAAGAGATCTAAACTCAGTATTGACAATAAACTGCTGCTATATAAAACAGTTATTAAACCAATTTGGCTATACCAATTTGGACTGCAAATATGGGGAACTGCTAAGAAGACGCACTTAACAAAAATACAACGACAACAATCAAAAATCCTACGTATAATAACACTATCAGACCGTTACACTACAAACGCCGACATTCATGAAATGCTAAAAATATCAACAGTTGATGACGAGGTGAAAAAAGTAACAACAAGGCATTTTGACGTACTTAAAAAACACAAGAACACAGAAATCAACTCACTCTTGCAACGCGAAAACCAGACAAGACGACGGCTAAAAAGGAATCGACCATGTGACCTATTGTCCCTAAACTAAAAATCTGTTACCTAAATATTAAGAAACAATTGTAAATTCTAATCCTGACTGTATCGCTCTAGGCACTGGCCTTATTGTGATGTTTTTATTGATCTTCCTACCTAAATGTTTAACCAAATACTTGATGTCAACGACAGTTGTATAAATAAATGGGAAATAAAAAAAAAAAAAAAAAAAAAAAGATAATCGAAGGTATGAGTCAGTCAATTGTAAAAAACACGGCACTACACCAATGCTGACATACAACTGGCGATTATGCTTGTGTCAAACAAGATGAGTACACAATATATGTTGCTAGCAAAAAGACAGGGGTGCCATGGAGCACTCTTAAAGACTATTTAACTCAAAACAAAGAATCTTTTCACAAACTTGGCAAACCTTTTGCGTTGTCTTCAGATATGGAGATCAAATTAGTTAATTATATAAATAACATGCAAGAAATGGGTTTTGGGCTGACGGTGTTCCAATTAAGAGAAATTGCTTATAAATTGGCCAAAGCTGAAAATAGAGAACAATTTCTTTCAAAACAAGAGGTGGCGTCGAAATGGTGGTGGAAATCATTTAAGGAACGGTATGGGCTAACTTTACGGGCGCCAGAAAATCTCTCTGCATACAGAGCATCTATGGCTAACCCCACAATGATAAGCGATTTTTATACGAAACTAGCTGGGCCCCGCGGCTTCGCACGCAAGCTCTCTTCTTTCACCCGATACATATTTTGAACGCATGGTTGAACCCATTTTGATTTAAATAAAAACATATGTCTATTATCTTTGATGCCAAGTGGTTCTAAAAATTGTGAAGTCAAAAGGCCCTTTAAATCATGAGTTATTCACGTTTACTCTAAACAAAATCTTAACCCTTAGTTTACCACGGTAGATTTCGATTTTCAAAAATATGAAAAAAACATTGTAATTATTTCCCGATTTAAATGCTTTTTGTCCACGTTTGATGTCAAAAGGACCAATAAATCGTGTTTCCATGCAAACTGTTAACCCATTGTTGACCCCGTTACATTTTGATTTTCAAAAAAGTGAAAAACACGTGTCAAATTATTTCTCACTCAGAGTACTTTCACAAAGTTTGAAGTCAGTGGGCCCGTTAATTCATTTTTTTTTTACAGTTTCGCCATACAAACTTTTAACCGGTCGTTGACCCCGTCCGATTTTAATATTTGGAAAAAATTAAAAACACGTATCGAGTTATTTTACATTTAAAGTACTTTCACCAAGTTTGAAGTTAAAAGGCCAAAAAAATTTTTTCTTCATACATACTTTTAACCCGTCGTTGATCCAGTTAGATTTCGATTTTGAAAATAATGAGAAACGCGTGTATAATTTTTTTATTTCAAGTATTTTTATAATTTTTGAAGTCAATAGGCCTATCGGTTCATGTTTTTTTCGAGTCTACCCTTAAACAAATCTTAACCCATTATTGGTCCTGTTAAATTTTGATTTTTGAAAAATTATAAAATACGTATCGAATTATTTTTTGTTTAGAGTATTTTCAGGAAGTTCGAAATCAATATGTCTCTTAAATCACTTTTCTTCATACAACACCTTCACACATGTTTTGCCTCTTTACACCCTGAATTTCAAAAAATCCCGTCTTAGCGGAGGTTCATTTTTCAAGATGTATCTACAGTTCAAATTTCATGTTCGTAGCTTCAGCGGTTTGGGCTGAGCGATGATGAATCAATCAATCAATCAATCAGTCAGTCAATTAGGGCAAACAATCTATGTATATAAAAAGAGAGGCGGTACCACACCCTCTTGTCCAGTGCTCACAACTTTCTTCTAGTCGAATTGTGCTACTAAGTGGAAAGTTCGTACCAAGTTTCACTGATGTGTGTGTGTACTGCATAACTGTCTGAGCATAAAAAATTTGCCACGCCGCTTGTTCAACGCCCATAAAATATTATCGGTAGAATGACACTTCTATGGGACGATGGCATATTCAATCAATACTGTGCGGCTTACAATTCCGGAGCTATTCCATATAAAAGATTAGAGTTGTATGGACGGAGCCACGCCCTCGTGTTAAATACCCGCTTCATTCCTCTGCCGAAAGATATGACTAAATGGTAAATTCGTACTAAGTTTCATTCATGTGCGACTAACAGTTCCAAAATTATGCGGATAGTTTGGGTCAAACAAATGTGCCACGCCCCTTGTCCAACGTCCATAAAATTTTAACAGTGGAATAACACATTTATGAGGCGACGCCTCACTAATTTTCAATGTTGTGCGACTTACAATTCCGAAGCTATTCCATTTAAAAGAAATGAATTGTATGGGCGGTGCCACACCCCTTTGTTCAATACCCACCTTATTCCCCCTGCCGAAAGATATGATTAATTGGTAGGTTCATACCAAGTTTCATTGATGTAGGACTTACAGTTCTGCTGCATAAAAAATGTGCCACGCCCCTTGTTCAACGCCCATAAAATTTTAACAGTAGAATGACACATCTATGAAACGACGGTACACCAAATTTCAATATTGTGCGACTTACAATTCCGAAGCTATTTCATTTAAAAGATTTGAGTTGTATGGGCGGTGCCACACCCCCTTGTCCAATACCCACCCCATTCCGTCGGTCGAAGGACATGATTAAATAGTAAGTGTGAAATAAATTTAATTGATGTGTGACTTATGGTTCCAAAGTTATTGTCTAAAAATGTATTCTAGTGGCGCCACGCCCCGTTTTCCCGACTTTTCTTTTTTTATAAACCTTCACGTAACAATTTCGAACAAACCCGCCGAAGGAAGTATCCAAGTTGGTCCAGCCGTTCTCGAGTGATACGCAGTCGAATGGACCACGATTCATTTTTATATATAGAAGATTAGAAGCTCTAATGTTGAAATTGCGCATTAAGGATTGCCCTGACCGTATTTGGAATTGTGACGAGACTGGGCTCAACTTTGTTACGGGGAAGGGAAAAGTTGTAGCGGCAGTGAGAAAAAGATATATTTATAGCCGAAGTTACGGCGAGCGCGGTGAAAATCATACCATGATGGGTTGCATATGCGCAAATGGCACGTGGTTACCTCCGCTAGTTATTTTCAAAGGTGTTCGCTGGAATGATAACCTGAGAGAAAATGCAATGCCTAATTCAATGGTTAAACTTTCTCCTAAAGGCTGGATAACAACAGAAATGTTCTTAGAATGGTTCCAATACTTTATCCAGGCTATTCCACAAGAAAGGCCCGTCATTTTGCTAATGGATTCTCAATCGGCTCATGTAGGACCTCAAATTATTGATCTGGCTAAACAAAATTCCATTTATCTTTTCACTTTCCCGGCTCATAATACTCACATTTTGCAGCCGCTCGATGTTGGTGTATATAAATCCCTAAAGCATAATTGGAATGAATCGGTTAAAGCCCACATGAAAAAAAATCCGACTACAAAACCAAGCAGAAGTGATTTCCATGGTATATTACATCCGGCATTCGTTAATGCGTTTTGTCACAAAAATATTGTTTCATCTTTTAAAAAGACCGGGATTTGTCCCTTTGATAGTGACGCAATTAACGTAACAGCACTTGCGCCATCTAAGGTCACTGACTAAAATCTTCAAAAGACGGATTTGGTTAGCAAGAATACAGACATTGAAGACATTCTTATTGTTCCAAAAGCAAATGCTAAAAAAACAGTTGCTAAAAGAAATTCGAGAAATTCATCCGCAAAATGTCTTAATGAAGAAATTTTAATCCAAATTGAACCAAGTAAAGATCCTTCTACATCTCGAAAATGCAGAAAACGACAAAGCGCTTTGAACGACAAGAGTAACGCTGACGAATGGTGCTGCACTATTTGTAATGAATATTTTTCTGACGATGTAGCAGCCAATAATGGAAAAAATGGATTCAATGTTCATATTGCATTCAGCCATATCACATTGAATCCTTAAGCAGCGTACCTGATGACGATGAAGCTTATTTCTTTTGCGATGTTTTTTTTCCAACAATTTGTCTTAAGCCGAAACATTCGAAATTGAATTTGACATGTTAATTTTATATACCTACATATTTCATTTATAAAAATATCGAATAAATACTTTTATTTCAAGTGTTGTCATTTATTGAATTCTATCACGATATTACCGAACCCCTATCACGAAGTTACCTGTCCTATCACGATATTACCTATTATTTTTCAGCACTAATTAATTATGGCTCTTTAATGAAGCCTTACGAAATATTAAAATAATTTTTATATTTTATTGACAACTGCGCAAAGCCTAATCGGTAGGTATGCAATACCTTGTCTTGAATGTTTCGGATGTTGTTTTATAGGCAAGTAAGACCATTTTATCACGAATTAACCTCCCTTTACCCTATTCATATTTAATTTTTTTATTTTTTATATTAAATGTTTTTATTTCAATTTATTTCTTTGTGAATTACTTGTCGATTTATTCAAAAACTTATTTGTTTTAATTGATTTAATTTAATTATTTCTTATTTCTTCATTATATCTTGTAGGGGAATTCTTTGTAAGGTGCCACCCCTGCTCGATTTCGATGTTTCAGCAATCCAAGAAAAAAAATTCATATTGTCATTTAAGGTATATATGTCAACATCAATTCTAATGTGGTTTTTGAGGGAACATACGCAATGGTACGGTCTGGGTAAATAAAAGTGTCAAATTTGGTTAAGAAAAAACATAAAAATTAAAACTGAAGGTTTTTCTTGCGTTGAAAAAGTAACCAAAACCTTATAAAAAACTAAGGTAAATATCAGTATTGGACTTAATTTTTAATGGTTTTTCATAATCCGAAATGATATCCGAGCATATCGTAAAAGGGACAAATTTATACAATGATTTCCAAAATACCATAAAAATGTAAAGTGCCACCTTTTTTTCTTTGTAAGGTGCCACCACCCTTTTTTCATTGTTTTGTGGTCCTATATCGGTATAATGACTTTTTATTACTCGGAATCGTCATTACAATGAATTTAAAGAGTTCTTAGTAAATTTTTCTCTAATCTTATCATGAGGAATAAATTAGTTCAGTTTTGTTTATCAATTTCCATACAATTATTCGTTTCATTCGTTACCATTCAATTTCCATTTTGCTTTCGGTAATTTTCTATTCAATTCAAATTAAATTCAATAGTCTTTCGTAAATTTTCTAAATCATGCATTTTTGCTTGAGATTTTTGCGTTTTTAGCGGTTTTTTTAGGGGGTGGCACTTTACATTAAAAAATTTTAGGGTGTCGATTTTGAACACTTTGGGAAATTGGCTGTAAAATTCGTATTTACGAAAAATTCAAATGAAGTGTTACCTTGGATCATAGCTCTTTAAATACTCTTTCCAACTTATTTACTTACCTAACTGGCCATAACAACCCGTTATCGGGTTACGGCCTGCCGCAAAACTTCTCTCCAGGCGCCTCTGCTTCGCGCGCGCCTTCTCCAGTTGGTCACACCACGAGATACCAGGGCCTCTTCCACTTGGTCCTTCCACCGGAGACACGGCCTCCCTCTTCGCCGTCGACCTCCAACCATCGCATCGAATACCTTTTTCGCCGGAGCTTCGTCGTCCATGCGGCAGACATGACCGAGCCAGCGTAGCCGCTGGATGTTAATTCGCTGCGCTACGTCCATGTCCTTATACAGCTCATACAGCTCGTTATTGGTTCGTATGCGATAGTCGTCACCAACCCGAACAGGGCCGAAGATTTTGCGAAGCACCTTCCTCTCGAACACTCCAAGGGCCGCTATGTCGTTTCGTGTCATTGTCCATGCTTCAGCGCCACCTACCGAGACCGTAGTAGCACCTGTTGGCAAGAGTTATCCTTCGCTTTATCTCCAGACTGACATCATTGCTGCTGTTGATGGCGGTGCCAAGGTAGACGAATTCCTTGACAACTTCAAAAGCATACCTGTCGGCCTCGACGTGAGACCCTAGCCGCTGCGAGTCCCTGCGTGTAGACAGCATATACTTCGTCTTGCCCTCATTTACCACCAGACCCATTTTGGCAGATTCCCTTTCGATAGCCGCAAAGGCAGCGGTGACATCTCGCTTGTTACGTCCGATGACATCAATATCATCAGCGTAAGCAAGGAGCTGGACACTTTTGTTGAAAATTGTGCCATTACGATGTACACCGGCCTTGCGCAGAACACTCTCCATGGTGAAGTTGAAGAGGTCGCAGGACAAAGGATCGCCCTGTCTGAAACCTCGAACGGTATCAAAGGGGTCGGAGAGGTCACTTCCAACCTTGACGGAGCTGCGCGTATTGCTCAACGTCGCTCTGCAAAGTCTCACGAGCTTTGCAGGGATACCAAGTTCAGACAATGCGGCATATAGGCCATCCCTTATCGGGCTATCGAATGCTGCCTTGTAATCGATGAAGAGATGGTGTGTATCGATTTGGTTCTCATGGGTCTTCTCCAGGATTTGGCGTAGAGTGAATATCTGGTCGATGGTGGACTTACCAGGTCTAAAGCCGCACTGATAAGGTCCAATCAGCGCCTTGGCGAGTGGCTTTAGTCTTTCACATAATACGCTCGTCAGGACCTTGTATGCAATGGGAAGTAGGCTGATACCCCTGTAGTTGGCGCATATTGTTGGGTCGCCTTTCTTCAGCACAGGACAAAGGGCACTGAGGTTCCAATCGTTGGGCATTCGTTCCTCCAGCCATATTTTGCAAATGAGCTGATGCATGCACCCAATCAGCTCACCGCCGCCGGCCTTGAACAATTCAGCTGGTAGCCCATCCGGCCCTGCAGCTTTGTTGTTCTTGAGTCGCTGGATAGCGACCCGGACCTCGTTATGGCTGGGCGGTGGCACATCCACACCGTCGTCGTCGATTGGTGCCATCTGGACATCTTCACCACTGGCGGTATTGTTCCTTTCGTCGCCTGCGAGCAGCTTGGTGAAGTGCTCCTTCCACAACCTCAGCACACCCTGCGCATCCGTAACCAGATCCCCGTTTTCGTCTCTGCAAGAAGATGCCCCAGGCTTAAATCCTTCCGTAAGACGCTTAACTTTTTGGAAGAATTTTCGGGCGTCATTCCTGCTCCTGCACTTCTCGATTTCCTCACGCTCGCGCCTTTTTTGGTGGTGGGCGTCGAAAACCAAGGACATTTTCTGCGGCGGCGCGCATAGAGTGGGATAAGTGAGCCCATAATCCGCCGATGTCATCAGGTGGAGAGGGGGAGCGACCGAGCTGGTTGGAGAGTTGAGCGGAGTAGGCTTCGGCTACCCCTTGTGATCGCAGCTTACTGATGTCCAGCTTTCTTCGCAAACTAGGTTGTGCGGTCTTCGCTGCGCAAAGACGCATGCGTATCTTGGCTGCAACAAGGTAGTGGTCCGAGTCGATGTTGGGTCCTCGGAACGTGCGCACATCTAGAATGCTAGAAGCATGCCTTCCATCAATCACAATGTGATCAATCTGGTTGCGGGTGGATTGATCGGGGGATAACCAGGTGGCCTTGTGGATATCGAGGTGCTGGAATCTGGTGCTACTAACTACCATGTTTCGTGCCGCGGCGAAATCGATCAGCCTCAGACCGTTGTTCGAAGTGGTCCCATGGAGGCTGAACTGCCCGACTGTGGGGCCAAAGATGCCTTCTCGCCCGACCTTTGCGTTGAAGTCCCCGAGGAAAATGTTGACGTCATGGGCCGGGCACCTGTCGTAGACGTCCTCGAGCTTCGCATAGAAGGCACCCTTGGTCGCATCGTCCTTCTCTTCCGTCGGGGCGTGCGCGCAAATCAGGCTGATGCTAAAGTATTTAGCTTTGATGCGGATCGAAGCCAGCCGTTCGTTCACCGGAGTGAACCGAGAGACGTGGTGGCGAAGTCTCTTGCTGACCACAAATCCGCAGCCAAACTCGCGCTTCTCCGCATGGCAGCTGTAGTAGATATCGCAGTCTGCTCGCTTGGAGCAACCTTGTCCTGTCCATCGCATTTCCTGGATGGCGGTGATGTCAGCCTTACATTTCGTGAGGGCTTCCGCCAGTTGGATAGAGGCACCTTCCCTATAGAGGGTCCGGACATTCCAGGTGCATATCCTCAAATCATGGTCCTTGAATCGTTTGCTGTGGTCGCCAAGATTGTGGGTTCCTTCCGAGGCTTGCTTTTTGGCTTTCATTGGTATTTGGTTTTCCGTGGCGGGCACCAAACCCTGCGCACAACCCAAATTTTAAGTCCTGGGGATAGGACTCGCTGCACACATTAGTTCACTATTCAGCGGATGCCAAATAGCTATCCAGAAGGGCCGCGCGGAGGCTGTGCATCAGCTTGGATTGGACAGGGACAAGGATCGTTCTGGCGTTCGCCAAGTTGAACGCAATCAGAGACTTTACCTTGTATGTCCGCTCCCTTCCTTCCACTCTTTCCAACGGTATATTAAAATTGGCGATACGTTAATTTTCTAACGAGTTTTGCGCAAAAAAGCTATGGGTTGGCACCTTACAAAGAATTCCCCTATATTTTTCATGGTTTTATTTTATTTTTTTTAATTTTTTAGTTTTATTTTTTTATATTTAATAATTTCTATTTTGTATGTTAGGGTGGCGTGTAGTTTTGTTTGTTTTACTTTTTAAATTTTATATTTTCTAATTTATATTTTAGTTTTGTTAATCCTTTGTTGGTTTTGTTGTTGGTTTGTCAGTTTTAATGTTTTATTTTTGGTATTATTTTATGTAATCAATTTGTATTTTTCTATTACATTTTATGTATTTTATTTTTAAATTTGTAATTCATACTAAATTTTCTATTTTTTTTTTGTTTTGTTTTATTTCATGTTTCTTAGTTTATATTTCATATTCCAATTCTTATAGTTTTTGTATATTACTTCGTACATTACACATTTTATTTTATTTAATTTTGAATTTTTTTATAAATCCTTTGCATTTATTTCTCGACATTGGCTACGTGAAAATACTAAACAATTTTCGCGTAGCCGACAGCGGTGGCGGCTGCTGATTGACCTGAGCGCAAGCGATAAGGACGATGCATAAAACATGGTGTCAAAGTTGGCGGAAATGTTGAGGGCTGCTTGTGGTTGTTAGTATTGTCACAATGCGGTTGCTGTGGTTTTGGCCGCCGCAGCGCACAGTGTTTCGACTCCATACAACCGCGGGACAAAATTAGGAGTGGTCCGTTCTTCATTTGGTATACTAGCAAAGAATGTGAAGTGTATAGAAGGAGTATCTGAGCTCAAAAATTCAAGTTTTTGTTTGCGAGCTTCATAGACCGGGGGGAAGCCACAAAAGGGAAAGAGTGGTGCCAGCAGGAGAGCAAGCGCTTCAGTTTACGCCAGTGATGGAATTTGGGCCCAAGTCTATCGTATCAAACATCAGCATAGGAGTGTACCATATTCAAGCAAATTGAATCAATTTTTTCCGGGCTCCCTATTAAGTGATAGTCCAATTTAATAATATTTTTATTAATAAAAAATTCAAAAGTTTTATTCGAAACTAAAATGTATTGTAACGATAAGACAGTCTGTCGCTGTGCAAGGCCCTGTCGCTACGCGCCGTGCCATAATTCAACCTGGCAATGATGACCGCGATAATGGAAACTTTTAGTCCAACCTGGCAATAATGGCCGCGATAAGGGAAACGTTTAGTCCAACCTGGCAATGATGGTCGCGATCATCATGGAAACCTTTAGTCCACTCTGGAATGTACGAGAACGATCTGCGCGATGGCCGGACAGGTATAAAAGACAGCCGGGTGCGGCGCAGCGAGTCAGTCTTGGGTTAGACAAGTGAAGGTGTCACACGGAGTAATTAAGCAATTAAGTAAAAGCAAAAGTAATTAAGTAATTAAGTGTAAAGAAAGTAAAGTGTGAAATTGGTGAAATAAAGTGATTGTTGGTTTTCATTGACTGCGTTTGAGAAACTAAGTATGTTTTGGTTTACTTCAAACTAGCTGACCCGGCAAACTTCGTCTCGCCCAAACGGTCCGTTTGAGTGTGATGCCGTTACTCACATACAGCCACTTTCTTGTATATATACACAGATTTAAGTTATATGGGCGGTGCCAAGCCCCCTTGTTCAATACCCGCACCATCCCGTCTGTCGGAAGGGAAAATGATAGGTTCGTACTTAGTTTCATTGCTGTGCCACTTAAAGTTCAGCAAAATATTTGGGTCACAAACAATGCGCCACGCCCCTTGTCTGACGCCCATGAAATCTTATCATTAGAATGACTTATATATGAGACGACAGGGTACTAAATTTTAGTGTTGTATGACTTATAATTCCGAAATTATTCCATATTAAAAATTTCCAAAATCCACCCTATTCCCCCTGTCGAAGGACACGACTAAATAATAAGTTTATACCGAGTGTCATTGATGTGAATGCTATAGTTCAAAAGCTACACCGGAATTTAAAAAGTGCCACGCCCCTTTCCAACGCCCATTAAATTTTATTTGTGGAACGACACGTTTACGCCATGACACTGTTCCCAATTTCAATGCTGAGCGACTTATAATTCCGAAGATATTCCATATCAAGAAGTTGGGTTGTATGGGCGGTGCCACTCCTCCTTGTCCAAAATACACCCTATTCCCCATGCCGAAGGACATGACCCAATCGTTACTTTGTACCAAGTGTCGTTGATGTGAATGCTATAGTTCAAAAGTAACACCGGAATTTAAAAAGCTCCACGCCCCTTGTCCAACGCCCATTAAATTTTACCAGTCGAATGACACGCTTACATAATGACACTGTTCCAAATTTCAATACTGAGCGACCTATAATTCTGAAGATATTTCTAATCAAAAATGTGGGTTGTATGGGCGGTGCCACGCCCCCTTGTCTAAAATAGACCCAATTCCCCCTGCTGAAGGACACGACTAAATAATAAGTTTATACCGAGTGTCATTGATGTGAATGCTATAGTTCAAAAGCTACACCGGAATTTAAAAAGTGCCACGCCCCTTGTCCAACGCCCATTAAATTTTACCAGTCGAATGACACGCTTACATAATGACGCTGTACAAAATTTCAATGCTGAGCAACTTATAATTCCGAAGCTATTCCATATTAAAAAATTTAGTTGTATGGACGGTGCCACGCCCCCTTGTCCAAAATCCACCTTATTCCCCCCTGCCGAAGGACACGACCAAATCCTTATTTTATACTGAGTGTCGTTTATGTGAATGCTATAGTTCAAAAGTTACACCTGGATTTAAAAAGTGCCACGCCCCTTATCCAACGCCCACTAAATTTTACCGGTGGAATGTTACGCTTACGCCATGACACTGTACCAAATTTCAATGCTGAGCAACTTATAATTTCGGAGCTATTCCATATTAAAGAATTGAGTTGTATGAGCGGTGCCACTCCCCCTTGTCCAACGCCCATTAAATTTTACCGATGAAAAGACGCGCCTACACCATGACACTGTACTAAATTTCAATGCTGTTCGACTTTTAATTCCGAAGATATACCATATTAAAAATTTAGGTTGTATGGGAGGTGCCACGCCCACCTGCCGTACAAACATGTATTATACATATAAACCTTCCTCTTGAATAACTCTATCCATTAAAAAAAAACCGCTTAAAAAACCGTTGCGTAGTTTTAAAGATTTAAGCATACATAGGGACTAGGCATCGCAATCCCGGGACCCCGGGATCCCGGACATTTTCCAGTCCCGAAAATCCCGGGATTCAAATCCTTTAATCCCGGGATTTTCGGGATTGCAAAAGATGCTTCAAAGTTCAAATGAAATAAATTTAAAAACACAAAAACCCAATTGCTTTTCTTAGGGAGGTGGGAGGGGATAGAGGGCGTCTTTTGGAAAAGGCTTATAATTATTTGCTATGCATTCAACCAACAAGTGTTGAATCTTAAAGATGTTTCTCTTCAGCAGGGTTTATTTGCAATAAATTTCGCACTAGATTAGAGGACAAAACACTTAATGCCTTAGTATTTTTAAGATCTCAGTTTTTAGTTAATCAAAACGCTTAACTTTTTTATCGAAATAATCGAAGTAAAACTAAAAGCACAAACAAATTAACTATATTATTTTTTTATCAAATATGCATATATATGCACTATCATAAAGTCGGTTGCACAGTAATAAGTTATGTTTAAGTGTCATTTTTGGATAAAACAAAATGCTATGAAACTGAAGTTAAATGTCAAATGAAAAACTTTTAAGTTAACTCTTCAATTCCCAGTGTCACCTGTAGGTGACAGATGCTTAATATTTGTTTTCCTACCACATAGGTTTTTATTTTTAAATTCTAACACTTGTATAGCAAAGTCAATTAGTAGTAGAGTAGAAGGGGGTACAGTGAGTCGGGGGTGTACAGTGGGAATCGCCATTTGTTGAACGGTATGAAATCTGTCAATAGCATATTCTTGTAGCGCGCGTTGAATAGTCATTATTCAGAAGACATAGACCGCATAACACACATTTTTTTGTGCTCGTTCAGACAAAAAAATAAAAAATTGAAAAACAAGTATTTTTCTGGTTCCTGTTGTTTGTAATAAAATTGTACTTTCTTCGACGTTATAAAAAAGGTAACTATACACAAAATAAAATTTAATCATTTCTCTTTCGACGCACACCAAAATTTTTCCACTTGCCATACATTATACGATGACGCCATAGCGATTTGTCAAAAGTAGCTTAGGGGGGTACAGTGGGAATTTTAGTGAGAACTGTCAGTAGAATATTCCAGTGTATTTTCAGTGTGTTTTCATTCGGTTTTTAACTGTTTTCACTAAATTTAAGTGATTTTTCGATTTTTTTTGAAATTTTCACATCCCGTTCACCTGAAATGTGCGAATATGACGAACAGTTTTTTCATATGCCAAAACTGTGAATCGGACTGAAAACACTTGAAATAGCAATTTCCATCAATTTTCAACATTTTTCAGTTCAAAATAAACATTTTCCAACATTAAAATTGCTTCTTTGGATCATCAGCAATATTTTTCAGAAAATTCCCACTGTGCACCCCCAATCTCACTGTTCCCCCCCAACAAAGGGTGGTCTTAGAATCAATTTTTGAACATGTTATCGTGAGTATTTTATCAAACAAATGATGGCAAAAGATAGATACGGTCTCATACTTTCCAATGATACCATTTATTCACTAAAATAATGCATATTAACAGAGTTATGTGAGAAACCTCAGGTAGCTTCCCACTGTACCCCCTTCTACTCTACTTGTTTATTTAATTTTCCTAGCAACACTAGCAATACGTCATTTGTAAAATGTATTCATTTGTTTCACGCGTAATTAAAGCAGTGCGAGTTTGTGTGGTTTCTTTCAATATAAAAATGAGGGTAGTTTAAACATTTTTATGTATTTGGTTGTCTTATCCAAACGTATCTAAGCTATTTTATTTAAAAAGAAAATTTTCTTTTTCACTATTTTGGACATGGGAATTGAAGGGTTAAACAAAATGTGATTAAATTCAAGATAAAAAATCTTGAAACTACCCAAATATGATTAAAATGTGTCCATTTTTATGGTAAATATATTATAAGCAAGTATTTATGCAATTCGGGAAAATTGTTTTATTAAAAAATGTGTTATATGAATCCCGGGATTAAATCCCGGGATCCCGGGATTTGACTTTTCAATCCCGAAAATCCCGGGATCGCAAAATGGCAAAAAATTGCGATCCCTAATAGGGACAGACAGCGACAGCCACTTTGCTTTATAATATGTAGTGATTACGCAATTTACGTACTAGCACAGAATAAACAGTATACAGAAGGCGCATCTGAAATAATTTTGCGATTTTATTTCAGACGCGGGCGGGAAGTAACAAAGGTGAGGAAAATGCAAAGGGAACCGAGAGAGTAAGCGCGAATTGATGTACACGCATAGCACAGATAACTCATCATATAGATGTCCAGCCTCATACGACGAAAACGGCACAAAAATTTCAAGCTCTGAGTTACAGCTTTTTCCGCAAAGCTTTTTTACGCACACAGCTGCATGTGCTCATCCAGAACTTTTGCCGGATTGTTAATTAATTTATAATTTCTTTTCTTGCTTGCTGATATTTTTTTCTGCAACATACATTTATGATTTTAGCTACGAAGATCACGTGCTGTATTTGGTGTAACAGATAGACAGCACGTCAGATATCCGTAATTTCTTTTTCGTAAATTTCGCCTCGGGTTCAAGGCTGGGCGAGGAAGCAAAATTTTTCTTAACATTTAACGCTATTTTTTATAAACCTTTTTAATCGGCTATAACGGAAATTAATAATGTGTTCAAAAAATGTGATATAAATGAATCGGCACTAAAAATTTTGTGCATGATCAAAGAATATAAAGAAAATAATTTTCTTTGGCATGATACATACACATCGTTGCTAAGGCAACGCATTGTCAATAGCTGCGGCGCCAGCAGGTCTATCCTCTGCGTCAATGACTACGTGACGCGAAACTGAGCGGGGAAATGATTTTCAGACCATTTTTTGCTTTTTCCAATCGTCCGATAGTGTACGGGTTTTTTTACCCAAGCATTCGCACAGCACCGGTTACCAGTCAATTGCTTGCATCTTAAAGTGATAACTTTTCTTATTTGCTGTAAAAATAACGTTGCGAAAAACCTTGTTTTACTGGTCGAAGTCATTTTGATTCTTACCCGTACCAACAGAAAGCATAAATAAATGATTTCAGACGGTAAAGTCAGCAGATATTCGGTTGCTTTTTCATTCAGTTCATGTCTCATTGAGTTTGCCGTTTCTAGTGCATCAAGAAACAGTGATGACAAGTTGAACTCTTTTCAAACGCAGAGCTGCACCACAAGCAATTCAAACGTTAAGGCTTTGAGGGCAATTAGCAAAAACTGAAGTTAAATCATATTAAAACTAGTTGGAACATACTTATGACGTTTTTCAGCAACAACATTTTTTTTGCAATCAATTTCCTATAAACGTAGGGGAATGGGTCCGGTTGTGGGCACCTTTTTGTTTTTGGCTCATAACTTTTTACCAAGTTCTTCTTAATCGGACATAAGGACATCTATGGAAAGCTAGAAACCTTAGCTAACAAGTAATGACAAAAGTAAATCGATTCCGTCAAACAGAAAATTTTTTTTTTTAATTTTGTAAAGTAGTCATTTTTAACAAAAAATTTTTTTTGGTTCGGTTGTGGGCACCCTTGGAAAATCTGCTGGAAACGGGGAAATATTAAGAAAAACCAACACGAATATAGAAAAATATTAAGTTTTAATTATTTGAAGCACAATGCACGCATGTGAAGTAGCTGGTACGCATGTGGGCACATCTTAGATGGACGGGCATTTCAAAATGTAAGTGACCAAGTCATTCTCCTGGGCTGTCAAGAAGACCTAAAGTAAAATGAAATTCAACCTAATTAATCAACACTCTTCAAGTGCTGTGACGTGAAGAAGGTGGAAAACACCAGTCAACCTGATTCGATAACATCCACGAAAAGAAGAAAAAGAAGAAAACACCACCGTCGACAGCTTTGATGTCTCCGAAATTTTCTTCCACCTTCTTTTTGTAGCGTTGGGAAATCGCATACGCTGCGGCAGTCGATTTTGTGGTTAGCTTATCTGCAAAACAATGTTAAATTACATCCAACACATTAAAAAAAATATCGGAGGAGTTTTGTTATTTACCCTCGGAAGATATAGCTAAAACAACCAAAAAATGCGTTAAAAGACCATTTTTGATGAAATAACTTACCAAAACTTACAAAATCACTAAAAGACGGGTGCCCACAACCGAACTAATTGCGGTGCCCACAACCGAATTTGGCAGCCATTTTGAGAAGTAGTGAAAAATTTGTTCGGGGTAAACATATTGGTTGTAATCAATATTGGATCACAAAGTATAATAAATTAACTAAATAAAAATGCATTTTACTCGCCTTCTCGATGGATTCACTTCGATTTATGACACCATTTAAAATGTGTAAAAAAATTTTTGTCTTATTTTTTAAACACAGAAAGATATATATGGTCCCAGCACAAAGCAGGCGTGTCTGTTCGACTTAGTATTTGGCACAAAAAGATCGTGGTTCCATAATGAACAAATGGCCTTAGTCAAAAAAACCCAGCCTGCTTTCTATCAAGAGATACGAAGGGGTGCCCACAACCGAACTATGCCCACAACCGATCCTTTTACCCTACTACAAAATGAGAGAGAAAAAAAACAATTATTTCATTTGCAAATAAACTTCGAACGCACCAGCAGCCCTTGCCCTGACTTTTGTATGGCGAATTTGCTGTACGAACCCTAATCAACTCTGGGGCCTGGTTTGACCGAATTTGCGACTCTGGGGCCTGGTTTGACCGAATTAGCAACCGTGACTCCTCTCAGTTTCGCGTCATGTAGTCATTGCTCTGCGTCGGCGTAACTGTATTGCGACAATGAAGTGACCGCTGAACAATTACATTCGTTTTGGAATATTTGCCGATCTTTTCATTTTTTTTTGCGAAAAGCAAGTGCCTGGGCGTTGGTTAAGTGGCTGCCTCTGTATGAGACACACTTAGGCCTATGGGTCCGTTGTGATACCACAAATTCCACCCGTTTGAAATGTGTATGCAACACTGTTTTTTCCAACATGTGATACAACACACATTTCAAACGGATGGGGGAAAGGGAGGGGGGGACCTACAGTTTAACGCCGAATCCGAACGGCGATTGGCAGTTTTTTCTTTCACACTTGGAGGTTTTGCCATTGCCTGCCAAGAGCGCACTTGTGCGATTCTTGTAATTCTCATTTCCTTCATGTGGATAGCGATAGAAGTAAATGAGTGTTCTTTCCAGCCCAAGCCAGGAATCGAACCTGGAGCGCTCGGTATGAGAAGCCAGCGCGCTACCCGCTGAGCTATCGAGGCCGACCTGGGCGTACCCATCAACAAATTAAAGGGGGCAAGACATAACTACATTTCCGAATTCAGAATATAAAATTCAAATAGAATAGAATATAGATTTCTGAGCATATGTATATAAAATATAGAATTATGTAGGGGGAGCTACCCTCCTCTACCCATACCTAGGTACGCCCATGAGCGCCTGTCATCATCAACCGAATCTTTTTGCTGTATGGTTGTTTGTAACCGTATGCTGCGCTTGGTTGATTGATTTTAAAACTTGCGAACAATTATATGTGTCTCCAAAACCAAACAATTCAATAATCAAGAGATCTAGAAACCAAATAAATTGTTCATTCATCTTTTTTTCACGGGTCGTAAAAAAGGAATATATATTTAAAAAGAAGCCATTAAAAAATTTTTGGCGGCTACAGTGAGGATTGAACCGCGAACTCGTCGTCCGAGACACTCCCGCTTACGCGTTTGACCATCAACACTCAATCCCGACTGGCTGCTTAAAAGGTGTGATAAGAGACAAGCGCCGTTTTGACTAGAAAATCACGTATTTCTGTATCTCAAAACAGAGCACAATGCGTGTGAAGCGGTGTTTGTGTGAGTGACATTAGAGGCCAAAAAGCTCTTATCGGAGGCCAAATTTGTCGAACTTTTTGACACATGTTTTCCTTGGCCGCTGGACATCTATATGATGAGTTATCTGTGCGCATAGATTCGATAGTTTTGGGCTTTATTCTCATTTCGACAACAACACGCAATGTTGTTGCTTTCCGCAGCAAGCCAGCTTGGCTTTACTCGTGCACATTGAAAGTGGTTGATTTGGCAAAGCAATCGCCAAGGCAAATTCAATAGGTAGTTGCAGCATTCTTTGATAATTAGCACAACATTGTAGCAATAGTTTTCCACTTATTATCACTTTCTTAATGCGTCTTGGTTGTTTCAATATTTAACACATATATTTCATTGTAGCCATTTGTACTTTTTACAACTTCTATTTTACAAGCAGACCAAAAGAACTTATAAAATCCGTTGAATTTTGGTTTTTCCCGTAGTGCTACCACCTTATGTGCCTTGGCGATCGCTCAATCAATTTTTCTATGAAACTGCCTGTCCACTTCTTGTTCTTGTTTGTCAAAAAGCAAGCGCAGAGCGAGCACGAGCCAGCACCAACATGCAAGCAGCACATCGCTTTGTTGCCCAACAACAACAACCACAGTGTGTGGTGCGCGGTCGCAGCTTCTCAGCTTATGCTCTCGCGCTCTGTGCGTTCTCATCCCCTTTACTGCTTCGCCCCGCATTCACCAACCGGTCGTACCGCTGGAACCCGCGAAGAAAATTTTCTTTACACCAGATGCGCATTCTGCATAGTGTTTGTTCTGTGGTACTAGCCCACTAGACCTAGCATTCGTAACAGTATGTTTAACAACATATGGAATTCACTTCTAATTTAAGCAAGAAACATATATACATATGTATGTAAATTATTCTAAATAGGAATCATTATCTTCAGGTACATTTGCATAGGATAAGTCAGTAGGAAGCTTAAAATCATAACAACATTTATTACTGGCTTTCAAGTCTTTAGTTTGTATTAAGGACGAAACAGTGCTTACTTGTAAATGGGATCGTAACTTGCTTCTGATTAAATTTGGTACGGAAAATTCGTGCTCTGCACTGGATGAAAAGTGGGGAATAGATAAATACCTTTAACAACTCTTAAAATGTTTTTGAAAATATACTCGTTTAATTCATTTTTTCGGCAAGAAACTTTTTCCCAAAATTCAGTAATTCTAACATTTTTAAAAATTTTGGTTCTTCCTATTCTGATAATTTCCTATATGTGTATAGGTTAATTTCTTCGAGATATTAAATCTCTTTGGGAAAAAGCTTAGAAACAAATGGTACAACAGTTTTTGTTTTACCCAGCAATACATGCTTGGGTGAAAACTTTGGCAAAAAGTTTAATATATCATCATTAATGTTAATCTTTTTTTCTTAAGGGGTCATTCTCATGTGAAATTTTGTAAAAATCAATTTTTTTTAACATATTTGGAATGTATCATCCTTGAAGAAGGTGCTGTCAAATGTTTATTGGAAAATTTCAAGTATTTCGGCTTCTACAGACATTTATATAACGAGCGGGCAAGGATTCTAGCGGTTAGTCAAAACTTTAAACGTGTTTTTCTCGGAACGCCTTTTTTTGAAATGGCGGGGATGATTAAAAAAAAACCATTCATCCGATCTCTCTGCGATTTTGTCACGTCATTCTACATACTGTTAGCTATCGTCCCTAGTAAATTCACTCCGATATGTTAAAAATTTCATATTTTTTTTAATTGATAAAATCTTCAAAAACAACCATTTTTTACTGTTCTAACTTCCAATGCCTGCCATTTTGTGAGATTCTTATGAAAAAATTCAAGTTTACTACGGGCGAGAGGTACGTTCATACTAGGCATCGCAATCCCGGGATCCCGGGATCCCGGACTTTTTCCAGTCCCGAAAATCCCGGGATTCAAATCTTTTAATCCCGGGATTTTCGGGATTGCAAAAGATGCTTCAAAGTTCAAATGAAATAAATTTAAAAGCACAAAAACCCAATTCCTTATCTGAAGGAGGAGGGAGGGGATAGAGGGCGTCTTTTGCAAAAGGCTTATAATTATTTACTAAGAATTCAACCAGCAAGTGTTGAATCTGAAAGATGTTTTCTCTCAGCAGGGTTTATTTGCAATAAATTTCGCTCTAGATTAGAGGGCAAAACATTTAATGCCTTAGTATTTTTAAGATCTCAGTTTTTAGTTAATCACAACGCTTAACTTTTTTATCGAAATAATCGAAGTAAAACTAAAAGTATCAGGTGTATAAGTAGAAAACCGTCGTTTTCCACTGGGTGGTGCCACCTTTGGAAATCGGTGAGAGAATTCCGATCAGAAACATCACATGGCAAGCTAAGATATCGGTTAACAACTCCACATCATCTCGCTTGTTTATTCTTATTGTCCATTTTTTGTTGGTGCGTGAAGATGTCGAAATTTGAACCGAATAAGCGTCATTTGCGGGAGATTTTGCTTTTCGCGTTTCATTCGAAAAAATCTGCAGCTGAAGCGCGTCGAATGATTGTAGCAACTTATAGTGAGTCGTGTATCAGTGAAAGAACGTGTCGAGAATGGTTCGTGAAATTCAAAAATGGTGATTATGACGTGAAAGACAAGGATCGGCCGGGTCCCGTGAAAAAGTTTGAAGATGCAGCTTTGGAGACTCTGTTGGATGAAGATTCTTGTCAGACGCAACAAGAACTCGCGGATTCTTTGGGTGTGACTCAGCAATCCATTTCCCTTGCTATACGCAATAAAGCCTCAAATTATGAAAAAAACGGCGGTTTTCTACTTGTACACCCAATACTAACAAATTAACTATTTTATTTTTTTTATCAAATATGCGTATATATGTACTTTATGATACATTTGATGCAAAGCAATAAGTTATGTTTAAGTGTCATTTTTGGATAAAACAAAATGTTATCAAACTGAAGTTAAATGTCAAATGAAAAACTTTTAAGTTAAACAAAATGTTGTCAAGGATGACTATGTTTATTTATTTGATTTAAATTTAAACTGATAATTTTGAATGTAATTGACAACTGATTGTAAATGACAACTGGATTTTGGTGATGTGCCGCGCACAACCAACCACTTCGACGACTCAACACCGACTGCCTCCCTTTCCGCCTTACAATGTGATTAAATTCAAGATAAAAAATCTTAAAACTACCCCAAATGTGATTAAACTGTGTCCATTTTTATGGTAAATATTTTATAAACAAGTATTTATGCAATTTGGTAAAATTGTTTTATTTAAAAAATTTGTTATTTGAATCCCGGGATTAAATCCCGGGATCCCGGGATTTGACTTTTCAATCCCGAAAATCCCGGGATCGCAAAATGGCAAAAAATTGCGATCCCTAGTTCATACTGATTAAGAATTTCTTTGAAATTTATGTTTCAGATAATCCTGTGACTCAAAACAATCCCCGCCAGCTGACCATGACGCGGTAGAAGCCGTGTCTTTAATCGAAAAAAAATGTTTGAAAAAATTAAAAAATTTTTTTTTTGTATTTTTTATTTTTGTACCATAACAATGAATTAATTAAAGTGGAATATCCTTTTTTGATAATTCCTCGTATTCACAAAGGAAATAATTTCTGAAGAATGTCCATTTTTCCTGTCCGCGCATGAGAATGACCCCTTAAAGAGTCAAGAAACTTTATTTAAAACCCACGACATTTCTTTTAAATTTTGAAACATCTTCATCAGATATAACAACTGAGCCAATTAACAAATCTACTCCAACTCAACGATACACATCACCAATAGGTTTGTATCTTTGCCATCAGTTACTTATTTTTCAAAGAATGTCAAATGTCAAACAAATATGCAATTATTAGAAAAAATGTGTGAATTCGTGCATCTTCCGATTGCATTGAAGATGGTAATATGACAAAAACTATCCATAACTAGTAAGAGATGTTAAGCTATGTCACCAATTGTCCTTTTAAGGTTGCCACACAATTTGAAACAATTTTTGTTTTTTGTGCTAAAAGGCAATACAAAATTTTCTTTTGGTTTCTCGACCAGTGTGTACCAAAAAAGCTTCTTGTGTCGCAACTAGGCATCGCAATCCCGGGACCCCGGGATCCCGGACATTTTCCAGTCCCGAAAATCCCGGGATTCAAATCCTTTAATCCCGGGATTTTCGGGATTGCAAAAGATGCTTCAAAGTTCAAATGAAATAAATTTAAAAACACAAAAACCCAATTGCTTTTCTTAGGGAGGTGGGAGGGGATAGAGGGCGTCTTTTGGAAAAGGCTTATAATTATTTGCTATGCATTCAACCAACAAGTGTTGAATCTTAAAGATGTTTCTCTTCAGCAGGGTTTATTTGCAATAAATTTCGCACTAGATTAGAGGACAAAACACTTAATGCCTTAGTATTTTTAAGATCTCAGTTTTTAGTTAATCAAAACGCTTAACTTTTTTATCGAAATAATCGAAGTAAAACTAAAAGCACAAACAAATTAACTATATTATTTTTTTATCAAATATGCATATATATGCACTATCATAAAGTCGGTTGCACAGTAATAAGTTATGTTTAAGTGTCATTTTTGGATAAAACAAAATGCTATGAAACTGAAGTTAAATGTCAAATGAAAAACTTTTAAGTTAACTCTTCAATTCCCAGTGTCACCTGTAGGTGACAGATGCTTAATATTTGTTTTCCTACCACATAGGTTTTTATTTTTAAATTCTAACACTTGTATAGCAAAGTCAATTAGTAGTAGAGTAGAAGGGGGTACAGTGAGTCGGGGGTGTACAGTGGGAATCGCCATTTGTTGAACGGTATGAAATCTGTCAATAGCATATTCTTGTAGCGCGCGTTGAATAGTCATTATTCAGAAGACATAGACCGCATAACACACATTTTTTTGTGCTCGTTCAGACAAAAAAATAAAAAATTGAAAAACAAGTATTTTTCTGGTTCCTGTTGTTTGTAATAAAATTGTACTTTCTTCGACGTTATAAAAAAGGTAACTATACACAAAATAAAATTTAATCATTTCTCTTTCGACGCACACCAAAATTTTTCCACTTGCCATACATTATACGATGACGCCATAGCGATTTGTCAAAAGTAGCTTAGGGGGGTACAGTGGGAATTTTAGTGAGAACTGTCAGTAGAATATTCCAGTGTATTTTCAGTGTGTTTTCATTCGGTTTTTAACTGTTTTCACTAAATTTAAGTGATTTTTCGATTTTTTTTGAAATTTTCACATCCCGTTCACCTGAAATGTGCGAATATGACGAACAGTTTTTTCATATGCCAAAACTGTGAATCGGACTGAAAACACTTGAAATAGCAATTTCCATCAATTTTCAACATTTTTCAGTTCAAAATAAACATTTTCCAACATTAAAATTGCTTCTTTGGATCATCAGCAATATTTTTCAGAAAATTCCCACTGTGCACCCCCAATCTCACTGTTCCCCCCCAACAAAGGGTGGTCTTAGAATCAATTTTTGAACATGTTATCGTGAGTATTTTATCAAACAAATGATGGCAAAAGATAGATACGGTCTCATACTTTCCAATGATACCATTTATTCACTAAAATAATGCATATTAACAGAGTTATGTGAGAAACCTCAGGTAGCTTCCCACTGTACCCCCTTCTACTCTACTTGTTTATTTAATTTTCCTAGCAACACTAGCGATACGTCATTTGTAAAATGTATTCATTTGTTTCACGCGTAATTAAAGCAGTGCGAGTTTGTGTGGTTTCTTTCAATATAAAAATGAGGGTAGTTTAAACATTTTTTATGTATTTGGTTGTCTTATCCAAACGTATCTAAGCTATTTTATTTAAAAAGAAAATTTTCTTTTTCACTATTTTGGACATGGGAATTGAAGGGTTAAACAAAATGTGATTAAATTCAAGATAAAAAATCTTGAAACTACCCAAATATGATTAAAATGTGTCCATTTTTATGGTAAATATATTATAAGCAAGTATTTATGCAATTCGGGAAAATTGTTTTATTAAAAAATGTGTTATATGAATCCCGGGATTAAATCCCGGGATCCCGGGATTTGACTTTTCAATCCCGAAAATCCCGGGATCGCAAAATGGCAAAAAATTGCGATCCCTAGTAGCAACGTACTTTTTAAACTGTGATTGTATCAAACAAGTACAATAGTATCAAGAATTCCATCACTGGTTTACGCTCATTGACTGTGCGAACTGAAGCACGCGCCACAACAAACACACATGAAGTGAAAGTACCGCTTCTCCTGTCTACTTTGGTCTCTCAATAATTTTTTGTGCAAATTTCTCACAGCAACACATTAGGGCAGTTCAGGATAACGTGCAAATATTTGGGCAAATGCATGTCATTTCAAAAATTTGCCGGCTAGTCTCTTATATTCGCACATTTAGCTAGAGCACTGAAATTTTTATGGTAGATAGTATTCACTATTAAACGACGAATTTCATTTTTATTTTTTAGTCGTCGGAGTTGTCTAGTTTTAAAGTTATTAATTTTTAAAAATCACAAAAATCGTCTTGCAATTTGACACTTCTTCTTCCACTCAATACAACTAGCATTCACAATAGGATAAAAGCTGAAGAAATATTGACAGCATTGCCATTTTGAAATGTTGAAATTCAGTATAAATGTACATTTTATTCATGAATTTATGAATGCTCCGGCACAATGGTCGCTCCTATGAGGGTTATTTTTCAAGCGCCCGGCCGAAGGCCGACCACACAGAAGGGATTTGAATGCAGAAATACTGTTAGCACTTTACTGATGCCTGGCGCACTAGTTGCTCCTATGAGGGTTATTTTTCAAGCGCCCGGCCGAAGGCCGGCCACACAAAAAGAGTTTGAATACAGAAATACTATAAATATTTCACTGAATCGGAAGCCCTACTTGCACTTAAGAGGGTTATTACCCCTCTCGCCTCTTTTTCCACCTAACCACACCAACTTATTGGCAAGTAATTACAAGTTTTCTCGCTTCGCAGGTAAAATTAAAAAAAAAACCATACCCTTCCGACGGTTTTCCTTTCAAGGGGGATATATGGGGGCCTCCCCTACCCTCCCACAAAATTTTATCACCCTCCTTGTATGTGCGGATATAAGAGTGCTTCCAATTTGCCATCAACACTGAGCACACTTTTTAAAATTTCATGGCAAATATGGTTGCAGAAAAAATTCACAGCTGTTTTTGAAGAAAAAATCAAGAAGAAGAATAGAATATTTGCACCGTGGGAGCCAGCGTGAATAAAGAGCATGCATAAGTTGCTGCCGCTGTGGAATCCGAAAACACTTCACACCTCTAACTCCAGCGCTTCTTGCAAATAACTCAAAATTGTACGAATCTCCTCCTCCGTCCACTTTTTATTCGGTTTTTCTCTTTTTATTTTCTTTTTCGTCTGCTTCATCTCGACAATTGTAACAGCTGATTGATTGTCAAATCTGTTTTGCCCATGCCGAAAAATATGCAATAGAGTTTCAGTGTGGGAAATTTGCCGCTGCTCGGCATGGGCAAATGTGTACATTTTGTTGTTGCGTTGAAAATATTTGCCATCACATTTTGCAAATGCCATGATGCCAGACCGTTTGCACGTTATCGTTATCGTTAGCCAGCGCAATGATCGCCGTTTCAACGACGCCAATGCTTTTTGTTGTTGTAGTTTTTGTGTGTATGCTTTTTTGTGTTGACGATTGGTTTTGCTACACAGCTCGAGAAAAATGTAAACAGCTTTTCTTTAGTTGTTTTTTATTGTTTATGTTTTGCATCGTTTGGAACTTCCTTTTTTTAATTTACTGTCACAGCATTCATCAGGGAATCTGAAGGAGCAAATAGGTTATAAGTAGTTATCGGATTTATATGCAAAAACTATGCAAAAAATGCAAAAATATGCAAACATATGCAAATATGCAGTGCATATGTTTGCTCATTCTTAATATTTTTCAATAAAAATAGTTTCTGTCTTGGTCCCGTTCAAATCGGAATCTCCAATAAATATGCACTAGCATATAATTCCGATCCCTAGTTATAACAAAAGTCTGTAATCGATTGATAATTTTTATTACAATTTTTATGGAACATGTTTCACTTAGCGCAGTGAAAACGTCATTTCTTAGTTTTTGGAAACAGATGCCACAATTAATTTTTTAATTACTTAATTAATAATTTAATATTTCTTATCTACAAAATATTTTGCGTAATCATTACTGCTGAAACAAAATAATACAAAAAACAGTTTCGTCTCTCTCAGCATGTAATAGGAGTTGATCCATAGAATCCTGTGTATCTTCGAAATTAGTTGCTGCACTTGACCGAGTGATACTTGAATTTTGTCCCAAAACTGCAAAAGTATTTTCTACTTTATCTTGGTTAAAAAACTTATTTGTTATACAAAATTTATATATTGTATGTATTTATGTATGTATGTTTTTGTATGTTATGTATGTAGGTATTTATGTACAGCAGCCTCCGTAGCTCAGCTGGCTAGTGCGTTGGGCCGCGAGTCAAGACTCCGCGAGTTCAATACTCCGTTGCGTCAACACCGAAAAAAAAGAAAAAAAAAGAAAAAAAAGTTTTTTCGGTGGCTGTCCTCTCAGCAGGATATGGCAAACCTCTGAGAGTAAAATTGCCTATGTAAAAGCTCTCAACGGCGCACAGTGGCTCAATTTGTCATTTCAGGTTGCAAAATTAATAACTCCTGAACAAATAGAGATAATTGGAAAATTTTGATTAGAAATTCATCAGGCTATTGTATTCTCAAAAATAAACTCAATCGAGGTACAGGGTGCTACGTAATACTTTGTCAAAGTTCGGTTTACTGTAAATAAGAATAATGCGAGCAACAATGATAAGTTCCAGTTGCAAATTTAATGAAAATGCATTAAAAAGATGAAAAGTAATAAGAAATTTAAGAAAAAAACTGTAAGAGTCAAATTTAAAGATAAAAGTGCATAAATTTTGCTTTCAAACTGAGAACCAGAATTCGAAAAATATACAAAAAAAGTCAATTTTTCTTTGGACAATCCTAAGTTTAAAAACAATGCTAAAGCTTCATTAGGACTATATTTGATCGGTAGCACATTGGGTGGCGTGGGAAAACTGCTTTTTATTCTTTTAACGCGACCCGGGCTTGCTGGTAAAACTGCTTTCACTATAACGCCTTTCATTTTCTCCTGATCCTTATTTTATTTTATGATCAAAGCTTCTGAAAAGTGGGTGGCAGTTATTTTTCCCGTTGCCTCCATAAGCTTCCTTTTTTTAGTGAATGACGCACAGTCCTGGGTTGACTTTTGCGGCCTTCCTTTTGCCGCCTTTGATGTCGATGGTTGGTCATCGCTTATGCTACATGCATCTCCTGCATCGAAGTAAGTTGTTTTTTCCAACCATACCTCATTATTCTGGACAAAATTTAATTTGGTACGGTTTGCCGCAATCCATTTTAACTTGATAGTGCGATAAGTCCTGGATAACTTCTCTTTAACGTAGATGTTTTGGCTACAGGCAAACTTCCTTCCACGTAACCAATTCGACGTAACCAGAACGAACTACTCCTTTGTCTTCGAAATAGTAAATATTTCAAACAGCTTCGAATTTTTTAAAAACATCTTTGTGCTTCTTCTTCGGTTTAGTTGCAGTGGCGGAGTTGAAGTGATGTTTAGTTTAAATTAAATTCGAAACTAACTTTACTTACATTCAAATGGCAGGCACTAAGCTTCTAGTAATAGCAGGTACCTGCAGTTCTTAGGTTTTTACCCGTTGTAAGATTTTTGAAGAGCCCAGACACATAAGCGGGTTTTAGACAGTACACATAGATATATGGTAAGTCTGCTTTTTGTTTTCAATAACTAATTGTTTCATTGGCGCGGTTGAACTCAAAGACTAATGGCGACTGACTGAATTTTGCTCAAATTAAAATAAAATTGTATGACAGCAAAAGCATTAAATCAAATGATACATGATAGCTGATTGCCGGAAATGAAAGCCAACTTGTCGTTTTTCATACGTGCGAACTGCGCATCCAGTAAAAGTATTCTTTACTTCGAGCTTACAGCAATACACGCCGAAAAAAAAGTCGACTTAATATTGAATTGCAAGCTTGTATCACATCTTAAATTAAGCCAAAATCCAAATTTGCATGCCCTGGCAACGATTATAATCGCGTGTAATTGATTCACTATCAAAATCTTGACGAACTTGTTCGAACGCACGTGCGCACGCACCCGAAAGCACAAAATTGCGCGAGGTGGCCACAGAAAAATCGCTGTAAAATCCAGTCGGGCAAAATCGGGCACCCGATCTCTTCAGGGCAGTACTCACAGAAGACTAGTGAACATTTTTCCCAAAGACGGAACCGTGGCAAGTATGGCCTTTTTTTTGAAAGTCTATCGAAAGTTCAAAAAGAGTGATAAAAACAGTGCTTCAAGTGAGTGCCTATGAAAAGACAACAACAACAACCAACTTTTTTTCTATATTTAATTATTTACTACAAATGCCTTCTTTTACGATGCTGGTGCAAAAAGTTTCAATTAATTTGCTCATTTCCGTATTTTAAAACTTCAGCTTTGCTGATATTATTTCACACTCTAAAAATTGCTCAACTTTGACGGGCTCTACAAGCAAAACTATTTGTCCAATTTAGTTAAGGTTTTCGGATTTCTTAGGTCCAAGCATTTATCTATCGGACAAGTATAACAGTTCCCCCCAAATCTAACATGACAAAATCGACTTTTGCAACCTACGTCGGCAGAATCAGCCACTGTGCGGCGCGCCGTTCGGAATCGGCATAAAACTGTAGGTCCCTTCCACCCGCGTACAAATTCACACGCACAACACGGGTGGTTGCGGGAAGCTAGGCCTTAGTCTCGCGTAAGCGGGCTGTCGTGCCAATCAAGAAGAAGAAGATGTTTTTATGTATTTATTTATTTTGCTTAGTTTCATCAGTGATTAAAAAACAGATTTTTGTTCTAAAAAAAGCATTTATCATCCACACATTTAACATCTTTCAAATAATTTAAAAAAGTCTTTGCGCTATTCATGCAATCAAATATTGGGTCTACTTTTTTGATAAATTCTTTAGAAACTTTGTTTATAGCAATCATATAAGTCGCTATGCCAACCATATTTTATCGGCAGCGAGAAGTACTCATTGCGCATACATTGCACTCTCTACGTGTTCGCACGTACAGCGCGCGCGGTCAACATCGGCGCACGCGGTCAACTTGGTCGTTGGATTGACGGCAAACTATTTATAGTAGATGAGTGTTCGAGCACTCATTTTGTAGGTAATTTCAAGTACTTTAAAATGGTATCGAAGCAGTATGCGAAAAACCTACCGGTTTCACGGTATTCACGAAAAACGAAAACTATCCCTCACTTTTGACCTTTGACCGGCCGTTGCGATTCACCTAATCGACCTATGACCTCGATTTTATTATCATTAGATAGATAATTTTATTCCCCACAAATTTGATCCCTCGGACTTGTCGGTACGAGCAATAGCACCGGAGATAAGGAGTTAAAACGAGCTCACCCCTAAATAAGCAGGGGGTAGTATCTTCCCCCACCCCCTCGAATACGAAAACTCAGTTTTAGACTCAGGACATGCCCCCGAACACACCCTCAAAATTTCAGCCATTCAGTATTTTTTTTTAGTAAATGTGATTTATTTGTCTCTATTTACTGTACTATCTACAATTTCAGCTTTTCGCCAGCGCAACACCAACAACAACAGCGCATCGTCTTCATCTACCAATCATCCCACGCCGCAGCAGAGTGTTAACGCAGACTCGCTGCAGTGAGCAGTGTTGCCACTAAGATTTTTTTTCCCCTACCAAAATTGGTCCCAAGTCAATCTCAGCCTACCAATATAAATTTGCTAAACAAAAATTTTGTTTCACTGCGTTATAATTCTATCTGGATCGCAGTCTACTAAATTTTGAAATCAAAGGAAGAAGAGTTAAATTTTCTTCAGAAAGGACTATATGTGGCGTAATCTCCAATAGCTTTAGATCTTCCCTGCAGAGATGTTTGAACTTTTGCATGTAAAATTTTTCACAAGCTACAGAGTAAGTTTAAAATCATACAAAATTAATAGAAAATTTATTAATTTACTAACAGGATGTTGCCTACCAAAATTCCTTGAAAATCACAACAAACCAACCAACCTACCAAAACCTTAATTTATGAATCGAAGCTACCAATTTTGGTCCAATTGGACCAAAACGGCAACACTGGCTGTGAGCGCAACCAAAGAGCAACGCTCTCACCACCAGTGCTGCCAAACGTACTACTATAGTAGTATTTTACTACTATTTCGTCATTTGTACTACCGTACTACCCACAAGCCGATTATACTACTATTTTCTGAAACATAAGTTTTAGCAATTTTATTTTCATATTTAAGGCACTAATGGTGCATTTAGGCCTTTTGTATAGCAACGTGTACAAGCAAAAAATACAAATAAAATATAAAAGTTATGTTTTGCTTTGGTGTTAAAAACACAATTTGCCGAAAACATAAAATGGTCCTTTTTCTTGTGGGCCTTTTTTGGGAAAATTTTGGTGCAAACAATTTTAGCTGAGTGGCAACCGTGATTCTAAGTAAGGCTATTAAAAAAGAATATACAAACATGTTACCGAACTGAACATTACCGAAGCACGAAATTTAAACCAACGTTGTCGTTTTTTATTTCTAACCAAATATCCTTTTGCAATCAAGCAATTGAGCTCGTTGTAGTGTTACCGTTGTTTGACTAAAGTGATAATGACACCTTTTTTAACCGCGTTGCCACATGCTGTTGACAGTATTGTTATCATATTGTAACGATGAGACAGTCTGTCGCGGTGCAAAGCAACCCTGCCGCTACGTGCCGTGCCATAACCCAATCTGGCAACGACGGCCGCGATAATAACTTTTAGTCCAATCTGGCAACAATGGTCGCGATCAGCAGGGAAGCATTTAGTCCACTCCGGAATGTGCGGGAACGATCTGCGCGATGGCCGGACAGAGTATAAAAGGCGGCCGGATGCGGGCAACGAGTCAGTCTGGTTTTGACAAGTGAAGTTGCCACACGAAGTGATTAAGCAAATACTTAGGTGTACGAACAGTAAAGTGTAAACTGTGAATAATAAAGTGACTGTTGGTTTATTTTATTGTCTGCGTTTAAGAAACTGACTGTGTTTTATTTTCAAATTACACAATCCAGAGATACGCAACAGCCCACTAGACTTAGTATTCGTAACATTTGGTGTCAGAAGTGGGATTGTGGAAAATTGAAGATAAAAAAAAAAAAAAAACTAAAGAAATAAAATTATAAAAGCACGGACATGGTGAAATTCGAGCTGCTGAAGGTGGACCAGCTGAAGAAGGAGCTGGCTGCCTGGAATTTGCCGACTGCTGGCGGAAAGGTGGAGTTGCAGTTGCGCTTGCGAGAAGCATGTGAGGCGTCGATTGGACTGTGCACGAGTTCGGGGCGCAAGAACAAGAGGCGTCGGCCAAAATGGAGGAATCGCCTGCAGGTGCGGCGTCGATGCAAAGTACGACTGCAGCGGCTGCGCCGCCACAAGCAATGGACATGAGCCAGCTAATGGTTGCACTTAAAGGCATGTTCGAGACTTCCAACCGTGAAATGGCGGCGAAGCTGGAAACTACGAATCTCGAAATTTCGGCAAAAGTCGAGACTGCAAATCGAGAAATGGCGGAAAATTCTGCGCGCATAGAGCAGAAGGTGGAGGAAATTTCCAATAGCCTGAATGTGAAAGTTGAGCATCTCGAGACGCGAATAGACGATTGGGACAAACGAGTTGACGAAATGGGTGAATCCCTGAATAGACGAGTTGACAACCTGGATGAGTCCTTGAACAAACGAGTTGACAGTCTGGAAGATTCGATGCACAGAAAGATAGACGAACGGTTTCGAGAGGTACAGCCACGAGAATGTTTGCCACCGGTTCAGGACGGTTTTGCTGCCAGAACAGAAGTGCCTACTTATGATGGTGCTGCGCCGTTCGACACATTTAAATTGCAATTCGACTTGGCTGCTTTGGAAAATCAGTGGACAGATATCAGGAAAGGTCCTGCGGCTGAGGTAATCAAATCAGTTCCAGAATGTTGAGGAAGTGATTACGGTGCCATCATGAGGGCATTAGCAGCGAAGTATAGCAACGAGCACAACCATGCGCTATACTACTGTGAGCTGAAGAACCGCAAGCAGAGAGCCAACGAGGCGCTGCAGACATATGCAGCAGACATTGAGCGGCTCGTACAGTTGTGCTACCCAAAATTTGGTGCTGATGATCTCGAGAGGATGAAGATTGAGTCGTTTGTTGAAGGTCTTCATGATCCGGAAACACGTCGCAGTGCGTTGATGATGGGCAAGCCAACATTTAAGGAAACGGTGACCAGCGCGATGACATATGAAGCGGCATGGATTGGGAGCACTCGGTATGCACCTGCAAGGATACGCCAGATTCAGGCGGACAACGACATTCCGATCCAGGCCATAAGCTCGGAGATACCGGACAGGCCACGGGTGGTCTCCTCTAAAGTTGTTTGCTAGATATGTGGTAAGCAGGGCCACATATCACGAGACTGCCGCCAACGAAAGAGGCGTTCCCGTTCTCGATCGCAATCGCCTGAAGCGAGGAATACTGACAATCGAGGCTCAGCCAACAAGCGCAGGGTTGAGGACGAGGAGCCGTTAAACTAAAACGGGTCAGCCCAAAGAGGCGTGAGCTGATCCCCACAATCTGCCGCCCCACCATCCTTGTCTCACAGCTGAAACGACAGCCCAGCAGCTTGACAATTGAAGGAAGGATAGATGGAAAGTTGTTCGTGTTGACACTGGATACTGGAGCGTCATATTCGATCATAAAAAGGAAGCTGCTGAAGAACTGGGAACCGCTGCATGGCATACAGCTGCGGACTGCGACTGGCGAGCGCGCGCCGGTGAGAGGGAAAGTTACAAAAACGATTGCTATCGGCACCAGCAGCCTGGAACATGAGTTCATCGTCGCGGATATAATGGACGACGTGATTATCGGCGTGGATTTCATGATTAGGCACGGTTTTACGCTGGACCTGAAGGAAAATGTGCTGAGATATGCCAACGTTGAATTCCCGCTGCGCACCGGCTATGAGCGAAGCGTGGCGGTACGGAAGGTTGTATCGTGTCAACACAGGAGCATACCAGCGAATTCTGAGGCGATTGTGTGGGCAAAGGTGGACGAGGACGATGGGACGAGTCGGCTGTGGGTAGTAGAAGCACCGAAACAAGGACACGACAACATCATCATCGGACGTACATTAGTGGAACCTAAAAATGGCAGAATACCAGTCAGAATACTGAACCCCCTGAATGCACCCAGATATGTCAGGAAAGATGAGGTAATCGGCGAGTGTAAGGAAGCTGTAGCAGTGGTCAATTGCGAGAGTAGCCCACCTGGAGGTAATAAGAAGAGCGGTTTTAACATGGACGCCATACCGCAGGAGAACCAGTGGAGCAGCGAGTTGACGGCCAAGCAGAAACAGAAGGCGAGGTCACTCCTGCAGCACTATGGGTAAATTTTTGCGGCAGAAGCAGGCGGAAGAACAGCCATAGTGAAGCACAACATCGACACCGGAAGTGCAAAACCGATTCGCCAACCGCCAAGACGAGTTCCTCTGGCCAAGAGGGAGGAGGCACCAATTTGATCGAGAACATGCGGAAAGACAAGGTCATAGAGCATTCTTCGGGCCCCTGGTGCTCGCCGGTCGTGCTAGTCAAGAAAAAAGATGGCAGTACCCGGTTTTGTGTGGACTATCGGAAGCTCAATGATGTGACCAAGAAGGACAGTTATCCACTACCTCGGATCGATGACACCCTGGACACACTGTCAGGCACGCAGTGGTTCTCCACGCTCGACTTACGCAGCGGCTACTGGCAGGTAGAGCTTGCAGACAAGGAGAAAACGGCTTTCAGTGTTGGCGATGGTTTGTGGCAGTTCACCGTCATGCCGTTTGGACTCTGCAACGCACCAGCAACATTCGAGCGGCTAATGGAACGCGTGCTAAAAGGGCTGCATTGGCGGACGTGTCTGGTGTACCTCGACGATATAATCGTAATGGGTAAAAGCTTCGACGACCACCTGGGAAAGCTGAAGGAGGTATTTGAGCGGATACAAAAAGCCGGGTTTAAACTCAACCCAAAGAAGTGCTCGCTGTTCCAAAAGGAGGTCAAGTATCTGGGTCATACGGTTTCCGCCCGCGGAGTACATACGGATGAAGGCAAAATCACGGCGGTGAAGGAGTGGCCCCGGCCACGCAATCTACACGAACTCCGCAGTTTCCTGGGCCTGTGTCCATACTACCGCCGATTTGTTCCGGGATTCGCGAACATAGCCAGCAGCCTGCACAAACTGACGAAAAAGGGCCAAGCTTTCGAGTGGAACGAGGAGCAGGAACAGGCTTTTGCACGTCTGAAGGAAAAACTGTGCAGTGCCCCAATTCTGGCCTTCCCCGTGCCTGGGGAGATGTTTGTGCTGGATACAGATGCAAGCGGGAGTAGTATTGGCGGTGTGCTATCACAGATAATAGACGGCCAGGAACAAGTGATAGCGTACTACAGTAGGGTTTTATCGAAACCGGAACGCAATTACTGTGTGACCCGGAGAGAACTGCTGACGGTATTGGACTGCGTGAAACACTTCCACAAATATCTGTATGGACAAAAGTTTCGCCTGCGCACAGATCATGCGGCATTGAGATGGCTCCTGAACTTTAAAGATCCTGAAGGGCAATTGGCGCGGTGGATCGAGCGACTGCAGAGCTACGACTACACGATAGAGCATCGCAAGGGCAGTAGCCATGGAAATGCCGATGCCTTGTCCCGCCGTCCGTGCAAAGTCGAATGCAGGCAATGCTCGCGAGCCGAAAGCAAAGAACAGATAGTGGACGTCCGGTTGGTCAGCGTCATGCCAGAGGAAGAGTGGTCTGCGGAGAGGCTACAAAAAGACCAGCATGAGGATGCGGATCTTGCAAAAATCGTCGAAGGCTAGGAGCAAGGCGCACGTCCAGACTGGCAGGAGATGGCTGGTGAAAGCCCGATCGCTAAGGCTTACTGGGCACAGTGGAAAAGTCTGCGGCTGAAGGAAGGCTGCCTGTACCGCGAATGGGAGAGCGCGGATGGTCGTACCAGCAACCCCCTAATGGTAGTGCCGAAAAGCAGAATCAACGAGGTCATCGAGGCATACCATAACGACTCCAGTGGAGGGCACCTAGGCATCACCAAAACCGTCGCCAAAATAAAAAGACGATTCTACTGGGTAGGATGTCAGGAGTCTGTAGCCGAGTGGATTAAGAGCTGCGACCGATGTTCAGCCGCGAAAGGGCCGACAAGAAAATCTCGAGGCCGCATGCAGCAGTACAACGTGGGAGCGCCCTTCGAGCGGATTGCTGTGGACGTCGCCGGCCCATTCCCAACTAGCACTCAAGGCAACAAATATGTGCTGGTTGTAATGGATTACTTCAGCAAATGGCCCGAAGTGTACCCTATTCCTAACCAGGAGGCCACCACGATCTCGGAAAGGCTGGTAAACAACTGGGTAGCCAGGTTCGGAGTTCCGTTGGAGTTACACTCAGATCAAGGCCGGAATTTCGAGTCTGCGGTATTCAAGGAAGTGTGTGAGCTGCTGGGGATAAAGAAAACACGTACCACTCCTTTGCACCCACAGTCCGACGGCATGGTGGAACGCTTTAACCGGACACTGGAGGAATACCTGCGGAAAGTGGTAGGCAGGAATCAAAAGGATTGGGACACGCATATCCCCCTGTTCCTGATGGCGTATAGGTCAGCCCCGCACGACACGACATCACTCACTCCAGCCCGAGCAGTGTTCGGAACAGAGTTGCGGTTACCCGCTGACTTGAAGTTCGGGGTAGTCAGCACGACGGGAGGCGCTAAGACGGACTACGTGGCCAATAAGCGGGCGGAACTGGAGGAAATTCACCAATTTATAAGGGGCCGCACCAAACTGGTCAGCGATAAGGCGAAAGCCAGATACGATCTACGGGCCAACTCAGCAGGGTTCCAAGAAGGCGATTTGGTAATGCTCTACAACCCGCAGCGGAGGAAAGGTTTGTCTCCGAAACTTCAAGCGTCATGGGAAGGACCTTACGAAATCGTGACTAGGATTAACGACGTGGTATACCGGATTCAACGTTGCAGCAATAGAGGCGCTAAGCTGAAGGTAGTCCATTTGGAGCGCCTGGCGCCTCATCACAGCGGAGCCTCGGCACTTGTTCGGGACGAACAAGTCTAAGTGGTGGGCAGTGTAACGATGAGACAGTCTGTCGCGGTGCAAAGCAACCCTGCCGCTACGTGCCGTGCCATAACCCAATCTGGCAACGACGGCCGCGATAATAACTTTTAGTCCAATCTGGCAACAATGGTCGCGATCAGCAGGGAAGCATTTAGTCCACTCCGGAATGTGCGGGAACGATCTGCGCGATGGCCGGACAGAGTATAAAAGGCGGCCGGATGCGGGCAACGAGTCAGTCTGGTTTTGACAAGTGAAGTTGCCACACGAAGTGATTAAGCAAATACTTAGGTGTACGAACAGTAAAGTGTAAACTGTGAATAATAAAGTGACTGTTGGTTTATTTTATTGTCTGCGTTTAAGAAACTGACTGTGTTTTATTTTCAAATTACACAATCCAGAGATACGCAACAGCCCACTAGACTTAGTATTCGTAACAATATGATATAAGCTTTTGATTAAGTGATAAAATTTGAAAACAGCGCAACGGATGCAAAACTCAAAAATGAAATAAAAGACTATAAAGTATAAATAATTTAAATTTAAAGTATGCTCAAAATTATCGCATTCCCAATTATGCCATTTTTAAGAATAGAAGAATATTGTTGAAGCCGTTTTTTTGAATTCTAATATAAGTCAACATGAAATATTTTGTACTCATTGCAACGTTTAGAATCACTATGTTTTTTCTCATTCCCACTCAAATACGAATTTGCATTGTTGTATAGTATACACTTACATGTACATTCATCTTTTAACCGTTTTGTCAACTCTCATATTAGTCTATTTACTGAATTAGTTTTGTGTATCGGTACAGTTAGAACAAAAGATCACCTTAAATAAAGAATCAGTTGTAACATAGAAACAAAAGGAGAAACACGCGTTTTCTTCCGCCCGTGTTCGCAAGTTTTTTGTTAGCAGCTCAAATATTCGCAAATAGTATCCACAGTTCGTACATTTTTTGGCGCCCAACGTGGGGCACGAGCCTAAAGTGAAATTTTAGGGAAAAATCCTTCAAAAAAAAAGAAAATACAAAAGACACTGCTAATGCAAAGTCAAGGCATTGAGTTTCGAGCATCGGTCCGGTATTGTAATTCGCGTAAAACTCAAATTTGACGGCGTTATTCGTTGGAGCACCTCTTCAGCGCTAGTTCCAGCCGACCTTGGTTCTACGGAGAAGCCGTCCGGAGGAGCACGAGCAGAAGGGAAATCAAAGAAGAGCATCAGCATTTACATATAAAGAAGCGCTATCTTCGTAAGCAGTTGTTGTTGCATTCATATTTGGGCCGCACATATAAACTTACATACAAGCATATGCGCAAAAAACAAAAGCTGCACTAGCGGAGGTTTCGTTAATTCGCCCTCAATTATCATTGCACTCCAATCATATGCGCGTGCATTTCGCCTTTCCACTTTTCTCTTCTCTATTGCATCTTCGCTGTCGCGACATTTCGTGCGTTTGTCGCTTCGCTGGTTGAGTGATAACCCAGCCAGGCTCTCATCGCTCGTAGACTTAGCCAAACATTGTTGATTCTTTTTCACTCATTAAGATCGTTTTCTGTTTTTTTTGTTCACGAGAATCATGGCAGAATTGGAAACTTTGACAAAAAAGCGAAAGGCAGCAAAACAGAATGTCTCGCGCATAAACAATTTAGTGACGTCATCTATGTCGATTGCTGAATTGGAGTGCAGGTTGTCATTGGTAGAAGCTTATTTCAAGCAAATTTTGGCATTGCAAACAGAAACTGAGACTTTAAATGAGAATGATGTAAACAGAGCGGAAATAGAAGACTTATGCATTACAACAAAGGCAATGATAATAGAATTTCTCGGCGACAATTACAAAAGATCCAGTTTCGATTCATCCATCGCTGTCCCGTTTGCATCACCAAGAAAACTTCCTAGCATAGATCTGCCAATATTCGCAGGAAAATATGCTGAATACAGAAGTTTCATTTCCCATTTAAGGGGAGGTTCTCCTCTTTTTTTTTTCAAAAAATCAATTTTTTTTTTTTGATGAAATGAAAGGTATGAATGTCGAGAATATGTGTGCAAAAGGATTTTTCGATCCGCAGCATATTTATCGCATAGGAGCGTCTCTGATGCGTCGAACTTTCGCGCGCGGAGGAACGCTCTGGTGCTATTTTACTGCGCGGCCAAAGATGTTTACGCGTTTATCTCAAAACCATTTTTTTCATCCTAACGTCAAGCGTAACTCATGATCTACTTATCCGAGTTACTTCATCTATAGCATTTCTTAAAGGGTATGATTTTTTATATGACTTATACCTAAAACAAATATAAACAAATGTGTAATAATAGTCTTTTAACAAAAGAAAAGTCGAAAAAAAGATGGTAAAAATTGAACTTTTTCTATGATTATGCATAAATTAGATGATTTTTTATAAAAATTATTCAAAAAATAGGTATAAGTCATAGGGAATTTAATATTCTTTACTATAAAAAAAAAATTTTTGATTTCAGTTCACTACAAGTGGCTACAGCCTTGACGTTTCCGAACAATGTCTCGCTTGCAGAGGTTGACAAGACCCGCCATTTTTGGGCCGCCATATTGGATTTTGTAAAAAAAAAATTTTTTCTTGTATTTTAGAAAGATGGCTTAATAAATCATCAAAACCGTCTATTCGTGAGTCGTTTCATTATCCGACAGTAAATGAAAGAATTTCGCTTTATTTTCGGCCGAAAAGAGGAGAACCTCCCCTTAAACAAGGACAGCACGCTATCGCCACTAGAAAAGTTCAATCATTTAATTCGCTGCTTAGACTCTCAAGCAAAATACACAGTACGCGCCTTTCAAGTCACTTCGGAAAGTTATCCAAAAGCCCTACAGCGCTTAGAAGAACGCTACGGAAATAAATCGTTAATTTTCCTAGAGCATATTTCAAATTTGTACAATTAGCCAGAAATGCAAAAGCCATCAGCTGTGCAGTTACGCAGTTCCGTTCGCTTAAGTCGCTAGGAATCGCGGAAGAGATTTGCAATGCTTTGCTTATTCATTTGATTTCCGAAAAGGCTGATAGTGAAACGCAAAGAAAATGGAAAGAAAGCGTGGATCTCTCAGAACTACCAACATGGGAAGCATTCTGCAAACTTCTGGACAGAAGGTGCCAATTTTTAGAATCATCTGATCCGAGCATTTCACGCTCATCGTTCCACACTCAGCAAAGATCCTGCGCGCTGTGCAAAAGCTTAGATCATTGGATTAGTGGTTGTGCTCAGTTCAAGGCAATGGCGCACGAGGCCAGATACAGCAACATCAAAAGATTAGGCCTATGTCTCAATTGCCTCTCTGAGGGGCATTTGGTTTCCAAATGCTCGTCGAAGAATAGGTGCAAAACCTGTAAGAAAGCTCATCATACTTTATTGCATTGGTTGTCAACGGAAACCAACGAAAACTCCTCACCTACTTCAACGACACAGCCATCATCGCCATCAGCAGCGGTCAACACTACAATTGAGCAGTCATCGGATCGAGTAATCCTAGCAACAGCGGTCATACTTAACATATACGTGATGGTTTGGGTGAAATGAAAATTTGTCGTGCGCTCTTGGATTCGTGTCTAATAACCGAAAAGTTTGCTAGAATTCTGAATTTGCCTAAACGAAATAAAACAATGGACATCGTCGGTGTAGGAGGGTCCTCATCTAAAATCAAATTTGAAACTGAGACCATCGTTACGATAACGAAGAATATAACATAAATTTTTTCATCACCAACCGCGTATCAGGAACTCAACCCGAAATCGATGTTGATAACATATACGCAAATGGAATTTACCACCAAACCTTGACTTGGGTGATGAAAACTTTTATCAATCTCAGAGTATTGACGTGCTTTTAGGAGCTGAGAACTTTTTCGAAATTTTACGCTCTCGTCAAATAAAGCTTGGACCAAACTTGCCGACGCTACAGGAAACACATTTTGGTTGGGTGGTGTCCGGACGCTACAAAACGATTGACAGACGACAACTTCGCTCTTGCCTTACAATCACTAACGACTGTGTTTGGTCCAAGAATAGTTTTTCTTGGCTACGTAAAATGTTTGGGGGTGTATATGTGCAACCGAAAATAAAACAACCGAGCGATGCATACATTAGTGCACGTACATTAGTGGAACCTAAAAATGGCAGAATACCAGTCAGAATACTGAACCCCCTGAATGCACCCAGATATGTCAGGAAAGATGAGGTAATCGGCGAGTGTAAGGAAGCTGTAGCAGTGGTCAATTGCGAGAGTAGCCCACCTGGAGGTAATAAGAAGAGCGGTTTTAACATGGACGCCATACCGCAGGAGAACCAGTGGAGCAGCGAGTTGACGGCCAAGCAGAAACAGAAGGCGAGGTCACTCCTGCAGCACTATGGGTAAATTTTTGCGGCAGAAGCAGGCGGAAGAACAGCCATAGTGAAGCACAACATCGACACCGGAAGTGCAAAACCGATTCGCCAACCGCCAAGACGAGTTCCTCTGGCCAAGAGGGAGGAGGCACCAATTTGATCGAGAACATGCGGAAAGACAAGGTCATAGAGCATTCTTCGGGCCCCTGGTGCTCGCCGGTCGTGCTAGTCAAGAAAAAAGATGGCAGTACCCGGTTTTGTGTGGACTATCGGAAGCTCAATGATGTGACCAAGAAGGACAGTTATCCACTACCTCGGATCGATGACACCCTGGACACACTGTCAGGCACGCAGTGGTTCTCCACGCTCGACTTACGCAGCGGCTACTGGCAGGTAGAGCTTGCAGACAAGGAGAAAACGGCTTTCAGTGTTGGCGATGGTTTGTGGCAGTTCACCGTCATGCCGTTTGGACTCTGCAACGCACCAGCAACATTCGAGCGGCTAATGGAACGCGTGCTAAAAGGGCTGCATTGGCGGACGTGTCTGGTGTACCTCGACGATATAATCGTAATGGGTAAAAGCTTCGACGACCACCTGGGAAAGCTGAAGGAGGTATTTGAGCGGATACAAAAAGCCGGGTTTAAACTCAACCCAAAGAAGTGCTCGCTGTTCCAAAAGGAGGTCAAGTATCTGGGTCATACGGTTTCCGCCCGCGGAGTACATACGGATGAAGGCAAAATCACGGCGGTGAAGGAGTGGCCCCGGCCACGCAATCTACACGAACTCCGCAGTTTCCTGGGCCTGTGTCCATACTACCGCCGATTTGTTCCGGGATTCGCGAACATAGCCAGCAGCCTGCACAAACTGACGAAAAAGGGCCAAGCTTTCGAGTGGAACGAGGAGCAGGAACAGGCTTTTGCACGTCTGAAGGAAAAACTGTGCAGTGCCCCAATTCTGGCCTTCCCCGTGCCTGGGGAGATGTTTGTGCTGGATACAGATGCAAGCGGGAGTAGTATTGGCGGTGTGCTATCACAGATAATAGACGGCCAGGAACAAGTGATAGCGTACTACAGTAGGGTTTTATCGAAACCGGAACGCAATTACTGTGTGACCCGGAGAGAACTGCTGACGGTATTGGACTGCGTGAAACACTTCCACAAATATCTGTATGGACAAAAGTTTCGCCTGCGCACAGATCATGCGGCATTGAGATGGCTCCTGAACTTTAAAGATCCTGAAGGGCAATTGGCGCGGTGGATCGAGCGACTGCAGAGCTACGACTACACGATAGAGCATCGCAAGGGCAGTAGCCATGGAAATGCCGATGCCTTGTCCCGCCGTCCGTGCAAAGTCGAATGCAGGCAATGCTCGCGAGCCGAAAGCAAAGAACAGATAGTGGACGTCCGGTTGGTCAGCGTCATGCCAGAGGAAGAGTGGTCTGCGGAGAGGCTACAAAAAGACCAGCATGAGGATGCGGATCTTGCAAAAATCGTCGAAGGCTAGGAGCAAGGCGCACGTCCAGACTGGCAGGAGATGGCTGGTGAAAGCCCGATCGCTAAGGCTTACTGGGCACAGTGGAAAAGTCTGCGGCTGAAGGAAGGCTGCCTGTACCGCGAATGGGAGAGCGCGGATGGTCGTACCAGCAACCCCCTAATGGTAGTGCCGAAAAGCAGAATCAACGAGGTCATCGAGGCATACCATAACGACTCCAGTGGAGGGCACCTAGGCATCACCAAAACCGTCGCCAAAATAAAAAGACGATTCTACTGGGTAGGATGTCAGGAGTCTGTAGCCGAGTGGATTAAGAGCTGCGACCGATGTTCAGCCGCGAAAGGGCCGACAAGAAAATCTCGAGGCCGCATGCAGCAGTACAACGTGGGAGCGCCCTTCGAGCGGATTGCTGTGGACGTCGCCGGCCCATTCCCAACTAGCACTCAAGGCAACAAATATGTGCTGGTTGTAATGGATTACTTCAGCAAATGGCCCGAAGTGTACCCTATTCCTAACCAGGAGGCCACCACGATCTCGGAAAGGCTGGTAAACAACTGGGTAGCCAGGTTCGGAGTTCCGTTGGAGTTGCACTCAGATCAAGGCCGGAATTTCGAGTCTGCGGTATTCAAGGAAGTGTGTGAGCTGCTGGGGATAAAGAAAACGCGTACCACTCCTTTGCACCCACAGTCCGACGGCATGGTGGAACGCTTTAACCGGACACTGGAGGAATACCTGCGGAAAGTGGTAGGCAGGAATCAAAAGGATTGGGACACGCATATCCCCCTGTTCCTGATGGCGTATAGGTCAGCCCCGCACGACACGACATCACTCACTCCAGCCCGAGCAGTGTTCGGAACAGAGTTGCGGTTACCCGCTGACTTGAAGTTCGGGGTAGTCAGCACGACGGGAGGCGCTAAGACGGACTACGTGGCCAATAAGCGGGCGGAACTGGAGGAAATTCACCAATTTATAAGGGGCCGCACCAAACTGGTCAGCGATAAGGCGAAAGCCAGATACGATCTACGGGCCAACTCAGCAGGGTTCCAAGAAGGCGATTTGGTAATGCTCTACAACCCGCAGCGGAGGAAAGGTTTGTCTCCGAAACTTCAAGCGTCATGGGAAGGACCTTACGAAGTCGTGACTAGGATTAACGACGTGGTATACCGGATTCAACGTTGCAGCAATAGAGGCGCTAAGCTGAAGGTAGTCCATTTGGAGCGCCTGGCGCCTCATCACAGCGGAGCCTCGGCACTTGTTCGGGACGAACAAGTCTAAGTGGTGGGCAGTGTAACGATGAGACAGTCTGTCGCGGTGCAAAGCAACCCTGCCGCTACGTGCCGTGCCATAACCCAATCTGGCAACGACGGCCGCGATAATAACTTTTAGTCCAATCTGGCAACAATGGTCGTGATCAGCAGGGAAGCATTTAGTCCACTCCGGAATGTGCGGGAACGATCTGCGCGATGGCCGGACAGAGTATAAAAGGCGGCCGGATGCGGGCAACGAGTCAGTCTGGTTTTGACAAGTGAAGTTGCCACACGAAGTGATTAAGCAAATACTTAGGTGTACGAACAGTAAAGTGTAAACTGTGAATAATAAAGTGACTGTTGGTTTATTTTATTGTCTGCGTTTAAGAAACTGACTGTGTTTTATTTTCAAATTACACAATCCAGAGATACGCAACAGCCCACTAGACTTAGTATTCGTAACAATATGATATAAGCTTTTGATTAAGTGATAAAATTTGAAAACAGCGCAACGGATGCAAAACTCAAAAATGAAATAAAAGACTATAAAGTATAAATAATTTAAATTTAAAGTATGCTCAAAATTATCGCATTCCCAATTATGCCATTTTTAAGAATAGAAGAATATTGTTGAAGCCGTTTTTTTGAATTCTAATATAAGTCAACATGAAATATTTTGTACTCATTGCAACGTTTAGAATCACTATGTTTTTTCTCATTCCCACTCAAATACGAATTTGCATTGTTGTATAGTATACACTTACATGTACATTCATCTTTTAACCGTTTTGTCAACTCTCATATTAGTCTATTTACTGAATTATTTTTGTGTATCGGTACAGTTAGAACAAAAGATCACCTTAAATAAAGAATCAGTTGTAACATAGAAACAAAAGGAGAAACACGCGTTTTCTTCCGCCCGTGTTCGCAAGTTTTTTGTTAGCAGCTCAAATATTCGCAAATAGTATCCACAGTTCGTACATTTTTTGGCGCCCAACGTGGGGCACGAGCCTAAAGTGAAATTTTAGGGAAAAATCCTTCAAAAAAAAAGAAAATACAAAAGACACTGCTAATGCAAAGTCAAGGCATTGAGTTTCGAGCATCGGTCCGGTATTGTAATTCGCGTAAAACTCAAATTTGACGGCGTTATTCGTTGGAGCACCTCTTCAGCGCTAGTTCCAGCCGACCTTGGTTCTACGGAGAAGCCGTCCGGAGGAGCACGAGCAGAAGGGAAATCAAAGAAGAGCATCAGCATTTACATATAAAGAAGCGCTATCTTCGTAAGCAGTTGTTGTTGCATTCATATTTGGGCCGCACATATAAACTTACATACAAGCATATGCGCAAAAAACAAAAGCTGCACTAGCGGAGGTTTCGTTAATTCGCCCTCAATTATCATTGCACTCCAATCATATGCGCGTGCATTTCGCCTTTCCACTTTTCTCTTCTCTATTGCATCTTCGCTGTCGCGACATTTCGTGCGTTTGTCGCTTCGCTGGTTGAGTGATAACCCAGCCAGGCTCTCATCGCTCGTAGACTTAGCCAAACATTGTTGATTCTTTTTCACTCATTAAGATCGTTTTCTGTTTTTTTTGTTCACGAGAATCATGGCAGAATTGGAAACTTTGACAAAAAAGCGAAAGGCAGCAAAACAGAATGTCTCGCGCATAAAAAATTTAGTGACGTCATCTATGTCGATTGCTGAATTGGAGTGCAGGTTGTCATTGGTAGAAGCTTATTTCAAGCAAATTTTGGCAATGCAAACAGAAACTGAGACTTTAAATGAGAATGATGTAAACAGAGCGGAAATAGAAGACTTATGCATTACAACAAAGGCAATGATAATAGAATTTCTCGGCGACAATTACAAAAGATCCAGTTTCGATTCATCCATCGCTGTCCCGTTTGCATCACCAAGAAAACTTCCTAGCATAGCTCTGCCAATATTCGCAGGAAAATATGCGGAATACAGAAGTTTCATTTCCCATTTAAGGGGAGGTTCTCCTCTTTTTTTTTCAAAAAATCAATTTTTTTTTTTTGATGAAATGAAAGGTATGAATGTCGAGAATATGTGTGCAAAAGGATTTTTCGATCCGCAGCATATTTATCGCATAGGAGCGTCTCTGATGCGTCGAACTTTCGCGCGCGGAGGAACGCTCTGGTGCTATTTTACTGCGCGGCCAAAGATGTTTACGCGTTTATCTCAAAACCATTTTTTTCATCCTAACGTCAAGCGTAACTCATGATCTACTTATCCGAGTTACTTCATCTATAGCATTTCTTAAAGGGTATGATTTTTTATATGACTTATACCTAAAACAAATATAAACAAATGTGTAATAATAGTCTTTTAACAAAAGAAAAGTCGAAAAAAAGATGGTAAAAATTGAACTTTTTCTATGATTATGCATAAATTAGATGATTTTTTATAAAAATTATTCAAAAAATAGGTATAAGTCATAGGGAATTTAATATTCTTTACTATAAAAAAAAATTTTTGATTTCAGTTCACTACAAGTGGCTACAGCCTTGACGTTTCCGAACAATGTCTCGCTTGCAGAGGTTGACAAGACCCGCCATTTTTGGGCCGCCATATTGGATTTTGTAAAAAAAAATTTTTTTCTTGTATTTTAGAAAGATGGCTTAATAAATCATCAAAACCGTCTATTCGTGAGTCGTTTCATTATCCGACAGTAAATGAAAGAATTTCGCTTTATTTTCGGCCGAAAAGAGGAGAACCTCCCCTTAAACAAGGACAGCACGCTATCGCCACTAGAAAAGTTCAATCATTTAATTCGCTGCTTAGACTCTCAAGCAAAATACACAGTACGCGCCTTTCAAGTCACTTCGGAAAATTATCCAAAAGCCCTACAGCGCTTAGAAGAACGCTACGGAAATAAATCGTTAATTTTCCTAGAGCATATTTCAAATTTGTACAATTAGCCAGAAATGCAAAAGCCATCAGCTGTGCAGTTACGCAGTTCCGTTCGCTTAAGTCGCTAGGAATCGCGGAAGAGATTTGCAATGCTTTGCTTATTCATTTGATTTCCGAAAAGGCTGATAGTGAAACGCAAAGAAAATGGAAAGAAAGCGTGGATCTCTCAGAACTACCAACATGGGAAGCATTCTGCAAACTTCTGGACAGAAGGTGCCAATTTTTAGAATCATCTGATCCGAGCATTTCACGCTCATCGTTCCACACTCAGCAAAGATCCTGCGCGCTGTGCAAAAGCTTAGATCATTGGATTAGTGGTTGTGCTCAGTTCAAGGCAATGGCGCACGAGGCCAGATACAGCAACATCAAAAGATTAGGCCTATGTCTCAATTGCCTCTCTGAGGGGCATTTGGTTTCCAAATGCTCGTCGAAGAATAGGTGCAAAACCTGTAAGAAAGCTCATCATACTTTATTGCATTGGTTGTCAACGGAAACCAACGAAAACTCCTCACCTACTTCAACGACACAGCCATCATCGCCATCAGCAGCGGTCAACACTACAATTGAGCAGTCATCGGATCGAGTAATCCTAGCAACAGCGGTCATACTTAACATATACGTGATGGTTTGGGTGAAATGAAAATTTGTCGTGCGCTCTTGGATTCGTGTCTAATAACCGAAAAGTTTGCTAGAATTCTGAATTTGCCTAAACGAAATAAAACAATGGACATCGTCGGTGTAGGAGGGTCCTCATCTAAAATCAAATTTGAAACTGAGACCATCGTTACGATAACGAAGAATATAACATAAATTTTTTCATCACCAACCGCGTATCAGGAACTCAACCCGAAATCGATGTTGATAACATATACGCAAATGGAATTTACCACCAAACCTTGACTTGGGTGATGAAAACTTTTATCAATCTCAGAGTATTGACGTGCTTTTAGGAGCTGAGAACTTTTTCGAAATTTTACGCTCTCGTCAAATAAAGCTTGGACCAAACTTGCCGACGCTACAGGAAACACATTTTGGTTGGGTGGTGTCCGGACGCTACAAAACGATTGACAGACGACAACTTCGCTCTTGCCTTACAATCACTAACGACTGTGTTTGGTCCAAGAATAGTTTTTCTTGGCTACGTAAAATGTTTGGGGGTGTATATGTGCAACCGAAAATAAAACAACCGAGCGATGCATACATTAGTGCACGTACATTAGTGGAACCTAAAAATGGCAGAATACCAGTCAGAATACTGAACCCCCTGAATGCACCCAGATATGTCAGGAAAGATGAGGTAATCGGCGAGTGTAAGGAAGCTGTAGCAGTGGTCAATTGCGAGAGTAGCCCACCTGGAGGTAATAAGAAGAGCGGTTTTAACATGGACGCCATACCGCAGGAGAACCAGTGGAGCAGCGAGTTGACGGCCAAGCAGAAACAGAAGGCGAGGTCACTCCTGCAGCACTATGGGTCAATTTTTGCGGCAGAAGCAGGCGGAAGAACAGCCATAGTGAAGCACAACATCGACACCGGAAGTGCAAAACCGATTCGCCAACCGCCAAGACGAGTTCCTCTGGCCAAGAGGGAGGAGGCACCAATTTGATCGAGAACATGCGGAAAGACAAGGTCATAGAGCATTCTTCGGGCCCCTGGTGCTCGCCGGTCGTGCTAGTCAAGAAAAAAGATGGCAGTACCCGGTTTTGTGTGGACTATCGGAAGCTCAATGATGTGACCAAGAAGGACAGTTATCCACTACCTCGGATCGATGACACCCTGGACACACTGTCAGGCACGCAGTGGTTCTCCACGCTCGACTTACGCAGCGGCTACTGGCAGGTAGAGCTTGCAGACAAGGAGAAAACGGCTTTCAGTGTTGGCGATGGTTTGTGGCAGTTCACCGTCATGCCGTTTGGACTCTGCAACGCACCAGCAACATTCGAGCGGCTAATGGAACGCGTGCTAAAAGGGCTGCATTGGCGGACGTGTCTGGTGTACCTCGACGATATAATCGTAATGGGTAAAAGCTTCGACGACCACCTGGGAAAGCTGAAGGAGGTATTTGAGCGGATACAAAAAGCCGGGTTTAAACTCAACCCAAAGAAGTGCTCGCTGTTCCAAAAGGAGGTCAAGTATCTGGGTCATACGGTTTCCGCCCGCGGAGTACATACGGATGAAGGCAAAATCACGGCGGTGAAGGAGTGGCCCCGGCCACGCAATCTACACGAACTCCGCAGTTTCCTGGGCCTGTGTCCATACTACCGCCGATTTGTTCCGGGATTCGCGAACATAGCCAGCAGCCTGCACAAACTGACGAAAAAGGGCCAAGCTTTCGAGTGGAACGAGGAGCAGGAACAGGCTTTTGCACGTCTGAAGGAAAAACTGTGCAGTGCCCCAATTCTGGCCTTCCCCGTGCCTGGGGAGATGTTTGTGCTGGATACAGATGCAAGCGGGAGTAGTATTGGCGGTGTGCTATCACAGATAATAGATGGCCAGGAACAAGTGATAGCGTACTACAGTAGGGTTTTATCGAAACCGGAACGCAATTACTGTGTGACCCGGAGAGAACTGCTGACGGTATTGGACTGCGTGAAACACTTCCACAAATATCTGTATGGACAAAAGTTTCGCCTGCGCACAGATCATGCGGCATTGAGATGGCTCCTGAACTTTAAAGATCCTGAAGGGCAATTGGCGCGGTGGATCGAGCGACTGCAGAGCTACGACTACACGATAGAGCATCGCAAGGGCAGTAGCCATGGAAATGCCGATGCCTTGTCCCGCCGTCCGTGCAAAGTCGAATGCAGGCAATGCTCGCGAGCCGAAAGCAAAGAACAGATAGTGGACGTCCGGTTGGTCAGCGTCATGCCAGAGGAAGAGTGGTCTGCGGAGAGGCTACAAAAAGACCAGCATGAGGATGCGGATCTTGCAAAAATCGTCGAAGGCTAGGAGCAAGGCGCACGTCCAGACTGGCAGGAGATGGCTGGTGAAAGCCCGATCGCTAAGGCTTACTGGGCACAGTGGAAAAGTCTGCGGCTGAAGGAAGGCTGCCTGTACCGCGAATGGGAGAGCGCGGATGGTCGTACCAGCAACCCCCTAATGGTAGTGCCGAAAAGCAGAATCAACGAGGTCATCGAGGCATACCATAACGACTCCAGTGGAGGGCACCTAGGCATCACCAAAACCGTCGCCAAAATAAAAAGACGATTCTACTGGGTAGGATGTCAGGAGTCTGTAGCCGAGTGGATTAAGAGCTGCGACCGATGTTCAGCCGCGAAAGGGCCGACAAGAAAATCTCGAGGCCGCATGCAGCAGTACAACGTGGGAGCGCCCTTCGAGCGGATTGCTGTGGACGTCGCCGGCCCATTCCCAACTAGCACTCAAGGCAACAAATATGTGCTGGTTGTAATGGATTACTTCAGCAAATGGCCCGAAGTGTACCCTATTCCTAACCAGGAGGCCACCACGATCTCGGAAAGGCTGGTAAACAACTGGGTAGCCAGGTTCGGAGTTCCGTTGGAGTTGCACTCAGATCAAGGCCGGAATTTCGAGTCTGCGGTATTCAAGGAAGTGTGTGAGCTGCTGGTGATAAAGAAAACGCGTACCACTCCTTTGCACCCACAGTCCGACGGCATGGTGGAACGCTTTAACCGGACACTGGAGGAATACCTGCGGAAAGTGGTAGGCAGGAATCAAAAGGATTGGGACACGCATATCCCCCTGTTCCTGATGGCGTATAGGTCAGCCCCGCACGACACGACATCACTCACTCCAGCCCGAGCAGTGTTCGGAACAGAGTTGCGGTTACCCGCTGACTTGAAGTTCGGGGTAGTCAGCACGACGGGAGGCGCTAAGACGGACTACGTGGCCAATAAGCGGGCGGAACTGGAGGAAATTCACCAATTTATAAGGGGCCGCACCAAACTGGTCAGCGATAAGGCGAAAGCCAGATACGATCTACGGGCCAACTCAGCAGGGTTCCAAGAAGGCGATTTGGTAATGCTCTACAACCCGCAGCGGAGGAAAGGTTTGTCTCCGAAACTTCAAGCGTCATGGGAAGGACCTTACGAAATCGTGACTAGGATTAACGACGTGGTATACCGGATTCAACGTTGCAGCAATAGAGGCGCTAAGCTGAAGGTAGTCCATTTGGAGCGCCTGGCGCCTCATCACAGCGGAGCCTCGGCACTTGTTCGGGACGAACAAGTCTAAGTGGTGGGCAGTGTAACGATGAGACAGTCTGTCGCGGTGCAAAGCAACCCTGCCGCTACGTGCCGTGCCATAACCCAATCTGGCAACGACGGCCGCGATAATAACTTTTAGTCCAATCTGGCAACAATGGTCGCGATCAGCAGGGAAGCATTTAGTCCACTCCGGAATGTGCGGGAACGATCTGCGCGATGGCCGGACAGAGTATAAAAGGCGGCCGGATGCGGGCAACGAGTCAGTCTGGTTTTGACAAGTGAAGTTGCCACACGAAGTGATTAAGCAAATACTTAGGTGTACGAACAGTAAAGTGTAAACTGTGAATAATAAAGTGACTGTTGGTTTATTTTATTGTCTGCGTTTAAGAAACTGACTGTGTTTTATTTTCAAATTACACAATCCAGAGATACGCAACAGCCCACTAGACTTAGTATTCGTAACAATATGATATAAGCTTTTGATTAAGTGATAAAATTTGAAAACAGCGCAACGGATGCAAAACTCAAAAATGAAATAAAAGACTATAAAGTATAAATAATTTAAATTTAAAGTATGCTCAAAATTATCGCATTCCCAATTATGCCATTTTTAAGAATAGAAGAATATTGTTGAAGCCGTTTTTTTGAATTCTAATATAAGTCAACATGAAATATTTTGTACTCATTGCAACGTTTAGAATCACTATGTTTTTTCTCATTCCCACTCAAATACGAATTTGCATTGTTGTATAGTATACACTTACATGTACATTCATCTTTTAACCGTTTTGTCAACTCTCATATTAGTCTATTTACTGAATTATTTTTGTGTATCGGTACAGTTAGAACAAAAGATCACCTTAAATAAAGAATCAGTTGTAACATAGAAACAAAAGGAGAAACACGCGTTTTCTTCCGCCCGTGTTCGCAAGTTTTTTGTTAGCAGCTCAAATATTCGCAAATAGTATCCACAGTTCGTACATTTTTTGGCGCCCAACGTGGGGCACGAGCCTAAAGTGAAATTTTAGGGAAAAATCCTTCAAAAAAAAAGAAAATACAAAAGACACTGCTAATGCAAAGTCAAGGCATTGAGTTTCGAGCATCGGTCCGGTATTGTAATTCGCGTAAAACTCAAATTTGACGGCGTTATTCGTTGGAGCACCTCTTCAGCGCTAGTTCCAGCCGACCTTGGTTCTACGGAGAAGCCGTCCGGAGGAGCACGAGCAGAAGGGAAATCAAAGAAGAGCATCAGCATTTACATATAAAGAAGCGCTATCTTCGTAAGCAGTTGTTGTTGCATTCATATTTGGGCCGCACATATAAACTTACATACAAGCATATGCGCAAAAAACAAAAGCTGCACTAGCGGAGGTTTCGTTAATTCGCCCTCAATTATCATTGCACTCCAATCATATGCGCGTGCATTTCGCCTTTCCACTTTTCTCTTCTCTATTGCATCTTCGCTGTCGCGACATTTCGTGCGTTTGTCGCTTCGCTGGTTGAGTGATAACCCAGCCAGGCTCTCATCGCTCGTAGACTTAGCCAAACATTGTTGATTCTTTTTCACTCATTAAGATCGTTTTCTGTTTTTTTTGTTCACGAGAATCATGGCAGAATTGGAAACTTTGACAAAAAAGCGAAAGGCAGCAAAACAGAATGTCTCGCGCATAAAAAATTTAGTGACATCATCTATGTCGATTGCTGAATTGGAGTGCAGGTTGTCATTGGTAGAAGCTTATTTCAAGCAAATTTTGGCAATGCAAACAGAAACTGAGACTTTAAATGAGAATGATGTAAACAGAGCGGAAATAGAAGACTTATGCATTACAACAAAGGCAATGATAATAGAATTTCTCGGCGACAATTACAAAAGATCCAGTTTCGATTCATCCATCGCTGTCCCGTTTGCATCACCAAGAAAACTTCCTAGCATAGATCTGCCAATATTCGCAGGAAAATATGCGGAATACAGAAGTTTCATTTCCCATTTAAGGGGAGGTTCTCCTCTTTTTTTTTCAAAAAATCAATTTTTTTTTTTTGATGAAATGAAAGGTATGAATGTCGAGAATATGTGTGCAAAAGGATTTTTCGATCCGCAGCATATTTATCGCATAGGAGCGTCTCTGATGCGTCGAACTTTCGCGCGCGGAGGAACGCTCTGGTGCTATTTTACTGCGCGGCCAAAGATGTTTACGCGTTTATCTCAAAACCATTTTTTTCATCCTAACGTCAAGCGTAACTCATGATCTACTTATCCGAGTTACTTCATCTATAGCATTTCTTAAAGGGTATGATTTTTTATATGACTTATACCTAAAACAAATATAAACAAATGTGTAATAATAGTCTTTTAACAAAAGAAAAGTCGAAAAAAAGATGGTAAAAATTGAACTTTTTCTATGATTATGCATAAATTAGATGATTTTTTATAAAAATTATTCAAAAAATAGGTATAAGTCATAGGGAATTTAATATTCTTTACTATAAAAAAAAAATTTTTGATTTCAGTTCACTACAAGTGGCTACAGCCTTGACGTTTCCGAACAATGTCTCGCTTGCAGAGGTTGACAAGACCCGCCATTTTTGGGCCGCCATATTGGATTTTGTAAAAAAAAATTTTTTTCTTGTATTTTAGAAAGATGGCTTAATAAATCATCAAAACCGTCTATTCGTGAGTCGTTTCATTATCCGACAGTAAATGAAAGAATTTCGCTTTATTTTCGGCCGAAAAGAGGAGAACCTCCCCTTAAACAAGGACAGCACGCTATCGCCACTAGAAAAGTTCAATCATTTAATTCGCTGCTTAGACTCTCAAGCAAAATACACAGTACGCGCCTTTCAAGTCACTTCGGAAAATTATCCAAAAGCCCTACAGCGCTTAGAAGAACGCTACGGAAATAAATCGTTAATTTTCCTAGAGCATATTTCAAATTTGTACAATTAGCCAGAAATGCAAAAGCCATCAGCTGTGCAGTTACGCAGTTCCGTTCGCTTAAGTCGCTAGGAATCGCGGAAGAGATTTGCAATGCTTTGCTTATTCATTTGATTTCCGAAAAGGCTGATAGTGAAACGCAAAGAAAATGGAAAGAAAGCGTGGATCTCTCAGAACTACCAACATGGGAAGCATTCTGCAAACTTCTGGACAGAAGGTGCCAATTTTTAGAATCATCTGATCCGAGCATTTCACGCTCATCGTTCCACACTCAGCAAAGATCCTGCGCGCTGTGCAAAAGCTTAGATCATTGGATTAGTGGTTGTGCTCAGTTCAAGGCAATGGCGCACGAGGCCAGATACAGCAACATCAAAAGATTAGGCCTATGTCTCAATTGCCTCTCTGAGGGGCATTTGGTTTCCAAATGCTCGTCGAAGAATAGGTGCAAAACCTGTAAGAAAGCTCATCATACTTTATTGCATTGGTTGTCAACGGAAACCAACGAAAACTCCTCACCTACTTCAACGACACAGCCATCATCGCCATCAGCAGCGGTCAACACTACAATTGAGCAGTCATCGGATCGAGTAATCCTAGCAACAGCGGTCATACTTAACATATACGTGATGGTTTGGGTGAAATGAAAATTTGTCGTGCGCTCTTGGATTCGTGTCTAATAACCGAAAAGTTTGCTAGAATTCTGAATTTGCCTAAACGAAATAAAACAATGGACATCGTCGGTGTAGGAGGGTCCTCATCTAAAATCAAATTTGAAACTGAGACCATCGTTACGATAACGAAGAATATAACATAAATTTTTTCATCACCAACCGCGTATCAGGAACTCAACCCGAAATCGATGTTGATAACATATACGCAAATGGAATTTACCACCAAACCTTGACTTGGGTGATGAAAACTTTTATCAATCTCAGAGTATTGACGTGCTTTTAGGAGCTGAGAACTTTTTCGAAATTTTACGCTCTCGTCAAATAAAGCTTGGACCAAACTTGCCGACGCTACAGGAAACACATTTTGGTTGGGTGGTGTCCGGACGCTACAAAACGATTGACAGACGACAACTTCGCTCTTGCCTTACAATCACTAACGACTGTGTTTGGTCCAAGAATAGTTTTTCTTGGCTACGTAAAATGTTTGGGGGTGTATATGTGCAACCGAAAATAAAACAACCGAGCGATGCATACATTAGTGCACGTACATTAGTGGAACCTAAAAATGGCAGAATACCAGTCAGAATACTGAACCCCCTGAATGCACCCAGATATGTCAGGAAAGATGAGGTAATCGGCGAGTGTAAGGAAGCTGTAGCAGTGGTCAATTGCGAGAGTAGCCCACCTGGAGGTAATAAGAAGAGCGGTTTTAACATGGACGCCATACCGCAGGAGAACCAGTGGAGCAGCGAGTTGACGGCCAAGCAGAAACAGAAGGCGAGGTCACTCCTGCAGCACTATGGGTCAATTTTTGCGGCAGAAGCAGGCGGAAGAACAGCCATAGTGAAGCACAACATCGACACCGGAAGTGCAAAACCGATTCGCCAACCGCCAAGACGAGTTCCTCTGGCCAAGAGGGAGGAGGCACCAATTTGATCGAGAACATGCGGAAAGACAAGGTCATAGAGCATTCTTCGGGCCCCTGGTGCTCGCCGGTCGTGCTAGTCAAGAAAAAAGATGGCAGTACCCGGTTTTGTGTGGACTATCGGAAGCTCAATGATGTGACCAAGAAGGACAGTTATCCACTACCTCGGATCGATGACACCCTGGACACACTGTCAGGCACGCAGTGGTTCTCCACGCTCGACTTACGCAGCGGCTACTGGCAGGTAGAGCTTGCAGACAAGGACAAGGAGAAAACGGCTTTCAGTGTTGGCGATGGTTTGTGGCAGTTCACCGTCATGCCGTTTGGACTCTGCAACGCACCAGCAACATTCGAGCGGCTAATGGAACGCGTGCTAAAAGGGCTGCATTGGCGGACGTGTCTGGTGTACCTCGACGATATAATCGTAATGGGTAAAAGCTTCGACGACCACCTGGGAAAGCTGAAGGAGGTATTTGAGCGGATACAAAAAGCCGGGTTTAAACTCAACCCAAAGAAGTGCTCGCTGTTCCAAAAGGAGGTCAAGTATCTGGGTCATACGGTTTCCGCCCGCGGAGTACATACGGATGAAGGCAAAATCACGGCGGTGAAGGAGTGGCCCCGGCCACGCAATCTACACGAACTCCGCAGTTTCCTGGGCCTGTGTCCATACTACCGCCGATTTGTTCCGGGATTCGCGAACATAGCCAGCAGCCTGCACAAACTGACGAAAAAGGGCCAAGCTTTCGAGTGGAACGAGGAGCAGGAACAGGCTTTTGCACGTCTGAAGGAAAAACTGTGCAGTGCCCCAATTCTGGCCTTCCCCGTGCCTGGGGAGATGTTTGTGCTGGATACAGATGCAAGCGGGAGTAGTATTGGCGGTGTGCTATCACAGATAATAGACGGCCAGGAACAAGTGATAGCGTACTACAGTAGGGTTTTATCGAAACCGGAACGCAATTACTGTGTGACCCGGAGAGAACTGCTGACGGTATTGGACTGCGTGAAACACTTCCACAAATATCTGTATGGACAAAAGTTTCGCCTGCGCACAGATCATGCGGCATTGAGATGGCTCCTGAACTTTAAAGATCCTGAAGGGCAATTGGCGCGGTGGATCGAGCGACTGCAGAGCTACGACTACACGATAGAGCATCGCAAGGGCAGTAGCCATGGAAATGCCGATGCCTTGTCCCGCCGTCCGTGCAAAGTCGAATGCAGGCAATGCTCGCGAGCCGAAAGCAAAGAACAGATAGTGGACGTCCGGTTGGTCAGCGTCATGCCAGAGGAAGAGTGGTCTGCGGAGAGGCTACAAAAAGACCAGCATGAGGATGCGGATCAAGGCGCACGTCCAGACTGGCAGGAGATGGCTGGTGAAAGCCCGATCGCTAAGGCTTACTGGGCACAGTGGAAAAGTCTGCGGCTGAAGGAAGGCTGCCTGTACCGCGAATGGGAGAGCGCGGATGGTCGTACCAGCAACCCCCTAATGGTAGTGCCGAAAAGCAGAATCAACGAGGTCATCGAGGCATACCATAACGACTCCAGTGGAGGGCACCTAGGCATCACCAAAACCGTCGCCAAAATAAAAAGACGATTCTACTGGGTAGGATGTCAGGAGTCTGTAGCCGAGTGGATTAAGAGCTGCGACCGATGTTCAGCCGCGAAAGGGCCGACAAGAAAATCTCGAGGCCGCATGCAGCAGTACAACGTGGGAGCGCCCTTCGAGCGGATTGCTGTGGACGTCGCCGGCCCATTCCCAACTAGCACTCAAGGCAACAAATATGTGCTGGTTGTAATGGATTACTTCAGCAAATGGCCCGAAGTGTACCCTATTCCTAACCAGGAGGCCACCACGATCTCGGAAAGGCTGGTAAACAACTGGGTAGCCAGGTTCGGAGTTCCGTTGGAGTTGCACTCAGATCAAGGCCGGAATTTCGAGTCTGCGGTATTCAAGGAAGTGTGTGAGCTGCTGGGGATAAAGAAAACGCGTACCACTCCTTTGCACCCACAGTCCGACGGCATGGTGGAACGCTTTAACCGGACACTGGAGGAATACCTGCGGAAAGTGGTAGGCAGGAATCAAAAGGATTGGGACACGCATATCCCCCTGTTCCTGATGGCGTATAGGTCAGCCCCGCACGACACGACATCACTCACTCCAGCCCGAGCAGTGTTCGGAACAGAGTTGCGGTTACCCGCTGACTTGAAGTTCGGGGTAGTCAGCACGACGGGAGGCGCTAAGACGGACTACGTGGCCAATAAGCGGGCGGAACTGGAGGAAATTCACCAATTTATAAGGGGCCGCACCAAACTGGTCAGCGATAAGGCGAAAGCCAGATACGATCTACGGGCCAACTCAGCAGGGTTCCAAGAAGGCGATTTGGTAATGCTCTACAACCCGCAGCGGAGGAAAGGTTTGTCTCCGAAACTTCAAGCGTCATGGGAAGGACCTTACGAAATCGTGACTAGGATTAACGACGTGGTATACCGGATTCAACGTTGCAGCAATAGAGGCGCTAAGCTGAAGGTAGTCCATTTGGAGCGCCTGGCGCCTCATCACAGCGGAGCCTCGGCACTTGTTCGGGACGAACAAGTCTAAGTGGTGGGCAGTGTAACGATGAGACAGTCTGTCGCGGTGCAAAGCAACCCTGCCGCTACGTGCCGTGCCATAACCCAATCTGGCAACGACGGCCGCGATAATAACTTTTAGTCCAATCTGGCAACAATGGTCGCGATCAGCAGGGAAGCATTTAGTCCACTCCGGAATGTGCGGGAACGATCTGCGCGATGGCCGGACAGAGTATAAAAGGCGGCCGGATGCGGGCAACGAGTCAGTCTGGTTTTGACAAGTGAAGTTGCCACACGAAGTGATTAAGCAAATACTTAGGTGTACGAACAGTAAAGTGTAAACTGTGAATAATAAAGTGACTGTTGGTTTATTTTATTGTCTGCGTTTAAGAAACTGACTGTGTTTTATTTTCAAATTACACAATCCAGAGATACGCAACAGCCCACTAGACTTAGTATTCGTAACAATATGATATAAGCTTTTGATTAAGTGATAAAATTTGAAAACAGCGCAACGGATGCAAAACTCAAAAATGAAATAAAAGACTATAAAGTATAAATAATTTAAATTTAAAGTATGCTCAAAATTATCGCATTCCCAATTATGCCATTTTTAAGAATAGAAGAATATTGTTGAAGCCGTTTTTTTGAATTCTAATATAAGTCAACATGAAATATTTTGTACTCATTGCAACGTTTAGAATCACTATGTTTTTTCTCATTCCCACTCAAATACGAATTTGCATTGTTGTATAGTATACACTTACATGTACATTCATCTTTTAACCGTTTTGTCAACTCTCATATTAGTCTATTTACTGAATTATTTTTGTGTATCGGTACAGTTAGAACAAAAGATCACCTTAAATAAAGAATCAGTTGTAACATAGAAACAAAAGGAGAAACACGCGTTTTCTTCCGCCCGTGTTCGCAAGTTTTTTGTTAGCAGCTCAAATATTCGCAAATAGTATCCACAGTTCGTACATTTTTTGGCGCCCAACGTGGGGCACGAGCCTAAAGTGAAATTTTAGGGAAAAATCCTTCAAAAAAAAAGAAAATACAAAAGACACTGCTAATGCAAAGTCAAGGCATTGAGTTTCGAGCATCGGTCCGGTATTGTAATTCGCGTAAAACTCAAATTTGACGGCGTTATTCGTTGGAGCACCTCTTCAGCGCTAGTTCCAGCCGACCTTGGTTCTACGGAGAAGCCGTCCGGAGGAGCACGAGCAGAAGGGAAATCAAAGAAGAGCATCAGCATTTACATATAAAGAAGCGCTATCTTCGTAAGCAGTTGTTGTTGCATTCATATTTGGGCCGCACATATAAACTTACATACAAGCATATGCGCAAAAAACAAAAGCTGCACTAGCGGAGGTTTCGTTAATTCGCCCTCAATTATCATTGCACTCCAATCATATGCGCGTGCATTTCGCCTTTCCACTTTTCTCTTCTCTATTGCATCTTCGCTGTCGCGACATTTCGTGCGTTTGTCGCTTCGCTGGTTGAGTGATAACCCAGCCAGGCTCTCATCGCTCGTAGACTTAGCCAAACATTGTTGATTCTTTTTCACTCATTAAGATCGTTTTCTGTTTTTTTTGTTCACGAGAATCATGGCAGAATTGGAAACTTTGACAAAAAAGCGAAAGGCAGCAAAACAGAATGTCTCGCGCATAAAAAATTTAGTGACGTCATCTATGTCGATTGCTGAATTGGAGTGCAGGTTGTCATTGGTAGAAGCTTATTTCAAGCAAATTTTGGCAATGCAAACAGAAACTGAGACTTTAAATGAGAATGATGTAAACAGAGCGGAAATAGAAGACTTATGCATTACAACAAAGGCAATGATAATTAGAGTCCGACCGATTCCAAATTTTTTGGCCGATGCCGATGCCGATTAATCGGCATCGGCCAATTCTCAGAGGATGCCGATTAATCGGTCAAAAGGCCGAAAATCGGCCGATGCCGATGCCGATGCCGATGCCGATTCCATAGAAAAAAAACACAAATGAATTCAATCAAAAACACAGCTTATTTTATAAAACAACAAAAGGAACTATTACGTATATAGTACATTTCATCACATTCATCGCAAATTAACAAACAAAAACGAGAAAATAAACAACTAAAAACTAAATAAAATTACAAGAAAATTCAGAATTTAAATACATTAAACTAAAATTTCCCCCAAATTTATAACATATAAAATAAATATTTCATGAAAATTGCTCATTCTATTTGGCACAAGCAATTAACAAAAGACCCAATAGCCAATATAGCTGAACAAGGTGTTGATGTAGCAAAAATAGATTAACCCGGCGTTGGTGTGGTGAAAAAAAATTACGTTATTGGTGTGGTGGGGTATGACATACCCCAAAACTTTATATAGCACCAACCCCACGAAACAACACAAATATAAAAGATAGCAATTACATATTATTCCTCATTTAATTTTACGTAAGAAAATGCAAAAAAATTTAATGTGCAAGCAATTTGTAAAAGAAAATAACAAATATAAGAAAAATAAACGAAAAATACTGAGATTTATAGGTTGACTTCATAAAATGGGGTTTAAAAAAATTACATTGTATAATTTTCCAAAAACCATAGTCTGTTTAAAAAACGACATACATGTAGTTAAGGCTTGTCCACGAAATAACTTTTACAATGTAAAACGAAAAAAAGTATAGTAAGCACCGAAATTTCTAAAAAAAAAATTCGCTTTTCAGAATCTGTAAAATTTCAGCTATTAGTGGTCAATTGTATTTTGAAATTCAAAGTGATTCAATCAAAATGGCATCTAAAGAAGAGAAAATTCGACAAAAAATAATTGCCCACTTTTTCGAAAATCCAACGGCTTCGTACGCATTGTTGGGAAGACTAGCCAAAGTTTCCAGGGCAACAGCTAGAAATGTGGTAATTAAATACAAGAAGGACCTGTCCATATCCCGTATCCTCGGAGCCGGACGAAAAAAAGGTTTCGTCTATAAAGATATAGCTCGTAAGGTGAAAGTTTCTCTGGAAAAAAATCCAAACCAATCTTTACGAGATTTGGCACGAAAATTCGAAGTTTCGAAATCATACATTGCGAAAATTAAAAGACACTACGAGCTCAAATCTTTCGTTGTTCAAAAAGTGCCAAATCGTAACTCCGAAGTGGAAAAGCGTGCCAGAAATCGAGCCCGAAAACGTTTATCGAATAATCTGTGTCGTTTTAAAGGCTGCGTGTTAATGGATGACGAAACGTATGTCAAAGAAGATTTCAAACAGCTTCCAGGTCGAGGATATTACACAGCATACCTGAAGGGTAGCGTTATGAAAAGGTTCAAGTATAAACGGATGGACAAATATGGTAAAAAGTATATGGTTTGGCAGGCCATATGCAGCTGTGGCAAATACACTCGTCCTTTTGTTACAACTGGCAGTCTTAACAGTAAAATTTACTTGAAGGAATGTCTCAACAAACGACTTCTGCCATTGTACAGAGAGCACGCTGTTCCACCTTTATTTTGGCCAGACTTAGCAACAGTCCACTATGCAGAAATTGTCAAAGAGTGGTACCAAAGGAATACGATCCGTGTTGTTGAGAAAAATCACAATCCCCCAAATTGCCCACAGCTTCGGCCAGTCGAACGATTTTGGGCAATAATGAAACGAAACTTACTGAAATATAAAAAACGTGCTAAGGGAAAGACTGATTTTATAAAAAAGTGGAACAGTATGGCCAAAAAAATTGGAAAATCTGGTGTGCAACATTTGATGAGGGGATTGAAAGCAAAAATACGTAGATTTGTAAGAAATCCAATTGAACTTTAAAATATTTGTACATTATCACAAACTTTGAGTTATAAGAGATAATAAATACTCACACAAACATTAGTTCAATATTTTATTTAGTAGCTATTAATAATAGAAAATGTAAAAGTTATTTCGTGGACAAGCCTTATGTGACATAAAATTTTCGGTAGCTACGGTGAAAGAGAAGCGAAATACAGGGTCTCCAAATTAGCGCATTTTTTGCAAGATGTATAAGGTTTTTGCTCTCAGGCAAACCGAACATTGTGTGCTGTACTGATGACGTTTTGGTATAGCTTCGCATTATTTCAAGGAATGACAGAATCATGATGATGTACAAAAATAATATTTTTTGTAATATATGATACGATGAAAACGGTTGTCGTATGTGCTATTAAGTTCAATGGAACATACGACATTCGTTTTCTACGGCGATATAATGCGAATACTGAACTGGGAGCTTTTCTTGCACGTAGCAGTTGAACAGTTCGTATTTGCGTCTTATGTTTCCGTACGGTGAGTTTTTGAATAAATCGATGACTACTAGCCCATCAAAAGTATCAATTTGAATTCAAAATCATTTACACAAAAAGTTACGTTATTGGTGTGGTGGGGTATGTCATACCCCAATGAACTTTAGCGGGATGTGACTGAAATCTGGTAAAACTCAAGTTGTTTTTGGATAGCAAATCTGTAAGGTTGGACTGTTATAAATAGCTACTAGAAGCGATAGTGCCCACAAAAAACTGATAGGCGTAATATTTACAAAAATACAACCTCTGGGGTATGGTATACCCCACCACACCGATGCCGGGTTAAAAATATCTGTAAAATATTGTCCCCTTAAGTATTTGTCATAAAATCCAAACAAATCTAAGGAGAAACCCCCTAATCAGGCAACACTGGGTTGTAACGTATAATAAAAATGTAATAAATATACAAAGCGAGATATGAAAAAGACAGTGCGATTCAGCTGCAAATAAAAACAAACAAGAAATGAAAGCAGGAAAATCGACCAAAAAAAACCGATGTGGCATCGGCCAAAAAAAGCCGATGTGGCATCGGCCAAAAAAGGCCGAAGCCGATGCCGATGCCGATTCTTTTTTTTTTGGCCGATGCCGATACTAGCCGATGCCGATACCAATTTTATTGGCCGATACTAGCCGATGCCGATGCCGATGCCGATTAATCGGTCGGACTCTAATGATAATAGAATTTCTCGGCGACAATTACAAAAGATCCAGTTTCGATTCATCCATCGCTGTCCCGTTTGCATCACCAAGAAAACTTCCTAGCATAGATCTGCCAATATTCGCAGGAAAATATGCGGAATACAGAAGTTTCATTTCCCATTTAAGGGGAGGTTCTCCTCTTTTTTTTTTCAAAAAATCAATTTTTTTTTTTTGATGAAATGAAAGGTATGAATGTCGAGAATATGTGTGCAAAAGGATTTTTCGATCCGCAGCATATTTATCGCATAGGAGCGTCTCTGATGCGTCGAACTTTCGCGCGCGGAGGAACGCTCTGGTGCTATTTTACTGCGCGGCCAAAGATGTTTACGCGTTTATCTCAAAACCATTTTTTTCATCCTAACGTCAAGCGTAACTCATGATCTACTTATCCGAGTTACTTCATCTATAGCATTTCTTAAAGGGTATGATTTTTTATATGACTTATACCTAAAACAAATATAAACAAATGTGTAATAATAGTCTTTTAACAAAAGAAAAGTCGAAAAAAAGATGGTAAAAATTGAACTTTTTCTATGATTATGCATAAATTAGATGATTTTTTATAAAAATTATTCAAAAAATAGGTATAAGTCATAGGGAATTTAATATTCTTTACTATAAAAAAAAATTTTTGATTTCAGTTCACTACAAGTGGCTACAGCCTTGACGTTTCCGAACAATGTCTCGCTTGCAGAGGTTGACAAGACCCGCCATTTTTGGGCCGCCATATTGGATTTTGTAAAAAAAAAATTTTTTCTTGTATTTTAGAAAGATGGCTTAATAAATCATCAAAACCGTCTATTCGTGAGTCGTTTCATTATCCGACAGTAAATGAAAGAATTTCGCTTTATTTTCGGCCGAAAAGAGGAGAACCTCCCCTTAAACAAGGACAGCACGCTATCGCCACTAGAAAAGTTCAATCATTTAATTCGCTGCTTAGACTCTCAAGCAAAATACACAGTACGCGCCTTTCAAGTCACTTCGGAAAATTATCCAAAAGCCCTACAGCGCTTAGAAGAACGCTACGGAAATAAATCGTTAATTTTCCTAGAGCATATTTCAAATTTGTACAATTAGCCAGAAATGCAAAAGCCATCAGCTGTGCAGTTACGCAGTTCCGTTCGCTTAAGTCGCTAGGAATCGCGGAAGAGATTTGCAATGCTTTGCTTATTCATTTGATTTCCGAAAAGGCTGATAGTGAAACGCAAAGAAAATGGAAAGAAAGCGTGGATCTCTCAGAACTACCAACATGGGAAGCATTCTGCAAACTTCTGGACAGAAGGTGCCAATTTTTAGAATCATCTGATCCGAGCATTTCACGCTCATCGTTCCACACTCAGCAAAGATCCTGCGCGCTGTGCAAAAGCTTAGATCATTGGATTAGTGGTTGTGCTCAGTTCAAGGCAATGGCGCACGAGGCCAGATACAGCAACATCAAAAGATTAGGCCTATGTCTCAATTGCCTCTCTGAGGGGCATTTGGTTTCCAAATGCTCGTCGAAGAATAGGTGCAAAACCTGTAAGAAAGCTCATCATACTTTATTGCATTGGTTGTCAACGGAAACCAACGAAAACTCCTCACCTACTTCAACGACACAGCCATCATCGCCATCAGCAGCGGTCAACACTACAATTGAGCAGTCATCGGATCGAGTAATCCTAGCAACAGCGGTCATACTTAACATATACGTGATGGTTTGGGTGAAATGAAAATTTGTCGTGCGCTCTTGGATTCGTGTCTAATAACCGAAAAGTTTGCTAGAATTCTGAATTTGCCTAAACGAAATAAAACAATGGACATCGTCGGTGTAGGAGGGTCCTCATCTAAAATCAAATTTGAAACTGAGACCATCGTTACGATAACGAAGAATATAACATAAATTTTTTCATCACCAACCGCGTATCAGGAACTCAACCCGAAATCGATGTTGATAACATATACGCAAATGGAATTTACCACCAAACCTTGACTTGGGTGATGAAAACTTTTATCAATCTCAGAGTATTGACGTGCTTTTAGGAGCTGAGAACTTTTTCGAAATTTTACGCTCTCGTCAAATAAAGCTTGGACCAAACTTGCCGACGCTACAGGAAACACATTTTGGTTGGGTGGTGTCCGGACGCTACAAAACGATTGACAGACGACAACTTCGCTCTTGCCTTACAATCACTAACGACTGTGTTTGGTCCAAGAATAGTTTTTCTTGGCTACGTAAAATGTTTGGGGGTGTATATGTGCAACCGAAAATAAAACAACCGAGCGATGCGTGCGAATGCTAGATTTATACTGAACTATGAAATTCATGTGATGTGTGTACAAGTGAAAGAAAGGCTTGAGTGCAATAATGGGTGCATGTGTGTGTGTGCATGTTTACAATGAGTGCGAGAACAAGAAAGAATAAGAGAGTTAGATTTAAGTACTAATAATCATAAAGGGTGACCCAACATCCCGGGCCCGTTGAAAGGATCCACTTTCAAGACACTGGCAGGATGGCAAGTTTGTGTATGGGCCGGCAACAGGTTCCGCTAGCAGTGCGGAGGTTCGCAACTCGAACGCGACCGTCCCGTCCAAGTACGGTGGACTCAACTCGACCAAGTTTCCAACGTTGTGGTGGCAGGTTATCGTCATGTATGATTACTAATGTGCCCACGGCGAGGTTGGGTGCAGGTGCCGTCCACTTGACCCGTAAGCGTAGTTCGTTGACATAGTCTGCAGACCAGCGGCGCCAAAAGCGTTGCTTGATAGCGGTAACATGTCGTAACGATCCAAGTTCGATATGTTTCTATCTTCAAGTGAGCGTTCGGGTAAAGCGCGTAGCGAGGAGCCGACCAAAAAATGTCCAGCAGTGAGTACTTCGAAATCATTAGGATCTGCTGACAGTGGTGAGAGCGGGCGCGAGTTTAGAATGGCCTCTATCTCCACGGCGACAGTGCTCAACTCTTCGAAGGTTAGTCTGGTATTTGCCAACGTACGGTTTAGCAATCCTTTTGCGCTTTTAATTGCTGCCTCCCAGAGGCCGCCAAAGTGGGGTGCCCTGGGTGGAATAAAATGAAACTTGATAAATTCAGATGAACAAAATTTGTTGATGTCATTTTGAGTTTCGTGGTTGAATAGAAAGTCCTTTAGTTCTTGTAGATGATTGGATGCTCCTACAAAATTCGTAGCATTATCACAAAAGATGTCGCATGGCATCTTTCGCCGACCATCCATACGTTTTAAAGCGTTTAGGAATGATTTCGTTGATAGGTCAGAGACCACCTCAATGTGAACTGCTTTGGTCACAAAGCAAACGAATACAGCCAAGTATGATTTGGTAGGTGCCCTTCCTCGGATTCGCAGATAAGTGTTTATTGGTCCACAAAAGTCAATTCCGCAGCGCTCAAACGGTCGTGCTGGTTGGAGACGCTCATTTGGTAGCGGTCCCATAACTTGCTGCAGTAGTGTTGGCTTGTATCGGACGCAATGCACACAAGCACGAACGACGCGACGAGCCAAATCTCTGGCGTTGACAATCCAATATTCGAGACGTATCAATGCAACTAATGCTTTAGGGCCTGCGTGATAATTTCGAAGATGCAAGTGACGTACATATGTCGACACAAATTGTGAGTTGCTGGGCAGAAGAATTGGGTGTTTTTGACTATCTGGTAAATCAGCATAATCCAGGCGACCACCAACCTTAATGAGTTCGAAGCCGGTCGAACTGTCTATAAATGGAGTGAGAAATTTCAAATTACTTTTCAAAACTTGATGTTTCCTTAACAACTGAAAGTCAGCAGAGAAGTGCTGCTGTTGAAGGTTCCAAATTATACAGTGTGAAGCGCGTCGCATTTCTTCAGGTGATGGTAAAGCGGTAGTGAATATTGTTTTCGTTCTGCATAAGTCGCAGAACCGAAGTAACCAGGCGACGAGGCGTATACAATGAGGGTACGAACTTATACCATTAATGACGTCGAGAATGTAGTTTGCCTCCTTCATTATAGTGAGTGACGTTTTGCGCTTCTCCGCATTGATTACGTCCATGTCGAGATCAATTGGGGACTTGTTGTTTGGCCATTTTAACTTGTCCTGGCGAAGAAAAGCCGGACCGGAAAACCAATTCGAAGACTTAAGTTGCGCAGCAGGGCAGCCTCGAGATACAAGATCAGCCGGATTCTCGCGCGTCGGTACATATCTCCAATGTCCACCTATGGTCAACTCTTGTATGTTGGATACTCTATTTCCAACGAAAGTTGATAGGGTTATTGAATGTTGTTGAAGCCAATGTAATACTAGTTGTGAATCGGTCCAAAAGTAACAACTTGCGGGCTTATCAGCGAAAATATCTCTTATTTTGGCGTAGAGACAAGCCAGAAGATGCGCACCGCAAAGCTCAAGTTTAGGAAGCGATTGCTTCTTGACTGGAGCTACTCTTGACTTTGATGTCAGCAACTGAACTGCAACATTACCATCGGAGTCTTCCGTGCGAACATATATTGAGCAGCCGTATGCGCGAATGGATGCGTCGCAAAACCCGTGTATTTGTATGTTGCGTACGTTTGGCTGCAAGCAATAGCGAGGTACTGTAAGTGACGAGAGTGAATTCAGTGATGTTAAGCAGTTTGTCCAGGCTTGTTGTAGATGTTGAGGTACGGACTCATCCCAATCGAGCTTCAATAACCATAGCTCTTGTAGGATAATCTTGGCTGTGATTACCAGTGGTGATAGTAAGCCAAGTGGGTCGAAAAGTGATGAGGCGATGGACAATATTGTACGCTTTGTGACCGACGTGTATTCTTGTTTTGGCTTGAATGTGAAAGAAAAGATGTCTGTACGTTGATGCCACGTTACTCCTAATGCGCTAGTCACAAAGTTGTCGGTCATGTGGAGCTCCTTTACTGCTTGGCTTTCCATAAAGTCTGGGTGATTTGAGTGCCATTTCGATAATGGAAACTGTCCACGACGAAGTACTTCGACGACTTGACGTTTGAGTGTGTGTAACGTAGTGGCATCGTCCGCGCCGCACAGCAAATCATCAACATAAAAAGATGACTTTATGGTTGAAGCACCGATCGGAAGCTCTGCCATATGTAGGTCCGCTAGATAATGAAGACTGCGTACTGCGAGGTACGGTGCTGAAGCTGTCCCGTATGTGACTGTGTTCAACTGGTATGTGCGGAGATCTGAATCTGGGGAAGCTCGCCAAAGTATATATTGAAATTGTCGACAATTGTTGTCCATAAGCACTTGCCTGTACATTTTGGTGATATCTGCGGTGATAGCGTAACGATACAAACGAAAGCGAAGTAGTAGCGTGTACAAATCCTGTTGGATGGTAGGTCCCACTAACAATATGTCATTCAATGAAGTTTGCGTCGAGGTGCGACACGAAGCATCAAACACCACTCGAAGCTTTGTAGAAGTGCTGCTGGGCTTAAACACGCAGTGATGTGGGATGTAGTAATGCGACTTCTTCAAATTGGGTTGTGCTACTACTGACATGTGGCCAAGACTTTCATACTCTTCCATGAAAGAAATGTACTGCGGACGGATTTCAGGCGAATGCAGAAGGCGTCTCTCAAGCGCGAGGAATCGCCGGCGGGCGATGTCGAAGGAGTCTCCGAGACAAATAGGGCTGTCTTTAAATGGCAAACTCACGACTACGCGACCAGTTCTATCTTGGCGTGTAGTTTTTCTGAAATGCTCTTCACAAATGTGATGCTCTGGCTGAGTAGGTTTGGTGGGTGTGTCGATTGCTTCTAGTTTCCATAGACGTTGCAAGTTCTCGTCAATGGAATCTTCCGTTGAGAGCAAGCAAGACGATGTTGTGACATTACGCTCACCATAAAACCTACCGGAGACGATCCAACCAAACAATGTCTTTTGAAGCGTAGGTAGATTAGAGCCCAGCCGAATTTGACCAACAGCAAGAGCGTCAAAGAAGGCTTCTGTACCTAGTAGTAGGTCAACGCGGCGGGGCTTGAAGAATGTCTCGTCTGCTAGTCTTGTATTAATTGGCAAGTTCCAATTTGACGTGTCGATCTCTGTGTCTGGTTGGTACGCGATGTGCGAAATGATTCCAAATTGAAGTGAACATTGGAATGCTGAGGTGCGCGATTTGATGGTTGTAGTTGTACGGGACTTTATGTTGGTTAGCGATTCACCAATGCTACGAACTCCCACCTGATGTTTCTCACGACGAAGGCGAAGCTTTTGTGCGAAGTCATCGGTAATGAAATTGAGTTGAGAGCATGAATCGAGGAGGGCTCTCCCCAACTTGTATGTGCCTGTGGCGTCCTTGACTAACACCATAGCTGTTGCAAGAATAACCTGGCTGTCTTTCGATGCACCCATGTGCGAGTGGGTTGCTGCCGATTCTTGTGATGAGGTCTGCCAAGTCGTTCGGGTAGCTCCTGAGGGATGGAAACCAGGAACAGCTGATTGCGTCGGCTGAGCAGTCTGGGACGTTCTCTCATGATGAAGCAGCGTGTGGTGCGCTCGGTTGCAAGAGCGACAGCGGTTCCTTGATGGACATTGAGCCAGCCTATGGCCATTACCTAAGCAGTTGATGCACAGATCGTGTCTCTTTATTAGATCAAAGCGTTGATTCGTGTTCATTTCCTTAAACTGCGGACATCCGAACACCTTATGGTTGGAGCTGGAACAAAGGACACAGTTGGGATTAGTAATGGCAAATGAAGAACTTTGCTTACGATTATCTAAGCGAGTTTGCTTGCCCGAATCAGTGTTACGTTGCAGCGATGATTCGGAAGAGTGCAGAAATTGGCAATGGCGTTCCAAAACCTGTGTGCATTGTGACCAGGTTGGAAGCGATTTGTAATCCAATGATTCGTTCCATTTGTTTCGTGTATGTTGATCACATTTACCCATCACAATGTAAATTAACATTGCATGTGCGATGTTTGTACTTGTGCCCAATGACTCCAAGGAGCTAAAGATGGCTGACGCTTTGTCCACCAAGCTGCGCAGTTGTTGAGCGTTTGACTTCTCCGATGCTTGTAGTGTAAAAAGTGAGGTGATGCCTTCCAAAAAAATCAGAGTGGGGTTGTCAAACCGTTCCCTTAACCTATCCAACGCTTTCGGATAGTTTTCACTAGTAACTTGGAATGCCCTTACAGTTTCTAGTGCGGAACCCTTCAAGCATGTTAACAGATAATTGAATTTTTCAATGTTCGACAATCTTGGTTCACGGGCGATGATCTGGGTAAACGACGCAATAAAGTTTTTGTAATCTGCATAATCTCCACTAAAGGTTGGCAGAGACAGCCTTGGTAGATGCGACGAAGGCATGACAGCTGTTGCTGAAGACGTTTCCGGGTAGTGTACCGTGCTATTTACATCTTCTCCTAATTGTGCTTGGATGCTTAGCTTGACTGCGACGTAGCTGTCCTCCAGGTCTGCATGACCGTTGTCTATTGGGTCTAGATCCTCAATATCGGCTTGGACGGACAAGGCCTGCTTGAAATACGATTCTAGTCGACATTGTAGTTCAGCATTTGACGGTTTTTCGTCGGAATCTCTTATTGCTTCAACGATTGATTTGATGCGCGAGATGTTCCGCTTGATATTAGAACGCTTACGCTTGCATTCTTCGAGTGACATGGCTGCTGGGAAGCCGACGTGGTGTTGCGAAAAAAGTCCTACTGGGTCGCTGCCTGTTCGCGGTGGCCAACTGTTGGCGAAGACCACAGCAAAGCGAAATATGCAAAATGCCGAGCAGCGCAGCGTTAATGTGCGAAAGCAGCGAGTGCAGCGCAGCAGCGATGGCAGGGCAGCAGCGATGTGTTCGACGGCAAATCATACGATTCCGATTAGCGGTAAGTTCGTCGTATGATCAATTGGAAATGGAATGCAGCAACAACAACGCGAAGTGACGAAGCGAAATAGAATGTTGATTGTTGTTGGTGCTCCAGCAATTGAATAATAGCGAAATCGGCGTTTAATAACTTGTTGCACAATATACACGAGCCCCACGTTGGGCGCCAAAATGTTTGGTCCAAGAATAGTTTTTCTTGGCTACGTAAAATGTTTGGGGGTGTATATGTGCAACCGAAAATAAAACAACCGAGCGATGCGTGCGAATGCTAGATTTATACTGAACTATGAAATTCATGTGATGTGTGTACAAGTGAAAGAAAGGCTTGAGTGCAATAATGGGTGCATGTGTGTGTGTGCATGTTTACAATGAGTGCGAGAACAAGAAAGAATAAGAGAGTTAGATTTAAGTACTAATAATCATAAAGGGTGACCCAACAGACTGTGAAGATGAAAATTTAAATTTACAACTTGAACGTTTGTGGTCTGTCGAAAATGTAAATTCGTCCAAGCCCGAGTTGAGCGCAGAGCACCAAGCGTGCGAAAATTCGTTTGTGTTGCATGTCGAGGCAACTCAAGACGGTTGCATTCAAGTAATGTTGCCATTCAAGGAGGATCCGTCCGCGCTTGGCTATTCGTACAATTTAGCGTTGAAGAGATTCACTTCACTTGAGAGACGCTGGTCGCATGATCAGCAGGTAAAAGAGCAATACATTAATTTCATGAGGGAGTATGAGCACCTTGGCCACATGACGCGCGTGGAGAATGCGAACTTGAGTCGACCACACTACTACATACCTCACCAATGTGTTCTCCGGCCGAATAGCACGACAACGAAGTTGCGCGTCGTTTTTGACACGTCTGCGAAAACTACGTCTCAGAAATCATTAAACGAGATTCTTCTTACCGGTCCGACAATACAAGATGAACTTTGTATACTCCTTCTCCGTTTTCGCTTGCGGCTGTATGCACTTACGGCAGATATCGTCAAGATGTACCGAATGGTGCTGATACATCCATCTCACCGCCAGTTTCAACAAATTTTATGGAGAGAAAGTGAAGAGGAGCCTATTCACACCTATGAGCTAAATACAGTCACATACGGTATGTCGGCGTCTCCATTTCTCGCATTTCGTAGCCTGCAGTTTGTCGCTGATAAGTACCAGCACGTATATCCTATCGGAGCGGAAACGGTGAAAACTCAATTCTACGTAGACGATTTGTTGACAGGAGCTGATGATTACGATACACTTACGAAAATTCAAAAAGAGACAACGTTTCTTTTACGAAAGGGAGGATTCGAATTAGCAAAATGTCAATCGAACCATTCAACGATCAAATCAGAAACTGCACAAGGCAACATGAATTTGCAGGAGCCAGCCATAACGAGTGCGCTAGGCATTACTTGGAATCCGAGCAAGGATTTGTTCCTATTTTAATTTCGGCCGAAAAAACAGTACTCAACTGTCACCAAAAGAGCAATTTTGTCGCTTACGTCATCAATATTCAATCCTATCAGCTTCGTTTGCCCCATACTTATTCAACCAAGAGTCTTACTGCAAGATCTGTGGATACGAAAAATAGATTGGGATGTCGAAGTACACCAAAATACAAAAAACGCGTTTCAAAATTTCGTTGAAGACCTTAATAACTTGAATATCCTACAAATACCTCGGTATGTTTTATGTCCCGCTCCACGTAGCGTGCAGCTGCCCGGTTTCTGCGACGCATCCATTAGAGCATACGGATGCTGCATATACGCTCGTGTCGTAAATAAGCGTCAACGAATTTTCGTCAATCTCGTAACAGCAAAATGTCGAGTAGCACCAACGAAAAATAGAACGTTACCGCAGTTAGAATTGTGCGGTGCACACTTACTGTCAAAGCTGTATGCGAAAATCTCTCCCCTATTCGGGGAATTCGATCTCTCATCATTTTTATGGACAGACTCATCAGTAGTACTTCAATGGCTAAACATGCACTCATCGACACTGACCACTTTCGTAGGAAATCGTTTTTCCGAAATTCAAGAAGAAAAAGTCGGATGCAATTGGAGGCATGTTCCTACCGCCAACAACCCAGCAGACATCGTGTCACGTGGCTGTTCAGTCTCGGAGCTATCGAACTCAATTTGGTTCTCAGGCCCAGCATTTTTAAAAGAGGATGAAGATCGCTGGCCGAAGACCCACATACCTACCACAACCGACACACAAGTGGAATCCGCTATTCGAAAAACTGTTCTACAGTGCGAATTCAGAGAAAACTCAATCCTGAATTTCGTTGAGCGATCCAGCTAATACAATAAAATCCTCAACGTCATCAGTTGGCTGTTCAGATTTCGGGTGCATGACGAGGACCGACAGTTCCAGCAGGTAATCACCGCCGACGAGCGCAAAAATGCACTGTACTGCATCATTTGGAATATACAACAAAAATACTTTGCTGAAGAATTTAATTGCCTCGAGAAAAACAAAGAAATTAAGTCTTCGGCAAAAACACTCAGTCTATTCATACAAACAATCGGCTCGTTTCGCTTAAGGGGAGGTTCTTTCAAATTTTTTTGAAAAAATCGTTTTTTTCACATAAAATGAAAGCTGTATGTCCGTAGAATATGTGTACGAAAGGAAAGGGCTACTACACCTTATAAATCGCCTTGTCCGCACACGAGTTTGTTTCTTCTACAGTGTTTTCCCCAGTTTTTTCCCGGAGCTGCTATCTTTCAACGCGTTTTTCTCGGAACCACGTTTTCCATCTGAATTTCAAGGATATCTCTTGATCTATTGTTCTAATTTCCCTAATCTAAAGCATGTTTGAAAGGTGATCATTTTCTGTATGGCTTATACCTAAAACGAGCATAAGTTACTATTAAATTGTTATTTATAATTAAGGTTTAATAACAAAAAAAGTGCCAAAAAAAAAATTTTTTTTTTCGAGCGTTCACATTTCAGTCAATTTTTGGTCAAAAATCATTATAGTTAAGTATAAGCCATAGAAAATTTCATCTACTTTCATTTAAAAAAAACCTTTTTCATTTCAGATTACTACAAGAGGCTGTAGGCTTGAAATTCGGAGACGAGATTTTTCAGGCAGTGATCGACGAAAGCCGCCATTGTTCCGCCGCCATTTTGAATTTTGTTACAAAAAATATATCATATTATTGTATAATAAAATACCCATACAACCGTCAAAACCGGATGTTTCTATGGTTTTTCATCACGCCACAAATCATTTCCAAACTTAGGCCTTTTTTTGGCCAAATTTGAAAGAACCTCCCCTTAATTCGGGTAGGCGGTCGGTTGCGACATGCAAACATACCAGAAGATCGAAAGCATCCATTTCTACTACCGAAGAACTGTCACTTCGTCGAAGTATTGGTTCACCATCTACATGTCAACAACTTTCATGCGGGTCCGAAAGCGTTACTTTCATTTATCCGCCAAACATTTTGGATCATCGGCGCTCGAAATATCGCGCGCAAGACAGTGAGGTCATGCACGAGCTGCATTCATTATCGCCCCAAACTCTTACAACAGTTTATGGGTGATTTACCACCAGAGCGCGTCACGCCAGCGCGGCCATTCGCACGATGCGGAGTCGGCTTTTGCGGGCCCGTCCACACGTACCTCAAAATCCGTGGCAGGCAACCCTACAAATGCTACATAGCAATCTTCGTCTGCTTTGTGACCAAGGCAGTTCATATTGAAGCAGTCACGGATTTATCCACGGAGGCATTCATTGCCGCGCTAAAACGGCTCATTGGACGTCGCGGCCTACCTTCTGACATTTTTTGTGACAATGCCACAAATTTTGTTGGGGCCAATACTCAACTAGCTGATTTGAAGCGGACTTTCCAAAGCCAATTGTTCCAAAAGAGTATTGTCGAATTTAGCTCAAAACTGTTTATTAAATTTAATTTCATTCCACCCAGGGCACCGCATTTCGGTGGCATCTGGGAAGCCGCAGTAAAGTCTTCAAAAGGCCACTTGTACCGTACCCTGGCAAATGCGAAGATAACATTCGAAGAGCTGACGACTGCGCTTGTGGAGATTGAGGCGATCATGAACTAGCACCTTTATCTAGCGATCCAAATGACTTTGAAGCTCTGACGCCTGGTCACTTCTTGATTGGTGGCCCCATGAATGCTGTACAGGAGCCGCCAGTTGATTGCCACGACATTAGCCACTTGCAGAGGTGGAAACGAATCACCGCAGCAAAGCAACAATTTTGGAAGAAGTGGTCTGTGGACTACTTGAACGACATGCTTCAACGCCATCGTTGGACGAGAAACGGAAATGACATAACTAACAATACTCTGGTACTCATTTACGAAGATAACTTGCCACCTCAAAAGTGGGCAACCGGTCGAGTTGTTGCCACCCATCCTGGCAAAAACGGAAGAACCAGGGTAGCCGACGTGAAAACTGCAAAAGGGATGTTCCGCCGCCCAATACATAAGCTAGCGTTGTTGGTTAATCCTTGAAAGCCGATCCTTTCAACGCCCCCGGAATGTTGAAGCCGTTTTTTTTAATTCTAATATTAGTCAACATGAAATATTTTGTACTCATTGCAACGTTTAGAATCACTATGTTTTTCTCATTCCCACTCAAATACGAATTTGCATTGTTGTATAGTATACACTTACAGGTACATTCATCATTTAACCGTTTTGGCAACTCTCATATTAGTCTATTTACTGAATTATTTTTGTGTATCGGTACAGTTAGAACAAAAGATCACCTTAAATAAAGAATCAGTTGTAACATAGAAACAAAAGGAGAAACACGCGTTTTCTTCCACCCGTGTGCGCAAGTTTTTTGTTAGCAGGTCAAATATTCGCAAATAGTATCCACAGTTCGTACAAATATAATACAAAATATTTTATTTTAATATTATAAATCCAAAATTTTTTTCGTCGGGTTTCATTTTTTTTGCGTTGATTGGTTTCTCTTGTTTGTTTGCTTGAAGTGCTAAAAGGAATATTCCAACGATATTTGATATTAATAGAACATTTTAATAACACATAAAATTTGTTATGGAATTTTAAATCGGGTATTTTAAAAACCGACTACCAAAAAACATTAAAAAAACAAATTTCGGGATACATTGTTTAATTTTTTATAAAAATATTGAAACAAAAAGGCACTCTGTGCTGTGCATGAACGCTTTTCCAAGCATACTTTTAGGCATGCACTTTGAAGTACGGCAAATCTGGTATAATTCGCTTGGTATAGTCCGATATGGCAAGGATGGTTCTCGAAGAAATGGGCTGTGCGAAAATGGTTGAGCGCTTTCCAATTGGAAGTTGCGAGAAACTTCGGCGCGATAAGAAAACTGGTATAAAAGCAGCAGTGTGAGAGGATTGACGAAATTTTGCCGTTTTGTTTGGTCACACGAACACAATCCGTGTGAGCTGAAAAGAAAATCGTCAACCCTGCCAGCTTTCTCTCTTTGTGGAACAATTCGTATTGTGAAAGCAACTGACAAGCAAATTTGTTCCTAACGCGGGATTGTATTTTTGATGTACTTGTAAAAAAGTATGTTCGCAGTCTTATTGTACGAAGCAGTGTAAAATAAGGAAAAAATATATGAAATGATCAAAATTATTTAATTTCAATGAAAATATTAGGGAAAAGTTGTAATATGCAGAGATATAAAGATGTAAAAAAGAAATCCTTATCTCTTTGTGCATATGTAAAAACTAATAATAACTAATTTGCATTTTCCGCACCACCACTGAGGTATGCAATACGGCGCGTTACCGATTTTTTTTTTAACGATTTTGTAACATTTTAACAATTTTTTTAACAATGATTTCAGAGAGGAACAAATAAAAAAAAATATATTTAATGCGTTTGTTTCCCAATTCGAAAAAAACACGGACTAAACGGACCACAAAAACCAGAAGTAGCAGAAACTTATAAATGTCGGACAGTAAACAATTTATGTTTATATGTTAAGTATAGTCTGCTACTTCGCGATTATAAAATCGTATCAGAAAATCTATATATATAAAAATGAATCGTGGTCCATTCGACTGCTTATCACTCGAGAATGGCTGGACCACCTTGGATACTTCCTTCGGCGGGTTTGTTCGAAATTGTTACGTGAAGGTTTATAAAAAAAGAAAAGTCGGGAAAACGGGGCGTGGCGCCACCAGAATACATTTTTAGACAATAACTTTGGAACCATAAGTCACACATCAATTAAATTTATTTCACACTTACTATTTAATCATGTCCTTCGACCGACGGAATGGGGTGGGTATTGAACAAAGGGGTGTGGCACCGCCCATACAATTCAAATCTTCTTAATGGAATAGCTTCGGAATTGTAAGTCGCACAATATTGAAATTTGGTGTACCGTCGTTTTATAGATGTGTCATTCTACTGTTAAAATTTTATGGGCGTTGAACAAGGGGCGTGGCACATTTTTTATGCAGCAGAACTGTAAGTCGTACATCAATGAAACTTGGTATGAACCTACCAGTTAATCATATCTTTCGGCAGAGGGAATAAGGTGAACAAAGGGGTGTGGCACCGCCCATACAATTCATTTCTTTTAAATGGAATAGCTTCGGAATTGTAAGTCGCACAACATTGAAAATTAGTGAGGCGTCGCCTCATAGATGTGTTATTCCACTGTTAAAATTTTATGGACGTTGGACAAGGGGCGTGGCACATTTGTTTGACCCAAACTATCCGCATAATTTTGGAACTGTTAGTCGCACATGAATGAAACTTAGTACGAATTTACCATTTAGTCATATCTTTCGGCAGAGGAATGAAGCGGGTATTTAACACGAGGGCGTGGCTCCGTCCATACAACTCTAATCTTTTATATGGAATAGCTCCGGAATTGTAAGCCGCACAGTATTGATCTTTTATATGGACAGTATATTAATCTTTTTTATGGAATAGCTCCGGAATTGTAAGCCGCACAGTATTGATTGAATATGCCATCGTCCCATAATAATATTACCGATAATATTTTATGGGCGTTGAACAAGGGGCGTGGCAAATTTTTTATGCAGCAGAACTGTAAGTCGTACATCAATGAAACTTGGTATCAACCTACCACTTAATCATATCTTTCAATAGAGGGAATGGGGCGTTGGTCAAAGGGCGTGGCACATTTTTTATGCTCAGACAGTTATGCAGTACACACACACATCAGTGAAACTTGATACGAACTTTCCACTTAGTAGCACAATTCGACTAGAAGAAAGTTGTGAGCACTGGACAAGAAGGTGTGGTACCGCCTCCATTTTTATATACATAGATTGTTTGCCCTAATTGACTGACTGATTGATTGATTGATTGATTCATCATCGCTCAGCCCAAACCGCTGAAGCTACGAACATGAAATTTTAACTGTAGATACATCTTGAAAAATGAACCTCCTTTTTTGAAATTCGGGGTGTAAAGGGGCAAAACATCTGTTAAGGTGTTGTATGAAGAAAAGTGATTTAAGAGACATATTGATTTCGAACTTCCTGAGAATACTCTAAACAAAAAATAATTCGATACGTATTTTATAATTTTTCAAAAATCAAAATTTAACTGGACCAATAATGGGTGTTCGTACCACGAATCACGCGCGAATAAATACACGAATGCTGTTCGTTTCCAAAACGTTATAAAAATGTCGTTTAATGCAAAAGTGTTTGTACAATGTAGCGGTTAAATGTTTGTTCTACACAAATTCCTACAAGTTATTCCCTGATTTTTTTACAGCACTATTTGCTCCGTTCCGTTCACCTCAAAATCACAATTCCATTCATTCTCTTCCCTTCATCTTCCTCCCGTCCGAACCGCCATCTTCCCTTTCTCTGTCTCCTCTCCTTCGCCGCTGCACCGAGCTGCCAGATCGCATTCGCTGCACGTCCCTGCCACGCCGTCAGGCGTGAACATTATCCTCCGGCCTTGAGACTCGTGAGATCCCCACGTGGCTCAATCGGTTCCAACGGCAACAAACACAAACGTTGAATAGGTCGTGTCAGCGAACCATTGCCAGTCCACACAGTAACGTTGCGCACCACACCATCCTTCCCTGGGTGCAGCTCAGAAATGCGTGCGGTTCGCCAAAGGGCCGGCGGCGTTGACTCTCGCTTTATTATAACCAAATCTCCCACCTTGAAACCCGGCCGCACCTTGCGCCACTTTGGGCGCTGCTGCAACTCGTGTAAATAGCTATCTTGCCACAATTTCCAAAAACGTTGCGCAATAGCCTGACGCTGCTGCCAATAGTTTAAACGATCGCAATTGGCCTCAGGCGCAATGGATTCGCCCACCATTGGTACCAAGGGCTCCCCAATGAGCAAATGGCCGGGAGTAAGGAAGCTCATATCCTTGGGGTCCATACTGAGAGCACTCAAGGGCCGGGAGTTAAGTATCGCAGAAATCTCAGCCAACAGCGTCTGCATCGCCTCGACTGTCAATGTACGTGAACCCATTACGCGACGAAGATGATGTTTCATCGCCTTTACCGCGGCCTCCCACAGACCACCTTGGTGGGGCGCAGAGAGGGTGATGAAATGCCACTGCGTCCGGCGCTGTACCAGCTGATCGTAAAGATCCGAAGCCTCCCAACTACGAAGCATTTGCGCCAGCTCGCGCTCAGCACCCACAAAGTTGGTACCGTTGTCGCTCCACAGATGTGAACATTGCCCGAAGCGTGAGGTGAAGCGGGTGAATGCCATGAGGAATGCGTTGGTAGAAAGATCCGAAACAAACTCGAGATGCACCGCCTTCGTCACCATACACACAAATAAGGCGATGTAACCCTTCATCAGAGTTCTGCCCCGGCCACGATGAGGTCTGACCCAAATGGGCCCAGCATAGTCCACGCCCGTGCATAGGAAAGGGCGAGCGGGCCGCACCCGGCATGTGGGCAAATCGCCCATGATCTGCTGAGCCACCTTGCCATTGCTTTTCTCACAAACGATGCAGTCCTTCACTATCGACCTCGCCAACCTTCTTTCATTGACTATCCAAAACCGCTGCCGCATGACTGCTAGCAGCTGCTGCGCGCCACAATGATGGAGTCTCAGGTGTGTCTCTCTAGCGATGAGCCATGCGAGGCGCCCCTTCCCAGGTACAATTATGGGATTGCGTTGGTCAAACGGAAGATCTGCCTCCTGGAGACGGCTACGCATGCGTAAAATGCCATCGTGCACGAACGGGGCGAGCGTCGCAATTTCAGCTGCCAGGCGAACGCGTGATAATTGCTGCCCATCCTTCTGAGCCCGCACAAGGCATCGTAGGTCCCTAGCATAGTTATCCATCTGTTCCCGTTTGATCCACCATAGAAAAGCTCCAGCGAGCATCTTCAACACCGGCCGCGGTTAATACTAGGGGACCGGTACTTGTTGCAACCTCCCTAAATATCAGCCATCCTAATCCCGATTGTTGGGCTACCAAACCTGCAGCCGATCGTCGTATATTCGGCTGCATCATAGCCGTCCAGACAGACACACCTAATAATAACGCCACCGGTAGCGCCACATCGAACTGCGGATCAGCCAGCCTCTCCATCACCTCATCGGGGAACCCCGACACAACAGGAGTCCGTACCGGCAAACATATACCCAGCAGTAATGAAGGCAAAACCAGACATGATAAGGGCATCAGTGGCTGCTCATCGCTCATGGCTAGCAGGTAACCTGATATCGCCTTCGTGCACCCGTCGCTAACAGGGCCACCAACTGCCAGAATGGCGGCCTTTGTTCGTACAGTTGGGATATTATGTCTCGTCACATAATCGCTCGAAATCAAATTTGCTTCTGAACCCGTGTCGCAAATCGCTCGGACAGGTCCAAACATCTTGCCCTGCACCAGGAGTCGCACCATCGCTGTTGCCAATAACGGACGATGCACGTCTGCGTGATTAACCCCGTCAGGGAGTGACCTGGGCACCGACTGGCCGCTGTTCGTGGACACTCCGAGGCGAATGTCCATGCTGCTCAATAATTGCTAATCTTGCTGGAATGTCGTCGGCGCTGCATCATCTGGACCCCGATCTATGCCCGCTGCTGCTGAGATCATCCTTGCCTTAGGGCAGATGAGACTGTTATGTAATGTCCGATTACACCTTGGACAACCCGGCGATATACAACGCGCAGTTGGATGCCCACGACGCAAACAATTGTGGCAGACGCCAAGTCCGTTCAGTCGTTGTACCCGCTCCTCGCGAGTCAGCCGAGAAAACACGCTACAGCGGAATAAAGGATGATTTTCCCCACAGACGAAACATCTTAACGCCCCTGCTCTAGCTGTTCTCTCCAATTGCACCCTCTGCTGCTGGTGCTCCTGCCGTGGTGCGCTGCTACCTTGTGACAATAAACCGCTAGCGCGGCGCTCCAACCACTCCAAGAAATCGCCGTGCAACGCGGGAATACCGTTGATGGGTCTCGCCATTTCCCATTGCGCTCTAGATTCGGAATCCAGACGTGACTCTAGCAAATGTAATACCATCAGATCGCGCTGCTCCCCAGCGCTCAGCCTATTATCCATCGGACGCAATGTGTTGCATGCAGTGTCCAGCATGGCCCGAATGTCCAAGTGACTCGCTCGTCCTATCTTGGGCAACCCGGTTATGGCCGCGACATGCGCCGTCAGCGTCAAACAAATGTTGTCATAAGCCGTGCACAAGCTCCGCCAGGCCCCGTCAAAACTCTCATCTCTTTGTGGCCAAAAACCAAGAACGCGCGCGGCCGAGCCGCGAACACAGTTCTGGAGCCTGAGTAGTCTTTGCACATTAGTAAGTCGTTGATTATCAATCACCTCAGCCGTAAATGTATCACGGAAGCTGTCCCATCCCTGCCGATCGCCGTTGAAGACGGGGAGCCGATCCTCCGGAAGATAGTCGCCGTACCAAGCCTGCACGGGTGGCGCCTCGTGCGCATTACCTGCCCCCTCCTCCGGCCTCTGCTCCTACAAGGCCTGCCTTATGGCTGCGGCAGTCTGAATATATAAGTTCTCGACCTCAACTCGCCTCACCCCGCAAGATTCTTCGCTTAACCCACCCTGTCGCCATAAATCAATATTTTCTTCGAACCTTCCCCAAGCGACTCCTAGAAGCTCGTGCCTGCCATGCAAGCTCTCACCCGCTGGAAAATCGTTGCCAGCATCGCGCAACCAATCCGCCTGGCGCTGTATCACTTCCACCGCCTGCTCTATCCTGGCCTTGATTCGCTCCCGTGCACCGCTCCCTCCTGGATCAGCCGAAACCCTCTTGGGTAGGCCTACTGCCACTCTGCCAGCCTTACGTTTTCCGCGCCCCAACTGTTCCACACGCTGCTCTGGAAGCCCCGACACCTCAGGTATCGGCTCCTGCAACTCCTCGATGGGCCCCGTCCGCGCCCTCTGCTTGCGCTGACTCATCATAAACCTAGTGATAAGAGGTTATTAATAATACATGCATCCGCTGCTACACCAAGAGAAGCAACATCCTGATAATTAAACTCGCTGCTGGGCTGATATCAAATACGGCTCGCTGCTACCAACCGAATGCTCGCTGCTGAGCTCCTACCAACCGTACGCTTGCTGCTGAGCTGATATCAATGAAGGCTCGCTGTTGAGCTGATATCAAATACGGCCCGCTGCTACCAACCGAATGCTCGCTGCTGAGCTCCTACCAACCGTACGCTCGCTGCTGAGCTGATATCAATGAAGGCTCGCTGTTGAGCTGATATCAAACTACGGCCCGCTGCTACCAACCGAATGCTCGCTGCTGAGCTGATATCAATGAACGCTCGCTGTTGAGCTGATATCAAACTACGGCCCGCTGCTACCAATCGAATGCTCGCTGCTGAGCTCCTACCAACCGTACGCTCGCTGCTGAGCTGATATCAATGAAGGCTCGCTGTTGAACTGATATCAAACTACGGCCCGCTGCTACCAACCGAATGCTCGCTGCTGAGCTCCTACCAACCATACGCTCGCTGCTGAGCTGATATCAATGAAGGCTCGCTGTTGAGCTGATATCAAATACGGCCCGCTGCTACCAACCGAATGCTCGCTGCTGAGCTGCTACCAACCGTACGCTCGCTGCTGAGCTGATATCAATGAAGGCTCGCTGTCGAATGGTCTGCAAACTAACACTAACTTATACCACGCCTGCACCGAGCCCAAATGCGTGAAATGCAAAATTCTCAAATGCTAAAACCAAGTCACGCATTTCCCCATACAAATTCAAACCCACGAAATGACTCATTTCAACAAAACGACGAAGCAAATGCGATAAACATGACCAATTCTATCGAATGCATCACAACTAAAAAACGCCTTCCAACTCATACCCCCAACAACACGCTGCGCCAAAGCGCTCTTCCCCACAAACGTGCACCGGACCAAATATAACCTATTTTAAATTGTTCGCACATAACCTAACATAATACTCGCAACACGTGCGAGCCCTGTGCTATTCAACCAAGCCCCCCCAACCACATAATCACACCGTCCCACCAAACGACAATGAAGCCCCACCACGATCCACAGCCAGCTCCTCCGCTCATACACACACCCAAACTGCACCACTAACACTTCGTTCAATAATGTGTGTGACTGACACATAGATGGCGGCACTAATACTAAATCAATATTTTTTTTTCGAAATTGTGAACCTTTTTAGGCTTACTGTCAAAATTATATGTCAATCCGACCATTAGTTTACAAGTTACAGTGCTTTAAGTGACACTACTTTTGAGTTTTCAAAAAAAATGAATTCAAAGCAACTCCGTGTGCTGATTTATCATTGTTTTTTAATGAAAAAAAATACTGTTCAATGCCAAAAATGGCTTGAAAAACATTATTCGGACTCTGCTCCATCCATTTGTTATTGGTATGCCGAATTCAAACGTGGTCGTACAGACACCGATGACATTCCATCTACTGGACGGCCAAATGACGCTGTTATTCCGGAAAACGTTGAAAAAACACTGAAAATCATTATGTCCGACCGTAAAGTGAGAGTGGGGGAGATTGCTGACATTCTAAAGATATCAGCAGGCAGTGTACACACCATAATACACGAACATTGGGTTATGAAAAAGGTGTTTTCGAAATGGGTGCCGCGTTTGCTCACACCGGAGCAAAAACAACAACGAATCGATGATTCAAAGAGCTGTTTGGACATGTTTACGCGCAACAAGTCGGAGTTTTTGCGTCGGTACATCACAATGGATGAAACATGGATCCACCATTTCACTCCAGAGTCAAATCGGCAGTCTGCTGAGTGGCATGCAACCGGTGAAAGCCGCCCAAAGCGTCCAAAGGCACAAACATCGGCTGGCAAGGTTATGGCGTCAGTATTTTGGGATGTGCACGGAATAATATTCATCGACTATCTTGAGAAAGGGAAAACAATCAATAGCGACTATTATATAGCGTTGTTGGAACGTTTGAAAGAAGAAATCGCGATTAAGCGGCCCCATAATAAGAAGAAAAAAGTGTGGTTTCACCAAGACAATGCACCGTGTCACAAGTCGATGAAAACAATGGCAAAAATTCATGAATTGGGCTTCGAATTGCTTCCTCATCCCCCGTATTCTCCAGATCTGGCCCCCAGCGACTACTGGCTCTTCGCAGACCTCAAAAAGATGCTCCGTGGTAAGAGATTTGGCTCAAATGATGAAGTAATCGCCGAAACTAACGCCTATTTTGAAGGCAAAGGAAAATCGTTCTACAAAGGCGGTATCGAAAGATTGGAAAAGCGTTGGAATGATTGTATCTCCCTAAAAGGGGACTATGTTGATGAATAAAAACGAATTTTGGCAAAAAAATGTGTTTTAATTAGTTAGTCACAAACATTATTGAACGAAGTGTTATCACTCCTTCAGCTCTCCAATATTCGGCTCGATGGACCAAAAATGTTCGTACCACGAATCACGCGCGAATAAATACACGAATGCTGTTCGTTTCCAAAACGTTATAAAAATTTCGTTTAATGCAAAAGTGTTTGTACAATGTAGTGGTTAAATGTTTGTTCTACACAAATTCCTACAAGTTATTCCCTGATTTTTTTACAGCACTATTTGCTCCGTTCCGTTCACCTCAAAATCACAATTCCATTCATTCTCTTCCCTTCATCTTCCTCCCGTCCGAACCGCCATCTTCCCTTTCTCTGTCTCCTCTCCTTCGCCGCTGCACCGAGCTGCCAGATCGCATTCGCTGCACGTCCCTGCCACGCCATCAGGCGTGAACAATGGGTTAAGATTTGTTTAAGGGTAGACTCGAAAAAAACATGAACCGATAGGCCTATTGACTTCAAAAATTATAAAAATACTTGAAATAAAAAAATTATACACGCGTTTCTCATTATTTTCAAAATCGAAATCTAACTGGATCAACGACGGGTTAAAAGTATGTATGAAGAAAATTTTGGCCTTTTAACTTCAAACTTGGTGAAAGTACTTTAAATGTAAAATAACTCGATACGTGTTTTTCATTTTTTCCAAATATTAAAATCGGACGGGATCAACGACCGGTTAAAAGTTTGTATGGCGAAACTGTAAAAAAAAATGAATTAACGGGCCCACTGACTTCAAACTTTGTGAAAGTACTCTGAGTGAGAAACAATTTGACACGTGTTTTTCACTTGTTGACCCCAATGGGTTAACAGTTTGCATGGAAACACGATTTATTGGTCCTTTTGACTTCAAACTTGGACAAAAAGCATTTAAATCGGGAAATAATTACAATGTTTTTTTTTCATATTTTTGAAAATCGAAATCTACCGTGGTAAACTAAGGGTTAAGATTTTGTTTAGAGTAAACGTGAAAACTCATGATTTAAAGGGCCTTTTGACTTCACAATTTTTAGAACCACTTGGCATCAAAGATAATAGACAGAGATAATAGAGTTTTTATTTAAATCAAAATGGGTTCAACCATGCGTTCAAAATATGTATCGGGTGAAAGAAGAGAGCTTGCGTGCGAAGCCGCGGGGCCCAGCTAGTATATGTATATATATGCATATATCTATATTATAATATAATTGCGACAGCCATATTTTGCTATCTCTTTTTATAAGGGTGCGCATATTATATATACATATATATATATACATATACAGTTGCGGTCAAAATAATAGTAGTACGCGTAAAACGAAAAGAAAATTAAGAAAAAATAATCTGCTTTTCTTTACAAATATTAATTTGGTATTTTTTTTAACAAGTTATAAGTGTTAACAATGCAATCATAAAAGAAAACTTAAGAATTAAACTCAGTTTGGTTTGATTTAAATTAAATGCGTCAAAAGCTCCAAAATATGGACGGTCAAAAAAATAGTAGTTCGCTTTACTTTCATAAAAATGAAGCAAAATTTGTGTTTCATTTTAAAAGATTTAGTGGTTAAATAGTAATAACGTAATTTTTCTTCAAATTAATATTTAGTTGCGTGACTGTTGTTTGGCTATTACTGCAGCACAGAGCCGATGCATTGAAATAACCAAATTTTCATATCTTTCTCTAGGGGCGTGGTCTACTGCTTCTCAAAGTTGATTATTATTTAAAAGATTATTGTGAGCAACTGCTCTCTTCACGTCACACCACAAATTTTTAATTATATTGAAGTCTGGTGATTGTGCGAGCCATTCTATAACCCTAATCCTGCTTTTGCGAAGCTCCTTTCATGCGACCTTTCTTGTATGCTTTCGGTTATAATCCTGTTGGAAGATCCAAAGCATTGGCGTTTTTTCACGGACATACGGTAGCACGATTTCCCGCAAGATTCGTACACACACACATCGATCCATCGTTTTCTTGATCAAATAAATAGCGTCACCTCCATAAAACGTAAGACATGCTGAATAAATAAATGCATGTCTTACGTTTTATGGAGGTGGCGCTATTTATTTGACATACGGTTGCACGATTTCCCGCAAGATTCGTACAAGTTGGCGCCCCACGTTGGGCGCCAGTTAAATAAATGAAATAACAGAACCGTTTCGGTTGGAATGAGTTTTATTACTGACTTTTAAATTTTGGCTGCACCGCCAGCGCACCAGCTCGGCTGCCGGTGCAGTGAAAGAACATGTGAACTGCATTGTCAGCAAAGTCTCACGCTTTGGCTGGCAATGCAATAGGAGACATGTGAAGCTCGGCGGATGGTATTTGACTTATTTTTAAAACTCAGCATTTGGACAAACCTGAGGCCGTGCTAACTACCCCCCTTCTTAAGAGCTGGCGTCCCCGCCTGCTTGATAAGAATTTTTGCACTTTGCCACCAAATTTGTTTCAAAGACTGGGACTAAGTTATTATGAACGACCGGAAAAAGATTTAGCAGCTCACATATCTCCTTTACAATCGGATACTTAATTATAAATACAATAAATTCTTTGTTTTGCATTACATTAACTGATGCTACACTTAATAATTCGCTTATTGTAAGTGCCGAGTGCGTTGAACCCTCCAGCTCCCTGCTTACTGGTGTTGGTGTGAAACTTCTTCAGCTCCCTGTACCGGAACCACTCCTTTTAAAAGGTCAGAATTTTTTTTAATGTAGTTTATGGCTGCTGCTGGATGTTGTGGCAAGTGATTGTTCTTTAGCGTTCTGTTTTCTTGCTTTTCCTTTTAAAAGGTCAAAATTTGTTTAATGTAGTTTTGGCTGCTGCTGGATGTTACTGTTGCTGGCAAGTGATTGTTCTTTAGCGTTCTGATTTTCTGCTTTTCCTTTTAAAAGGCCAAAATTTTTTTTTATGTAGTTTTTGGCTGCTACTGGATGTTGACTTCTTTTTCGCCTATGCGAAACTGCACTTTATGTTCTGCTATGCAAAAACTGCACTATCTTTTTTTCACTATGTGAAAGTTTCTTTTAGTATTTCTATTATTTTCGTTTTACGAAGCTTTGCACTTGTATGTGTTTTTCCACTATGTGGAAGTTTCTTTTAGTATGCGAAACTGCACTTTATGTTTTGCTATGCAAAAACTGCACTATGTTTTTCCACTATGTGAAAGTTTCTTTTAGTATTTCTAATATTTTCGTTATACGAAGCTTTTTTTTGCACTTGTATGTGTTTTTCCACTATGTGGAAGTTTTTAGCACTTTAAGTCTTTTCCACTATACAAAGGCTTGACAGACTATGTCTTTCGTTTTTAGTTGGGCGCCAGTTGGCGCCCCACGTTGGGCGCCAGTTAAATAAATGAAATAACAGAACCGTTTCGGTTGGAATGAGTTTTATTACTGACTTTTAAATTTTGGCTGCACCGCCAGCGCACCAGCTCGGCTGCCGGTGCAGTGAAAGAACATGTGAACTGCATTGTCAGCAAAGTCTCACGCTTTGGCTGGCAATGCAATAGGAGACATGTGAAGCTCGGCGGATGGTATTTGACTTATTTTTAAAACTCAGCATTTGGACAAACCTGAGGCCGTGCTAACTTACACATACACATCGATCCATCGTTTTCTTGATGGTGGCGCTATTTATTTGATCAAGAAAACGATGGATCGATGTGTATGTGTACGAATCTTGCGGGAAATCGTGCTACCGTATGTCCGTGAAAAAACGCCAATGCTTTGGATCTTCCAACAGGATTATAACCGAAAGCATACAAGAAAGGTCGCATGAAAGGGATTAGGGTTATAGAATGGCTCGCACAATCACCAGACTTCGATATAATTAAAAATTTGTGGTGTGACGTGAAGAGAGCAGTTGCTCACAATAATCTTTTAAATAATAATCAACTTTGAGAAGCAGTAGACCACGCCCCTAGAGAAAGATATGACAATTTGGTTATTTCAATGCATCGGCTCTGTGCTGCAGTAATAGCCAAACAACAGTCACGCAACTAAATATTAATTTGAAGAAAAATTACGTAATTACTATTTAACCACTAAATCTTTTAAAATGAAACACAATTTTTGCTTCATTTTTATGAAAGTAAAGCGAACTACTATTTTTTGGACCGTCCATATTTTGGAGCTTTTGACGCATTTAATTTAAATCAAACCAAACTGAGTTTAATTCTTAAGTTTTCTTTTATGATTGCATTGTTAACACTTATAACTTGTTAAAAAAAATACAAAATAAATATTTGTAAAGAAAAGCAGATTATTTTTTCTTAATTTTCTTTTCGTTTTACGCGTACTACTATTATTTTGACCGCAGCTGTATATATATATATATATATATGAATATGTATATATAATATATGTTTATATGATATGCGCACCCGTATAAAAAGGGATAGCAAAATATGGCTGTCGCAATTATCGCAAAAACTCCTCTTGAGCTTTCATCAAATTCACATTTCATTCGAATTTCACGAATAAAATTCAATAAAAGCTGAATAATAAATGTGTTAAACACGTATTAAGGGGCACAACTAGTTTGACCGCCTGAAAAAAGGAGATTTTTGTGAATTTTGAATTTTGTGAAGTATTGCATCGAATGTTATAAAATTTTGCAGATATATTTATGCATAAATAATGAATGAAAAGTAATTTTTTCAAATGAAAATATTCGATTTTCAGCAAGTTATCCACCATCTCCTGAGTCTTAAAAAAAAAAACGTTCTCCCACTGCTGCAGTGATTGTAGCCTTCGCAGTGCCTGAAATCAAAAAAACTAAAAATTTTACTTAACTAGGTTATATTTCCTATACAATGACCCTCGGTTGTAAAAAAAAATAAAATGCAACAAAATGGCGGTTTTTTGAAAAAAATTAAAATTTTGCTGAAAAATTTGATGGTTTCTGGCCTGGCATAATTATACTTTTCATCCTATCATTAAACTGGAGGGTCATTGTATGGAAAAACAAATACACAATAAGCTAAAAAAAGACCCAAGTCGATCGGATGATTTGTTATCAAGTTACAGCTGCAGCAAATTTGAAAAATGTAGTTTTGAGAAAAACGCGTTTAAAGTTTTAAAACCGTGTTACCGCGTAGTGAACGAGACGGATTTGAGGCTCTGTATCTCAGAGACTTTTACGAATTCGACAAAATCCGTTCGTATACTTTTTCTATGATAGTTATACTATAAAAATATGAAATAAAACAAAAAACGAAATTTTCAAAATTTCAAACTAGTTGTGCCCCTTAAAACACTTTTAACTGGTTTTCGGGAAATATTGTAATTTTTTAATCATTTTTCTTCCAAAAGATTACATAGTTACAAAGAAATTAAAATTGATTTTCCTATGTTTAAAAAATAGAAAGTAAACGCAACCCTCGCCATGGCCCTTGTATGGGAAATCAACAGTACGTTCCTGTGCAACCTCAGGGTCTGATGTTTGGCAAAATCAACCCTGGGGTCTGATGTTATCGGTGTATTAGTGCGGATTTTGAGTATGTATTGTGGTCGAGCGTTCTCAGTTTCACATCATGTTATCATTGGAGTCGAGTCTGTGTTGAGCAAGCAAAGTGGTAACAAGTGTAGATACAAGGAAGTGTAAATCTGTAAATAAAGTGATTGTTGATTTCTGACTGCGTTTTTGCGCTGAGTACTTGAAGTTGTTTTATTTTCAAACACAACTAAACGAACCTTGGGAAACTTGGATTTTCGTAACATTTGGTGTCAGAAGTTCGGATTGTGTTACTGAAGATAAACAAAGAATAAATCACTACATAGTATAAAGCAAAGTCGCTGTCGCTGTCTGTCCCTATGTATGCTTAAATCTTTAAAACTACGCAACGATTTTTTAAGCGGTTTTTTTTAATGGATAGAGTGATTCAAGAGGAAGGTTTATATGTATAATACATGTTTGTACGGCAGGTGGGCGTGGCACCTCTCATACAACCTAAATTTTTAATATGGTATATCTTCGGAATTAAAAGTCGAACAGCATTGAAATTTAGTACAGTGTCATGGTGTAGGCGTGTCTTTTCATCGGTAAAATTTAATGGGCGTTGGACAAGGGGGAGTGGCACCGCTCATACAACTAAATTCTGTAATATGGAATAGCTCTGAAATTATAAGTTGCTCAGCATTGAAATTTGGAACAGTGTCATTATGTAAGCGTGTCATTCGACTGGTAAAATTTAATGGGCGTTGGACAAGGGGCGTGGAACTTTTTAAATTCCGGTGTTACTTTTGAACTATAGCATTCACATCAACGACACTTGGTACAAAGTAACGATTTGGGCATGTCCTTCGGCATGGGGAATAGGGTGTATTTTGGACAAGGAGGCGTGGCACCGCCCATACAACCCAACTTTTTGATATGGAATATCTTCGGAATTATAAGTCGCTCAGCATTGAAATTTGGAACAGTAAACGTGTCGTGGCGTAAACGTGTCGTTCCACAAATAAAATTTAATGGGCGTTGGAAAGGGGCGTGGCACTTTTTAAATTCCGGTGTAGCTTTTGAACTATAGCATTCACATCAATGACACTCGGTATAAACTTATTATTTAGTCGTGTCCTTAGACAGGGGGAATAGGGTGGATTTTGGACAAGGGGGCGGAGCACCACTCATGCAACTCATATTTTTAATATGGAATAATTTCGGAATTAAACACTAAAATTTAGTACCCTGTCGTCTCATACATGAGTCATTCTAATGATAAGATTTTATGGGCGTCAGACCAGGGGCGTGGCGCATTGTTTGTGACCCAAATATTTTGCTGAACTTTAAGTGGCACAGCAATGAAACTAAGTACGAACCTATCATTTTCCCTTCCGACAGACGGGATGGTGCGGGTATTGAACAAGGGGGCTTGGCACCGCCCATATAACTTAAATCTATATATATATACAAGAAAGTGGCTGTATGTGAGTTACGGCATCACACTCAAACGGACCGTTTGGGCGAGACGAAGTTTGCCGGGTCAGCTAGTAAATAAATAAAATTATAAAAACAGACATGGTTAAACTCGAGCAGCTGAAGGTGGACCAGCTGAAGAAAGAGCTGGCTGCCTGGAATTTGCCGACTGCTGGCGGAAAGGTGGAGTTGCAGCTGCGCTTGCGAGAGGCGTGTGAATCACGAGGCATCGATTGGGCTGCACACGAGTTCGGAACGCAGGAACTAGAGGCGTCGGCCAAGGGGGAGGAAACGCCTGCTGGTGCTGCGTCGTTGCAAAGTACGACTGCAGCGGCTGCGCCACTACAAGCATTGGACATAAGCCAGTTGATGGTTGCACTTAAAGGCAGAGCGGATGGAAACAAAACTCCAGAAAAATGCGGAAAAATTTGAAAATGCGAATCGCGAGTTGTCCAGCAAGCTTCAGGAAAATTCTGCGAAAGTTGAAGAGATTTCGGACAGGATTAATGTGAAAGTTGAGCACCTGGAGACGCGAGTAGAACATTTAGACAAACGAGTTGACAGTCTGGAGGATTCGGTAAACAGAAAAATAGAGAGGTACAGCCACGAGAATGTTTGCCGCCGGTTCCGGAAAGTTTCGCCACCCGAACGGAAGTGCCTACTTATGATGGTGCTACGCCATTGGATACATTTAAACTGCAATCCGACTTAGCTGCTTTGGAAAGTCAGTGGACCGATATCAGAAAGGGTCGGAGATTGGCACTGGCGCTGAAAGGTCCTGCGGCTGAGGTAATGAAATCAGTTCCAGAATGTTCGAGAAGTGATAACGAGGCCGTCATGAGAGCGTTGGCAGCGAAGTACAGCAACGAGCACAACCATACGCTGTACTACTGTGAGCTGAACAACCGCAAGCAAAGAGCCAGCGAGACGCTGCAGACATATGCAGCAGACCTTGAGCGGCTCGTGCAGTTGTGCTAAACAAAATTCGGCGCTGATGATCTCGAGAGGATGAAGATTGAGTCGTTCATTGAGGGTCTTCATGATCCGAAGACACGTCGCAGTGCGTTGATGATGGGCAAGCCGACATTTAAGGAGACGGTGACCAGCGCGATGACATATGAGGCGACATGGATTGGAGGCACTCGGTATGCGCCTGCAAGGATACGCCAAATTCAGGCGGACAACGACATTTCGATCCAGGCCATAAGCTCTGAGACACCGGGCAGGCCACGGGTGGTCTCCTCTAAAGTTGTTTGCTGGGTATGTGGCAAGCAGGGTCACATATCACGAGACTGCCGCCAACGAAAGAGGTGTTCCCGTTCTCGATCGCAATCGCCTGAAGCGAGGAATACTGACAATCGAGGCTCAGCCAACAAGCGCAGGGCTGAGGACGAGGAGCCGTTAAACTAAAACGGGTCAGCCCAAAGAGGCGAGAGCTGATCCCCACAACCTGCTGCCCCACCGTCCTTGTCTCGCAGTTGAAACGACAACCCAGCAGCTTGACGATTGAAGGAAGGATAGATGGAAAGTGGTTCGTGTTGACACTGGATACTGGAGCGTCATATTCGATCATAAAAAAGAAGCTTCTGAAGAACTGGGAACCACTGCATGGCATACAGCTGAGGACTGCGACTGGCGAGCGTGCGCCGGTAAGAGGAAAAGTAACAAAAACAATTGCTATCGGCACCAGCAACCTGGAACATGAGTTCATCGTCGCGGACATAATGGACGACGTGATTGTCGGCGTGGATTTCATGATTAGGCACGGTTTTACGCTGGACCTGAAAGAAAATGTGCTGAGATATGCCAACGTTGAATTCCCGCTGCACACCGGCTATGAGCGAAGCGTGGCGGTAAGGAAAGTTGTCTCGTGTAAACACCAGAAGATACCAGCGAATTCCGAGGCGATTGTTTGGGCAAAGGTGGACGAGGACGATATGACAAGCCGGCTGTGGGTTGTAGAAGCGCCAAAACAAGGATACGACAACATAATAATCGGACGTACATTAGTGGAACCCAAAAATGGCAAAATACCAGTCAGGATACTCAACCCACTGAACACAGCCAGATATGTCGAAAAAGATGCGGTCATTGGCGAGTGTAGAGAGGCTGAAGCAGTTGTCAATTGCGAAAGCAGTCCAACCGGAGGAAGTAAGAAAAGCGGTTCTAACATGGACATAATCATTTAATCCATTCCCCACTCTTCAGCCAGTCAAAAGCAAGTTACGAAACCGTTTACAAGTAAGCATTGCCTTTTCCTTAATATAGGGTGTTTTTTTAGAGGTTTGTTTTTCGAATAGAGATAAAACTGGCATTTTGTGGTAAAATCTGGCAACTCTAATGTCATTTATGTTCAGTTTGGTTTGCCATTTCATCATGAACAGGTTGACAAAAGAACAACGCTTGCAAATCGTGCAAATTTATTTCGAAAATAATGGTTCAGTTCGCGAAGTTTACCGCAAGCTCCGTCCATTTTATGGTCGACATAATCGTCCATCAGAGCAAAATCGGTCCATCCATCGGTTAACCATGGGTCGTTTTCGCACTTCGTTTACTCTATGTGATAATACGCATCCGCAGAGACGTCGAACAGTGCGCACCGAAGAAACAATTGCCGCTGTAGAGCAAAATGTTGAGGAGGACCCGAATGAATCGATTCGCCACCGTGCACAGCAATTGGAGCTTTGTCCATCAACTTTAAAAATTGGACCTGTAGAATTGGCTTTATTCGAGCCAGCCGCGGCGGCCACATGCCCGAAATCATATTTAAACATTAATGGCATACAATTATCCTTCCAATAAAGCCAAATTGATGGACATTAAAACGATTTTCTTGTGTTTTATTTCAATTCGAAGTTCTATACCTCTAAAAAAAACACCCTATACAAAAGAAAGATTTCTTGAAAGCCAGTAAAAGTTGTGGTTATGATTTTAAGAATGATTACTATTTGGAATAATCTATCAGGTGTACAAGTAGAAAACCGCCGTTTTCCACTGGGTGGTGCCACCTTTGGAAATCGGTGAGAGAATTCCGATCAGAAACATCACATGGCAAGCTAAGATATCGGTTAACAACTCCACATCATCTCGCTTGTTTATTCTTATTGTCCATTTTTTTGTTGGTGCGTGAAGATGTCGAAATTTGAACCGAATAAGCGTCATTTGCGGGAGATTTTGCTTTTCGCGTTTTATTCGAAAAAATCTGCAGCTGAAGCGCGTCGAATGATTGTAGCAACTTATAGTGAGTCGTGTATCAGTGAAAGAACGTGTCGAGAATGGTTCGTGAAATTCAAAAATGGTGATTATGACGTGAAAGACAAGGATCGGCCGGGTCCCATGAAAAAGTTTGAAGATGCAGCTTTGGAGATTCTGTTGGATGAAGATTCTTGTCAGACGCAACAAGAACTCGCGGATTCTTTGGGTGTGACTCAGCAATCCATTTCCCTTGCTATACGCAATAAAGCCTCAAATTATGAAAAAAACGGCGGTTTTCTACTTGTACACCCAATATATATATATGTTTCTTGTTTAAATTAGAAGTGAATTTCAGATGTTGTTAAATACCCATTTTAATTTCGAATACAACTTTTGAATTATTTTTTAATAAAGATGTTATTAAATTTGCCTTTGAGAGTTTAGAAAAAAAATGATACAATTTGCTTGAATATGGTACACTCCTATGCTGATGTTTGATACGATACACTTGGGCCCAAATTCCATCACTGATCAGAGGTGCCAGCGAAGAGAAGCAAAACATGTGCATGCATGACATATGAGAGCTGAGACTTTGTTGCTTTATAACATTAGTGTGTGCGAACACACTAAAGGCAATGCACAGTAAAGGCAATTAAATTTACTGCAATGATACTGAATGCAGTAAGTTATACTAATAGAACAATTAGTGCTTTGTTGTTTTTGTAATAATCACGCATATTTTTGTGTTTTTCGAATGGTTTTTATTTGAAATTAAATTTCATACGAATTTACAAATAAAATATTTTCACCTAAATTAAAACTATTGTGTTTTATGGACATAAAAAATTGAACAGAAAAATTAAATTATATTTACTTGTGCATCTATCTCCTTTTTTTTAATTTTTGTTTTAACGATGGCGTTGGTTAGTTGATTGCTAGACTAAAAATTACAATAATATTGTAACAACATATACACTAATCACAATAAGTTTGCGTACAACGGGTACGTAGTTTTTTCATATAAAAATTAAATCACTAAAAGTAATTTTTCAAAAACAAAATATATTTTATTTCTTCCGTAAAGTTAGTTATTTTATTCCATTAAGATAATAATATCAAAAACTTGACCAAACTGTAAAAGAAGGGTCAAAGACAAAATATGTTATGAATTCACCTCAGAAAAAGTTTGCGTACCAGATAAGGTTATGTAGTTTAAATGTAATTGAAACTAAGTTTTGTCCAAAAATTAATAACTTTGTGAATATGCTTTTCTCGCTTGAACTCCCTGCAGAAGTTTCGGCGTACATTTTACTAAATTCGGTGTTTTTCAACGGTTATTTTGTTATATCCTTGAATTGTTATATTGATTTACTATATCTTTGAAGATGGAGTGTGGTTGGGCTCAGGGTTCAAGGAAACCCTTTATATGCTCAATTAGATGCATGTTAGGTGACTAGGGAGGAACTTTTTCAACTTTGTTGAGTTAGTTAATAGCAAACATAGCTTCGCATCGTATGCATTGCGCCTTAAGGTCATCGTAAAGTTGAATGAAATGTTGGAACCTGATCCAAAATTTTGAAACCTTGGCTTGCACAAGCTTTTAGAATATGTAAATAACCCCTCGGCACCATTTCTAAATAAAACAACACAGCCTGCTCACTCCTTTACTAGACATGCAGCCCCATACCAATGCTATGCTTTGCTGTTAATGTCAGATTTTTCTTATTAACTGAATCCTCTTCAAATTAGTTGATGCCTTTTAATGCCAAATATGCCAAACCATTATCAGAGAATAATAAATCTTCCTACTCCATAGATAACAACACATAGTCCTGGAAATCCGGTTTTCTAGACTCTTTGATGGACTCTTTCACGAAAGCAATTATGTGCTCCTTGTTAGTAAGCTAAATATGAGATCCTTACATGCTGTTATGTAGAGAAAATATTGTTACGAAAATTCCAAGCTCGTCTTCCAAGGTTCGTTTTGATTGTGTTGAAAATAAAACAACTTCAGTTTTTCAGCGCAACGTAGTCAAAACTAACAATCGCTTTATTTACAAATTTACACTTGTTCTACTTTACACTACTACTATTGCATGTTTCCCCATTGCTTGCTCAACACAGACTCGACTCACTGCGCTGCACACTGCTGCTTTTATACCAGTTTTCTTATCATGCCGAAGTTTTTTGCAACTTCCAATTGGAAAATGCTCGACCATTCTCGCACAGCCCATTTCTCGCGAACCTTGCCATATCGGACTATACCAAGCGAATCATACCAGTTCGCCGTACTTCACAGTGCATGCCTAAAACTATGCTTGCAAAAGCGTTCATACACAGCACAGAGTGCCTTTTCGTTTCACTGCCCATCACTTAGACTTGTTCGTCCCGAACAAGTACCCAGGCTCCGGCGGAGTAAGACGCCAGGCGCTCCAAATGGACTACTTTCAACATGGCGTTTCTGTTGCCGCAGCGTTGAACCCTGTACACCACGTCATTAATCCTGGTCACGACCTTGTACAGTCCTTCCCATGACGTTTGAATCTTTGGAGACAAACATTCCTTCCGCTGCGGGTTGGTGAGCATTACCAGATCGCCTTCCTGGAACCCTTCTGGGTTAGCCCGTAGACCATAGCTCGCTGTTATTCTGCTTTCGACTCGTTGAGTGCGGCTCCGCGATCTCCTCCTCGGCCCTTTCGCAGCTGGGCTTCTTACATGCTATTATGTAGGCGAAGTATGTTTTTTCATGACTTTTCTTATAAACTGGGTTTTATTAAATATTTCTGTACATTTTTGAAGAAATCGGATGCAACTAGCCTTAGATTATGATGCACTGATCGCAAAACAATCTAATCCTATTGCCTGGGTAGCTTAAGAAAATGCCCAGATCGTAGTAACGAAGCAAGATTTTCTGTTTTTTTTGTGATTTAAGATGGCTTTTTGGAATAACGAATGTGCTCTTCCAAAAATTTCTCCAATTTCACGAAATTGTCTGTCAATTTAGGAAAGATTTAGTAAGATTGTCCTTTTATCCATTGTTATTTTTTTCGCTTGGGTTCTATTGCTTTCTATATAATTTCAAGCACATATATGTTTAAAAATAATTTACAAGTCCGTTTACTGCTCAATGGAATAAAAACTTCCAAATGAAAATAAAAAGCATAACTGAAAATCCCCGTTATTAGTTTTGTACGCAAACTTATTCTGCTCCGTTTTGTGAGTATTATTTTAATTTATCTAGAACAGAACAAAAGGTTCAGTTAAAGCATATGGGGCATTCCACGTCAAGTGTTCCCACCTAAAAAACTCGATCTCTGGGATTTTGATGAAACTTGGTGAAGTTGTTGTACTATTAGAGAACATTAATTGTGCAAAAGGAGGGGAGGTTATTTTGACTGGTTGCCGAGATACAGGGGCCTTAAGTTTCGAGTACTTTTTTTTTTGTTTCATTAAAAGTCTCGTAAATTTGCAAAAAAAAAAAAACAAAGTACTTTTTCAAAGTATTTTTTTCTGAACTTTTCAATAAAAATTATGAAAATTTAAAAAAAAAAATTATTTGTGCGAAAAAGAACACGTTAAATTTTTTTTTTTCGATTTTTCATCAAATGCGACATTTTTAATATTTTTTTAAATGAGCTCAATCGGAAGCTGAGCTTTTTTCCTATAAGATGACGTTTATTTGAAGATGGGATGCGTAGAACTTATAAGTGTTTTACGGCGTTGAAATCGGCGCGACTTACGCTCCAAGCGCGTCAAAGACACTGATCAGCCGCGGTGTGGTGCCGTGATGTCGGCAAAACATTCAAATCAATAAAAATTTTTACCACCTAACCAACTGCATCTATTATATATTTTAATTTCTTAATTCTGTTTTATTTCAGCACTTTTTTATTTATAATCACATCAGTATTAAACAAAAACTAAATTTATAAAGTGCGTCGGTTATTAACGTTTTGAAGTGAGTAGTACACTTTTACCTCGACTTGATTTCTCTTCAATCAGTGGCTGTAAGTTCGTAAAGACCGAACACCTCATTGGGTTTCATGGTCAAGGGAAAACCAATGAGAGAAGCAAGGAAAAATGCTTAGTGAGCAAGCACATTGCAGAGCAGTGTGAGTAAGACAGTCCACACGTCTGAGTCCTACATTTCTTTTTCATCATTTTTTACGAGATTGCTCAGTCCCCATACAAACTTTAGTCACTGCTTCTATTATGGAACGACGGAGTTTTGAAAATCGTTGTTTTAATCCTTTTGAAAACAGTGAGCTTCCTGTATCACATAAAGATTTGAGAAGAATATGAGACAATCTTCGAGAAAAGTATAATTTCGTGCCACAAAATGCACGACTATGTGGAAGCTGCCGGAAAAAAATGACGAATCTTTCAAAAATGTCGCCTCTGCAGGGTCAAGTCGTGCCAATGGAAACGGTATCCGGAGATCAGGGTTCTCCGGACAGCGACTTCGGTGATGACATTTTTGAGCACTCTTTAGCTTGTAAATCTCGGAAAACTGAACGCGATTGTGATAAAAAAGAACACCTGTCGGCAGTTGAAGTTATCAATCAAATCAAAGAAAAATTCCTCGATTCGGACAGTCATTCAGAGCGCTTATTACTTCTTACTCTCGCACCCAAGTCTTGGGGCAGAAGAACAATAGCTGCAGAATTCGGTGCTTCTGAACGCCAAGCAAGAAAAGCCATGCAATAAGTTATGGAATCCGGTATTTTAACTTGTCCAAATGCCAAAAAAGGTAAAGATTTAGACAGTGATACGACAAAACTGATCCTTGCATTCTACGAAGATGATGAAAATAGTCGTTTGATGTCAGGAATGAAAGATTACGTTTCAATAAGAAAACAAGATGGGTCTCGTGAACATGTTCAAAAAAGATTAATTTTATCGAATCTTTCTGAGTTATTTCAACTTTTCAAAACCACACATCCGTTAACAAAGATAGGTTTTTCAAAGTTTTGTCAACTTAGACCACAAAACTGTGTTCTTGCTGGCGCCAGTGGTACTCATACAGTATGTGTTTGCGTTTACCACGAAAATGTTGATCTAATGTTAGAAGCTGTTAAATTCAAAGACTTGACTTGTGGAACTGATTTTTGTTTTGACACATACCACGATATTAATAAAACAATCACATGCAAGATTTCGACTCCAGAGTGTTATCTCAATGAATGTAAAAAGTGTCCCGGAATAGAAAATTTCAAAGAATTCCTCAAGACAGTTCTAACAGATCAGGACATTGAAACTATAAAGTTCCAAAGCTGGGAACAAACCGACAGAAGTACATTACACACCATAATTTCAAATGTAGAGGATTTTGTAGAAATGCTTTGTGATCGTGTGATGAAACTGAAGCCTCATTCTTTCATTGCCAAACAGCAGTCGAGTTATTTAAAATACATCAAACAAAATTTAAGAGAAGGAGAAATTCTTGTTACATGTGACTTCGCAGAAAATTATGCGTTTGTTGCTCAGAACGCGGCGCAATCCTTTCATTGGAATAATGATCAAATGACAATATTTACCGTCGTTTTTTATTACAAAGAAGAAAAAAGTGTTGGGCATGGGAGTATAGCGATTATATCTGATAATCTGAAACATGATACTATCTCTGTTTATGTTTTCCAGAAAATTTTGATTGAGTATCTGAAAGAAAATTTCAATCTAAACAAGATATTCTATTTTTCTGATGGAGCGGCACAGCATTTCAAAAATAAATACAATTTTCGAAATCTTTTATTTCATGAGAAAGATTTTGGTGTTGCCGCCGAGTGGCACTTTCATGAAACAGCACATGGCAAAGGTCCATGTGATGGTGTGGGTGGGAATTTAAAAAGAAATGCTATGCGTGCAAGTTTACAGGCATCCTCAAGTGAGCAAATTTTAACATGTACTGCTTTCTATACTTGGGCAAAAAAAAACTTTAGGGGAACGAAGATATTTTTCAGTTCTAAAGAAAGTAATGTAAAAACAGAGAAAGAACTGGAAGATCGATTTGCTTGCGCGAAAACGATTCCGGGTACACAAAAGTACCACACATTCATTCCTGTATCTGAAACAACGATGCTAGTAAAAAGATATTCTGCTCAATCGTCGAATGAATTTTTCCCAAAAACTCTAACAAAAAGTATGAATGTGTAAGATAAACTACTTTGTCAGTCAACGGCAAAAGGTAGATATAAGAAATGTACATAAATAAAATGGTAAAATTTTTGCTTATCTGCCGATTTTATTAATATAACCCACCAAAAAGTCACAGCACCAGCATCACGGCACCACACCGCGGCTAATCAGTGTCTTTGACGCGCTTGGAGCGTAAGTCGCGCCGATTTCAACGTCGTAAAACACTTATAAGTTCTACGCATCCCATCTTCAAATAAACGTCATCTTATAGGAAAAAAGCTCAGCTTCCGATTGAGCTCATTTAAAAAAATATTAAAAATGTCGCATTTGATGAAAAATCGAAAAAAAAATTTAACGTGTTCTTTTTCGCACAAATAATTTTTTTTTTAAATTTTCATAATTTTTATTGAAAAGTTCAGAAAAAAATACTTTGAAAAAGTACTTTGTTTTTTTTTTTTGGCAAATTTACGAGACTTTTAATGAAACAAAAAAAAAAGTACTCGAAACTTAAGGCCCCTGTATCTCGGCAACCAGTCAAAATTACCTCCCCTCCTTTTGCACAATTAATGTTCTCTAATAGTACAACAACTTCACCAAGTTTCATCAAAATCCCAGAGATCGAGTTTTTTAGGTGGGAACTCTTGACGTGGATGCCCCATATATGAAAAATGTGGATACGTTTTTATAAACAAAGAACCCATTTTCGAGGTCAAAATTAATCATAACATATTTTTGACTTGCCTGTACGCAAACTTATTCTGACTAGTGTATTTTTTATATTACATTTAATTAACTTTTTAATATAACATTTAAATATTACATTAATATTACATTTAAATTATTTATTTAAATAAGGCTTGTCCACGAAATAACTTTTACATTTTCTATTATTAATAGCTACTAAATAAAATATTGAACTAATGTTTGTGTGAGTATATATTATCTCTTATAACTCAAAGTTTGTGATAATGTACAAATATTTTAAAGTTCAATTGGATTTCTTACAAATCTACGTATTTTTGCTTTCAATCCCCTCATCAAATGTTGCACACCAGATTTTCCAATTTTTTTGGCCATACTGTTCCACTTTTTTATAAAATCAATCTTTCCCTTAGCACGTTTTTTATATTTCAGTAAGTTTCGTTTCATTATTGCCCAAAATCGTTCAACTGGCCGAAGCTGTGGGCAATTTGGGGGATTGTGATTTTTCTCAACAACACGGATCTTATTCCTTTGGTACCACCCTTTGACAATTTCTGCATAGTGGACTGTTGCTAAGTCTGGCCAAAATAAAGGTGGAACAGCGTGCTCTCTGTACAATGGCAAAAGTCGTTTGTTGAGACATTCCTTCAAGTAAATTTTACTGTTAAGAGTGCCAGTTGTAACAAAAGGACGAGTGTATTTGCCACAGCTACATATGGCCTGCCAAACCATATACTTTTTACCATATTTGTCCATCCGTTTATACTTGAACCTTTTCATAACGCCACCCTTCAGGTATGCTGTGTAATATCCTCGACCTGGAAGCTGTTTGAAATCTTCTTTGACATACGATTCGTCATCCATTAACACGCAGCCTTTAAAACGACACAGATCATTCGATAAAAGTTTTCGGGCTCGATTTCTGGCACGCTTTTCCACTTCGGAGTTACGATTTGGCACTTTTTGAACAACGAAAGATTTGAGCTCGTAGTGTCTTTTAATTTTCGCAATGTATGATTTCGAAACTTCGAATTTTCGTGCCAAATCTCGTAAAGATTGGTTTGGATTTTTTTCCAGAGAAACCACCTTACGACCTATATCTTTATAGACGAAACCTTTTTTTCGTCCGGCTCCGACGATACGGGATGTGGACAGGTCCTTCTTGTATTTAATTACCACATTTCTAGCTGTTGCGCTGGAAACTTTGGCTAGTCTTCCCAACAATGCGTACAAAGCCGTAGGATTTTCGAAAAAGTGGGCAATTATTTTTTGTCGAATTTTCTCTTCTTTAGATGCCATTTTGATTGAATCACTTTGAATTTCAAAATACAATTGACCACTAATAGCTGAAATTTGACAGATTCTGAAAAGCGAATTTTTTTTTTAGAAATTTCGGTGCTTACTATACTTTTTTTCGTTTTACATTGTAAAAGTTATTTCGTGGACAAGCCTTATATTATATTTACTCAGCCGCCGCACAGTGGCTCAATTTGTCATTTCAGGTTGCAAAATTAATAACTCCTGAACGAAATTTTTCTGTTGATTAGAAATTCATCAGGCTATTGTATTCTCAAAAATAAACTCAATCGAGGTACAGGGTGCTACGTAATACTTTGTCAAAGTTCGGCTTACTGTAATAAGAATAATGCGAGCAACAATGATAAGTTTTAGTTGCGAAATTAATGAAAATGCTTTAAAAAAAAGATGAAAAGTAATAAGAAATTTAAGAAATAAGCTGAAAGAGTCAAATTTAAAGATAAAAATTCATAAATTTTGCTTTCAAAATGAGAACCAGAATTCGAAAAAAGTAAAAATGTTAAAAACAATGCTAAAGCTTCATTAGGACTATATTTATTCGGTAGCACATTGGGTGTGCATCTTGCATCTCTTGCATCGAAGCATATTATTTTTTCTAACCACTCCTCATTACTCTGGACAAAATCGAATTTGGTACGATTTGCCGCAAACCATTTTAACTTGATAGTGCGATAAGTCCTGGATATCTTCTCTTTGGTCGTAGATGTTTTGGCTGCAGGCAAACTTCCTTCGACGTAACCAATTCGACGTAACCAGAACGAACTGCTCCTTTGTTTTCGAAATAGTAAATATTTCAAACAGCTTCGAATTTTTTAAAAACATTTTTGTGCTTCTTCGTCGCTTTAGTTGCAGTGGCGGAGTTGAAGTGATGTTTAGTTTAAATTAAATTCGAAACTAACTTTACTTGCATTTAAATAGCAGGCACTAAGCTTCCAGTAGTAGCAGGTACCTGCAGTTCTTAGGTTTTTACCCGTTGTGAGATTTTTGAACAGCCCAGACATATAAGTGGGTTTTAGACAGTGCACATAGATATAAGTCTGCTTTTTGTTTTTCAATAACTAATTGTTTCATTGGCGCGGTTGAACTCAAAGACTAATGGCGACTGACTGAGTTTTGCTTAAATTAAAAAAAAATTTTATGACAGACACAGTTCTAGTATTTTGTTAAAAACAAAAGCATTACATCAAAGGATACATGATAGCTGATTGCCGGAAATGAAAGCCAACTTGTTTTTCGTACGTGCGAACTGCGCATCCAGCAAAAATACTCTTTACTTCGAGCTTACAGCAATATACGCAAAAAAAAATGTCGACTTAATATAGAGTTGCAACCTTGTATCACATCTTAAATGAAGCCAAAATCCAAATTTGCATGCCCTGGTAACGATTATAATCGCGTGTAATTGATTTACTATCAAAATATTGACGAACTTGTTCGAATGCACGCACCCGAAAGCACAAAATTGCGCGAGGTGGCCACAGAAAAATCGCTGTAAAATCCAGTCGGGCAAAATCGGGCACCCGATCTCTTCAGGGCAGTACTCACAGAAGACTAGTGAACAATTTTCCCAAAGACGGAACCGTGGCAAGTATGGCCTTTTTTTGAAAGTCTATCGAAAGTTCAAAAAGAGTGATAAAAACAGTGCTTCAAGTGAGTGCCTATGAAAAGACAACAACAACAACAAACTTTTTTTTCTATATTTAATTATTTACTACGAATGCCTTCTTTTACGATGCTGGTGCAAAAAGTTTCAATAAATTTGCTCCTTTTCGTATTTTAAAACTTCAGCTTTGCCGAAAAAGTGCTGACATTATTTCACACTTTAAAAATTGCTCAACTTTGACAGGCTCTACGAGCAAAACTATTTGTCCAATTTAGTGAACAATTTTCCCAAAGACGGAACCGTGGCAAGTATGGCCTTTTTTTGAAAGTCTATCGAAAGTTCAAAAAGAGTGATAAAAACAGTGCTTCAAGTGAGTGCCTATGAAAAGACAACAACAACAACAAACTTTTTTCTATATTTAATTATTTACTACGAATGCCTTCTTTTACGATGCTGGTGCAAACAGTTTCAATAAATTTGCTCCTTTTCGTATTTTAAAACTTCAGCTTTGCCGAAAAAGTGCTGACATTATTTCACACTTTAAAAATTGCTCAACTTTGACAGGCTCTACGAGCAAAACTATTTGTCCAATTTAGTTAAGGTTTTCGGATTTCTTAGGTCCCAGCATTTAACTACCGGACAAGTATAACAGTTTCCCCCAAAATCGAACATGACAAAATCGACTTTTGCAACCTACGTCGGCATAATCAGCCACTGTGCGCCGTGGCTCAGTTGGTTAGTGCGTTGGACCGCGAGTCGAAGGCAGCGACCCAGGTTCAAATACTACCTGTAATAACACCTAAAAAATAACGGGAAAACTCGTTTTCTCTTTCGGTGGCTGTCCTCTCAGCTGGAAATGGCAAACCTCTGAGAGTAAAAATTGCTTATGAAAAAGCTCCCAACTCGCCGTTCGGAATCGGCATAAAACTGTAGGCCCCTTCCACCCGCGAACAAATTCACACGCACAACACGGGTGGTTGCGGGAAGCTAGGCCTTAGTCTCGCGTTAGCGGGCTGTCGTGCCAGTCAAAACAAAAAAAAAAATATTTACTCACATCATCAACCTCCTTTTTAATTGGTATGTTGTCAGAAACTAAAATGTTTTACGAAACTCCCTCACTTAATTACACGTGTCATGTAGCAAATTCTTCTTTTAATCACTCATTGCATTCAGCGTACAGGTAGCATTTTGGCCCGTTACGCACTGTCAACGATTCATTAGCAATGCAGAAAACAGTGCGTGCCTTACAGAGACAAGCAAATGAGTGTTGGCTGCTATTGCGGTTTGCGTTTTGTTGTCATTCTCATACTGCTCTCTTACTACAGTGAATGATGCCCATCAGTGCACACTGCACCGAATCACATTGTGTGTAGGGAGAAATTAATCATCCATTGCAGCTCTTTATTGCATACTTTGCTCAGCTGCTTCATGAGACAAATGCGATTTTCTGTTGGTTTTGGTACTAAATTAAGAACCTAATTTTCTTATTACTTTTTCAAAAAAAGCAGTAAGCATTTGTTTTGAACAATAAATATCTTTAGGCAGATGCGTATTTGTAGTAGTAATTCAATAGATGTCAATATAATTAACTGAAACAGAAAAGTTTTGAATAACAATTTTTAAATTGCTGTTTGTGCAGGCAATATTGATTATGTAAACATTGAAATTCGGAATCAATGTCAATGTAATTTTACTCCAGTGCACTGCAGTGCAAGGAAAAATGCTAACGAAAAAGTTGTTTCTTATAAATTATGTCAAAAATTGTATTTAAATATAATTTTGTGTATCTTCATAATTCTTAATAAACACTACAAATGTGTTTACCAACATATATTAATGTACACCATTTATATGCGCGATTTTTAAATCGGAATGCATTTGAGTTCGGAACGCATTTGAGTTCAATAAAACATTTCTTTACCTATTACTGAGTATATAAATGTGGCTAAAGTGGTAAAAATATTTTAAATAAAATCAAAAACTGTTGAAAAATGGTCCATTTTCATACCTTTCTATACTGAACACATGTAACAAAAATATCAACTCTACCTCAACTTCAATTACCATCTCCACCACTCAATGTTTAAAAATTCACCATGAAGACAAAAATCGAACTGTCATTGCTCACAAAATTATTTTTAAAAATTTTAGCCATTGAAAATTGTTTCGTCTACAGCTGCGGTCTCTATGGCCCCTGGCCAAATCGTCGGTGCACTAACTGCAGTTGGCCGGTAGACGTTTGCGGTGGAGCTGTTTGCAGCTCTGTGGACGGTGCTAAACTTCTACTGGCCGACGATTGTGTTGCGGTGTGGCGCCGACTCATTGGCCCGAGCCGCCCGAGCTGCTGCCTGAGTTGGCCATACTGGAGGAGTTGTTCGTGGTGGAGCGCGGCCCGGTGATGTTGAGCGCACACAGCCATATACTCTCGGCCGTGCAGCGCTACAACATATCGCATTTCATTGTTAACAACCCCCGATCAACACAAAATTGTCTTGTGTCCAGTCAACTTTTGTGTAAAAATATAAAAGATAAATTTCAAATTCAAATTTTAACCTGACAATAATTATGGTGAATATTTATTGCCGGGTAGAGCGCTTTTGCAAAGCATTCGAAATTATATAAAATTGTTTCATGATTTTAGTTGGAAAGCATCTAATTTGTAGGAATAATATTTATCTTTCTGTGCCCTAGTCATGCCTGCTTAAAAAGTCAGTGTCCGAAACATAAAATCGTTTTAAACTACACTTAACAAATTCATGAAATCTACAGTTTTTACAGGGTTTGTCAAGTGCACGTAACCCTGAAATTTAATGTATTTATTCACCACAGTGACTGTTTTACACGTGAACAACAACAATTTGACAGGAGCCTTCAGAAAAAATCGACGTCCGGTTGTCAAAAGTGTCGCTACTTAGGATTTACTTTGCTTCGGGTCGTCCTCACTGTCCCAACTCATTTTTTGCTGTCAAATAAATACCCGCCGTCACATAAATACCCGAGCCAATTACAGGGATTTCCAACAAGAGGTGGTATTTTGGTATTTAAACCAAAATGCCATTTTTTTAGATAAATGATCGGATGTTTATTTCATAATAAAGAGGAAGGTATGCCGTTAATAATGAAAATCAACATCAGCCAAATGGCCACCACGACCACGCTCACAGGACCATATCCTTTTCATGAAATTTTCCATAACCAAATCGCAAAGTGGCTGCCCTATGTCCTCGATAGCCTCACGAATTCTATCTTTGAGGTCTTGAATCGACGCTGGGCTGTTGGCGTACACCTTATCTTTCACGTGGCCCCAAAGGAAGAAGTCGCAAGGTGTTAAATCACAAGATCTCGGTGGCCAATTGTGATCACCTCTTCCAGAGATAACATGGTCCGGAAACTTTTCCCGTAAAAGAGCAATGGTTTCGTTGCTTGTGTGGCACGTAGCGCCGTCTTGTTGAAAGTAAACGTTGTCCAGTTCAATACCATCCAACTCCGACCATAAAAAATCATCATTCCAAAGAACGACGAGGAATCGACAAACCTGGGTTTTCTTCAACACTTTGGGCTACAGCAGCAATATTCTCAGTTGTTCTTGAGCGACGTGCACGGGTTTTATTCTTCACATCACTCACTTGTCCCAACAGCTCGAATTTTTCCACCAATTTCTGTATTGCGGTCCGACAAGGTGCTTCACGACGACCCAAAAATGCTTTAGTTTTGCGAACTGTGACTGCAAGATTTTCACCATTTTTGTAGTGAATTTTAATAATTTCAATGCATTGTTGAAGCGTGTATCTTTCCATTTTTAGTAATGGCGTAGTTTCTACTTGTCAAATGTCAAAGAATAAAAGCTTCAAAAGTGACAGCTACCGAAATACCGGGTGATTCAAAATAACATCTCTTGTTGGAAAACCCTATAGTGGTGTGTACATTAGTACCCATGCATCCCCGAAAAAATGAATATCATATACGTCATTCAAAAGAATGAAACATTCCTTTACTGGTACTACTGAAATGATCGCTATGCTAAGCACTATGCTTGATGGTGGAATAGGCTTGGAATTGCTGTAGATTTTTTTTCTTTGGAAGATGAGCAAACAAGAAGACTATCAACAATATCAAAATTAAAGATATGTATGTGCGACTATTGACCTTTTTACCAACTTAATTCTATAATATGTACGTAATACATACGTGGGTGGTCTGATAAGTACTTAACCTTCAAAAGAAAAACGAAAATTTTGGAAAAGTGGCGATTTATTTCTCAACATAGTCTCCTTTCAACTTGATACACTTGACCCAGCGATGCTCCTACTTCTTTAACCCGTCTGAAAAATACGTTTTCTGGATGGGGCAGCTGTTCGTAGCCTATGCGACCAATTTGGCGAATCACCGACCGATATTGCTCTTTTTCCATTTTTCTAAAATCCGCGGACACGTTCGTTTCCACACGCGGTCAAAACAAAACTAAAAATCCAATATGGCTGAAATTTTGACAGTAGCCGTCTACGAGGATATACTACACGATAGTAAATTTCTCTTACGATAGTGGCACCATCGGGCGGTGGGGCTAAGTACTTATCGGACTGCCCACGTACATAGTTTTTGAATTTTATCTTTCTGCATATTCTGACTGTTCTTATACGATTGTTACTACCAACAACATTTTTACATTTCTTTAACACTAGAACTACCAGGAGCGGTTATTGACGGTTTTAAGTTTTTGATTAACCGTAGCTCGAAAACGGTTTAAGTTACGAATCTGATTCTCCTTGACTTTTAATATTTTGCACTAAGCTCAATATTCTAAAATTTTGCAATCACTGCGCCGATCTGTTCTCTTTATATCATCAATTTTACCTACTATCACCACGAGCGGTCACATGACGGTTAACTACGTAGCCATGGAAATAAAATTATAACATTTACAAAAAAGTCAAAGATGGTACAAATTTTACAAGAACCTTCTGTTTTATATTATATTTACAACTGGCTTTTATATATTTATGAATTTCAATGTAAAAACAAAAATGCATTATTTTACGTGTTATGTTTGAAAGCATGAGCAGAAAGTGGCGAGACGAAACTTACTATAGTCATGAGTAGTAGCTTCACTTTTAAAGTATTTGCCCAAACTATACTTTTTAACCGATTTCGTTAAAAGCTCTGAATACCGTCGTTTGACCGCTCGTGGTGATAGTAGGTATGAGCAAAAGCCGGTATTCCTAGTGTTAAAACAATTGTTGTTAATTTTTTTTTAAACCATTGTATGAAAATGCAAGAGGTATTTGTACTACTGCATAACTTAAAGGAAAGAGCCTCTAAGGCACTGGTCGGCAAAGCTTACTCATATGATCAGTACGCTCAGCACACGTACACAGTACGCTCTCTCAATCAACCGTTGTTCAGGTGTAATTTACACGGTGGAGAGAAATTTCACTGCGCTCACTAACACCATCTCATTGTCAATTTTGCCGACCCCTCCCAGTAGGAAAATTGTAAGGTGCTTACAAGAATAATGCATGTTTTCCTCCACCTTTTGGAGGTGGAAACGGCATGCTACCGAAAGTAAGGTGTCAGTAAGGTACGTTCCGAGTACCTCCGGTTGTAGCTTACGCTAAGAAAGCAAACAAGAAGGCACCAGAAGTGCAAAAAAAAGTGAATTTAAAACCCGAATGATTATTCGTATCGTCATTTCCAAGTACACTTTACTTTGTAATGTACGTGGAATGTACATTTAAGTAGAACGAATCTAAAAGAAAGAAGTGATTTTACAAGCATAATAAGTTGGCATCGGTAGTCCAGAGGGTAGCGCGTTGACTCTTCATGCCAGAGGCCCATGTTCAACTCCCAGCGGAGGCTGTTTTAAACACTCGCCTAATTCAGCAGTGCTTACATTATCCGTAGCGAGTAAGGCACAAACGGAGTAGGTCATTTTATTTTTTATCATTTTAAGCCCATTCCAACAGCACATTACGGTCCCCTTACGTTTTCCTTCATACCGCCACATTACTAAGTAAAGTACATTTGAATGGGAAGCCGAACAATTCCGAAAAATTTTGCTATGATACCATTTGTACTTTACAAAATCATGCATGATGCGGCGGCCATGCTCTGTACAAACGTAATGGGCGTTTGGCAAGGAAGTTGGAATGCTTACCGGATGAAAAGTAAGTATGCTGTACTGAATTACGTAAGGTGCCACTTTCCTACTGGGCTGCTCTAAGGCTAAAAACGGCGAGCAAAGCGAAGAGCAAAGCTTCGAGCAAAGCGACGAGCAAAGAGTAGAGCGAGCAAAGAGTCAAACGAACATAGTGAGGCGGCGCTGCAAGAAAAAGAACAAAAGAAGGTCCAGTGTCCATAAAATTACCAAAGAACGAAAAATTCATGGCGAATTTCACCATTTATAATATAAACAGAATCAAATCGTCGGGCGATTTTTACGCACCGAACGTACGCTGTCAAAATTAAAACACACAGCAGTGCATGCGATTGCGATTGGAACTACTTGAGATAATCCAGTAATTTTTTTTATTTTATTGATACATGCTTTATCTTGTAAGATAAAATTTTGGAAATTAAAAGTCATCACTCGCGACTTTAGAACGACCTTGAGGTTGTGCTTTTTTCAAACTTGTTGGTAAGACTTCTTCAAGAAATATTAATCGAATTCGATCGATTTTTTTTTCAGTTATTCAGGAGACATATGGCTATGTTTTCCCGAGAACGATTTTGAAATTTTTATTTTGTTCCATTTTTACACTCACCAATAGACCAAAAAACATGGTCGAAAATCAAACTTTTTACAAAAAACCTCCTAGTTTTGAAAATTGAAATTCGAGGGACCGGGCAAAATGGTTCGTTTTAACCGAATGTTAGCTTTAAAAGGGATCCGTAATAAGCGAAAACATAGAGCGCGTACTTTTGAATTGGTTCGTTTTAGGCGGAAAATGGTTTTAAACGGGTATTTAAAAAATTTAAACTGCATCTTAAAAAGTAATATCTAAGCTTTAAATGGGCATAAAAACAGGGTGCCACTGTAACAGGGGGCTTTAAAATTCGTTGCCAAAGTTAAGATTTACTAAATCTTCATACTACAATGAAATTACTTTTTTTGTTTGCATTAAAAAATAAATTTATTATGTATTTTTTTCTAATACATTAATATAATTTATTGATTCATACGTAATTTTTTACAAAACAAAATTTTGTTTTAAAGTTCGAGTTTTTCAAAATCGCTATCTACGCTGGAAGGAATGTCTAATAATGAAACCATTTCTAAGCTGTAAGTATCTGTAAGTTCTTTTTGTGATCTTACAGATCTCATAGATGAAATAACTTATAATTAATAAAATATAATTCAGCAAAATATTTAGGTCACAAAAAATATGCCACGCCCCTTGTCCAATGCCCATCAATCTTACCAGTAGAATTACTCATCTATGGGACAACACAATACTAAATTTCAATCCTGTGCACCTTACAATTTCGAAGATATTCCATTATTCAAATTTGGCTTGTATGAGTGGTGCCACACCCCCTCGTCCAATACCCGCCCCATTCCCTCCGTCGAAGGACACGACTAAATAGTAAGTTCGAAGTGAATTTAATTGATGTGTGACTTATAGTTCCAACGTTATCGTCTGAAAATTTTCAGGATTCACAGTAAAAAATTACAGGGGTTTTCCGACTTTCCCAATAGATTTTCCGGAATTTTCTTTTCGCACGAACCTGAACTGACTCAAGACGAAACCAATAAAGAAAATTTCATTGAAATCGGTCAGTCCGTTTGAGCGTCATTACATATATAGATATAGATAGATGCCAGCAACACAAAATGGGTTTTTGACCGTACTAAATGTGCGCGATTTTCCGTATAATTACATGTTTTTCGACCCGAAGTTGTTTCACTTTTATTGCTCTAGAAAGTAAAGTGGCAAAAAGCGGCAGCTGAGTTTTGGAAGTTAGGTAAATAATTGAATAATAAATAACCACCTTAAATTTCGCGGAGGTTATTTTTGGTATATTTTTTTTTTATTTTTGATCAAAGTTGAAAAAAAGGTCGAAATATAGACTTTTTGAGAAATCGGTAGATCGAATAACTTTGAAGACAAAACAAACATTTTATATTTTAATTATATTAACAATTAACGTAGGGGAGAGTGGGGAGTTTTGAAGCACTCTTTTTTTGGGGGTTAAAACTACCACAAAAATAATTTTTATCACGTTCTCTCAAACAGAAATACACTTCCTAGTTGATGGATATGCATAAAATCAAAAATAATCGACAATTTTTGTCTGTTGGCCCAAAAAACTGGTTTTCGGAGTATTCAAAAATCGTGGGGAGTTGTGAAGCACGACTAAAAATCGCAGAAAATTACATATTTTTGTGAAAAATCTTTATTGGGATCGGAGAAAATGAAAATGAAAATAATTAGGTTTCTTATGTATTAGAGTTGAGAAAATGGAACAAAAATAATATATGACTGAGGTCCCATCAGCTCTTTCTCTTGTTCAACGTTGAAAACCTGCCCCCAAAAAAAAACATGAACATAAAATTGAGAACAAAAGAATGGAGACAAAATAACAAACCGTTCTTCCACGAGTCACGCTAGATTTTTTGGTTACAAAATCGGCCAATTGTTCATTCGTGACGTTTGTGGGATCTATGTTTTTACTTTTCAGCTCGAAAATGTAGCGATGCAGTTTGGTATCATTGATGTTGTAGGCTTTGGCAACGGAGCGTTGCGATTTCTTGTCAATCATCACCTCTTTGATGGCAGCCACCATGGCATCAACATCAATCGCTGGCTTCTTTTTCGCATTATACTTATAACGGGGCATATTGACTGAAAAAACACAAAAAATCGTTCGAAAACGCGATGCAAAAAACAATACGAGAAATGAAGATACGTAAAAATTTTGCGAAAAACAATACGAGAAATATAAATAACACAATTCGTTGAAAAAACCCTTGGGATTGTACTAAACATTCGAATTTTTTTACAAATAATGCGCATACGCATGTAAAATAGATTTCAGGTTGACATCTGTAATATTTGACGTGCTTCACATCTCCCCACTAGATGTGCTTCAATTCTCCCCATTCGCTACTATTTTAAAAATGCCACCGCGTCAGTAACACATCGAATGTTTTTGCATAAATCCTTTTGAACGTTAAAAGCCTAATCATTGTTCATTATTTTGTTTGTACTCACCTTTTCGACTCGCTTGAAAATTTTACGAAAATTCCACTAACACGAATGCTCAAAAAAACTTTTCGAACAAAATGTTCAACACACTGTCTGGATAGATACAAAAAAAGTGTGCTATCGAGACGAGTGCTAGTACACAACTGAGATTTTAGGTTAAAAAATGTTGACAGTAGGTAAGAGCTATCAAAACCACTACTAAGCGACATCAATGGCCGTGCTTCGCAACTCCCAATGCTTCAAAACTCCCCACTGTGCCCTACTTTTAGAAAAAACCAACAAGTTACCGACAACGTTTTGCCGACCGTTGGGCCATAGTGCGACGACCGGTCGTCTGATGATAGAACAAATTCTAAATTGGTCGCAGTCGTCGTGCGAACCAGTCAGCTGTGCAGCTGTCAGAGGTGAAAATCGAAAATGTAAACAAACGAAAAATTCTGCAAAAATTTTGTGATTTGTGCTACTTTAAGGTTGCAAAGTTGTAAGTGCATCAAATTTTAATAAAAAATTTTGCCAAATAATCAATTTTGTCTTTCCCTTTCGTATGTTTTAGAAAATGGGCTAGACGGAGCTGCTAATTGAGGAAGTTGCCCTTCCACCTACCGTGTGTTTGCAGGAATAATTTTTGTACACAGCTGGTGCGAATTTCGCACCCATTATGTTTCACTGTGCGTTTTTCACGACGACTAACGCGCTGCGTCATTTTTGGTGCGAATAAATTCGGCCGGCAATTTGATTCTGTTTATACTGTAACGAAGACAGTCTGTCGCTGTGCAAAGCAACCCTGTCGCTACGCGCCGTGCTATAATTCAATCTGGCAACGACGGCCGCGATAATAACTTTTAGTCCAATCTGGCAACGATGGGCGCGATCATCATGGAAACCTTTAGTCCACTCGGGAATGTGCGAGAACGATCTGCGCGATGGCCTGACAGGTATAAAAGGCAGCCGGATGCGGCGCAGCGAGTCAGGCTGGTTTTGACAAGTGAAGTTGCCACACGGAGTAATTAAGCAAATACTTAAGTGTACGAACAGTAAAGTGTAAAACTGTGAATAATAAAGTGACTGTTGGTTTTGAATTGGCTGCGTTGGAATAATTAAAGTTGTTTCATTTTCAAATTGCACAATCCAGTGATACGTAACAGCCCACTAGACGTAGTATTCGTAACATTTGGTGTCAGAAGTGGGATTGTGGAAAATTGAAAATAAACAAGAAAAAAACGAAATAAATAAAATTATGAAAGCACGGACATGGTTAAACTTGAGCTGCTGAAGGTGGACCAGCTGAAGAAGGAGCTGGCTGCCTGGAATTTGCCGAATGCTGGCGGAAAGGTGGAATTGCAGTTGCGCTTGCGAGAAGCATGTGAGGCACGAGGCGTCGATTGGACTGCGCACGTGTTCGGAGCGCAAGAACTAGAGGCGTCGGCCAAGGTGGAGGAGTCTCCTGCTGGTGTTGCTTCGCTAGAGAGTACAGCTGCAGCGGCTGCGCCAATACAAGCGTTGGACATGAGCCAACTAATGGCTGCACTCAAAGGCATGTCGGCGCAAATGGAAACGGCGAATCGAGAAATGGCAGCGAAGCTGGAAACTACAAATCGAGTAATGGCGGAAAATTCTGCGCGCATAGAGCAGAAGGTGGAGGAAATTTCCAATAGGCTGAACGTGAAAGTTGAGCATCTCGAGACGCGAATGGACAATTGGGACAAACGATGTGACGAAATGGGAGAATCCCTGAACAGACGAGTTGACAACCTGGATGAGTCCTTGAACAAACGAGTTGACAGTCTGGAAGATTCGATGCACAGAAAGATAGACGAACGGCTTCGAGAGGTACAGCCACGAGAATGTTTGCCACCGGTTCAGGACGGTTTTGCTGCCAGAACAGAAGTGCCTACTTATGACGGTGCTGCGCCGTTCGATACATTTAAATTGCAATTCGACTTGGCTGTTTTGGAAAACCAGTGGACAGATATCAGGAAAGGTCGGAGGCTGGCACTCGAGCTGAAAGGTCCTGCGGCCGAGGTGATCAAATCAGTTCCAGAATGTTTAAGAAGTGATTACGGTGCCATCATGAGAGCGTTGGCAGCGAAGTATAGCGACGAGCACAACCATGCGCTATATTACTGTGAGCTGAAGAACCGCAAGCAAAGAGCCAACGAGGCGCTGCAGACCTATGCAGCAGACATTGAGCGGCTCGTACAGTTGTGCTACCCCAAATTTGGTGGTGATGATCTCGAGAGGATGAAGATTGAGGCGTTTATTCAAGGTCTTCATGATTCAGAAACACGTCGCAGTGCGTTGATGATGGGCAAGCCGACATTTAAGGAGACGGTGACCAGCGCGATGAAGGATAGATGGAACGTTGTTCGTGTTGACACTGGATACTGGAGCGTCATATTCGATCATAAAGAGGAAGCTGCTGAAGAACTGGGCACCGCTGCATGGCATACAGCTGCGGACTGCGACTGGCGAGTATGCGCCGGTAAGAGGAATAGTTACAAAAACGATTGCTATCGGCACCAGCAGCCTGGAACATGAGTTCATCGTCGCGGATATAATGGACGACGTGATTATCGGCGTGGATTTCATGATTAGGCACGGTTTTACGCTGGACCTGAAGGAAAATGTGCTGAGATATGCCAACGTTGAATTCCCGCTGCACACCGGCTATGAGCGAAGCGTGGCGGTAAGGAAGGTTGTATCGTGTCAACGCAGGAGGATACCGGCGAATTCTGAGGCGATTGTGTGGGCAAAGGTAGACGAGGACGATGGGACGAGTCGGCTGTGTGCTGTAGAAGCACCGAAACAAGGACACGACAACATCATCATCGGACGTACATTAGTGGAACCTAAGAATGGCAGAATACCAGTCAGAATACTGAACCGCCTGAATGCACCCAGATATGTCGGGAAAGATGAGGTAATTGGCGAGTGTAAGGAAGCTGTAGCAGTGGTCAATTGCGAGAGTAGCCCGCCTGGAGGTAATAAGAAGAGCGGTTTCACATGGATGCCATACCGCAGGAGAACCAGTGGAGCAGCGAGTTGACGGCCAACCAGAAACAGAAGGCAAGGTCACTCCTGCAGCACTATGGGTCAATATTTGCGGCAGAAGCAGCCGGAAGAACAGCCATAGTGAAGCACAACATCGACACCGGAAGTGCAAAACCGATTCGCCAACCGCCAAGACGAGTTCCTCTGGCCAAGAGGGAGGAGGTCACAAATTTGATCGAGAACATGCGGAAAGACAAGGTCATAGAGCCTTCTTCGGGCCCCTGGTGCTTCCCGGTCGTGCTAGTCAAGAAAAAAGATGGCAGTACCCGGTTTTGTGTGGACTATCGGAAGCTCAATGATGTGACCAAGAAGGACAGTTATCCACTACTTCGGATCGATGACACCCTGGACACACTGTCAGGCACGCAGTGGTTCTCCACGCTCGACTTACGCTACGGCTATTGGCAGGTAGAGCTTGCAGACAAGGACAAGGAGAAAACAGCTTTCAGTGTTGGCGATGGTTTGTGGCAGTTCACCGTCATGCCGTTTGGACTCTGCAACGCCCCATCAACATTCGAGCGGCTAATGGAACGCGTGCTAAAAGGGCTGCATTGGCGGACGTGTCTGGTGGACCTCGACGACATCATCGTGATGGGTAAAAACTTCGACGACCACCTGGGAAAGCTAAAGGAGGTATTCGAGCGGATACGAGAAGCCGGGCTTAAACTCAACCCAAAGAAGTGCTCGCTGTTCCAAAGGAGGTCAATTATCTGGGTCATACGGTTTCCGCCCGCGGAGTACATACGGATGAAGGCAAAATCACGGTGGTGAAGGAGTGGCCCCGGCCACGCAATCTACACGAACTCCGCAGTTTCCTGGGCCTGTGCACATACTACCGCCGATTTGTTCAGGGATTCGCGAACATAGCCAGTAGCCTGCACAAACTGACGAAAAAGAGCCAAGTTTTCGAGTGGAACGAGGAGCAGGAACAGGCTTTTGCACGTCTGAAGGAAAAACTGTGCAGTGCTCCAATTCTGGCCTTCCCCGTGCCTGGGGAGATGTTTGTGCTGGATACAGATGCAAGCGGGAATAGTATTGGCGGTGTGCTATCACAGATAATAGTGCGTACTACAGCGTACTACAGTAGGGTTCTATCGAAACCGGAACGCAACTACTGTGTGACACGGAGAGAACTGCTGGCGGTATTGGACTGCGTAAAACACTTCCACAAATATCTGTATGGACAAAGGTTTCGCCTGCGCACAGATCATGCGGCATTGAGATGGCTCCTGAACTTTAAAGATCCTGAAGGGCAATTGGCGCGGTGGATCGAGCGACTGCAGAGCTACGACTACACGATAGAGCATCGCAAGGGCAGTAGCCATGGAAATGCCGATGCCTTGTCCCGCCGTCCGTGCAAAGTCGAATGCAGGCAATGCTCGCGAGCCGAAAGCAAAGAACAGATAGTGGACGCCCGGTTGGTCAGCGTCATGCCAGAGGAAGAGTGGTCTGCGGAGAGGCTATAAAAAGACCAGCGTGAGGATGCGGATCTTGCGAAAATCGTCGAAGGCTAGGAGCAAGGCGCACGTCCAGACTGGCAGGAGATGGGCGGTGAAAGCCCGATCGCTAAGGCTTACTGGGCACAGTGGAACAGTCTGCGGCTGAAGGAAGGCTGCCTGTACCGCGAATGGGAGAGCGCGGATGGTCGGACCAGCAACTCCCTAATGGTAGTGCCGAAATGCAGAATCAACGAGGTCATCGAGGCATACCATAAAGACTCCAGTGGAGGGCACCTGGGTATCACCAAAACCGTCGCCAAAATAAAAAGACTATTCTACTGGGTAGGATGTCAGGAGTCTGTAGCCGAGTGGATTAAGAGCTGCGACCGATGTTCAGCCGCGAAAGGGCCGACAAGAAAATCTCGAGGCCGCATGCAGCAGTACAACGTAGGAGCGCCCTTCGAGCGGATTGCTATGGACGTCGCCGGCCCATTCCCAACTAGCAGTCAAGGCAACAAATATGTGCTGGTTGTAATGGATTACTTCAGCAAATGGCCCGAAGTGTACCCTATTCCTAACCAGGAGGCCACTACGATCTCGGAAAAGCTGGTAAACAACTGGGTAGCCCGGTTCAGAGTTCCGTTGGAGTTGCACTCAGATCAAGGCCGGAATTTCGAGTCTGCGGTATTTAAGGAAGTGTGTGGGCTGCTAGGGATAAAGAAAACGCGTACCGCTCCTTTACACCCACAGTCCGACGGCATGGTGGAACGCTTTAACCGGACACTGGAGGAATACCTGCGGAAAGTGGTAGGCAGGAATCAAAAGGATTGGGACACGCATATCCCCCTGTTCCTGATGGCGTATAGGTCAGCCCCGCACGACACGACATCACTCATCCAGCCCGAGCAGTGTTCGGCACAGAGTTGCGGTTACCCGCTGACTTGAAGTTCGGGGTAGTCGGCACAACGGGAGGCGCTAAGACGGACTACGTGGTCAATAAGCGGGCGGAACTGGAGGAAATTCACCAGTTTATAAGGGGCCGCACCAAACTGGTCAGCGATAAGGCGAAAGCCAGATACGATCTACGGGCCAACTCAGCAGGGTTCCAAGAAGGCGATTTGGTAATGCTCTACAACTCGCAGCGGAGGAAAGGTTTGTCTCCGAAACTTCAAGCGTCATGGGAAGGACCGTACGAAGTCGTGACTAGGATTAACGACGTGGTATACAGGATTCAACGTTGCTGCAACAGAGGCGCTAAGCTGAAGGTCGTCCATTTGGAGCGCTTGGCGCCTCATCACAGGGGAGCCTCGGCACTTGTTCGGAACGAACAAGTCTAAGTGGTGGGCAGTGTAACGAAGACAGTCTGTCGCTGTGCAAAGCAACCCTGCCGCTACGCGCCGTGCTATAATTCAATCTGGCAACGACGGCCGCGATATCGGCCACGATGGGCGCGATCATCATTGAAACCTTTAGTCCACTCCGGAATGTGCGAGAACGATCTGCGCGATGGCCGGACAGAGTATAAAAGGCGGCCGGATGCGGCGCAGCGAGTCAGTCTGGTTTTGACAAGTGAAGTTGCCACACGGAGTAATTAAGCAAATACTTAAGTGTACGAACAGTAAAGTGTAAAACTGTGAATGATAAAAACTGTGAATAATAAAGTGACTGAGTGACTGTTGGTTTTGAATTGGCTGCGTTGGAATAATTAAAGCTGTTTCATTTTCAAATTGCACAATCCAGTGATACGTAACAGCCCACTAGACGTAGTATTCGTAACAATACTATATACGTGACGGTTGTGGTGCATAGGATCTTGTTGATCCCATAAGGCATTTTTTGCGAAAATTGCGCTTATTAATTTTTCCACATTCATTCTTTTTTTGTGCACACAAATTTTTCCGGAACAGAAATTTTTTGATTTTCAAATAGAGCAAAGCGATGAAAACAAAATATTTTGAACTCGTCGCTTTGCTCTTTTCAGCTTTCTTCGCTTTACTCGTGACTATGTGCGCTTCGATTCAAAAGCGTTGATTTGTTTTCGTCGCTTTGCTCGCCGCTTTGCTCGGCGCTCCACTATGTTTTTAGCCTGACTCGAATGACGAGTACGTCATTAAACTGTAGGTGAACAACACTTCTGTGGCCGTAAGGAAAAACAGCCAAAGTCGAGTTAGGACAACATTGAGTTATTACCACCATTGCATTCGTCGTATTCAAAGGTACTACTTCACAAAATTCTAGGGCTTTTGCTCATAAAATGAATGTTTTACGCCCAAAAATCTAAAATGTATCTAGTGTAATCTAAAGCAAATTCAAAAATTAAAGGTGCTCTCCTGAAAGCTTCATAAAATCGACTTTGGCTGTTATTCCTTACGGCCACAGACTTTTGCAAATAAAACGACATGTAGTAATGCGTGCCGCTATGCTTACTTAAAATAATTCTTTTGTTAATTTGTTAAAATTATTAAATTTGTAATTTAAAAATTGTCCCGAGCAGTATCAAGTTCAACATAAAGCACCAAAAGCAATAGCTGATATTTTCTCACCACAATATTTAGTTATTAGTAGGTATCGGATTTATATGCACACCAAATACGCACGAAATATGCAAAATATATGCAAAACATATGCACTCCATCCAGGCCGAACCGCTGAAGCTACAAACATGAAATTTACAGTGTGGGTACTTCGTTCAAAAAGAACCTTCGTTCAAAAAGAATTTTTTGAAATTCGGGGTCTAAAAGGGCAAAACATGGGTTAAGGTGTTGTATGAAGAAACGCATTTTAATGAGCATATTGGTTTCAAATTTGGTGAAAATACTTCAAATAAAAAATAATTCGACACGTATTTTTCAATTTTTTGAAAACCGAAACTTAACGGGGTCAACCAAGGGTTAAGGTTCGTATACGGAAAGACTACGACAAAACCATGAACCGATAGGCCTATTGACTTAAAAATTTGTGAAAACATTAGAAATAAAAAATAATTAAACACAAATTTTTTATTTTTTGTGAAAATCCAGGGTGCGGAGAACGATCAAAATACGATCTTTCTCACGAATAATCGCAACCAAACACTGAGTGCTTCTAATTTCTCGCGAGCGATAAAGTTGCGCTGCGAGCAAAAGCATTTACGATCTCTCACGAGAAATATAAATGTTCGGAAAAATCGCGAATGAGAAAATGTCGCTGCAAGCGTCGTCAGTTCGATCTCTCGCGATCGTTCGTTTGTTGCGAGCGCTTGTTGTAAAACTCATTCAGTAACTCGTATTGTGAAGATTGAATCTTTGAACGATCGCGATCGTTCGTCTGGGCAGTAAATTATGTATCAGGTGTACAACTTTGCTTCCGCCGTTTTTTTCCAAAATTAAAAGCTTTATTGCGAAAAAGTGCTTACAGATGTATTGTTCAAAGTATTGTCCGTCGCTAGCGACAACTTTCTCCCATCTTTCCGGCAATTTTCGGATCCCGGCTCGAAAAAAGGAGTCCTCTTTTGACGCTATCCATGAAGCAATCCATTTTTCCAATTCTTCGAAGGATTGAAAATGTTGATCTGCCAGGCCGTGTGCCATCGAACGGAATAGGTGGAAGTCAGAAGGGGCGACATCTGGGGAATACGGCGGGTGGGGCAAGACTTCCCAATTCAGCGTTTCCAGGTACTTTTTGACCACTTTTGCGACGTGAGGCCGAGCATTGCCGTGTTGGAGGATGACTTTGTCATGTCGCTCTTGATATTTTTAAAACGTTGAAACCACTCCCGACACGTTCTTTCACTCCGAGCAGCATCACCGTAAGTTTCTGAGAGCATTCGATGCGCTTCAGCTGCATTTTTTTTCGAATTGTAACAGAAAAGTAAAACTTCCCGCAAATGGCGAGAATTGGGCACATAAACGGACATTTTCGAGCGTGAATAATACGAAAACAAGAACAACTGTCACTGAAACGGCGATGACAATTCGTTAGGCACTGTCCACACTCACTTTAAGGGCATTACCATCTATGTATTTCAACCAGCCTCAGCCGGTACAGCCACCTATCGGAAAACGGCGGAAGTAAAGTTGTACACCTGATACATATATAGGAGTTTGAGCAGTTTGCTATTAAACTCGGCTGCTACTGACTGAAGTTTATTTCCTAAAGGAAACTTATGTATAGAAGTTTGTAGATTTTAAAGACCTTTTGTTAGGAAAATTATAACAAAAAAATAAAAAACTTTGTGTTATGTTTGTATATGGTCTCGTAATGCCTTTTAATGTTTCCTAATATGTATCCTTTAAGTTGTTTTCCACACAAAATGCACTTTGAATAATCTGTGTCTTTATTATATTGTAACGATGAGCCAGTCTGTCGCGGTGCAAAGCAACCCTGCCGCTACGTGCCGTGCCATAACCCAATCTGGCAACGACGGCCGCGATAGTAACTTTTAGTCCAACCTGGCAACGATGGTCGCGGTCATCAGGGAAACTTCTAGTCCAATCTGGCAACGTGCGAGAACGATCTGCGCGACGGCCGGACAGAGTATAAAAGGTGGCCAGATGCGGTGCAGCGAGTCAGTCTGGTTTTGACAAGTGAAGTTGCCACACGAAGTGATTAAGCAAATACTTAGGTGTACGAACAGTAAAGTGTAAACTGTGAATAATAAAGTGACTGTTGGTTTATTTTATTGTCTGCGTTTAAGAAACTGTGTTTTATTTTCAAATTACACAATCCAGAGATACGCAACAGCCCACTAGACTTAGTATTCGTAACATTTGGTGTCAGAAGTGGGATTGTGGAAAATTGAAGATAAGAAAAAAAAACTAAAGAAATAAAATTATAAAAGCACGGACATGGTGAAATTCGAGCTGCTGAAGGTAGACCAGCTGAAGAAGGAGCTGGCTGCCTGGAATTTGCCGACTGCTGGCGGAAAGGTGGAGTTGCAGTTGCGCTTGCGAGAAGCATGTGAGGAACGGGGCGTCGATTGGACTGTGCACGAGTTCGGAGCGCAAGAACAAGAGGCGTCGGCCAAAATGGAGGAATCGCCTGCAGGTGCGGCGTCGATGCAAAGTACGACTGCAGCGGCTGCGCCGCCACAAGCAATGGACATGAGCCAGCTAATGGTTGCACTTAAAGGCATGTTCGAGACAGCAAATCGAGAAATGGCAGCGAAGCTGGAAACTACGAATCTCGAAATTTCGGCAAAAGTCGAGACAGCAAATCGAGAAATGTCAGCGAAGCTGGAAACTACGAATCTCGAAATTTCGGCAAAAGTCGAGACAGCAAATCGAGAAATGTCAGCGAAGCTGGAAACTACGAATCTCGAAATTTCGGCAAGAGTCGAGACTGCAAATCGAGAAATGGCGGAAAATTCTGCGCGCATAGAGCAGAAGGTGGAGGAAATTTCCAATAGCCTGAATGTGAAAGTTGAGCATCTCGAGACGCGAATAGACGATTGGGACAAACGAGTTGACGAAATGGGTGAATCCCTGAATAGACGAGTTGACAACCTGGATGAGTCCTTGAACAAACGAGTTGACAGTCTGGAAGATTCGATGCACAGAAAGATAGACGAACGGTTTCGAGAGGTACAGCCACGAGAATGTTTGCCACCGGTTCAGGACGGTTTTGCTGCCAGAACAGAAGTGCCTACTTATGACGGTGCTGCGCCGTTCGACACATTTAAATTGCAATTCGACTTGGCTGCTTTGGAAAATCAGTGGACTGATATCAGGAAAGGTCGGAGGTTGGCACTGGCGCTGAAAGGTCCTGCGGCGGAGGTAATCAAATCAGTTCCAGAATGTTTAAGAAGTGATTACGATGCCATCATGAGAGCATTAGCAGCGAAGTATAGCAACGAGCACAACCATGCGCTATACTACTGTGAGCTGAAGAACCGCAAGCAAAGAGCCAACGAGGCGCTGCAGACATATGCAGCAGACATTGAGCGGCTCGTACAGTTGTGCTACCCAAAATTTGGTGCTGATGATCTCGAGAGGATGAAGATTGAGTCGTTTGTTGAAGGTCTTCATGATCCAGAAACACGTCGCAGTGCGTTGATGATGGGCAAGCCAACATTTAAGGAAACGGTGACCAGCGCGATGACATATGAAGCGGCATGGATGGGGAGCACACGGTATGCACCTGCAAGGATACGCCAGATTCAGGCGGACAACGACATTCCGATCCAAGCCATAAGCTCTGAGATACCGGGCAGGCCACGAGTGGTCTCCTCTAAAGTTGTTTGCTGGGTGTGTGGCAAGCAGGGCCACATATCACGAGACTGCCGCCAACGAAAGAGGCGTTCCCGTTCCCGATCGCAATCGCCTGAAGCGAAGAATACTGACAATCGAGGCTCAGCCAACAAGCGCAGGGCTGAGGACGAGGAGCCGTTAAACTAAAACGGGTCAGCCCAAAGGGGCGTGAGCTGATCCCCACAATCTGCCGCCCCACCATCCTTGTCTCACAGCTGAAACGACAGCCCAGCAGCTTGACAATTGAAGGAAGGATAGATGGAAAGTGGTTCGTGTTGACACTAGATACTGGAGCGTCATATTCGATCATAAAAAGGAAGCTGCTGAAGAACTGGGAACCGCTGCATGGCATACAGCTGCGGACTGCGACTGGCGAGCGCGCGCCGGTGAGAGGGAAAGTTACGAAAACGATTGCTATCGGCACCAGCAGCCTGGAACATGAGTTCATCGTCGCGGATATAATGGACGACGTGATTATCGGCGTGGATTTCATGATTAGGCACGGTTTTACGCTGGACCTGAAGGAAAATGTGCTGAGATATGCCAACGTTGAATTCCCGCTGCACACCGGTTATGAGCGAAGCGTGGCGGTAAGGAAGGTTGTATCGGGTCAACGCAGGAGGATACCAGCGAATTCTGAGGCGATTGTGTGGGCAAAGGTGGACGAGGACGATGGGACGAGTCGGCTGTGGGTAGTAGAAGCACCGAAACAAGGACACGACAACATCATCATCGGACGTACATTAGTGGAACCTAAAAATGGCAGGATACCAGTCAGAATACTGAACCCCCTGAATGCACCCAGATATGTCGGAAAAGATGAGGTAATCGGCGAGTGTAAGGAAGCTGTAGCAGTGGTCAATTGCGAGAGTAGCCCACCTGGAGGTAATAAGAAGAGCGGTTTTAACATGGACGCCATACCGCAGGAGAACCAGTGGAGCAGCGAGTTGACGGCCAAGCAGAAACGGAAGGCGAGGTCACTCCTGCAGCACTATGGGTCAATTTTTGCGGCAGAAGCAGGCGGAAGAACAGCCATAGTGAAGCACACCATCGACACCGGAAGTGCAAAACCGATTCGCCAACCGCCAAGACGAGTTCCTCTGGCCAAGAGGGAGGAGAACATGCGGAAAGACAAGGTCATAGAGCCTTCTTCGGGCCCCTGGTGCTCGCCGGTCGTGCTAGTCAAGAAAAAAGATGGCAGTACCCGGTTTTGTGTGGACTATCGGAAGCTCAATGATGTGACCAAGAAGGACAGTTATCCACTACCTCGGATCGATGACACCCTGGACACACTGTCAGGCACGCAGTGGTTCTCCACGCTCGACTTACGCAGCGGCTACTGGCAGGTAGAGCTTGCAGACAAGGACAAGGAGAAAACGGCTTTCAGTGTTGGCGATGGTTTGTGGCAGTTCACCGTCATGCCGTTTGGACTCTGCAACGCACCAGCAACATTCGAGCGGCTAATGGAACGCGTGCTAAAAGGGCTGCATTGGCGGACGTGTCTGGTGTACCTCGACGACATAATCGTAATGGGTAAAAGCTTCGACGACCACCTGGGAAAGCTGAAGGAGGTATTTGAGCGGATACAACAAGCCGGGCTTAAACTCAACCCAAAGAAGTGCTCGCTGTTCCAAAAGGAGGTCAAGTATCTGGGCCATACGGTTTCCACCCGCGGAGTGCATACGGATGAAGGCAAAATCACGGCGGTGAAGGAGTGGCCCCGACCACGCAATCTACACGAACTCCGCAGTTTCCTGGGCCTGTGTACATACTACCGCCGATTTGTTCCGGGATTCGCGAACATAGCCAGCAGCTTGCACAAACTGACGAAAAAGAGCCAAGCTTTCGAGTGGAGCGAGGAGCAGGAACAGGCTTTTGCACGTCTGAAGGAAAAACTGTGCAGTGCTCCAATTCTGGCCTTCTCCGTGCCTGGGGAGATGTTTGTGCTGGATACAGATGCAAGCGGGAATAGTATTGGCGGTGTGCTATCACAGATAATAGACGGCCAGGAACAAGTGATAGCGTACTACAGTAGGGTTCTATCGAAACCGGAGCGCAACTACTGTGTGACACGGAGAGAACTGCTGGCGGTATTGGACTGCGTAAAACACTTCCACAAATACCTGTATGGACAAAAGTTTCGCCTGCGCACAGATCATGCGGCATTGAGATGGCTCCTGAACTTTAAAGATCCTGAAGGGCAATTGGCGCGGTGGATCGAGCGACTGCAGAGCTACGACTACACGATAGAGCATCGCAAGGGCAGTAGCCATGGAAATGCCGATGCCTTGTCCCGCCGTCCGTGCAAAGTCGAATGCAGGCAATGCTCGCGAGCGGAAAGCAAAGAACAGATAGTGGACGTCCGGTTGGTCAGCGTCATGCCAGAGGAAGAGTGGTCTGCGGAGAGGCTACAAAAAGACCAGCATGAGGATGCGGATCTTGCAAAAATCGTCGAAGGCAAGGAGCAAGGCGCACGTCCAGACTGGCAGGAGATGGCTGGTGAAAGCCCGATCGCTAAGGCTTACTGGGCACAGTGGAAAAGTCTGCGGCTGAAGGAAGGCTGCCTGTACCGCGAATGGGAGAGTGCGGATGGTCGTACCAGCAACCCCCTAATGGTAGTGCCGAAAAGCAGAATCAACGAGGTCATCGAGGCATACCATAACGACTCCAGTGGAGGGCACCTAGGCATCACCAAAACCGTCGCCAAAATAAAAAGACGATTCTACTGGGTAGGATGTCAGGAGTCTGTAGCCGAGTGGATTAAGAGCTGCGACCGATGTTCAGCCGCGAAAGGGCCGACAAGAAAATCTCGAGGCCGCATGCAGCAGTACAACGTGGGAGCGCCCTTCGAGCGGATTGCTATGGACGTCGCCGGCCCATTCCCAGCTAGCACTCTAGGCAACAAATATGTGCTCGTCGTAATGGATTACTTCAGCAAATGGCCCGAAGTGTACCCTATTCCTAACCAGGAGGCCACCACGATCTCGGAAAAGCTGGTAAACAACTGGGTAGCCAGGTTCGGAGTTCCGTTGGAGTTGCACTCAGATCAAGGCCGGAATTTCGAGTCTGCGGTATTCAAGGAAGTGTGTGAGCTGCTGGGGATAAAGAAAACGCGTACCACTCCTTTGCACCCACAGTCCGACGGCATGGTGGAACGCTTTAACCGGACACTGGAGGAATACCTGCGGAAAGTGGTAGGCAGGAATCAAAAGGATTGGGACACGCATATCCCCCTGTTCCTGATGGCGTATAGGTCAGCCCCGCACGACACGACATCACTCACTCCAGCCCGGGCAGTGTTCGGCACAGAGTTGCGGTTACCCGCTGACTTGAAGTTCGGGGTAGTCAGCACGACGGGAGGCGCTAAGACGGACTACGTGGCCAATAAGCGGGCGGAACTAGAGGAAATTCACCAGTTTATAAGGAGCCGCACCAAACTGGTCAGCGATAAGGCGAAAGCCAGATGCGATCTACGGGCCAACTCAGCAGGGTTCCAAGAAGGCGATTTGGTAATGCTCTACAACCCGCAGCGGAGGAAAGGTTTGTCTCCAAAACTTCAAGCGTCATGGGAAGGACCTTACGAAGTCGTGACTAGGATTAACGACGTGGTATACCGGATTCAACGTTGCAACAATAGAGGCGCTAAGCTGAAGGTAGTCCATTTGGAGCGCCTGGCGCCTCATCACAGCGGAGCCTCGGCACTTGTTCGGGACGAACAAGTCTAAGTGGTGGGCAGTGTAACGATGAGACAGTCTGTCGCGGTGCAAAGCAACCCTGCCGCTACGTGCCGTGCCATAACCCAATCTGGCAACGACGGCCGCGATAGTAACTTTTAGTCCAACCTGGCAACGATGGTCGCGGTCATCAGGGAAACTTCTAGTCCAATCTGGCAACGTGCGAGAACGATCTGCGCGACGGCCGGACAGAGTATAAAAGGTGGCCAGATGCGGTGCAGCGAGTCAGTCTGGTTTTGACAAGTGAAGTTGCCACACGAAGTGATTAAGCAAATACTTAGGTGTACGAACAGTAAAGTGTAAACTGTGAATAATAAAGTGACTGTTGGTTTATTTTATTGTCTGCGTTTAAGAAACTGTGTTTTATTTTCAAATTACACAATCCAGAGATACGCAACAGCCCACTAGACTTAGTATTCGTAACAATATGTAACAAGTTTCGTCTTGTCAATTGTTTGCGTGTTTATGTAAGCAGACATTGACCGCTGCAATATTGATGCAAGTTAGGCATTTTTACCTTGTTGTTATTATTTCTTAGCATATTGTGCATTTATGCAATTTTGGTATTTTGATGTTTGTGTGTTTATGTAAGCAGACATTGACCGCTGCAATATTGATGCAAGTTAGGCATTTTTACCTCGTTGTTATTATTTCTTAGCATATTGTGCATTTATGCAATTTTGGTATTTTGGGTCTTATTATTGTTATTATTCTTAGCATATTGTGCATTTATGCAATTTTGGATTTTGGGTTTTGTATTTATGTATATTTTAGCATGTAAGCAATATTGTCAATATAAATAAGGGTTCGATAATCAATAAAGGCACAGTGGTAACACAACTTCACAGCGTTTAACTACCATTGTTCTCCAAGGCGACACAGTTCAAGTACTGTTTTCGCACTGTGCTTACACTCTGGTGATACGAAAAGAAGTGATATTTACTTACATAAACATTTTGGTGACCTCGACTCAAGTATCACACTTCGACCATGGAATTCGACGAACTAATAAAGCTGCAGCAGGTTGTGGGAAAAGAAATCCAGCAAGTAGTGGTTAACTACAAAAAGGACTCAAACGCAAGAAAAGCATCGAAGGAGTACTTCGAGGAACGACTCAAGCGGATCGTGACCCGTTATGAGGAGTTCGAAGCAAACGACATTAGGACACTGAAGGGAATTCCTCTCCAACATCAATACTTTACCTACTACACGGAGATTAGCAATGTAGTGCACGAATACACGGCTCATTTTGAAAAAAAAATTGAAGAAATACGCAATACGGCAAGCGCAAGTGCAAGCACAACTCAAGTTTTCGCCATGGAAGCATCCGAGCATGATCAACTGAAGAAAACCCAAAAGCAAGGGACAAAGATTGATGGCTTAATCAGACGACAAAACGCATCGAAAGTATCATTGAGGAGATTTTTGGGCACAGTATTGCTCACTGAACAATCGTCCGCATATTACAAGGTCAAATGCCAAACAATCAAGCAGTTTTGGCAACAAATAGAGGCATTAAATTTCGAGATATGGGATATGCATGATGATCCAGCAACTGCAGACTACGATTTCGAGGAATATTTAGAACTAGAAGCTCTAGTACAAGAACATATAACAGAACTCACAATAAAAAGTGAAGTGGAGCCTGTACAGCCAACATCAACTCATGTAAGCACAAATGCGCTCCCGCTGCCTAAAGTGACCATACCAAAGTTTGATGGAGACTACCTGAAGTGGCAACAATTCCACGATATGTTTAGTCAAATGGTTCACGTGCAGCCCCTACCGAAGGTCCAGAAGATGTGGTATCTCAAGACTAATATCACATCCGAAGCTGAACGACTTATTCAACATTTAGCACTAACCGATGAGAACTATGACACCGCTTGGAATCTGCTAATAGAACGATACAACAATAAGAGGATCTTAGTGAATACTATCATCCACAAGTTACTAGGTCAGCCGACTGCAGCACCCACCGCGCATCACCTAAGGGAACTTCATGACACTACACAAGAATGCTTATTTGCGCTGCAGAACTTGAGAGTTGATGTCAGCACATGGGATCCGATACTGTTATATATTTTCGTAAAAAAACTAGATCGGCAAACGCATGCACTCTATGAACAATCATTGACGTCACCAAAGGAACAACAAGAAACAACAAGAAGTTGGTGCATTTCTAAAATTTTTGGAAGCCAGATTCCAGACGTTGGAATCCTTAAGCCCGAAGGATAAAATGACACGACAAGGCACCACAGCCTTGGCAGCAACAAGGCCCACAAAAGAATGCGCAGTTTGTAACAACAATCACCCACTGTTTGCATGCCCCGAGTTCAAGCTGCTGCCGGTTCTACAACGAATGGAATTAGTAAAACACAACAATCTTTGCTTCAATTGTTTAAAGCGGGGACACAGATCAAGTCAATGTTCATATGGTAATTGTCTCAAGTGTCATGAAAAGCACAATACCTTACTACATAAAGACAAGGGAGCAGTGGAAGAACAACACATAGCTGCCATATCAGTCTCTGAGTCCATAAATTCGAGCCAAACTACAACAACATCCGAAGAACTACCTAACTCAGCTTCTCTAGCCACAGCAGTTCAGCTTGGGAGGCGAGGCTACGTTCTGTTGGGTACAGCCCGAGTCATTGCCGCAACGGAAACTCCACTGAATGTCGTGCAATGTTGGATTCAGGCTCACAAGTAAATTTGGTAACGGACCGATTGGTGAAGAACCTTAAACTAAGGGCTGGATCTGCGGCAATTAGCATCGAAGGTATCGGAAAGGGCAGAATGAACACCCACCGTCGAATAGCGCTTACAATAGAGTCAAGATCTAACAACTTGAAGGTAGTCATGGAAGCCTACGTTCTCCCACAGATCGTATCGGAACAACCCTCACAACACTTACAAATAAATAATTGGAAAATACCAGAAAACATTGAACTAGCTGATCCTGCATTTCACAGATCTGAGAAAATTGATATTTTGCTAGGTGCAGAATTTTATCACCAATTATTGAGAACAGGGCAAATTAAATTGTCCGAGGGCCTACCAACTCTACAGAATACTGTTTTCGGATGGGTAGTCGCAGGAAAAATTCATGAAGGTTTATCAACTCACCTGACAAGTGGAATGGTTACAGACGACAAATTGGAAGACGCAATTGAACGACTGTGGAAGATGGAAGAAATCGACACAAAAATAAAAATACCTTCTCCGAGTGAAAAACAGTGTGAGGATTACTTTACACAAACCACATCCAATAACGTCAACGGCCGCTTCGTGATCAGACTTCCCTTCATTGAAGACACCTCCCGACTGGGTGATTCCAAACAAATGGCCTTTAACCGATTCTTGGCATTAGAGCGAAGGTTATTGAGGGACAGTAAATTAAAGGAACAGTACGTCAGCTTCATGAAGGAGTATGAAAAGCTAGGCCACATGAGTGAGATTTGCATTGAATCAATTACCACCCCCAACTACGTCATCCCTCATCATTGTGTCTTAAAACCTGACAGCACTACAACCAAACTGCGAGTGGTGTTCGATGCCTCTGCCAAATCCTCATCCGGACTCTCATTAAAGGACTTAATGCACACAGGGCCTACAATACAAAATGATCTGCTGTCCATTTTATTAAGGTTCAGGATGCCTCGATTCGTGTTCACGACGGACATCGAGAAGATGTACAGACAAATACTCATACACCCTGATGACAGGAAATACCAGCTCGTGATTTGGAGGGAAACTCAAGACTCGCCGATAAAGTACTATGAACTAAATACTGTCACTTATGGTACTAGAGCGGCACCATATTTGGCAACAAAATGTCTACGAGTAATCGCGGACAATAATAGAGAATTGCATCCATTAGGAGCCAAGGCGCTTCAAGATAACTTTTATGTAGACGATGGTCTTTGTGGTGCAGACAATCTGACTACAGCTGTAGAAATGCAAGAACAACTGAAAAACATATTGGGTGCTGCGGGCATGAAGCTTCGGAAGTGGTGTGCAAATCACTCAAGACTACTACAAGGGATTCCGAACAGTGACCAGGAGATCAACCTAGATCTAGCAAATAATAATCCAGGAACCATCAAAACACTTGGCTTAACATGGGCGCCAAGCACAGACAAATTCTGTATAAAGGTCAACCTTCCACCAATTGACAAGATCACAAAGCGATCAGTAACATCAGATCTGGCACGATTATTTGATCCACTTGGGCTCCTATCACCAATCGTCGTGACAGCAAAAATGTTCATCCAAGAGCTTTGGAATTCAAATATAGGGTGGGACGAACCACTGCCAGCTGAAGTATGCAAAAGGTGGGCTGAATTTCGAAGCAACCTATCATCCCTGTCTAATCTGCAAATACCACGACACATGTTCAACGGGGAAGTTGCTAAGGCCATTCAGCTCCATATTTTCACAGATGCTTCGGAAAGGGCATATGGAGCCTCAGCATACATAAGATCGGTATTGCGAAATGGGCAAATCAGCGTAAGAATCCTATGCGCTAAGTCAAGAGTAGCCCCACTCAAACGAGTTACACTTCCTCGGCTAGAACTATGTGCTGCTGTAATTGGTGCGCAATTGGCAAATCGCATAAGAGAAGAGCTACAATTAAGCTACAAATTGTTCTTTCATGGATTAATACGTCATCGTCCAGTTTTCATACCTTTGTAGCAAATAGAGTAGCGACAATCCAAGAATTGACGAGACCCATTCAGTGGCGCCATGTGAACACCAAGGACAATCCAGCTGATATCCTATCAAGGGGCCTACCACCTGATCAATTGTCAGCCTGTAATATCTGGTTCGCAGGCCCAGTCTTTCTGCATGGATCAGAAGATATTTGGCCGCAGAGGTTTCTACCAGAGTTAGCCGTCGATGTGGTATCCGATCCCGAACGAAGAAACAAGACTGCAGTCTCAGCAACCTCAGTAAGGGATCAAGACACTCTTGTAGAACTTGTTTACAGCATTAACCACAAAAACTCCTTTGAAAGGCTCAAACGAGTCATGGGCTACATACACCGGTTCATAAGGCATACCAGGAAGGGGCGGGTAACACCCCAGCGCAACTTAACATTGACACCAACAGAATTAAATGAAGCATTAAAAACAATCCTTCGAGCCATACAAGACGCTGAAATTGGCAAAAATTTTGGCCAATAAAGGGCAAATCAATACCAAGATCGACAGTTCAAAAGTGCATAATCTGCAGCAAGGCCAGACCAAAACTGCTCACACAGGTAATGGGTAACCTGCCCACAATGCGCGTAATACCCGCACGCCCCTTCATCAACACTGGGGTGGATTTTTGCGGACCATTCTGGGTTCACTACAAAGTAAGAGGAAAGAGGCCCACCAAGGCATACATTGCAGTGTTTTGTTGCTTTCCGACTAAGGCGGTACACTTAGAACTAGTCAGCGATCTAACTACCGAAGCCTTCATTGGAGCTATCAAAAGATTCACCAGTCGGCGCGGTCAATGCCAGACAATAATTTGTGACAACGCTACAAGCTTCATAGGCGCCAAAAATCAGCTCCATGAACTAACAGCAGCTGTATACTCCCAAGAAGCAGTTGAATCAATAGCTTCAAGTTGCACCAAGAGAGGCATAACATTCCAAATGATACCTCCACGAGCACCTCACTTTGGCGGCTTATGGGAGGCGGCAGTGAAGTCAGCGAAGCATCATCTAGTAAGGACTGTGACAGGTGCATCGATGACGTACGAAGAGCTAGAAACAGTCGTGGTTGAAGTCGAAGCTATTCTAAATTCCCGACCATTGACACCGATGTCAGACAGTCCTAACGATCCGACAGCCCTTACACCAGGACACTTCCTGATTGGCGAAGCAATAACCTCAACAGTTGATAGCGAAGCAAGGTCTGCTAAATCAACATTACTCCAAAGATGGGCATTAGTTTCACAAATCAAACATAACTTCTGGAGAAAGTGGTCCAACGAATACTTGAATGAACTCCAATGCAGATCAAAATGGAAGAATCACGCAAAAAATATTACCATAGGAGATATGGTTATCATAAAAGAAGACAACACCCCAGTAATGACTTGGCCAGTCGGAAGGGTCATCAAGCTTTATCCAGGAGAGGATGGCGTCGTGAGGGTAGTAGACGTGAAAACAGCAAGAGGAGTCTTTAGACGATCCATACATCGGCTTGCTCCGCTTCCCACTAAACCAGACGAATCCCCGGCAACCGATATTACACCTTACAATCAGAACATTGAAATAAAACCAAGCACCTCAACCGAAGTTCCGACCAAGAAACGTCGAATAGTGTCCACCAATTATCTACTTATGGCAACTATTTCGCTCTTAATACTACCACTAATCACTGCAACCCGAATAGAGATAAAAAGATTCAGACCTGAATTAGGTGTCCATTTTGAGGACATGGGAGAAATCAAGATAGCAACGAGCCAGTGGAATTTTATAGTGTATTACGATTTGGCAATACTCGCAACGGAATTATCGTCGTTAATTAATGGAACGCACATAGCACAGGATTTATGTAACAAAATGCAAGATAAGGTTGGCTGCAACCAAACAATCGCTCATTTTAAGGGCACACTTGAGAACCTTCAGTTGGAAGGTATATTACTGTCTCCTAAACGAGTGAAAAGAGGCGCCATGAACGTGATTGGAAATGTAGCAGGTGCATTGTTTGGTGTATTAGACAGCGAGTATGCAAAGGAGATGTCCCAGACAATCAATGAAATTAAAAACAATGAGAATCACCTGTCGAACCTGTTGCGAAATCAAACATCGATTATTGACTCAACCATAAATATATTACGAGCAGACACCATCGAAACCAAAAAGAGGTCCTCCGAACTCGAATCGCAGCTATCAGAAATCATTAAAAACCTCAACCAACTAGGCAATGAAGACTAAGAGCTGAAACTACACCAAGCCTTTTTTATGATGACGATACAACTCACCTTAATGGCGGCGAATCTGCAACGCATTCAAGATGCACTCATCGATGTATTAGCTGACACACATCATGGCAAAACGAACACATTGTTATTGTCTGCAAGCCAGTTGAAAGCAGAATTAAGGACAATACGAGCTCACCTACCGTCGTCCTTGGAGCTCCCCCTGGACGATGGCAATCTCATACAATTGTATAAATTAATGACGATCAGGGGAGGCATCAGCCAACATCACGCTGTCTTCGAAATTACACTTCCATTAGTCAATCCAGAGCAATTAAAAATGTTTAGAATAATTCCAATTCCGACATCAATAAATGGTAGCATGATAATGGTTAAACCCTGTGCAACAGCATTAGCGACAAATAAACACATGGATCACTACGTTCCTGTGAGACAAGATCAATTAAATCAATGCGTAATTACAGCACCAAGAAGATACTTATGTTCCAACATCCAAGCTCTATATCACAGAAGTTCTCATCTATGCTCTTGTGCAATAAATCTGTTTGTCAACGAGACTTCACCGACATGCAAACTAGAAAAGGTTAAATCAAATTATTACCTGGCACAATTGGAAGAGAAAAACCAGTGGCTATTTGCTATAACAGATTCTATGCGATTTACCACAGTGTGTGACCACGACTTCTCTCAGCTTACTTTAAGGGGAGCTGGAATAATAACTCTGGCACCAGACTGCATAATAAAAAGCAACACGGTGACAATAACTGGACATCAAACGCTATTTAATTGTCTGCGAACAACATTTGCAAGTTTCGGCAACATTTCACAACTTTCATCACCAAGGCACATCAGAGAACTATTCGCAAACGTCAGTTCGACAGACTACACAGATCACATGAAGAATCTAAGAAGTCTGCAAACGTTGCTCAACACATTGAAAATAGCTGAGCTACCATACGATCTGAAGTCACAAAGCCGCATCACCATATCGTTGTCTAGTGTGGCTCTCGTATGCACAATTATTCTGCTATTGCTAGCAGTTTGGTACTGGCAATCTAAACGACGACCAACGACAACAACAATGAGAAACCTGGAACCACACCCCCGGAACCAGCCCCTAGAAGACTATCAACAGCAGACTTCACTGTCAATATATAGTTGAACAGTCGTTCAACGGGGGGCAGGATGTTTGTGTGTTTATGTAAGCAGACATTGACCGCTGCAATATTGATGCAAGTTAGGCATTTTTACCTTGTTGTTATTATTTCTTAGCATATTGTGCATTTATGCAATTTTGGTATTTTGGGTCTTATTATTGTTATTATTCTTAGCATATTGTGCATTTATGCAATTTTGGATTTTGGGTTTTGTATTTATGTATATTTTAGCATGTAAGCAATATTGTCAATATAAATAAGGGTTCGATAATTAATAAAGGCACAGTGGTAACACAACTTCACAGCGTTTAACTACCATTGTTCTCCAAGGCGACACAGTTCAAGTACTGTTTTCGCACTGTGCTTACACTCTGGTGATACGCCCAGAAGTGATATTTACTGACATAAACATCAATATTTGACACTTTGCCCATATTTATATAAAAAAAGCAAACGCACAAGAAAATAATTTCACAAATCGTCCTTCGTCCGTATGTATCGCATAGACTAAATTCAATGATTGTTTGCAGCCACGCTCTACCGACGAACCTTACAAAAATTCGTTCGCGATCGATCAAAAATTCGCTCGCGAACGATCGAAAATTCGATCTTCTCATATTAGCTCGTTTTGCGATTGTATTTTATCGCGAGAAATACTTGAGCAAACGAGCGGTTGCGAATGATTTTCTGCATCAGCGTTCTTCCCACGACCGATCGCTTTCGTACGCTCGTTCGTTTGAAACTCGCTGCATACGATATCTCACCAACGAATACGTAGGCAATGCATTCGCAACCGCTCGTTTGCTCAAGTATTTCTCGCGATAAAATACAATCGCAAAACGAGCTAATATGAGAAGATCGAATTTTCGATCGTTCGCGAGCGAATTTTTCCGCACCCTGTGAAAATCTAAATTTAACTATGTAAACCAAGGGTTAAATGTTAGTATGGGGAAACAAAATTTTTCGACCCGTTTGACTTCAAATTTGGTAAAAGTACTTCAAATGCAAAATAATCAAACACGTGTTTCTCAGTTTTTTTTTGAATCGAAATCAAACAGGGTAAACTAAGGGTTAACAGTTTGTATGGATAAGCATGATTTACTGATTTTTTTTTCTTCAAACTAGGTTAAAGTGAAACGTGTTTTTTATCAACGATGGGTTAAGAGTTTGTGTAGGGAAACATGATTTAAGCGGTCAAATTACTTTAAATATGGCGAAAGCCCTTTAAGTAAGACAGAATTAGACAATTATTTTCTCGTACGAATCTGACTGGGTCAACGAAGGATTACCCATTATGTCCTCCGGTGACACCAGAGTGGCGTCGTGAGCAAACTAGCGACCAACAGCCGGCAACACCACAGTGGTGTCGTGCGCGAATTACAAAAAAACAAATTTTGTATTTAGTTTCGTATGTATATCTTCGAAATTTCATGAAAGTACGATGAGATTAGTGTAACTTAACAATTCATAACATCCGAATAATGTAAAAAACGGCCGGCGACAAGCCAAGTAATCCGTATTAGCGCTGCCGGCGCCAAGCGACTAAATATTTACAAGACGTGCGGACGGAAACTTGATTTATTGAGCCCATTGACTTAAAATTTCGCATGCACAACCGCGGGGTCGTGATAGTTATGGAATCAAAATATTTTTAATGAAAGTATGAAATTCTTCCGTGCAAATCCGGGGACAACTGGTGGTATTTCTTATATTCCAGGAATTTAGTGAAATTTGGGAAGTTCGAAACAGTTTAAAAAATCATTGTCTTTTAAATAGAATTCAAAACAAAACCTTAACTCAAATAATAACAAAACTTAAAATGAAATGTAAAAAATTAACTACTTATTACAGTAAATAACTAAAATTTCCTCCAAGTTTTCTACGGTCAGTATATGCCGTACACCAGCTCGTGGAGTACGAAAACGTTCATTATTCTTGTATGATGGGCATTGCTGACTCCAAAAAATAGCTGAGTAAGCCAAACTACAACATCCTCAATAATGATCGTAAGAATATCATTCTCGGAATAACAGAATTCTGGGATTGTCCAATTTAACTCCCATCCCAACCTCTTACACACAGGAGCACACGAACATCACTCTTGTTAGTTTGCATAGAAAAAAATAAGTCTATATGAATATGTTTATATATATACCTACGCCAAATACGGAAAAAAATGGAAAAAACATGCAAAATTATGCCAAAATATTCAACAAATATATAAAAAATATGCAAAAAGTATACAAAATATGCAAAAAATATGCAAAATATGCAAAAAGTATGCAAAATATGCAAAAAATATGCAAAATATGCCAATATTGCAAAAAATATGCAAACATATGCTAATATGCACTGCATATGTTAGCTCATTCTTAATATTTTTTAACAAAAATAGTTTCTGTCTTGGTCCCGTTCAAATCCGATGCTCCAAAAAAATATGCATTTGCATATAATTCTGATCCCTAGTTATTAGCATCATAAAATTTGTATACAAAATGGTGGCAGAACAATGCAAAAATATAGCAATATGAACAAACCAGAACAATTTTGATAACAGGCAAACTTATTGGAATCACATTTGATTACAGAGTCAATACAAATTCCGGGGATACTACGGTTTCCGTGGCGCCGCCATTTGATGATGTTTTTAGATAGATTGACCGAAAATAAATCGAAAATGACGAATAAAATTTTTCAAAGGTTCAAAGTTTTTATGTTGCCATATTGTGCACACCTGACTGTTGCCTGATGTGGTGGTGACTCCCATGAGGGTTATTTTTTTAGCGCCCGGCCGAAGGCCGGCCACTCGGGAAAAACTTATTGCCAAGAAAACTATGGCTTTCGGGAAAACTGTATGCACCTCTGGGATTGCGAAAAAAAGCGCGAATTTTAAACTTTGACCGAAATTTTAAACTTTGAACCTCGATATCTCGAAAACGAAGCGAGATATCGAAAAATTGTATTGTTCATTTTCGACTTATTTTTGGTCGATCTATCTAAAGACGCCCTCAAATGGCGGCGCCACGGAAAACGTAGTCGTACCCAAATTCCTGTTCCGGCAGCGATTTGAAAGTGAATCTTGATTCTGTGCACAATCTTCCATTCGCGACACATTTCCAAACAAGAAACAGCTGATTGGGTTTCACCACGAATTGTAAACGCATTGTTAAAATGAAATTTGTGTGAAAAAATAGCCAACAAGCAATGCAAAGAATAGCAAAGTTTAATGAGCTATAAGCAATTTTATGAGCGCGTTTTTCTTAATAATAATAATAATTGATTGGCACGACAGCCCGCTTACGCGAGACTAAAGGCTTGATTACACGTAACGAGTAGAGTGAGAAGACAGCAACTCGAACGAGTACTCGTTTCGTCTAAACGGTAAGGCGAGTTCTTGATTGAGTCAGTCACCGATGAAAGTGCTGAGAGAGCCACTAGAATCACATTTTGTTTGCTAGGCCGAGCGACCACTACTTTACTGTTATATTTTTCTCTTTTCGCAGCGATTCGCGCAATCCCTCGTGACATGCGGTATGCGTCACACACCACTTTTCGCTCGGTTGAGTTTAATTGCGCGAGTTGCTTAGTTCATTTTGTGCATTGTAAAACCGAACTGACTCGCCGCGTGTCGAAATACGTTTGAACAACTCGTCGCTTTTGCTCGCTATTCCAATTCTTTCGGCCTAGTACCATTTTGATGTCTCGTCACTCGACTCGTTACGTGTAATCAAGCCTTAAGGCCTAGCTTCCTGCAACCACCCGTGTTGTGCGTGTAAATTTGTACGCGGGTGGAAGGGACCTACAGTTTTATGCCGGTTCCAAACGGCAGGTTGGGAGCTTTTTCATAGGCAATTTTTACTCTCAGAGGTTTGCCATTGCCAGCTGAGAGGACAGCCACCGAAAGAGAAAACGAGTTTCCCGTTATTTTTTTAGGTGTTACTACATGCAGAATTCGAACTTGCGTCGCTCTGCATGCGACTCGCTGGACCGCGCACTAAACAACTGAGCCGCGGCGGCTGTGGCGTTTTTCTTAGATATGAATAATTTATTGATTAACTAGCTGGGCCCCGCGGCTTCGCACGCAAGATCTCTTGTTTTACCCGATACAAATTTTGAACGCATTGTTGACCCCGTCAGATTTTGATTTAAAAAAAACATGTGTCTATTATCATTGATGTCCAGTGGTTCTAAAAACTGTGAAGTCAAAAGGCCCTTTAAATGAGTTTCACATTTTTTCACGAGTTTTCACATTTACTCTAAACAAATTCTTAACCCTTAGTTTACCACGGTGGATTTCGATTTTCAAAAATATGAAAAGCACATTTTAACCATTTCCCGATTGAAGTGCTTTTTGTCTAAGTTTGAAGTCAAAATTACCAATAAATCGTGCCTCTGCATGGAAACTGTTTACCCATTGTTGACATCGTTAGATTTTGATTTCCAAAAAGTGAAAAAGACGTGTAAAATTATTTATCACTTAGAGTACATTCACAAAGTTTGAGATCCGTGTCCCAATTAATTCATGTTTGACCCCGCCCTATTTTAATATTCGGAAAAAATTAAAAACACATCGAGTTATTTTACATTTGAAGTACTTTCACCAAGTTTGAAGTCAAAAGGCTCAAAAAAATTTCTTTCTCCATATATACTTTTAACGCGTCGTTGATCCAGTTAGATTTCGATTTTGAAAATAATGAGAAACGCGCGTATATTTTTTTTTATTTCAAGTATTTTTACAATTTGTGAAGTCAATAGGCCTATCGGTTCATGTTTTTTTCGAGTCTACCCTTAAACAAATCTTAACCCATTATTGGTCCAGTTAAATTTTGGTTTTCGAAAAATTATAAAACACGTGTCGAATTATTTTTGGTTTAGAGTATTTTCAGGTAGTTCGAAGTTCACTGATGAGTCTGTACTGCATAACTGTTGGATTATAAAAAATGTGCCACGCCCCTTGACCAACGCCGATCAAATCTCATCAGTAGAATGACACATCTATGAAACGACGGTACACCAAATTTCCTTGATGTACGACTTAGGGCCGTTTTCTCATCTTCCCGTTAAAGTGACCTGTAGCTAAAGTGAACTTTAGCTAAAGGTCACTTTAAAGTGCCCGGTAAATATTTTCGTTTTCTCATCTTCCTGATAAATATAAATTTAACAAGTCTGATTTTTTGGCAACACGGGTCTACGATGGGCAGCACTTGGCGGCGCAATCAGCTGTTTGTGAAAAATTATAATTATTTTTGAAGGAAAAACTAAAAATGTTGCCTGGCAAAATCTTGTTGATGCTTTTACTGCAAAATGGGGCGTGTCCGACGTTGGAAATCGTTGAGGGACAAGTTTGACAGCTTGAAGCGTAAGTCCAAGCTGGAACTTGCAGCGCAGAAGAGCGAGACGTATCGCACAGGTGGCGGTCCAGCAACGATTGGACATGTCAGCAGTGCAAAGCAGTGAAATAGTCCAATTGGCTATTATATGTTATATTTGCCGCATTTTGCGACTCCGTACCTTCAGAAGCGTCTTCCAGTGCATGAATTTAAGAAACACGCCAATTTTGCACACCGAAAGATCTCAAATTCAAATTTCATTTCAAATCGTAATTTCATTATCAGCTGTTTTTTGTTTGTAAACAAACATATGCATGTACTTGGCACCATTTCCACTTAAAGTTCACTTTAAAGTTTAACAGGCACTCAATCCTCCCGGTAAATTTTATCGGGAGGATAGCTTAACGGGCAGATGAGAAAACGAAAATGAGTTTATCGGCCCGTTAAAGTGAACTTTAAAGTTAACGGGAAGATGAGAAAACGGCCCTTACAGTTCTGCTGCATACAAAATTTGCCACACCCCTTGTCCAACGCCCATACAATTTTAACAGTAGAATAACACATCTATGAGGCGACGGTACACTAAATTTCAATGCTGTGCGACTTACAATGCCGCAGCTATTCCATATAAAAGAAATGAATTGTAAGGGCGGTGCCACACCCCCTTGTCAAATACCCGCCCCATTCCCTCTGCCGAAAGATATGATTAAATGGTAGGTTCATACCAAGTTTCATTGATGTACGACTTACAGTTCTGCTGCCTTAAAAATGTACCACGCTCCTTGTTCAACGCCCATAAAATTTTAACAGTAGAATGACACTTCTATGGGAGGATGTCATACTAAATTTCAATGCTGTGCGACTTACAATTCCGAAGCTATCCCATTTAAAAGATTTGAGCTGTAGGGGCGGTGTCACACCCCTTTGTTCAATAACCACCCCATTCCCTCGGTCGAAGGACATGATTAAATAGTAAGTTTCTACCAAATTTAGTTGATGTGTGACTTATGGTTCTAAAGTTATTGTCTAAAAATGTATTCTGTATTCCGCCCCGTTTTCCCGACTTTGCTTTCCGAACAAACCTGCCGAAGGAAGTATCAACGTTGGTCCAGTCGTTTTCAAGTTTTAAGCAGCCGAACGGACCACGATTCGTTTCTATATATATAGAAGATATACAGTAAGATATAGTCTGTCCAGTAGAAGCGTGATCGTCGTAACTTGGAAACTATTTGTCCGATTCGTTTCAAACAAACTGCATTTTATAAGTTTATAATATTTATTGTGCAATATTTTTAATAACAGGTATAGTCGCCGCCATTCGCTATTATGGCCTTAAACCTCCGACCCATACTTTGCGCTAAGATCTGGGCAAGTTGCCGGGGCAATCGACTTCAAATCAGCCGAATTTGCCTCGATAACTGTTTTGCTGTCCATATAGTATTTCCTCTGAGTTTCTGCTTTACAATTGCCCACACATTATCTATCGGGTTGGCATCAGGCGACTGTGAGGGCCAATCTAACACTTCTACCCCATTTTGCTGTTTCCACTCAGCACACATTCGGCTGCGATGTTTGCGGTCGTTGTCTTCTTGTATAATCCAAGAGAGTCCTCTTCTCCCGAACATCTTCGCAGCTGATATTAATAAAGCTTTTTCATAAAATTTGTTCATCAAAACCGCGTTCAAGTTGGTGGTAATAAGGAAAAGTTGCCCAAATCCTTTTTCTGAGAAGCAGCCCCAAACATGGACCTTTACTGGGTCTTTAATAGTTCGTTGGAAAAATCGGTTGATGGCGGCACACCAAGATCGATTTATGCTACTATTTGCCCAAAATTGGGATTCATCCGTAAATATTACATTATTCCAATTGCGATCTGAATTGGCATAAGCCCAGGCAAGCCGTTTTTGAACGTGTGATGATGAGAGCAACAGTTTTTTCAATGAGTTCCGGTATTTAACGTCTTTAGTTCTTAAACGTCCTCGAATCGTCTCTTTTGATATTTGAACATCACTTTTCTCTAAAAATGCTTTAGCTTTACGTAATGGTAAGCCCGGCTTCGTAGCAAACAAATCAATGATTTTCTTGTCCTGTTTTGGGGAGGTCTTTTTTTCAAGGCCCCGCCCAGCCACATCGCCGAAATTTTTTGCTTCCATATATCGATTTGTCCACTTTGTTACGAATGACTTCGACCTCGTCATATATTTTGCTGCAGCTAAACGTGACATTTACGGCCCTCTAGGGTGTAGACAAAGGAATACGGCTTCAAGTCGCTTCTCTCACGCGGAGCTCATCTTGTTAAAACACCCTGTATTTTGTAATTGTTTCACGAGACTGACAATTTTTGCAGTGCGTATTACAAAAATTATGAGGCTATTTAGGTGCATTCAAATTTTTTTGATAACGGTACTCTAAGTGAAAATTTGGTCGATCACGCTTCTACTGGACATACTGTACTTCCGATTGCTGTTTTATTGGAAAACTTATAATCATTTTCCGGCAGCAAAATAAGTCCGCGACCTGCTCCAGACAATAGACAAATAGAAAAACCAGCTGAGCACCAATTCACCATGAATTGAATGCAAAATAAAAAGGAAATTTGTATGGCAGAAGGCGAAAGTTTTACGTAAAATAATAGACAATCGACGCATTCTAAGACATTGTAGGGCATGCGAACCACATATAGTATGTACTATCTGAGATGTTCAGAGACAGAGACATTTATTCCGGTAAGCCTCTTCATATAAAACCAAATGCTTTCAAGTTTTTCCCCGGCAACCAAATTGCAAACAGCTGATTTCTTTGCTCTCAAAGAGTTTTTATCTTGGTTATCTAGTTAATCGTGTAGGAAATTTCAGCTGTTTTTGGCAAAATTAATAAGTAAGTAATGAGTAATGTCTTTACAGTCTTTGTTGCTGGACTCGCTGCAGTCGAGAACAGAGGGCGATGTTTAGACTCTAAACTTTAGAGTCTAAATTTAGAGTCGTAGGAGGGAAAAATGAATTTAGGGTCGTAGGAGGGAAAAAGGAATTGCAAATTGTTTCAACTCTCGGCAGTGATCCTCAATTGGGGTCAAGTCTGATGGGTAGTAAAGCAGGATCGCACCATTCACTGACATCCGATTCCCGATCGAGATGGGCGTGATTTTTTTTACGAAATTACGAGTTTTCCTCTGCGAGAATTCAGAGTGAACTTAAGTTTTTAAATAAAATAATAAAAAAAAATGTATTATGGAAAATGTAAAACATAAATAATTTTTAATTGTATTTTAGACGAAAAACAAATACTATTTAGAATCAGTAGCTGTGCGCAATAAGTTCAGATAGTCAGAGTTGGGTCGATTCTGGTGCGCTTCTTAAGTATTTTTTGTTTTTGTTATTTTAGAATATTTGCATTATAGTATAAACACAACCAAGTCGTCGTGCGATATTTACGCTGCGAACGTACGCTGTCAAAATTAAAACACACAGCAGCAAATGTGATTGCCCACAACGACGACGACTGCGATATTCGACCGACGACCGGTCGTCCGACGATAGAACAAATTCTAATTTGGTCGCAGTCGTCGTGCGAACCAATCAGCTGTGCAGCTGTCAGCGGTGAAAAACGAAAAAACAAACAAACGAAAAATTGTGGTAAAATTTTGTGATTTGTGGTTTTTTGAGGTTGCAAATTTGTAAGTGGTTCAAATTTTAATAAAAAATTGTGCCAAATAATCTATTTTGTCTTTCCCTTGCGTATGTTTTAGAAAATGGACAAGACGGAGCTCCTAATTGACCGAGCAGCGAAAGAAATCGTGCCCGCACTGGCAGTTGCGCTTCTGATTAGAGTTGCAGGTGGAGCCGATTTTGTGCTGCCGTGAAGGAATTTGGCTAATATTGCTGCCCCGAAAGTAGCAAAAGTCGTCGCCTGGACAAATCAAGTTTGCGCATATAACAATACGCCCGTTAGTGTCCCGGTAGTGTTTGCCGTCGAGCGGGTGTGCTCCAAGGGACTGGAGGTGGTGTGCGTGCCCACTAGCTTTCAGGCGCATTAGCCGATTGTCGAGCATCAGCTGGGCGATCTGGACCGGCATCCAAAGCTGGCCGTGGCCATCGAAGGCGCCGACGAGGTCGATAGCGACATGGTACTGATCAAGGGCGGCGGCGGCTGTCTGCTTCAGGAGAAAATAGTGGCCGCCTGCGCGAAGCAGCTTATTGTCATAGCGGACTACACCAAGAACTCGCAGCGCCTGGGCGAACAGTACAAGAAGGGGATTCCGATCGAGGTGGTGCCCATGGCATATGTGCCAATAAGGCAGCGCATTGCGGCCATGCATGGCGGTAGCCAAGGCGGGGCCGTGCGTCACGGACAATGGCAACTTCATACTTGACTGGCACTTTGAGCCGACAACGGTTTACGACTGGAAGGCGGTGAATGAAGATTTGCTGCTCATACCGGGCGTGGTCGAGACAGGTTTGTTCGTGGACATGGCAAGGCGTATTTTGGTATCTGTAGTGGTCTGTATTCGAATCTCATGTTTGTTTTGTAAACACGCTGCTTATTACAAAAAAATAATAATAAAAAAATCCTTAGCCAGGTATGTGTCTTAATACAAATTGCTTTTAATCGCGCAGTCTAATGAATCTCGCCAGCGGTTCTCGAGCGAGTAAGTGTTGCATTGCACCTTCAGAAGGACTTCTTGTGCGTAGGCAGCAGACTTTCCTTGGCGTAATTGAATAATGACAGCAGACCCTGTTTATTGCCGCTCGAGAAATAGTTTGTGACAACATCGTGATTGTCTGTAACCTATATACACATTAAGATTAACCGCCCTCAAAGGACAACAATAACGACGTACCCATATGCTCGTTTTCTCGACTTATCGAATTCATGTTGATTTCATTCGCTCAAAATAAGAGGCAATTGTGTGTTTGCCGTGTTTGCAGAAATAATAGCTGATGCGAATGTCGCATCATTCTGTTTAACTGTGCGTATTTTCACGACGACGACGCACTGCGTAATTTTTCGCTGCGAATAAATTCGCACGACGACTTGGTTGTGTTTATGCTATTACTCGTTACTGCTGCACTTGATTCTCGGCAGTATCGAAACTTTCCAGTATTTATTATTACCATTCGACACAACAAATTCAATTCGATTCTTTTTATTGAGGTCCAAGTCCCGGGTTTGGATAATCCGCGCCACACACGGCTGCATAAATATGCATATTCCCGAGTTTGATTTGCTGGTAACTGTCTGCATATTTATCCCTCTAGTTCCCAAGTTTTTAATCTTGTTAAAAAAATTACCAGTGATAGTTTTGGGGTGGAGAAGTAATGTTTGTTCGGGGGAAAAAATGTCATGTCCATAGGAGGCGTGATAGAGGGTGTAGAAAGTAGAAGGCCTAAAGGCCTGCTTGGGAAACAAAGCCAAAAAAATCCCATATGAAAATTTATTTTTGTAATTAATTTAAATTTTTAATTTTTTTTTAATATATGTAAGCATATATAACGGGTAACAGTTTAAGGCGAGTGATAATGTGTCGTGGGGTAGTTTATACACTGTTTTTGGGGGGTGTATAAACAAGGAAAACTAAAAAAATCGGTAAAGGTATATACATATATATGGCGTTCTTATTTTTTTTAGTGCCTGTTATCTTTTCACACAGATGTCGACAAATATACTCCAAGAAATAAAGGACTAGGGGAGACTAGTTCTCTCATCTACCCCCGCGGACTGCGCCTAAGTATAAATTTTTGCAGTAACATGATCTCTTTTACATTGTGGTGAATCAAAATTTCGGTTCAAATCGATAAATAATACTTAAGGGGGTCTTACTAAGAGGTGAACCAGAAAAAAATTAGAATTTTTAAGGATACATTAAAAAAAAAGTAATAGTCTGATTTTACTAAAATAAACTGCAGTTTATTATACATTTCCTAAACTCGAATTTACAAAAAAATTTCATGAAATATAATGAGTGGTTGCAACATTTTTTTATATTTTTCTTAACGGTCTTAGTTAGAGACTGGACAGTACTTTCGGTGACTATTGCATAGGCTTGCTTCCATCGATTTCGGAACTGTACATAATTTTTGGAAACTTTCTTTGTTTTTCTTAGAGTTTGCTTCATTACAGGCCAATATCTTTCAATAGGCCGAAGTTCCAGGCAGTTGGGACGATTTGCCTCTTTTGGGACCACCGTGACACAATTTCCTTCATACCATTCCATAGTTGACCTGGAATAGTGACTTGTCGCTAGGTCTGGCAAAAACAAAACTGTTCCTTTGTGCTATTCAATAAATGGTAGAAGGCGTTTTTGCATACATTCTTTTATATAAATTCTAGAGTTTATTGTTCCTGTTGTAATGAACGTCTTACTCCGTAGACCACAGGTGCAAATAGCTTGCCAATCCATGAAGCGTTTTGGAAATTTGGTGTATTTCACTTCGGAGTACTTTCTTTGTGTTCCATTCTTATTGTTTTGAGTGAAATAGGCATTCCCAGGCAACTGCTTGAAGTCCACCTTAGAGTAGGTTTCATCATCGAGAATCACGCAATCGAACTTGGTTGCGTAATCGTCATACAGTTTTCGAGCCCGCGTCTTCCCTATTTTTTCTTTTGCTTCCGACCGGTCAGGCACTTTCTGCAGTTCGTAGGTACTTAACCCTTGGCTTCGCTTATATAGCATCTCAGTTGATTGCGATGTGCCTGATGCAGCTGCAACATCTCAAGTCGCCTTCGTGGGTTTATTCCGATATGTGCTAACAAGCCTCTTCAGCACTTCTGGGTTATTGGACCCTTTTTTCTGCCTGATTCTTCGCCTCTGTAGATGGAGATTCCCACGTTGTAGTTGTTTATAACAATATAAACCGTCACTACGCTCGCTTTGCTTTCCCTTGCAATGCTTAGTCTAGACTTCGTCTTATCAGTCAAGTAAATGTCCAGTATTAATTTGCGGCAGCGCTTTTGCGGGCTGGAAATGTTGACTAAAATAGATCCAAGATGCAATTGAGTAATATAGCAAGAAACTGCAATATTTATAGATACATTCACTCCCAAATACCAGCCTCCTAACTCTAAAAATTCTAAATTTTTTCTGGTTCACCTCTTATGTAATACCTCATTTCCGAGCGCTATATTCAAAAGTTGATTACTAGAAAACTACAAATGATTTCGGGAAGCATTTTTTTGTAATGTTATCATTCATTATTGAACTTTACATAGTTTTTTTGGTTTTACATAAAATGACGTATGTGACCGCTACACGTCCTTCACTGCGTCCTCGTCAAAAGTGTCCAGGGCGCACGGGGTGAACGATTTTGACCGATCAGATGATCTGAAACCAAAAAACCTTTAAAATTTATTCTTCTCATCCCCTTGGCTATGGATAGACACGAGCTTTTTCAAAAATTCAAAAATTTCTTATAAGGAGTGCGTCGTTAAAAATTGTGACATGCAATTTTTCTAATAACTTCGTTAATACAAATTCAAATTAAACTTTCTTTGATCAGGTGAGCCATGAAAACTTTGTCATTGAATAGTTTATGCCCATTTATAGCATTGAATGAGTATTTAATGATAAAATGGTAATGATAAAATGAGAAAGTGACGATAAATGATAAAATTATAAAATTAACAAGGAAAAATGAAAGCCCTTATGAGGGGTATTCCAGAAAAAGTTAGAAAATTTACCCTTGAAAATTTATTATAATTTTTTCTAATAAATTCTAAAATCTACATAAAAGACATGTTATAAAAAACCAGACTTTTCAAAAATTGGACTAGTGGTTGCTGAGATGTTTTAATTTTTCGATGTCACTATTTTTAACGACGCACTCCTTAGTAATAGAATTTTGAAAAAAAAAATTGTTTGCCACTTTTTTTCTACTATTCAAGGCTGATAAAAATTTTTGGACAAGAATTTCAAAAAAAGCTCGTGTCTATCTGTTGCGACATGTTTTCTGATAATAAAAATGTTTAGTATGACAAGATCGGTCAGGTAGATTTTTCGAAAACGTTCACCCCACCTCTAAACGACGAGGACGCAGTGAAGGACGTGTAGCGGTCACATATGTTATTTTTATGTAAAACCAAAAAAACTATGTAAAAGTTCAATAATGAATGATAACATTACAAAAAACTGCTTCCCGAAATCATTTGTAGTTTTCTAGTAATCAATTTTTGAATATAGTGCTCGGAAATGAGGTATTACATAGTAAGACCCCCTTAAATAGCGAAAAAACATCATCAAGGAGCGTTAATTATTTAGGCTTTTCACCCAAGCAGGCCTACAGACACTCTAGGGTTTGGGTTAGGTAGGAGGAGTGTAACAACTTTTTTTATAATTTTCTTTTATTTTCTCAAAGAATACATTATCAGCTACTTACCAATAATTTTTTTAGTTTTATTGAGGCTCTCAATTTATTTTAAAAATTTAAATATTTTTGTTTCTCACACAATTTCAAAAATAATTATTTGTTTACTTTCTCACGAAACTTCAATTTTGTCTTACAATTACTGCCGTTGTGCATGTGGCAGCGTTATCTTACTACATTTATTTTATAAAATGAAAATTTCCCTTTCCATACGTGTAAAATCAGCTAGAAAAATCATAACGTGTAATTTACAGAATTTTTTTAAGCTTAGGATTATTATTGATGCACCGCTCCGCACCGCACGATGCACCGCGAACTGTAGATCTATTGTGCCCCCTTCTTGGACTTCACAGACTGGCACAGCTTAGGATGTCTACAGGCCTTCTTGGGAACTAGAGGGTTATAGATTTCAGTATTCCGTTTTATTTTTATTTTTTGGGTAATTTTGGGAATGCAATCAAGCGTACGTAATTTTTCTTTTGCTTTCCCCTCGCGCGGCCGTCGTACGCTGTTGTTTTTGTTGCCTATACAGTTGTTGTTGATATTGTTAGTAACGTTAGCGCGCACACAATGCAACACATAAAAACTGTTGAAAACAAAAGCGACAAATTCAACAACAAAAACGGCACGCACAGAAACAAAACAAAAAGCAGCAAGCGAGAAAATGAACGAAAAAACAAATCGAATGAATTGAAACGGAATCGATGGGAAATAATAAAACGAACAACATAAAAAGTTTGCAAGGAAAAAGTAAACGACACGCAGCAAACAAAAAATTGGCAACAACAACAAAACAACGAATGGCAAAAATGTTAAAATTAAAAAAAGAAAAGCAAATGCTGTGAAAAGCCAGGCAACGAATATTTTTTGGTTTATTCGAGCGGGGTGAGGCGCAAAAATGGCGCAACAATTTAAAAAAACATAACGGCTAGGAGGAAGCGCTGGCCGCTTTACGCTGCAAACATTCACTTTTCGTATAAAACAGTTTTTGATTTTACTCTCGATTAAAAACGTTTTCGATTTTGAAAATTGAATTAATCAATGCATATAGTACAGTAAATAGAGACAAATAAATCACATTTACTAAAAAAAAATACTTAATGGCTGAAATTTTGAGGGTGTGTTCGGGGGCATGTCCTGAGTCTAAAACTGAGTTTTCGTATTCGAGGGGGTGGGGGAAGATACTACCCCCTGCTTATTTAGGGGTGAGCTCGTTTTAACTCCTTATCTCCGGTGCTATTGCTCGTACCGACAAGTCCGAGGGATCAAATTTGTGGGGAATAAAATTATCTATCTAATGATAATAAAATCGAGGTCATAGGTCGATTAGGTGAATCGCAACGGCCGGTCAAAGGTCAAAAGTGAGGGATAGTTTTCGTTTTTCGTGAATACCGTGAAACCGGTAGGTTTTTCGCATACTGCTTCGCGCGCTGTACGTGCGAACACGTAGAGAGTGCAATGTATGCGCAATGAGTACTTCTCGCGCCGTGCGCGGCTCAACATTGGCGCGCGCGGTCAACTTGGTCGTTGGATTGACGGCAAACTATTTATAGTAGATGAGTGTTCGAGCACTCATTTTGTAGGTAATTTCAAGTACTTTAAAATGGTATCGAAGCAGTATGCGAAAAACCTACCGGTTTCACGGTATTCACGAAAAACGAAAACTATCCCTCACTTTTGACCTTTGACCGGCCGTTGCGATTCACCTAATCGACCTATGACCTCGATTTTATTATCATTAGATAGATAATTTTATTCCCCACAAATTTGATCCCTCGGACTTGTCGGTACGAGCAATAGCACCGGAGATAAGGAGTTAAAACGAACTCACCCCTAAATAAGCAGAGGGTAGTATCTTCCCCCACCCCCTCGAATACGAAAACTCAGTTTTAGACTCAGGACATGCCCCCGAACATACCCTCAAAATTTCAGCCATTAAGTATTTTTTTTTAGTAAAATATACCCATTTACTGTACTAATAGCAGCACAGAATAAACAGTATACAGAATGCGCATGTCGACCAGCGAAGCAATCTGAATTTCTGGTGCGGGCCGAAAGCAGCAGAAGGGAAGATAACAGAGTTGGTTGAACAGAACTTCTGTCTCTGTTAATTTCTCTTGCGACGATGAGCTCTGTTATTGTAATTTCGGTAAGTGTCGAGTGGTGCGAGCGAGCTCGTGCACTCGATGCCGGCCATAGAAGTTACTGTTATTTTCAATGAAGCGAATGAAGAGCGATGTGCTATCGTTGTTGTGTTGATCAGCGAATGAAAATTGTAAATTTTGAATTTTTGTTTTTGGCTGACATTGGCTGGCAATTCCCGACTTTTTTTCGTGTTATTATGCGATCGACCTTCTGCGTGAAGAGATTTTTATTTCCTTACTAGCTGACCCCGCGAACTTTGTCTCGCACGACATTTGTTGTTTTTTTTTATAATGAAATACGCGAGATGGTGAATCTATGGCGATGCAAATTGACGAAGAAAACCTACTAAAGGAAGAGGAGGAGCTACTGAGTAACGCAATCGAGGCCCACAAATAAGCAATGTTGCTGCTAAGTTTCAGTAAAGAAATGGACTTCGCTTGAACCGGATTTAAATTATATGGGCGGTGCCATGCCCTCTTATTCAATACGAAAGAGAAAATGGTATGTTCGTACTAAGTTTTATTGCTGAGCAACTTATAGTTCAGCAAAATATTTGGGTCACAAAAAATGTGCCACGCCCCTTGTCCAACGCCAATCAAATGTTATCATCACAATGATTCATCTATGGGACGACGCACACTGGGGTAATATATAAGTAAAGTGGCGATTAATTCAAAAACGAAAAATAAAGATATAGATACGTTTTTGGTACCGGGTTAAAGTAGATAAAATTCTGCATCACGACGTGAAAGAGTTGTTGCAAAATAGTTTACCGTTTTCCCACAAAGCACTTTGAAAGTTGACATTTATTTTCATTTGACGTGCGCACAGCGTGAAACGTGAATTTTTCAATTATTTAAATCAAATTTGTTTTACAAGTTTTTAAAGTAGCATAAAACTGATGATGGAGGCTTCTTGTTCAGGTATTTAAGTATTAAAATACACATTTTTTTTGTTTTTTAAGTGTTCGTAAATATTTTTTTTATTTTATTTTTAAAAAGCCTAAAAATTGCGTTATTTTGGCCCTATTCATAAACATATAGTTGTTTGTTCAGTGATGTTCACCTAAAATATTGTCATAGTCGTAATCTGTGGATATTCTAGCAACTTTCTATGAAAAAAAAAGTTGCGCTATTGTTGCGCACTTTTGCAGCATTTCGATTTTTGTATGTGAAGTTTTGGCAAAATATGCACGCGGTACGTGAAAGGAAAGACAAAAAATAAATGTAAATGCAAAAAATATGAGAAAAGCAACAAGCGATATGTTTTATGTTAGTTTTGTTGTTGTTCAATGTATGGTTTTTAGTATTTCTTTATGCTTTTTAACCTACATTACCGGGGGGCCAGCATATTAGACGACATATTAGGCGGGATATCGCGACACGTGAGGATTTTTGGTTTTTAGATATTTATGAAACACAATACAAAATAATCTCAAATGATGCAGAACCAAATAAAATTTCAATATCTTAGATTATTTAACTTGACTTTGTTGTACGGTGTGTGCAAAACTAGGTCAGCTGACCTTATTTATCAGAAGTTGCAGTATTGGGCATTGTTATTGTTTGTATTACTTATGAGTAATCGATTGAAATAACCGCAGTGATGTGCATTAAACTAATTAGGTAAAGGGTAACTGCAAAAGACTACTTTTTCAAGATATTAAAAAAGGTCATTTAGGAACGAATTCCAATGTTATTTGGTATACTCGTTTAAGTCTTTATTACATAATGACCAACTCTTTGCCTTAAATTGTGCCAAATCTTTCGTTGAGTACTATCCCTGGTATAACATGCCTACGACTGTTCATAAATATTTAATTAATGGACCATAGGTCATAGCTCACGCCTTGTTGCGAATCGGTGAATTATTTGAAGAAGCGAGGGAAGCGAGAAATAAAGATTTTAAGGCTTTCAGGAAATATTTTTCTCGAAAAAGTAGCCGAGAAAAAACCAACGAAGACGTTCTAAAAAGACTGCTTATAAATTCTGATCCCATTATATCGACAGAAATGAAATTGCCGCATAAAGCAGTTACGCTCAAGCCAAGGGAACCATTGGATTTGTTGATAATTGCGGAAGAAGAACGCGATGATATGAACAATTATGATGATGATGATAACAATGGATGCGAAGGTGAAAGCGTGGGTGAATACGATGATGATTCCGATAGTAATTAATAAATAAGCGAGGAATTCTGTGTAACCCTTTTGTAACAATTTTGCATTTTTGGTCATAAATAAAAAAAAATCCACTAAATTATGTTCAAATACATTTATTTTCTACTTCTTTATCTATAATTAACTTAACCTAATACTTTTTTCATGTCTAAATAGTCCGGGTGAATTAATCGCCAAAATCGGCATGAATTACCCCAGTGTGCGACGGGATACAAAATTTCAGTGTTGTACGACTTAAAATTGCGAAGATATTCCATTTTAAAGATTTTGCTTATATGGGCGGTGCCACGCCCCCTTGTTCAATGCCCTCATCATTCCCTCTGTCGAAAGATATGAATAAATGGTAGGTTCGTACTTAGTTTCATTGCTGTGCAACTTAAAGTTCAGCGAAATAATTGAGTCACAAAAAAGTGCCACGCCCCTTGTCCAACGCCCATTAAATCTTACCATGGGAATGACTCTTGTATGGGACGACGGGGTACTAAATTTCAGTGTTGTGCTACTTACAATTTCGAAGATATTCCATTTTAAAAATTTTGCTTGTATGGGTGGTGCCACGCCCCGTTGTCCAAAACCCGCCTCATTCCGTCTGTCGAAAGATATGAGTTCATGATAGTTTCATGCTAAGTTTCATTGCTGTGTGACTTATAGTTAAGCAGAATAATTGGGTCACAAAAATATGCCATGCCCCTTAGGGGTATGAAAAATAGATAGTAGCCGATTCTCAGACCTACTGAATATGTATGTAAAATTTCATAAAAATCGGTCAAGCTGTGACCAGCGTTGCCGTTTTGGTTATTTTTAACCAAACTTGGTAAATTTTTTTGCTGTTTTGAATTTTTGGTAATTTGGTAGCACACTCTGCGATTTGGTATTTTTTTTGCTTGGTTCACCTTGTATGTTTTATGTATATTTTGCTCCCTCTTTCGCATAAAAAAATGACAATAACAGTGATGCCAATACTTATTAGATTGTAAATTTGATTATTATTACATATGACGTAAACTGTAATAATCGAAAGTGGCACCTTAAAGTGGCACCTTGCTTACACTGCCTCATAGCTCTGCAAAGCGAAAATGTTCTGAAATTTTTCTTACTAAAACTAAACTTAGAAATAAGCTAGAAGTTGATACAATCAACAATATAATGCTCTCCAAAGAGATTTTGCCAAGAAACATTGAATCTAAATATGTATGGGCTCCAAAAAGCGAACTGTAGTTGGGACTGTGCCTTTTTGATTTATTGCAATCAGTTTTACTATAAGTCCACCAATTTCCTGGTTTTTATTTATTTTGCACCTCAAAGTTTTCAAAAGAATTTACAAATGGAGAAATGCTTTAAACGACAAGATGTGATTGTTTTTTGTTTTATAAATAAATAATTAAACGCATATTTATAAAAAATTGGTAGTTTTGGTAATTGTTTTTTAGAAATTTGTTCAATTTTTTCCGTTTGGCCAGGGGCGGATTCAGAAAAATATTTCGGGGGGGGCGGTTTCAAAAAGTAATTCTTTGATATTCATAAATTGTCTTTTAATTTGTATGTAGTTTTAATGTCGATCCTAATATTTCGGGGGGGGGAGGGTTTCAACCCCCAAAACCCTCCCTGAATCCGCCACTGCGTTTGGCTGTGGCAACGCTGACTGTGACACGAGAATTTTATATATAAGATGAGCACTTGACGGCAAAGGTTTCACTAATTTTGGCGTAAATTACTTCTCGCCGCGATTTATTATTTTATTTTTACGCATTTTATCCTACTCTAGGCTCCCAGTTTTTTGGCCCAAACATTTGTTTGTGAAACCTAAAAAAATGCGATGTTCTGAAGAATCGTAATTACAAATTTGTGCATTTAATCATGTCTAATGTATGTACACATCTATTATAATAGATATGATATGGAAAATGTTATAAGAAAAAAGTAAGTAAGCAACGACGATATATGTATGTATGTATGTAAATCCATATATATGTAAACCAAGGGCGTAAAAAAATTGTTTACCAATTTAGTATTACATGTTTTTTAAAGTACACTCCACCTTAAAAAAAGCCAATATTAAGTTTTGCTTTAAAGTTGGTAAAACTTTAACGAAAACATTTCAATTGATGAACCAAGATTATGGTGATGATCGTTTATCCCTTGGCAGAGTTAGAGTGGTATTCGTGATTTAAAAACGTTTGTCAGGACATAAATTATCCACCGGAGATTCCATCAAAACTTGGCAGCAATTCATCATGGGTCAGCCAAAATCGCCATGAAATTGGATTTAACCTTCACTTAAATTATACCCACCCGGGTGATCTTTTTCATGATTCTTGTTCAACATCTGCCAGAGTATTTAACCAATGTAGTTATTATTTCGACTTACTGAAAACATTCGAAAGTAGTTTTCAATAACATAAACAAAAAAATTGTTTTGGAAAAATTATTCCTATTTTTTGTTAGGTTATTAGGTATACAAACACCTACACGGGTGATACCAGGCACTTGCGCCACAATTCTGAATAAAACTCACAAGATTTTTTTTACGTAACTCAGTATGTGTTCAATAAACCCTTTGGAAAGGAATCTAATATTTTTCATAGTCGCAATATAAATCTTTAAAGTTAAGCTATTTTCGAAAAACGGACTATCACGAATACAAATATATTTGGCAAGGCGAAAGTTAAGCATCACAAAAACATAGGTTAGGTTAGGTTGCGGTGGCTGCCTCTATAAGAGACACACTCGGAGGCCTGAAAGGCCCATTGTGATACCACATATTTCACCCGTTTTTGAACTGTGTATGCAACACTGTTTTGCCAACATATTGTAACGATGAGACAGTCTGTCGCGGTGCAAAGCAACCCTGCCGCTACGTGCCGAGCTATAACCCAATCTGGCAACGACGGCCGCGATAATAACTTTTAGTCCAACCTGGCAACGATGGTCGCGGTCATCAGGGAAACTTCTAGTCCAATCTGGCAACGTGCGAGAACGATCTGCGCGACGGCCGGACAGAGTATAAAAGGTGGCCAGATGCGGTGCAGCGAGCCAGTCGGGTTTTGACAAGTGAAGTTGCCACACGGAATAATTAAGCAAATACTTAAGTGTACGAACAGTAAAGTGTAAACTGTGAATAATAAAGTGACTGTTGGTGTATTTTATTGTCTGCGTTTAAGAAACTGACTGTGTTTTATTTTCAAATCACACAATCCAGAGATAAGTGACAGCCCACTAGACTTAATATTCGTAACATTTGGTGTCAGAAGTGGGATTGTGGAAAATTGAAGATAAAAAAAAAAAAAACTAAAGAAATAAAATTATAAAAGCACGGACATGGTGAAATTCGAGCTGCTGAAGGTGGACCAGCTGAAGAAGGAGCTGGCTGCCTGGAATTTGCCGACTGCTGGCGGAAAGGTGGAGTTGCAGTTGCGCTTGCGAGAAGCATGTGAGGAACGAGGCGTCGATTGGACTGTGCACGAGTTCGGAGCGCAAGAACAAGAGGCGTCGGCCAAAATGGAGGAATCGCCTGCAGGTGCGGCGTCGATGCAAAGTACGACTGCAGCGGCTGTGCCGCCACAAGCAATGGACATGAGCCAGCTAATGGTTGCACTTAAAGGCATGTTCGAGACTTCCAACCGTGAAATGGCAGCGAAGCTGGAAACTACGAATCTCGAAATTTCGGCAAAAGTCGAGAAAAATTCTGAGCGCATAGAGCAGAAGGTAGAGGAAATCTCCAATAGGCTGAACGGGAAAGTTGAGCATCTTGAGACGCGCATGGACAATTGGGACAAACGAGTTGACAACCTGGATGAGTCCTTGAACAAACGAGTGGACAGTCTGGAAGATTCGATGCACAGAAAGATAGACGAACGACTTCGAGAGGTACAGCCACGAGAATGTTTGCCACCGGTTCAGGACGGTTTTGCTGGCAGAACAGAAGTGCCTACTTATGATGGTGCTGCGCCGTTCGATACATTTAAATTGCAATTCGACTTGGCTGCTTTGGAAAATCAGTGGACAGATGTCAGGAAAGGTCGGAGGTTGGCACTGGCGCTGAAAGGTCCTGCGGCCGAGGTGATCAAATCAGTTCCAGAATGTTTAAGAAGTGATTACGGTGCCATCATGAGAGCGTTGGCAGCGAAGTATAGCAACGAGCACAACCATGCGCTATACTACTGTGAGCTGAAGAACCGCAAGCAAAGAGCCAACGAGGCGCTGCAGACATATGCAGCAGACATTGAGCGGCTCGTACAGTTGTGCTACCCAAAATTTGGTGCTGATGATCTCGAGAGGATGAAGATTGAGTCGTTTATTGAAGTTCTTCATGATCCAGAAACGCGTCGCAGTTCGTTGATGATGGGCAAGCCGACATTCAAGGAGACGGTGACCAGCGCGATGACATATGAAGCGGCATGGATTGGGAGCACTCGGTATGCCCCTGCAAGGATACGCCAGATTCAGGCGGACAACGACATTCCGATCCAGGCCATAAGCTCTGAGATACCGGGCAGGCCACGAGTGGTCTCCTCTAAAGTTGTCTGCTGGGTATGTGGCAAGCAGGGCCACATATCACGAGACTGCCGCCAACGGAAGAGGCGTTCCCGTTCCCGATCGCAATCGCCTGAAGCGAGGAATACTGACAATCGAGGCCCAGCCAACAATCGCAGGGCTGAGGACGGCGAGTCGTTAAACTAAACCGGGTCAGCCCAAAGGGGCGTGAGCTGATCCCCACAATCTGCCGCCCCACCGTCCTTGTCTCACAGCTGAAACGACAGCCCAGCAGCTTGACAATTGAAGGAAGGATAGATGGAAAGTTGTTCGTGTTGACACTGGATACTGGAGCATCATATTCGATCATAAAAAGGAAGCTGCTGAAGAACTGGGAACCGCTGCATGGCATACAGCTGCGGACTGCGACTGGCGAGCGCGCGCCGGTAAGAGGTAAAGTTACAAAAACGATTGCTATCGGCACCAGCAGCCTGGAACATGAGTTCATCGTCGCGGATATAATGGACGACGTGATTATCGGCGTGGATTTCATGATTAGGCACGGTTTTACGCTGGACCTGAAGGAAAATGTGCTGAGATATGCCAACGTTGAATTCCCGCTGCACACCGGCTATGAGCGAAGCGTGGCGGTAAGGAAGGTTGTATCGTGTCAACACAGGAGGATACCAGCGAATTCTGAGGCGATTGTGTGGGCAAAGGTGGACGAGGACGATGGGACGAGTTGGCTGTGGGTAGTAGAAGCACCGAAACAAGGACACGACAACATCATCATCGGACGTACATTAGTGGAACCTAAAAATGGCAGGATACCAGTCAGAATACTGAACCCCCTGAATGCACCCAGATATGTCGGAAAAGATGAGGTAATTGGCGAGTGTAAGGAAGCTGTAGCAGTGGTCAATTGCGAGGGTAGCCCGCCTGGAGGTAATAAGAAGAGCGGTTTTAACATGGACGCCATACCGCAGGAGAACCAGTGGAGCAGCGAGTTGACGGCTAAGCAGAAACAGAAGGCAAGGTCACTCCTGCAGCACTATGGGTAAATTTTTGCGGCAGAAGCAGGCGGAAGAACAGCCATAGTGAAGCACAACATCGACACCGGAAGTGCAAAACCGATTCGCCAACCGCCAAGACGAGTTCCTCTGGCCAAGAGGGAGGAGGTCACCAATTTGATCGAGAACATGCGGAAAGACAAGGTCATAGAGCCTTCTTCGGGCCCCTGGTGCTCGCCGGTCGTGCTAGTCAAGAAAAAAGATGGCAGTACCCGGTTTTGTGTGGACTATCGGAAGCTCAATGATGTGACCAAGAAGGACAGTTATCCACTACCTCGGATCGATGACACCCTGGACACACTGTCAGGCACGCAGTGGTTCTCCACGCTCGACTTACGCAGCGGCTATTGGCAGGTAGAGCTTGCAGACAAGGACAAGGAGAAAACGGCTTTCAGTGTTGGCGATGGTTTGTGGCAGTTCACCGTCATGCCGTTTGGACTCTGCAACGCACCAGCAACATTCGAGCGGCTAATGGAACGCGTGCTAAAAGGGCTGCATTGGCGGACGTGTCTGGTGTACCTCGACGACATAATCGTAATGGGTAAAAGCTTCGACGACCACCTGGGAAAGCTGAAGGAGGTATTTGAGCGGATACAAAAAGCCGGGCTTAAACTCAACCCTAAGAAGTGCTCGCTGTTCCAAAAGGAGGTCAAGTATCTGGGTCATACGGTTTCCGCCCGCGGAGTACATACGGATGAAGGCAAAATCACGGCGGTGAAGGAGTGGCCCCGGCCACGCAATCTACACGAACTCCGCAGTTTCCTGGGCCTGTGCACATACTACCGCCGATTTGTTCCGGGATTCGCGAACATAGCCAGCAGCCTGCACAAACTGACGAAAAAGGGCCAAGCTTTCGAGTGGAACGAGGAGCAGGAACAGGCTTTTGCACGTCTGAAGGAAAAACTGTGCAGTGTCCCAGTTCTGGCCTTCCCCGTGCCTGGGGAGATGTTTGTGCTGGATACAGATGCAAGCGGGAGTAGTATTGGCGGTGTGCTATCACAGATAATAGACGGCCAGGAACAAGTGATAGCGTACTACAGTAGGGTTTTATCGAAACCGGAACGCAATTACTGTGTGACCCGGAGAGAACTGCTGGCGGTATTGGACTGCGTGAAACACTTCCACAAATACCTGTATGGACAAAAGTTTCGCCTGCGCACAGATCATGCGGCATTGAGATGGCTCCTGAACTTTAAAGATCCTGAAGGGCAATTGGCGCGGTGGATCGAGCAACTGCAGAGCTACGACTACACGATAGAGCATCGCAAGGGCAGTAGCCATGGAAATGCCGATGCCTTGTCCCGCCGTCCGTGCAAAGTCGAATGCAGGCAATGCTCGCGAGCCGAAGGCAAAGAACAGATAGTGGACGTCCGGTTGGTCAGCGTCATGCCAGAGGAAGAGTGGTCTGCGGAGAGGCTACAAAAAGACCAGCATGAGGATGCGGATCTTGCAAAAATCGTCGAAGGCAAGGAGCAAGGCGCACGTCCAGACTGGCAGGAGATGGCTGGTGAAAGCCCGATCGCTAAGGCTTACTGGGCACAGTGGAAAAGTCTGCGGCTGAAGGAAGGCTGCCTGTACCGCGAATGGGAGAGCGCGGATGGTCGTACCAGCAACCCCCTAATGGTAGTGCCGAAAAGCAGAATCAACGAGGTCATCGAGGCATACCATAACGACTCCAGTGGAGGGCACCTAGGCATCACCAAAACCGTCGCCAAAATAAAAAGACGATTCTACTGGGTAGGATGTCAGGAGTCTGTAGCCGAGTGGATTAAGAGCTGCGACCGATGTTCAGCCGCGAAAGGGCCGACAAGAAAATCTCGAGGCCGCATGCAGCAGTACAACGTGGGAGCGCCCTTCGAGCGGATTGCTATGGACGTCGCCGGCCCATTCCCAACTAGCACTCTAGGCAACAAATATGTGCTCGTCGTAATGGATTACTTCAGCAAATGGCCCGAAGTGTACCCTATTCCTAACCAGGAGGCCACCACGATCTCGGAAAGGCTGGTAAACAACTGGGTAGCCAGGTTCGGAGTTCCGTTGGAGTTGCACTCAGATCAAGGCCGGAATTTCGAGTCTGCGGTATTCAAGGAAGTGTGTGAGCTGCTGGGGATAAAGAAAACGCGTACCACTCCTTTGCACCCACAGTCCGACGGCATGGTGGAACGCTTTAACCGGACACTGGAGGAATACCTGCGGAAAGTGGTAGGCAGGAATCAAAAGGATTGGGACACGCATATCCCCCTGTTCATGATGGCGTATAGGTCAGCCCCGCACGACACGACATCACTCACTCCAGCCCGAGCAGTGTTCGGAACAGAGTTGCGGTTACCCGCTGACTTGAAGTTCGGGGTAGTCAGCACGACGGGAGGCGCTAAGACAGACTACGTGGCCAATAAGCGGGCGGAACTGGAGGAAATTCACCAGTTTATAAGGAGCCGCACCAAACTGGTCAGCGATAAGGCGAAAGCCAGATACGATCTTCGGGCCAACTCAGCAGGGTTCCAGGAAGGCGATTTGGTAATGCTCTACAACCCGCAGCGGAGGAAAGGTTTGTCTCCGAAACTTCAAGCGTCATGGGAAGGACCTTACGAAGTCGTGACTAGGATTAACGACGTGGTATACCGGATTCAACGTTGCAGCAATAGAGGCGCCAAGCTGAAGGTAGTCCATTTGGAGCGCCTGGCGCCTCATCACAGCAGAGCCTCGGCACTTTTTCGGGACGAACAAGTCTAAGTGGTGGGCAGTGTAACGATGAGACAGTCTGTCGCGGTGCAAAGCAACCCTGCCGCTACGTGCCGTGCTATAACCCAATCTGGCAACGACGGCCGCGATAATAACTTTTAGTCCAACCTGGCAACGATGGTCGCGGTCATCAGGGAAACTTCTAGTTCACTCCGGAATGTGCGAGAACGATCTGCGCGACGGCCGGACAGAGTATATAAGGTGGCCAGATGCGGTGCAGCGAGCCAGTCTGGTTTTGACAAGTGAAGTTGCCACACGGAATAATCAAGCAAATACTTAAGTGTACGAACAGTAAAGTGTAAACTGTGAATAATAAAGTGACTGTTGGTGTATTTTATTGTCTGCGTTTAAGAAACTGACTGTGTTTTATTTTCAAATCACACAATCCAGAGATACGTGACAGCCCACTAGACTTAATATTCGTAACAATATGTTACAGCACACATTTCAAGCGGATGGGGAAAGGGGGGAGGGGACCTACAGTTTAACGCCGAATCCGAACGGCGATTGGCAGTTTTTCGTTCACACTTGGAGGTTTTGCCATTGCCTGCCAAGTGCGCACTTGTGCGATTCTTGTAATTCTCATTCCCTTCATGTGGATAGCGATAGAAGTAAACGAGTTGTTCACCAGCCCGAGCCAGGAATCGAACCTGGAGCCTTTGGTATGAGAAGCCAGCGCGCTACCCGCTGGACTATCGAGGCCGGCCTCACAAAAACATAACATTATCGCATTTTAACTGAACACTTTGACTATCAAAAGACGCTATGTCATCCATAGACAATTGTGACTGATTCTTTTACTAAAAGTCGAACTTTAACCATCAACCACTGCTCGTTTTCACCTGATGTGGCATCGTGCGACTTTCACCTTATAAAAAAAACGAAGGCGTTTTGAGGACATAGAAGTCATCCAAAATGTTTATACCGACATCCTGAAGGACATTCCAGCCGACGATTTAAAACATTCATTACACATGCTTTAAGATCACACAAATAGCTGTACTGAGCCTGAAGGGAATTATTAAAAAAAAACATATCGGTTTCACCAAAAAAATTGTTTATTCTTTCAAATGTTTAAAGGTGAAAAAATCTTCTTTGTGGGAACGTATATACCATGCAGAGTGATTGACAATTTTAAATAATTATAGGCCTTTGGGGGGTTCTGACACCCAAAACCCCTCCCTTGGCCCCTGATGTAAACCCTGATGTAAACCCACAGTTTAAAAGATATTTCGTACATAACGATTGTAAAAAATCGTTTAGCTTTCATCAATATTAAAAATAGTGTGATATCTTTATACCGTAGTGACTTTTTAAGCCGATAAGTTACCCCCTTTTGACATTCGTTCTCATATATTTTTGCACGCTACACTCCGTCGTAAAATAGCTTCCGACAGCGTATGTACGCGCTGCGCTGCACGCAGAATGAACCACAAAGCAAAAATAATTCAAATTCAATGTTTCATTTCCTAGCCGGCAACAATAAAAACAACCATAGCTTATTGCTCTTCTCCCCATATATGTAAGAAGAATTGGCACTTCGTTTTGTTGGCCGACAACAACAGCAACCAAAGCCGATGCTATTTTCCCTTCAATGCTTCGCGGAGCCGCATGCGATCATTACTTTTTTCTAATCTTTGTGCTGTTTGTTCTGTGATATAACAGAAACGAAAGCTGTCTTGTGCTGTTTCTAATGTTAATAGCAGAGGACGTAATGTTCAATTAACAGTGGTCGTAATATTCGACCCCTTAACGGTTTTGAATTTGTATGAGATGCACGTTCTGTATTACTGTTTATTCTGTGATAGCAGCCATTTAGTTGAATTTTCAAACTGCAGCAGTGAAAATTGGTTCTAACCATGCAGAGTTTTCCAGCAAAAGGCAATCAAAAGACATCTTTTAGATTCAGTTTCACAATCGGCACATTTGTGAATGCAAAAGTCAATCTTAGTCTACACCTACTTCCCATTAAAATCGTGCATCGATACAAATTTGTTTGATCTACTTTGAAATTTTTTGATTTTTGCGATTTCTTTGCAGTAATAATATTAACATTCTTAAATATGAACGCCTCAAAATATGAACACTTTGAGTACTGGCGCATACCTGGGGTCGTTGAGGGTTCAAACCTTCCCAAACAAAAAAATCGATGGTACAAAATATGGTTTCGAATGGTATTCGGCTCAAAAGTTGTAGGCAAACCGCCTCCCCCTCAAGTGAAATCCTGTGTGCGCAACTGACTTTGACACACACCTTCTCGCAATATTTACTTTTGCTTTTTTTTTAACCGACTCAAGTTTAGTTGGTTTGTTTAATTTGAATCATTCGATTTTATACTAAAAATCGATTTTCTATTAATGTGTAGAAGCTATCTATTAATCTGTCGAATTCAGTTTTTAGTGAAAATGGCAATATTTTGTTTGATATTTAAACTATTTTTAAAGGTTACTGTTGGTTAGTTGGTTGGTTCAAGTGGCGATGTTACATCCAACATGAACATCCAATTAGCGCGTTGGCGCCGTTTTGTTACCACTATTCCCGGTAGGTACTTTATGGTATACTGATGTTTTGTCTTCTGGACCCTTTACAGTGTATACCCTATATCCAATCCGTGAGGTTGATGAAAGAGAGTAGCGAGTGTATAGTTCGCTATCTCTTCGAAATTCTGGAATGTTGGTTTTCCCATCTCCTTCTTGACAAGGCCGGACAGGCGCTGAGATATTGATCCCCCATCCTCATTTTACCCGCATGCTCTCCAATGGGGCAGTGACCTGTGATGACTGCAGTTAGTCTCGCCACGGCCCGGCGGCATTTGTTTAAGAGCTCCGCGGTCCTGTTCTTATCATATGCTGGCCAAAGTGATCTACTGATTTTACAGGATTCTATCCTCTGCCATCTAGTGTTTGCTTTGGCGAAGAAGTCCCTGCAGACCTCGTTCTTGATAGAACCAAGTGGGGCGAGAACCGTCAGCGTCTCACTCTCATCAAGAATGGAGCCTCTTCAAGCCAGTTCATCGGCTCGTTCGTTCCCGTCAATGTTATTGTGCCCTGGCACCCATATCAGGGTAATTTGAACCGATGAGCTAGCTCTGTGAGGATCTTCCTGCATTACCGCACTAGTTTTGACGATAAAGTCCAGTGCCTTAACACTAGAATGCCCGAGGGAGTCATTTTGACTCCATTGAGATCTTTTATTTTTTAAATTATTCAAAACACTATACGTACCAGAATTACACTGTAATTTAATTTCAACAGCAAAAGCCACTGACAATAACTGTACAGTAGTTATGAATTCAAACAAGGCAATTATTAACACTAGAATGCCCGAAAATCTGACATACCTAAAATGCCTCGGGCATTCTAGTGTTAATCGTGGATAGGCTGTCGCATTTAACATCGCATTTAAATGCTTTAGTTCCCATGCAATTGCTTTTGTATCAAAGTGAGTTAACTCACTTTCAAAACTGAGTTAACTCAGTTTTGCCCTTTACAGACGTCTAACAGAATATGTTATGTTAAAAGCTGGAGCAATTTTGACAAATGTACAAATTTTGATAGCATGCTTTTCGGCGCTGCAAGAGCCGTACGAACACAAACAAAAGAGGGGATTCGAATTGCGTTCGCTGTGGCAGATTTTTTGCTAAGACAATTACTTTTTACTGCATATTTCGCAAAAATACATATCGTCTGTCATAATCAAAGTCAAAACTTCTATTATTTGCCAATAATAAATGCTGAAAGAGAAAATAAAAAACGTGGAACTTTTCACTAACCCTCTTGACATTAAAAATTCAGACAGCTCTGGTATCAATCAGCTGACAACTTTCATAAATGAAATAAACATTGACAAATGAAATAAATTTTCACAAATATGAAAACGCAGACATTTCTAGACTGTTGATAAGGAAAGCGAATTGGTTTTCTTGCAGTAGAGGGGCTACAAGAAACCATACATACGTATGCAAGGAGATGGCGGGGATAGGTAAGCGGTGGCTGCCCAGAAATAAATGCAGAATTTGGCTTGACCAACTAAAAATGTAAACAAAAACCAGTTGTTGCATTTAACTCAGTTTTGGTGGAAACGCTTGACAGTTCTCAAGCTTAACAGAGCCCTTAAATGCATTTAAGCGCTCGGTGGAAATAGGCTATTATCTTCCCTTTTGCTGCTTTCGGCCCACACCCGAAATTCAGATTGCTTCGCTGGTCGACATGCGCATTCTGTATACTGTTTATTCTGTGGTTCTGCACAAGCTCAACTTCACTAAAGTCTTAACTTCCGGATGTAGGGCTTTATTCGCAGTGGAACTGCCCATCTAGGCGGGTTTGAAGGAACGATGTCAACGCTCTACCATCCCATTGGACTGGGGCAGATAGGCGGTCGTGTGCCGGAATCCCTTTACTAGCCGCATCACAACAATGTCGAGGTGGACGTGGTCAAAACGGTTGTCTGGAACGTCGAAGAAGCTGGATGAACTGTCGCGTTGAACATTGCTCCAGCACCGCGTTGGTCGTTGCCTGGGGCAGCGGCGGCGGTGTTGCGCCCGATGACAATGAGGAGGACGCGTGCACGGGCGCTTGCTCTATCATTGTGGATGGCTGAGGGGCGGTGATGCGATCGATGACAATGAGGAGGACGCGTGCACGAGCGCCTGCTCTATCATTGTGGATGGCAGCGGGGGCGGTGATGCGATCGATGACAATGAGGAGGACGTGTGCACGAGCGCCTGCTCTATCATTGTGGATGGCAGCGGGGGCGGTGATGCGATCGATGACAATGAGGAGGACGCGTGCACGAGCGCCTGCTCTATCATTGTGGATGGCAGCGGGGCGGTGATGCACGCTGAGATGTCAATGGCGGTCGTATCGTGGATGAAATGAGATGCGGTAGTGGATGTGTTGGTATAGGTAGAGGTGCCGGCATTGGTTTTGTAACGGTCTAAGCACGCTGCTTAGCCTAGGCGTATACGGAGACGCAGGCCGCACAACACAGCACAACAGCGTATACGAATCTCGGAAAACCAACACAACACCAACATGTATTCATTCCATAAATCCAGTAATATGAGTTATTTGTCTGAATAAGACTTTAAAACATAACCTATATAATATAATTTGAATGTAATATGGGCTGTCCACGCACTTTTTCAATTTATTCTTCAATTTTTGCAAGAGAACTTGTCGGCTGCGCGTAGGAAACTGTATTTCTACTACAACGCGATGCAGTTGTGCGCAGGCTTGTCTCTCCGCCGCACGCGACTATGTCGCTGTATACGCTGTCATATGGTACTGCATTATTTACAAAAAATTTAACTACGCTGAGCTGTGCTGCGTGTGAGGCCTGCGTGTCCGTATACGCCTAGGTTTAGTCACGTCATCGCTGCGCGTACGAGAATTCGGTCTGCGCATGCGCGTGAGCCCTCGAGTGCTGGCAGCACGTTGCGTGTGTGTTTGTCCCTGGTTGTGCATCGGCCGAATGTATGCTGGTGCTGACTTTGTGCTACCGCTGCACTGTGTGCCACATAGCTCGGATCCTCAAGGTGCACCTATTGAAATTGAGTTTGCTTCGGCCCGGGCGATATCTCATGATCGACGGCGATGGTTGGTTTATCAGCCTTAAGCTGATGTCGGGGTCACCACTTTGGTCGCCTAAGTGGCCGTTTTACTTATTAGATTAAGGTTTACACAATATTTATTTGATTACTCGATAATAATTTGATTACAATTTGAGGACGTCTGCCTACGTCCGCAGCCAAACCAGGAAGAAACGGAAACAAGGGAATGGCGATCCAAGCTGTCATTCGCAGGGTTGCATACGCAGGCTTTTACAATCGTGGTGTTGCCACATCGTTCCTAGCCTGGTGGTGCCGCCACAAGCTACCGCTCGTAGCGTCATCTGTTGTGGGAGGTTACAGCAGAATGGTTGGGGACCTCGCTAGATCAATTTGGTGCTCTGTTTTCGCAATTGTCCGCTTCCCCTTGCAGATGTCGCTCGTGCGCCGTGTGTGTGGCTACTCGCTTGCCACTCTTTTCTGCAACAAAACAAAACTTAACCAAACAAAATTAATGATTCTGCTAAGCGACCGTTTGCTGTGTAATTCTAAAATCGAATGAAAGACGCTGCTAGAAACTTCTGACAGCTCGTCAGTCCTGTCAAGTCTGGCTTCTCGTTTTCACAGCTAGGTAGTGCTGCCAAGCAGCTGCAGTGGCCACAGGAGCCCCTCCGGAGTGATCTGCGTGTGCACGAAGAGTCACGGATGCTTACTCTCTTTGGCATAAGTCCGTAAATCATTAGGCCACCTGGATTGGCTTGGCTGCACTAGGGCTTCCTCGTCGCCCTCTGTGACGTTTCCTGGTTCGGTCGTTTAACGGTTGTGCAAATGCGATGACAGCCGATGAGTTTAGTGGACGCCTCAAAAAATTTGGATTCGAGCTCTGGCACTTGTGACAGTGGCAGGCGCTCCGAAGCGACTTATCCAACCCGCAAAAAATGCGCTGAAGACGTTGTCTGCTGAAATGTCTTTCAGCGGTATTGTCTCCGGCCAACGGGTGAAACGATCAATGATGGTGAGACAGTATCGGTACCCCTCGCATACCGGCATTACGATGATATCGATGTGAACGTGTTTAAAACGTTCGCTGGGCATTTCGATTCGTTGTGGAACGTTGTGAACATGACGATGGACTTTGCTTTTCTGACATGCCACACAATCACGGACCCAACTCTGAATGTTGCGGTTCATATGGGGCCAAACGTAGCGTTGACCGATGAGCTTTTGTGAAGCGCGTCCATTAAGATAGGCAATGTTGTGTGCGTTATCGAAGACTCTGCGTCTCAGTTGCAGCGGTATGTACAGTCATGTCGTCCCCGTTGATACGTCGCAATAAACATCAGCATTCGTATCGTCGATCCTAAATTTCCGCAGCTGCAGCGAAGTTGCCGTTGACTGCAGCAGATGTTGTAGTTCTTCGTCTTCGGCTTGCTGGTGCATCACCTCCTACGTCGAAATGTTAACTGGAAGGTTGATGGAGTTAATTCGCGACAGAGAGTCGGCCACTACGTTCTCACTACCGGGAGTGTGCACTATGGAACTAGTGAACTGACTAATATATTGCAGTTGGCGTTGTTGACGCGGGGACGCTTTGTCTGAGTTCTGTGCGAATGCGAAAGAAAGCGGTTGATGATCAGTGATTACTGCAATATTCCGGCCCTCTAGCAGGTGTCTGAAGAATTGTATGCCTTTGAAAATTGTTAGCAATTCGCGGTCGTAGGCGCTGTAATTGCGTTTCGTTTTACTTAGCTGGCTCGTATGAAAACCCAACGGCAGTCGGACTCCGCCTACAATTTGGTCAAGCGTCGCTCCTTTTGATTGATCGGAAGCGTCGCAGCGAAGTGTGAGGATGGAATCTGGCGCAGGGTATGCCAGCTGAACCGCATCTACGAGCGACTGTCTGCACGAGTCGAAAGCCTGTGACGTACATTCATCCCACACGATAGGAAGTTTGTCGTTTTTCTTAGCACCTGCTATGAGCGTAACCAATGAAGTCTGAATTTCCGCGACGAGTGGAATATTTAGCCGGGAGAAATTCCAAAATTCCAGGAATCAACGTAGCTCAGCTATCGTTTCCGGTTTTGGGTAGTCGCGGATAGCCTCGATGCGTTGCGTGGTCGGTTTTAGTCCTTTGCTGTTAACTGTGTGGCTCAGGTATGTCACCTCGCGTTGAGCAAAGACGCATTTTCTGACGTTGATAGCAAGACCGTGCTGTTGGAGGCGTTCGAGGACTGTGTGAAGGTGCTTCAGATGCTCCTCAAGCGATGCGGAGGCTATCAAGATGTCATCAATATATACGTGGCAGAAGTCCAGCCCACGTAAAATCGAGTCCATGAGGCGCTGGAACGACTGCGCTGCGTTGCAAAGCCCGAAAGTCGTAACGTTGAATTAGAATAATCCAAAGGGTGTTATTACGGTGGTTTTCGGGCGATCTTCGCGTGCAACGGGTATGGGGTAGTAGGCTCTAGTAAGGACCAGGGTCCTAAAAACCTTGCAGCCGTGCATGAACAACGTAAACTCGCGAAGGTGAGGTATCGGATATCTATCCGGTACTGTCAGCCTGTTGAGTCGGCGATAGTCGCCGCAAGCGCATCAGCACTCATCCTTCTTCTTAACAAGGTAACAAGATGTGCGCACGTTCCGAGGTCCCAACATCGACTCGGACCATTACCTTGTTGCAGCCAAGGTACGAATGCGACTTTGCGCAGCGAAGACCGCACAACCTAGTTTGCGAAGAAAGCTGGACATCAGTAAGCTGCGATCACAAGGGGTAGCCGAAGCCTACTCCGCTCAACTCTCCAACCAGCTCGGTCGCTCCCCCTCTCCACCTGATGACATCGGCGGATTATGGGCTCACTTATCCCACTCTATGCGCGCCGCCGCAGGAAATGTCATTGGTTTTCGACGCACTCCACCAAAAAACCAATGGTACGATGAAGAGTGTCGCGCAGCCACTGCAGCGAAAAATGCTGCCTACAAGAAGACCCTGCAGTCGGCTGCCACGCGAGCCGTGACAGAAAAATACCGGGAGGAGAGGAAGAAAGAGAGGTGCCTTTTTAGACGCAAGAAACGGGAGCAAGAAAGGCGCGAGCGTGAGGAAATCGAGGAGTGCAGGTGCAGGAATGACGCCCGAAAATTCTTCCAAAAAGTTAAGCGTCTCACGGAAGGATTTAAGCCTGGGGCATCTTCTTGCAGAGACGAAAACGGGGATCTGGTTACGAATGCGCAGGGTGTGCTGAGGTTGTGGAAGGAGCACTTCACCAAGCTGCTCGCAGGCGACGAAGGGAACAATACCGCCAGTGGTGAAGATGTCCAGATGGCACCAATCGACGACGACGGTGTGGATGTGCCACCGCCCAGCCATGACGAGGTCCGGGTCGCTATCCAGCGACTCAAGAACAATAAAGCTGCAGGGCCGGATGGGCTACCAGCTGAATTGTTCAAGGCCGGCGGCGGTGAGCTGATTGGGTGCATGCATCAGCTCATTTGCAAAATATGGCTGGAGGAACGAATGCCCAACGATTGGAACCTAAGTGCCCTTTGTCCTGTGCTGAAGAAAGGCGACCCAACAATATGCGCCAACTACAGGGGTATAAGCCTACTTCCCATTGCATACAAGGTCCTGACGAGCGTACTATGTGAAAGATTAAAGCCACTCGCCAAGGCGCTGATTGGACCTTATCAGTGCGGCTTTAGACCTGGTAAGGCCACCATCGACCAGATATTCACTTTACGCCAAATCTTGGAGAAGACCCATGAGAATCGAATCGATACACACCATCTCTTCATCGATTACAAGGCAGCATTCGATAGCCCGATAAGGGATCGGCTATATGCCGCATTGTCTGAACTTGGTATCCCTGCAAAGCTCGTGAGACTTTGCAGAGCGACGTTGAGCAATACGCGCAGCTCCGTCAAGGTTGGAAGTGACCTCTCCGACCCCTTTGATACCGTCCGAGGTTTCAGACAAGGTGATCCTTTGTCCTGCGACCTCTTTAACTTCACCATGGAGGGTGTTCTGCGCAAGGCCGGTGTACATCGTAATGGCACAATTTTCAACAAAAGTGTCCAGCTCCTTGCCTACGCTGATGACATTGATGTCATCGGACGTAACAAGCGAGATGTCACCGCTGCCTTTGCGGCTATCGAAAGAGAATCTGCCAAAATGGGTCTGGTGGTAAATGAGGGCAAGACGAAGTATATGCTGTCTACATGCAAGGACTCGCAGCGGCTAGGGTCTCACGTCGAGGCCGACAGGTATACTTTTGAAATTGTCAAGGAATTCGTCTACCTTGGCACCGCCATCAACAGCAGCAATGATGTCAGCCTGGAGATAAAGCGAAGGATAACTCTTGCCAACAGGTGCTACTACGGTCTCGGTAGGCAATTGAGAAGTAGAGACCTCTCTCGACCGACAAAACTTTCACTCTGTAGGACGCTTATCTTGCCCGTGCTGCTCTATGGCGCTGAAGCATGGACAATGACACGAAACGACATAGCGGCCCTTGGAGTGTTCGAGAGGAAGGTACTTCGCAATATCTTCGGCCCTGTTCGTGTTGGTGACGACTATCGTATACGAACCAATAACGAGCTGTATGAGCTGTATAAGGACATGGACGTAGCGCAGCGAATAAACATCCAGCGGCTACGCTGGCTCGGTCATGTCTGCCGCATGGACGACGAAGCTCCGGCGAAAAAGGTGTTCGATGCGATGGTTGGAGGTCGACGGCGAAGAGGGAGGCCGTGTCTCCGGTGGAAGGACCAAGTTGAAGAGGCCCTGTCATCTCTTGGTGTTACCAACTGGAGAAGGCGCGCGCAAAGCAGAGGCGCCTAGAGAGAAGTTTTGCGGCAGGCCGTAACCCGATAACGGGTTGTTATGGCCAGTTAAGTAAGTAAGTAAGTAAGAAGCTGCCACACAGAGTAATTAAGCAAATACTTAAGTGTACGAACAGGAAAGTGTAAAACTGTGAATAATAAAGTTACTGTTGGTTTATTTTATTGTCTGTGTTTAAGAAACTGAGTGTGTTTTATTTTCAAATTACGCAATTCAGAGATACGTAACAGCCCACTAGACGTAGTATTCGTAACAATACAATATGCATATCGCAACAAACCGAGGTTTCATTGTGAACTCTGTGCCTTGCAATATTTAGTTTTAAGTTGGAATTGAATAAAGAACTTCCTATAATCCAGAACTCCTCGTTTAATTTACAACGAGCGAATCAATTGAAATTGATTCTATAACTTGCGTTCGAACAGGTTCGTCAAGATTTTGATTGTGAATCAATTACACGCGATTATAATCGTTTCCGGGGCATGCAAATTTGGATTTTGGCTTCATTTAAGAAGTGATACAAGCTTGCAACTCCATATTAAGTCGGCTTTTTTTTGGCGTATATTGCTGTAAGCTCGATGTAAAGAGTACTTTTGCTGGATGCGCAGTTCGCACGTACGAAAAACAAGTTGGCTTTAATTTCCGGCAATCAGCTATCATGTATCCTTTATTTAATGCTTTTGTTTTTAACAAAATACTAACACTGTGTCTGTCATACAATTTTATTTTAATTTGAACAAAACTCAGTCAGCCGCCATTAGTCTTTGAGTTCAACCGCGCCAATGAAACAATTAGTTATTGAAAACAAAAAGCAGACTTATATCTATGTGTACTGTCTAAAACCCGCTTATGTGTCTGGGCTGTTCAAAAATTTTACAACGGGTAAAAACCTAAGAACTGCAGGTACCTGCTATTACTAGAAGCTTAGTGCCTGCTATTTGAATGTAAGTAAAGTTAGTTTCGAATTTAATTTAAACTAAACATCACTTCAACTCCGCCACTGCAACTAAACCGAAGAAGAAGCACAAAAATGTTTTTGTAAAATTCGAAGCTGTTTGAAATATTTACTATTTCGAAGACAAAGGAGCAGTTCGTTCTGGTTACGTCGAATTGGTTACGTCGAAGGAAGTTTGCCTGCAGCCAAAACATCTACGACTAAAGAGAAGATATCCAGGACTTATCGCACTATCAAGTTAAAATGGATTGCGGCAAATCGTACCAAATTCCATTTTGTCCAGAGTAATGAGGAGTGGTTAAAAAAAATAATATACTTCGATGCAAGAGATGCATATAGCATAAGCGATGACCAACCATCGACATCAAAGGCGGCAAAAGGAAGGCCGAAAAAGTCAACCCAGGACTGTGCGTCATTCACTAAAAAAAGGAAGCTTATGGAGGCAACGGGAAAAATAACTGCCACCCACTTTTCAGAAGCTTTGATCATAAAATAAAATAAGGATCAGGAGAAAATGAAAGGCTTATAGTGAAAGCAGTTTTACCAGCAAGCCCGGGTCGCGTTAAAAGAATAAAAGCAGTATTCCCACGCCACCCAATGTGCTACCGATCAAATATAGTCCTAATGAAGCTTTAGCATTGTTTTTAAACTTAGGATTGTCCAAAGAAAAATTGACTTTTTTCGAATTCTGGTTCTCATTTTGAAAGCAAAATTTGTGAATTTTTATCTTTAAATTTGACTCTTTCAGCTTATTTCTCTTATTTATCGCTTATTTATCATTGTTGCTCGCATTATTCTTATTTACAGTAAGCCGAACTTTAACAAAGTATTACGTAGCACCCTGTACCTTGATTGAGTTTATTTTTGAGAATACAATAGCCTGATAAATTTCTAATCAACAGACAAATTTTCCAATTATCTCTATTCGTTCAGGAGTTATTAATTTTGCAACCTGAAATGACAAATTGAGCCACTCTGCAACGTATGGCCACCACTGCATCTACAAGTACTTCTGTTCGTGACAAATTGGCACCGATTCGAAATGTATACGATAAATGGAATCATAATTTGAAAGCTGTATACACACCAGGAAAAAACATTACCGTAGATGAACAGTTAGTTCCGTATCGTGGGCGATGTCCGTTTCGTCAGTATATTCCATCCAAGCCCGGCGAAATATGGCATCAAAATTTGGGTGCTATGCGACTCAAAAAGCTGGTATGCATACAACACACAAATTTATGTTGGTCGGAATCGTAATGCCACTCCTGAACGCAATCTCGGACGGCGTTTTGTTTTGGATTTGGTGGAAGGACTTTCTGACAGAAATGTAACGTGTGACAACTTTTTCACTTCCTATGAATTGGCAGAAGATTTGCATAAGAATCGCATGACTATTTTGGGAACAATAAGGAAAAATAGGACTGAAATTCCTTCAGTTCTACTCGACATGCGTCAAAAGCCAATTTATCATACAGAAGTTGTATATGAACATAACACATCGTTCAATAATGTGTGTGACTAACTAATTAAAACACATTTTTTTGCCAAAATTCGTTTTTATTCATCAACATAGTCCCCTTTTAGGGAGATACAATCATTTCAATGCTTTTCCAATCTTTCGATACCGCCTTTGTAGAACGATTTTTCTTTGCCTTCAAAATAGGCGTTAGTTTCGGCGATTACTTCATCATTTGAGCCAAATCTCTTACCACGGAGCATCTTTTTGAGGTCTGCGAAGAGCCAGTAGTCGCTGGGGGCCAGATCTGGAGAATACGGGGGATGAGGAAGCAATTCGAAGCCCAATTCATGCATTTTTGCCATCGTTTTCATCGACTTGTGACACGGTGCATTGTCTTGGTGAAACAACACTTTTTTCTTCTTCATATGGGGCCGCTTAATCGCGATTTCTTCTTTCAAACGTTCCAACAACGCTATATAATAGTCGCTATTGATTGTTTTCCCTTTCTCAAGATAGTCGATGAATATTATTCCGTGCACATCCCAAAATACTGACGCCATAACCTTGCCAGCCGATGTTTGTGCCTTTGGACGCTTTCGGCGGCTTTCACCGGTTGCATGCCACTCAGCAGACTGCCGATTTGACTCTGGAGTGAAATGGTGGATCCATGTTTCATCCATTGTGATGTACCGACGCAAAAACTCCGACTTGTTGCGCGTAAATATGTCCAAACAGCTCTTTGAATCATCGATTCGTTGTTGTTTTTGCTCCGGTGTGAGCAAACGCGTCACCCATTTTGAAAACACCATTTTCATAACCAAATGTTCGTGTATTATGGTGTGTACACTGCCTGCTGATATCTTTAGAATGTCAGCAATCTCCCCCACTTTCACTTTACGGTCGGACATAATGATTTTCAGTGTTTTTTCAACGTTTTCGGGAATAACAGCGTCATTTGGCCGTTCAGTAGACGGAATGTCATCGGTGTCTGTACGACCACGTTTGAATTCGGCATACCAATAACAAATGGTTCTTTTTGATGGAGCAGAGTCCGAATAATGTTTTTCAAGCCATTCCTGGCATTGAACAGTATTTTTTTTCATTAAAAAACAATGATAAATCAGCACACGGAATTGCTTTGAATTCATTTTTTTTGAAAACTCAAAAGTAGTGTCACTTAAAGCACTGTAACTTGTAAACTAATGGTCGGATTGACATATAATTTTGACAGTAAGCCTAAAAAGGCTTACAATAATATCGGATAAAAATATTGATTTAGTATTAGTGCCGCCATCTATGTGTCAGTCACACACATTATTGAACGAAGTGTTATAAAGGGCTTGCCCATTCGCTTTTCGATGGAATGCAGATGCCTTGTTTGAGCGTAATGTCGAACTCCCTCTTATCCGCTGCGAACTTCTGGACGTCTGGTGTTCGGCTGGCCTCGTAACCGTTTCGAATTGCCGTAGTATTCGATATGCTGGGTGACCGGCCGTCATCGATGTGATATGCGCTGGGCGGGCTGTTGGTGCGAGCTCTTGAGCCGCCGCTGCAGGCGGCGTGGACTTGGCCGGTCGCTGCGCCGTGACCGGACTGCACCCCTCGGACGCACGCGGTGAACATGTGGTTGGTTGCGAGGGGAGTAATCTGCAGTTGCATAGGTCGACAAGCAGCGCATTATGCTTCATGAAGTCAGCACCGAGTATTGGGTCTGCGACATCAGCGACTGTGAACGGCCAGTTGAAGATTCGGCCGAGCCCCAGGTCGAGCGCCATCGATCGGCTGAGCCATATAGTAGGTAATAATAGGTTTTTTGCATCTGTTTTGAAATTGTTACAAGCTCTCCTAGGGAGCACTGAAATGTTAGCGCCAGTGTCGACGAGGAATTTACTACTATTTTTCATTTTAGGCGCGATGTGAACGGGCCTTCAGTGGTGCGCGCTGTACGTGCGAGCAATGAGTACTTCTCGCGCCGTGCGCGGCTCAACATCGGCGCGCGCGGTCAACTTGGTCGTTGGATTGACGGCAAACTATTTATAGTAGATGAGTGTTCGAGCACTCATTTTGTAGGAAATTTCAAGTACTTTAAAATGGTATCGAAGCAGTATGCAAAAAAAACTACCGGTTTCAAGGTATTCACGAAAAACGAAAACAATCCCTCACTTTTGACCTTTGACCGGCCATTGTGATTCACCTAATCGACCTATGACCTCAATTTTATTATCATTAGATAGATAACACAGTGCTACAGTGATTTTGCACTTTTCAAGTGACCTAATAAACGTTGTTGGCATTATTGAGTACATCATGAAAATATGTTTCAAAATTGTCTAACACCCCCAAATTTTCAAGTTATTGTTAAAAAACCGTTTTTTGTGTACTCCGCGCACTCAAACAATTGTAACTCCGTCATTTTTTTTACCGATTTTCGATTTCTCAATGGTGTTGGAAACTAGAAGAATTGAGCTTTTAAAATATCCATACTTGTTCATACTTTCTACGAAAAAATTAGGGCATTTTCTAAAAGTTATCTAGGATTTACCCTATTTTTTCACGTTTCTTCAAGTTTGACGTCTTTTTTATGTAACATATCGTTAAAAACAATCAATTTCGTACAATTATTCTGAAAGTAAATTCTATCTGCAATAAAAAAAAGTCATGGCTCATCCAAATTGGTTGAAAACTGTTAAAGTTACAACGCTTTTTGTAAACAAGAAAATCTGTGTCTGTCATACAATTTTATTTTAATTTGAACAAAACTCAGTCAGCCGCCATTAGTCTTTGAGTTCAACCGCGCCAATGAAACAATTAGTTATTGAAAACAAAAAGCAGACTTATATCTATGTGTACTGTCTAAAACCCGCTTATGTGTCTGGGCTGTTCAAAAATTTTACAACGGGTAAAAACCTAAGAACTGCAGGTACCTGCTATTACTAGAAGCTTAGTGCCTGCTATTTGAATGTAAGTAAAGTTAGTTTCGAATTTAATTTAAACTAAACATCACTTCAACTCCGCCACTGCAACTAAACCGAAGAAGAAGCACAAAAATGTTTTTGTAAAATTCGAAGCTGTTTGAAATATTTACTATTTCGAAGACAAAGGAGCAGTTCGTTCTGGTTACGTCGAATTGGTTACGTCGAAGGAAGTTTGCCTGCAGCCAAAACATCTACGACTAAAGAGAAGATATCCAGGACTTATCGCACTATCAAGTTAAAATGGATTGCGGCAAATCGTACCAAATTCCATTTTGTCCAGAGTAATGAGGAGTGGTTAAAAAAAATAATATACTTCGATGCAAGAGATGCATATAGCATAAGCGATGACCAACCATCGACATCAAAGGCGGCAAAAGGAAGGCCGAAAAAGTCAACCCAGGACTGTGCGTCATTCACTAAAAAAAGGAAGCTTATGGAGGCAACGGGAAAAATAACTGCCACCCACTTTTCAGAAGCTTTGATCATAAAATAAAATAAGGATCAGGAGAAAATGAAAGGCTTATAGTGAAAGCAGTTTTACCAGCAAGCCCGGGTCGCGTTAAAAGAATAAAAGCAGTATTCCCACGCCACCCAATGTGCTACCGATCAAATATAGTCCTAATGAAGCTTTAGCATTGTTTTTAAACTTAGGATTGTCCAAAGAAAAATTGACTTTTTTCGAATTCTGGTTCTCATTTTGAAAGCAAAATTTGTGAATTTTTATCTTTAAATTTGACTCTTTCAGCTTATTTCTCTTATTTATCGCTTATTTATCATTGTTGCTCGCATTATTCTTATTTACAGTAAGCCGAACTTTAACAAAGTATTACGTAGCACCCTGTACCTTGATTGAGTTTATTTTTGAGAATACAATAGCCTGATAAATTTCTAATCAACAGACAAATTTTCCAATTATCTCTATTCGTTCAGGAGTTATTAATTTTGCAACCTGAAATGACAAATTGAGCCACTCTGCAACGTATGGCCACCACTGCATCTACAAGTACTTCTGTTCGTGACAAATTGGCACCGATTCGAAATGTATACGATAAATGGAATCATAATTTGAAAGCTGTATACACACCAGGAAAAAACATTACCGTAGATGAACAGTTAGTTCCGTATCGTGGGCGATGTCCGTTTCGTCAGTATATTCCATCCAAGCCCGGCGAAATATGGCATCAAAATTTGGGTGCTATGCGACTCAAAAAGCTGGTATGCATACAACACACAAATTTATGTTGGTCGGAATCGTAATGCCACTCCTGAACGCAATCTCGGACGGCGTTTTGTTTTGGATTTGGTGGAAGGACTTTCTGACAGAAATGTAACGTGTGACAACTTTTTCACTTCCTATGAATTGGCAGAAGATTTGCATAAGAATCGCATGACTATTTTGGGAACAATAAGGAAAAATAGGACTGAAATTCCTTCAGTTCTACTCGACATGCGTCAAAAGCCAATTTATCATACAGAAGTTGTATATGAACATAACACATCGTTCAATAATGTGTGTGACTAACTAATTAAAACACATTTTTTTGCCAAAATTCGTTTTTATTCATCAACATAGTCCCCTTTTAGGGAGATACAATCATTTCAATGCTTTTCCAATCTTTCGATACCGCCTTTGTAGAACGATTTTTCTTTGCCTTCAAAATAGGCGTTAGTTTCGGCGATTACTTCATCATTTGAGCCAAATCTCTTACCACGGAGCATCTTTTTGAGGTCTGCGAAGAGCCAGTAGTCGCTGGGGGCCAGATCTGGAGAATACGGGGGATGAGGAAGCAATTCGAAGCCCAATTCATGCATTTTTGCCATCGTTTTCATCGACTTGTGACACGGTGCATTGTCTTGGTGAAACAACACTTTTTTCTTCTTCATATGGGGCCGCTTAATCGCGATTTCTTCTTTCAAACGTTCCAACAACGCTATATAATAGTCGCTATTGATTGTTTTCCCTTTCTCAAGATAGTCGATGAATATTATTCCGTGCACATCCCAAAATACTGACGCCATAACCTTGCCAGCCGATGTTTGTGCCTTTGGACGCTTTCGGCGGCTTTCACCGGTTGCATGCCACTCAGCAGACTGCCGATTTGACTCTGGAGTGAAATGGTGGATCCATGTTTCATCCATTGTGATGTACCGACGCAAAAACTCCGACTTGTTGCGCGTAAATATGTCCAAACAGCTCTTTGAATCATCGATTCGTTGTTGTTTTTGCTCCGGTGTGAGCAAACGCGTCACCCATTTTGAAAACACCATTTTCATAACCAAATGTTCGTGTATTATGGTGTGTACACTGCCTGCTGATATCTTTAGAATGTCAGCAATCTCCCCCACTTTCACTTTACGGTCGGACATAATGATTTTCAGTGTTTTTTCAACGTTTTCGGGAATAACAGCGTCATTTGGCCGTTCAGTAGACGGAATGTCATCGGTGTCTGTACGACCACGTTTGAATTCGGCATACCAATAACAAATGGTTCTTTTTGATGGAGCAGAGTCCGAATAATGTTTTTCAAGCCATTCCTGGCATTGAACAGTATTTTTTTTCATTAAAAAACAATGATAAATCAGCACACGGAATTGCTTTGAATTCATTTTTTTTGAAAACTCAAAAGTAGTGTCACTTAAAGCACTGTAACTTGTAAACTAATGGTCGGATTGACATATAATTTTGACAGTAAGCCTAAAAAGGCTTACAATAATATCGGATAAAAATATTGATTTAGTATTAGTGCCGCCATCTATGTGTCAGTCACACACATTATTGAACGAAGTGTTATAAAGGGCTTGCCCATTCGCTTTTCGATGGAATGCAGATGCCTTGTTTGAGCGTAATGTCGAACTCCCTCTTATCCGCTGCGAACTTCTGGACGTCTGGTGTTCGGCTGGCCTCGTAACCGTTTCGAATTGCCGTAGTATTCGATATGCTGGGTGACCGGCCGTCATCGATGTGATATGCGCTGGGCGGGCTGTTGGTGCGAGCTCTTGAGCCGCCGCTGCAGGCGGCGTGGACTTGGCCGGTCGCTGCGCCGTGACCGGACTGCACCCCTCGGACGCACGCGGTGAACATGTGGTTGGTTGCGAGGGGAGTAATCTGCAGTTGCATAGGTCGACAAGCAGCGCATTATGCTTCATGAAGTCAGCACCGAGTATTGGGTCTGCGACATCAGCGACTGTGAACGGCCAGTTGAAGATTCGGCCGAGCCCCAGGTCGAGCGCCATCGATCGGCTGAGCCATATAGTAGGTAATAATAGGTTTTTTGCATCTGTTTTGAAATTGTTACAAGCTCTCCTAGGGAGCACTGAAATGTTAGCGCCAGTGTCGACGAGGAATTTACTACTATTTTTCATTTTAGGCGCGATGTGAACGGGCCTTCAGTGGTGCGCGCTGTACGTGCGAGCAATGAGTACTTCTCGCGCCGTGCGCGGCTCAACATCGGCGCGCGCGGTCAACTTGGTCGTTGGATTGACGGCAAACTATTTATAGTAGATGAGTGTTCGAGCACTCATTTTGTAGGAAATTTCAAGTACTTTAAAATGGTATCGAAGCAGTATGCAAAAAAAACTACCGGTTTCAAGGTATTCACGAAAAACGAAAACAATCCCTCACTTTTGACCTTTGACCGGCCATTGTGATTCACCTAATCGACCTATGACCTCAATTTTATTATCATTAGATAGATAACACAGTGCTACAGTGATTTTGCACTTTTCAAGTGACCTAATAAACGTTGTTGGCATTATTGAGTACATCATGAAAATATGTTTCAAAATTGTCTAACACCCCCAAATTTTCAAGTTATTGTTAAAAAACCGTTTTTTGTGTACTCCGCGCACTCAAACAATTGTAACTCCGTCATTTTTTTTACCGATTTTCGATTTCTCAATGGTGTTGGAAACTAGAAGAATTGAGCTTTTAAAATATCCATACTTGTTCATACTTTCTACGAAAAAATTAGGGCATTTTCTAAAAGTTATCTAGGATTTACCCTATTTTTTCACGTTTCTTCAAGTTTGACGTCTTTTTTATGTAACATATCGTTAAAAACAATCAATTTCGTACAATTATTCTGAAAGTAAATTCTATCTGCAATAAAAAAAAGTCATGGCTCATCCAAATTGGTTGAAAACTGTTAAAGTTACAACGCTTTTTGTAAACAAGAAAATTTAACTCTCATCATGAAATCAATGTCGTGCCATGTCGTGCCTAGGCTACTGCAGTTTGAGTACAATTACATTAGTCAGTGGATGTAGTCGTTCGTGCAAAGCTTTATCGTTCTTATATTTTTTAATACAATGTGTGATAATCGTAAAAAGTTTTGTTACATCTGTGGGTTGTTTGTTGACAAGCAACATCGTGTAAAATTAGAAACGAATAAAGCTGTGAAAGAAGCTTTTAACCATTTCTTCGACCACGATTATGATAAAAGTGTTTGGTATGAACCAGAATATGCCTGTGTAGCATGCTCCAGCGCACTCAAAAAATGGAAAACTAAAAAATGCAACAAACAACCATTGCCATTTTCAACCCCTATGGTTTGGCATCGTCAAATTTTCCATAAGCAAGATGATTGCTATTTCTGCCAAACAAACACCGTTGGTCACCACTACAAAACCCGGGATCGTATAAAATATGCCAATGTGCTAACTGTATCTCCACCAATCAAGAGAGAAAAAACGAATATCAATCACGCAAATATTGAAATCAAAAATTCATTAGAATCTAATGAAGAAAATTCTGACGGCGCAGAAATTGACGAGGAATTTGTTTGATGAACAAGGAGAACGATTTCACCAGGAAATATCATCAATTGAAACGCGTTTTGTTGGCAAGAGTCAGATCAGAATGCTGGCTAACTACTGCTGGTCTCTTAAACGTGAAACTAAAGATGCGGTCTATAAACGTAGGAGATCAAGCAAACATTTTTAACGACTCATAAAATTCAAAGTTGTACATGTAATAAGTGCATCAAATAATATAACATTCTTCTTACTACAGAAATTGGAAATCAATTATTTTTCCCTCCTTATATATATTGTCCAAATTGTTTAATAAATCACGAAAAACTATTCCAAATTAATTGTAATGATAAATTATTTACAACATAAATAATACTAGGACACTCAGAAACGATCATCATGATTAATATGATGGTTATGATATACTGAAATCATATGTGCAATCCTGACATGGCACGACATTGATTACATGATGAGAGTTAAATTTTCTTGTTTACAAAAAGCGTTGTAACTTTAACAGTTTTCAACCAATTTGGATGAGCCATGACTTTTTTTTATTGCAGATAGAATTTACTTTCAGAATAATTGTACGAAATTGATTGTTTTTAACGATATGTTACATAAAAAAGACGTCAAACTTGAAGAAACGTGAAAAAATAGGGTAAATCCTAGATAACTTTTAGAAAATGCCCTAATTTTTTCGTAGAAAGTATGAACAAGTATGGATATTTTAAAAGCTCAATTCTTCTAGTTTCCAACACCATTGAGAAATCGAAAATCGGTAAAAAAAATGACGGAGTTACAATTGTTTGAGTGCGCGGAGTACACAAAAAACGGTTTTTTAACAATAACTTGAAAATTTGGGGGTGTTAGACAATTTTGAAACATATTTTCATGATGTACTCAATAACACCAACAACGTTTATTAGGTCACTTGAAAAGTGCTTTTAATTTTTTTGATTTTGTAGCACTGTGTAATTTTATTCCCCACAAATTTGATCCCTCGGACTTGTCGGTACGAGCAATAGCACCGGGGATAAGGAGTTAAAACGAGCTCACCCCTAAATAAGCAGGGGGTAGTATCTTCCCCCACCCCCTCGAATACGAAAACTCAGTTTTAGACTCAGGACATGCCCCCGAACACACCCTCAAAATTTCAGCCATTAAGTATTTTTTTTAGTAAAATATACCTATTTACTGTACTATGTTTAAAGTGCAAGGTTGACGGAACTTTACCGCCCTCTCGCCGAATCGCGCGTGGTAATTGCAAACGCTGCTCTCACCCGCCGCTGTCTTGTCACGCCCAGTGGCGCACACACGGGGGTTTTGGGGGTTCAAACACCCCGAATTATTTTTAAGTTAGTACAGAAATTTAATGTTCAATCATCAATAACACTATTCGACACAAAAAATGCACCTAAAAAAAGTGTTTTCTAGAATAACAGCCCAATTCTGTACAATTGATAAATTCACCATATTGTTACGAATACTAGGTCTAGTGGGCTGTTACGTATCACTGGATTGTGCAATTTGAAAATCTACAACTTTAACTATCCAAACGCAGTCAATAAGAACCAACAATCACTTTATTTCACTAATTTACACTTCACTGTCTTTACACTTAATTATTTGCTTAATTGCCCCGTGTGGCACCTTCACTATTCAAAATCAGACTGACTCGCTGCGCCGCACCCGGCTGCCTTTTATACCTGTCCGGCCATCGCGCAGATCGTTCTCGCACATTCCAGAGTGGACTAAAGGTTTCCATGATGATCGCGACCATCATTGCCAGGTTGGACTAAAAGTAGCCATCATTGCCAGGTTGGACTAAAAGTTTCCCTTATTATCGCGGCCGTCGTTGCCAGATTGAATTATAGCCGGCGCGTACCGACAGGGCTGCTTTGCACAGCGACAGAATGTCTTATCGTTACACTGCCCACCACTTAGACTTGTTCGTCCCGAACAAGTGCCGAGGCTCCGCTGTGATAAGGCGCCAGGCGCTCCAAATGGACTACCTTCAGCTTAGCGCCTCTATTGCTGCAACGTTGAATCCTGTATACCACGTCGGTAATCCTAGTCACGACTTCGTACTGTCCTTCCCATGACGCTTGAAGTTTCGGAGACAAACCTTTCCTCCGCTGCGGGTTGTAGAGCATTACAGATCGCCTTCTTGGAACCCTGCTGAGTTGGCCCGTAGATCATATCTGGCTTTCGCCTTATCGCTGACCAGTTTGGTGCGGCTCCTTATAAACTGGTGAATGTCCTCCAGTTCCGCCCGCTTATTGACCACGTAGTCCGTCTTAGCGCCTCCCGTCGTGTTGACTACCCCGAACTTCAAGTCAGCGGGTAACCGCAACTCTGTGCCGAACACTGCTCGGGCTGGAGTAAGTGATGTCGTGTCATGCGGGGCTGACCTATACGCCATCAGGAACAGGGGGATATGCGTGTCCCAATCCTTTTGATTCCTGCCTACCACTTTCCGCAGGTATTCCTCCAGTGTCCGGTTAAAGCGTTCCACCATGCCATCGGACTGTGGGTGCAAAGGAGTGGTACGCGTTTTCTTTATCCCCAGCAGCTCACACACTTCCTTGAATACCGCAGACTCGAAATTCCGGCCTTGATCTGAGTGCAACTCCAACGGAACTCCGAACCTGGCTACCCAGTTGTTTACCAGCTTTTCCGCGATCGTAGTGGCCTCCTGGTTAGGAATATGGTACACTTCGGGCCATTTGCTGAGGTAATCCATGACCACCAGCACATATTTGTTGCCTTGAGTGCTAGTTGGGAATGGGCCGGCGACGTCCATAGCAATCCGCTCGAAGGGCGCTCCCACGGTGTACTGCTGCATGCGGTCTCGAGATTTTCTTGTCGGCCCTTTCGCGGCTGAACATCGGTCCCAACTCCTAATCCACTCGGCTACAGATTTCTGACATCCTACCCAGTAGAATCGTCTTTTTATTTTGGCGACGGTTTTGGTGATACCCAGGTGCCCTCCACTGGAGTCGTTATGGTATGCCTCGATGACCTCGTTGATTCTGCATTTCGGCACTACCATTAGGGAGTTGCTGGTCCGACCATCCGCGCTCTCCCATTCACGGTACAGGCATCCTTCTTTCAGCCGCAGACTTTTCCACTGTGCCCAGTAAGCCTTAGCGATCGGGCTTTCACCGGCCATCTCCTGCCAGTCTGGACGTGCGTCTTGCTCCTTGCTTTCAACGATTTTTGCAAGATCCGCATCCTCACGCTGGTCTTTTTGTAGCCTCTCCGCAGACCACTCTTCCTCTGGCACAACGCTTATCAACCGGACGTCCACTATCTGTTCTTTGCTTTCGGCTCGCGAGCATTGCCTGCATTCGACTTTGCACGGACGGCGGGACAAGGCATCGGCATTTCCATGGCTACTGCCCTTGCGATGCTCTATCGTGTAGTCGTAGCTCTGCAGTCGCTCGATCCACCGCGCCAACTGCCCTTCAGGATCCTTAAAGTTCAGGAGCCATCTCAACGCCGCATGATCTGTGCGCAGGCGAAACCATACAAATATTTGTGGAAGTGTTTTACGCAGTCCAATACCTCCAGCAGTTCTCTCCGTGTCACACAGTAGTTGCGTTCCGGTTTCGATAGAACCCTACTGTAGTACGCTGTAGTACGCACTATTATCTGTGATAGCACACCGCCAATACTATTCCCGCTTGCATCTGTATCCAGCACAAACATCTCCCCAGGCACGGGAAAGGCCAGAATTGGGGCACTGCACAGTTTTTCCTTCAGACGTGTGACACTCGCTCGTTTTTTTTGTTTTTTATTTATTGAAATATTTATTTATACACGACCAAACATTCATGCAAAACTCATTTCACTGGCGCGCGTTTTTCGGAACTGGCCACCATGACACCATCAAGCTAGCTGTTCAGGGTTGTTGAAAGGCAGTGTGTCGCAGGGTTGTATTTTTATGGGCGCGCCGGACAACTCGGCCGTTCCTGACCCGAATCGTCCTCGATTTGTTCGTCGTCGTCGCTGTCTAATTCTGGATGACTGCTGCACCAACGTTTCATTTTGTCTGACGTGTATACAGAGCAAAACTTCTTGTTTGTTATCTGCATACCTGGTATGTCTTCGATTAGATATCGATCGTTACCAATTATCTTCGTTACAATGTACGGACCGCGATATTTGGGTTCCAGTTTTCGTGATTCACCAGTAGCAGCTGGTTCGTTCTGTATTACAACCAGATCGTCTTCTACATACCTCGTTGGTTCGGAGTGTTTTTGATCAAAGTGCCTCTTCCAGCGGGCACGTTCGTGATTTACGTTGGCGGGTGCCTGTTCACGTTTTTGAGTGATCGTTGGTGATTGCGTCAGGGGTGGGCGGTCGTGTTCTATGGCCGCTAGCAATCGATTCTGTACGACGTCGCGTAGATTAAAATCGAAGGCGAGTTCGTTAGGGGTAAACCCGGTAGATGTGTTTTTTTGAGAGTTTATGGTCTACTGGAGATTTTTCAACGTCTGGTCCCAGTCTCACATTTTCAGTGGTCGTGCGTATATAAGTTAAAATTGTTTGGTTCGCACGTTCGACCTGACCGTTGGCCCGTGGGGTACGAACCGCCGTTTTAATATGCTGAATCCCGTTATGTTCGCAATACGATTCGAATGTTTTTGAGGTAAAAGCCGTGCCTCTATCAGTCACTATTTGCATTGGTAGACCGAAATAACCCGACATTTCGGCAAGTACATTAATAACGTGTGACGTCTTCGTATCACGCACTGCTTTTACGATTAGGAATTTCGAGAATGCATCAGATATAGCGAGTACGTAACAGTTTCCGCGCTCACTTCGCACGAACGGACCTAAGTGATCGATGTGTATTAAACGGAAAGGAATTGGGTCCACATCACTATAATGTAATCGCCCTTCGATTTTACCAGGCCGATGTTTATGAAAACAGCACTGAACACACGCGGCGATATACTTTTTTACATAACTTAGCATTTTCGGAAACCAATACCACTGTTTTATTCGTTCGAGGGTCTTCTCGATAGCATGATGACCTGCCTTGTCGTGACACGCCTCAACTATCCGCCAACGAACGGCTTTTGGTACCACGAACCGTAAACCTTCGGAGTCTTTCCGGTACAAACGATGGTTCACAAGTTTATAATCGTTCTTTATTTCGTTTTCGCGTGGTGACTTAAATTCACCCTTTAGTACCGCAATACTTTCGCGGAGCACAGCGTCCTGTAACTGCATCGTGAGTAACCAATCTTCTTCGGTTATGGCTATTTTCATAATGAACACGGCTGGTTCCACTTCGTTAGGGGGTTGATCGGGCATCCTGCTAAGCGCGTCACCGTGAGCTAGCCGATTACCATGACGATGAATACACTCAAAGTCGTATTCGAGAAGTTTTAGCCACCAGCGTGCGATTTTTGGTTTGAGTTCTTTATTTGATTTCATTTTCGCGATCGCGGAACAGTCCGTAACGAGACGAAATTTCTTTCCGAGCAAGTAAATTCTAACTCTTTCTAAGGTCTCCACTACAGCAAGCACTTCCAGTTCATAGCTGTGGTAGCGGCTCTCGGTATCGGTGCAGTGACGACTATAATAAAATACTGGTTGCCAGTTCTGACCGTTGATTGATTGCAATAAAACGCCTGCAAGTCCTATGCTGCTAGCATCAGTATGTACCTCGTGCTGCGCGTTAGCATCGTACAGCGCAAGTAAAGGTTTATTCGTAAGTACACTGATTAATTTTTGGAACGCGGACTGTTGCTCATCTTGCCAAGCAAAATTATTTTGTTCCGTTTTGTGCAACAGTCTCGTTATGGGTTTCGCAATAAGCGAATAATCGGGTACAAATTTCCGAAAGAAACCGGTGAGGCCTAGAAAACGTCGGACCTCCGTAATGTTTTTCGGTGGTTTAAAATTGGTAATTGCGGATACCTTTCTTTCACCCGGCGAGATACCGTTTTTATTGATTATGTGACCCAAATGTTCTATTTCGCATTCGAGAAATCGACATTTGTCCAATCGTAAGGTCAATCCATTTTCACTTAATGTTTTCAAAAATCTTTTCAACCGTTGTAGTCCCTCTTCTACTGTTTTACTCGGAATAATTATGTCGTCGAGGTACACGAGCACTTCGCCGGTAGGCATTTTCGCTACGAGTTTATTCATCATCGATTGAAAAATTGCCCGAGCATTGACTAATCCGAATGGCATTCTATTATATTCGAAATGCCCGTCCGTAGTTATAAACGCAGTGAACTTTTTCGATTGTTCGTCCATTTCGATTTGATGGTACCCGGTTCGTAAATCAAGAGTCGTAAAGAAATTATTACCTGCCAATTGTGCAAACTGTTCCTCCATGATTGGCATGGGGTAGGGCCTTTTCACCGTTATCTTATTCAAATCGCGGTAGTCGACACACAATCTATGCTCCCCGTTCTTTTTTTCAACGAGTACTACAGGAAAAGCATACGGTAACTCACTTGGGCGGATTATTCCGTTATCTAATAATTCTTCGACTATTTTTGACACGATCGGACGTTTCGCGAACGGAATTCGGTAAGGTTTGTGGCACACAGGTACATCGTTGTTGACATCGATTGTCATTTTGGTGAGGAGACACGAGCCTAACTCAGACATATTATTTGCAAACACGTGAGCCTTTTCGGTTAGTATCTCATCGAGTTGAGCGTGTTCGTGTTCGTTCAGGGTGGTTGCAACGTTAATATGCCGCACTTGTTCGACTTTACAATCAGTACCCTCGATTATTAGCCGTTTGCCGGTATGGCATAGCACATCACGCCCGAGCAAAATGTTTTCCGATAAAGTTCGTCTTTAATAACGAGCAAATCTTGATTGTTTATTTTAACGTCATCGATTTCTAACACCGCACTTATTTTCATGGTGCAAATATATCGAGCACCACCGAAACCTTCAAGTGTTTTTGTATAATCGTCCGGTTTACTGATTTCGTATGCGAAAGTTTCGCGAATTAACGTACGCGTACTACCCGGATCTATAAAAGATCTTGTTGAATTACCATTTATACGTATGGTTTTCACAATTCCGTCGTTATCCGGTATTTGTTCGTTTATTTCATTTACTGACTGTCTTTGTATCGTTTTACAGTCTTCGGTTTTATGATTCGTACGTTGGCATAGTTGGCAACGCGCTTTCTTTTGAGCCTCGGGGCAATTAATAGAATAATGCCCTTTTTTGGAGCAGTTATAACACTTTACGTTCTCTTTTCCCGTGTCTACAATTCGCGAACGACCGTCTGTCGCCGTGTTTGGGTACGTTCGGTTCGGCACGACGTTATTAAAACTTGTATTTTTCGGGGTTATAGGTATCGGTTTAACTTCATTATACACTTCATAATTAGTGATATCGCGCAAGAGGTCTTCGGCCCGCGTATATTCGTTCGATATCTTCTTCTTCAAATCTGGTTCGTTTATTCCGTAGATGATGTGTCGCGGAATGGCGGAATCACTCAGAGCACCATTTCTACCTAACATACGGTAAAAGTACTCATTCGGTGTTTCGTATTGTTGTCGTTTTGAGCGCGCCATTTTTATGTGCACGTCGGCTTCGTTTTCGACACACGGAAAATCAGTTAAAAATTTAATCGTGAAATGCGACCATGACGCAAAAACTTCTTGGAGCGAGTCTAACCAATATTTGGCTGGTCCACGCATTTTCTGCTGAACGGCGAATATCAATACGTTTTCTTGCCAATTGTATGCACTTTTTAACGCTTCTACCCGCTAAATGAATTTTTTTGAATTAAGTGAACGATCTGATGACGGATCAAATTCGGGTAACAACTCGACTATGTCACGAACGTTGTCGTATGTGTTGGGTGAACGTATCATCCCTGATGGCTGTGATGTCGGCGGAACATTTGATATATACGGGCCGTAACTGACTGTACATACCGGTACTTGCGGCTGAATATTCACGTACGGTGTGGTGATGTTAGGAGCCAACGTGTTAGAGTTCAAAGTTACCGCTTCGTTACGTTTGCACTGTACATTATTTCGCAAAGACGGCGGCAATTGTGATTGTGCCATCGTATACGTACACACGCCGTTTGCAAAACAATTAGTTGCTCCCAACGTCAAACTGATCGGTGAAGACGATAACGAGGGATTAAAAACTGTTACGGGTTGAGTACTCTGGTTTTGCTGCGCGCGTAAATCAATAATTGTCTTTTCAAGTTCTCTTATACGTTGCATTAACGATGCCGAATTTTCACCGATTGATTCTTCCATGCTCGTGTTCGCACCCGCGCGTTCTAAACGATTAATTAACGTATTTCGTTTTCCACTCTTTGGTATACCCGCTTCTTCACACCGTCTTCGTAATTCGCCGATTTTCAAATTCTTCAGCATCACACCACTTTTCGTTCACTTCCACGTTATTCGCGTTTGGTTTTTCTTATTCACGTTTCCCAATTGCTTTTCTTATTCCCAATTGGATTATTTTGAAATAACACTTCATTCACCTTACAACGGCTGCTGGAGATCGTCTATCTCCGTCGTTCGTGGAAATAGTCACACTATATTCTCACGTTGTCAAGTATGCGTTGAAATTTTAACGGAAGGATGGCGTCGCTAACGGTGCTTTGTCCGTTGGAGTCTCGAATGTTCGCGGGAGTCTCAAGTGCAAGCACAACTGCCTAAACGTGCACGTGCGCAGCTCGCTTTTGGGAACTCCGTCTTTCGCACTACCAAATGATTTTGAGCACTATATACGTATGCCCTCGTTGTAACGTTTCGCATAAGTTTTCAGCAAAAGCGTATATACTGAAAACTTGGTCGTAATTCTTTTACACGCACTTTTCGTTAACAATTCCGTGTGTTCGTCGTGTTGCAAAAGATATTTTCCGGTAATGTAATCATTTTTCCCGCACGTATGGGCTTTAACCACCAATCCCAGTTCTGAAAGTTGACACTCGCTCGTTTTTTTTGTTTTTATTTATTGAAATATTTATTTATTACGTTTGACACGACCAAACATTCATGCAAAACTCATTTCACTGGCGCGCGTTTTTCGGAACTGGCCACCATGACACCATCAAGCTAGCTGCTCAGGGTTGTTGAAAGGCAGTGTGTCGCAGGGTTGTATTTTTATGGGCGCGCCGGACACGTGCAAAAGCCTGTTCCTGCTCATCGTTCCACTCGAAAGCTTGGCTCTTTTTCGTCAGTTTGTGCAAGCTGCTGGCTATGTTCGCGAATCCCGGAACAAATCGGCGGTAGTATGTGCACAGGCCCAGGAAACTGCGGAGTTCTGCGGGCCACTCCTTCACCGCCGTGATTTTGCCTTCATCCGTATGTACTCCGCGGGCAGAAACCGTATGACCCAGATACTTCACCTCCTTTTGGAACAGCGAGCACTTCTTTGGGTTGAGTTTAAGCCCAGCTTCTCGTATCCGCTCGAATACCTCCTTTAGCTTTCGTCCTACCTAACCGTACCTCCTTTAGTGGTCGTCGAAGTTTTTACCCATCACGATTATGTCGTCGAGGTACACCAGAGACGTCCGCCAATGCAGCCCTTTAAGATCGAATGTTGCTGGTGCGTTGCAGAGTCCAAATGGCATGACGGTGAACTGCCACAAACCGTCCCCAACACTGAAAGCCGTTTTCTCCTTGTCCTTGTCTGCAAGCTCTACCTGCCAATAGCCGCTGTGTAAGTCGAGCGTGGAGAACCACTGCGTGCCTGACAGTGTGTCCAGGGTGTCATCGATCCGAGGTAGTGGATAACTGTCCTTCTTGGTCACATCATTGAGCTTCCGATAGTCCAAACAAAACCGGCTACTGCCATCCTTCTTCTTGACTACGACCGGCGAGCACCAGGGGCCCGAAGAATGCTCTATGACCTTTTCTTTCCGAATGTTTTCGATCAAATTTGTGACCTCTTCCCTCATGGCCAGCGGAACTCGTCTGGGCGGTTGGCGAATCGGTTTTCCACTTCCGGTGTTGATGATGTGCTTCACTATGGCCGTTTTTCCGCCTGCTTCTGCCGCAAATATTGACCCATACGGAGAGACCTCGCCTTCTGTTTCTGCTTGGCCGCCAACTCGCTGCTCCACTGGTTCTCCTGCGGTATGACGTCTATGTTGAAGCCGCTCTTCCTATTACCTCCAGGCGGGCTACTCTCGCAATTGACCACTGCTACTGCTTCCTTACACTCGCCAATTACCTCATCTTTACCGACGTATCTGGGTGCATTCAGGGGGTTCAGTATTCTGACTGGTATTCTGCGATTCTTAATAATAATAATAATTGATTGGCACGACAGCCCGCTGACGCGAGACTAAGGCCTAGCTTCCCGCAACCACCCGTGTTGTGCGTGTGAATTTTGTACGCGGGTGGAAGGGACCTACAGTTTTATGCCGGTTCCGAACGGCAGGTTGGGAGCTTTTTCATAGGCAATTTTTACTCTCAGAGGTTTGCCATTTCCAGCTGAGAGGACAGCCACCGAAAGAGAAAACGAGTTTCCCGTTATTGTTTTTAGGGTATTACTACATGCAGAATTCGAACTTGCGTCGCTCTGCATGCGACTCGCTGGACCGCGCACTAACCAACTGAGCCACGGCGGCTGCCATTCTTAGGTTCCACTAATGTACGTCCGATGATGATGTTGTCGTGTCCTTGTTTCGGTGCTTCTACAACCCACAGCCGACGCGTCCCGTCGTCCTCGTCCACCTTTGCCCACACAATCGCCTCAGAATTCGCTGGTATCCTCCGGTGTTGACACGATACAACCTTTATTACCGGCACGCGGGTAGCCGGTGTGCAGCGGGAATTCAACGTTGGCATATCTCAGCACATTTTCCTTCAGGTCCAGCGTAAAACCGTGCCTAATCATGAAATCCACGCCGATAATCACGTCGTCCATTATATCCGCGACGATGAACTCATGTTCCAGGCTGCTGGTGCCGATAGCAATCGTCCTCCTCTTCCTCTTACCGGCGCACACTCGCCAGTCGCAGTCCGAAGCTGTATGCCATGCAGCGGTTCCCAGTTCTTCAGCAGCTTCCTTTTTATGATCGAATATGACGCTCCAGTATCCAGTGTCAACACGAACAATTTTCCATCTATCCTTCCTTCAATCGACAAGTTGCTGGGCTGTCGTTTCAGCTGTGAGACAAGGATGGTGGGGCGGCAGATTGTGGGGATCAGCTCACGCCCCTTTGGGCTGACCCGGTTTAGTTTAACGGCTCCTCGTCCTCAGCCCTGCGCTTGTTGGCTGAGCCTCGATTGTCAGTATTCCTCGCTTTAGGCGATAGCGATCGAGAACGAGAATGCCTCTTCCGTTGGCGGCGGTCTCGTGATATGTGGTCCTGCTTACCACATATCCAGCAAACAACTTTAGAGGGGACCACCCGCGGCCTGCCCGGTGGCTCAGAGCTTATGGCCTGGATCGTAATGTCGTTGTCTGGCTGGATCTGGCGTACCCTTGCAGGTGCATACCGAGTGCTCCCAATCCATGTCGCCTCATATGTCATCGCGCTGGTCACCGTCTCCTTAAATGTCGGCTTGCCCATCATCAACGCACTGCGACGTGTCTCCGGATCATGAAGACCTTCAATAAACGCCTCAATCTTCATCCTTTCGAGGTCATCAGCGCCGAAGGACGGGTAGCACAGCTGTACGAGCCGCTCAATGTCTGCTGCATATGTCTGCAGCGCCTCGTTGGATCTTTGCCTGCGGTTCTTCAGCTCACAGTAGTACTGCGTTCTGTTGTGCTCGTCGCTGTATTTGGCTGCCAGCGCCCTTATGACGGTCTCGTACTCACTTCGTAAACATTCTGGATCTGATTTTATTACCTCAGCCGCAGCACCTTTAAGAGCCAGCGCCAATCTCCGACCTTTCCTTACATCGGTCCACTGATTTTCCAGAGCAGCCAGGTCGAATTGCAGCTTGAATGTATCGAACGGCGTAGTCCCATCATAAGTAGGCACTTCTGCTCGGGTGGCAACACTTTCCGGAACCGGCGGCAACCATTCTCGCGGCTGTGCCTCCCTAAGCCGCTCGTCCATTTTTCTGTTCATCGAGTCCTCCAGACTATCAATTCGTTTGTTCAGGGAATCATCAAGACCGTCAACACGTTTGTTCAGGGAATCATCCAGGTCGCCAACTCGTTTGTTCAGGGCATCATCCAGGTCGTCGACTCGTTTATCCAAGTTCTCTACCCGCGTTTGCAGGTGCTCGACTTTCCCATTAATCCTGTCTGAGATTTCCTCCACTTTCTGCTCCAAGCGCGCAGAATTTTCCTGAAGCTTGACTTCCATTCGCTCTGCCACTTGCGCCGATATTTCCTGGGTCGCCGTTTCCATTTTCGCTAACATCTGCGCCGACATTTCACGATTTGCAGTCTCGACTTTTGCCGAAATTTCGAGATTCGTAGTTTCCAGCTTCGCTGCCATTTCTCGATTCGCTGTTTCCATTTGCGCCGACGTGCCTTTGAATGCAGCCACTAGTTGGCTGATGTCCAACGCTTGTATTGGTGCAGCCGCTGCAGCTGTACTCTGTAGCGAAGCAGCACCAGCAGGAGACTCCTCCACCTTGGCCGACGCCTCTAGTTCTTGCGCTCCGAACTCGTGCACAGTCCAATCGACGCCTCGTGCCTCACATGCTTCTCGCAAGCGCAACTGCAACTCCACCTTTCCGCCAGCAGTCGGCAAATTCCAGGCAGCCAGCTCCTTCTTCAGCTGGTCTACCTTCAGCAGCTCGAGTTTAACCATGTCCGTGCTTTTATAATTTTATTTATTTGTTTACTTTCAATTTTCCACAATCCCACTTCTGACACCAAATGTTACGAATACTAGGTCTAGTGGGCTGTTACGTATCACTGGATTGTGCAATGTGATAATCAAACAACTTTAACTATCACTTTATTTCACCAATTTACACTTCACTGTCTTTACACTTAATTATTTGCTTAATTGCCCCGTGTGGCACCTTCACTATTCAAAATCAGACTGACTCGCTGCGCCGCACCCGGCTGCCTTTTATACCTGTCCGGCCATCGCGCAGATCGTTCTCGCACATTCCCGAGTGGACTAAAGGTTTCCATGATGATCGCGACCATCATTGCCAGGTTGGACTAAAAGTAGCCATCATTGCCAGGTTGGACTAAAAGTTTCCCTTATTATCGCGGCCGTCGTTGCCAGATTGAATTATAGCACGGCGCGTAGCGACAGGGTTGCTTTGCACAGCGACAGAGAGTCTTATTGTTACAATATTGACTTTTTGTCAAGTTTTTACCATTTGTCAAGAATTGGTATTCTATTCCTAAAAATAAAAGCTCTTTTGTTGATAAATTGTCAAAAGTGTGAATGCTATTGACAACAGCATACAAATTGAAATTTTGCCTATTGAAAATGGAAGAATTGTGCATGTTTACACTTTTAACGGTTGAGGAGGATAGAAGAGAAGAAATCAGAAGCAGAAGAAAACAAATAATTTGCCTTCGTTGAGCAAAGAAGAATTCATGAAGAATTTCCGGTTAACGGCATCGATTAATTGGGCTATCTTTGCCCATACGCGTTCTGGCGGCATTGCGTTTTTTTGGACATGGATCCTACCAAAAACTGTAATTTGCCTATGTGCCTGTCTCACAATATTGTAAAAATTTTTAATAAAAATTTCAAAATACAAAATCACTTCTTTCAATTATTTATTTGTCTTATTTTTTTACATTTTGACAACTTCACCTTATGTTCAATTAAATGAGCTTTTTACTTTATCAATGTTGCAACAGAATGCCAACAAAGCTTTTGATTCATAAAAATCTTGACAAAATAACTTGATAAAAAAATTGTCAAGAATACACAGAAACAGGTTGTAACTTTGGGCCGCTGAAGACGAAACTGAAGATCAAAACAATTTCGTGAGAAGCGTTTTCAAATCTTCGAAAAACCAGTTTTTAACTTGTTGTTTCAGTTATGAGCACAATAGTAGGGCCCTGCGGCTTTGCACGCAAGCTTGAAGTCAATGGGCCAAATAAATCAAGTTTCTTCATACTACACTCTATGGTCCATGCCACGCCTCTTTTATGTAATGCCCAATACATTCCTCCGGTCGAAGGGGGTGACCCGGTTTCGTTTATATGCCACTTTCAGTTCCAAAGTTACACGGAAAATTTCAGTCGCAAAAAATATACCGCGTCCCTTGTCAACGCCCATAAAATTTTGCCAGTAGTGACTCATCTATGGGTCGTTGGTACACAAAACTTCAAAGCATTCCAACTTATTTTTCCAAAGATATTCCACATTCAAAATTTGGGTTCTATGGGCGGTGACATGCCCCTCGTCCAATACCCACCCTACTCTCCCTGTCGAAGGGCACGTTGAAATCGTAAGTATGTGCCAAATATCTTGATGTGTGATTTGCAGTTCCAAAGTTGTTGAAAACAATAAGGTCGTTTAAAAAGTACCACGCCCCTTGTCCAACGCCCATACAATTTAGCCAGTTGAAAGACACGTCTAAGCCATGATGCTATATTAAATTTCAATGCTGGCCGACTTATAATTCCGAAGATATTTCATATAAAAAACTTGGGCTCTATGGGCAGTGCCAGGCCCCTCGTCCGATACCCACCCCATTCCCCATGTCGAAGGGCACATCTAAATCGTAAGTTTGTGTCAAATCTCTTTGATGTGTGATTTGTAGTTCCAAAGTTATTCAAAACATTTGATTTCCTTAAAAAGTGCTACGCCCCTTGTCCAACGCTCACAAAGTTTTACCAGTGAAACGGCAGATCTAAACGGTGGCCCCGCACCAAATTTTAATGCTACCCGATTTCTCATTCCGAAGATATTCCATATTGAAAATTTAAGTTGTATGAGCGGTGCCACGCCCCTTGTCAAAAACCCACCCCATTCCCCCTATCGAATCGCTAAATCGTTTGACACCCATATTGCTGTGACATATATATCATGGCTGATTTGTTACCATAGTGATCGTGGCGAGAAGGCGTATTAGGTGGACGTGGTCAATCTTACATATCCTATGTTAACATCAACAAAACTCGAAATCATTTGATATTAATACTGATTTGCCGACATGTACCGAAGCTTCGTTTTGTTAGTTAAGTTGGCGTGGAAAATGGGCACGGAAAGTGGGCCTGGCCGATTATAATATAGCCTATGTTTGCCGCAATGACACGCTGAATCGTCTGATACCCATATTGTTATAACAAATATACCATGGCTGATTTGTTGTTATAGTGGGCGTGGCGAAAAGGCATATCAGGTAGGCGCGGTCAATCTTATATATCCTATGTTAGCATCGATGAAACACGGAATCATTTGATATTAATACTGATACACCGACATGTACCGTAGCTTCGTTTTGTTAGTTTAGTGGGCACGGAAAGTGGGCGTGGCCGATTGTATTATAGCCTATGTTTGCCGCAATGACACGGTGAATCGTCTGATACCCATTTTGCTACGACAAATATACCATGGCTGATTTGTTGTTATAGTGGGCGTGGCGAAAAGGCATATCAGGTGGGCGTGGTCAATCTAATATATCCTCTGTTAACATCAACGAAACACGGAATCATTTGAAAATAATACTGATTTACAGACATGTGCCGCAGCTTCGTTTTGTAAATTTAGTGGGCACGTAAAGTGGGCGTGGCCGATTATATTATAGCCAATCTTTGCCGCAACGACTCGCTGAATCGTTTGATACCCATATTGCCTTACAAAAGCATACCATAGATGAGTTATGTTACCATAGTGGGCGTAAGAAGGGGGGTGTGGCCATTCTCATATAGCCTATGTACCATAGGCTCCTTCAGATAAGAAAATGTTTGGTGTTTATTTTATCTAAATCGGTTCAGTGATTTTTGCCTGGCTCAAAAACGTCACACTTGTTTTTATATAATAGTATAGATAAACGTTCTAAACCACTGGTAATTTTATAAGTGTTAGCTTACATGGGGCGTGGCCAATCCCATGAAGCCATGCTTGCCGTAAGGAAACGCGGAATCGTTTGATATCCATGTCGTCTTATACTTTAACGTCAAATACTATAACTGAATTATTATAGCGTGTCGAAAAGGCGTATTAAGTGGGCGTAGTCAATCTTATATATCCTATATTAACATGAATGAAACATGGAATCATTTGGTATTAATACTGATTTACCGACATGTACCGAAGCTTTGTTCTGTTACTTTAGTGGGCGCGGAAAGTGGGTGTGACCGATTATATTATAGCCTATGTTTGCGGCAATGACACGCTGAATCCTTTGATACCCATATTTCTATGACAACTGTATAGCTGATTTGTTATTATAGGGCGTGGCTAAAAGGCATATCAGGTGGGTGTGGTCAATCTTAAATATCCTATGTTAACATGAATGAAACACGGAATCATTTGATATTAATACTGATTCACCGACATGTACCGTAGCTTCGTTTTGTTAGTTTAGTAGGCGCGGAAAGTGGGCGTGGCCGATTATGTTATAGCCTATGTTTGTCGCAATGGCACGCTGAATCGTTTGATTTCCATATTGCCTTACAAAAGCATACCATAGATGAGTTTTGTTACCATAGTGGGCGTAAGAAGGGGGCGTGGTCATTCTCATATAGCCTATGTACCATTCCCGCAGATAACAAAATGTTTGGTGCTTATTTCACCTAAATCGGTTCAGTGGTTTTTGCGTGATTGTGGCTCAAAAAACGTCACACTTGCTTTTATATAATAGTGTAGATATAGACTAGTAGGGCCCTGCGGCTTTGCACGCAAGCTTGAAGTCAATGGGCCAAATAAATCAAGTTTCTTCATACTACACTCTATGGGCCATGCCACGCCTCCTTTATGTAATGCCCAATACATTCCTCCGGTCGAAGGGGGTGACCCGGTTTGATTTATATGCCACTTTCAGTTCCAAAGTTACACGGAAAATTTCAGTCGCAAAAAATATACCGCGTCCCTTGTCAACGCCCATAAAATGTTGCCAGTAGTGACTCATCTATGGGTCGATGGTATACAAAACTTCAAAGCTTTCCAACTTATTTTTCCGAAGATATTCCACATTAAAAATTTGGGTTCTATGGGCGGTGACATGCCCCTCGTCCAATACCCACCCTACTCTCCCTGTCGAAGGGCACGTCGAAATCGTAAGAATGTGCCAAATATCTTGATGTGTGATTTGCAGTTCCAAAGTTATTGAAAACAATAGGGTCGCTTAAAAAGTGCCACGCCCTCACAAAGTTTTACCAGTGAAACGGCAGATCTAAACGGTGACCGCGCACCAAATTTTAATGCTACCCGATTTCTCATTCCGAACATATTCCATATTGAAAATTTAAGTTGTATGGGCAGCCGCCGTGGCTCAGTTGGTTAGTGCGCGGTCCAACGAGTCGCATGCAGAGCGACGCAAGATCGAATACTGCATGTAGTAACACCTAAAAAAATAACGGGAAACTCGTTTTCTCTTTCGGTGGCTGTCCTCTCAGCTGGAAATGGCAAACCTCTGAGAGTAAAAATTACCTATGAAAAAGCTCCCAACCTGCCGTTCGGAACCGGCATAAAACTGTAGGTCCCTTCCACCCGCGTACAAAATTCACACGCACAACACGGGTGGTTGCGGGAAGCTAGGCCTTAGTCTCGCGTAAGCGGGCTGTCGTGCCAATCAATTATTATTATTATTATTATGGACGGTGCCACGCCCCCTTGTCAAAAACTTACCCCATTCCCCCTATCGAATCGCTAAATCGTTTGACACCCATATTGCTGTGACATATATATCATGGCTGATTTGTTATTATAGTGGTCGTGGCGAGAAGGCGTATTAGGTGGGCGTGGTCAATCTTATATATCCTATGTTAACATCAACAACACACGAAATCATTTGGTATTAATACTGATTTACCGATATGTACCGCAGCTTTGTTTTGTTAGTCTAGTTGGCGTGGAAAGTGGGCGTGGCCGATTATGTTATAGCCTATCTTTGCCGCAATGACACGCTGAATCGTTCGATACCCATATTGCTGTGATAAATATACCATGGCTGATTTGTTATTATAGTGGGCGTGACGAATAGGCATATCAGGTGGGCCTGGTCAATCTTATATACCATATGTTAGCATCAATGAAATACGAAATCATTTGATATTAATACCTACTGATTTACGGAGATGTACCGTAGCTTCGTTTTGTAAGTGTAGTGGGCGCGGAAAGTGGGCCTGGCCGATTATATTATAGCCTATGTTTGCCGCAATGACACGCTGAATCGTTTGATACCCATATTGCTATGACAAATATATTATGATTTGTTGTTATAGTGGGCGTGGCGAAAAGGCATATCAGATGGGCAAGGTGAATTTTATATATCCTATGTCAACAACAATGAAACACGGAATCATTTGATATTAATACTGATCCACCGACATGTACCGTAGCTTCGTTTTGTTAGTTTAGTAGGCGCGGAAAGTGGGCGTGGCCGATTATATTATAGCCTATGTTTCCCGCAATGACACGCTGAATCGTTTGATACCCATATTGCCTTCAAAAAGCATACCATAGATGAGTTTTGTTACCATAGTGGGCGTAAGAAGGGGGCGTGATCATTCTCATATAGCCTATGTACCATTTCCACAGATAAAAAAATGTTTGGTGCTTATTTAATCTAAATCGGTTCAGTGGTTTTTGCCTGATTGTGGCTCAAAAAACGTCACACTTGTTTTTATATTGTTACGAATACTAAGTCTAGTGGGCTGTTGCGTATCTCTGGATTGTGTAATTTGAAAATAAAACACAGTCAGTTTCTTAAACGCAGACAATAATATAAACCAACAGTCACTTTATTATTCACAGTTTACACTTTACTGTTCGTACACCTAAGTATTTGCTTAATCACTTCGTGTGGCAACTTCACTTGTCAAAACCAGACTGACTCGCTGCACCGCATCTGGCCACCTTTTATACTCTGTCCGGCCGTCGCGCAGATCGTTCTCGCACGTTGCCAGATTGGACTAGTAGTTTCCCTGATGACCGCGACCATCGTTGCCAGGTTGGACTAAAAGTTATTATCGCGGCCGTCGTTGCCAGATTGGGTTATAGCACGGCACGTAGCGGCAGGGTTGCTTTGCACCGCGACAGACTGTCTCATCGTTACACTGCCCACCACTTAGACTTGTTCGTCCCGAAAAAGTGCCGAGGCTCTGCTGTGATGAGGCGCCAGGCGCTCCAAATGGACTACCTTCAGCTTGGCGCCTCTATTGCCGCAACGTTGAATCCGGTATACCACGTCGTTAATCCTAGTCACGACTTCGTAAGGTCCTTCCCATGACGCTTGAAGTTTCGGAGACAAACCTTTCCTCCGCTGCGGGTTGTAGAGCATTACCAAATCGCCTTCCTGGAACCCCGCTGAGTTGGCCCGTAGATCGTATCTGGCTTTCGCCTTATCGCTGACCAGTTTGGTGCGGCTCCTTATAAACTGGTGAATTTCCTCCAGTTCCGCCCGCTTATTGGCCACGTAGTCTGTCTTAGCGCCTCCCGTCGTGCTGACTACCCCGAACTTCAAGTCAGCGGGTAACCGCAACTCTGTTCCGAACACTGCTCGGGCTGGAGTGAGTGATGTCGTGTCGTGCGGGGCTGACCTATACGCCATCAGGAACAGGGGGATATGCGTGTCCCAATCCTTTTGATTCCTGCCTACCACTTTCCGCAGGTAGTCGTCGAAGCTTTTACCCATCACGATTATGTCGTCGAGGTACACCAGACACGTCCGCCAATGCAGCCCTTTTAGCACGCGTTCCATTAGCCGCTCGAATGTTGCTGGTGCGTTGCAGAGTCCAAACGGCATGACGGTGAACTGCCACAAACCATCGCCAACACTGAAAGCCGTTTTCTCCTTGTCTGCAAGCTCTACCTGCCAATAGCCGCTGCGTAAGTCGAGCGTGGAGAACCACTGCGTGCCTGACAGTGTGTCCAGGGTGTCATCGATCCGAGGTAGTGGATAACTGTCCTTCTTGGTCACATCATTGAGCTTCCGATAGTCCACACAAAACCGGGTACTGCCATCTTTTTTCTTGACTAGCACAACCGGCGAGCATCAGGGGCGCGAAGAAGGCTCTATGACCTTGTCTTTCCGCATGTTCTCGATCAAATTTGTGACCTCCTCCCTCTTGGCCAGAGGAACTCGTCTTGGCGGTTGGCGAATCGGTTTTGCACTTCCGGTGTCGATGCTGTGCTTCACTATGGCTGTTCTTCCGCCTGCTTCCGCCGCAAATATTGAACCATAGTGCTGCAGGAGTGACCTCGCCTTCCGTTTCTGCTTGGCCGTCAACTCGCTGCTCCACTGGTTCTCCTGCGGTATGGCGTCCATGTTAAAACCGCTCTTCTTATTACCTCCAGGCGGGCTACTCTCGCAATTGACCACTGCTACAGCTTCCTTACACTCGCCAATTACCTCATATTTTCCGACATATCTGGGTGCATAGACATAGGGGGTTCAGTATTCTGACTGGTATCCTGCCATTTTTAGGTTCCACTAATGTACGTCCGATGATGATGTTGTCGTGTCCTTGTTTCGGTGCTTCTACTACCCACAGCCGACTCGTCCCATCGTCCTCGTCCACCTTTGCCCACACAATCGCCTCAGAATTCGCTGGTATCCTCCTGTGTTGACACGATACAGCCTTCCTTACCGCCACGCTTCGCTCATAGCCGGTGCGCAGCGGGAATTCAACGTTGGCATATCTCAGCACATTTTCCTTCAGGTCCAGCGTAAAACCGTGCCTAATCATGAAATCCACGCCGATAATCACGTCGTCCATTATATCCGCGACGATGAACTCATGTTCCAGGCTGCTGGTGCCGATAGCAATCGTTTTTGTAACTTTACCTCTTACCGGCGCGCGCTCGCCAGTCGCAGTCCGCAGCTGTATGCCATGCAGCGGTTCCCAGTTCTTCAGCAGCTTCCTTTTTATGATCGAATATGATGTTCCAGTATCCAGTGTCAACACGAACAACTTTCCATCTATCCTTCCTTCAATTGTCAAGCTGCTGGGCTGTCGTTTCAGCTGTGAGACAAGGATGGTGGGGCGGCAGATTGTGGGGATCAGCTCACGCCCCTTTGGGCTGACCCGTTTTAGTTTAACGACTCGCCGTCCTCAGCCCTGCGATTGTTGGCTGGGCCTCGATTGTCAGTATTCCTCGCTTCAGGCGATTGCGATCGGGAACGGGAACGCCTCTTCCGTTGGCGGCAGTCTCGTGATATGTGGCCCTGCTTGCCACATACCCAGCAGACAACTTTAGAGGAGACCACTCGTGGCCTGCCCGGTATCTCAGAGCTTATGGCCTGGATCGGAATGTCGTTGTCCGCCTGAATCTGGCGTATCCTTGCAGGGGCATACCGAGTGCTCCCCATCCATGCCGCTTCATATGTCATCGCGCTGGCCACCGTTTCCTTAAATGTTGGCTTGCCCATCATCAACGCACTGCGACGTGTTTCTGGATCATGAAGACCTTCAACAAACGACTCAATCTTCATCCTCTCGAGATCATCAGCACCAAATTTTGGGTAGCACAACTGTACGAGCCGCTCAATGTCTGCTGCATATGTCTGCAGCGCCTCGTTGGCTCTTTGCTTGCGGTTCTTCAGCTCACAGTAGTATAGCGCATGGTTGTGCTCGTTGCTATACTTCGCTGCTAATGCTCTCATGATGGCACCGTAATCACTTCTTAAACATTCTGGAACTGATTTGATTACCTCCGCCGCAGGACCTTTCAGCGCCAGTGCCAACCTCCGACCTTTCCTGATATCTGTCCACTGATTTTCCAAAGCAGCCAAGTCGAATTGCAATTTAAATGTATCGAACGGCGCAGCACCATCATAAGTAGGCACTTCTGTTCTGCCAGCAAAACCGTCCTGAACCGGTGGCAAACATTCTCGTGGCTGTACCTCTCGAAGTCGTTCGTCTATCTTTCTGTGCATCGAATCTTCCAGACTGTCCACTCGTTTGTTCAAGGACTCATCCAGGTTGTCAACTCGTTTGTCCCAATTGTCCATGCGCGTCTCAAGATGCTCAACTTTCCCGTTCAGCCTATTGGAGATTTCCTCTACCTTCTGCTCTATGCGCTCAGAATTTTTCTCGACTTTTGCCGAAATTTCGAGATTCGTAGTTTCCAGCTTCGCCTCCATTTGCGCCGACATTTCGCGAATTTCACGATTTGAAGTCTCGAACATGCCCCTCATTGCAACCATAAGCTGGCTCATGTCCATTGCTTGTGGTGGCGCAGCCGCTGCAGCCGTACTCTGTAGCGAAGCAGCACCCGCAGGCGACTCCTCCACCTTGGCCGACGCCTCTGGTTCTTGCGCTCCGAACTCGTGCACAGTCCAATCGACGCCTCGTGCCTCACATGCTTCTCGCAAGCGCAACTGCAATTCCACCTTTCCGCCAGCAGTCGGCAAATTCCAGGCAGCCAGCTCCTTCTTCAGCTGGTCCACCTTCAGCAGCTCGAGTTTAACCATGTCCGTGCTTTTATAATTTTATTATTTGGTTTTTTCTTTTTTTTTTATCTTCAATTTTCCACAATCCCACTTCTGACACCAAATGTTACGAATACTAAGTCTAGTGGGCTGTTGCGTATCTCTGGATTGTGTAATTTGAAAATAAAACACAGTCAGTTTCTTAAACGCAGACAATAAAATAAACCAACAGTCACTTTATTATTCACAGTTTACACTTTACTGTTCGTACACCTAAGTATTTGCTTAATCACTTCGTGTGGCAACATCACTTGTCAAAACCAGACTGACTCGCTGCACCGCATCTGGCCACCTTTTATACTCTGTCCGGCCGTCGCGCAGATCGTTCTCGCACGTTGCCAGATTGGACTAGAAGTTTCCCTGATGACCGCGACCATCGTTGCCAGGTTGGACTAAAAGTTATTATCGCGGCCGTCGTTGCCAGATTGGGTTATAGCTCGGCACGTAGCGGCAGGGTTGCTTTGCACCGCGACAGACTGTCTCATCGTTACAATATAATAGTATAGATATCTCGTAAACGAACCATCCGACTAACACAAGATGTCCGTCGGTCAGAAGATAATACCTTAGCTTTTCCAGAGGTATATGTTACAGATTGTCCAAATCAGGTGAGATTTTGAGAAATTACTGACGATAAAAGTTATAAAAAACTAAATTTGTCGACCATTTTCAAAAATCATAAATATCTGAATATTTTTTCATAGATAAAATAAATTATTTTCTTTGGTTTCAAAACTTAAGATGAAAGATATATTATTTGTGCAAATAATAAGCCTACCATCAATGGAATCGAAAGACAAATAACAAAGTTGTGATGCACTGAGTGAAAACACCAACTTTATATTTGTTACACCCTGGCCTATCCAAATGTAGATATAGGCGTGAAACTAGAGGTCATTTGCCTCTCGTAGTCAGTTTTCATTTTCTGACCCAAAGTGATTTTTAAAGGACTTTAAAATTTTAAGGACATACACATTTCATTTTTTTTTAATATTTGCGGTTGTGCAATAAGGAAGGTATGGGTATCAAATAAAAGAGAAACATTTTCTTCTTTTAAATAAATTTTCTATTTTGAACTTTCAGGACCAAAATATGTCAGGTAGGGGAAACATACATGTTTTGGATCTCAGTCTGTAGATTCATACATCTAAATTTTATTCTATTTCAAAGTTTTCAAAAAAGTTACACAAACTCGGGTTACTTCTCCACCGCCATACACAATGCCTGCACCTCGGCTCTCAGCTCGTCGATACTGGTCGTGGTGGTTACTGCTGCTGCCTCGTCCACCGCGATGTCATGTGTGGCCGTACTGCTGCCGAGCGACATGAGGCTGTGCTGCGTGTCGAAAATCTTGTCCGCCTGAAGTACCAAGTGGTCCAAATCCTTGGCGTCGCTGATGGCCACGATACTGCGCATGTTTTGCGGCAACTGTTCGATGAAGAAGGTACGAATGATAGCGTCTGGCACCCTGCCGGCGCCCAGATTCTTGAATCGCAGCAGAAAATGCGACGGCTTGCCCTTAGTGAACTGCGTACTGTGCAGGAGTCGGCGTAGTTTGGCATCTTCCGACTCCCCGAATGCGTTGATGAGCCTCTCCTTTAGAGCCAAGTACTTGCCGTCGACAGGCGGAGACGTAAGTATAATAGCCACCACCGGCAATGTAGCCTCGTAGAGGTGGACTAAAACGTATCGATATTGTGGCGCGTCAGTGCGAATTTGCGTGATTTCGAGCGCTGCCTCCACTTGAACAAACCATAGTGCGCGATTCTCCCTCCAAAAGGGAGGCAACTTCACTACGCGAGCAGCCAATACGGTGCCGGAGGAGCTGGCGTTGTCCAATGTAGCGTGTATTAGCGTACTCGAGGATGCTGCGTCGCACAGTGTCGCGGTCCCATATAAGCCGTGTCCAAAAATACTTAGCGTTGTCCCATCTCGATGAAACTTGGTGAGATTGTTTTCGTAGTGTAAATTAAGAAATTTACAAAAAATCATTAAAATTGGACCACTGCCACGCCCACCTCCCATACGAAATGAACTGTAATATAGGAATAACTTGCTTAATATTAGTGATAGAATTATGAAATTTGGTATCTGAGCTTAAGATAATAACTTTGAAGCTCACACCAAAAATGGGCGCAATCCGATCATAACCACGCCTACCACCCATAGTAAGCAAACTTTCAAATTAGCATATTTTTTGTTTTATAGAAGGTAGCAGTACCAAATTGATATTTGGACACTTATTTTCATTCATTATTTTCATTCATAAACATAAGCATAACTAAAAGTATAATTCACAGTCATAATACAGGTATATAAAGAAGGTGTTGATTGCGCGTCGAAGAATGTTATACTTTTTCACAGACAAATCCAATTTCACAGACAATGGACATGCATCCCGCATTAGGTAAAATATTTTTTTTTTTGTATTGAAGAAGCAGCTCTCGTAATTTCCTCAGGCGATTTCGCACCTACTAGCTCTTGAACTTTCCTCCTTTTCGTTCTCTCAGAGCTTTCCTCAAATTTCATTGCCTGTCTACCACGGATTGTACTAGGTGTCTATTTGAATTTGTATAATTATTTAATTAATCTATATATAGAAGGGTATGTCTGAAAAACCTACACATTGCTTGCAGCCAATATGAAATCAGAGTCGAGCCAGTCGGAATATTTTTGGTTAAAAGCGGCATATGTCCGGCTGGTGGAGGCCCAAAATTTGGTAAACTTTAATTCAAGTAGCCGCAAACTTTGCTTTTCCTCATGAATTACATCGACGCCCGTCTTATCTTTCAGTAAATTTATAAGAAAATCAATTTTTGTTGACCGCTTCCTGGATTCAGCTTTACGCCACACTTCGAAGAAATCATGTAATTTTAGTGGAGGCGTCACTAGAAAAATGCGAATAACAACCAAATAGGCAGTTAAAGGCAAAAAATTACTCCGGATTATGTTAATACATACTTTTTTGAGTAATTTAGGGTTGGAACTAAAAAAGTGTTTTTTGACGTTTTTTAAACTTTTTTCCACCAAACTTTTGGTTCTTTGTAAGAATCAAACCGAAAAACGTAATTTTTCAATGTAACGGGATTTCATAGTTGTTTCAAAACACAAACCAAAGAATAGTGTCGCCATACAGGAAAAATTCCAAAGTTTCATTTATTATATAACATGACTATATTAGTATATGAATTATATTTTTATTTGATTTTTCATTCAGCATAAAGAATTACCCACAAACTTGAAACGAATGCGTATTTTTTAACATCAACTTTGAAGCTGCATAAAAATGGAACGAAATAGGATATTGAAGATCGGAAAACGGGTTTTTCTTAGTTGAAATATTATCTGTCGACTGCCATATCCATTTTAGTCAGTTTGTAACATTGATTTTTACCATTTTTGGCCACACTCGCGACACTGTGCGTCGGTCGGTGTGTGGTCACCCAGCGCACTTGGCGGTGTCGGAGTCTGGTCGGCGTTCATCGGAGTCACCAATGTGGCTACTCGCTTACCACTCTTTCATTCAACAAAACAAAACTTAACCTAACAAAATTAATGATTCTGCAAAGGGACCGTTTGCTGTGTAATTTGAAAATCGAATGAAAGACGCTGCTAGAAACTTCTGACAGCTCGTCAGTCCTGCCAAGTCCGGCTTCTCGTTTTCACAGCTAGGTAGTGCTGTCAAGCAACTGCAGTGGCCACATGTGTAACTGTTTATTTTTTTACTTTTATCAGCCGCACAGCGCATAATTGCGCGTTCTATTGCGTGGAAGTGATTGGAATAGGAATAATTGGGTTTGGAATCAATGAACTTGGATATGTTGCAGGGTTTTTAGGAAAATTTAGAGAACAGGAAAAATCGGAAAAATTGGTTGGAAAAGTGCGGGGACCGTGCACACGGCGGAAGTTGAACCCACGACCTCTGGGATGACAGTCTAGTGCACTCACGCTAGGCTATCGAGGCTGCTGATTACTGAAGTAAGTACCTCCAATTACTAAAATGTGACAACGAATTTTAAAAACATCAATTAAAGAAGTCGTCTACGTACAAAGTTTTACAAAATGTTTTTTTACATAATTTTCATTTGGAAGACGTGAGGAATGTTATATCCAAAGGATTTGCGTAAACTCTTCACGGTTATTGAGCTGTAGAGCATTGAGCACGCTCGCGTTTAACGCGATTTCCCGAAAGTCGTATTTTTCTAACTTACTTGCACGATTTTAAGAAAAGTTTTACACGCATCGATTCGATTTCTTTTTTTACTTGCTCAGAAAATATGTCGCTATAAGTAGACATGAGCTTTTGACAAAATATTGTTTTTTTTTATTATAACAGGCAATAAACATTTGAAAACAAGGGAAAAAATAACTTTTTTTTCAAAAATGTCCACCATTTCGAGAGATTTTTGAATTTTACAAAAAGCTCGTGTCTAAGTATAGCTGATGTAATATCATTTATACATTAGTTTCATTTTTTGTTGTAGGTTACGTGGTTGGCCCAAAATCGTGCAGGGAAATTGATATAAAAATTCTGATGAGGGCAGGTTCAAGGTCATCCCGCACACGAATATGTAGAAATATAATTTTTATGATCTTGCCACTTGAAAGATTACGATTAAATAAACAAAAAACAAAAAAGTTAGTGCATATCTTTCTTCATTCTTTCGTAATAAATTAAAAAAAAAGGCTCGAAAATCGGGCCGCTACGTAGACGACCCCCTTAACCCTATTAGTACCACGCAGTGACTTTGGGTCACTATTAAAAATGAAACCTTTATATTAACTATGATATTATTTATTTCTGTAAGACGCTTTTATGTATTTGTTTATTAAGCTTTCGCTTTGTATAAATATATTTTTTATTCAATTTTTTTTACATTTACAAGTTCAAATCTTTGAAAAAAAACAAAAAACTGCGTAAAGTACCACGTAGTGACTATAAGCAAAGAATATACAATATAAAGAATACGCATCTTCACAAATTTGTCAAGCGTGTTTCTTGACGCGGGCGGGAAGAGATGAGCGGAGGCATAGGTTGCGGGAAATTTGCTCGCGCTCAACAGTTTGCGATCTTGTTCGTCGAAGCGCAAGCGAAGAGTAAACAACGAACCAAAGCATCGTCATCGTCGTTTCAACGAAGATGATTCGGGATTCGCTAATGTTTTTGGTGTTGTCGTTTATTGTGTGTATGCTTTTTTGTGTTGTGATTGATTTGCTGCAATGTCACCAGCAATCGAATGTTTGTGGTGTATGGCTTTTTGCTGGCCAATGCTTTGATTAATTTAAAAATTTGGTGGTTGATCCCAATTTAAATTGTTTGCAAATATTTTTACGTGGCGAGTTCGAAGTAAAATTATTTGTTTATATTTTCACATGCTTGATTACAATTTTGAGAATATGGGAAAACTACGAACTGATAGGCATATTGACTTCAAAATTCGTGAAACACTTGAAATTAAAAATAATTAGATGCTTGTTTTAATTTGTTTTTGTTTTACCTAAATCTAACGGAGGGTTAGAAGATTGTATGGAAAAACATAATTTAATAGGTCTATTGACTTTCAATAGGGCGAAAGCACCACTAAAGCACTAAATAAAGAAATAATAAGACAAGTATTTTGTCATAAGAAAATTGTATTACGGCATGCCTACGTTTAAAAATAGTTTAAATAATCTACACCTGAATGATTCCATGGCGAATGATGTGATCATAAATTTACAATATTAGATTTTCTTATTTTAGCTCTTTTAAACAAGCATTATATCTGTGGCCGTAAGGAATAACAGCGAAAGTCGATTTTATGAAGTTTTCAGGAGAGCACTTTTAATTTTTGAATTTGCTTTAGATTACACTAGATAAATTTTAGATTTTTGGGCGTAAAACATTCATTTTATGAGCAAAAGCCATAGAATTTTTGGTAGTAGTACATTTGAATGCGACGAATGCAATGGTGGTAATAACTCAATTTTGTCCTAACTCGACTTTGGCTGTTATTCCTTACGGCCACAGATATGTGGGCCGTAAGAAACGTTACAAAGAACGAGACGGAAAATTATTACGGGTAATAAAGGCGTTTTCTTTTCTTTCCAATTCCATTTTTATTGATTACTTATTATTTATTTTTTAATTGCCTGTAGCGATTATATAGGTCGCCATGCCAGCCATATTTTATTTTCTTTTCTATGATTTTGCGCACACTACAGTCGGCAGTGAGTTCAGGAGCAATATGCGACGCCGTGCAGGCTTATAGAAGAAGAACAAAAGCCAGCCAGAAAATATAAATCGTTTTACAATTTCAGCTTTTCGCCAGCGCAACAACAAGAACAACAGCACATCGTCTTCCTTCTCTTCGGACAATTGAGCGAGAATGAACGAGTGAGCACAGACGCGGCATCCGTGTTTCTATGATTTGCGCTCAGAGCATTGTGCTGTCGTTTCAAGTGTTTCCTCTCGTTGTCTACCCCCCCGCATCCAGAAGACGGGTGGCGATATCAGCACCCGCATTCAAATTTTTGCTTGTATGAGATGCACACTCTTTATGTTTCATACTTTTTGCTATAAGTCACTGTGTGTAAGAAATTTAAAAATTGCGATAGTATGCCAAGAAAATTTAAACATTTGCAATTTTTGGTTTGAAATCTGAAATGGTATCATCTAATAGTGAGGTTGATATAGAGGAAGAAGGGTTTGAAGTTGAGGACGAGCAGTCCTTTCATGAACTTGAAGAATTGGCTGTAAATGATGGTTATGCCTACGTAGGTAAGGATTGTACAGCATGCAACAAAAATCCGCATCTACAAAGCAAAACTCAAGCTCACAATATAGTAAAAGGAAGGACCAACAAGGTAGTTCTTCCACCAGGACGCTGCAGACTGCTGCAGACACATTCTCGCTCTTTTTTGACAGCAACGTGGTAGATCTCATCGTGAATTTTACAATTTTGAATGTCAATAGAAAGCTCGACGCAAAATGGAAGCTCACTGACGACGTCGAAATTCGTGCATATATTGGGTTATTGATCGATGCAGGAGCGCGAAAGAATGGCATAGCTGGCTATAAAGAGTTTTGACCCTTTATATGGCAGTTTATTGTATCGCGCTTGTGTGTCGAGGCAGAGATTTGTAGACTTATCACGTTACTTGAGACTTGATGACATGGCTTCAAGATCCATTCGTAGATCACAAGATAAATTTGCACCAATCAGAGATCTCTGGGACATGATAAATATTAATTTGAAGAAGCACTACATTCCTGGCATAAATTTGACTATAGACGAACAATTTCTTCCATTTACATACCATCAAAACCGGATAAATATTATATGAAAAATTGTTGAATTTGCGATAGTGGAAACAGCTACCCCTTATTCCGAATACCATACTTGGGCAAGGAAGGTAGAAGCAGAGGATCAAATCTAGCGCAAAATGTTGTAGATAAGCTTTGTGAACCTTATGAATAAACATGCAAAAATATAACTTTTGACAACTATTTTACCAGCTTGGAATTGACACAAAGCTTGCTATCAAAAAAATTGATTTGTGTTGGCACAATGCGCAAAAATAAAGCGTGAATTCCATCTAATTTCCTTGTTAACAGAAAAAAAAGAAGTCATAAGCAGCATTTTCGGATTTCGAAAAATCTCAACTTTAGTAAGTTATGTGCCAAAGGCTGTTATTCTCCTATCAACAATGCACCATTCAACGGAAGTTGATGCCGAAAATCAAAATAAGCCACAGATAAATCTCTTCTACAACGCAACGAAAGGTTGCAACGAGCATTCTAAAAAGACTGATATTTGCATGAATTGTGTTCAAAATCAAGAAATAAATTTTGTTTTTGTAAAAATTGTTATTGTTTTTATTGCATTTTGAATTATTACAGGCATATGTAAAAAATACGAATACGAAAAAATGAGCTTTTTCCATATAGTGACTCTAAATCACTACATGGTACTTTATGTTACAAAATAATGTGGTACTAATAGGGTTAAGGGGGCCGATACATGTAAAATGAAGTATTTTTGGAAATTTTTTTTTTCTCGGGAATATGTTCTACAAAGCCTTTTCAATGTGTGGCTAAGAGCGTTTTCCAAAATTCTAATCCCTTCCCAGACAAAACACAGGTAGAAGCGGTGGCGTCAGGTATAAGCTTGTCCGCTTACTCAATCTTTGACCCCGTTTATCTCGGAACCATGTTTTTCGGTATGGGCTGCGCGATTGCATGAGAACCGCTCAACCGATCGCGATGAAATTTTAACCACACCTTCGGAAGACTCATCCCTTCGATGTGAACCTACTTGTTTTTACAAATCTGCAAAAATCTCGTTGGTGCTTGCAAATTCATCAAAACAGCTGCCCCAAAAATTCAATTTTCTGCCGTTTCCAAAAAAGTCACAATTTCTTTCCTAAACCAGGTTCACATCGAAGCCACAACTGTTCTTTAATTGATTTCCTTTCATTTTTCATTTCAGCCCCATACGAGCAGCGCAATCGCGCAGCGCATCAGATTGGAGGGGGTTTTTTGATCCCACGCGCCGCCGCCATCTTGGATTCTCGGGTAAAAAAAAAATGGAAAAAGAACCTTTAATTCGTTAATAAAAGATTAAAAAAAAAATCAATTGCAAAATTCCTTATCCCCCAAAAAAATTCTCCAAAAATACACTATTTACATGTATCGGCCCCCTTAAGGGGACCCGGTGGTCTAGAAATTTCAAAAAATCGATTTTTTGTTTTTTGATATTTCGAAAGTATAGAATGTAAGAGTGAACTTTTCATGCGGAAATTCCCAATATCATAGCTTCTACAGCCCATTAACCAGGTATAGAGCGATCCGCGCTCTATACATCTGTACCTCAAACTAACTCATTTATCTCGAAACGACTTTTTTCGGTACGCCGCGGATGAAAACAAAAAAACTATTTAACCGAATCACTTGAAATTTGGATATGTTGTTCACAACATGTATGACTATCGTCGGAACTAGAATCATAATTTTATTTAAATAATTTCTTATTGTTTACACTAAAAAACTAGTGAAAAAAGACCCGATTTTACGAACTTTTTTTCAAAAGCGCGCCATTTTGTCAATTTTAATTTTTTCGATTTGTTCTAGTTCCGACCATAACTGCACTCTTTCTGATTAAGAGTTTTCTTGAATTTTGTGTTTCAGATGAGTAGAAGTCTCGAAATCACGTACGCCGTCCGGGTCCGATTTTTCGAGAGGGTCATCTTTAGCAGCATTTTTATCAGTGGCGGATTCAGGGGGTGTTTTGGGGGTTGAAACCTCCCCCCCGAAATATTAGGATCGACATTAAAACTACATACAAATTAAAAGACAATTTATGAATATCAAAGGATTACTTTTTGAAACCCCCCCCCCGAAATATTTTTCTAAATCCGCCCCTGATTTTTATAATAAAAAATATTGTTTTTAAAATGCAAACAAAAATGTTTTGTATGCTCAATAAACGTAGTAATAAGCCCAAAAAGTTGAAACAGCGTTTTTTAAATTTTTAATGGCAAAAAAAACCCGTGAAAACAGGTGAAATTTTCGTGCTCTAGACCACCGGGTCCCCTTAATATACCGATGGTAGACCACTAAACTTGCACTTTGTGAAGGTTGGGGACTTGAGTAGAAATGATTGCAATTTGTTGAATGTAAGTTCGAGGACTTTTGTCGAAAAATTTCCCATGGAACCTTATGTTAAGTAAATATAATCTATAAATATAGGGGACAGTGGGGGACTCCCAATGCTTCAAGCATTGGGAGTTGCGAAGCACGGCCATTGATGTCGCTTAGTAGTGGTTTTGATAGCTCTTACCTACTGTCAACATTTTTTAACCTAAAATCTCATTTGTGTACTAGCACTCGTCTCGATAGCACACTTTTTTTGTATCTATCCAGACAGTGTGTTGAACATTTTGTTCGAAAAGTTTTTTTGAGCATTCGTGTTAGTGGAATTTTCGTAAAATTTTCAAGCGAGTCGAAAAGGTGAGTACAAACAAAATAATGAACAATGATTAGGCTTTTAACGTTCAAAAGGATTTATGCAAAAACATTCGATGTGTTACTGACGCGGTGGCATTTTTAAAATAGTAGCGAATGGGGAGAATTGAAGCACATCTAGTGGGGAGATGTGAAGCACGTCAAATATTACAGATGTCAACCTGAAATCTATTTTACATGCGTATGCGCATTATTTGTAAAAAAATTCGAATGTTTAGTACAATCCCAAGGGTTTTTTCAACGAATTGTGTTATTTATATTTCTCGTATTGTTTTTCGCAAAATTTTTACGTATCTTCATTTCTCGTATTGTTTTTTGCATCGCGTTTTCGAACGATTTTTTGTGTTTTTTCAGTCAATATGCCCCGTTATAAGTATAATGCGAAAAAGAAGCCAGCGATTGATGTTGATGCCATGGTGGCTGCCATCAAAGAGGTGATGATTGACAAGAAATCGCAACGCTCCGTTGCCAAAGCCTACAACATCAATGATACCAAACTGCATCGCTACATTTTCGAGCTGAAAAGTAAAAACATAGATCCCACAAACGTCACGAATGAACAATTGGCCGATTTTGTAACCAAAAAATCTAGCGTGACTCGTGGAAGAACGGTTTGTTATTTTGTCTCCATTCTTTTGTTCTCAATTTTATGTTCATGTTTTTTTTGGGGCAGGTTTTCAACGTTGAACAAGAGAAAGAGGTGATGGAATACCTCCGTCATTCCACCGAAATATATTATTTTTGTTCCATTTTCTCAACTCTAATACATAAGAAACCTAATTATTTGTCATTTTCTCCGATCCCAATAAAGATTTTTCACCAAAATATGTAATTTTCTGCGATTTTTAGTCGTGCTTCACAACTCCCCACGATTTTTGAATACTCCGAAAACCAGTTTTTTGGGCCAACAGACAAAAATTGTCGATTATTTTTGATTTTATGCATATCCATCAACTAGGAAGTGTATTTTAAGACGCTCTAGAGATTCTGTTTGAGAGAACGTGAAAAAATTATTTTTGTGGTAGTTTTAACCCCCAAAAAAAGCGTGATTCAAAACTCCCCACTCTCCCCTACTATTTTTGGAACTCTGTGGAAGCTTTCCCTCTTTTGTTTTGTTTCTATATTCCTTGCACCGATATTTGAAGAAACGTCAATTCGTAGGAATAAAAGTGCAGTGTCATCAAAATTAATAATAATTTAATAATAATTGACTGGCACGACAGCCCGCTTACGCGAGACTAAGGCCCATCAAACTTTAGATAAACTTAAAAAACACACTACTTCTTACTACTTTGAGGTTCTACAGTTTGATAAGCTGAAAGTATGTATTAATAGAAACCATGGACTTTAGCTGCACAAACTTGCACGTTTTTAAGAAATTCAACATTTTCAGTGATGTATGCAGTAAAAAATAGGAACCTTTTTGCAGCATGGTTGGCAGGAAAACATAGCGACCACTGCTGCGCTACGCTTGAGCTATAAATTTTTGTTTGTAATAATATGCAAACACCACTTAATTAGGAAAAATTACAAAAAAAGGTAGATTTGATGGAAGGCTTCCAAAGGGTGGCTTGCCAAAGAAGCAAGGCAACTTTCGAAAAGAAGCAAAACTTGTTAATGTCTTCAGAACCAATTATAGCAGTTAATAGTAAAATTTAAGTTAAACATGAAAACCGAAACTCTGATATATTGCAATATATAATATCTGAGGAAGTTAAAGAATTCCAACTCCTTCTTGATAGGGCAGGGCAATCGCAGAGAAAATATTGAACCGTTTCCTTTTTCTCGGGATTGTTGTAGCTTCTGCAGCAGGTATTGTAAGAAATTCCCATTTTAGCAGCATGTTCTCTAAGGGACCAGTGACTCGTGATGGCAGCGGTGAGCCTGGCTGCATCACGCCGGCCTCTGTTAATTAATTCCGCTGATTTGTTCCTGTCGTACCTTGGCCATAAGGATCTGTTGATTTTCCAGGAACGCATCCGGGCCCATCTGGTATCGGCTTTAGCAAAGAAGCTTTTAGTTATTTCGCTTTTGATGGAACCGATTGAAATACGGACCATTTCCGCTTCCCATTCTTCAAGTGCGGAACCACCCCTGGCCAGCTCATCCTCGCTTTCATTACCCTTACTATCCTTGTGCCCCGGCACCCACATTACGGTAACTTGGAACCGATGAGCAAGATCCATCAAAGCTTCCTTACATTCCCACACCAGCTTTGATTTTATAACAGATGAGCCCAGCGCTTTGATGGCAGCTAGACTGTCAGATATTATGCATATACTGTTTTTGTAGGTGGTATCGTCCATTACCATCCTACAGACCTCTTTGATAAAGAAAACTTCCGCTTGGAAGACGCTAGCAGTGTTGGGAAGGCGAATGGATTTGGTAAGTTAGGTTAGGTTGCGGTGGCTGCCTCTATAAGAGACACACTCGGAGGCCTGAAAGGCCCATTGTGATACCACATATTTCACCCGTTTTTGAACTGTGTATGCAACACTGTTTTGCCAACATATGTTACAGCACACATTTCAAGCGGATGGGGAAAGGGGGGGAGGGGACCTACAGTTTAACGCCGAATCCGAACGGCGATTGGCAGTTTTTCGTTCACACTTGGAGGTTTTGCCATTGCATGCCAAGAGCGCACTTGTGCGATTCTTGTAATTCTCATTCCCTTTATGTGGATAGCGATAGAAGTAGACGAGTGTTTCACCAGCCCGAGCCAGGAATCGAACCAGGAGCCTTTGGTATGAGAAGTCAGCGCGCTACCCGCTTGACTATCGAGGCCGGCATGGATTTGGTAAGCGTTAGCTTCTCTGAGTGAATTCCCGCTCCTACACCGCAGTCGATCTTTGATCCATCAGTGTAGATTTCGGTATCGCTCCCTCTTGAGATTCTTCCTTTCTTCCATTCCGAACGGGAGGGAATTCGTATGCCATACCTTTTCCCGAAGAAAAGTGGGAATTTTGTAGTCTGTCTCCGCAGTGTGTGCATTTTGTAGTTGTTCTAGTATTGACCCGTGTCCATACGGTTAATTCTTCCAGCATCCTACCTCTCTTAGCCTGAGAGAACTTAGAGTGGCGGTGTTGACGATATAAAGATCTATCGGAAGTAAGTGCGCCAACACATTCAGAGCCTCTGTTGGGCAGGATTTAATCACCCCTGTTGTTATCGCGCATGCCATTCTTTGCATTCTACTCAGCTTGGTGATGTCATAGTCCCTCCTGAGAGCTTTCCACCAAACTAAGGAACCATAAGAAAGGATTGGACATACAACCGTTTTAAACATCCATAACATTAGGTCTGGGCGGAGCCCCATTTCCGGCCAATCATGTGTGTTCGATGTTTGTTTTCCAGTTTAGCTTTGGGTCCAAGATTACCCCCATGTACTTGGCGCTAGACGAGAGGAATAGTGTCGTTCCGTTCAGTATAGATAATCTGAACCTAGATATCTTGGCACGTGTGGTGAAAAGCATCAGTTCAGTTTTACTTGGATTAAGGCTTAGCCCACGACACGTGCACCAAGCCCTCAATCTTTTCAGCGCTGCCTGAAGGATATCGCTAATCACATCGAGACACATCCCCGATGCCATCACCACAACGTCATCCGCGTATGGCACAACTTTGATACCTCTACCGTTTAATTCAGCTAGTATTCTATCTAGGGCACAAACTAAAAGCAGAGGTGATAAAACTCCTCCTTGTGGGGTGCCTCGGTTTAGGTATTTGATCAGCATACTTCTTCCCATTTCAGCGCTGATCACCCTTGGATGGAACATTGTTATTGTCCAGCCGCAGATGTCTATGTTAACTCCAAGGTATTCTAGCGATTCCCGGATCGAATCTATTCGGATGTTGTTGAAGGCCCCCTCAATATCCATAAAGGCCGCCAGTGTATACTCTTTATATTCTATGGAGTGCCATTTCCGTAGACTTCCCCTTTAGGTATGCATGCTGAGTATCAGATAGCTTGCTTCCTAATATGCAGGTCAAGCAGCCTCTTGAAGGTTTTAAGTACAAAGGATGTTAGACTTATCGGCCGAAAATCCTTGGTGTCCCCTTTTTCCCACCTTGGGAATAAAGACAACTCTGACCCTTCTCCAACTAGAAGGGACGTATCGAATTGTTATACATGCTCTGAAAATTGCCACTAGCCAAGGAATTATCCACTCCTGCGTAGCGTGTAGCATCATAGGAATGATTCCATCTGGTCCAGGTGATTTGTAGGCTGAACAACTTTTGATTGCCCATTAGAGTGGAATTAGTGCTGTATGGAGATTCTTAATAATGGGTTCTCGATGCTCCGCAACCTCTCATTTTATGCGGTTTGGTGAAAAAGTGCATGAGCCAAAAAATTGTGGGGCTATGGTCGGGCTAACAGCCGCCGTGGCTCAGTTGGTTAGTGCGCGGTCCAGCGAGTCGAATGCAGAGCGACGCAAGTTCGAATACTGCATGTAGTAACACCTAAAAAAAATAACGGGAAACTGATTTCTCTTTCGGTGGCTGTCCTCTCAGCTGGAAATGGCAAACCTCTGAGAGTAAAAATTGCCTATGAAAAAGCTCCCAACCTGCCGTTCGGAACCGGCATAAAACTGTAGGTCTCTTCCACGCGCGTACAAATTCACACGCACAACACGGGTGGCTGCGGGAAGCTAGGCCTTAGTCTCGCGTAAGCGGGCTGTCGTGCCAATCAATTAGATAGATGTTTTATTAGAAAAAATCATTACAAAACTTATGTTATCGCACAATTTACAGATATATGGTGTTGACACCTTATTTCTATGACATTGTCTTAATTTTATTATCACAGTTAGACTTTAAATTTAAATAAGCAGAGGTGATTTCGAAGGAAAAATACTTCCACTAAAAAAAACCTTCGATGTACGACTTAAAGACTAGATATTTACATGCGGCTAGAAATAAATATGAACGACATATATACAGTCAAAAATGTACAGGCGTGTAACGTGATATACACATAAATATATGTATAACATATAGTAGCAATACAGTTAACAATATAAGTCTGCAACCAAATGGTTTTCAGAAAAACCGCACCGAATTTTAAATTTTTCGGTTGCGTGTTTTACGCTATCGGAAACTAACTTGACATTACATTCAGTGTGAAGTTTTTTGGTTGAATAATCCCATGGCAGTGCAAGCATCATTTTAAGGACCTTGTTTTGTGAAATTTGTAATGTTTTTAAATGCGTTTTGGCACAGATGGCCCAAGATGGGCATGCATATAACATTATAGATTGAAAAATAGTTTTGTATATTGTTATTTTGTTTTCCTTGCTTAGGCTAGAATTTCGATTTATCAGAGGATATAATATCTTAATTGCAACATTGAACTTATCTTTGATATGCCTAATGTGGTCACTGAAAATTAATTTCTTGTAAAAGACTACACCAAGGTATTTGACATTATTTGTCCAGGATATGTCATGGTTTTCAATTTTTAAGTTTGCGCTTGGCATGGCGCAAAGGCGTCTTTTCCGTGTGAAAAAGATGGCTTGCGTTTTACCAGCGTTTAATTTAATTTTCCATTTATTTAAATAAACTGATATGCTGTTTAGCGCACCTTGCAGATCCGTCACAATTTCGTGACTAGATATGTGCGAATAGTAAATCCCAATATCGTCGGCATACATTGCATATTGGCAGTTTTTATATTTTGGAAAATCTGAACAATATATTAAATATAAGAGGGGTCCCAGGACAGATCCCTGGGGGACTCCCGCGGGCACTGCAATCATGTCAGAGTATTCTCCTGATATACACACACAGAAATAACGATTTTTCAAAAAACTTTTAACTAGCTTTGCGAGGTATGCAGTTATATTAAATTGAATAAACTTGTGTATTAGACCATTATGCCATACTGAGTCTAATGCTTTTTCTACATCTAATAAAGCTAGACCGGTTGATTTTGTTAATTGAAAATTATTTTTAACATGGTTTTGTATACGTTTAATCTGGTGCGTAGTGCTATGGTATTTTCTGAACCCAAATTGTTCATCTGGGATAATTCTATTGTTTTCTGTAAATTCTAATATTTTTTCTTTTATAATTTTTTCGAATATTTTGCTTACACCACTTAGAAGACTGATGGGTCGGTAGCTATTAGTAACATTAGCTGGCTTACCTGGTTTAAGAATAGGTACCACTTTGGCTACTTTCCACCTGTTGGGAAAATATTGAAATTTCAGGCATGAGTTTATCAGAAATGTTAAGTAATTTACGGCCACTTTAGGTAGATATCTTAACATTATATTTTTTATGTCATCGTGACCTGTCGACTTTCTTAATGGGGCTACAGAAATTAGATCTTGTATATTATCGGACTTGACATATTCAGATTCTGGGGTATCTTCAACGAGACTATCAAAATTGTTCATAGATGCGTTTATAAGATTTTCATGTTGTGTTGAGCTCATATTTTCAGAAACTTTGTGGTTCTCGAGAAACTTGTAGGCGAGTAGATTTGCTTTTTCTTGGCAGAGAACAATCGTTTTGTTTTGCTCGCGGAGTGGAGGGATTTGAGAATGTCTTTTTCGTAACAGTTTGCATATGTTCCAGAAAGGTTTACTTCTTTTCTCTAGCGATCTTAATTTGTTACGCCAGTTTGTGTTTCTGAAAAAGGCAATCTCTTTGCGAATCTGCGCTGAGTAAAGTTTCATAGCTTCGTTGTCTGCTAATTGCCTGTAACGACTCCATTGCCTGCGATGATAGTTTCTAGATTTTATTAAATTTAATATGTGGGGGGTAGCTGTATAAAATTAGTTTTGGGGACTTTTTTGGGGACAGATTTTTGTACCGCGGCTAGTACCTTTGAATTGAAATATTCTAAATTTGTATCTATTTCGTCTGTGGAAGTTATGTCGTTTATATCTGCTGGCAGATTACACAGAGAAGATGTGAAAAACGAACGATAACTTTTCCAATTCGCATTTGCGAAGTCTAAATAGAAATTTTCATACCGCGCCACATTTAAGCTAAGTGAGAACATTACAGGTAAGTGATCTGAAATAAATTCGTATCTTGTTATTGGTTGTGAAATGTACTGTGGAATATTTGAGAGAATAAGATCTATATTTGAAGGCGAAGAATTAGCTGATGAGGGAACGTATGTTGGTTCACATGAATTGGAGATCGTGATAGGAAAGAAAGTGGTAAAGTTGTTTAGGATATTTCCCCAACAGTTTGCTCTTGTACAACCCCAGTTGCGATGTTTGCTGTTGAAGTCACCGCAAAAAATAAACGATCCATTTACATTAAACAGGTTTCTTAAATCTTTCTTGAATTGTTTACGCAGCTCTGGATTACCAGAACCCCCAGGAAAATAAATACTGAATAGTTTAATCTTGTTGTTGTTGGCAGAAGTTATCTCAATCCCGATGTTCTCGATTGATTCGGTATTAATATATGGCAATTCTGAGAATTGAATTGCATGTTTTACAAGTATGGCAACTCCTCCACCTGTACCTTCTCGGTCATTACGAAGACAGAAGTAGTTTTGGTGATAAAGCTTATCTGTTTTCTTAAGCCATGTCTCTGAGAGCATGCAAATATCAATATTGTTCTTTACAAGAAAGTCAAAGAGTTCTAAGAACTTATTACGGACACTACGACAGTTCCAAAAAATGATCTTAAGGTTAGAATCAGACATTATTTATTAGTGGAGTACAAATACTTAATAGCTAATTGTGCGATAACGTTAAATGGTTCTTGTTTGTTATTACAATCTCTTAGTTTTATAACAAGGTCGAATGTAAGCTGAGTGATCTCTTGCTCAGTGAAAAGATGGTTGTTGTTGGGGATGGGTGCAGTCGGATTGACATTTGAAGAACACCACGCTGGTGCTGTTGTTGGAGCTGTCGGCTCTTTACGTGTTGACAGTATCGCTCGCGGGATGAGAGCTGGGAATTGTGATTCGGCGTAACTATAGTTCGCGCGACCTTGAGGTTTTGCAGATTGGGCATGTGGTGCTAGCCGAGAGCTTTGGAGATTTTGCTTCTGTTTTATTTGCAAGTACATCGCCCGATTTGGACACTCTTGATCGGTAGACTTATGATTGTTGTTACAGTTTGCACATTTGATTTTGTCGGTGACGTTGCAGTCGGAGGTTTTGTGTTTGCCCGCACAGTTGGCGCATTTTGTTTTAATAAAACAACCACGCTCTCCATGCCCGAACATTTGGCAGTTTCGGCACTGAATAAGTTTGTTTTTTATTTTACGCTGGTAATCCCATCGTATGATAACATGGAAAAGAGATTTAACATTTCGTTTGAGATCGTGTAGTTTGACCGTGCCGTTTTCAAAGAATACGATATAAAGAGTATCTTTGTAATTGTCAAATGATTTTGTCACTGTTTTGACCTCTTTGCACTTCAGCCCCAACAAAAGCAATTCGCTTTTCACCTCGTCGGATGATTTATTTTCAAGTCCGTAGAGCACAACTTTAAACGCCCGGTCACTTTTAAGGTCGTGAGTGAAGAACTGAGATTTAGTTTCTCTTAAGATTTCTTTAATTTCACTAAATGTTTCATGTGAATTAGTAATAATTTTAACGCCAATTGATATTTTCTTAAGGAAGAAATTTCGAATTCCTTTATCAAAAAGTAGTTTTCTTATAATGTCAATGTCTTGTGATAGCACTTTAATTGGTGGTATTTTGTTTTTAAGAGCATTTTTCTCATTTTCATTGCACTCCATATTGGATTCGTCGTCGGATAATGCTTGTAGAGGAGTCCAATAATTTTTTCGAGCATTGTTAGTTTTTAAAGTTTCACTTAGTTTTCGTTTTTCTGTTAATTTAGGCTGCTTAGAAGAAGACATATTGTCTTCATCGCAGAAATGAGCAAGTTGTCTTGAAATTTTGATAATTGTTTATAGTCTTTATATTTGGATCACTATTGTCACAGTAGAAAGCACGTCCGTCTTGTACAAGAGCATATTCGAGAGTATGTGCCAATCAATTATTAATTATTATTACGGTCGGGCTAAATGGCCTCGCATCGAGGTCAAAGTTCACAGAAAAGCTGGGAAATTTGACAAATTCCTTCACAGCTGGTCAGAAGTTGCTCTTAGAGGGTTAAAATCTATGACCGACCCCTCTAGTTTTCCTTACTGAACATTTCTTTCAAACATATTAGTCCCCTATCTCCAAACCTTAATGGGGCTCCCATACAAAATGGTAGTTTTTATAAAATGGGCTCCCATTGCTCCCATGTTGCCCCCAGATGTATCAAATGTATGACCGATACCCATTAATTTTCTCTTCCGAATGTTTTTTATTATTTGTTAAATACCCACTAAATAATTTAAATCGGTTCAGTAGTTTCCGAGATACGATGTTTTCTCGCTTACTTAACTCCTACATCTACACGTGGGGAGCCAACGGCATAGAAAATGGTAAATTTTGAATGGCAGCCTCCTTAAGACTTGGAGTTAGCGGGTAGGAATATTAATGGGAAAATAAATGGGTATCTGTCATACAAGAGATACATCTGGGGCAGTGGCGCACGCAGGATTTCGTGTAACTTTTTTGAAAACTTTGAAAAAGAATAAAATTTAGATGTATGAATCTACAGACTGAGATCCAGAACATGTATGTTTCCCCTACCTGACATATTTTGGTCCTGAAAGTTCAAAATAGAAAATTTATTTAAAAGGAGACAATTTTTCTATTTTATTTTATACCCATACCTTCATTATTGCACAACCGCAAATATTAAAAAAAATGAAATGTGTATGTCCTTAAAATTTTAAAGTCCTTTAAAAATCACTTTGGGTCAGAAAATGAAAACTGACTACGCCAGGCAAATGACCTCTAGTTTCACGCCTATATCTACATTTGGATAGGCCAGGGTGTAACAAATATAAAGTTGGTGTTTTCACTCAGTGCATCACAACTTTGTTATTTGCCTTTCGATTCCATTGATGGTAGGCTTAATATTTGCACAAATAATATACATTGTGACCGAAAAGTTTCCGGAAATTCTCATTTAAAATTCGCGCGCTGTATATTTTTCGATATTTTAAGTTTCTGTAGGTTGGTAGCACTGTCCTTAATTACTATGCCAAAAATGAGCGCGATCTGTCAGACAGTTTGTTTACGGCAGCTGTTGAAACCAGTTCACCTCAGTAGTGCGTTGCGATTTTGTTGAGAATTTTCTTCAAAATGAGTACCGTGAACAGGTCTCTTTGGACGTGCTTGATCGTGCCAATTCCGATCCAACTTTCATGGAACGCATCATAACTGGTGACGAGACATGGGTCTACGAGTACGACATGCAAACAAGCCAACAATCATCGGAATGGAGAGGAAAAGACGAGCCGAAACCGAAAAAACCACGCCAAAGTCGCTCGAAAATCAAGGTAATGCTGATTGTTTTCTTCGATATTCGTGGTGTGGTGCATCATGAATTCGTCCCTGAAGGACAAACAGTCGGTAAAGACTATTATTTGACTGTTTTAAGACGTTTGCGTGAAAATATCCGCCGTAAACGGCCTCCATTGTGGAAGGATAATTCATGGATTTTTCATGACGATAATGCTCTCTCGCACCGAGCCAACATTATCAACGATTTTAAGGCCAAACATTCAATAAATACCATCGAACAGCCACCGTATTCACCTGATCTTGCACCGTGTGACTTTTTCCTGTTTCCCAAACTCAAATTACCACTCAGAGGAACGCGTTTTGAATCCATAGAAGACGTAAAACAGAATTCGCAGAGGGAACTCAAAGCCATACCGGAAAGCGCCTATAAAAAATGTTTTGATGATTGGAAGAAACGTTGGCATATGTGTATCGCTTCTAATGGAGCATATTTTGAAGGAGAAAAAATAAATATTGATGAAGATTAAGAATTTTGCGTTTTATTTAAAATTTCCGGAATTTTTTCGGTCACAAGGTATTTTCCATCTTAGGTTTTGAAACCAAAGGAAATAATTTATTTTATCTATGAAGAAACATTCAGAAATTTATGATTTTTGAAAATGGTCGAAAAATGTACTTTTTGACAACTTTCATGGTCCATAATTTCTCCAAATCTCATCTGATTTGGACAATCTGTATATCTCTGGAAAAGCTAAGGTATTATCTTCTGACCGACGGACATCTTGTGTTAGTCGGATGGTTCGTTTACGAGATATGTGCTCATAACTGAAACAACAGGGTAAAAACTGGTTTTTCGAAGATTTGAAAACGGTTCTCACAAAATTGTTTTGAGCTTCAGTTTCGTGTTCAGCGGCCCAAAGTTACAACACGATTCTGTGTATTCTTGACAATTTTTTATCAAGGTATTTTGTCAAGATTTTTATCAAGCAAAAGCTTTATTGGCATTCTGATGCAACATTGATAAAGTAAAAAGTTCACTTAATTTAACATAAGGTGAATATGCGATAGTTGCCAAATTGTCAAAAAATAAGACAAATAAAAAATTGAAAGAAGTCATTTTGAAACCATTTTGAACTTTTTAGTAAAAATGTTTACAATATTGTGAGACAGATGATTGGCTCATAGGCAAATTACAGTTTTTACCAACGCATTTTTGGAAGGATCCATGTCCAAAAAAACGCAATGCCGCCAGAACGCGTATGGGCAAAGATAGCCCAATTAATCGATGCCGTTAACCGGAAATTCTTCATGAATTCTTCTTTGCTCAACGAAGGCAAATTATTTGTTTTCTTCTGCTTCTGATTTCTTCTCTTCTATCCTCCTCAACCGTTAAAAGTGTAAACATGCACAATTCTTCCATTTTCAATAGGCAAAATTTCAATTTGTATGCTGTTGTCAATAGCATTCACACCTTTGACAATTTATCAAGAAAAGAGCTTTTATTTTACCAATTCTTGATACCAATTCTTGACAAATAGTAAAAACTTGACAAATAGTCAACATGGTGAATTTATCAAGTGTACAGAATTGGGCTGTTAGTCTAGAAAACACTTTTTTTAGGTGCATTTTTTGTGTTTTAGGTACATTTTTTCTGTACTAACTTAAAAATATTTCGGGGGGTTTGAACCCCCAAAACCCCCCTGTGTGCGCCAATGATCTGGGGGCAACATGGGGGCAATGGGAGCCCATTTTTTAAAAACGACCCTTTTGTATGGGAGCCCCATTAAGGGTTGAAGATAGGGGGTAGTGTGTTTGAAAGAAATGTTCAGTAAAAAAAACTAGAGGGGTCGGTCATAGATTTTAATCCTCTAAGAGCAACTTCTTGCTGTGTTTTTTTTCCCGTGTTGTCTTTTTCCTCCGTCCGTTTTTAGTAGCGCTACATGCGGTCCTGTTCGACACTGGGAAATTGACAGCTCTGTGGTAAAGGCATAACACTTACCACAGGGCAACATAAATTTTTCAGTGCATCAGATCGCATTTCCGACTGCTTTCCTTGTCCTTTAACCCACCCAGGTCATGGTGCTGGACAAATTTCGTATAGCCTTCTGCAACGTGCGCGGGCTCAGGGCGAACTTTTTCGTAATATACGCGTTTGTAAATCTCCACAAACCCCATGTAATGGCACTTGGTGAGACCCAGGTGTGTGAGGATGCAGATCCACTGAATTTCCACATCCCAGGGTACCACTTACTGCCATTATTCTCTCTTCATAGGGGTCTTGCCATTTATGTGTGCAGTAATGTTGCGTACCAGTGCCAGCAACAACTATACACGACGGATGCCGAGTTTAGCTCCATGTGGGTTAAATTCAATATCCAGTCGCACATTCTGCACTTCTGCTTTCTATACAGAAGCCCGAATTCAGGGAGAGATTTTACTTATAACATGTTTGATCTTCTCTATTTCCCATATTCTGTAATCATATCCGAATAGTGAAATTGGAGTTGCTGGTGATTTCAATATTCATAATTCCAATTGGCTACGCCATTCCAGCCACACAACTCCTGAAGGCTTATTTGTCGAGCTCTTTCCCGAGTCTAATAACTTGACTCAAATAGTGCATGAACCAACGCATATCCCTGCGTTGCTAGGCAAGCTCTCAACACTCTAGACCTTTTTCTCACTTCTCATCATGAAAAATATGATGTTGAAATGCACGCACCTCTTGGTAACTCGGACCATTGCACCATTATGGCGTCTTTCTCATACTCTTCTATCCGCAATGCTTCGCCCTTAGCCCCGAAGCGCCTAGTGTGGATGTATGATAAAGCTAACTGGAGTGGACTTAATGCATTTTTCGCCCACTTCAATTGGAAATTGTGTTTTCTAGAGAGAAACATAAATGCCGCAGCCAAAATGGTTGAAGAAATTATATTATTGGGAATGCGGTCCTTCATCCCTAATAAGAAAATTTGCATTAAACCTAAGGACAATCTCTAGTTTAATGAGACATGCAGAATTGCTGTCAGGTCTAAAGAGGAAGCTTTCAAGCTTTCAGAACATGGCAGGCAAAAATGCCGCCACTGAACAGCTGCGTAAACAGGCTAGAAATCGACGCAATGCCATCCTAAAGCGCCAAAAGTTTCTGCACGAACAGCGCCAAAGGAAAAAAGTTCTTCAATGCCAGCGTGGTAGTAAGAACTTCTGGTCATTCGTTAAGAAGGTGAAGAATCAAACATCGGCTTCAATTCCAACTCTCCTTAACAATGATGAAATCATCACTCACTCGGTTGATAAAACTCGTCTAAAAAAAAAAAAAAAAAAAACTTCTGACCAGCTGTGGAGCAATTTAGCCCCACCCTAGCTCTAAAATGTTTACCAAACAGCATAAAATGAGAGGTTGCGGAACATCGAAGTGAAAAATCGTCCAGTCTATTGCCCATGCAACTTCCGTTATGATCACGGTACCCATACCAGTGGTAGGTGACCTCTGATGCTCGAAATTTTGCTTTTCATCCGAAGATCCTGGGAAATGAGTTCCTGGAAGTAGATTCAAGGCTTCCTGCGTGCTACATGTCCAAGAACCATCCGCTTTCTTCATAAAAGAGGGGCTGGTATGGTCCTTGGATAAGATCTTGCTTAACCTAGCAGAATCCTTAGTGTTTTCTATTGAAGAACAGAAATCCTTCCAGCACTTGCTTTTGGAATTTCTGATTGCTTTTTTGTGTTTTCAGAGACTATCCTCGTAACCTTTCCAGTTGCCAGAGAAGTAGCTCTGATTAAACACCCTACGAGTCTCTGCCCTGAGGCTAGTGAGATCCTGATTCCACCAGGGAGGAAATTAATTTTTAGAATATTTTACCGGACAGGATATTTTAAACGCGGAAAACATCGCATTTTCTTACCGTCGGATATTGTTATCTACATCTCCTGCCGAGGTTATATCTGAATTGGGTGCCTTACCCATCTTCTTCTTGGCTATCCTAGCGAACCTAGACCAGTTGGTGCGTTTGGGGTTTCGATAGGGTGGAGGGGGTTCGGCCCGAACATTTAAGTCGTAAAGTATCCAAGCATGGTCCGAAAAGGACTCCTGATCGGATTCCCTCCACTTATCCACAGATACAAGTTCATTTTCAGTTAGTAGTGTAACACCTAGGGCCTCCTCCCAGCCAATGAAGCCTTCAGAGCTAGGAAAGGTAAAGGTGGGAGTATTACCTCTGTTACAAACTACCAGGATAGTAGAGATGAGGAAATCTAGGAGCGTCTGACCCACAGTGGGCGGCTCCCTGGTCAGCGTCTGATCTCTATGTTAGGATAGATGCCAAAGAAACGCCACAGGGGAAGGCGACCCCCTTCATCAAAACCATTCTGGACGGCTCCCATAAGGACTCTTTTACGGTGCAGGGAGTCGGATCCTCAGTACCGGCGGTAGACAGTGAGCGAGCGGGCTGTCTGGCGTCGTTATCCAATGACCGCTTAGGCTGCGCAGCGGCACCTCAGGCTGCGCGGTCTACTAATGCTACTGGGAAGCAGGAGGCGCCCAAACCTACCTTAAGCAGGCAAGGAGCGCAGGACACCACTGCTCAGGCCAGTCCTCACTTTCCGGGGTGGTGCCTCAGTTTCAAGGTCTTCGGCTCGACGTCGCTATAGAAGAGGGATCGATGATTCTCTCGCAAAATAGCGGCGTCGAGTCTGCTGACTCTGACATGGAGGCGGCACTCCTAGAGGAGACGGACGAATCTGCAGCCACCGGTTCCACTCCTGGAACGTCCTTGGCGGGGGAAAGTAAGGCGAGCAGTGATGCGAAAAAAGCCAGAATTGGCTACCGGCGCTCACTTGCGTTCCTTCGCAAAATGAACAAAGGTTCAGTACCCTTGTCTGACAAGGAGAAAGAGCTAGTTAAGAAGCACCAGAAAATCGTTACAAAATACGAAAAGAAGCAGGCGGCGATTTCTGGTGCTACGACATCGACTACGGCAGCAACGCCTGGAGACAGCGCCACTGCTGCACAGTCGACTACCAGTACAGCAACTGCGGCAAAGCCTGGTATTAGGGCCACGGAAAACTGGCTCTCTGTTGAGGCGCGCATTCTGCGAGTGACGGTCGGAGCGGCGGACGACGAGATCGACTTCGACGGCGCTGGCTGGCAGAGGGGCGTAAAGATCGTCGCGTGTGGCAACAGACAGTCACTTGACTTCCTGGTGCGCACGATCGGCGGTCTTGAGCCTCTCTGGCAGGGGGCAAAACTCGAGGTTATACCTCGCGACCGATTGCCTCTCCGACCTGTCGTAACACTGTGGGTCCCCCTCCAGTTATGGAGGATGCCGACACGTTGAAGCTGATAGGTCGGCAGAACAGCAGCCTTAACACTGGAGAATGGAGAGTAATTTCCTCCACTACTAGCAAAAACCAGACGGGTAAGGACCTCGTAGTCGCTGTTGACCAACCGTCCTTTAGTCATCTGCGAGACTCCTCTGGTATTGTCAAGTTCGGTTTGGGTTCCTTAAAAGCTCGTTTCCCTAATAAGGAACGTGCCACACCGGGAAAGGCTGAAGGTAGTGCAGATAAACCTGCACAACTCTAAAGCCGCCAGCCACGATCTTATGCAATTCCTAGAGGAGGAGGAGGTTGACTTGGCCTTAATCCAGGAACCCTGGCTCGTCAGAGACAATGTTTGTGGATTGGGGACAAGTCAATTCAGAGTACTTCATTCGGGCGGTGAAGGTAAGATACGAGCCTGTATTGTTTATAGAAAGTACATTAATATGTTTCTCTTGTCCCAATACAGTACTGGTGACCTGTGTGTGGCTGCATGTCAGCGATTGGAGGGGCATGACCTTATCTTCTCGTCCGCATACATGCCATTCGAAGGAGAGGAACCACCGCCGAAGGAGGTCCGGGACCTTGTTGCGCACGCCCGATCACGGAGACTTGATCTCATCATCGGGTGTGACGCCAACGCTCATCACGTTCAGTGGGGAAGTTCCGGCAACAGCAGCAAGGGTGAGTCCATTTTTGAGTTTCTTCTTAATTCTTACCTTATGCTATGTAACAGGGGCAATACGCCAACCTTCCAAAACAAGGTTAGGGAAGAAGTTATAGATATAACCTTGGTTACCGGCTCTAGTACCATCTTCGTGGCCGACTGGAAAGTACTGACGGAATGTTCGTTTTCGGACCACAACCGGATAGTCTTTTCCGTGGCCATGAAGGTGGGGAGTTCACCAGCCTATAGGATTCCGAGAAAGACTAACTGGCCTAGATTCAGTGCACTAGTTTCCGAAAAACTGGCGTCACGCAAGGCGACAGCTATCGTTGAAAGAAACAACATTGACAGGTCAGTTAGTCTTTTAACGAAAGTTCTTAATAAATCTTTCAAGAAATCGTGTCAAAAAGTCGAGATCCACGGAAAACCAACGCAGTTTGGTAAACCCCAGAGCTAAGACAACTGAGGACAGATACTAGGCGTCTCTGCTACAATGGTCTAAGGAGGCGGTGGTCAAGATCCTGACGAGAATCTTTCGTGGATCTCTCCAGCAAGGATATGTCCCACGTGCCTGGAAGGAGGTTAGGGTGGTGTTTATTCCCAAAGCGGGGAAAGTGAACCACTTAACAGCAAAAGATTACAGACCGATCAGCCTTTCATCGTTCTTACTTAAGACTTTTGAACGGCTGGTAGATATCTATATTAGAGAAGTAGCACAGTCCAGAGGACTCTGTCGACAGCGCCCTGCATGAGGTTGTTCAGACGATCGAAAGATCGCTGAACTCTACGGAGTATACGTAAGCCGCTTTCCTCGATATCGAGGGAGCCTTTAATAACGTTACCTTGCAAGCTTGGAGGCTATAATCAACGCACTTAGAAAGTTCGAAGTTCATGAGAAGATGGTAAAGTGGACCAGTGACATGCTCAGTAGCAGAAGGGTCCACTCTAACCTAGGCCTGTGCTCAGTGAGGAAACTTACTACGAGGGGCACACCACAAGGGGGTGTTCTTTCGCCTCTGCTGTGGCTCCTTGTAGTGAATAGCATCCTCGAGATCTTCGAAAGCAGGAGGATACGAGTAGTAGAATATCCAGGCGACGTCACTATCCTGATCTCTGGAACATTCCTGTCCACAATCAGCGATCTCATGGAGTCTGCTCTAAAGGAACTTTCCGGGTGGGCAGAGCTAAATGGTCTAGGGGTTAATCCCTCTAAGACTGTTTTGGTACTGTTCACCCAGAAATATAAAATACTGAAGTTTGAGCTGCCTAAACTTGGCGGTACTACTCGCACCCTATCACCCGAAGCTAAATACCTTGGCACCATACTTGACCCCAAGCTCTCTTGGGGGCGCAATGTGGAAGAGCGGGTGAAAAAGAGCCTGAACGCTTTTTACATTTGTTTACATTATATTTCGTTTTCAGCATACGAACTAAGGCATAAATCATGCATTACTTTGGAATCACCTTACCAAATTTCCGACTGGGACTGCACAAAATTAAGGCGTAAGTGTGCTGGCGTGAAAAATATAAAATATTGCTGGCGTAAAAATATCAAAGCCGGACGGACAAATAACGGACAGGTATAATAGGAACTAGATGAATAAGTGGTTGAACAGACAAACAGACAAGACATCAGTGGTTGAACAGACAAACAGGCAAGCTCGCAAGTAGAAATCACATTTAGTTAGTTTGTTTAATTAAATCGTTTATATCAATTTCTTCAGCCTTTGCAGCCTTTCTCTGATACTTTTCGGATTCTCCGTGCCATGTTTTGTAATGTCTTAGAAAATTAAAAACGATTACCAGCAATCGTACGCCTGCAAAATAAGTATTGCGCTTTATTAGAAGCGTTTAACCCTAATTCGTCGTTCGGGTGATTTTTTACCCATTTTCAACTTTGGGATGCTTTAACTTTCCTATATATTTATCAAGGTGATTAAGGTTTCTTGTATTTGTAACAAACCAATATAAGTTTTAGAAATTATCTACAACATATTGATTATTTCATTATAGCGGTGATTACAAAAAGAGTTACGTGGGCGACGTTCGGGTGAAATTTCACCCATATACAAATTGTATGGGAATTTAACGCAACAAATACAGAAAATGCCATCAAATTACGTCACTGGATTGAAAGTTTTGAACTGCTTTTTTAGGCCAAACATTTTCGTAGATTAATAGGCCTCCTGAATTTATGGGAAAGTAAGAGCCGATTATATTATTTCAACTAAAGTTCACATAGCTCGCTATTCTTGAAGTCGTGTGTCAGCAATACAAGATGCAAATGAAGACCAATGTTAGAGATAGTAAATGACAAAACTAATGCTGAAGGTTTGTGAGTTTATGGCAGTGCATGGATCAGCGTTGGTGATATTCAGACATATTTTGGTATTTCAATTTTGAGTGGGGTTTATAAATCGAATGGATAATCTCTTGATAATCTGTACAGTTACACAAAAGGCAGACCAATTTTTCGGCCTGTCGGTGACAAAAGCACTCGCCAAGAACGAAACAATTGTAATGAAGAATGACACCCATAAGAGATATATGAGAAAACAACTGCTATGTACGTCCTATAAAAAGGACACAATAAGTAAACAAGTGCTGGCTTTTTGCGGAATATGCCCCTTTGAGCACTTTTTATCATAATCAGGCAATGTGGGTGACAAAAAATTACCCGAAATTATATCGTTTTACAATAAGTCAAAGGAAGTAGTTGACACTTTAGACCAATTGGTTGTTCCCTAACTATACCGTCAAACGAAAAACTAATCGCTGTCGATCCCAGCTGGGATCACAACAAAAAGTTCAAGCGGCGAATTTTTCTTGAAGACTTAGATCTTAGTTTAGTAAAGCTAAAGATTCTGCATATAGCACCGTCACCGCAAGGAAAATCTTAATGCAGACTTCTTATCTCAATATAGCCAATTTCCCAAACCTTGTCAGAAAATCATAGCGGAAAAAAGTAAAAAACTATTGAAACACGGTGCCAATTTGGTAGCAAAAAAGATCGAAAGGCATATTCTGCTTGCAATTCTTGAAAAAGTATTCATGTGGTGAACACAAGTTTTAGTTGACTACTGCCCTTCGTTGCCCCCTTACCCCATGCGCTTGAAATATGTGCTGTAACATATATTTGAAAAAACAGTGTTTCATACCCATAAAAAAATTACGTTTAATTTGTGGTATATCACAGCGGGTCTCATAATAGGCCTCCGAGTGCGTCTCTTACAGAGGCAACCACAATAACCTAACCTAACCTAATTGCAAGTAAATATAGAAAAATGTGTTAACTTATTTATCTGTAAGATAACAAAGATAATAAAGATTAAAGATAACAAATGATTTTTTATTATAATTTGTCAAAAAATTCATTAGAACCATACAAAGTACCATATGGGTGAAATTTCACCCGAACATCTTATGTGTGAGTTTTTTTGAACGTCGGATGAGGGTTAAAGAAAACAAATGTGTATCTCCCATTCTACATTAACCCTTTCGGTTATTCTATGCCATATGGCTTAGCCTCTTTTCAGTGCCTGTTTTAGGTCAAAAACTTGTGGATACTATATTTTTAAATTTTTGTATTTTTCTATGAAAGTTTTTATACCAAATAATGAAAAAAATATTTTGATTAGTGTACCAAGTAAATTGGAAGGGTGTACACGAAAACGTAAATATTCGCAGTATGCGAGCCGCAAACGAGTGTAAAGTTGCTTGCATGAAGTGTGACACGACACCAGCGATAAGGCGATGGAAAAGCGGGAGAGTAAGCCGATTTTTGTGCGTTTTTTGCAATTGACCAAAGAATATGAAGTATATAGAAGGCGCATCTGAGCTCAAAAATTCAAATTTTTGTTTGCGAGCTTCATAGAGCGGGGGAAGCCACAAAAGGGAAAGAGTGGTGCCAGCAGGAGAGCAAGCGATACAGTTTACGCTCATTGACTGTGCGAACTGAAGCACGCGCTACAACAAACACACATGAAGTGAAAGTACCGCTTCTTCTGTGTACTTTGAGGCGTTGGTGGTTGTTTTGGTCACTCAATAATTTTTTGTGCAAATTTCTCACAGCAACACCAGCCATCGCAATGATCGTCGTTTCAACGACGCCATTGCTTTTTGTTGTTGTAGTTTTTGTGTGTATGCTTTTTTGTGTTGACGATGGGTTTTGCTACACAGCTCGAGAAAAATGTAAACAGCTCTTCTTTTGTTGTTTCTTTTATTGTTTATGTTTTCCATCGTTTGGAATTTCCTTTTTTTTTAATTTACTGTCACATCATTCATCAGGAAATCTGAAGGAGCAAATAGGTGGCAAAAGTCTGTAACCGATTGATAATTTTTATGGAAAATGTTTCACTTAGCGCAGTGAAAAGGTCATCATTTCTTAGTTTTTGGAAACATATGCCACAATTATTATCCTGCTAATTTTTTACTCGATTGTCGAAGTTTTTATCTACAAAATAATTTGATGTAATAATTGTTGTAATTACTGCTGAAATAAAATAATAAAAAAGACAGTTTCGTCTGTCTCAGCATGTAGTAGGATTTTATTCATAGAATCCTGTGTATCTTCGAAATTAGTTGTTACACTTGACCGAGTTCTACTTGAATTTTGTCCCAAAATTGCAAAAGTGTTTTCTAGTTTATCTTGGTTAAAAAACTTGTTTGTTATGAAACATTCATGTGGGTTATTGCTTAATTTTATCAGTGATTAAAAAACAGATTTTAGTTCTAAAAATAAAACTTTAATCATCCATACATTTAACATCTTTCAAATAATTAAAAAAATCTTTATAAATTTTGACGACTCATTATTTAATTGTAAAGCCGATCTAAAGCAATAATCCGATTGCCCTATTCATGCAATCAAATATTAGGTCTACTTTTTTGATAAAATCTTTAGGAACTTTGTTTGTAGCGATCATATAAGTCGTCATGCCAACCATATTTTATTTTCTTTTCTATGATTTTGCGCACACCACAGTCTGCAATAACTTCAGGAGCAATATGCGACGCCGTGCAGGCTTGTAGAAGAAGAACAAAAGCCAGCCAGAAATCATAAATCGTTTTACAATTTTAGCTTTTCGCCAGCGCAACAACAACAACAACAGCGTCCGTCTTCACCTTGCAATCATTTCACGCCACAACAATGTGCTAACGCACACTCGCTGCAGTGAGCGCAACCAAAGAGCGCAACACATAAAACTACATTCTCGCTTGTAAAGCCACGCTCTCACTACATATGTGATCTATGAGAGCAGAGCGCGGGTTTCAATGTTAGAACCCGCCATACAAAATTTTTGCTTGTATGACATGCGCTTTCTGTATGTTTATTTTCTTTGAATTGACGTACACAGTCTGTGTGTGCTGGCAGTTATCAGCTCTTCACTGTTTTCGCTCTTTTCCCGATATTAAGGATGATTGTGCAAACTTAAATGCTTCCAGTTTCCTTTCAACTATTTGCTTTTTAACCCTTACAGGACCATAAGATGTCCAAGCCTAAATATGCCAATACAACATAATATTTTAGCTATTGTGGGTGTAAAGTAAGATAATATCACCAGAAAAACATAGCAGGGTATATAGGTTTCCTATAATTTCATGGGAAATATTTTTCCCAATGGACCATAAAAGTAAATAAACGAAGAGTTAGGTTTATTATATCGGTATTTTATTTATTGCTTTGTATTACAAAAAACATAATAAAAATTATCAGAAAAGTAAAATAAATAGTTAGTTATGGTATTCTACGAAACAATTTCGTTTACTTGTGAAGCACAAGTGGACATTGCACATAACACATTTATTATGTGTCCTATTTTCTATACGTCGTTTTGCACGATTTACGCATCGCTTCAGTTTTTCTGCTTTTTCCATGTTGTGCGCTGGCAAATTGCGTTTATTTCCAATGCGGATCTTTTCAGAGGAGACTAAAGTGGGTCTTGATCGCTGTCTACATGTAAAATTATTTATTAAACTTCGTGCTACATGTTAGCGATACTCGAGGCTGCTCAAAAGCGGACCTTCTACTCGGTGTTTTTCTCCAGTTGAAAACAGGAATAGTCTCTGAAGTATCTGAACAGGTCAGTCATCGACTGACACTCATCACGTACGGTTGTGCTCAATAGTGGTATCGGTGATTTCTCTTTTGCGTTTCGCGTATTTCTTTCTACGCCTGTCTCCCCACGTGGGTTATAATTTATTTTCGATTTTCCATTTGGTAAGAAAAGCCTCTTTATTGATTGGGTTAGTTCAAAAAAGCTAAAAATGCGCCGTGATGGGCCTTTTCTCGGAGATAACAGGTTTTCCCTGTTAACTACGAGCCTAAAAGCGAAACGAAAAAAAAACACAATCTGTGACTAAAGAAATATTTCCTCCACTTCAATAAAAAAAAAGAAAATCCTAAATACTTAGTAGCCAGCGCAATAAATTCTGACAAACCACTTAATAAATACTCCTGCTTTTCCGTTCACAAGGCACTTAAGAACATTTCCAGCGAAAAAATTGACATATAAAGCAGGGGCGTAGCCAGGGGAGGGGCGGGGTTTGGGTTTCAGAACCCCCCCATAGCCTACAATTTGTCAACATTTTCAATCAATATGCATCATATGTACGTTCCCACATTAGCAAAAATCTCTTTTTTCTTTAAACATTTACAGGAATAATAACAAAAACATTTTTTTGCCAAACTAATTTTTTTTTTTAATAGTGTTACGAAATTCCCCAGTTCGTTATCGACGCACACTGTGTGAAATGGTCAATCTAGCGGAACTAAATTAATAACTCTTGAATGCGTAAAGATATCGTGGTGAAATTTTGTACAGATACTGCTGGTGTTTCACCTGAGAACTGGTATGCATATGGGCATGGTCCGCCTACTTTCAAGTAGGGTTGCCATCTATATATATAAAAGAAAGTGGATGTATGTATGTAAGCGCATCACGCTCAAACGGACCGGCCGATTTCCATGGAGTTTTTTTTGTTGAATTAGTATTGAGTCAGTTCAGGTTCGTGCGAAAAGAAATTTCCGGAAAATCTATTGGAAAAGTCGGAAAATCCCTGCCATATTGCCGTGAATTCTGAACATTTTCATACGATAACTTTGGAACCATTAGTCAAACATCAATGAAATTCACTAAGAAGTTACTATTAAGTCATGTCCTTCGACAGGGCGAATTTGGCGAGCATTGGACGAGGGGGCGTGGCACCATCCATACAAGCCGAACCTTAATAATTGAATATCTTCGAAATTTTCAGGTGCACAGTATTGAAATTTAGTATGGCGTCGTCCCATAGATGAGTCATTCTACTGGTAAGATTTAATGGGCGTTGGGCAAAGGGCGTGGCACATTTTTGTGACCCAAATATTTCACTGAACTTGAACTGAAACTTTGTACGAACCCACCATTTTTTCTTTCGGCAGAGAACAGTGTGGGAGTATTGAATAAGGGGGCGTGGCACCGCCCATATAATTTAAATCTGTTCAAGCGCAGTCCATTTCTTTACTGAAACTTAGCAGCAACATTGCTGATTTGTGGGCCTCGATTGCGTTAATCAGTAGCTCCTCCTCTTCCTTTAGTTGGTTTTTTCGTCAATTTGCATCGCCTTAGAATCGCCATCGCGCGTATTTCATTATAAAAAACAACAGTCAGATAGCTCACAGCAGAAGCCATACTAAATTTCAATGCTGTGCACCTTACAATTTCGAAGATACTCAATTATTAAGGTTTGGCTTGTATGGGTGGTGCCACGCCCCCTCGTCCAATACTCGCCCAATTCGCCCTGTCGAAGGACATGACTTAATCGTAACTTCTTAGTAAATTTCATTGATGTCTGACTAATGGTTCCAAAGTTATCGTCTGAAAATGTTCAGAATTCACGGCAATATGGCAGGGATTTTCCGACTTTTCCAATAGATTTTCCGGAAATTTCTTTTCGCACGAGCCTGAACTGACTCAATACTAATTCAACAAAAAAATTCCATGGAAATCGGCCGGTCCGTTTGAGCGTGATGCGCTTACATACATACATCCACTTTCTTTTATATATATAGATGGCAACCCTACTTGAAAGTAGGCGGACCATGCCCATATGCATACCAGTTCTGAGGTGAAACACCAGCAGTATCTGTACAAAATTTCACGACGATATCGTTACGCATTCAAGAGTTATTAATTTAGTTCCGCTAGATTGAACATTTCGCACACGCGCGGGTAGCGTGGAGAGACCAAGCAAAAAAAAAAACTTTTTATGAGTGGGGCAAATATGGGCAGCCAAATTTAACTGAATCTTCAAAAACATGAACCAAAGCAGTTATTAAGAGACATTTTAAATCGGATACACGCGGATACATTTTGTAATCTCAAAGCAAAATCACAACATTTGAAAAATTTTTTTATGTCCGAATAAATTGCTCTGTAACCACTAATAATATACATAACGGTATTCAAGTTTACCTGATAAGGTGGCGAAAAAGGTGCTGATAGCTAATAACAGAGTTTGTATATGCGCGTTCGCCGTGATAATCTCGAATTACATCTAAATCACAAGTGACTCACAAATTTCAACAATTTTCTTTTATACAAATAGCTGCACATTCAAGATGATCGTTCGCGATGTGATTTTGCCAAACAGAAAATACTACGAGAATCGAATCCCTCAATGTGTTAGCTAATTTTGAATTATTAAATTTTTTTTTTTTTTGACATTCGAATTTTTGAATAAAGTTCCGCTAGATATGCAAAATTACACAGTGTGCGACGGTTCGTTTTGATTGTATTTGAAAATAAAACAACTTCAATCATTCAGCGCAAAAGGCCCAAAAAACCAACAATACTTTATTTACAGAATTTACACTTCGCTTGTATCTACACTTGTTACCACTTTGCTCGCTCAACACAGACTCGACCCCTTGCGCTGCCACTGCTGCTTTTATACCAGCTTTCTTATCGCGCCGAAGTTTCTTGCAATTTCTAATTGGAAAGCGCTCGACCATTCTCGCACATCCCATTTCTTCGAGAACCATCCTTGCCATATCGGACTATACCAAGCGAATTTATAACAGTTTTGCTGTACTTCACAGTGCATGCCTAAAAGTATGCTTGGAAAACATTCGTGCGGAGAAAAGCATTCCTGTAAAGTGCGGCACAGAATTTCTCATCGTATCAACAGTCTCGCTTACGCTCAATACAGCGATTTGTATGATCTAAAAACATGTCTAAAGTGTAGTTTAGTTCGTCGACCAAAATGTCCATCAGGATGTCGGTACAAGCCTTTTGGATGGTTTCTACGTTCTCAAAACGCTTTTTTTCATCGGCAAATGCATTTTTTGAAAAGGTGAAAGTCGCACGGTGCCGCATCAGGTGAAAACGAGGAGTGGTTGATGGTTAAAATTCGACTTTTAGTAAACAAAAAAACAATCAAAACAAGTGTCGATAGATGAGATGGCCCAATGTTCAGTTAAAATACGATAAATTTATGCTATTGATATGCTTAACCTTCGCCTTACCAACAATTTTTGTATACGTCGTTTACCAATGTCGTTCACTCGGATGACCCCAGGCACTTCCGCCGCTATTTTCAGTAAAACTCACAATGAATATGCAGTAATATATAAATTTTGTTCATACTTCAATATTTAGGGTCTTCCTCTGGTGATAGTTGGTTTTTCGAAAAAAGGCCAAACGATTAATGATTTATTTTGCGACTATGAAAAGTATTAGAAGATTTCTTTCCAGAGGGTTTATTGAACACATAATTAGGTACATAAAAAAATTTATTGTGAGTTTTATTCAAAATGGCAGCAAAAGCGCCTGGGATCATCCAGGTAGGTATTTTGGATACAAAATGACATAATTCAATTTTAAACATGAAAAAAAATTCTAAACAAAATTAAATAATTGAAAATTATTAAATTTGTGGTTAAATTGAGGATTTGATCCAATTTTAAGAATTTCAATGAAGATTTTGGCTAATCTTGTATGAATTACCGCCAAGTTTTGATGGAATTTGCGGTGATCGCGGATTTCAGTTGGCCAACACGTTGGTCATCATTTATGACCAGACAATCGTTTTTAAATCGCGTTTACCACTTATGAACTCCAGCACGGTATAAACAATCATCATTATAAACTTGGTTCATTAATTTAAATGATTCGGTTAAAGTTTAAACATTTTTAAAACAAAAGTTAATATTTGATCTTTGTTCGATGCTCATTTTTGTACGACGACACAAACATACTTTCACTTCAGATGCAATAACTTCGCTTTCAGTGCACCAAATTTCATGAAATGTTTACTAAAAATCGGGAACAATTTTAATTTCCAATGCAGTAAGTCACATAAGCCACCATTGCCCTAATGGGAAACGTGCACTTTACTTTAAAAAACTCGTAATACTAAACTGGCAGAAACAAATTTTTAAAACCCCCCCATGACCAAGTTCTGGCTACGCCCCTGATATAAAGTCTGAGAGATGGCAGTCTGCTTCTTTTTGTTAAAAACAGCGAAATAGCAAAAAAATTCCTAGCAACAACAAAACTCATTGGAATTTGCGATGTTAAATTCGAATTACACCAAAATCTCAACCATTCAAAGGGCACAATTTTTGCGCCATGCCTCAACGATATACCCGAGAACGAAATTGTGGAGAACCTGAGCGATCAGGGTGTCGTTTTAGCGTATAAATTCCTCAAGCACATAGACGGCAAAACCACGCCAATTGGGGTCGTATTACTCACTTTTGACTTATCCTTATACTTTGACTTACCAGATAAAATAGAAGTCTCGTGGTACACCACTAAGATCAGGCCCTATTACCCAAACTCCATGCGATGCAGGAATTGCCAAATTCTTGGACATACAACAAAGCGTTGCAATAAAACCCCTGCATGTGACACATGTGCACTTCTACCCCACCCCCCTCACCATGCGCCCGAACATTCTGTGCCAATTGCTCTGGTAGCCACGCCGCTTCCAGCAGAGCATGTCCAAAATTCACGCAAATGAAGCAAATTATTACAATAAAAACAGACAAGAAGTGTACCATGCGGGAAGCAATACGAATTCACAGAATGCAAATACCGCCCTCTCTCAATGAATCTTCTCCCTCCTTTGCTAATGTTACAAAAAATGTAAGTAATGTTCAGCAACACAACAATAATCACAATTCCAATACAAACAGTCTTTATGCAGCAAAAATTGCAACTGACATTAATAATTCCAAAACTATTTCCACAAACAACGCACCAATAGAGAATAACTTAAATACTAAAAATTCAACACACATTCCATCAGCTCTCTTTCCAATAGTCAATGCTCACTCCGAATTTGACAACAATAAAAATCCTAACGCCAACTTCCAACAAACCAAACAACCAAACTCTTACCATAACATCTCTGACATTAACACTACAAACAAAAACGCAAAAGAAAATAACACAAACATCGATAGCACTATTGATCTCTCACCAAACCCACCAGTCGATTACTCTACAACCAATTTAGCGATCGCTTCAATGCTTTCACAACTTGGTTCTTCCAACACCCCTCCCTCTCTACATCCACCCTCTCCCAAAGATACCACCTCACAAGACATAGAGTAAATAATGCAAATTTTACAGTCGAACATAAATGGAATTTTAAATAATTATGTAGACTTAAATATATTAATACATGAATTCAACCCAGAAATTGTTGCACTGCAAGAGACTCATATTCCGTTTAACAAAACTTCCTTCTTCCCCCCCAACAAATATGTGAGCTATTTTCACAATAACCATGATACAAATATAGAAGCTAGAACCGCTGTAATTTGTTTTGACACTAAACGTGTTTATTGACGTTTCTCGTATTTGTCAATATCTTGGGTCGTGATGCCACTTCGTTGTAATACTAAATTAGGGCTATTTAAGGTTCTAAGGATTTTTAGATCTTTTTTAAAATAAACACGAAAATTTAATGTGACTAGTACATTTTGTTGCGTAATATTATTAACTGTTAGACAAGCAACAACGCAATAAATAATACAAAGGTAAATTATTATGTAATTGTTTTTTTTAATTTCTTACTAATAATTTTTTTTTGTGTTTTCAAATTGCTGTTTAAAAACCGTGTCCTAAAAAATGTTCGGCCTAAAAAGAAACGTTGCATTGTTTACATTTGAAGTTTGAAAAAAAAAAACGAAGCTTAAAAACAGGAACAACCCACCAAGCAAAATGTGAGAAATAGGCAACTATTGTCAGTGCCAACAAATTGGCGACTCGCCGATTATTTGGCACGGCGGCAAATTAAAAAAACACTTTGTTTTCTAGTACTTTGAAATATCGAATTGAAGTATTTCAGTGAGATTGATCGTAATTGAAAAATTTTTATTCATTCGTCAACGGTTGATTCAAGCCTAAAACATCAAACACCAAAACTATAAGTATGATGAGTTCATTGCGGAAAATATACATACGGAACTAATACATATTCACATTTTGAGAATCTAAACTCAAAAACCTAAACAAAATACATTTCAATTTTCTTGACGTAAGAAAATGTTCAAGGGATTTTCTAACAACAGTACGGTAGCACATTTTCAAAGAAGAACGTCAAAAACAGGTTTAGTGTCAGATGTGCAACATGGCGGCTGAGAAGAAGCAACGGCTCTACCTTCTATTTTTGTATCATGACAATAACCCTCAAAATACCACCTGTAAACAGTTCGACTTTCGCATAGGAAGAGAGAGGACGTGCGAAACAACAGCGTAGAACGCAGACAAATCGGTGTACTAGAAAAAAAATTAAAATTAAAAAAAAAAAATCACACATTCACAAAACCCTAACAAGTTACAAATAGAATTTTCTATCAAAACTCAAACAGAACTAACTATTATTATACATAAAATAAAAATAAAAACACTGGAGGTTAAAATGAAGGAGCCACCTGACAATCAAAAACCAACAACTAAGCAACCATTACTTAGCTACGACTTCTCAAAGAAGCTTTCTCAAACAACAACAGGACCAACATGTGCCGAATAAATAGTGAAGAAACCCTAGCAAACACCCTCCCCCTTCTTAATTAAAAAAGCTATAGACTCAACATGCGGAGGTGAAGTTGGCGAATGCAAAAAATTAGGAGACGGATCCATCCTAATAAAAACGAAAAATATGTGCCAAGCCAACAAACTCATAACATTAAATGGTCTCACACAAAATATGAAAATCGAAATAAGTGAGCACAAAACCCTGAATTCTACAAAAGGAGTGATTTACTCCAACGAACTCAGAAACATTCCAGAGGAAGAAATACTGCACGAACTCTCACAACAAGGTGTCACCACAGTCAAAAAAATACTCAAAAAAAGCAATAATCAATTAATTTAAACTGGACTTACACTATGATCAATAAGTACCGGGACTGTGTCAAAAAAAAAAAAATTTTTTATTCTTCTGGTAAATTTATTTTATCCCCTTCAAAATAAGCCCCATCTGAAGCAACACCCATATGTGCCAACGCTTCATCCAATCGTCCATGGGTTCTGGTAAGCCGAAGCAGGTATGGCCTTCAGCTCTCGCGTCGCATTTTCTTTTATGACCTCTATGGACTCAAATCTCTTTCCACGAAGCGGTAACTTGAGTCGGGAGAACAGGAAAAAGTCACATGGTGCCATATCTGGAGAATAGGGAGCCTGATCGATGATATTCACACTGTGTTTGTTCAAATAATCGCGAATAATGTGTGCTTTGTGAGACGGCGCATTACGTTGATCAACAAAATTATTCATTGTAAAATGCGACGAAGTACAAAAAGTTGACTGACGCTAACAGCTGCCAAACAAAAACTAATGATGCAATCCCGCTCAAAATTTGACACAGATGTCAGTTAAGGTCCTACCGACCTAAAAAAAGCATTTTACCAGCATCGGGCAACGGCGGAAAATTTAAAATACACAGTCCCGGTACTTATTGATCATAGTGTACTATACTAACTTTTGCGAAATTAAACTTACCTGAGCATGTAAATATTGGATACGAAAAGATACATATCGGACCTTATATTCCTCTGCCACTAAGGTGCAACAAATGCCTGTTGTACGGACACATAGCTAAATTCTGCACAAAAGACAAACTATGCACAAACTGTGGCAATCCAGAACACACCAACCCTGATCTTCTCGAAACTTGCGAAAACGAAACCATCTGTAAAAACTGCACCGTAAATAACATCATCGACAATAAACATTCAGTCTTCAACAAAAACTGCCCTATTTTTATTAAACACAAAGATATACAAGCAATTAAAACACTAGAAAAAACTAACCTCAAAAACGCTTTCAAAATATATAACGAAAGACACAATGTAAACAAAACCATGTTTTCGTCCATAACCAAGTCATCAAGCAACCCAACACATAGCCGTCCCGCTCCCACCAACTACGAAGAACCAAACACACAAAATAAAAATGAACAGGACTACCCACTACAGCACAAACGTCAAACCAAAAGAAATCAGAAACCACCAACGAAACAGACCTGCAAGAACAACCATCTACCAGCTATAACCTCAGACAGCGAATGAGTAACCAAAACATCTTAATACTTCCAAAAAATGTATCAAACAAATTTAAAGCCCAAATTAAATCAAAAATCAAAAAAAACTTGTAAACAATGCAGAAACAGAAAGCGACGAATCAATGACACTAGAATAGAAAATAACTAACATAGCATAAGATATATAATAAGATAATATTAATAGAGACAAAATGACACTAAAAATAATACAATGGAATATTAGGGGCTACAGCAATAACTACAATGAACTACTTTCCTTAATAAAACACTACAAACCTCAAATTATAGCACTACAGGAGACCCATTTACAAAACACTGACAACACACCCATACCAATAAATTTCAAAATCCTCAATAAAAATTCCCAAAACACTTCCTTCGGGGGCACCGCTCTACTTATACACTCCTCTATCTAATACTCACCAGAACACCTAAACGACGAAATTGAAAATGTAGCAGTAATAATCCAATCAAAAATAAAATTCCTTATAGCATCCATCTACATCCCTCCTAATAAAAAATTTACCCTTACAAACCTCCATAGCTCCTTTGGCAACATATCAAATCCTAGTCTTCTTGTTGGCGACTTCAACAGTTGGAGCCAACTATGGGGCTCACCAAAGCATAACTCCCGAGGCAAATTAATATAAAAATGCATCCACCAATCCAACCATATGATACTAAACGACGGATCTACCACACATTTAAGCACACATAACACCTTCACACACACCGATCTTACACTATCATCCCCACAATTAGCAATATACCATAAATGGGAAATTTCAAGCGATTTATACGGAAGTGATCACTTCCCCTTGGTAACTACACTATTCCAACACCACACCAACAACAAAATTGAATAAACCCCTAGATATAATTTAAAACGAGCTAACTGGACCCAATATCAAGACAGTATCCTGCACTTCAACCCCTACATCCACACAGCAATAACATCAACAAAGAAGCGGCAACTATTAACAAAATAATACATCAAAGCTCCAATGTAGCTATTCCACAACATAAGACTTCACACCAAACATACAACGTACCCTGGTGGAATAAAGAATTAGAAAAACTAAAACAAAACAGAAACAGAATGCAAAATGTATTTAAAAGAAACCTTACAACCGAAAACCTAATCGGGTACAAAAAATCGAATGCCCTAACGAAAACTCAAAGCATCTAAGCAAGAAAGTCTTGAAAAATTCACGGCAGAAATCAACCCCTCCATAACAACATCTAGCATGTGGATCAACATAAAAAAACTATGCGGACTAAAATTACATACCAATATACATTCCATTCAACTTCCTACTCCTAATAATAATAAATAATTAATTCGCACGACAGCCCGCTCACGCGAGACTAAGGCCTAGCTTCCCGCAGCCTACTGTGTTGTGCGTGTGAATTTGTACGCGGGTGGAAGGGACCTACAGTTTTATGCCGGTTCCGAACGGCAGGTTGGGAGCTTTTTCATAGGCAATTTTTACTCTCAGAGGTTTGCCATTTCCAGCTGAGAGGACAGCCACCGAAAGAGAAAACGAGTTTCCCGTTATTTTTTTAGGTGTTACTACATGCAGTATTCGAACTTGCGTCGCTCTGCATTCGACTCACTGGACCGCGCACTAACCAACTGAGCCACGGCGGCTGCTTCCCCCTCCTACGAACACCAATATCACTAACCACACTGAAATAGCTAACGCCCTAGGACAATACTGGTCAAAAGACGCCGAAGACGCAAACTTCGCACCGCTTTTCGTCCAAACCAAAAGACAATGCAACTACACGCTAACATATACTCCTACCAAAACTGCTTTAACTATAGAAAAAGATATAACACTAATTGAACTTAACTCAGCCCTAAACTCTCTCAAAGGAAAAACCCCCGGTGAAAATCGCATATCTTACCCTATGATAAAACACTTCCCCCTCCAACTGAAACTCAGACTTTTGAAACTCTACAATAACATATTCAATAACTACATTCCCCAATCATTCAAAAACAGCCTAATCATACCCATTCTAAAACCCAATGCAGATAAAACTCAACTAAAATCATACCGCCCAATTCCCTTAAATTCATGCTTCGCCAAAATTCTAGATAAAATAATCTCACAGCGATTACGTTCGCTTATTAGAACTAATAAGTTAATAAGTAATCACCAAACTGGATTCATGAAGGGCAAATCTGTAACAGAAAATCTACTTTACTTAGATAATCTGATTACAGACTCCCTGTCAAAACGGAATCATATTTCCATAATATCGCTTGATTTTACAAAAGCCTTTGATAAAATTGGCATTCATACTGTCATTGACGAATTGAAATCGTGGAAAGTCGGACCCAAAACAGTTAGGTGCGTGTACAATTTCATGAGCAATAGGAAAATCAAAATACGTATCGGCGCGCATAACTCTTCAACATATCCAAATAGCAACGGCATTCCCCAGGGTTCACCCATTTCAGTAACTCTATTCCTCATTGCATATAATAATAATAATTAATAATAATAATTGATTGGCACGACAGCCCGCTTACGCGAGACTAAGGCCTAGCTTCCCGCAACCACCAGTGTTGTGCGTGTGAATTTTGTACGCGGGTGGAAGGGACCTACAGTTTTATGCCGGTTCCGAACGGCAGGTTGGGAGCTTTTTCATAGGCAATTTTTACTCTCAGAGGTTTGCCATTTCCAGCTGAGAGCACAGCCACCGAAAGAGAAAACGAGTTTCCCGTTATTTTTTTTAGGTGTTACTACATGCAGAATTCGAACTAGCGTCGCTCTGCATGCGACTCGCTTGGACCGCGCACTAACCAACTGAGCCACGGCGGCTGCCAATTGCATATAGTATAATAAACTATGCGAAAAACTAAGACAACACAAAGATATAAAATTTTGCGCATACGCAGATGATTTTCAAATAATTAAACCAATGGCAAAACAAGAAAGAAACTTTAATATGAACTCAATCTTAGAAACCAAATCAGAATGGTGCAACTACTCAGGTGCAAGCTTAAACATTAGTAAATGCAAACATCTTCACATATGCCGTAAACATAAATGTACACACCACCTACAACCACTCAACACAGCAATAGAAAGAGTCTCATCACTTCCCAGCAAACATTAATGACTAATCTCAAATTGAGGTACATTTGAATCAAATTGCTTTCTCAAATCTCAAACGTTTGTTCTCAAATTGATCTCAAATATACTGTTATGGCGTTCTCAACTTAAAAGGCACATTTTTAATATGGAAATTTGCCTTTATTCTCAAATTGAGAATTTAAAATTCTCAAACGTATCTCAAATTGAGAATTTAAAATTCTCAAACGTATCTCAAATTGAGAATTTAAAATTCTCAAATGTATCTCAAACGAGCGGAACGGATGGAATCCAATTCGCCATATTCACAGATTTTTATTATGGAAATTTGCCTTTATTCTCAAACTGAAAATTTAACATTCTCCAATGTATCTCAAACGAGCGGAACGGATGGAATCCAATTCGCCTCTTGTATAGATTGGCGTTGCAATTCGCGTGAAATAAAAAAAGAATAGATACATTTATATAAATAATATTTTAATAGCATTTCATATGTAACGTATATACATTATTCATTCATTTTATATTAAGGCAAAAATAACTAGAGTCCGGCCGATTAATCGGCATCGGCCAAAAAATTTGGTATCGGTAGGCAACATAACGTAAAACTTTATTAAGGCACAAAATTCATTTTGTTCATATTAAGGTGGTAAGTTTTAAACCCATTGAGAATTATAAAATGATCAAACGTGGTAAATGAAAATTTTTCTCAACTCATCTCAAGTCGTTCTCAAGTTGATAGCAAACATTTGAGAAACGTTTGAGAAAATATTCATTTTCAAATTGTAATAATGCTGGAAAACAATTTGATATCAAAGGGTTTCTCAAAGGTTTGAGATTTTTTTGTTCAGTGTTTGTTGGGACGCCATCATAACCAGCAAAATCTGTTACGGACTATACCTTTATGGCTACGGAGCCAACACACACCTTAACAAAATAAAGACAGCATACAACTCAGCAATCCGTTTCGCCCTCGGTGCCTTTCGAACCACACCCATCAATAATCTCTTATTCGAATCCAAACAACACACTATAGAAAATAACATATACGACTAAAATGCACATTAAACTTATTTAAAGACATAATATTTAGCAACGATTCTCTTCTTGAAACTCCAATCCAAAATATATTAAGAAGAAAACGCAAAAATAAACTAGAATCAACCATAACAAAAGCTATACAATTGTTAAAAGCACATGACTTGCCACACCAATCAATTAAGATTCCAAATCTTCAACCCCCTCCCTGGCACCTAAATACGCACATAATCGACTCCCTCCGCGCCTTTAACAAATCTACCACGCCTCCAAAAATCTACCAAAATAAATTCGCACAAATAAAACACGAACACAAAAGCTATAACTTTTTGTATACCGACGCACAGTGCTTCGAGAGTGGACAAAAATAAGAAAAAAAATTATCGCGGATTTTGACAAAAGTAGTATCATGTTAAAGGTAATTGTTTAATTAAGCTGGATCCGAAATACTTTATCGAAAAATTGTCGAGATTAGGAGATATAGCTTGTCAAAGTCGGATATATTTTTACAAAAATGTATGAAGGGGAAAAATGAAATTTAGGTGCTTGTATAAAAAAAATGGTAGAAAATGTGTTGTTGTAGATAGGCTTCCAATTTCTTGTAATATTAAAACTTAATTGATAGGAGCAAGACCACTGATCAGTTATTTTTATTTAGCATATATAATTTTTTTTGTACGAATTTTCAAAAATGAATGTTTTTCAAACCCATGAAAATTAAAAAGAACCAAATTTAGAAAGGCAATTAATATCGAATGGCGTCAACTGGCGTAAATCCTTTTTATGGCCCTTTTTGGATTGACTTTCTTCTCTTAAATCCGTAAAAAAAATTTTGCGTCTTTTTGCGCCTATGGAAAATATTCAATTTTTTCGAAACTACTAATGTTGATTTTTGTATAGAAATCGCTTGAGTTAAAATTGCGATTAAAATGTTTAACTAAGGCAATGCAACGAATTATGACGGTTCCAAAAATACCACGTCCACCGGCTTTAGCGTCACCACATCCTGCAACACCATCTGTCAATACAATCTCCCAGTTTACAGTTCCACATACACAGCAGAAATCATAGCCATCCACACAGCCCTTAACCTGATTATTAACACACACAAAAATACATTATATGCACAGATTCGTTGTCGTCAATCGACGCCATAAAAAACATAAGCAACCATGAATTCTATCCCAGCCAAATCAGAAACCTATTAATACACTTCCACCCTAACATAAAAATCCTATGGATTCCCGGTCACTCCAAAATCACCGGTAATGAATACGCAGACAAAATCGCAAAGTCTACATTAGCATCCCCCTTACTAACCAAACCAAACCTAAACTCCCATGATATAAAACACGCTATAAAACGCTCATACCTTGTGACCGACAAGTTTCCGAAAATTTTAAATAAAACGCAAAATTCTTAATCTTCATCAATATTTATTTTATCTCCTACAAAATATGCTCCATTAGAAGCGATACACATATGCCAACGTTTCTTCCAATCATCAACGCATTTTTTATAGGCGCTTTCCGGTATGGCTTTGAGTTCCCTCTGCGAATTCTGTTTTACGTCTTCTATGGATTCAAAACGCGTTCCTCTGAGTGGTAATTTGAGTTTGGGAAACAGGAAAAAGTCACACGGTGCAAGATCAGGTGAATACGGTGGCTGTTCGATGGTATTTATTGAATGTTTGGCCTTAAAATCGTTGATAATGTTGGCTCGGTGCGAGGGAGCATTATCGTCATGAAAAATCCATGAATTATCCTTCCACAATGGAGGCCGTTTACGGCGGATATTTTCACGCAAACGTCTTAAAACAGTCAAATAATAGTCTTTACCGACTGTTTGTCCTTCAGGGACGAATTCATGATGCACCACACCACGAATATCGAAGAAAACAATCAGCATTACCTTGATTTTCGAGCGACTTTGGCGTGGTTTTTTCGGTTTCGGCTCGTCTTTTCCTCTCCATTCCGATGATTGTTGGCTTGTTTGCATGTCGTACTCGTAGACCCATGTCTCGTACCAGTTATGATGCGTTCCATGAAAGTTGGATCGGAATTGGCACGATCAAGCACGTCCAAAGAGACCTGTTCACGGTACTCATTTTGAAGAAAATTCTCAACAAAATCGCAACGCACTACTGAGGTGAACTGGTTTCAACAGCTGCCGTAAACAAACTGTCTGACAGATCGCGCTCATTTCTGGCATAGTAATTAAGGACAGTGCTACCAACCTACAGAAACTTAAAATATCGAAAAATATACAGCGCGCGAATTTTAAATGAGAATTTCCGGAAACTTTTCGGTCACAATGTACATCACCGACACTTAGCACTTTTCGAAACGACATCTCCATGGTATAAAAAAATCAACACAAACAAAAATTCAATATACGACTACTTACGCAACGCCATAATAACAAACATCCCAAGAAAAATATTAACAAAACTGACAAGACTACGGCATACAAGAACCACACACGAACACTATATGAACAAACAGCTAACCGGAAACTGTCCATTCTGCCAAAACAATCACACCTCTATTGAACACATCCTTAATAATTGTCCGATATTCCACCGCTCTCGAACCATAATATTTGTCAAAACGATCCCATCTCTGAACCTTTAACTTAAAACGACAGACAATATATTACAACTCACAAGATACTTGAAAGAAACTAACATACACAAATTTATTTGAATCTACCCAAATCTAAATATTTATATTCCATTGAGCTTAGGGCCATGATGCCATAGCCTATATATTGCATCAAAAACCACCTTTTTTTTTTTTTTTTTTTTTTTGTTTTCTGACGGAGGTGGAAAATCTTCGTAAGATACCAGTGCTCCAGCACCAGCATTACGGATTTTTACCGCATAAAAACCACCCCCCACGTTCGACCCGAAAAACCACCTGTAAACAAGGTATTGCTTTTTTCGTTAAAAAATCCGTTCATCACAAATTAATTTCCGTCGTATCTAAAATCTCTTGCTTAGCCATTGAAATAGACGTTGGACAAAAAATTTCAATAATAAATTGTTACATTCCTCCCCACCAAAAATTTAATAGCAAAGAGCTCACAGATATTCTTAATAGGTTTTCGACCCCAATTATCATGCTTGGGGATTTTAATGCCTGGAGTCCACTGTGGGGCTCTCAAGTCATCAATGGAAGAGGGCAAATTATCGAAGACGTAATAATGTCCCATAACCTTATTGTTCTAAACGATGGTTTACCCACCCACTTTTCCACGTACAAAACCTTTACGCATCCTGACATCACTCTTACGTCAGCCTCCATTGCCCCCTTACTAGCTTCTCGTATACTAGAAGAGCTCCACAATAGTGATCACTTCCCCATTATAACATCCCTATCCACTCCCAATTGGTACCAAGTCAAACCGCGGTCAAAATTTTTAAGAGAAAAAGCCGATTGGACTAAATTTCATACTCTTGCCATATCGTTATCTAATGACAAACCTGCTTCTAAAAACATTAACGCCGAAGCCGAAGGGGAAAATATATGAATCGGGTTTCAGTCCTCACAAAGTACGCGATTCAAAGATATTCTCACAAAATTTGGACAAGATCGGCCAACTATATTATATAGCTGCCATAGTACCTTATTTTATATTTTACTGGCGTTTTCCGATGAGCTGAAGTCATCTAAAAATATTTAGCAGGCAGGCAACTATTTGTGTGTCATTCATGCATTGGGTTATTTTATAGATTTTTATTCATTCGTTTGTACACAGCAGAGCTAAACAGATTGCTTTTGATGGTTGGTTGGTTGGTTCAAGTGGCGATGTTCCATCATCCAATTAGCGCGTTGGCGCCGTTTTGTTACCACTATTCCCGGTAGGTACACTAGGGTATGCTGTGCGGTGTTTTCTGGACTGTATGTTTAAGTATATCCATATATATCCTCTATATCCAGTCCGAGAGGTTAATGAAAGACAGTAGCGAGTTTACACTGCACTTTGCGATCTCCTCGAAATTCTGGAATGTCGGTTTTCCCAGCGTTTTCCATCTCGAGCGGGGAGCCTCTCCGAGCTAGTTCATCGGCTCTTTCGTTCCCTTCAATGTTCTTGTGCCCTGGCACCCATATCAGGGTAACTCTGAACCTATGAGCCAGCTCTGTGAGGAGCTTCCTGCACTCCTGCACTAGTTTTGACGACAGAATCGGCGATCCCAGTGCCTTGATCGTAGATAGGCTGTCGGAAAGTATAGTAATGTGGCTTTTGTAGGATGTGTCTGCCAGTACCATCCTACACGCTTCCCTAATAGCAAGCACTTCCGCCTGGAAAACGCTTGCTGTATTGGGGTGACGGAAAGACACATTTAGTTTAAGGTGCTCCGAAAAGACTCCTGCTCCTACTCCGCATACCATCTTGGAGCCATCCGTGTAAATCGTGGTATGCAGGTTATTAACGATGTTCCCTCTCTTCCATTTTAGACGGGAGGGGGTACGGATATCGTAGTTTTTCCCAAAAGCAATGATGGGAATAGCGTAATCCGTAGTAGTAGGCAGGCTCCTTTGCCCTTGTAATAGTAGACTGCCGTGGCCATACGGTCTGTCTCTCCAGCAACCGGTTTCTCTCAGCCTGAGAGCACTAAGAGTTGCAGTTTTCATAATGTGCAGATCAACGGGAAGCAAGTGCGTCAGCACGTTTAGCGCCTCTCCAGGGCAGGATCTAATCGCTCCCGTAGTTCCGGCACAAGCTGTTCTTTGTACTCTACCGAGTTTGGTGATGTTATATTCCCTCCTGAGGGCTTTCCACCAGACAAGAGCTCCGTATGATAGTATTGGACGCACAACCATCTAGAACATCCAAAGCATTAGACTTGGTCGGAGGCCCCACCTCCTTCCTATCATTCTCCTGCAAGAATAAAGTGCAAATCCTGCTTTGTTTATTCTATGCTCTATATTTAGCCTCCAGTTCAGTTTGGGGTCCAGAATTACCCCAAGGTATCTGGCACTGGACGAGAGCGGTAATGTAACGTTCCCAAGATGAGATCGTCTAAAAGTTGGTATCTTAGTGCGGGTGGTAAACAGCATCAGTTCAGTTTTACTGCGGTTAATGCTTAGTCCACGTCCCGTACACCAAGCACTTAACCCGTCCAAACTACCCTGAAGGATTCCGCTAATCACATCAGGGCTCATTCCTGATGCAATTAAAACCACGTCGTCCGCATACGCAACCGTTTTGACTCCTCTCCGGTTAAGTTCTGTTAGGATGTTGTCAATGGCACAGACCCACAAGAGAGGCGATAATACCCCCCTTGTGGTGTGCCCCTGGTTACCCATTTTGTAAGGTGGGTATTTCCGAGCGTTGCGCTCGCTCCACCCTCGATTGGAGCATTGCAGTGGCCCAGCCTGCGAACAAGTACGTTGACTCCAAGGTTCACCAGCGATGACTCTATCGCGCTTATCTCTATGTTGTTAAAAGCACCTTCTATGTCCATGAAGGCCGCCAATGTGTATTGTTTGTACTCCAGTGATCTTTCCACTGTTCGTACTACTTCGTGAAGGGCTGTCTCCGTTGACTTTCCCTTCAGGTATGCATGTTGAGCTGCTGATAACTTATGCTCTACCTCCTTACGTATATGGAGGTCGAGGAGTCGCTCCAGGGTCTTGAGCAGTCCTTCGCCGATTCATGGCCTCTTTTCCCTACCTTGGGAATAAAGACGACCTTAACGCGCCTCCAACTAATGGGAATCTAGTTCCAGGTTAGGCAGGCCTTAAAAATGACCTCGAGCCAGGGTAAAACTGAGTCTTGGGATACCTGTAGCATCATTGGAATGAGGCCATCTGGACCCGGGGACTTATAAGGGGAAAAGCTTTTTATGGCCCATGCGAGATTTTCCCTAGTTATAATGCTGTTGTCACTGATTGGGGGCAGGTTTAGTATCTGATGCCTTATCCGTGGTTCCTCCTTTTTGCACCCTGGAATGTGCGTATTTAACAGCAGGTCTAAGGCCTCCTCAGTACTCTCAGTCCAGGAGCCATCCGGCACCTGCTATGAGGGGCAGGTGTGGTCCCTTGACAACACCTTACTTAGCCTAGCCGAATCTTTGGTGGTTTCTATGGCTGAACATAAATCCCTCCAACCCTTGTTTTTGGAGTCCCTTATCGCCTTTTTATACTTCCTTAGGCTATTCTTGTAATTTTGCCGGTTACCCGTGGAATAGCTTAGGTTAAATGACCTCCGGACCTCCGATCTCAGACGGGATAATTCATCGTTCCACCAAGGTGGGAACGATTTCTTGGAATATTTGATTGGACAAGACGTTTTGAACGCGGAAGCCATCGCGTTTTCCAACTGCTCGATTCTGTGGTCAATGTCCCCCACTGAGGAAATACTGGCAGGGCGTACTCCGCCTATCCTATTGCGGATCATACCGGCGAATCGGTTCCAGTTGGTACGTCTAGGGTTACGATATGGCGGGGGTGGTTCCACCTGAACCTCTAAATTGAAGAGTATCCAGGCGTGATCCGAAAAGGATTTTTTGCTGGACACTCTCCATTTATCCACCCTCACTTGCTCATTGTCAGTTAGTAGTGTAACATCTAGGACCTCCTCCCAACCGCTGAAGCCGTCAGTGCTTGGGAAGACGAAGGTTGGGGTGTTACCTCTGTTACACACTACCAGGTTAGTATTAAGTATAAAATCAAAGAGTGACTCACCCCGATCGTTGATTTCGCTGCTGCCCCATAGAGTGTGTCTTGCATTGGCATCAGAGCCTATCAACACTACACTCCGGTTGTTACCGCCGCTCATGAGCCTCTGGACTTCTTCGGGTGGCGCGGGCCTATCATGCGCCATGTAGGCCGAGGCAATTTTGATGTTGGTGCCCCTCGCTGCAACTAGCTCCACCACCGTGGTGTCGTTGGTGCTGTGATGGGGTAAAAGATAGGTGTTGAGATGTTTTTTGGCAACTATACACGCCCTGGGCTTACCTTCACCCTTTTTGTAGAAAAGGTTGTAGTTGCTCAGCCGAAGTCCTTTTACCTCCGTGCTCCGCACCCAAGGCTCTTGGACGATGGCGATGTCTACATCCTCCTCCGACAGGAGGACGGCTAGATTGTCCGTTGCCAACTTAGAGTGTTGGAGGTTGACCTGGACAACCTTCAACCCCATATCTTACTGGACAGGGGTGGTATGGTCCGGATCATCTAGCCTGACGTCGTCCAACAACTTCTGCGCATCAATGATCCCGTCAGCATCCTCCTCTTCCGGATTGGAGGAGCGGAAGACCTTCAGCCTCGCGTGCCGCACGCCAAACCGAAGTTTGTATTCTGCCCTCTCCAGGGCAGGCAAGCATTCCTCACTAATAACTAGGAGGAAGGAAATACTGTTTTTCTGCGGAGCCTCCGCCTTCAAGACTTGCCAATCCGCCATTGGCACTGTCGGGTTGTGTACCTGCAGGTAAGGCACCAGCTTGCCACTGTCCAATGTCATATTGGGCAACCAAAGCGAGCCCTTGGTCTCCTGGGGATCTCGCTGGCTGGGATGAGCTTGAGCCTCAAGCCACCCGCTGCTTCTCCGAGCTTGGAAATGCAGCCTTCCAGGAAATCCTTCGGGAATTTGTCCTCGCACTTGATCACCCGATACCCGCGAACAACTTCCGCCGCGTCGAAACCGGGGAGAGGCACCTTCGGGTTCGCTGCCAGGTTGCTCATCACATGGTCCATGACCATCTGTGTCAACCTGGCCTCGATCTCTCCCCATTTCTCCAAGGCTTCCTTGCCGCGATTGGTGGTGGCATCGACCAGCGCCACCTGCAGGTGATCCCTTGCTACGTCACTAAAAACGCGCTTGGCCTCTGTTGCACCGGCAATCTTGGCCTTTTTTGTTTCGCGGTTCGAACTGTCATGGGCAGAACGGTCGCGTTTTGTTGCTGCTGGGGGTTGCGGCAGGGTCGCTTTGTACGCCAAGTACTCATCGACAACCTTCTGAAACCGTGCCTTGTCCTCTGCGTCCTTGGGATGAGCAGTAACAGCAGCCTCGTTCTTGCTGATCCTGCCGAGGATAGCTAAGGCTCTCTGGTACTGCTTATACCTGGACGGTTCTCTAGGTCTGGCCGGTTTCTTGCTGGCTTTCGCTGCCGCCGCTGAAGTTGTGGGTTTCTCGGTAGGGGTAGACCTGCTGTGGCTCAGAGCGCCCACTCCTATCGAGGAAATTAGGGTTTCCTGGCTTGATGCCAGGAGGTCGTCTTCGGAGGAAGTGCCCAGCTCTCTCCTTTTGTCCGTCAGTCGTTCGTTCTTTTCCGTTTGTCGTTTGTCCGAGTCCATAGTTCGGTTGTCCTTGTCCGTCGTCTGTTCGTTTCGTTCCGAGGCAATTTTTTTGAGGGTCGACATCAACTGTTTCTTACGGTCACCTGCCCGACCTGGCGGGCTGTGCGTGGCACTGTTGAGGTGCCAGCACGGTGACCAATGCGGGAATGGGGAAGGGGAGGGTCCGTCACGGCAGAGCCCCTTACCGTGATAAGGCCACCGTTCCTTCCTGAGGCGGCCAGGTATCAGGAAAGCTCCGTTCAAATACAGCCGATATACTCCCTGGCTGCAAATCAGTCCGATGGGCACGGGTCGCATGACACCCCGGATTAGGGAGGTTCCGCTGTGCTACCTTAGCCGACCACGACCAGAACCAGATCCGGAAGTGGCCGTTTCCAGCCGTCACCACGTGGAGGTGTTAGCACACGCTTCCGTCAGCCAGCTCAGTTACGGCACGTACACTTTCCAGTGTTACATTTTGTTCCCCCTGAGTGACTGACGGCACGTACACTTTCCAGTGTTACATTTTGTTCCCCCTGAGTGACTGACGGCCCGATTGCTTTTGATATCAAGCACATTTTTCCTATTTGTCGCTATTTAATAAATAAAATGTCGCGAAATTGCAATAAATAATGCTAATAATGAAATAATGCAAATAATTTTTGCTATATATGTGGCGAAGTAATATTTTTTAAACAAAAATGTTCACTAACGCCACTAATACAAGACGCGTATTTTTTTTATTTTGGTGACAGAATCTTGCATCAAGACAAAAAGTGGGCACCGCATTATTGCAAAACTTGCGCAATGGGTCTAAGAAAGTGGATGAGCGGCGGACGAAAGAGTATTCGTTTTGCAGTGCCAATGCAATGGCGAGAACCAGAAAATCATGTATCTGATTGCTATTTCTGTTTGACGACGCCTATTTCAAAAGGTAATGGAGTATCGCAAAAAAAGAAAAGCGCAATTATTTATCCAAATATACCTTCAGCTGTTCGTCCTTTGCCTCACAGTGATAAATTTCCAGTTCCAAAACGCCCTAAATCATGTTGTAACGATGGCACAGAGCAAGAAAATTCTTTCGACTTGCCATTAAATCCACCAGAGGTACGAGGACGAAAATTGAACAAGCTGCGACATTTATACTACGTTTACATTGAGCCCAAATGCGTGATTTGGGCAAAAATTCTCAAATGCGAAGCCAAATCACGCATTTCCTCATACAAATTCAAATCTGCGAAATGACTCATTTCAACAAAACGACGAAGCAAACGCGATAAAACATGACCAATTTTATCGAACGCATCACAAAATGAAAACACTTTCAAAAGCTTCCAAAGCTTTTGCTTCTTTTTGGCAGTTCAAAATCAAAACAAACGAAAACTATCAACATGGAAATTTTGAATGGAAATTTTCGTCTGCTTCAAATATGTAGAATATTCTTAACATGTAAGGTATATAGTATATTTGTATTCAAATATTGCAGTGTGTATAATCAAAGAATATGAAGTGTATAGAAGGCGCATCTGAGCTCAAAAATTCAAATTTTTGTTTGAGAGCTTCAAAGAGCGGGGGGAAGCCACAAAAGGGAGAGAGTGGTGCCAGCAGGAGAGCAAGCGCATCAGTTAACGCTCATTGACTGTGCGAACTGAAGCACGCGCTACAACAAACACACATGAAGTGAAAGTACCGCTTCTCCTGTGTAATTTGAGGCGTTGGTGGTTGTTTTGGTCACTCAATAATTGTTTGTGCAAATTTCTCACAGCAACACCAGCCAGCGCAATGATCGTCGTTTCAACGACGCCATTGTTTGCTGTGTTGTAGTTTTTATGTGTACACAGCTCGAGAAAAATGTAAACAGCTCTTCTTTTGTTGTTTTTTAATTGTTTATGTTTTGCATCGTTTGGCACTTCCTTTTTTTTATTTACTGTCACAGCATTCACCAGGAAATCCGAAGCAGCAAATAGGTAGCAAATGTCTGTAACCGATTGATAATTTTTATGGAAAATGTTTCACTTAGCGCAGTGAAAAGGTTATCATTTCATAGTTTTTGGAAACATATGCCCCAATTATTATCTATGTTAATTTTTACTCGATTGTCGAAGTTTTTATCTACAAAATAATTTGTTGTAATAATTGTTGTAATTACTGCTGAAATAAAATAATAAAAAGACAGTTTCGTCTGTCTCAGCATGTAGTAGGTTTTGATTCATAGAATCCTGTGTATCTTCGAAATTAGTTGTTACACTTGACCGAGTACTACTTGAATTTTGTCCCAAAATTGCAAAAGTATTTTTTAATTTATCTTGGTTAAAAAACGTGTTTGTTATAAAACATTTATGTGGGTTATTGCTTAATTTTATCAGTGATTAAAAAACAGATTTTAGTTCTAAAAATACAACTTGAATCATCCACACATTTAACATCTTTCAAATAATTAAAAAAATCTTTATAAATTTGTACGACTCATTATTCAATTGTAAAGCCGATCTAAAGCAATTATCCGATTGCCCTATTCATGCAATCAAATATTAGGTCTACTTTTTTGATAAATTCTTCAGGAACTTTGTTTGTAGCGACCACATAAGTCGTCACGCCAATCATATTTTATTTTCTTTTCTATGATTTTGCGCACACTACTGTCTGCAATAACTTAAGGAGCAATATGCGACGCCGTGCAGGCTTGTAGAAGAAGAACAAAAGCCAGCCAGAAATCAGAAATCGTTTTACAATTTTAGCTTTTCGCCAGCGCAACAACAATAACAACAGCGTTCGTCTTCACCTTGCAATCATTTCACGCCACAACGCACACTCGCTGCAGTGAGCGCAACCAAAGAGCGCAACACATAAAACTACGTTCTCGCTTGTAAAGCAACGCTCTCACCACATACGTGATCTGTGCGAGCAGAGCGCGGGTTCCAATGTTAGAACCCGCCATACAAAATTTTTGCTTGTATGACATGCGCATTCTGTAGGTTTATTTTCTGTGGTATAATATAGAGGCAGCAAAAAAGCAACAAATGATTTAGTCAGAAGCCGGAAAAGAGCTGATCTATGAGCTGCGGCAAGAGGACATGAGCATTTAGCATTTGACATTAGCTGCCAAACAAAAGGCAAATGAAATGCAAATGAGGCAATGTAAACACTTTGAAATGGCTCATTTGAAACTACGCATTTGGGTTCAATGTAAACGTAGTATTAGTTTGTTTATGACAGCCGTTAGGTTAGGTAGGGAAGGGTGTGTGCGTCCCAAGGGCAGCACTTCCACTCGGAGGCCAAAATGGCCCATTGTGAATCCCTTCATGGAAGATTCTGGAGCTAACCAGTGGCTCTCAGTTCGGGGCAAACCAATTCGACCTCTTGATGAAGGAGAGTAGATCCGATATTTCAACTACTGCTGCGCAGGCCAAGTCTACCAGGAACATTGACCCCAAGGTACGGAGTCGGCGTTCCTGCAGAGCCGGGCAGTGGCACAGGTAGTGTTGGATCGTTTCCACTTCTTCCTCATCTCCACAGCTTCTGCAGACATCACTAGACGAGAGGCACCATTTGACCAGCATAGATCCAATGGCGCAGTGTCCAGTAATGACTCCAACAAGCTGCCTAATAGATGTTCGACTCAGGGACAGTACATATCGTGATTTCCTCACGGAAAGGGAAGGCCATATTGCCCGGCAGGTACTGCAATCAGTTCTGCTCCGCCATGAGGACTCGATGTAAGTTTTGCTCAACCTGTCAATACGCAAATACAGGGCAGATATCGGAGGGAGCACAGAGTTATCCACTTCGGTGAGAGGCAGGGCGACCCCCTTTCTTGCAAACAGCCGTTAATATCAGAAGAAAATGGAAAAAAGTGAATTTCGTGTGCTCATGTGCAGTTTCCATGGCAAAAAGCCGCCTGTTCACCCGATCTAGCCCCAAGTGATTATTTCTTGTTCCCAAACTTGAAGAAATGGCTCGGCGGAAAGAGATTTGCTTAATGAGCACACGAAATTCACTTTTTTCCATTTTCTTCTCAGTCAACGCGGTAGTCTCATATTAACGGCTGTCAAAAACAAACTAAATGTCGCAGCTTGTTCAATTTTTGACAAGAGTCAACTGACAGATGACTGTTGACGGGAGCAGTATTGCCATTTCAATTAAGAGGCGGGAAATTCAATAAGTCACGGACTTATTGACCCGCCCTCGTAGTATATGAATGTAATATGTCGTCGCAGCAGCCACACAAGATTACACAAGCAGAATTAAACGATCTTGTAAGGGACTTACAATTGCCAAAAAACTAATCTGAACTGTTAGCGTCACGGCTGCAACAGTGGAATCTTTTGGATGATGGTGTTGCTATTAGTTCTTTTCGTACCCGCCAAAATCAATTGACACAACATTTTGAAACAGCTGACAGTCTAGTTTTTTGCAAAAATGTTAGTGGTTTGATGGAATCGCTCAACATAGCGTATAACAAGAACGAATGGAGATTATTCATAGACAGTTCCAAATTTAGTTTGAAGGCCGTTTTACTGCACCATAGAAATATGTTACCCTTAATTCCAATCGGCTATGCAGTCCAGATGAAAGAAACATATGAAAATATGAAAATGCTTCTGTTACATATCAGATACAATGAAGAAAAGTGGCAAATCTGCGGAGACTTGAAAGTTGTTGCCCTTCTGCTTGGATTGCAATCTGGTTACACAAAATTTTGTTGTTTTATCTGCGAATGGAATAGTCGTGCTAGAGAAGACCATTTTACAAAAAAACACTGGCCTGTACGTCGTTTACTTCAACCAGGGCTGAAAAATGTACAAAATGAGCCTTTAGTTGACCCGAAAAACATATTGCTTCCACCATTACATATTAAATTGGGGCTTATGAAAAACTTTGTAAAGGCAATGGATAAAACCGGAGCAGCGTTTAAATATCTTCGTCAAAAGTTTGCCAGATTGAGTGAAGCTAAAATAAAAGAAGGTATTTTTGTTGGTCCCCAAATTCACAAAATGTTTAAAGATAAACATTTTGATGATATTTTACAAGACAAGGAAAAAGCTGCTTGGAATGATTTTCGACTCGTAGCCATGAACTTTTTGGGCAACAAGAGAAGTCAAAATTATGTTGAACTTGTTGAAAAAATGTTGTCATATTATCATGCGCTAGGATGCAACATGTCTCTCAAAATTCACTTTTTCCACTCCCATTTGGACTTTTTTCCGGATAACTGTGGTGCACTAAGCGATGAACATGGGGAATGATTCCATCAAGATATCTCTAACATGGAAAAACGTTATCAAGGGAAATGGAACGTTTCAATGTTGGCAGATTATTGTTGGAACCTTACAAGAGACATCTCACAACCCATATAAGGTGCGTAACTTAATTATAAGACACTCAGAAAATTTCACTTTGCAGCTTCGCCAAATCTAAGCAGTAATTTTTTTCAGAAAAGCAAAAACGCAGAATGATTTTGTGAAGTTTCAGTTTTAATTTTAGGCATAACTTAATATTCCTAGAAATTCCTGTCAAATATACCGTTAACTTTTGTGGGAATGAGCAATATTTGAGGTAGCTGCAAGCGTAACAAAATTATAAGACACATGGGTTTTTTTTGTTGACATTAACATAGATTTCAATTTTTGTTTTAGAAACGTTGAATCAATAATTAATGGTACCCGCCCCTTTCTTTTCAATATCAAACAACTGTTTTCACATGGAATTTAAAAGCTTAACCGATAATTGGGGTTCCAGATGGCTCCACTCCTTTAAAATAGTAATTTTTAGGTCCCCAACAGAGTTGTATTTTCATTTTCCCCATAGACACGCTTGGGAAGTACTCCGTACATATTTTTTAATCGGGATCAAGTCGTGCGAACTAGTTGGTCGGTCCATAGTTTGACCAAAGCAATATTCTAAAACCCTATTGTTTGCCGACTTTTATGAATGGCCGCGTTATCTTGCATACAATTAACACTTCGTTCAATAATGTGTGTGACTGACACATAGATGGCGGCACTAATATTAAATCAATATTTTTCTCGAAATTGTGAACCTTTTTAAGCTTACTGTCAAAATTATATGTCAATCCGACCATTAGTTTACAAGTTACAGTGCTTTAAGTGACACTACTTTTGAGTTTTCAAAAAAAAATGAATTCAAAGCAATTCCGTGTGCTGATTTATCATTGTTTTTTAATGAAAAAAAATACTGTTCAATGCCAGGAATGGCTTGAAAAACATTATTTGGACTCTGCTCCATCAAAAAGAACCATTTGTTATTGGTATGCCGAATTCAAACGTGGTCGTACAGACACCGATGACATTCCATCTACTGGACGGCCAAATGACGCTGTTATTCCGGAAAACGTTGAAAAAACACTGAAAATCATTATGTCCGACCGTAAAGTGAAAGTGGGGGAGATTGCTGACATTCTAAAGATATCAGCAGGCAGTGTACACACCATAATACACGAACATTTGGTTATGAAAAAGGTGTTTTCGAAATGGGTGCCGCGTTTGCTCACACCGGAGCAAAAACAACAACGAATCGATGATTCAAAGAGCTGTTTGGACATGTTTACGCGCAACAAGTCGGAGTTTTTGCGTCGGTACATCACAATGGATGAAACATGGATCCACCATTTCACTCCAGAGTCAAATCGGCAGTCTGCTGAGTGGCATGCAACCGGTGAAAGCCGCCCAAAGCGTCCGAAGGCACAAACATGGGCTGGCAAGGTTATGGCGTCAGTATTTTGGTATGTGCACGGAATAATATTCATCGACTATCTTGAGAAAGGGAAAACAATCAATAGCGACTATTATATAGCGTTGTTGGAACGTTTGAAAGAAGAAATCGCGATTAAGCGGCCTCATATGAAGAAGAAAAAAGTGTTGTTTCACCAAGACAATGCACGTATTCTCCAGATCTGGCCCCCAGCGACTACTGGCTCTTCGCAGACCTCAAAAAGATGCTCCGTGGTAAGAGATTTGGCTCAAATGATGAAGTAATCGCCGAAACTAACGCCTATTTTGAAGGCAAAGAAAAATCGTTCTACAAAGGCGGTATCGAAAGATTGGAAAAGCGTTGGAATGATTGTATCTCCCTAAAAGGGGACTATGTTGATGAATAAAAACGAATTTTGGCAAAAAAATGTGTTTTAATTAGTTAGTCACACACATTATTGAACGAAGTGTTATATGGTGTCTAATCAAAATAGAAGAAGGCCACGATCCAACTCTCCAGTATATCCTGTACTGCCCATTCTTGAGCTCGTGAAGCGAAAATCGACCGTTCCATGTTTGTGAAATACGCCCCACACCATCACAGATCCGCCACCGAAATTTCTTTTAGAAAATTTAAGGAGTTCCTTACTAAAAACCCTCCAGTAGCATCGACAACCATCTGGTCCAACCAAATTAAATTTATTTTCATCAGAAAAGATAACCTTTTGTAAAAAAATATGCATTTGTACTCATGTTACTTAACATATAAAAAAATGTTTACCGTGTCCCAGCAAGTATCCAGATTATTTCGCGCAAATTGAAGTCATGCAGCTTTGTGGCGCGGTAGGAGTGTCGGGGCCGTCTTCATAACAGCTCGGAAAATATGTTCCGAGTTGTTTAACAAACGCCAAATGGTCATTTTAGACCCTGGCCGGCTGCTAAAGGCTGCGAGCTGCGAACAAGAGGCGAACGAATTGCTCGCTTTGAACAAAATTCTGCGCTTGTCATGGTCAGACAGCTTTTGTTTTCGACCAGTACTTCGTCATTTGCCGTAATTATGTGGATTGCGTAGAAATCCGGCAATAGCACACAGAGAACGACCGATTTCCTTCAAAATTTCGCTTACACTAAACCCGGCAACGTTAAAATTAGTAATTTCGCCTTGTTCCTTTTCAGTTAGTAATTTACCGGTAGGCATTTTAGTTTAAATTAATTGAATTAAATCCCGAAATCAACGCCTAAATAAAAAAAATTTATCTGCGCACTGTGAATACTTTTAATTCAAAGTGTCTTATAATTTTGTTACGATTGCACCTACCTCAAATATTGCTCATTCCCACAAAAGCTAACGGTATATTTTCCAAAAATTTTTAAGAATATTAAGTTATGCCTAACATTAAAACTGGCACTTCACAAAATCATTCTGCGTTTTTGCTTTTCTAAAAAAAATTACTGTTTAGATTTGGCGAAGCCGCAAAGTGAAATTTTCTGAGTGTCTTATAATTATGTTACGCACATTATAAAAGATCAGCAAAGAGACGACGTCAAGATTTTGAAAGAGATTACATAAATATTTAATGTTTACATCTAAACATGTAATCTATATAGTATATAATGAATGTTTATTTGTTTGTTTGTTCGTTTGTTCGTTTGTTTGTTTGTTTGTTCATTCGTTCATTTGTTCATTTGCTCCTTTGGTTGGCTTGTTCATTTGTTCGTTTATTCGTTTGTTCTTTTGCTTGAGTGTTTGTTGGTCACAAGAATTTTGTCTTATCATAATAACAGTAACTATTCTTTTACAATATAAAACTAGCAATTACAGCAGTTTTATAATATAGTTCGTCTTTGAATCGCGTACTTTGTGAGGACTGAAACCCGATTAATTTATTTTCCCCTTTTCCTTGAAATTTCTTAAGCAAAGTAAATTTCTTGTTTTTGCTTACCAATTTAGCTCAAATTGAAAACTGTCGTCATAAAAACAGGCATACTTTTTGTGTGCTGGTCTGAAGTATAAGCAAAGCAACAAACCAAAAAACTGTTGTTTATTTAAAAAAAAAATCTGTGCATATTTTGAGGCTCTAATTTTTTTAAGGAAAAAGTGTAAAAATTGATGAAAATCACGTTGGCACATTTTTCCTATTATTTCGATAAGAATGGGAACCACGCCAAATAATTTGGCTATGTTATATTATTTGATGTTTCTGCTTTCATTTAACACCTAACTCATTAATAGATTTAAGAAAAATGTGCATGTTTTTGACCATCCAAGAAAACTCCTTGAAATTCTATATTTTCCGACTTTGAGGTCCAATTACCGCGGAATTTTAAAACTTATAAAAATAAATTACACTGGAAAAGAAGCCGTGAGATGTTGCAAATGCCACGAAAACCATGTCAACCGGTTTGTTGATTTAGAAATTACAATCGAAAACGTGCAAAAGGTCAGGGAAAATCCGAAAAAGTGACACGCCCATTTTTTGCGAAAACGGAAACTAAGTTTTAAAAACGGTTTGCGGATTCGAAATCAGCGGTACCCAATTACTCTAGAACTGATGTCAAACCCAGAAAAGCCGACCAAAAGTCGAAATTTGTTGCCCTGTGTTATTTATAATTGTTACTCTAATAAATAATAATAATAATAACACTACTCGACAAAAAATGGGTTCATCGCGTGCTCCTAAAAACAAAAGTATTTTTTAGACTAATGTTCGGCTGCTGAACACGAAACTGAAAATCAAAAAATTTTGTTAAGAAGCGTTTTCGAAAAATCTTCGAAAAACACGTTTTTCCACTATTATTTCAGTTATGAGCACATATCTTGTAAACCAACCATCCGACTAACACAAGTGTCCAAATCTCATCGGTTTTGGACAATCCATATATCGTTGGAAAGGTTAGTTAATTACCTTCTGAACGACGGGTCACATGTGTTAGTCGGATGGTTGGTTTACGAGATATAGGCTCATAACTGAAATAAGAGGGATCAAACGTGTTTTTCGAAAATTTGTCGAAAACGCTTCTTAAGAAAATTTTTTGATTTTCAGTTTCGTGTTCAGCAGCCGAAAATTAGTCTAAAAAATACTTTTATTTTTAGGAGCATTTTTCGTGTCGAGTAGTGTAATCTGAACAGGTGGGTAATGAGGTTTGATTTGTCGGTTCTTGTACAGAATCTTCAATTTCAACAACATCGGTTCCATTTTCTACATCTTGAGCTATGAACTGCTGGTCTTCTTCGTCTAACTGTAAGTCATCTTCTCCGTCACTATTATCTGCCATAAGTAACTGCAATATTTTTTTCATCTTGAATATGAAGTTCTTTGCACCCTCTTTTAGCCATTTTTATAAAAAAACATGAAGGTAAATTATATAAAAATACAAGAAAACCATACATTATCATTAAGCTCTACATATAATAATACTACAACGAATACACCAGATATGGACCAGAGGGAAAAATATTTCCCTTTAGATGATTTGCAATTTTTAGGTATTTGTGCTAATATTCTGCAGTGTACTGTATTATTATATAGAATTACTAGCTGACCCGGCAAACCTCGTCTCGCCCAAACGGTCCGTTTGAGTGTGATGCCGTAACTCACATACAGCCACTTTCTTGTATATATATATAGATTTAAGTTAGATGGGCGGTGCCAAGCCCCCTTGTTCAATACCCGCACCATCCCGTCTGTCGGAAGGGAAAATGGTAGGTTCGTACTTAGTTTCATTGCTGTGCCACTTAAAGTTCAGCAAAATATTTGGGTCACAAACAATGCGCCACGCCCCTTGTCTGACGCCCATCAAATCTTATCATTAGAATGACTCATGTATGAGACGACAGGGTACTAAATTTTAGGGTTGTATGACTTATAATTCCGAAATTATTCCATATTAAAAATTAGAGTTGCATGAGTGGTGCCCCGCCCTCTTGTCCAAAATCCACCTTATTCCCCCTGCCGAAGGACACGACTAAATAATAAGTTTATACCGAGTGTCGTTGATGTGAATGCTATAGTTCAAAAGTTACACCTGTATTTAAAAAGTGCCACGCCCCTTATCCAACGCCTACTAAATTTTACCGGTGGAATGTTACGCTTACGTCATGACACTGTACCAAATTTCAATGCTGAGCAACTTATAATTTCGGAGCTATTCCAAATTAAAGAATTGAGTTGTATGAGCGGTGCCACTCCCCCTTGTCCAACGCCCATTAAATTTTACCGATGAAAAGACACGCCTACACCATGACACTGTACTAAATTTCAATGCTATTCGACTTTTAATTCCGAAGATATACCATATTAAAAATTTAGGTTGTATGGGAGGTGCCACGCCCACCTGCCGTACAAACATGTATTATACATATAAACCTTCCTCTTGAATCACTCTATCCATGAAAAAAAACCGCTTAAAAAACCGTTGCGTAGTTTTAAAGATTTAAACATACATAGGGACAGACAGCGACAGCGACTTTGCTTTATACTATGTAGTGATACTTACCAAATAATATAAAACACTTGACAAAATACAGTTTTTTTTATTTTCTCAAGTCAAAAAAACTTTCAAGGTATTATTAATTTAGCCCGCGAATGTTTTGGTTTTGGCGCAATGTAATTTGACAGTTCTTTTTTTTATTCGTTCAGAAACACATTTGCCGCCTTGGACATACGTTTTATTTTTACATTCAGTAATAATAATATCAATTCAATAATAATTGAACAATCGATAACGATTTTTGTAGAACGGAAAAATATTTCCCTTGAGCGTGAAAGGGTTAAAGAACAATGGACGTCCACTATAACGAATCTTATGTTGTACCCCCAATTTGTTAAATCGAAAAATTCTTTAAATCGATCGAAATTTTGTTTTGTTGTTTGTTTTGTTTTGTTTTTGTTTTTAAACCATCCTGTTTTTAAACCTCCATCTTAAAGAAATAAGTCTCACTTATTCAGTTTTTAACCTTCTGCCTGTCCCTAGGGGTCTATTTGACCCCAGGCGGAATTAAAAAAACGGTTGCTCGATTTTTTTTATGAGGAAGCTGGACAATTTAGTAAGCTCGACAAACGCGAGTAAATAAAACAATAGATCTCGTTTTACGTGATTGTCCGCCCATTTACATTTACTTTTTATTTATTTTTTGTTAATAACTCAATAAATTTGTAATTTAATTAATTTAATTTGTTTTGATATTAGGTTAGGTCTGACCGGTTTATTGGTTAGATATGTTTGATTGTTACGGTAGACCTATCGAATATATACCTATCGAACATATATATGGTACATATATAGATAGATAGATCTGACTGGTTGTTTGGTTAGGTTTGGCTGATTGTTACATGCGTGACTCCATGTGAGTGAGCGAGACAGCTATACGTTTGTCAAGATTTCGGAGTATATGCGTTAGAAGGTGATATCAAATCATACGTACACAATAGGACTAGTCAGTTTTTTCAAACGGCTAGAACAAATCTGACTAGAACTCTAACCAATATGTTGGTCATTTATACCGGTCATATAACTAGTCATATGACCGGTTATATAACTATAGTCTCTCCCTTCTTCTTCTAAGTTTTATATTTCCGCTGATTTCGTATTTAGTTGAACGAATTGGTTACCCGATCCGCTACATTCGGTCGTCTTTGCTTCTGGTCCTCCAGCTTTTCCCTTCTCTAGCTCCCTTTAAATAGCTTCAATTCTTCAATGCTTCGATAAACCGTTCCGAAAAGACGTATTATCAGTGGCTCCGATATAAAATTAAAAAACTAAAAGACATAGAAGTATAATAAACGAGATAGTGACTCATTTATCAAGTGCTAAGTGCTAGTTTCGAAAAGATTTGATTTGCGACAATTAAAATTGTGGCTAAAATAAAAAAGAAAACAAAGAAAAAAGAAACATAAATACCTGGTGCTCAAATGAGTGTTCAGCACTCCCCATCGTGCGAGCGAAGGCGCTCTCACAGTGTTAACGAAATTTTCGCGTCCACGCAAACAACAACAAGCAATCCCCTCTTGTCATCCAACCAACCGCTTACGGTCCGACCAACTGTCGTGCACTCGCGCGCGACTAAAACTGAAAGCGCCGTGCTTCTGAACGCGAATATAACTGATAAGCAAATTAAAAGAAATTGCTCTCCCACAATAAATGCTATTCCCACTGTGGCTCTCGCAACCGTAACAACCCGCAACTACTCTCCAATAATAAATGCCCTTCCTACGGTTGCCCTCGCAACAGTAACAACCTGCACCAGCACTACAACAACAGCCTCAACTACAAAAATTAGTACAATATTAACTCCAGCAAATGCTAAACCTGTAATGTCAATAAGCACACACACAGCAGCCTCAGAGGTAGACTTAAAACTAACAACAACAACATCAGTGCACTCTGCTCCAAAGCGCTCTCGCAGTTCCCCAGATAAAGCACAAAACACAGCAAATAAGAAAACGAAAAAACAACAGCAACAACCAGCGAAACAAACACAGCTCACTACTGGCTGAGCAAGCCGCCGACTGCAAACAGATTTGATATCTTGGCCCAAGAGGAGGAAGAGAATGAAAATGAAAATGAAGAAGATACTACTGCGAGTGTGTCGACGCAGGCTGATCCAGCGGCCGCCAAACAAAAAAATTCACCAAAGCCGCCGCCTATCTACGTGCAAAATGTGCAATATTTAAGCACTCTAATAAACGCTCTAAACGATAGAGTACGAAATAACTATGAACTTAAAGTACTAAACAGTAACGAAATTAAAATACAAACAAAAGATTCCACATATTACACCACAACAATATAACTGCTTAAAGAAAGAAACACCCAATACTACACATTCAGACCAAAAGAAGAAAAAGGATTCAGAGTCATAATACGAAATGTACACCATTCCACTGACAAAGAAGATATTATATCTGAGCTTGCTGAGCATGGGCACACGGTAACCAACATATATAACATCTTTAAGAAGGATACGAAACAACCGCTGCCTCTCTTCTCTTTGGAACTAAAACCAAATCCAAACAACAAGGACATATACAGCTTGACAAATCTGCTGCATTGTAAGGTAAAGTTCGAGCCCCCTCACCAAAAAAGGACATTGCCGCAGTGCCTCAACTGCCAAAAATATGGGCATACAAAAAATTACTGCACCAAAAATCCAGTATGCGTCAAATGTGCGGGCCCACACACTACATCAAATTGCCCCATAAAAGAAAACAGCAACGAAGTATAAAATGCGCGCTTTGCGGGGAGAAACACACAGCGAATTACCGTGGCTGCATGGTATATAAGGCCTTAAGGGTCAAACGCTTCCCTGCTCTCCGCAAAAAGGAGTTACCAAATCAGCAAATGACTGCCCAAGACGAAACTCCGGTCGTACCTGTCAAAATGACCACCTGTGCCCAAGTTGCAGCACAATCAACAAATAATAAACCAACAGACTCCGTTTCACGAAATGACGATATAGACGAGCTCAAAAGAATGATTAATCAACTAATAAGCCAAATGTCTAACATGATGAACATAATAACCTTACTCGTAACCAAAATTGATGGACAAACAAAGTAACTTGACGATCGCGCTATGGAACGCCAACGGCCTAAGCCAACACATACTTGAAACCCAAAACTTCATCCAACAAAATAACATTGACATACTACTAGTAGTACAGTAAATGGGTATATTTTACTAAAAAAAAATACTTAATGGCTGAAATTTTGAGGGTATGTTCGGGGGCATGTCCTGAGTCTAAAACTGAGTTTTCGTATTCGAGGGGGTGGGGGAAGATACTACCCTCTGCTTATTTAGGGGTGAGTTCGTTTTAATTCCTTATCTCCGGTGCTATTGCTTGTACCGACATGTCCGAGGGATCAAATTTGTGGGGAATAAAATTATCTATCAAGTGATAATAAAATCGAGGTCATAGGTCGATTAGGTGAATCGCAATGGCCGGTCAAAGGTCAAAAGTGAGGCATAGTTTTCGTTTTTCGTGAATACCGTGAAACCGGTAGGTTTTTTCGCATACTGCTTCGATACCATTTTAAAGTACTTGAAATTACCTACAAAATGAGTGCTCGAACACTCATCTACTATAAATAGTTTGCCGTCAATCCAACGACCAAGTTGACCGCGCGCGCCGATGTTGAGCCGCGCACGGCGCGAGAAGTACTCATTGCGCATACATTGCACTCTCTACGTGTTCGCACGTGTTATAGCTGTCAGCAAGTTTGAAGTCAACGACCAACCAAACATCCAACAAAAACAGCCAGCAACAACTAGCATATTTTAAGTTAAGTTGCAATGTCATTAACTCGATATGTAATATGAGCTTGATTGTTTGCTCGATTGCTTGATTTGCTCGATCAGCAATGACAAACGTTCGAGCTTAGATTAAGTGAATGAAATAAAATCAGTGTTATTCCACCATCCAACTTGTCCGGATTCAACATTTTTTAAGTGGCGCAATCGGTTAACGTAACCACAACGAAAACGGGAAGAAGAGACACACAGCTGCTTAAGAAAAGAAAATTGCAGTGAAGAGACGACTTCAACCGTAAACAACAAACAGGAGAGGAACACAGCTGCAGGACGACAAATTTACCCCGCAACGAAGAAACAACTCCAAAAGAAGAAACAACTCCAAAAGAAGAAACAACTCCAAAAGAAGAAACCACTCCAAAAAAGACACCACAATTGAAAGGACCAGAAGGAATAGAGATTTCGATAGGAGTCGAAATATAGAAGCAGAAATGAGTACCGTGGAGCAGTGTTTAGTTGCGCTAACAAACATACTTAGCCAACAACAGCAACAACAGCGGACTTCGGCCCGAACGAGACTGGAGAAGGAATTGCGATACTTGCCAGCATTCGAGGGGGACCCAGGGCAGCTGCCGTCATTCATTGACAGCGTCAGCAGAGCCCTATTGGATTATCCCGGAGAGGAGCAGGAGGCCTTCAACACAATATACAACCTAAAAATCGTGGGAAAGCCGAAGAATCTGCTAAATATAAATCCGCCAACATCGTGGGAAAGATGCAAGGAAAGGCTAATGGACCACTATCGGCCCAGGAAGGACCAGATGAAGATATCGAGGAGAATAAACTCTCTTAGAGTGAGTAGCATAGAGGATCTAGATAATAAGATTCGAGAAATTGTAGAGGAAATTACAGAATATGTGGCTTACGAAGAGACAAAAACAGTGCTGGACATATTTAGTGGAATGCTCGTGCAGAGGATAAAAGAACTAGTGGCAGGCACATTGTCATATACTATAATGAATATTTATAATTTAACAGAAATTATTTGCCAAGACCAGTTTATTGGCCAAGACCACAGCAATTTAAATTTAAATATGATTTTAAAAACGAATGATAACAATAGTAGGAGAAGTAATCAAAATTATACAAATTACCAACAAAGAACCAACACTAATTCTTATCAATACAGAGGCACAAATACTAATCATTTTACTAGTAACCAGACTAATGTCAATAACCAATCTAGAACAAATAACATTCCCGCTCATTATATTAATGCAAACGCCAACCAATGGCAAAATAACAGAACTCAGCAATTTAGACAAAATGACAGTAGACCTAATTTAAGCCAGCAGAATAGACAAAGACCAGAGCCAATGGAAGTAGATGCAATGAGTAATAATGAAGCAAATGAAATTGATGATACGTTTTTTACAAATTAGCCTCGGATCAAAGTAAAATATTTTTAGCAGTTACAATAGAAAATGAACAGTACCTAGCACTAGTGGATACAGGCTCAACGGTTAGCATATTAAATCAAACAAGATTTTCCTTTTATCCAAGGAGAGGTCAAAGGTCCCAACAAAACAGTGGCTACAAAATGCCCAGAAGAGTTCAATTACCCCAGCAATGCCAGAATTAAATGGATTGCAATGTATATCAATAAACCATACGATCTATTATTAGGCATGGACTGGATTTCGAAAAATATTAAAGAACTTAATATAAAAAATAAAGACATTTGTTTAAATAATGGAGTTAGTCTTCCATTCCTTTCTAAATCGTACGAAGAGGTTAATGTATTGGAAGTAAGCGAAATCAGAAATCTTCAGACAGATCATTTAAATGAAGGAGAGAAAACAATTATTAAAAAACTACTGAATAAATATAATCAACTTTTATATAAAGACGGAGACATATTAACTAATACAAATACCATTGTACACGAAATAAATACTTCAACTGACCAACCAATCAATTCAAAATTATATCGTTATCCGCCAAAGCATGAAGAAGAAGTGCAAAGGCAAATGCAAGAAATGGAATCACAAGGGATTATTCGTAAAAGTAGGAGTAGGTATAGCTCTCCAATAATAGTTGTGCCCAAAAAGTTAGACAAATCTGGAATTCAAAAATATAGGATTGTTGTTGACTACAGACGACTCAATCAGATAACAGTTAGTGACAAGTATCCTTTACCAAACATTGACGCTATTTTAGACAAGCTTGGAAAGGCACAGTATTTCAGCACACTAGACCTTGCAAAAGGCTATCATCAAATACTTGTTGCCGAGAAAGACATTGAAAAAACCGCGTTCGTAACTCCAAATGGTCTATATGAGTATGTACGAATGCCGTTTGGATTAAAAAATGCCCCAGCGACGTTTCAAAGGTTAATGAACGACATATTAAGAGAATATATCAATAAAATCTGTGTTGTTTACTTAGACGACATATTGATATTTTCAACAACAATTGAAGAACATGAAAACTCACTTCGAAAAATATTTGAGACGCTAAGGAAGCACAATTTGAAAATACAAGTCGACAAATGCAGCTTTATGAAAAGAGATACGGAATTTTTAGGGCACATTTTAACCAAAGAAGGTATTAAGCCGAATCCTGAAAAGATAAAAGTAATCAAAGATCTTCTTATCCCAAGAAACGAAAAACAACTTAAAGGATTCTTAGGAGTAACTGGTTTTTATAGAAAATTTATTAAAGATTATTCCAAAATTGCATACCCTATGATAAAGTACTTAAGTAAAGGCAGTAAAATTAACATAAATGACCCAGAATACATATCAGCTTTTGAGACTTTGAAATGTCTCATAAGTTCTCATCCTATATTAAAATATCCACAATTCGAAAAGCAATTTACAGTCACTACAGATGCAAGTGATAATGCAATAGGAGCGGTACTATCGCAAGAGGGTCACCCTATATGCTACGTTTCACGAAATCTAAATAACCATGAAAAGAATTACTGTACTACAGATAAAGAATTTTTAGCTATTGTTTTTTCAATAAGCTATTTTAGACCGTATTTGTACGGAAATAAATTCAAAATAGTTACCGATCACGTTCCAATCAAGTACTTAAATAATAAATACAAAGGAAAAGAATTTTCACAAAGACACCAGCGATGGCTTTTGAAGTTACAAGAGTACAATTACGAAATAGAATACCTTAAAGGCAGCGAAAATAAAGTCGCTGATTTTTTAAGTAGGCAGGAAGGCACCGCGAAAATAAATGAACAAAATGAAAATGAATCAAATTTAGAATTATCTGACACATTGCACTCAGCTGATGAAGAACAGTTAGATCACATAGCTATCAGGGAAGAAATTGTGAATAAATATAAAACACAAATTATTCTGACATATAGTCCACATTTGGAAATGACAACAATACATAAACGAAACATTATTGCAATAAATCCTCAAGAAAGCGAAACGAGTATAAAAGATATTTTAAAGCGGCACATTAAGTCAGGCCATGTAGGAATTTATTCAGAGGTTACTGACCACGATTACCATAAGGTACAATTAATAATTATGTCAACGTTTGCAAATGCAAAACATATCAAATTCATAAAAACAACTCAACGAGCAAGAGATATTCCGACGGAAGAAGAATTACACAAACAACTATCTGTTTACCATACAAAAGAGTCAATGCACAGTGGCATTAACCCGGCGTTGGTGTGGTGAAAAAAAATTACGTTATTGGTGTGGTGGGGTATGACATACCCCAAAACTTTATATAGCACCAAGCCCACGAAACAACACAAATATAAAAGATAGCAATTACATATTATTCTTCATTTAATTTTACGTAAGAAAATGCCAAAAAATTTCTTGTGCAAGCAATTTGTAAAAGAAAATAACAAATATAAGAAAAATAAACGAAAAATACTGAAATTTATAAGTTGACTTCATAAAATGGGGTTTAAAAAAATTACATTGCATACTTTTCCAAAAACCATAGTCTGTTTTAAAAACGATATACATGTAGTTATGTGACATATAATTTTCGGTAGCTACGGTGAAATAGTAGCGAAATACAGGGTCTCCAAATTAGCGCATTTTTTGCAGGATGTATATGGTTTTTGTTCTCAGACAAACCGAACATTGTGTGCTGTACTGACGACGTTTTGGTACAGCTTCGCATTATCACAAGGATTTACAGAATCATGATGATGTACAAAAATAATGATATTTTTTGGAACATATGATACGATGAAAACGATTGTCGTATGTGCTATTAAGTTCAATGGAACATACGACATTCGTTTTCTAGGGCGACGAAATGCGAATACTGAACTGTGAGGTTTTCTTGCACGTAGCAGTTAGACAGCTGGTACTTGCCTCTTATGTTTCCGTACGGTGAATTTTGAATAAATCGATGACTACTAGACCATCAAAAATATCAATTTGAATTCAAAATCATTTACACAAAAAGTTACGTTATTGGTGTGGTGGGGTATGTCATACCCCAATGAACTTTAGCGGGATGTGACTGAAATCTGGTAAAACTCAATATGTTTTTGGATAGCAAATGTGTAAGATTGGACTGTTATAAACAGCTACTAGAAGCGATAGTGCCCACAAAAAACTGATAGGCGTAATATTTACAAAAATACAACCTCTGGGGTATGGTATACCCCACCACACCGATGCCGGGTTAAGGAGTGTTACAATTCACTTAAGAATAAAATTTTTTTTCCTAAATTAATTGAACATATACAGTTGGTTATAAATAATTGCAAAACATGCCAAGAAATAAAGTACGACAGACATCCGATAAAACCGAAATTTAAGCTTACAGAAACGCCAACAGCCAAAAACGATACAATTCATTTAGACATATTCCACTACAAAAAACGTTGCTTCGTAACAGTAATCGACAAGCTTACAAAATTTGCAGCAGCATATAATATTACAAACAGAAATTGGGTAGCGAAGAAACAAATAATTGTAGAGCATTTTGCGAAGTTCGGAAGGCCGAATAAAATTATTATGGACAATGAATTTAACTCCCAGCAAATTTTGGCTTATTTAAACGAAGAACAGGTTGAATCACATTTCACAACACCGTATTCACATACAGGCAATGCAGATATAGAGCGATTACACTCAACACTTATTGAAAAAATAAATGGAATTGAGGATAATGAACTCTCGGTAGAAATGAAGATACAGATTGCTATAAAAAATTACAACAATCGATATCATTCAACAATAAAATGCACACCAGTAGAAGCAAAAGAAACTGTAGAATTGAATATTTTAGTGGAAAGAATAAATTTAAGCAAAGAACGTATAATTTCAAAAAGGAACAATGATAGGGAATCATATATAGAAAATAGGCAAAATGGACCAGTTAGGAACTACCAACGATTAAGACACAAAGAAGAGCCATATTATAGAATAAAACCATTGCAACATGTACGAATATTAAAAGACCTCTTAAATTTGCAGATACCGATAATCGCAATGACCATACTGACGACAGTAGCAGCGGTTCAAGGATTTTTGCAAATAATACCAATTAATGAAAACGCAGGATATGTACCAGTAAGATTGCGAGAAGTAGAAATAGTTAATCGAACTATTACAATATTACATATAATTCACCCCAAGGAAATCAAAAGCATTGTTGATCAAGTTGAGGAAAATATAAACAATACCGACATAAATAACAAGGACATATTAAGAAGTAAAATAGAAATAATTAAGGCAAAAATAAAATCAATTACTCCAAAGGAGAACAACAGACAAAAAAGAGGGTTATTCAACTTTATAGGTACAATAGACAAATGGTTATTCGGAGTATTAGATGATACAGATAGAGAAGAAATTTTAGCTCATTTAGAGGTTACTGATAACAACAACCATAATATTATTGGAACCGTTAATAATCAAGTAAAAATAAATACACATTTTAATGATTCATTTAAAGTATTAAAAGACGCTGTAGAGGATGATAGAAGAAAAATTAAAGATTCATTTAACCAGATAAAGGAACGAAATTTAGAAATTGCACGGCATTTGTTATATACAGACAATATGCTTAAGTTGGAATACATAGAAAACAAAATCGACTTAATTCAAGACAACATAGCATCCGCCAGGTATAATACTATACATCCCGGTATTTTAACAGCAACAGAAATAGAAGCTTATGAAATAAATTTCTATAAGTTGAAATTAATCAGAGTAGGCATAATGTCTTACCAAAATGACTCAATAATTATTGCAATTAAAATTCCAAAAGACTATGTTATAACAGACCTGAATCTAATAACCCCATTACCATCAGAACACCACTTGGAAATATATGAAGGAAATGAATTTGTAGTAAAGATCAATAATAATACATACACATATGAAAAAGATGCTATCTTAAGAAATTTAAAATTCAGTAAAAATTGTATTTACAAAAACAAATGTGATTTAGTATTCAATAACAAAACCACAATTGAGCAAATAGACGATGAAACAATACTAATAAAAAATTCTGAGAAAATGAAAATTATAAATAATTGTGACAAAAGAAAACTAGAACTAAACGGAAATTATATGATACACTTTGCGAATTGTGAAATTCAAATAGAAGGCGAAATATTTTACAACCAAAAAGAAACTGTCCAAGAAAAGTTTTACTACCCTGTTAATAAATTAAATCAGTCTTATGACATAAAACCAACATTTGAAAAAATAATTGTTAAACATTTTGAAAATATAAAAGAAATTAAGGAATTGAAGTTTCACAAAAATATTTCATATGGATTAAACTTAATGATTATATTAGCTATTGTTACTGTAATTGTCATAGTAATTGTAAAGAAGAAAAAAGGAGTAACTGTAAAAATCACAAATAAAAGAATTCAGGAGAATTCTAAATCTGGCCTTGGTGGTGTTATAGCTGTCAGCAAGTTTGAAGTCAACGACCAACCAAACATCCAACAAAAACAGCCAGCAACAACTAGCATATTTTAAGTTAAGTTGCAATGTCATTAACTCGATATGTAATATGAGCTTGATTGTTTGCTCGATTGCTTGATTTGCTCGATCAGCAATGACAAACGTTCGAGCTTAGATTAAGTGAATGAAATAAAATCAGTGTTATTCCACCATCCAACTTGTCCGGATTCAACATTTTTTAAGGGAAGGCTCCCCTGGATTTGGGCAAAAATAAGCCAAAGTTTGTAATTTTTTTGTGGGATGATGAAAAGGCGTACAAACTTCCGGTTTTGACTATTAAATTCGTCTATTATTTAGGAGTTTAAAAAGTTAAAAAACTTGATGAAATTCAAAATGGCGGCTACAAAATGGCGATTTCCGTAGGCCTCTGCGCGCCAAACATCGCTCGAGAACTGTAATCCTGCAGCCTCTTGTAGTGGACTGAAATCAAAAAGCATTGTCATTACTTAAAGATAACAAAATTGTCTGTGCATTGAACCAGACTCAAAAAATTGAAACGAAAAATTCTTGCACAATGAATATTTGAAGAAAAAAGTTAAATTTTTTGCACCTTTTTTTAATTTCAACCACATTTAAAAATTAAAAATAAATAACTATTTATGCAAATTGTAGGTTCAAGGCATACAGAAAATCAAATACATTCGAGCAGTTTTTAGATGAAGAAAATCGGATCATTAGATCAAGTCCGGTGATTTCAGTTAGATTGGAAAAAATGGTTTCGAGATAAACGCGTTTGAAGCAAATTAGAGCAGTGGAGCGTCCCGTAGCGCGCGTGAGACAGGTGTGTTCTCCCATGAAAATACGCGTCGTATCAAAAAATCCTTTTACACACATATTCTACATATATGTAGCCTTCGTTTTATGCAAAAAAAAAACCATTTTTCGGTCCAAATCCAGGGGAGCCTTCCCTTAAGTCACGTACAGCGCGCGCGGTCAACATCGGCGCACGCGGTCAACTTGGTCGTTGGATTGACGGCAAACTATTTATAGTAGATGAGTGTTCGAGCACTCATTTTGTAGGTAATTTCAAGTACTTTAAAATGGTATCGAAGCAGTATGCGAAAAACCTACCGGTTTCACGGTATTCACGAAAAATGAAAACTATCCCTCACTTTTGACCTTTGACCGGCCGTTGCGATTCACCTAATCGACCTATGACCTCGATTTTATTATCATTAGATAGATAATTTTATTCCCCACAAATTTGATCCCTCGGACTTGTCGGTACGAGCAGTAGCACCGGAGATAAGGAGTTAAAACGAGCTCACCCCTAAATAAGCAGGGGGTAGTATCTTCCCCCACCCCCTCGAATACGAAAACTCAGTTTTAGACTCAGGACATGCCCCCGAACACACCCTCAAAATTTCAGCCATTAAGTATTTTTTTTTAGTAAATGTGATTTATTTGTCTCTATTTACTGTACTATAGTATCAGAAACCCACTTTAATGACAAAAGCTACGTCAGCATACCGGGGTACAAAATATTTTACACCAATCATCCTGACAACAGAGCACACGGCGGCACAGCAATCGTATTAAGACAAAGCATCATATGTAACGAAATGGAGAATTACAAAATGGACCACATACAAGCAACGACTATACAAATCAGTGATACACATGGATTATTGACTGTCTCAGCTGCCTACTGCCCACCAAAGCACAACAATAAAATGACACACTATATTGACTACTTAAAAACACTTGGTAATCGATTCATAGCTGGTGGTGACTATAATGCAAAAAAATATGCAATGGGGATCCAGATTGACGAACAGCAAAGGAAAAGCATTACTTGACGCCATAAGAGAAGTTAACTGCCAATTCATAAGTACAGAGGGAACCAAGCTACTGGCCATCTGACATCAAAAAGATACCCGACTTGCTGGACTTCTTCATAACAAAATCGATTAACCTGACCATGCTGACTATTAAATCCTGCCTTGAGCTCTCGTCTGACCACTCACCAATCATCTTGACAACGCAAGGATCACTTCAACAAAACTCCAACCGGACACCTTATAATCACCGAACAGACTGGGAATCATTTACACAACTCATGAAAACACACCTCAGCTCGAAGATCTCTCTGAAGACTGCAGATGAGATTGACACAGCCATAGCATTTTTCAACGACACAACTATTAACTCAATCAACAGAGCAACACCTTTGCTGACAACCAAAAAATCTGACTACTTCACCACTGACGCAATCAACAAGAAGATAAAACAAAAAAGGAAAATAAGGAAGAGATGGCAGACTACGAGATCACCGGATGACAGGCAGAATTTAAATAGAATAATAAAAGAGTTAAAAGAAATGCTCAAAAAGGAAAAAGATAAGAGGTTAAGCAAATTTCTAAACAGCATTGACGCCACGAAATCTAGTAATTACTCACTATGGAGAGCTACAAGAAAGATGGCCGGAGCTACTCTACATTCACCACCGAAAAGGACTAATAATGGACAATGGGCTCGAACCTCTTCAGAAAAAGCAGCTATCTTAGCCACACACTTTAAAAATACCTTCGATATTGACCATGTGAATGAGGAAGCGGTATTGACGCAGACAGGAACTAAATATGAAGAAAGGATTAAAAACATAACAGTAATCGAAATCAAGAAACTAATTAAGACGCTTAAAAACAACAAGTCTCCTGGGTATGACCTGATCTCTGGAACAATTAGTAAACATATGCCTGACGAAGCCGTGATCTATTTAAGAAACATCTTTAACGCTGCTATTAGACTTAAATACTTCCCAAGGACGTGGAAACTGGCCGAAATCATTGCAATACCCAAACCTGGTAAGGACGCAACGTACTCAGCTTCCTACAGACCAATCAGTTTGCTTCCGACTTTATCAAAAATGTTTGAAAAACTCCTTTTTGACCGCATTGAGCTCATAATGACAAAAATGAATCTGATTCCCCAACATCAGTTTGGATTTAGACGAAAATATTCTACAATTCAACAAGTCCATAGAGTTATTCACAAAATCAATGACGACTTCAACAAAAAACAAGTATGTGCGGCTGTATATCTTGACGTAGCTAAAGCCTTTGACAAAGTATGGCATCCGGGTCTACTGCACAAACTTCAATCATGGCTACCATATGACTATTACCTAATACTAAAAAGCTACATAGAAGATAGAAAATTGTATGTTAAATACAATAACGTATGCTCAGACATCCAACCAATGAACGCGGGAGTACCCCAAGGCAGTGTATTAGGACCAACGCTATACCTGCTGTACACAGCTGATTTACCCATTCCGACCTCAGAAAACAGCATGATTGCGACTTTTGCAGATGACACTGTATTGTTGGCATCACACATTGACGCAAAAATAGCAAAAAGGAACCTACAAACGGAAATGGATAAAACACTAGACTGGTTTAAAAAATGGAACATTCAAATCAACAGCGACAAAACCATTCAGGTTAACTACACAAACAGATAGCAGACAATTAAACCAATAAAAATTGGTAATACTGACGCACATACTGACTCAAAGGCGAAATATCTGGGATTTACAATTGACGCGAAACTAACATGGAAGGACCACATAATGAAGAAACGTAACGAAGTTAAAAATCGATTCCGACAACTCTACTGGCTCTTAGGACCGCAGTCGAACCTGTCACTGCACAACAAAGTACTAATATACAAAACGACGATTGTACTAATCTGGACGTATGGGATAGAAATCTGGGGCACTGCCTCCAAAACAAATTTAATAACTCTGCAAAGACTTCAATCCAAAATTCTTAGGACAATAACCAAAGCTCCATGGTATATACCTAACGACGACATCCACCGGGATTTGAACATCAGAACTGTTGACGAGGTAATCCAAAACGCAAGCAGAAGGCACATAAACCGGCTATTGACACACACAAATACGACGATGAGGAATCTCCCAGCACTAGAAGACGGTAGACGAAGGCTGAAACGCAAAACACCAACAGACCTGGCTAAATGAGGAGATAATAAATAAATAACTGACATTTACTTTATAGCAATGTAATCTAAATATTAAATAGTAACTATTCACTTTCTAAATGACCTTATAAGGCACTGGCCTTTACATGTCCATATTTCCCAATTCTTTGTAAAACTAATTACTTATTGTCGCAAAGACAGGCGTAATAAATTTGGAAGTTATAAAAAACAAAAAAAAAAATTCTTCACTGCTCTCCATTTTCTTTGTTTGCTCTTGAATCCTTCTCTGAGTGAGGTTTGGCTGATTGTCAGTTTTGAGAATTTTCCTGGTTACATGAATTGGTTAGTGGGTGGGTTTGCCTCCCGGCTTCTGCTACGCCCCTGTGTTGCTGCAGTCCATTAAATCGTTGCGCAATTTAATAAATTTGCAACAGCAACAACAACAAAAACAACCACACCGGGTACCGGGCACTGTGTGCGCTTATCAGCATTTTGCCAGACTTGTTGCGACTGACGAGTGGTTAGTTGATGTAGTTAGTGGCAGCAGCGACGAAATCAATAAACATCGAACAGCAAACAGAATGTAGAGCTGTGTTCAAAATATTAGGAGTGCATGTATTAAATATTTTCAAACACCAATTTTTTTTAATGTATCAACTTGTAAGTCACGTGTCTAACACTTCGTTCAATAATGTGTGTGACTAACTAATTAAAACACATTTTTTTGCCAAAATTTTATTCATCAACATAGTCCCCTTTTAGGGAGATACAATCATTCCAACGCTTTTCCAATCTTTCGATACCGCCTTTGTAGAACGATTTTTCTTTGCCTTCAAAATAGGCGTTAGTTTCGGCGATTACTTCATCATTTGAGCCAAATCTCTTACCACGGAGCATCTTTTTGAGGTCTACGAAGAGCCAGTAGTCGCTGGGGGCCAGATCTGGAGAATACGGGGGATGAGGAAGCAATTCGAAGCCCAATTCATGCATTTTTGTCATCGTTTTCATCGACTTGTGACACGGTGCATTGTCTTGGTGAAACAACACTTTTTTCTTCTTCATATGGGGCCGCTTAATCGCGATTTCTTCTTTCAAACGTTCCAACAACACTATATAATAGTCGCTATTGATTGTTTTCCCTTTCTCAAGATAGTCGATGATTATTATACCGTGCACATCCCAAAATACTGACGCCATAACCTTGCCAGCCGATGTTTGTGCCTTTGGACGCTTTCGGCGGCTTTCACCGGTTGCATGCCACTCAGCAGACTGCCGATTTGACTCTGGAGTGAAATGGTGGATCCATGTTTCATCCATTGTGATGTACCGACGCAAAAACTCCGACTTGTTGCCCGTAAACATGCCCAAACAGCTCTTTGAATCATCGATTCGTTGTTGTTTTTGCTCCGGTGTGAGCAAACGCGGCACCCATTGCGAAAACACCTTTTTCATAACCAAATGTTCGTGTATTATGGTGTGTACACTGCCTGCTGATATCTTTAGAATGTCAGCAATCTCCCCCACTTTCACTTTACGGTCGGACATAATGATTTTCAGTGTTTTTTCAACGTTTTCCGGAATAACAGCGTCATTTGGCCGTCCAGTAGATGGAATGTCATCGGTGTCTGTACGACCACGTTTGAATTCGGCATACCAATAACAAATGGTTCTTTTTGATGGAGCAGAGTCCGAATAATGTTTTTCAAGCCATTCCTGGCACCGAACAGTATTTTTTTCATTAAAAACAATGATAAATCAGCACACGGAATTGCTTTGAATTCATTTTTTTTGAAAACTCAAAAGTAGTGTCACTTAAAGCACTGTAACTTGTAAACTAATGGTCGGATTGACATGTAATTTTGACAGTAAGCCTAAAAAGGTTCACAATTTCGAAAAAATATTGATTTAATATTAGTGCCGCCATCTATGTGTCAGTCACACACATTATTGAACGAAGTGTTAAGCCACGTTCTAACGGGATTTTATAAAAACACACACTTGAGTTTGTTACATTTTTTGTGATCCCTACAAGACGTTCCTGACCGAAACTCCACTACGTTCATAACATTTTTTCAATTTACATTCGCATGAAATTTTGCCCATGAGACAAAATATTGCAGCAATTTGTCTTTCATTTAAACTGAAACAAACCATTTGACAACCATAGAAACATTAACCCATTCGAGACGACGATTTTTTTCGAACAAGGTCCCCATGAGCGAAATTTTTTTCTTCTTTGTATTGTTCATTTTAAATAAAAAAAACATGTTTACTATGAAAATCACCCACTTCGTAAGTGAATTCACATAAATAAGATCATTGCACACCGGATGTGCAGCTCGCTCCTCGGAAAATTTTTATTGCGAAGAGCGGATTGAGCACCATGTGTGCAATGTAAGGTAAAATGAAAATGCATCAATAAAAAATGTATAAACATTTATTTCAAAAATAGTTAGATGATATAAAATCGTTGTTTTGCTTTCAGTAATAAAGAACAAAATATAATGCAAAGAAAACTTTTAAAAAGTAGCAAAAAATTTAAAAAAATAAGTTGAATAATGAAAAAAATAACATAAACGATTTTTTGGTACACAGTAAAACCAATGCCAAATTTTGTTTTCCTGTACTTTACAGATTTCATTAGTTCCAGAAAAATCTTATTTCGACGACTAGTTTACTCAGAATAACTGATAATGGCACGGTTTTTAATTAATTACGGTAATTACGGTTATTGCACACACGGTGTGCAGGCTGTCTTATAGCCTCGGAAATCCATTGCACACGCGGTGTGCAATCGGTCTCGAATGGGTTAATTGCTTATACACGCATGTGTAAGAATGAGACAACAATAGAAGCACCTGCTGACAAGAACTCGCATCGGAGTTAATAAAATTGATCAAGAGCCGGCGGCTGCCGTAGCTACGTAGCTCAGCTGGCTAATGCGTGGGGCCGCATTGGGGGAGTCAAATGCGATGTGCGAACACATGTTCAATAAGGTGGGTCGCGAAAAAAAAATTTGTGTTGTCACCACCTAAAAATCAAATTCAGAGTGTTTAATGACTATTTGGAAAATATTGCGATTCTGAGGTAAGCCAATTGTGAGCGGTTTTGCTTCAAAAATACCTCTAATTATCATGTTTTTTGGGTGTAACTTTTTTGTTGTTGGACATTTTCGAATAATTTTTTTGTGCAATCCAAGAACTCCTGAAGGTTTATCTAACAAAAAAAAACCATAGTTAACCATGGTCTGCTGAATTGAAATCTCTATTTGGTTTTTCTTAGACTATTGTAGTTTGGCAATGCCTGAGACCGAAATTTTGCAAATTTCGCCATTTTTGGAGAGTTATAGTGCCAAGTATATTAGCTGGATTTTTCAGATTTTACATTTAATCGGTAACGTCAACATTGATTATTCCAAAGAGTAACATAAATTTTCTTAGGACTCTCTGGTTTTGCAATAAAAACGATAATAATAGATGTATGTTTTGCATGTTTGCAGATTTTATCATTTTTCATGCTGATTGCATACTTTTAGGGATAAATAAAATAAATTTTGTCGAAAAATACGTGTTTAGACCACTTTTCAAATTGAATTATTTTCTGAGATCGGAAGATATCGGAGGATATAATTACATTATCCGACAAAGGAGGAATGCTTGTTAAAATAAAAAAAAAATCCAGGAACATACTTTCACATACTTTTTAGATATTTTCCTCTAAGTTTTGCCAATTTTAAAATTTTTAATTTAGAAAAATATTTTGAATTAAAAGTGAAGTAAAAGCCTACGCTTTGCAAATTTTGAGAAAACATTAAAAGCGAAAATGTCCACATCATTTCTTATTCTATATTGAAAGTTTAAGCAACTTCTTGGTAACCATATATTTTTTTAATTTTTTTTACTCAATAGACTAAAAAACAGAAAATATGAGATTCAATTTTTTTGAGAAAAAAGTTTCAACTTTGAGCGGCTTTTGCACAGACACTAATGGCCAAACTCCATAAAGGCGTTCGGGGTTTGCCGTGTTATGGCGTTTCTCCCGTTATTCGCGTTGCAAATGGTCAAACTCCATAAAGCACGTTTCACGCGTCAGCTTCTTCTTCTTACGTCAGTTGATGCTAATTTTTAATTGGCAAACTGCTGATTGATTTCGTTGTGAATTGTAAAAAACAACGAAATGAAATTGCTATACGACGTTATAGACTTTATAGAATTTACTGATTTCATTTTAAACACATTAAATGCATATCGAACATGCAAAAAATAAAAAAAAAGATTCAGTTGAATTCAATTTGTAGCAATTTATTTCACAGGGATGAGCAAAATTCGATCGACAACGAATAAGCTATCGAATTTCCAATACAGCGAAGACTAAGTTTTGTCTGTCAAAGAATTATGCAAATTTTTAGGAATTTCTTCACATTTTATGTTAAAATATTGAATTTCAAATGTTTCTTAAATGTATTTAATAGCTTTCGTGTAAAATAAATGCATCCGACTTTTGCGATAACACAAGTTTGTTATCGGCATTACCATTCAACCACATAATGTATGACATCTTTAGGAGCTCTGTCAGCTGGTTGACGTCGTTTAACGAGAAACGCGAGAGAAAGTTGAAAATAGTTCAACTTTTGCCGCGTTTCGGGCGTAGTCATGGAGTTTGCTTCATACAAATACACTGATTCAACTTTTTCTCGAAACACGAGAAACGCCAAAAACCACGATACGCCTGAAACGCGCTTTATGGAGTTTGGCCATAATTGATTTTTTGGGGTTTTCTTAGTTTGAGTTATTTCTTTCAAATTTCTTTTGAATTTTGTCTATGGAACGAATCACTGTGCGTTGCTTCAAACACCGAAAAAAAAGAAAAACGGAAAGAAGGTAATAATTCGAATTACAATTTAATTTAACACGTTCACGCCGGCGCGGGCCACCGGTGGCCCGCACTAGATTGTCACATCGGGCGGCGTGTATCGCCGGTGGTACGCATTCAATTGTGCTATTAAACGCTGAAAAGAAAAATAATGAAAATTGAACGTATTTTCATTAAAAACATTTAATGAAAGCCAGATGAAGCACAGTATTAATTTCAGCGCCGACTCACAGCAAAGACAATGAAAATCGGCCCCGGTGTGAACGTGTTAAATAATATTATTTGAATATTTAAATAATTCTGTACTTTCAGCAACTTCAATATTGGGTCATAGCAAGTACCGAAGCGCAAGACCAAGGAAGCCGATGCCAATGATGCCGGCAATATGGAGTTGAGTTGAACCGCGCTAAGCAAACGCCTTCGATTGCGACAATATCCAAGCAGGAACCCAAATGAATTTTTAAAAATTCAATTTGTTTTATATTATTTCATTTAAATTAATTTTAAATAAATTCAGGCAGAAGTAAAAGCAAACGGTTTTTCCAAAAATTTCAATAAAAACCTGCATTTTTTCAATATTGAGTATTGGTCATGAATGACCGATTTATACATGATATTGTGACCGATATTTGCATCAGCATTTCAGTCAGAAATTTTGGCATATGACCGGTCAACTGACTGACATTCCCATCAGGAGTAGGTGAAATAGCTATATAAAACTAAATATTTGGGGGTTGGAATAGGTATGCGTTAGAGCAGAGCAAAAACACTTTGCACTGGAGCACGCGCTATACTTTCCTAAATACGTGAAAGGTATGTGTTAGAGTGAAACAAAAAATTACACGTACACGAGAGTTTCCATCAGTTTTTTTACACCGCCTGTACAAAAATGATAGAAATTATGTTCGGAGGGCTGACCGAAATTTCGGTCAGGCCTGACGGTCATATGACCGTCACTGTTCTTGTAGGGATGTGCGTATTGTTTTTACTGTTTTGAAGTTTTTAATATTAAAAGTATTTTAACCCTCGGATGGACTTTGTCGTCTGGCCAGACGAAATGGTTCAAACAAATAAAAAACTCACATATTCATCTCCCTTTTACAGTGTATTTGTGGGTAACTAAGTTAGTATATACAGGGTAGGCCATTTAAAGTGGAAGGCCATTCTTGTTTTTGAAAAAAAGAGGAAAAAAATGTTTTTTTTTTTGTTTTCATCTCGATATTCATTTATTTTGGTCCAAGGAGAAATTTTCTAGTTAGTTTTTGAAAATGATATCGCGTAAATGGCCACCATTAGCTTTGGCCGCGAAATGTGCCCTTTTTTCGGCATTTTCCATCACTTTTGCCAGTGTATCGGCCGATATGGCTCTTATTTCGCGGCGTATGTTGGCTCTGAGCTGAGCTAGTGTCCTTGGCTTGTTGGACCTTGGACTTCAAGTAGCCCCATAAAAAACAGTCTGGCGGCGTCAAATCGGGTGATCTCGGTGGCCACTCATAATCGCCGTTTGGTTTTCACAATCGAGAAGTTATTTTGAATGTAAAGCTGAACAATTTCAGCACGTTCTTTTGGAGTGTACTGTTCCATGGTATAAATTGTCTTGGAATGACGCTTCCAACGCGCTATGTCATTAGTCGATCTGACAGCTCTGTCAAAAGTTATAGGGTTACCAGATGCTTCCACTTTCAATGGCCTACCCTGTATGAACATAATTTGTATATATATATACTTACATATGTTGCCTACCATATTAACATAATTAACGTCATCTGTCATTGTGCTTTACCTTTGTCAGAAGCCTCGCCCAGTTTTCGTCTGGCCAGACGACAAAGTGCAAATGTGTAGTAACTATTTACTGCCCATCGGAGGGTTAAGAAGCCGGAAAGTTAGTATGAAAAAATATATTATTCACGTTTTCAAAGTGATTATACTTGCGGATAGTGACCGAAAATAAAAAGGCGGCGATGGTTGAGTTTGGGGCGTAGCGAGGACGTTTATTGCGTGCGATCGCTCTTGGTAGTTCGTAGCAACTAAATTTACAAATTTGGGCTTAGAGCTAAGGGAGTCGGAAAAGGGGAGAACAATTCATTTTGGAAAGGAGAAAAAGTGGGTAAAGGAAGAAGAGATAGAGTGATGTGATGTGTGTGCATGCGTGCGTGTGTGTGGGAGGGGAAGTGAGCCGCCGACGAAGAGAATCTAATTGATCTCTGAGTCTCAACATCGCGCCCCCCTTGCACGAGTGCAATCTTAAGTGCGCGGCCCAGCTGCTCCAGCGTTGAAATCGCTGTCTTCAGTAGCTGCTCCGTCGCGGCAGCTTGTCGGCCCTTGTTGGCCTTGTTGGTCTGCGCGGCCGCTTTCTTCGCCATCTTGCGCAGCGGCTGGCTCTGGCGACACCGACATGTGGCGCTAGGTGGTTGCGCCTGCGGGCGCCTGGTCGCGTTCTTTGGTTGGCGCCGCGTTGGTGGGGCCGGTTGTGGCACTACTTGGCGCCTGGCCGGAAGCGCCGGTGTTTGACGCCGCGTTGCTGGCGCCGGTTGGCGCGTCGCCTGGCGCTTTGTAGAGGGGGCCGGACACCGCCGAGCTGTGTCGAGGCGCTGATGATCCGGCATGGCCCGGTGCAGCAAGGTGTGGTGCCCCAACCCACACTTGTGGCAGCTCTGCGTGGAAGAGCACTCGCCCGTTGTATGTGAGCGGGCGAAGCAGTTGACGCAGTAAAGATTGGAGCGTGCCGCGTCCAGCCGCTCCGCCGGCGCCATCTTCCGGAACGTCTGGCAGTACCGCAGGGCATGGTGACGGTCGCATACCAGACACTTCCGGTACGCCTTCTTCGTGGACTCGGTGTCTGAAAGATAGAGGAACCATTAATGCCATATTGCCGGTGATGTTGAGTGAGGAGGGGGAATGAAATTTCTTTCTGCGGTCATGTGGGGGGTAACACGCAGAGTTTAACAACTGGTCTTGTCAAAATTCCATTCTGGGTTTTGACGTCAGCGACTCGGATGTGATTATCCGCCCCCCGATACAGTTTAACGATGCGCCCGAGGCGCAACTCATGAGGAGGAAGGAGCTCGTCTTTGATGACGACGAGCTGGCCTTCAGAGACTTCCGTCTGGTGGTATTTCCATTGCTGTCGCTTATGGAGTTCTTTAAGATACTCCTCCCGCCATCGTCTACTGAATTGGTGATGAAGCACCTTCAGCTTTTGCCAGCGATTGGCGAGTGATAGACCCTCCGCGTTGGGTTCAGGGGGTGCCAGCAACGGGGCTCCGCGGAGAAAGTGACCTGGAGTCAAGGCCTGAAGATCGGCGGGGTCTTGCGACATTGGGGAAAGCGGCCGCGAATTGAGGACCGCTTCAATGCGAATGAGAAGGGTTGAAAATTCCTCGGAAGTAAACTTATGAGTGCCGGCGACTTTGGTCAAGTGAATTTTGAAGCTCTTCACTCCGGCTTCCCAAAGACCGCCCATTTGGGGAGCCCTGGGGGAATAAACTGCCACTCGAGACCATGAGTGACATATTTATTTGCGATGTCGACTGACGTTTCTTTCAGAAATCGCACGAGATCTTTACTTATGGCACGTTGTGCACCAATAAATGTTCTGCCGTTGTCTGACATTATTTTGCTGGGAAAGCCTCGTCGGACGACGAATCTTGCGAAAGCAGCTCGAAATGCATCAGTGGTGAGATCTGAGCAGAGTTCGAGGTGAATCGCCTTAGTGGAGAAGCAGACGAAGACGCAGACATAGGCGCAGACACGACGGAGAGTGGATGATTTTACTTGAATGGGGCCAGCAAAATCGACTCCGGTGATGGAGAATGGTAACGAAAATGTGCATCTCTCGGGAAGAAGAGCGGCCATAATTTGAGACCGTACGCGCTGCTTATAAATGGTGCAGGTCTTGCATTGAAAAATGCATTTCTTGACCTTTATTTTCAGCCGGGGAATATAATATTCTTGCTGAACCATACGGACCATTAACTGTTTCTCTGCATGCAAGAGGATGCTATGCAGAAAGTCCAAGTATAACGTGCAGAGACGAGAGTTATCGGGAATGATAATTGGGTGTCCCTTATTATAAGTAAGACCTGAATGCGCGAGGCGCCGATTGACCCTAATAAGCCCTTCTTTATCCATGAAAGGATTTAGAGTGAGTAAGGAGCTTTTTCGAGAGATAACTTTAGAGGAAGAGAGCGCAGCATGTTCATCGGGAAAGTGATGGCATTGCGCGAGAGAGGTTATACGTGTTTTCACGCTCTTTATTTCAAGGTAAGTTAACGCACCAATTGAGATGGGGGCTTTGCGAGCCCTGTCGATGAATCGGAACATGTAACCGAGAATTCTGAGGGCTTGCGAGAACTTCGAAAACCTATTAAGTACATCCTCGACTTCAAGCGTGTGGAGGCTTTCGATTTTCCGCTTTTCTGGAGCCTGCGTCTGACGAGGCGCTGCTTTGGGCCATGACTGGGGATCGTCTCGGAGCGAACTGGGGCCGTGCCACCATAATGTGTTTGCAATCATGTCTTGCGGTTTGCACCCGCGTGTACCGAGATCTGCGGGGTTGTCAGAACTGGAAACATGACGCCAAGCTGCGTTGCTCACATTATGAAGAATTTGAGTGGTGCGGTTTGCTACATACGTTTTCCAAGTATGGGGTGGTTTCTCGAGTCATGCGAGTGCGATGGACGAGTCAGACCAGAGTGTTAGGTTGTAAGTCTGGAAACCAAGGTGTGTTCGTACTTGCTTCACCAACTTGGATAATAGCAGGGCGCCGCACAATTCTAGGCGTGGCAAGCTTATCGTCTGCAGAGGAGCGACTTTGCTTTTGGCTGCCAAGAGATGCGACGAAGCGCTTGCATGGTCGGCATGGGTTCGTACATATATGCATGCACAATATGCCTTTTCAGAGGCGTCGCAGAATCCATGAAGTTGGATTTGAACGCTTGGGGAGAATTGAACCCAGCGCGGAATTTTGATTTTGTCGATGGATGATAGATTTTCGATGAATGCGTTCCACTTGTGAAGTGATTGTGGTTTTACGCACTCATCCCAGTCTGTTCCTTCCAACCAGAGTTGTTGGAGAAGCAGTTTTGCTTGAATCATAATGGGCGAAAGCCACCCTGCCGGGTCAAAAAGTTTTGCGACAGCTGAGAGGATCTGTCTCTTGGTGACCGACATTGAATTGGAGATTGGGTCGAAGGTGTACGAGAAGGAATCTGAAAGCGCATTCCAGCGAATTCCAAGAGTTTTCGTTAAACTTGTGGTTTGGAATCGCAAAAAATCGGAATCTAACAGATTTTCGGGGGGGATTTTCTCGAGGAGTTTCGAGTTGTTAGCAGTGATCTTTTTGAGGGGAACCCTGCGGAATTGACAGTTTTTACGAGCTGATCTAAGGAGTTGATAGCCGTGTCAAGATCGTGACTGCCTGAAAGTATGTCGTCAACATATGTTTCGTCGAGTATGATTTGAGCGGCAAGGGGCCATTTATCTTTCGAATCATATGCTAACTGTTGAAGTGTACGGATGGCCAAGTACGGAGCACAGTTCACACCAAATGTGACTGTTTTGAGTTTAAAATCTTCCACCGGTTTATGTGGACACCGACGGAAGAGAATTCGTTGGAAATCTTGGTCATCTTTGTGTACGAGAATTTGGCGGTATATTTTTTCAATGTCGCCGTTGAAAACGAACTTGTAGAGACGCCATCGTAAGAGTAACAGCATAAGATCGTTTTGGAGAGTTGGGCCGATGTGAAGTACATCATTTAATGAGCATCCAGAGCTTGATGCTTTTGAGGCGTTGAAAACTACTCGTACTTTAGTAGTCTTCTTTTCTGGGCGAATAACCGCATGGTGGGGTAGGTAAAATGAAAAATATTTACCGTCATTTATAATCTCACAAGAGGATGTGGATTCCATGTGGCCGAGAGTGAGATACTCGTTTAATACATCTGAGTATGTTGTTTTGAGATCCCCTTTTTTCTCCGGCTCGAAGGACCAATGATTATACTTGCGGATAGTGACCGAAAATAAAAAGGCGGCGATGGTTGAGTTTGGGGCGTAGCGAGGACGTTTATTGCGTGCGATCGCTCTTGGTAGTTCGTAGCAACTAAATTTACAAATTTGGGCTTAGAGCTAAGGATTCGATTCGATTCCTGGCTTGGGCTGGAAAAAACACTCATTTACTCGCTATCCACATGAAGGAAATGAGAATTACAAGAATCGCACAAGTGCGCTCTTGGCAGGCAATGGCAAAACCTCCAAGTGTGAAAGAAAAAACTGCCAATCGCCGTTCGGATTCGGCGTTAAACTGTAGGTCCCCTCCCTCCCTTTCCCCATCCGTTTGAAATGTGTGTTGTATCACATGTTGGAAAAAACAGTGTTGCATACACATTTTCAAAACGGATGGAATTTGTGGTATCACAACGGACCCATAGGCCTAAGTGTGTCTCATACAGAGGCAGCCACTTAACCAACCAACCATCTCTGCACGTTGCATCGCTGCATTTTGTACCCATTACGCAGCAATCGTAGCTTTTTTCCATACTTTGCGAAGCGATCAGCCAAACACGTGAACAGAAGTTGTATTTTTTACAGGTGAGTTAGGAGGCAGATTTTTGTGAAGTTCTACAGCCACTACGTTTCGCCACATTTTCCACCTCCGGAAAATTCACGATTTTTGGAGTCTGGTAACTCTAGCTAGATGGCGAAATTCTTGAGTGACCTTCACTAGGTTGAGGTAGTTCCATCTTTACCCTAACTATTCCTGGTTAGGGTAATGATGGTTTTGAAAGATCTCAAACATTGACTTTTTTATGATTTAAAAAAAAATAAATTTTCATGGGTAAACTTTTACCCATTAGGCAGCAATGGGTTAATACTTAAGGAAAAGGGCTGGGTTGTGAACCATTAGCGTTTTTTCTTTACCTAATTGACATATCGCCAATCTTCCAATTGTAAAGTTTGTCTTTTGATATGACTCTGCTTTTGTGGTTACACCGAAGTACAAACACGTATTGCTTGTGGCAGCTACAGACATCGTGTTTGAAAATCTACTGCGAAAACGTTTTTGCTTTTTTAAAGTGCTATCCAAGTCTGACTGAATTCATTGCAAAAAGGTAAGTGTAATACCAAAAAGGATAGAACATAAAGAGTGTGCATCACGTACAAGCAAAATCTTCAAGATAGGGGGGGGGGGGGTAAGCAACAAGAGGGAATACTTGAAATGAGAGCGCAATGCTCTGAGCGCAAATCATAGCAACACGAACGCCGCGTCTGTGCTCACCCGTGCATTCTCGCACGAAGAGGAGGAAGGCGATGTGATGTTTTTGTTGTTGTTGCTCTGGCGAAAAGCTGAAATTGTAAAACGATTTTTATATTTTCTGGCTGGCTTTTGTTCTTCTTCTATAAGTCTGCACGGCGTCGCATATTGCTCCTGAACTCGCTGCCGCCTGTAGCGTGCGCAAAATCATAGAACAGAAAATAAAATATGGCTGGCTTGGCGACCTATATGATCTCTGCAGGCAATTAAAAAATATATAATAAGTAGGGATCGGAATTATATGCAAGTGCATATTTTTTTGGAGCTTCCGATTTGAACGGGACCAAGACAGAAACTATTTTATTTGAAAAATATTGTTACGAAAATTACTTCCCGGGTTCGTTTGGATTGGTTTTGAAAATAAAACAACTTCAGGTATCCAGCGCAACGTAGTCAAAACTAACAATCGCTTTATTTACAAATTTGCACTTGTTCTACTTTACACTACTACTATTGCATGTTTCCCCATTGCTTGCTCAACACAGACTCGACCCCTTGCGCTGCCACTGCTGCGTTTATACCAATTTTCTTATCGCGCCGAATATTAAGAATCGGCTAACATATGCACTGCATATTTGCATATTGAAACGATGAGACACTCTGTGCTGTGCTATGCATGAATGCTTTTCCAAGAATACTTTTAGGCATGCACTTCAGAGTACGGCAAACTTGCTATAATTCACTTGCTATAATATGGCGAGAATGATTCGCGAAAGGTGATGAGCTGTGCTAGAACAATCGAGAAAGAAAGTACAACTGGAATGTGCAAGAAACTTCGGCGCGATAAGAAAACTAGTATAAAAGCAGCAGTGTGCAGCGCAAGGGGTCGAGTCTATGTTGAGCAAGCAAAGGAGAAACATGCAATAGCAGTAGTAAAGTAGTAACAAGTGTAAATTTGTAAATAAAGCGATTGTTGGTTTTTTGATTGCGTTCGCGCTGAATAATTGATGTGGTTTTATTTTCATGCACAATCCAAAACGAACTTTGATTTTCGTAACAATATGTTGGCATATTTTTGCATAGGTTTTTCATATAAATCCTAATAATAAGTAATCAACAAAGACAATAAATAAAAAGGGAATTGGAAAGAAAGGAAGACTTTTTATTAGCCCGTAATAAATTTCCATCCCGCTCCTTGGAACATTTTTTACGGCCCACATATACTGCTTGCTTAAAAGAACTAAAAAAAGAAAATCTAATATTGTAAATTAATGGTCACATCATTCGCCATGGAACCATTCAGGTGTAGAATATTTATACTATTCATATATATTTAGGGTTTCGATTCTGTTTTACGATCCAATATTTGTTTATGTTGGAATATGATTGGAAGTGTCGTTATTTTAAAAGTTTCCAAAATGGTATCGTGGTTGGACTGTGAACCACTGTGGGGGCTGGGTTATGAACCACCGGTTTTTCGTATTAGATTTGTATAAGCACAGTCATATATCGTCGGATATCTATCTATACTATTATATAAAAACAAGTGTAACGTTTTTTGAGCCACAATCAGGCAAAACCCACTGAGCCAATTTAGATGAAATAAGCACTAAACATTCGGTAAATCAGTAGGTATTAATAATATGATTCCATGTTTCATTGATGTTAACATAGGATATATAAGATTGACCACGACAATCTGACATGCCTTTTCGCCACGCCCACTATAATAACAAATCAGCCATGGTATATTTGTCATAGCAATATGGGTATCCAACGATTCAGCGTGTCATTGCGGCAAACATAGGCAATAATATAATCGGCCACACCCACTTCCCGAGCACACTAAGCTAACAAAACAAAGGTACGGTATATGTCTGAAAATAAATGTTGATGTAAAATGATTATGTGTTTCACACCGGTAAGCATAAGCTATATAAGGTTGACCACGCCCACCTTTTGCGCTTTCCTGCAATGCCCATTATGATGACAGAAATTAACTGTGACATTGCAGCAAATATCTATATGTTGTATATAAAAATTAATGTATGTTTTTTTGTTGGTCCCACGACACTAAAACTCAAAAACTAGACAGCCGATTAGTTGAATTTTTCACGGAATGCTCGTACTGAGTAAGTCTCTCTTTGATGGGTTGCCGGTTTAACTTTGGAACTATAGCGTTCTCATCAATGACACTCAGTACAAACGTACGATTTAGTTGTGTTTTTCGATATGGGGAATGGGTTGGGTTTTTGACAAGGGGGCGTGGCACCACCCATACATTTTAAATTTTCTATATGGAATACCTTCGGAATGAGATATCGGGCAGCATTAAAATGGTACGGGGCCACCGTTTAGATGTGCCGTTTCACTGGTAAAACTTTGTGAGCGTTGGACAAGGGGCGTGAAACTACAGAGCACATATCAAAGATTTACGATTTAGATGTGCCCTCCGACATGGGGAATGGGTTGGGTACTGGACGAGGGGAATGGCACCGCCCATAGAACCCACATTTTTAATGCGAAATAGCTTGAATGCTGAAAGATTTTTAACTTATGCCACTTAACTTATGCTTACTTAGACGATTTTTCGTGGTTAAATAGAGGAAATGTCGCAAGAGGAAAGTTATTTATCTGTTATTACTTTGGAATGTAAAATGTGGATTGCAAGACTTAAAACAAGCTCCCTTTACTGTCATTCTGAGGACAGTATTTAGGAACCATATCAAGAAAGCTCTGAAGATGAATATGTTTTAGGTTCTGAAGACTGTTCGTCTAGCACCTCTAATTTAGGTAGTACGATGGAACTATCTGATACCGGAAATAGTAAGGGTAAAAAAAGAGGGTGAAAACCATGCGATTGGGGGGCTCAGAAGGCAAAATTGTTGAGAAATTCTGGGAAATCATATGTATCGCAAGCAAAATCAAGGAAGAAATGTGAAGAAAGAAAACTGAGACAACCTTGCGAAGTAACATGCCGATTGCGATGTACTGAAAAAATAAGTAAAGCTAACCGGCTAAAAATATTTGATAATTTTTGGAGCATTGGTGATTTGCAACATGAATGAAAGAATACAAGATTACGACATCCGAGTGCTGACGTCATGCGTGCTCATTGCTAGAGTTACCACCCCCACCTTCAAAAAATGTTTGTTCTAAACGTAGTCAATTATCGTAATATACGGCCAACTAAATCTGTTCTGATACCAAATTGTTTGATAAGTATCTTAATCTATGCAAATACTTTGAAGGAAAGTCCAATTTCACACAAACAAGAACTTTTTGCACCTAGTTTGAATTTCAAAATAAAAAAGAAACTACTTTTAATTTCAAAAATGTCACTCGGCAGCTCTATTTATAAACAATTTGAAACAGGAAAATTTGATTAACCCACGTTTTCGTTTGAATTTTTCGCGAGTTTTATTTAATATGATTATTTTAACCCCCCCATTACTATCGTCAGGGTGGAATCCACCCTGTGAGTTCAATTTCTCAGTAAAATATAGATTTTTTAATCAAAACCAGCATAAAGTTATAATGTAATCCACATTTGCATATTTCGGAAGGTTTTAGAGTACATTGCAGTTGCATAAATAAAGCTGATGCTTTTATACCATTTTTTTTTTTAAAGTCACTGGGTGTGTTACACCCTACGATAGTAGTGGCGTTATAAAATTGCTGGATGCTTAACACCCATTATTAATAATTAAGTTTTATTTTTTATAATATTCGTTTACATATTTGTATTCACTTTTTGGCGACAATTTGATTAAATAACGTATAGACCATTTTTTTTAATTTAATTGACTGGCACGACAGCCCGCTTACGCGAGACTAAGGCCTAGCTTCCCGCAACCACCCGTGTTGTGCGTGTGAATTTGTACGCGGGTGGAAGGGACCTACAGTTTTATGCCGGTTCCGAACGGCAGGTTGGGAGCTTTTTCATAGGCAATTTTTACTCTCAGAGGTTTGCCATTTCCAGCTGAGAGGACAGCCACCGAAAGAGAAAACGAGTTTCCCGTTATTTTTTTTTAGATGTTACTACATGCAGAATTCGAACTTGCGTCGCTCTGCATTCGAATCGCTTGGACCGCGCACTAACCAACTGAGCCACGGCGGCTGCGGTATAGACCATTTACTTAGTAGAAAATCCTTAAAAATTCTCTAGGATAAGTTAAAAAATTTTTATAACATTAAATTTTTTATATCTTAAACTAATAAAGTTCACGAAATTCAAGGATGTAGTAGTGTACATATTAGTCTTTAAGATATATTTATCAAATTTTTTTCCAATAGTTTTTGGAAATTTCCAAGGATATTCAAGGACAAAGTTTTAAAAGGACATTTTTAATACCTCTTCGTCCTTTTGCACCAAAACATTAAATTTTATAATGTTCTAAGGATTTTTCTGTTTCATTTGATACCCATATTGTTATTCTACAATGTGCCCAATTTTTGAAATAATTCCTTGAAATAAACATATCCTTGAAATTTCAAAGTCCCTTAAAAATAAAATCCTGACGTCAGAGAGAAAAACTAAAAACGCAGTTTTACTACATTTGACCCCTAGTTTCACAAATATATAGATTTTTTCGTGTATTTGGAAATTTTTTGATTTTTGTCGCACGGTGTAACCTTAAAAAGTAGCAGGTATATTGTTGATTTTCGTTTGAGTTATTACGCAAAATTTTACCTCGGTCCGAAAAAAAATTATTAAATGAATATTTATTACTTATTTTATTAGCTTTCTAAATCAATAAGCCCAAGAAACATATCTTGAATATTATGCAAGTTGTGGCAATTTTTCCAATGCAACTTTTTATTTCATCTGTCTTTTTCTTTTAAATGAAGTGTACATACATACATACATTTGGAAGGAAGGGAGCGGACATACAAGGCAAAGTCTCTGATTGCGTTCAACCTGGCGAACGCCAGAACGATCCTTGTCCCTGTCCAATCCAAGCTGATGCACAGCCTCCGCGCGGCCCTTCTGGATAGCTATTTGGCATCCGCTGAATAGTGAACTAATGTGTGCAGCGAGTCCTATCCCCAGGACTTAAAATTTGGGTTGTGCGCAGGGTTTGGTGCCCGCCACGGAAAACCAAATACCAATGAAAGCCAAACAGCAAGCCTCGGAAGGAACCCACAATGTTGACGACCACAGCAAACGATTCAAGGACCATGATTTGAGGATATGCACCTGGAATGTCCGGACCCTCTATAGGGAAGGTGCCTCTATCCAACTGGCGGAAGCCCTCACGAAATGTAAGGCTGACATCACCGCCATCCAGGAAATGCGATGGACAGGACAAGGTTGCTCCAAGCGAGCAGACTGCGATATCTACTACAGCTGCCATGCGGAGAAGCGCGAATTTGGCTGCGGATTTGTGGTCAGCAAGAGACTTCGCCACCACGTCTCTCGGTTCACTCCGGTGAACGAACGGCTGGCTTCGATCCGCATCAAAGCTAAATACTTTAGCATCAGCCTAATTTGCGCGCACGCCCCGACGGAAGAGAAGGACGATGCGACCAAGGATGCCTTCTATGCGAAGCTCGAGGACGTCTACGACAGGTGCCCGGCCCATGACGTCAAAATTGTCCTCGGGGACTTCAACGCAAAAGTCGGGCGAGAAGGCATCTTTGGCCCCACAGTCGGGCAGTTCAGCCTCCATGGGACCACTTCGAACAACGGTCTGAGGCTGATCGATTTCGCCGCGGCACGAAACATGGTAGTTAGTAGCACCAGATTCCAGCACCTCGATATCCACAAGGCCACCTGGTTATCCCCCGATCAATCCACCCGCAACCAGATTGATCACATTGTGATTGATGGAAGGCATGCTTCTAGCATTCTAGATGTGCGCACGTTCCGAGGACCCAACATCGACTCGGACCACTACCTTGTTGCAGCCAAGGTACGCATGCGTCTTTGCGCAGCGAAGACCGCACAACCTAGTTTGCGAAGAAAGCTGGACATCAGTAAGCTGCGATCACAAGGGGTAGCCGAAGTCTACTCCGCTCAACTCTCCAACCAGCTCGGTCGCTCCCCTCTCCACCTGATGACATCGGCGGATTATGGGCTCACTTATCCCACTCTATGCGCGCCGCCGCAGAAAATGTCCTTGGTTTTCGACGCCCACCACCAAAAAACCAATGGTACGATGAAGAGTGTCGCGCAGCCACTGCAGTGAAGAATGCTGCATACAAGAAGACCCTGCAGTCGGCCGCTACGCGAGCCATGACAGAAAAATACCGGGAGGAGAGGAAGAAAGAGAGGTGCCTTTTTAGACGCAAGAAACGGGAGCAAGAAAGGCGCGAGCGTGAGGAAATCGAGGAGTGCAGGAGCAGGAATGACGCCCGAAAATTCTTCCAAAAAGTTAAGCGTCTCACGGAAGGATTTAAGCCTGGGGCATCTTCTTGCAGAGACGAAAACGGGGATCTGGTTACGGATGCGCAGGGTGTGCTGAGGTTGTGGAAGGAGCACTTCACCAAGCTGCTCGCAGGCGACGAAAGGAACAATACCGCCAGTGGTGAAGATGTCCAGATGGCACCAATCGACGACGACGGTGTGGATGTGCCACCGCCCAGCCATGACGAGGTCCGGGTCGCTATCCAGCGACTCAAGAACAACAAAGCTGCAGGGCCGGATGGGCTACCAGCTGAATTGTTCAAGGCCGGCGGCGGTGAGCTGATTGGGTGCATGCATCAGCTCATTTGCAAAATATGGCTGGAGGAACGAATGCCCAACGATTGGAACCTAAGTGCCCTTTGTCCTGTGCTGAAGAAAGGCGACCCAACAATATGCGCCAACTACAGGGGTATCAGCCTACTTCCCATTGCATACAAGGTCCTGACGAGCGTATTATGTGAAAGACTAAAGCCACTCGCCAAGGCGCTGATTGGACCTTATCAGTGCGGCTTTAGACCTGGTAAGCCCACCATCGACCAGATATTCACTCTACGCCAAATCCTGGAGAAGACCCATGAGAACCAAATCGATACACACCATCTCTTCATCGATTACAAGGCAGCATTCGATAGCCCGATAAGGGATGGCCTATATGCCGCATTGTCTGAACTTGGTATCCCTGCAAAGCTCGTTAGACTTTGCAGAGCGACGTTGAGCAATACGCGCAGCTCTGTCAAGGTTGGAAGTGACCTCTCCGACCCCTTTGATACCGTTCGAGGTTTCAGACAGAGCGATCCTTTGTCCTGCGACCTCTTCAACTTCACCATGGAGAGTGTTCTGCGCAAGGCCGGTGTACATCGTAATGGCACAATTTTCAACAAAAGTGTCCAGCTCCTTGCTTACGCTGATGATATTGATGTCATCGGACGTAACAAGCGAGATGTCACCGCTGCCTTTGCGGCTATCGAAAGAGAATCTGCCAAAATGGGTCTGGTGGTAAATGAGGGTAAGACGAAGTATATGCTGTCTACACGCAGGGACTCGCAGCGGCTAGGGTCTCACGTCGAGGCCGACAGGTATGCTTTTGAAGTTGTCAAGGAATTCGTCTACCTTGGCACCGCCATCAACAGCAGCAATGATGTCAGTCTGGAGATAAAGCGAAGGATAACTCTTGCCAACAGGTGCTACTACGGTCTCGGTAGGCAATTGAGAAGTAGAGACCTCTCTCGACCGACAAAACTTTCACTCTATAGGACGCTTATCTTGCCCGTGCTCCTCTATGGCGCTGAAGCATGGACAATGACACGAAACGACATAGCGCTTCGGCCCTGTTCGGGTTGGTGACGACTATCGCATACGAACCAATAACGAGCTGTATGAGCTGTATAAGGACATGGACGTAGCGCAGCGAATTAACATCCAGCGGCTACGCTGGCTCGGTCATGTCTGCCGCATGGACGACGAAGCTCCGGCGAAAAAGGTATTCGATGCGATGGTTGGAGGTCGACGGCGAAGAGGGAGGCCGTGTCTCCGGTGGAAGGACCAAGTGGAAGAGGCCCTGGTATCTCTTGGTGTGACCAACTGGAGAAGGCGCGCGCGAAGCAGAGGCGCCTGGAGAGAAGTTTTGCGGCAGGCCGTAACCCGATAACGGGTTGTTATGGCCAGTTAAGTAAGTAAGTTAAGAAGTGTACATAAACAAATGTTTTTATTCAAAAAAATGAATTAACAAAATTATGCAATTAATTTTTTCTTTTAAATGTTTTGATGCTCTGATTATGAAAAAATTTGGTTTTTGTTTATTTTACCTCAATGGATAAGTAAAACGGATAATCAAAAGTTGTGGGTGGATTACACCCTTGGTTAGTAATGGCGTTATGAAATAGACGATAGTAATGGAGGGTTAAACTCAAAAAGTGATTTTCGCCCAAAAAACGTAAGTATTGAAGTGCATTTCCTGCAAAAATTTGATGTGAAAACGTGTTTTTTTTTCAAAATAGAAAATACAAATTTCTGTCAGAACGCGTTGTGCAGTGGGCAAATGTTCGCAAAACAAAAGGAACTTTAATGAGTATCTCTTATTTTGAAATAGATTGAAGAAGTATTAATAAACGCATATTTTCTAGGAGTCAGTCGCCATGCTCAGCGATTTGAGCACGCGACGTCCAGCGGGTCTCAGCGGACACGGCTGCTTCAAAGCTTTTCTCTACCGCTTTGAATACGAGTCGGATCTCCGAACTCTATAGCCTTAACACCCTAGAGGAAGCGGAACATGCCTTTGCATGACCCAGCTTTGAGGGTCAGCGAGGTTATGCACAGCGACAAAGTTGAGGTTATGCACAAACTCCGCACCCTCGAGCAAGCCAGGCAAAGACGCGAGCAGCGTCAGGTGCAGATGTAACCTGAGAAATGAAATGGTTTCAGTGTGGTTAAAGGCCCACACTGACGGGGTTTTGGCTTTTGATGCTTTCCATTTTTAAAACAAAAAATAAAGAGCCAAAGGAGTTGCAGTTGAAACCCTTGCGAGCACAAATGCGCCTACAGCGCCAACCACCACTAACACAATAACGCGTGCACAGCAGCAGTAGCAACACGAGCAACAACAGTTAGAGGAGGGGTGGAGGAGGGAGTTGAAGTGAGGGGTGAAGTACTGGCCAGTGGTCACCCTACCGGCGAAGAATGCGCGCGCCATCATTGCAATAGTGCTGTTCCCACCATCTTCGATTGGCGGTGGAAACTACGGAATGCAACCCGGTTTAAATAAAACGCGCACTCGTTGGGAAAAAGCCATCAGCTCAAAAAACCCAATTTATTTTCCGTACTACATGCACACGCACATCTTGCACCGATTAAAAACTTGCACCAAAAATGGACGTCTCGTCCGCTTCACGCTCACTGCACGACTGACTACTTCGGCCAGAGACGATCGTCCCTGTGCGAACAAGTCAATCGCACAGGAGATCGTCCCTGTACGAAACAGTGCCAGCGAAAACCAACGGTTTTCATTAAATACAATCAGCTTGCATTAGCAATTAATAACAAACAATTAACAATCAACTTAATTCTAATCTTAGCACTCTAGTCACTCCGGCTCCACATTGGCAGGCTCCACCGGCAATATGCATAGCTTCTGCACGGGTCTGGTCAATCTGCTTGTCTGGGTCTCAATCTCCACGGATCGTACGAGCTTGTCATTGCTCAGAATTAACTTGCACACTCTGCCTAGCGCCCACTGCGCTGGCGGAAAGTTCTCTGCCTTGATGAGAACTAGCTGGCCCACTCTCAAATTCTCTCTCTCTCTGCGCCATTTCTTGCGCTCCTGCAAACTATTCAAATAATCAACTTGCCATCTAGCCCAAAAATGCTTTATTATAGGCTATTTTATGTGACCGCAATCAGAATGTGGAATTCATTGCCAATTAACGTCAAAACTGAATCCAATAGCCACAACTTTAAGCATCTTCTTTTCCAGCATTTCTCCTAAGTATCTATCCGCCTTAATCTTCTTATCCTATCCTTTCCTTTAATCCTATCCTTTTTAACATAATTTATATTTAATTTTATTTATTATCATTGCTATTTCTTTGTTTTAATGTATTTTGTATTTTGTTTTTGTAGCATTTAAAAGTTAAAACTTGTATGCTGAAATAAATAAATAAATAAATAAATTTCATGAAATTTCACATAGTCTGGCGCTCTTTCCAAAGCTTAATGCCCTCCGTGTTTGGTTGCTCGTCCAATGCAAAGGGAGGTGGCAGTACCAGCGGCTCTCCAATAAGAAAATGCCCCGGTGTCAATGCTTGCACATCCGTCGGATCGTCTGATATCGGATACAACGGCCGCGAATTCAGAATCGCTTCTACTTGCACCAATAACGTCGCAAGCTGGTCCTGTGCCAGCGTTCTCTGGCCCACGACTCTCGTTAAATGATACTTCATGGACTTCACAGCTGCTTCGTAAATTCCACCTTGATGTGGGGCAGCTGGAATCATAAAGTGCCATTCTGTACCTTTCATACTCAAATGTTCTAGCACCTCTTCCTCCCTCCAATAGTCAATTGCTCTCTTGATCATCCTATCTGCACCAACAAACGTCGTCGCGTTATCACTGTACATGCGCTCACATCTTCCACGTCTTCCGGTAAATCTATCATAGCACGCAATGAATGATTGAGTAGTTAGATCTAGCACCATATCAATATGAATAGCCCGGGTCTTCAGGCACACAAATATCGCGATCCAGCATTTGCTTTTCGCTACGTAATCATCTCGCACCATCAAATGGACATTGAATGGCCCAGCATAGTCTAAACCAGAATGTAAAAAAGGCTTGCCCACTTGCACTCGATCGGTTGGTAAATTTGCCATCAACTGTTGCTGCAGCTTGTAGCTGTAACGCACGCACACCACACATTTGTGTAAAAATCTTCTGAGCTCATCCCTTATCCGAGGAATCCAATATTTCTGCCGAATATACTGGGTCATAACTTGCACTGCTCCATGTTTGGTTTGTCTATGCGCATAGTCAATTATCAAATATGCTATCCTTGAACCCTTCGCAATGATAACCTGATGCCTTATTTCATATTCTTTTTCTGCATTTATTAACCTGCCCCCGACTCTTATCAATCCATTGGCTCTAGCTTACTTCGTTCTGGCAACCGATTTTCTTTCCGTATCATCACTAGCTCTTTATAAAAATCTTGCTCCTGTGATTCTTTTACCAAATATTCCATCGCACGCGATCTTTCTTCATTACTTGGAAGTGGTATTCTTGCATTCTTGCTCTTTGGCCTACGACCTACTCGCGATCTTCTATCTCACCCTTAAGGCATCTATAAAACGCTTGCAATATACCAAAATACTTAATATTTTCTCCAACTTGCCCTCATACTGTGTGAGTGGGACGACCAAACCGCCTCCCCCCATTTTTGGGAAAAAAATACTCAATGGCCCCTCGCACAATTTTACTACATTTACTTTGATTTCTTGCTCCGCCTCTATCGAATATTGCTCCTTCACTGGCTCAAACTTGTCAGATGGCCACTGCTCCTTTGCTTGCTCAAACTTATCAGCTGGCCATTGCTCCTTTGGTTTAGATAACCAGGCTGGACCTTGCAGCCACAATTTGTTGTCCACCAATTCACCTGCTTTCAAACCCCTCCTCGCCAAATCTGCTGGGTTATCTGCTGTGCTCACATGTTTCCATCTACTTGCCCCAACGCTCTGTTGTATCGCTGCAACACGATTACCAACAAAGGTCTTCAACTCTCTTGGCTGCTTGCCTAGCCAATACAACACCACGAACGAATCTGTCCAGAATGTACAGCTAACATCGCTCCATTCCATTGACTGTCTAGCACTCTTTCCCAATCTAGCTAACAACTCGCACGCTGACAATTCTAGTCTCGGTATCGTCAACTTGTTAACTGGCGCCACTTTCGTCTTGGATACTAGCAAATTACATGCTATTGCCCCATTTTCACGTTCTATCCTCACATAGATAACAGCACCATACGCCTTCTCAGAGGCGTCAGCAAATCCATGCACTTCTAACTTTGCATTATTTCTTGCACCAATCCATCTTGGGATCTTAAAGTTTTCTAGCTCCTTAATCTGGCCCCAATAATCTCTAAATTTGTCTTCTAGTTCCTTTGGCAATTTTTCGTCCCATGCCACTTTCAAGCGCCATAAGTCCTGTATAATAATCTTGCCCACGACCGTTACTGGAGAAATATATCCATTTGGGTCAAACAGCTGAAGCACTCGACTTGCAATCAGCCGCTTTGTAACTGGCTCCCTTATAACTGGTGTTTTCACAATGAATGTGTACTTGTCTTGCGCCACTAGCCATACTAGCCCTAGCATCTTAGCTTCTTCATCGAACTGCATCATCTCTTCCTTTTCATTTGAATGCATTTCCTCCATGAACAACCTACTGTTCGACTTCCATTTACGAAGCTCAAACCCTGCTCCAATCAAAATCCGTGCCATTTGTTTTGCCAACGTAATCTTGCTCGCTGCTAGCACCAGATACGCAGTCATCCATGTACATGTCATTTATGATTGCATTCGCAGCTTCAGGATATTTCTCCTCTGCATCTCTTGCACACTGTATAACTGCTCGCACCGAATTATGTGCTGATGACGTCATGCCTATGCCATGTCGTGGTCACCTATGCCACAGTCAGCCAATATTCTCTCAATGGGGTTTGCCTATTCTCGCGCCAAAATATTCTTTGCAAATCCCATTGATGTCTAGCAATCCGCACCTGCCGGAACATCATTTTGATATCCGAAGAGAAAGCGACTTTATGCCTTCTAAAACGCATAATTATTTCATGCAAATCCCTTTGCAACTTTTCGCCTAGCAACTGCACCTCATTTAACGATATGCCTTTAGTAGTACGACAACTAGCGTCGAATACCACGCGAAACTTTTTGGTAACACAATGATGTGGTATATAATAAACTAATGCACCTGGTCTAGCATGCTCACTAACTAGCTCCATATGCCCAAGCCCCTCATATTCTCTCATAAATTCAATGTAGGACATTCTAAGTTCTGGCTCCCTTTCCAATCGCTTCTCCAAATATAAGAAGCGACGCAACGCAATCTCTCTTGAGCTCCCAATGTCATTAACTGTTTTCAATGGTATGGTAACAACGAATCTGCCGTCGCTGGCTCTGCGATATGTATTAACGAAATTGTTTTCAACTAGCTCCTCCTCTGACGTTCTCATTGCATGCTCTTTGATTTGATCAAGCTCCCAAAACTTCTTAAACAACTTGTCAAGCTCCTCATTATTCTCGCACTCAATCATAGACACTAGCTCACCTGTTTGCTCGTTGACTTTCTGCGCATGCTCTCCAAAAACGACCATACCTAGCACCGTTTCCATTAACGTCATGTTATTCAATTTATTCGGCATAATACTGATGACAATCCTTGCCACGAAACTTGCACCTAGTAAGACATGCACACTTTTCGGTTGCCAGTAATCCGGATCTGCAAGCGGATCTGGTAAACCATCTTGTGCCATCATCCGTATACTACCGGATGGTAATACTGGCCCCCACTGGCTCTCTTTTGGCAGAACCCACAGCTCTGCCTCTAGCTCACATGCCGCTGCAAACCATGGCTTTATTTTTATGTTCGCCTTCTTGCCCACTTGCATTGGCACACCGTCAATGCCCACCATCTTCTGCGCCATAGGTTGCGTGGTTACGCGATATTTTCGCTGTAATGCGAACGTCATCAAATTGACCTGTGCTCCCGTATCCAGCAATGCACGCACCGGCCCATACCTGCACCCATCATCTACAATTCCGACCATGGCCGTCGGTAACAACGTCATAGTCGGATTTGCATTAATATTAGCACCAGCTGAATACTGTTCAAACCATTTATCTTTTATTTCTTGCTCAAGCTTCGATCGTTTTTCATCTGGTTCGCTTAAGTTTACTGACACACCTTGCCCTCGCTCCCCGCCTCTCACTCTGGCCCCTTTCTGACGTCGGTCTACTTTGCGTTTCTGCTTTGGTAGATCCTTGTCCTCAATCCTGGCTTGCACGCTGTTTGCCTGCTTCGGTGGTTCGCGGCTTGGACACAGCGCGCTGTTGTGCTTTGGCCTACCTGGGCACTTCCAGCAATCGCCCTGATAACAATTGTCCGCTCCATGACCCTTCTTGAAACAATTCGGACACAAATTGCGCCTGGAAATATAGTCTTTGCGCGCCTTTAATGACAGAGCCATAAACTCCGGACAATTATACAACATGTGATTCCCGGCACACACCTCACAAGTCATTGTCCGCGGGTCTGGCACTCGCGATATCGAAGCCCGCCCTTGCACCATTCTAGCGCCAGCAACAGCACCTGTAGCTTTTGGCTACTCTGGCACCACAACCACAGACTCCATGCGCCTGCGATTATCCGCTGTATTGGCCAGCGCGATCGCCTGCCTGTCAATAAACGACAGCATTTGATCCAATGTCGGGGTGTCACTCTCCTGGGCTAGCTCCCATTGCCTGGCTGTCTCGCTATCTAGCCGCTCGTGTAGCATGTGCACCATGAAGAAGTCCCAGTGCTCCACTGGCAAACCCTGCGCCTGCAGCTGCCGTCGCACCTCATGAGTTACATTTGACATGCGCCGCAAATCGTTGGCCTTCGGCTGACCCCTCAGCTCTGGGAGCCTTATAAAATTTCGCAAATGCTCGCGCCCGATCAGGTAGCTCTGGTCGTGCATTTGGTTCAGACGATCCCATGCCTGCGTGTAGTTCTCCGCAGAAAATAGCCATTGCCCAAACGTGAGCTTAGCATGCCCCACCAACGAGCTCGCTAAATACAAGAATTTGTACGCCGGGTCCACGCCCGCATTTTCATGCACCGCAGCTTTGAACCGGTCGCGAAACCCTGGCCATTTGGTTGGTGCTCCATCGAACTCGCCCCACGTGTTCTTTATGTCGTTCTGCTGCACTGGCATCTGCACCTGCATCCTGATCTCTGGCTCATTTTGTACCTGCACCTGTCTTGGCTCCAATTGATTGATTTTGGCGTTGAACAAAGCGTGCGCCTCAAAATACTCTTCCTCAACCCGCACCAGCGTGGCTTGCTCCAGCTGCCCCCTCTGCTCCCTGGGCGTCGCGCCAATTACCTTCTCGTAGGCGTCATTACAGTGTGCGGCTGATCGTCGCCGCCAACGTCTCCAATTTATTGCGTGCTGCCATTTCACTGCAATAGAAAACAAGCACCAAGCGCCAAGGATTAGCGCAAAGTCCAAATCATTAACTGTTCTTGCCCCTGCATAGTCATTTCTTGCACGCAACGCGCACTGTGTAATAACAACAGGCTTCAACCTGTCGCTAAGCACAATTTTCTTTTCCGAATTCATTCATGGCACTCTGACTAGCACACTGCTTGCAATCGTTTTCATTCCAAATTCATTCTTGGAATTCCTGGCACTCTGACTGGCACACTACTTGCAAACGGTTTTGTTCCAAATTCATTCTTGGAATTCCTGGCACTCTGACTGGCACACTGCTTCTAAACGTTTTGTTTCCAATTTATTCTTGGAATTCTGACTAGCACACTGCGTGCAAGCGTTCTTGCTCTCCTTTTTCTAGCTCTCTTTTCATTTTCTTGTACTTGCTATTCTGGCTCTCTTTTCATTTTCTTATTCTTGCTGCTCTACCTCTCTTTTCGTTTTCTTATTCTTGCAGCTCTAGCTCAGATATGCATATCAATCTAGCACCCTTCGATTCCAAGAATAACGGCAACATCACAGCACCAACTGAGCAATAACGGGACCGCAATTACGTGCGTCCCTTACGCACACACTCGCACCACCAGCTCATCAATACCAGGACCGCAGTTACGCGCGTCGCTTGCGCACATACTCGCACCACCAGCTCAGCCATAACGGGACCGCAGTTACGCGCGTCCCTTGCGCACATACTTGCACCACCGAAACCATATGCCCTGCAGGCACATGTTTCCAAAGTTTTCTCCTTGCGCCACAACAACCGCTATGTGGCCACAAACGCATGCACCAAACAAACATTAACTAGCACACGATAAACAAACTCTCCATGCACGACAACAACAATGAGCTTTCACTCGCACCGAAACGCATGCGCCACGCAAGCACCTGACTGTACACAAATGAAATTTTCATGTACAACCACAACAATAAACTCGCTAGCACCAAAACGCGTGCGCCAAGCAGGCACACAAATGAAATTTCCTTGCACAACAACAATAAACTTGCTAGCACCAAACCGCGTGCACCAAGCACGCACGCAAATAAAGTTTCCGAGCACCACAACAACAATAAACTCGGTCGCACCAACGCGTGCGCCAAGCAAGCACACGAACGAAATCTCCTCGCACAACAACAATGATAAACTCGCTAGCACCAAACCGCATGCGCCAAGCAGGCACACAAATGAAGTTTCCGAGCACCACAACAACAATAAACTCGGTCGCACCAACGCGTGCGCCAAGCAAGCACACAAACGAAATTTCTTTGCACAACAACAACAATATGCTTACTTGCACCAAACCGCATGCACCAAACAAGCACTCAACTGAAACGATTCCTTCATGCACCACAACAATAGCACATTTGTATTCCAGAACAGATCACCCGCACCACGCTCCTAGTGGACTGTAGCTCACCGATTGCTGCTGCTTCTTCCCTCCCCTTTTTTTTTTGCCAATTCACCTTTTCACTTTCCGACACAATTAGCGATGTTTTCGATTCCGCGTTCACTGATCGAATGAAAAGAAAGCGAATTGCACAGCAATCGGCGACTCGCTCCTTTTTTTTTTCTTTCTCGTTCCTTGCGCCTTGTTCTCGCGCCAAAATATTGCGCTTGTCTCGCTCTTCACGCACCACCTCGGTTCCTTCTAGCACACATTCCACGTGAGAGCTCTTCGCACAACGCTGCTCGCTGGAAATGTCCCGTTTCTTTCGCCTGCTTATCCGATTTTTCGCGCACACACAATCGAGAAAAGGGAAAAGGGGTGCTCCTTAGGGCGCTAATTTCCGGCTCGACACGTACCACAATGTTCCCACCATCTTCGATTGGCGGTGGAAACTACGGAATGCAACCCGGTTTAAATAAAACGCGCACTCGTTGGGAAAAAGCCATCAGCTCAAAAAACCCAATTTATTTTCCGTACTACATGCACACTCACATCTTGCACCGATTAAAAACTTGCACCAAAAATGGACGTCTCGTCCGCTTCACGCTCACTGCACGACTGACTACTTCGGCCAGAGACGATCGTCCCTGTGCGAACAAGTCAATCGCACAGGAGATCGTCCCTGTACGAAACAAGTGCAATAATTTTTTTGAAATTATTATTATGAAATTATTACCTAATATGAAAATATAAACAAAACAACAATTTCACGAATTTTAATTTTTTTTTAGTTTAGTGTGTTGTTCGTCCCACTGTTCCTACAAAAAAATTGACATGTTGGCATAATTTAAGTGACGTCATGAGTGCCGCTGTCAAATTATCTGTCTCGGATGTCGTAACCTTATATTCAATAAACCTTGATTTGCAAAGACAAAGATAATTTATAGCTGCTAATATGGTTCCTATAGTACCAAAATACCGATACTAAGTACAGCAAACTTCCGCAAGCCTAACAATGCATTTCATTTTATGTTAGCCCTTTCGGTTATTCTATGCCATATGGCATAGTCTCTTTTCAGTGCCTGTTTTAGGTCAAAAACTTGTGGATACTATATTTTTAAATTTTTGTATTTTTCTCTGAAGATTTTTATACCAAATAATGAATTAAATATTTTGATTAGTGTACCAAGTAACTTGTAAGGGTTCAGAAAGTGCGCAGTCGCACCTATCGAGCTGCGTATTTTACAAAAAGAGGTCACTTCGTACTTTTATTTATTCTATTGCAAAAATCAATTTATTTTATAGGTTTATGTAAGTAATCTAGTAGGTATTTATTACTTAAGTAAGTGTAAAAAAAGTTAGATCCCAAATATAGTTTACTAAGGCTGTACGATTTTTTTTATTTTTTACTATGCCATATTTAATGATGCCCAAAAACCACTTTTTCGAACAATATTTTAAAAAATTACTTTTGATTATTCATTATGTAGGCTTAAACAGTAATAAAATTAAAAATAATGACTTTTAAAGTTAAAAACAAAAAAGAAGTACCAAAAGGGTTAGACGCCATTAAAATTAAAGTTTGCAAGCGTTTTTACACTTCCACTCTTGGGGTAAGCGAACGAACTTTTTTTTTTTTTTTTTTTTAAACAGGAACAAACGCGCAGGGGATGACCCCTATTAATGCGAAGCATTGCGTTGGTTCAGGAAGGATATAAAGGTTAGGAGATAGGGTTATGAGTGAAGTGTTTATGGACTCTTGCCTTGAACCCATCGAGATCATAAGTGCTGGGGAAAATATCCGCAGGGAGACCATTCCACAGCCGTGCTGTACGGGCCAGAAACGAACTTTCCCTGTAGTGCGTAGTGCGTTGGAACATCGTTTCGACGTGGAATGCATGGGCGCCAGTGTTCAAACGGGTTGTCCGGGGGAATACCCGAAGTGATGGTATCAAGCTGCTCATCTCCACTGAGCAGTTACCAAAAAAGTATCGGTAAAATAACACCACACAAGCCACGTTTCGACGATGTTCCAAGGAGTCAATAGAGCTGGATGCCCCACTGTCCCCTATAAGTTTAATCGCACGGTTTTGCACCCGATCGAGGAGCTCCAAATGGGTTTTTGAAGCCCCCGCCCAGAGGTGCGAGTTAAACTCCATTTTAGGTCGGATATAGGTGGTGTAAATAATGCGGAGATCAGACTGAGTGAAATATTTTTTGCACCGCTTTAGGAAGCCGAGGCACTTGGCTGCTTCTTTCGACACCCAAAAATATGATCGTTCCAACGAAGATCGTTCTTAATGGACATGCCCAGAACATCAAGAGCTGCCGATTCCGCAATACCCACACCACCCATAACCAGGGATGTGTTGGGATGTGGGGAGACTCGTCTGTGGGATAACAGGCAACATTGGGTCTTGCGGGGATTAAAATCGACCCTGTTCGCTTGACCCCACTTGGAGATTGTTTGTAGGTCGCTATTAAGTGTGTCATTCATACGGCGCCGTTCTCTCTCAATCTCCACAGAGCTGGGACGCTTTGTGAAAGAGTATGAATGACAAATGGTGCTGTCATCCGCAAACGAGTAGATGGGATTCTTCGTCGACGACAACAGGTCGTTGATGAAGATCAGGAAGAGGGTTGGAGAAAGGACCGAACCCTGCGGCACTCCCGCGCTAAGGGAATGTTTTTCCGAGGCTATGCCGTCTACTACAACACGAATAGAGCGATCATAGAGGAAGCTCGTAATCCAACGAGAGAAGATACTACCGACACCATAGGCAATCAATTTTGACACGAGTGCTTTATGCCACACCCGGTCAAAGGCCTTGGAAATATCCAATGCAACAACCTTGCTTTCACCGAGGTTTAGAATGCTATGGTTCCATTTCTCGGTGAGGACCGCCATAAGGTCTCCCGTTGATCGTTGTCTTCGGAAGCCGTATTGGCGGTCACTTAGCAGTCTATTGTGCTCCAGATACTTCACAAGGTTGAAGTTTACAATGCTTTCCATTACTTTGGAAAGCACCGAACAGATTGCTATAGGTCGGTAGTTCGCAGGGTCAGTAGTCTTGCCTTTTTTAGGAACTGGTTGAACATTTGCTACCTTCCAACATGTCGGAAATACTCCTGTGGTGTATGACATGTTGAAAAGTTTGCGTAATGGACAAGACAGCGAAGTAGCGCACTTTTGCAAAACAAGGGCTGGAATGCCGTCCGGCCCTGAAGCCTTATTTACATCGAGATTTGCAAGCACTCTTTTAACTACCCGTGTCCGAAAATGAATTTCTGGCATAGAGCAAGATACGTTCTCGACTACGGGTAGTGGTTGATCGCTGGGGGGCAGGGAGGAATTCTCTGCAAAAATTTTAGCCAACAAATTAGCTTTATCAACCGAGTGAGTGATGATTTGATCATTGTTAAGAAGAGTTGGAATTGAAGATGATGTTTGGTTCTTCACCTTCTTAACGAATGACCAGAAGTTCTTACTACCACGCTGGCATTGAAGAACTTTTTTCCTTTGGCGCTGTTCGTGCAGAAACTTTTGGCGCCTTAGGATGGCATTGCATCGATTTCTAGCCTGTTTACGCAGCTGTTCAGTGGTGGCATTTTTATTTGCCTGCCATGCTCTGAAAGCTTCCTCTTTAGACCTGACAGCAATTCTGCATGTCTCATTAAACCAGATATTGTCCTTAGGTTTAATGCAAATTTGCTTATTGGGGATGAAGGACCGCATTCCCAATAGTATTATTTCTTCGACCATTTTGGCTGCGGCATTTATATTTCTATCAAGAAAACACAATTTCCAATTGAAGCGGGCGAAAAATTCATTAAGTCCACTCCAGTTAGCTTTATCATACATCCACACTAGGCGCTTCGGGGCTAAGAGCGAAGCATTGCGGATAGAAGAGTATGAGAAAGACGCCAAAATGGTACAATGGTCCGAGTTTCCAAGAGGTGCGTGCATTTCAACATCGTATTTTTCATGACGTGAAGTGAGAAAAAGGTCTAGAGTATTGAGAGCTTGCCCCGCAACGCAGGGGATATGCGTTGGTTCATGCACTAATTGAGTCAAGTTATTAGACTCGGCAAAGAGCTCGACAAATAAGCCTTCAGGAGTTGTGTGGCTGGAATGGCGTAGCCAATTGGAATTATGAATATTGAAATCACCAGCAACTACAATTTCACTATTCGGATACGATTCCAAAATATGAGAAATAGAATCAGAGAGAAGATCAAACTTGTTATAAGTAAAATCTCTCCCTGAATTCGGGCTTCTATATAGAAAGCAAAAGTGCAGAATGTGCGACTGGATATTGAATTTAACCCACATGGAGCTAAATTCGGCATCCGTCGTGTATAGTTGTTGCTGGCACTGGTACGCAACATTACTGCACACATAAATGGCAAGACCCCTGTGAGGAGAGAATAATGGCAGTAGGTGGTAACCAGGGATGTGAAAATCCAGTGGATCTGCATCCCCACACACCTGGGTTTCACCTAGTGCCATTATATGGGGTTTATGGAGGTTAACAAATGCATATACAGCAAAAAAGTTCGCCCTGAGCCCGCGCACGTTGCAGAAGGCTATGCGGAATTTGTCCACCACCATGGTCTATATGGGCTAAAGATCAAGGAAAGTAGCTGGGAATGAGATCTGCCGCACTAAGAAATTGATTATGCTCTGTGGTAAGTGTTATGCCTTTACCACAGAACAGTCAATTTCTCAGTGTCGAACAAGACCGCATGTAGCGCCACTGAATACGGACGGAGGAGGGAGACACGGAAAATGAACCAAAGACAACGCGAGCAGAGGTCAACGCAGCGGACAGCGAGAACGATTTAACGGCAGTTTATGTTTGTTGTTTGTTGTTTGGTTTTGCATTTGAGTTTGCATTTGGGTCGGGTTATTAGTAATTATTTAATATTATTATTATTTAATTGTTGGGCACACGCGGCGTAGCAGCAACGCAACGAGACATATCGGTCGGACGAACATTAAAACACGCGAGGGACGGACAGAAACAAAAGAACCGCGTAACACTTGACACATTGTTTCAACCACACGCACAGTCTTATCGAAAAAGAATTCGGAGGGCTTTGTTGAACCGGAATTGAGAGGAAAACATGTTATGTTTCATCCCATGGTAGACCCAGAAATCAAAGAAAACGTTAAGGAGTTTATAAAGGCCATACCCAGAATTGAATCACACTATCTGCGAAACCAGACATCACGCGAGTTTATTGAAGGCAGTAAAAATCAAGCAGACTTATATCGAGATTACAAGGAGCTTCGAATGAGCAATAACTTACCTTTTGCTCATTCACTCATGGTCAGTCGAATATTTCATAATGAGTTCAACATTTCATTTTTTAAACCGAAAAAGGATCAGTGCGACTTTTGTGAAACATTATATGTTTTTATAAAAACGCAGATGACTAGCAAAAGCTTGCATTGAATGACGTTTATACGTCACACCAGGAAGAAAAGGATCTATCACGGAAAGAGAAAGATTTATACAAGAAAAAATCACATGTTGCTGTGTGCGACCTACAAGCAGTGCTGCCATTACCAAAAGGCTTAACTTCTTTCTCCTAGCCTTGTCCTAGTTCGGGTCGGTTCTCCTCGTTCGATATCTCCAAGTAGTACGGTCCTGTGTTGTCTCCTCACTAACGTTTCTACATTGCATGTCCTTCTTGATTGTGTTCAACCAGGTTTTCGGCGGTCTACCAGGTCCTCTTTTTATCTCATTCATCTGCGTGGTCCTCGGGCCTTCTCATTACATGTCCGTACCAACGGAGACGATTTTCTGCCAATTTCGAGGTCATTGGAGCGACTTTGCTACTGCCACGGATTAAGTTGTTCTGTGTCTTATCAAGCATCGTTACCCCGCTGGCCCAGCGCAGCATGCGCATTTCCGCAACATGCAGTTTTTGTTCTAATTTTTGCGGTGCAGCCCAGCATTCTGAAGCATACGTCAAAGCCGGTCTGATCATGCTTTTATATATTTTGCCTTTCAACCGTTGTGGCATTTTCTTATAGCACAGCACGCACGTATTCAAAGCATAACCCATAAATTTTTAATATAAGGACATTCCCAAAACGAAGGAGATAACGTGCATAGTGTTATCGAAAAGCAGGTTAAAAGGTATGTTACTTGCATTCCCATTTATATACCAGAGCCTTAATAGCAACTGCTAAGAAAACTGGTCGACCTTATAAAGTACATCAATTGTCTTACAACGACTTTTATGATCTAAAGACCTTGCAAGAGGAATGGGGTCAGAATTTTACGACTAACGTTCTAAAATAAAAAGTTGTATGGAAGGACAATCAGGCAAAAACCACTAAACCGATTTATGTGAAATAAGCACCAAACAGTATTGTATCTGTGGGAATGGTACATAGGCTATATGAGAATGACCACGCCCCCTTCTTACGCCCACTATGGTAACAAAACTCATCTATGGTATGCTTTTGTAAGGCAATATGGGTATCAAACGATTCAGCGTATCATTGCGGCAAACATAGGCTATAATATAATTGGCCACGCCCACTTTCCGTGCCCACTAAACTAACAAAACGAAGCTACGGTACATGTCGGTGAATCAGTATTAATACCAAATGATGCCGTGTTTCATTGATGTTAACATAGGATATATAAGATTGACCACGCCCAATATAATAACAAATCAGCCATGATATATTTGACACAGCAATATGGGTATCAAACGATTCAGCGTGTCATTGCGGCAAACATAGGCTATAATATAATCGGCCACGCCCACTTTCCGTGCTCACTAAACTAACAAAACAAAGCTACGGTACATGTTGGTAAATCAGTATTAATACCAAATGATTCCGTGTTTCATTGATGTTAACATACGATATATATAAGATTGACCACGCCCACCGATATGTCTTTTCATCACGCCCACTATAATAACAAATCACTCAATCATATAATAACAATTGACACAGCAATATAGGTATCAAACGATTCAGCGTGTCTTTGCGGCAAACATAGGCTATAATATAATTGGCCACGCCCACTTTCCGTGCCCACTAAACTAACAAAACGAAGCTACGGTACATGTCGGTGAATCAGTATTAATACCAAATGATGCCGTGTTTCATTGATGTTAACATAGGATATATAAGATTGACCACGCCCAATATAATAACAAATCAGCCATGATATATTTGACACAGCAATATGGGTATCAAACGATTCAGCGTGCCATTGCGGCAAACATAGGCTATAATATAATCGGCCACGCCCACTTTCCGTGCTCACTAAACTAACAAAACAAAGCTACGGTACATGTCTGAAAATTAATGTTGATGTAAAATGCTTCTGTGTTTCATAGCGGTAAACATAGGCTAAATAAGGTTGACCACACCCACCTGTTACGCCTTCCTGCCAAGCCCATTATCTTGACAGAAATTAACTGTGTCATATTTGTGCAAAACTATGTGGATATAACAAAATTTTGCGAGTCATTGCAACAAATATCTATATGTTGTATATAAAAATTAATGTATGTTTGTTTGTTGTTCCCACGACACTAAAACTCAAAAACTAGACAGCCGATTAGCTGAATTTTTCATGGAATGTTCGTATTCACTAAGTCTCGGTAAACCACATAGTGCGAATACGACCGGATAGGTAGGCGTGGCACCTCCCATACAACTTAAATTTTCAATATGGAATATCTTCGTAATGAGAAGGCGGACAGCGTTAAAATTTGGTGCGGGGCCATCGCTTAGATGTGCCGTTTCACTGGTAAAATTTAATGGGCGTTGGACAAGGGGAGTGGCACTTTTTAAATGCCGGTGTAACTTTGGACTTATAGCGTTCACATCAATGACACTCGGTACAAACGTACGATTTAATTGTGTTTTTCGATAGAGGGAATGGAGCGGGTTTTTGACAAGGGAGCGTGGCAGCGCCCATACAACTTAAATTTTCAATATGGAATATCGTCGGAATGAGAAATCGGGCAGCATTAAAATTTGGTGCGAGGCCACCGTTTAGATGTGCCGTATAACTTTGTAACTACATATCACAAATCAAAGAGATTTGACACAAACTTACGATTTGGATGTGCCCTTCGACATGGGCAATGGGGTGGGTATTGGCCGACGGGCATGGCACCGCCCATAGAACTTAATGTGAAATATTTTCGGAATTATAAGTCGGCCAGCATTGAAATTTGATATAGCATCATGGCTTTGAATTATCGTTCAAGTGATTAAATTGTATGGGCGTTGGACAAGGGACGTGGCACTTTTTAAGCGACCCTATAGGTTTGAATAACTTTGGAGCTGCAAATCACATATCAAAGATATTTGGCACGTACTTACGATTTCGACGTGCCCTTAGACAGGGAGAGTAGGGTGGGTATTGGACGAGGGGCATGGCACCGTCCATACAACCCAAATTTTTAATGTGGAATATCTTCGGAACAGCAATTTGGAAACTTTGAAATTTTGTATACCATCGTCTCATAGATGTGTCATTCTACTGGCGACTGTAACATTGGAAATGAAAGTCGCATATCAATGAAACCGGGTCACACCATTCGACTGGAGGAATGGATTGGGCATAACATGAAGAAACTTGATTTATTGGGCCCATTGACTTCAAACTTGCGTGCAAAGCCGCAGGGCCCTTCTAGTTGAAGTATAAAATTAAATTATTCATTACTGGAGTATACACTAGTCAGAAAAAGTTTGCGTACAGGCAAGTCAAAAATATGTTATGATCAATTTTGACCTCAAAAATGGGTTCTCTGTTTACCAAAACTTATCCACATAATTCATATATGCCTTAACTGCACCTTTTGTTGTGTTTTAGAGGTAGGTAGGTAGGTTAAGTGGTCGCCTCTAGGGCATCACTTAGGCCATGCGGCCCATTGTGTTACCACGTGGTGGGGGGAAACTTCACCTATCCGATTCCGGTATTCATTGGAGCCACTTGGAGGCTCTAACGAATTTGTAGATGATGCTCGGTGGCGTCTTTTCGAGATCAGCCAGGCAGCTCAGAAAGTGCCTGCCCAGGTGAGAGAATCGCGTTCTCGCAAGCGCTGGACACGTACAGAGGAGGTGCTCGACGGACTCCTCGTAGTCCTCGTCCCTGCAGCTTCTGCAGAAATCGTTATAAGGCAGACCCAGTCTGCTAGCATGTAGGCCAATGAGGCAGTGTCCAGTAATGACTCCCACAACAATCCCTATCGAGGGTTTGTTCAGCAGGATCAGTTCCTTGGATCTGCTCTGGTTGGTCACTGGCCATATTTGTCTGGTTGTGGTGCACGTTTGTTCGTTGCGCCATCTGGTGTTCGCTTTGCTCAAGTATACCTTTCCAAGGTGTAGCTTGCAAGTGGTGAGTGGTATTCCCACTGCCTCCATAGCGCTGATGTGTTGCAGCTCCGTGCCTGCTCTTGCCAGCTCATCGGCTATACAATTACCCTCTATGTCCTTGTGCCCAGGCACCCAGCAGAGGTGCACTCTGTACTGCACTGAAATCTCATTGAGAGATTTGCGGCAATGAAGGGCGGTTTTCGAACGGGGGTGAGCGCTCAAGACAGCTTGTATTGCTGCCTGGCTGTCGGTGTAAATAGTGATGTCCCTGTAGGATATCATATTAACTCTGAGCCAGGCAGCTGCCTAGCTAATGGCCGTGAGTTCGGCTTGGAAAACGCTGCAATGATCCGGTAGTCGGAATGATAGTCTGAGGTCCTGGTTTTTGCAGTATACACCGCAGCCGACCTTTTCATTCATCTTTGAGCCGTCTGTGTAGAAGGTGGCCATATTGTAGGCCTCTTCTGGCAGCTCTCGGTTCTCCCATTCGTCCCTAGAAGGGATCTTAGCACTAAAAAGTGGTTTTGATAGTGGTTTGGGGATAGTATAGTCAATCTCCGTTACATTGCATGGAATTCTGTTGACAATGGTAGCGTGTCCTACATCGGTTCTTGGCCATGGTAGTATCGCGTTGAGTCTAGCCGCGGAACAACTCGCCACAAACTCACCATATATGTCTATGGGGGGCAAGTGGAGAAGGGTTTCCAGGGCTTTGGTTGACGTCGTCTTGATGGCTCCTGTGATAAGCAGGGCTGCCATCCTTTGGACCTTGGTAAGCTGGCTCACGTATGTGGACTTGCTCAGGGCTGTCCACCAGACTGTGACGCCAAACGTGAGGATTGGCCTAATTACCGCAGTGTAGAGCCAGTGAATGGCTCGCGGTTTTAGTCCCCAGCTTCTACTGATAGCCCTTTTACACATGTAAAGGGCTGTTGTTGCCTTCTGGATTCGGTTTTCAATGTTAGGTTTCCAGGTTAGCTTCCGATCTAGGATGGTGCCTAAGAACTTGACTTTGTCCGTGGGTCGGAGGAGAGTGCCATTTAGAATGGGTGGGCTGAACCGCGGAATTATATGCTTCTTCGTGAAAAGTATAAGTTCCGTCTTTGCAGCGTTAACACCCAGTCCGCAGCTCCTCGCCCACGACGAGAGTGTATTTAGAGCCCCCTGAATGAGGTCACTCAAAGTCTCGACAAACTTCCCTGATACCAGGAGAGCGATGTCGTCAGCGTACGCCACCACGTGGCAATTCGATGCCGATAGCCTCATGATTAGAGGATTGACTGTAAGATTCCAGAGCAGGGGCGATAGTACCCCACCCTGGGGGGTACCTCTCGACACAAATCGGATGACTCTGGTGTCGCCAAGCTCTGTAAAGATTTCCCTCCTTCTCAGGAGGTTGCCGATCAAGCATATTAGCCGTTTATTTAGCTTCAGGTCGGTCAAAGCCGCTATAGTAGCTTCCGGCTGAATGTTGTTGAAGGCTCCTTCTATATCGAGGAAAGCCGCCAGCGTATATTCCTTGAGTGAAAGTGACCTCTCCACTCTATGGACCAGGTCATGGAGAGCCGTCTCTGTGGACTTGCCCTTAGTGTATGCATGCTGGAGTTCCGAGATTCCGCGAGCGTCAATTGTCTGGCGAATGTAGGAATCCAGCAGTTTTTCTAGAGTTTTCAGGAGAAAGGAAGTTAGGCTTATCGGCCGAAAGTCCTTTGCGGTGATATGGCAACTTCTTCCCCCTTTGGGGATGAAGACTACTTTCGCTCTGTTCCATTTTCGTGGTACGTAGGCGAGTCCAATGCATGCCTTAAAGATCTTGATTAACCAAGGAGCTAGCAGGGTCCTTGCCTGCTTCAGTTCCTCTGGCGTGATTCCGTCTGGATGCTTAGATGCTTGAAAACAATAATTTTCCATATATTCGTATTTATTGACAATATACTCACAAAACGGTGCAGAATAAGTTTGCGTACAAAACTAGTAACGGGGATTTCCAGTTGTGCTTTTTATTTTTATTTGGAAATTTGTATTCCATAGAGCAGTAAACGGACTTGTAAATTATTTTTAAACAAATATGTGCTTAAAATTATATAGAAAGCAATAGCCCAAGCGAAAAAAATAAAAATTGTTAAAAGGATAATCTTACTAAATCTTTCCGAAATTGACAAAAAATTTCGTGAAATTAGAGAAAACGAAGAGCATTTCGCCATTTCGAAAAACCATCTTAAATTTCGAAAAAACCAGAAATTCTTGCTTCTTTGGTAGGATCTGGCCATTTTCTTAAGCTAGCCGAGCAAGAGGATCAGTGCATCATAGTCTTAGGCTAGTTGCATCCAATATTTTAAGAAATGTACAGAAGTATTTTATAAAACCCAGTAACAGTGCCTTTATAAAAAAAGTCATGAAAAAAACATATTTCCCCTACATAACTGCATGTAAAAAGCCCATATTTAGCTTACTAACAAGGAGCACAAAATTGCTTTCGTGAAAGAGTTCATCAAAGAGTCTAAAAAACCGGATTTCCGGGACTATGTGTTATCTATGGAGTAGGAAGATTTATTATTCTCTGATAATGGTTTGGCATATTTGGCATTAAAAGGCATCAACTAATTTGAAGAGCAGTCTCCGACTTACCTCTGACCGGTGCAGACTAGGGATTGCAATCCCGGGATCGCGAATCCCGTAATCCCGGGATCCCGGACAATTTCAGTCCCGAAAAATCCCGGGATTGACAAAATCCGATCCCGGGATCGAAACAAAAACAAAAAGCTTACTTTTTGCTTTTGTCACGTTGATTTAAAAAAATGTAACCCGTATTATTTAACACAAAAAATAAATTGCCCATTGCATGTGACGTTTGAATAAGTGTTAATGCAACAATAGCTCGGTTTGTGTAGAACTACTTTTTACAAATTTGTACAAAATATCCAATTTGTCCAGTCTGTCTTTTCCAGTACAGATTTGCCAGTAACCAAAATCAGAAGTGCAAACAAGCTTACGCTCCCAAAAATGAATCCATTCAAAAGAGTAAACAACCAGAATTTTATAAAAACATGCAAGTTTAATTCTTCTTTACACTAATGTGACTTATCACATTCACAATACGCAAGGAAAATGGTGTAAAGAGAGGAGGAAGAAAAAGCTAATATAAAACCATCAGCATTTGTGAATTAAAACTATAGCGAAACTTTAATTATTGATAGTTATTACTCACACCGAATTTCACTTATTTTGAATGGCCAAAACTTGAAGATTTACCAGGTATGCGCCTATGTAATGCGCCGGTAACGACATCTAGCGGTAAATAGCCGAATATTTATAAACTTCGGAACCGTACCAAATGTCATGTTTACTTCTTCTGTCATATGTCAACAATATTCAGTTCACAATTTGTCAAGTTTCATCCAACAACGCATTGTTTGACGCTCCGGAAAATGTCGGATTACGTGCCTACAAATTACGATTTGCGGACACAGTTAATTTTGTGTTACCATTTGAAGAAAAAACCCTTCTAAAACCTGGTGAAACGGTTAACGGTGAACGTTACCAACAACAATTGGCCGATTTGAACCGTGCTATACGCCAAAAACGCCCAGAATATGAAGCCAGGCAACACAAAGTGATTTTCCTCGATGACAACGCACCACCACACCGCACTAGAGCCACCAAAGAATTGGTTGCATCGTACAACTGGGAAGCTCTTGCTCATGCGGCTTACTCACCAGACTTGGCGCCTTCGGATTATCACATGTTCGCATCGATGGGCCACGCATTAACGGAACGGCGCTTCAATTCTCACGCAGAAGTAAAAAAATTTATCGATGATTGGTTTCAGGCAAAAGACGAAACATTTTTTTGGCGAGGCATCCATAAATTGCCTGAGAGATGGGAAAAATGTGTAGCTAGCGATGGCAATTACTTTGAAGAATAAAATTGTAATCATTTCCTCACAATAAACGTTTTTATCAAAACTAATTACAAATAATTTCATAGGCGCATACCTGGTACACGTAATACGATTTGATGTACTTGTATTGAATCAGAGAGATGCCTTTTTTAGCAGGTTAACCGGGTGATTTGGCAATTAGATGCGTTTTTAAGTTATTTGTCATAAATATTTTGTTCTTAGTTTTAAATTCAGTACACAGAATTGTATTTAATACATAGATATAATTTATTTGATTGAAAAAAAGTCTGAACTAGTTCCTTAAAGTAATATATTCAATCCCGAGAAAAAATCCCGGGATCCCGGGATTTTCGGGATTGAAAATCACAATCACAATCAAATCACAATTGTAAAACTGGTCCGGGATTGCAATCCCTAGTGCAGACGTGTGCTCTCTCGCTAGTGTCTTTGTTATCAGCTTACGCTTATTACTTTTGCTCGTGACATTCACTTTATTACCCCGTAACTCTCTTTAGAGTTTTAGTGTTTCTGCTACAGTGACTGGTTGTGAGTAGACGGTAAACAATGCCCCCCCAGGCCAACAATCTAGAGGGAAACAGGTTCGCCCTGCTTTCTACTAGTCCCCAAACAAAAAGGAAAAAAACCAATAAGTCTCAATACGCATTTCCGGAGCTTCCTCCCATCAGTTTTTAAAAAAACGATGATCCCAAATACAATATCTTAAAATCAGAAGATGACAAAAAATCGCTTTCTCGGTTTTCATGCTTCGCTGTGCATAAAGCTATTCTAGCCATTAGCAAAGAAGTAAATTCCATAACCGAATTACGCGATGGAAGCTTACTGGTGCTAACAAAGAATACAAAAATCGCCGAAAAGTTCATAAGTGTAAAGAATCTCTCCAACATTTGTCAAATTGAAGCAAAGTACCATGAGCACCTTAATTGTGTAAAGGGCACGATTTTGCCCCTTTCCTCACCCACGTACCTGACAATGAAATTGTTGAAGGTCTTCAAAATTATGGAGTTACCTCAGTGTATAAATTTCAGAAAAAAATTGATGGTGTATTGATAGCTACAGGTGCAATTCTATTAACATTTGAAAGCTATAAACTTCCAGAAAAAATCGATGTCGCTTGGCGAAAAATATCAGTGCGCCCATACTTCCCAAACCCGATGCGATGCAGGAGCTGTCAAAAGCTCGGTCATACCATAAAACATTGCAAAGGTATGCCCACGTGTGTCAATTGCAATCTGCCAACACACAACAACAGCGACTGTTCTAGAACAATGTGTGCAAATTGTTTAGGCGAGCACCCTTCATCAGCAAACACTTGTCCAAAATTTCTCCAAGCGAAAGAGATTTTAAAAATAAAAACCACTGATAAATGCAGCATGCGTGAAGCCATAAACAAATTCAGAGCTCTGGCTCCCAATTCTTCCCTCACAACTTTCTCAAAAATAATCACCTCTCCCCCAACTTGTCATATACAAACAACAGTTCCGCTACTCCAACTTCAATAACAACAAAACTAAATGTAACTACTTCACCCACAAATTCACCACAACCACTCGTATCAGCAGCAAACACTAGCATAAACAACAGTTCAACCTTCTCCCTCCTAACAAACAACAACAAACATATTTCTTCTCTTCGTGCTTCTAGCACTACTTCAACAATCAAAGAAAATGCACAAAAGCTAAGTAACATAAGGGTAGAAACATGGTGAGCAGGTCGAGGTGACTAACAAGCTGACTAGTAAGCTAACTGAGGAAAGAAACATAGGAAACAATACGAGAGCGCACATCATGCTTAGCTAGCTACTCAGCTAACTAATCAGCTAACTAGAAAGTTTTGCTGACTTTCTACATGTTTGTTTTTGTCAGTCAGGTAGTCAGCTAAATTTCTCAAACAGTGAACAGTTTTTGAACAGAATTGTGTGTTTGAAAAAAATGTGCGCAAATAAAAACGAAAAACTTATAATTGCCGTCCATGATAAAGTCCCTCTTTGGGATGCCAAAAATAACCATCTGAATAGGTTCCTCGAGCAGAACCTGATAGTCAGCTTACTAGTCAGCTTGTTAGCACAGAATAAACAGTATACAGAAGGCGCATCTGAAATAATTTTGCGATTTCATTTCAGACGCGGGCGGGAAGCAACAAAGGTGAGGAAAATGTAAAGGGAACCGAGAGAGTAAGCGCGAATTGATGTATTGTATACGCATAGATTCGATGGTTTTGGGCTTTATTCTCATTTCGACAACAACACGCAATGTTGTTGCTTTTCGCAGTAAGCCAGCTTGGCTTTACTCGGGCACATTGAAATGGTGCTTGATTTGGCAAAGCGATCGTAATGCGTCTTGGTTGTTTCAATATTTAACACATATATTTATTTTCATTGTAGCCATTTGTACTTTTTACAACTTCTATTTTACCAGCAGACCAAAAGAACTTATAAAATCCATTGAATTTTGGTTTTTCCCGTAGTGCCACCACTTTATGTGCCTTGGCGATTGCTCAATCAATTTTTCTATGAAAACTTTGCCTGTCCACTTCTTGTTCTTGTTTGTAAAAAAGCAAGCGGAGAGCGAGCACGAGCCATCACCAACATGCAAGCGGCACATCGCTTTGTTTCCCAACAACAACAACCACAGTGTGTGGTACGCGGTCGCAGCTTCTCAGCTTACGCTCTCGCGCTCTGTGCGTTCTCGTCCCTTTTACTGCTTCCCCCGCATCTACAAACGGGTCCTACCGCTGGAACCCGCAAAGAAAATTTTCTTTACACCAGATGCGCATTCTGTATATTGTTTGTTCTGTGTTGTTAGTCACCTCGACCTGCTCACCATGTTTCTACCCTAACAATTCACCAAACACTCTTTTATCTTCTCTTATTCGAGGTGGCGACTGTGGCGATACAGTGTTCTCGAGCTTGGCTCAAGCTAAGCTCGACAACGCCAGCGATCGCGGCAGCGACCTCGAATTATAATACAACTGCTCGCGTTCTGCTTAAGCAGACTGCGACGCAGTCACATACATATATACATATATAAACACACATATCTAATCTTTTTCACTTCCTGAATGGATACTTTTTGAATGGATACTTCAATAGTTACCATGAACTAGAAATTTTGCTGAACCAATATTCTATACCAATATTTTCCTTCAATTCTTCTGCTAAACGAAACACACATCCTCTACAATCAAACAGCTTACACTCCAAAAGATACGTAGGATACTTTCATAATCTTCCTCACATCTCATCCAAAAAACAAGGAATAGCGATTCTAATAAAACGATGCATCCCACACAAATTTCTACCTTTACAAACAAACATCTCAGCAGTTGCAATCGAAATCAATACAACAGTTAAGCTAGTAGCTGCCTGTTTGTACATTCATCCTAATGACAATTTTTCTTCTTCTGATATATTGCAACTGATAAGACAATTCAACTCCCAATGTATCATTGGAGGTGATGTCAACGCCTGGAGTACAATCTTAGGATCAAATCACATAAACGCAAGAGGAGAAAAAATAGAAGACGCTAATGGCATCGGATTTATTATGCTTAAATAATGGCTCCCCTACACATTTTTCGACTCACTCCACCTTCTCTATAGTCGACATTACTCTTTGCTCTGCATCCTTAGCACAATACTGCGTCTGGTAAGTCTTAGACTCACTGCACGGAAGTGATAACTTCCCTATTTTAATACAAACGAACTCCACCTACAATCTTTTTCCATGTAAATTCACATCACGATTTAAAACCTCACAGGCAGATTGGGACAAATTCAATGAAATTTGCAACGAATTCTGCATAAACTCTCCAATTGCTATTAACATTAAGCAAGAAGCAGCGAGAATTCTGAGAATAATACGCTCCGCAGCCCATTTCCCGATTCCACAAACTACACCGAACAATTTTACTAACAAAAACTCCATGGTGGAATGCTGACTTAGCCAAACTTCAATTAGCCAAACAGAAACTGTGGCAATATTATAAAAGAGTGCGTTCATTTGAAAACCTGCTGTTATACAAAAAAGCAAACGCAAAATTCAAACGTTCAGCAAAACTGGCCAAAGCTAAAGCTTTCGAACAATTTGCTGCCAACATAAACCCATCATCATCTCCTAAAACAATATGGAACAACATCAAAACGCTCACTGGCTCCCAAAAATAGTCCTCTTTCTCAGATTAACTCTTCCAATGGGCCACTCTCAAATCCCGACGAGATAGCCACCCTTTCTTGCTTCTCTTTCGCCCTTGACTCATCCGATTTATCCTTTACAAGTACATTTCGTAACCTAAAAACTGAAAGACTAAACCATGATCCATCAATTCCTTATCCCTTATCACTTCCTGCAAGGCAACTTGAATCAAAGATTCAGTTTGCAGAATTTGAATTTGCGCTATCCTCAGCAAAAGGGAAATCTCCTGGATTAGACAAAATCTCCTATCCTATCAATCAGAACCTTCCCAATCCCGTAAAAAATCGACTTCTCAATCTATATAATCGAATATTTGATAGTGGCTGCTACCCACAAGCTTGGAAAATTGCCTGCGTTGTCCCAATACTCAAGCCCAACAAATCTCCCTCCGACGTGAGTAACTACCCTGCCGGCAACTCAACTAACTTTTAACGCACTTTAATCTAACTAATTCTCAACTAGTTGTGGTTGGTCTGTATACAGACCAATCTCGCTCTTGCCCTGTCTTGGTAAGATATTAGAAAAAATCATTGTCAATCGACTATCGTGGTACGCAAATAGAAAAAATCTTATTAGCCCCAATCAGGTGGCTTACAAAAAAGGACACAGCACCATAGACGCACTCCTACGTCTAGACCACTTCATTCAAAATGCATTATCACGTATCACTACTATCACTGGATTTTCAAAAAGCGTTTGACCGCATCGGCATACATATCGTCATGAGACAACTCGATGCTTGGAAGGTAGGACCAAAAATCAAAAACTTCGTAAAAAATTTTCTCTCCCACAGAAAATTTATAGTTCGAATTAATGGTTACCTTTCCAATGCAGTACCTCTAGATAATGGCACTCCTCAAGGATCGCCTTTATCTGCAATTTTATTTATTACCGCCTTCGATGAAAATGTTCACCGTACTTCCAGCATCCGTGACAATTCAATGTCACTCAAATTTTTGAAAATATTTTAGATGAACCAACAACGTGGTCATAATCTTCGGGTATTTCTATATCCACTGAGAAAAGAAAAATTCTGCACATCTGCAAAAAACATCGTTGCTCTAACCTAACTAACCTTTCTTCTAACCTTAATTTAAGTATGGTAAATGAACTAAAACTTCTTGGATTAACAATAGACTCTAAGTACAATTTTAAGCCACATTGTAAATATCTAAGAGACAGCCTGTTAACTAGATTAAATATTAAAACGAAGAGGCACTCTGTGCTGTGCATGAACGCTTTTCCAAGCATACTTTTAGGCATGCACTTTGAAGTACGGCAAATTTGGCAAATAATTCGCTTCGTATAGTCCGATATGGCAAGGATGGTTCTCGAAGAAATGGGCTGTGCGAGAATGGTCGAGCGCTTTCCAATTGGAAGTTGCAAGAAACTTCGGCGCGATAAGAAAACTGGTATAAAAGCAGCAGTGTGCAGCGCAATGGGTCGAGTCTGTGTTGAGCAAGCACTGGGAAAACATGTAATAGTAGTTGTGTAAAGTAGAACAAGTGTAAATTTGTAAATAAAGCGATTGTTAGTTTTGACTACGTTGCGCTGAATAACTGAAATTGTTTTATTTTCAAACACAATCAAAACGAACCTGGGAAAACTTGGAATTTTCGTAACATTTGGTGTCAGAAGTTCGGATTGTGTTACTGAAGATAAACAAAAAATAAATAAATAAATAAAATTATAAAAACACAGACATGCTTAAACTCGAGCTGCTGAAGGTGGACCAGCTGAAGAAAGAGCTGGCTGCCTGGAATTTGCCGACTGCTGGCGGAAAGGTGGAGTTGAAGCTGCGCTTGCGAGAGGCGTGTGAATCACGAGGCATAGATTGGGCTGCACACGAGTTCGGACCGCAGGAACAAGAGGCGTCAGCCAAGGTGGAGGTATCGCCAGCTGGTGCTGCGTCATTGCAAAGTACGACTGCAGTGGCTGCGCCACTACAAGCATTGGACATTAGCCAGTTAATGGTTGCACTCAAAGGCATATTTGAGACTTCCAACCGTGAAATGGCAGCCAAAATGGAAAATGAAAATCGCGAAATGTCGGCGCCAATGGCAGCGAAACTGGAAACCACGAATCAGGAACTTTCGGCGCAAATGGCAGTGAAACTGGAAACCATGAATCAGGAAATTTCAGCAAAAATCGAAACGACAAATCAAGAAATAACACTTCGTTCAATAATGTGTGTGACTAACTAATTAAAACACATTTTTTGCCAAAATTCGTTTTTATTCATCAACATAGTCCCCTTTTAGGGAGATACAATCATTCCAACGCTTTTCCAATCTTTCGATACCGCCTTTGTAGAACGATTTTTTCTTTGCCTTCAAAATAGGCGTTAGTTTCGGCGATTACATCATCATTTGAGCCAAATCTCTTACCACGGAGCATCTTTTTGAGGTCTGCGAAGAGCCAGAAGTCGCTGGGGGCCAGATCTGGAGAATACGGGGGATGAGGAAGCAATTCGAAGCCCAATTCATGCATTTTTGCCATCGTTTTCATCGACTTGTGACACGGTGCATTGTCTTGGTGAAACAACACTTTTTTCTTCTTCATATGGGGCCGCCTAATCGCGATTTCTTCTTTCAAACGTTCCAACAATGCTATATAATAGTCGCTATTGATTGTTTTCCCTTTCTCAAGATAGTCGATGGCAGGCAGCCAGATACAGTGACGAGCACAACATTGAGCGGCTCGTACAGTTGTGTTACCCGGAATTCGGCGCTGATGACCTCGAGATGATGAAGATTGAGTCATTTATTGAAGGTCTTCATGACCCAGAGACACGTCGCAGTGCGTTGATGATGGGCAAGCCGACATTTATGGAGACGGTGAACAGCGCGATGACGTATGAGGCGGCCTGGAGCGGAAATTTTCGACAGTCATCTGCGGAAAGGCGTCGAGCCCAATCTGGACGTGTCACACAAAGCCAGACAGTGAGCTCGGAGGCACCAGCGGGGCTGCGGGCAGTGTCATCTAGAGTCGGTTGCTGGCGATGTGGCAAGCAAGGACACATATCACGAGACTGCCATCTGCGAGAAAAGCGTTCCGGACAACAGACGTCGCCAAGAAGGGCTGACGCTCTGCCACATCATTCGTGCAAAACCGAGTGCAGGCATAATTCGCAAGCCGAAAACGAGGGACAGATTGTGGATATACGGTCGGTAAGAGTTCTGCAAGAGGAAGATTAGCTTGCGGAAAGGCTACAGAAGGACCAGCGCACAGATCATTAAAGGCAAAGCGCGGAAATTACGGCCGGACTGGCAGGAGATGGCTGGTGAGAGCCCGATCGCGAAGGCTTACTGGGCACAATGGCAAAGTCTACGTCTGAAGAATGGCAGCCTATACCGCGAGTGGGAGAGCAGGGATGGCAGGACCAGGAAATCCCTAATAGTGGTCGCGAAAGGCCGAATCGACGATGTCATCGGGGAAAACCATAGCGACTCCAGTGGAAGGCACCTAGGCATCGCAAAAACTGTCGCCAAGATAAGAAGGCGGTTCTGTTAGGTAGGATGCCAGGAGTCTGTCGCTGAGTGGATCAGAGGTTGTAATTGGTGTTCGGCTGCGAAAGGGCCGAGGAGGAGATCGCGGAGCCGCACTCAACGAGTCGAAAGCAGTTCTACGGGCTAACCCAGAAGGGTTCCAAGAAGGCGATCTGGTAATGCTCAACAACCCGCAGCGGAAGGAAGGTTTGTCTCCAAAGCTTCAAACGTCATGGGAAGGACCGTACAGGGTCGTGACCAGGATTATTGACGTGGTGTACAGGGTTCAACAGAAACTGAGCAGAGCAATCGATTGCACCCGACGACTACTCTCTAAACTGGTATTCGCTTCCAATGCCCTACTCGCAAAAGATGTAAGCACTTCATTATCAAGAAAACGACAACCAAGATTCCCCTCCGTTTTACTGCGAATCCTGAACTTTGGAAGGCAATTGCAAATTCAGCCAAGACCTAAAACTTCGGCAACACACCCACAGTGGATGATCAACAAGACTTCGCACACAATCAAATCACTACAACTTCCAAAGACAGACACAGCTAAGGAATTATATAGGGTACTTTTCGCCAAAGAAAAGGCACACTACACGGACAATGGATGGAACTTCCTATTTACTGATGGCTCAAAAATCTTGCATAACACCACATTTGGGGTTACTAATGAAAATGGAAAGCTTATCCGAAATGGGCTCTTACATCCAATGTGCTCTGCTTTTACCGCCGAAGCCGCAGCAATACTTGAAGCTGTCTCCTATGCCAAGTGCAGCAAGGGAAAGTTCATAATATGCACCGACAGCAACGCCTGCGTTGATGCCATTGAAGCTCCCTGCAATGATGTTAACGAAATAGTTACAATACGTAACACTTTAATAACAACTCCAAAGAAAATCAAGCTAATGTGGATTCCTGGACACGTGGGAATAACTGGTAATGAAAATGCCGATACTGCGGCCAAAAACGTTGCAAATACACCATCCATTGCATTCAACTATATAACAAAAAAAATACATCTTCAACGTAATTTCAATTTCAAGACACAACACGTTATTGGACGATTTGCAAACATACAACCACCATTACTCAGTCTTAAACCCCCTTAGGAAAAAAGCAACTTTTGCTGCCGACATCTCCTTGTCAGTCATCAAGCCATTCACTCGCCTACGCCTGAGACACACGATAATTACGCATGGTCACATCCTCCAAGGTGCTCCACACAGCAAGTGTCCCTACTGCAGTGAAAACATATCATTATTATCCGAATGTCACTACCTAACCACTGCGCGGCAAGAACTACTGGGTAATTCCGACCCTTTCGAGCTGTTAAAAGAACCAACTCACCAAAATACCCACAAGATTTACGAATTCCTAAAAAGGCTGATCTCTTAAGAAGAATTTAATAAACAATCAAACAATATGTAACTTTAGTTAATTTTTTCTCGTTCTCTTTCCTACTAACTAAAACTAACTAAAAGTCAGCCGAAGGCCCCTTTCGCTAGTGCTGCAATATAAGTATTTGTAAAATAATTTATTATTGTACAAATGTTCAAAAATAAAAAATAAAATAAAATAAATAAAATAATTTAAAGAGGATTCAGTAAATAACAAAAATCTGACATTAACAGTAAAGCATAGCATTTGAGGGGGTATGGTATGGGGCTGCATGTCTAGTAAAGGAGTGAGCAGGCTGTGTTGTTTTATTCAAAAATGGTTCCGAAGGGCTATTTACATATTCTAAAATCTTATGCAAGCCAAGGTTTAAAAATTTTGGATCAGGTTCCAACATTTCATTCAACTTTACGATGATCTTAAGGCGCAGTGCATACGATGTGAAGCTATCTTTTCTATAAACTGGCTCAAAAAAGTTGAAAAAGTTTCTCCCTAGTCACCTAACGTGCATCTAATTGAGTATATAAGGGGTTTACTTGAACTTTGAACCCAACAACACTCCATCTTCAAAGATATAGTAAACATATATAACAATTCAAGAATATAACAAAAGAACAGCTGAAAAAACACATAATTTAATAAAATTTATGCCGAAACTTCTGCAGAGAGTTCCAATAAGAGAAGCATATCCAAATAGTTATTAATTTTTGGACAAAACTTCATTTAACCCTCATCGGTCCCTCGAGAAATACATCTAATCGGTCTCATTGTATGCGCGCGCATACACATATATTAAGGACTGTATCGAAAATTATAAATACACCAAAACATGCTTCATACTAGTGCATAACAAAAGTTAGAATTTATTTATTTTTTTAAATGGCATTTCACATTGTATATTTTTGTAAATAGCAACAAAAAAAATTATTTAGTGGGGGGCTAACCCACATTTTTAATCTTTATGTCGAGGTCCTTTTTTAAATTCTGGACACAGCCAGAATCTAATTTTTTGTTAACACTATTCCAATATTTTTTAAATTTTTTAACGGAGTAAGCCGATTTAGATCTTTTTTTAAGTACCCTCTTCATCAACGTCCAAAATTTTTCGATAGGGCGTATCTCTGGACACTTTGGAAGATTCATGTTTTTCTTAACAAAATTTATGTTCTTCTCTTCATACCACGTTAGTACTGGCTTAGCATAATGGCAAAAAGCTAAGTCGGCCCAAAACCAAGTCTTACCAGTGTGTTTTTTCACCAACGGCAGCAATCTATACTTGAGGCACTCATTTAGGTACATTTCAGCGTTCAGGGGCTTGTCCGTGAAGAGTGGAGTCGACATTTTTTCACACTTGCATATTGCTTGCCAAACAAGAATCTTATTGCCAAATTTTTCGCCAAAAATTGATTTGTCAGCTTTTGAAATTTCACTGCCTTTCGGAACTGCGTAGATTTGGGGTCCTGGCCGCGTTTTGTAGTCCAATTTCACGTATGTTTCGTCGTCCATTATGATACAATCAAATTTTTGCCTACAAATATAGTCGTACAATTTTCGGGATCTGGTTTTCACCTGCGCGCCTTGCTGAGTGCTTCGTTTCGGCTGTTTTTGCTTTCTATATGTTCCCAACTGGATTCTCTTCTTGGCACGTTGAACCATTGCTGCACTCGTTCCGACTTTTTTTGCGCAATCGCGTACGGATATCTCCTTATTTTCTTAAATAAGGCACATATCTTAGTATCTAGCAATGGTTAGGACGCACCCTTTTTACGACCTTGTCCTGGTAAATCTTCAAGTGTGCAATGTGAGTATACCGGCAAATAGTTTTTGCACAGCAAACAGGCTAACATTTGCTTCTTTTGCTAGTTTTCTATACGACATTCCTTTGGTTGATGCCCATTTGGACAAAATTTCCTGACGAAGTTTTGCGGAAAGTCCTCTCATTTTTAAGCGTTTCGATATACTACAACAAATTTTTCACGAAAATAACAATTTGAACCTCTAGAATCTAAAAACCGATATTGCTGAGCAACCAGCATTGCATAGCCCACTTTATATGATTTTTAAAGTGTATTCATAATTTTCGATACAGTCCTTAATTGTCAAAAAGCTAAAAAAAATTAACAACCATTTATGTTTCGTGATTTTTGATGTCTATTAACCCATTAAGCCCTGAGCGTTGCGTTTGCGCAACGTTTGGGAATTTCGCTACATTAAGTAATTCATAAACATATAAGACTTGAAAATGGGTAGAATTGGATTCGAATTGATCGTTTTAGATTCTGCCATACTCAAATTTCAAAATTTTTTAAATATTCATATCTTTTTTTCGATCCAAAGTCAAAGGTTTTTTTTGGGGAATTTTTGAAATTCAATTAAAAATACTTATTCTTCAAACCTATCAAAATCCCTTTGTGGGCTGCATTTTGTAATGCTAAACTATTCAAAAATAAGTTTAAACAAATTTTTTTTTTTCTAATTTTATGTTTTGTATGTGACTAAGGCCCGTTGCGTTTGCGCAACGTACCCTCCTGGTTCAGGGGGTGGGGGTATGAATTATTTGCTTCATTTTTTTTCTTGATTAGGTCAATTACTAAGATTGTGTAAAATTTTATGGAAATCGCACAAGCCCTTCTGGGGTCAGGTTTTAATGGGTTAACGCCGATGTGTTTTTCGTACGATCGCGCACCAAAAGGCAAATAAAAACGCACAATGTCGGGCTAACGTTATAATAGTTGGGGTTTTAATGTGTTCACATCAGTGTACAAGATTATGCAAATAGATGTAAAATGTTCATGTAAAATGTAAGTGATTAAATGTTTTTGGTATGATGAATCATTGAATGTTTGTTGGTGTGATGAGTGCCGGTGTTGGATGTAGTGTGTTGGTTGTTGCTGGTGGTATGTTTCTTGATCGTCTCGGGTTGTCGTCGCCGATGTTCAGAAGATGAGTGAAGTGCCGTCAGCCGCGCAAGCACCGGTTAGGACAGCGAGGGATCAGATCGGTCAGTACATAGGTGGGTATATAGGGTAAGTATATAAAGAAGATAGCGGAAACGTACAAATGGGACATATACAAGGAGAAGGTAGGTATATAGGAATAAGGTAAGTATACGGGATTGGAGAGGATATATACGACACATTTATTTATATTGTAGGTGGTGCGCGGTGACGGCAAGCAACGACGTCAACATCCTGGGGCCGGATGCACTCGTGCATTTAGACGACCCCCCTTAACTCCGTCAGGGATCGGATCGCCTGTGTCAGCAGCGTCCGAGCTTTTCGTCCCCGCAGTTGGCGGGTGGTGATTCCTGGTCGGTCGTGATCGGCTGGGTGATGGTGGCGACGCGCTGGTTCGCTGGTCGATGCTTGACGTGTCGATGGCGTGGTTCGCCCCTTAGAGCGACTCGATCCCGGCGACGAACGCACCGCAGGAGGAGGGGGCGTGGACGTTGGCGCGAGGGTTGCGTCGTAGTATGGAGCTCGCGGCGTCGTTGGCCTTGCGCCCGGTTGATGGTCCGCTGCGCCGGCCGGACACCTCGTCTTCGTTGCCCGGAATGAGCCGTCCGCTGCAGGGTGTCGGGGCGGGATGCTTCGCCGGTCGGGCACCTCGCCTTCGTTTTCCGGGATGGGTCGTCCGCTGCAGAGTGTCAGTCAGGGTGCAACATCATGTGATGTGCCAACCCACACTTCTTGTAACTGTTTGGCGAGTCGCAAGCCCCCGTGTCGTGGGACCGGGCCAAACAGTAGCCGTGCGCGTGCACGACATCGTCGCGTTGGCCGGGTTCATGGCAAGGAACCCGCGGCAGAACCTCAAGGGATGAGGGCGATGGCAGATCTGGCAACGGTGCATATCTTCCATGGTGGAGCTGTGGAGAAAGAACGAAAAACAAGCAGACTTTAATGTCTTATAATAATAGGGGCAGCGATGCCCGCGACTAATCATAAAGGGATTTATAATAAAGTAGAAAGAGTTCTACGCGGGGGGGCGGAACACATAATTTCACAATCGGGCGTGTGATTATGCCGACGATCCGTCCTAACCTCGATTCGGTGGGGGGCAGCAGCTCGTCCTTGATGACGACGAACTGGTTCAGTTCTATCTCCTGTTGGGGATGGCGCCACTTGTGCCTCTTGTGGAGCTCATGGAGATACGAGGGCGTGTCAATAAGTCCGTGACTTTTTGAATTTCCCGCCTCTTAATTGAAATGGCAACACTGCTCCCGTCAACAGTCATTTGTCAGTTGACTCTTGTCGAAAATTGAACAAGCTGCGACATTTAGTTTGTTTTTGACCGCCGTTAATATCAGACTACCGCGTTGACTGAGAAGAAAATGGAAAAAAGTTAATTTCGTGTGCTCATGTGCAGTTTCCATGGCAAAAATCCATGAATTGGGCTACGAATTGCTCCCTCATCCCGCCTATTCACCCGATCTAGCCCCAAGTGACTATTTCTTGTTCCCAAACTTGAAGAAATGGCTCGGCGGAAAGAGATTTGCTTAATGAGCACACGAAATTCACTTTTTTCCATTTTCTTCTCAGTCAACGCGGTAGTCTCATATTAACGGCTGTCAAAAACAAACTAAATGTCGCAGCTTGTTCAATTTTTGACAAGAGTCAACTGACAGATGACTGTTGACGGGAGCAGTATTGCCATTTCAATTAAGAGGCGGGAAATTCAAAAAGTCACGGACTTATTGACCCGCCCTCATACTCAGCTTTCCATCTCCGGCTGAACTCATGGCGAAGAGCCTTCAGCTTCTCCCATCGGTTGATCAAGGATAGATCTTAGATAGGTGAGAGGAGAGGAGCGCCTCGCAGGAAGTGACCTGGAGTAAGCGCTAAGAGATCAGATGGATCTTGTGATAGAGGTGATAATGGTCGGGAATTTAAGACGGCCTCGATTCTAACAAGAAGAGTTGTGAACTCTTCGAAGTTGAATCTGTGATGGCCGGCAGTCTTCTTGAGGTGAGTTTTGAAACTCTTGACTGCAGATTCCCACAACCCGCCCATGTGAGGTGCACTGGGGGGATGAAAGCCCAATCGACTCCTTGAGTGGAATACTTCTTCAGGATGTCGTGGGATACCTCTTTTGAGAACTTGAGGAACTCTCGGCTCATGGCTCTGTGGGCGCCAACGAATGCGGTGCCATTGTCCGACATGATTTTGCGGGGAAGGCCTCGTCTGCCAATGAATCTGGCAAAAGCCGCGCGGAATGCCTCTGTGGTGAGGGCAGAACAAAATTCCAAGTGAATGGCCTTGGTTGAGAAGCAGACAAACACCGCGACATAGCCTTTGATGAAGGTTGCCGTTCGGAGCTGAGATGCCTTTATTTGAAATGGGCCCGCAAAATCAACACCTGTCGTCGAGAATGGGATTGACAGGGTACAACGTTCTGGCGGAAGAGCTGCCATTATTTGTGATCGGACCTTTTGTCTCTGAACCGTGCAGACCATGCATAGGCAAATGCATTTCTTGATCTGAGGCTTTAGACGGGGAATGTAAAACTCTTGACGAGCCATTCTGAACATGAGCCGAAGTTCTGCGTGTAAGAGAAGAGTGTGGAGGAACTCAAGATACAACTTGCAGAACCGAGATGCCTCTGGTAGGATTATCGGATGGCGCTCATTGTAACTAAGCGCCGCCTGGGCCAATCTACCATCAACTCTCATCAAGCCGTCCTTATCGAGGAACGGATTGAGAGTCAAAATCTTGCTTTTTCGGGGAAGAGGGGTCTTGTTGGACAGCGCGGTAAATTCGGGGTGGTGGAACCATGTCTGGGCTAACGTGAGGAGTCTCGTCTTGACAAACTGAATCTCATTCTGGGAAACGAATGGATTCAGGTTGAGGGGAGAGTTGCTCCTCTTAGCGAGTCCGTTGTGGACAAAACGGAATGCGTACGCAAGGACACGTAGCGCGCGAGAATAGGAGGAGAACCGATCGAGGATGTCTGATGGTTCCTCCAGCGCGAGATGAACTTCGACCTTCCGCTGCTCAGGTGGAGCAACATTGGAGGGAGTTGATTTAGGCCAGGCTTCTTCAGGTGACTGAAGCCAGTTGGGACCATTCATTTCATTTCATTTATTTAATTATAAAACATCGGCATTTAAGAATTATTTCTTTTGCATGCCACAAGTTCATACTTATTAATTAACAATTGATGAGCTCAACAATAACAATTGATTAATAACAATTCATTCGACACAACGGAATTAATGTGGTCCACGCAAGACAGTAAAGAGTTGATTTGATACCCAAGATTGACAACTTTACTAACGAATTTTAGTTCTACGCCAATGGGAAGAATAGGTGGAAGATCTGAACAGTGGGAAACAGTTCTCGATATGGGTAGGACAAATGATTTCAGGGGGTTTAAAAATAGCTGGTTTTCCCGAGCCCACTCACCTATAGCTCCTAAGTCTTCGTTAACTCTTGCACATAAATCCTCTACCATCCCAATTGGTCTCGACAAGTACAATTGTAGGTCATCAGCATACGCATGCATGGTAACATGGCTGCAGCTGCTAAAGATATCATTAATAAACATTGTAAACAGCAGAGGACCCAGGACAGAGCCCTGAGGCACCCCGCTGGCAATACCTTTAAATGAAGAAAAAGTATCACCAACCTTCACTCTTTGAGATCTGTCAACCAGGTAGCTTTTTAGCAGGTTAACCGCAGAATCAGAAAAATCAAAATAACATTCAAGTTTGTGACAAAGCACTGCATGATTAACTGTATCAAACGCTTTTGAGAAGTCTAACAGGCAGAGTAGAGACAAGTGGCCCATATCATAAGGCCCTCTAAGATCATCTAAGATTTTAACCACAGCAGTAGAACAGCTATGTCCTGACTGAAATCCTGATTGTAAAGAAGACATAAGGCTAAACTTATTCAAATATGTAGTGATCTGCTCAGCCATGAGTGACTCACATACTTTAGAAATCGAGCACAGAATACTAATGGGGCGAAAATCACCAGGTTCAAGAGCAACTGATTTTTTTGCTATTGGAGTAATTGTTGGTACTTTCCACACTTCAGGAAATCTGGAAGTAGTGAAACAGTGGTTGATGATATGAGTTAGAGGACCTAACACAGCAGGTAATATGATTTTGATAAACTTTATAGGTATTCGATCATCTCCAATGGCGTTCGACTTGATTTTTATTATGCAGCGAGCAACATCCATTTCACTAACCGCGTCAAATTAACATTTAATTTTAGGGACTCGCGTACGCTGAGATACAGATACAAAAGGCGCGCTAGAAACAGAATTGGAAATGAAATGATCCTTAAGAATATTGGGGTCAATCCGGCATGCCTCAGTCTCCTTATTACAAATACCTATTTGCCTCAAATTATTCCATAGCAGTTTCGGTGGAAGTGATGGGCTAAGTGTCGACTTGAAGAACTTTTTTTTCGATATGCTGACAGCAGAAGTAGCACCATTCCTGGCCTTCCTAAACATTTCCCAGTTAAACGCAGTAGGATTTCGTTTCCATTTGCTGTATGCCTTATTTCGCTTCTTTAATGCCAAGAGCATGCAGTGTGTGAACCAGGGGCACGTATGAGCTGCGCCAGGAGCACGTTTTGTACGAAGCGGAACATGTGGCTCAAACAAATGATTGACCTTATCAATGAAAAAATTTAGCTTTTCATCAACAGTACGTAGAAACCAACAATCCGACCAATTTATACAAGACAAGTCATTGAACAGCGAAACATAATCAATTGATTTGTAGTCCCGGAAAGAGTAAAATGTATCAGAGGTTTCAGCGGCAAGGCTAATATCAAAGAATATAGAATATAAAGAATACGCATCTTCAAAAATTTGTCAAGCGTGTTTCTTGACGCGGGCGGGAAGAGATGAGCGGAGGCATAGCTTGCGGGAAATTTGCTCGCGCTCAACAGTTTGCGATCTTGTTCGTCGAAGCGCAAGCGAAGAGTAAACAACGAACCAAAGCATCGTCATCGTCGTTTCAACGAAGATGATTCGGGATTCGCTAATGTTTTTGGTGTTGTCGTTTATTGTGTGTATGCTTTTTTGTGTTGTGATTGATTTTGCTGCAATGTCACCAGCAATCGAATGTTTGTGGTGTATGGCTTTTTGCTGGCCAATGCTTTGATTAATTTAAAAATTTGGTGGTTGATCCCAATTTAAAATGTTTGCAAATATTTTTACGTGGCGAGTTCGAAGTAAAATTATTTGTTTATATTTTCACATGCTTGATTACAATTTTGAGAATATGGGAAAACTACGAAAAAAAAATGAACTGATAGGCATATTGACTTCAAAATTCGTGAAACACTTGAAATTAAAAATAATTAGATGCGTGTTTTAATTTTTTTTTATCGAAATCTAACGGAGGGTTAGATAAAAGGATAAAGGATAAAGGGTAAACATAACTTAATAGGTTTATTGACTTTCAATAGGGCGAAAGCACTACTAAAGCACTAAATAAAGAAATAATAAGACAAGTATTTTGTCATAAGAAAATTGTATTACGGCATGCCTACGTTTAAAAATAGTTTAAATGTTCTACACCTGAATGATTCCATGGCGAATGATGTGATCATAAATTTACAATATTAGATTTTCTTATTTTAGTTCTTTTAAACAAGCATTATATGTGGGCCGTAAGAAAATTTCCAAAGAACGATATGGAAAATTATTACGGGTAATAAAGACGTTTTCTTTTCTTTCCAATTCCATTTTTATTGATTACTTATTATTTATTTTTTAATTGCCTGTAGCGATCATATAGGTCGCCATGCCAGCCATATTTTATTTTCTTTTCTATGATTTTGCGCACACTACAGTCGGCAGTGAGTTCAGGAGCAATATGCGACGCTGTGCAGGCTTATAGAAGAAGAACAAAAGCCAGCCAGAAAATATAAATCGTTTTACAATTTCAGCTTTTCGCCAGCGCAACAACAAGGACAACAGCACATCGTCTTCCTCCTCTTCGGACAATTGAGCGAGAATGAACGAGTGAGCACAGACGCGTCATTCGTGTTTCTATGATTTGCGCTCAGAGCATTGTGCTGTCATTTCAAGTGTTTCCTCTTGTTGTCTACCCCCCCGCATCCAGAAGACGGGTGGCGATATCAGCACCCGCATTCAAATTTTTGCTTGTATGAGATGCACACTCTTTATGTTTCATACTTTTTGCTAATATTCAAAGTGCAGAAAATCAGATCATGATCGGATAGAAAGGAAATTTGATCAAACAGCAGAACAAGTGAAACATCCGAGACAACGAACAAGTCTAACAGACTAGGACTAGAGTTGTGAGAGAACCTAGTTGGAGATAAATTATTTACCACAGAAAGGCCCACCTCGGTTAAGCAATCAAGGAATTTGATAGCAGCAGTATCCTTGTTTAATTCATTTTCGAACACGGGTAGTTATAAGAGTGCTTGCAAATCTCGATGTAAATAAGGCTTCAGGGCCGGACGGCATTCCAGCCCTTGTTTTGCAAAAGTGCGCTACCTCACTGGCTTGTCCATTACGCAAACTTTTCAACATGTCATACACCACAGGTGTATTTCCGACATGTTGGAAGGTAACAAATGTTCAACCAGTTCCTAAAAAAGCCAAGACTACTGACCCTGCGAACTACCGACCTATAGCAATCTGTTCGGTGCTTTCCAAAGTAATGGAAAGCATTGTAAACTTCAACCTTGTGAAGTATCTGGAGCACAATAGACTGCTAAGTGACCGCCAATATGGCTTCCGAAGACAACGATCGACGGGAGACCTTATGGCGGTCCTCACCGAGAAATGGAACCATAGCATTCTAAACCTCGGTGAAAGCAAGGTTGTTGCATTGGATATTTCCAAGGCCTTTGACCGGGTGTGGCATAAAGCACTCGTGTCAAAATTGATTGCCTATGTCGGTAGTACCTTCTCTCGTTGGATTACGAGCTTCCTCTATGATCGCTCTATTCGTGTTGTAGTAGACGGCATAGCCTCGGAAAAGCATTCCCTTAGCGCGGGAGTGCCGCAGGGTTCGGTCCTTTCTCCAACCCTCTTCCTGATCTTCATCAACGACCTGTTGTCGTCGACGAAGAATCCCATCTACTCGTTTGCGGATGACATTTGTCATTCATACTCTTTCACAAAGCGTCCCAGCTCTGTGGAGCTTGAGAGAGAACGGCGCCGTATGAATGACACACTTAATAGTGACCTGCAAACAATCTTCAAGTGGGGTCAAGCGAACAGGGTCCATTTTAATCCTCGCAAGACCCAATGTTATCCCACAAACGAGTCTCCCACATTCCAATACATCCCTGGTTATGGGTGGTGTGGGTATTGCGGAATCGGCAGCTCTTGATGTTCTGGGCATATCCATTAAGAACGATCTTCGTTGGAACGATCATATTTTTGGCGTGTCGAAAGAAGCAGCCGAGTGCCTCGGCTTCCTAAAGCGGTGCAAAAAATATTTCACTCCGTCTGATCTCCGCATTATTTACACCTATATCCGACCTAAAATGGGGTTTAACTCGCACCTCTGGGCGGGGGCTTCAAAAACCCATTTGGAGCTCCTCGATCGGGTGCACAACCGTGCAATTAAACTTATAGGGGACAGTAGGGCATCCAGCTCTATTGACTCCTTGGAGCATCGTCGAAACGTGGCATGTGTGGTGTTATTTTACCGATACTTTTTCGGCAACTGCTCAGTGGAGATGAGCAGCTTGATGCCATCGCTCCGGGTATTCCCCCGGGCAACCCGTTTGAACAGTGGCGCCCATGCATTCCACGTCGAAACGATGTTCCAGCGCACTACGCACTACAGGGAAAGTTCGTTTCTGGCCCGTACATCGCGGTTGTGGAATGGTCTCCCTGCGGATATTTTCCCCAGCACTTATGATCTCGATGGGTTCAAGTCAAGAGTCCATAACCACTTCACTCATAACCCTATCTCCTAACTTTTATATCCTTCCTGAACCAACGCAATGCTTCGCATTAATAGGGGTCATCCCCTGCGCGTTTGTTCCTGTTAAAAAAAAAAAAATTTATTAATATTGAAGTCTCCACACAAGACAAAATGATCATATGCAGTAACACAGGTCGATATAGTATCAAAAAATGGATCTACACATTAACTATGATTAGGGTTGTATGCACACGATAGAAAAACTTTAGTTTGGTGGTCATTGATTTCAACTGATAGGAACTCCACCTCCGAGCCACAGGACTTCCCAAGAAGCTTAACATTGATATGAGATTTACAATATATTGCAACCCCTCCGCCTCTTTTACCAGATCTGTCATTGCGAAAAAGTTTGTAATTTACTATATTTAGGGAAGAATCATTTACATCCTCTTGAAACAAAGTTTCGGTGACAGATTATATCGACAGAAGAGTCTGCAAAAGTGAACTTGGCGCAGTCAAGCTTGAAATCGTTAAGACTTCTGGCATTGAAATGTACGATTTTTAGTCCAGAGTGTTGTCTACTAAGAACATCAATCATAATTTTGTAATTCTCGTTAGCATTAGAAAGCTGAGTGGTGGCCAAGCAGTAAGCATTAGGGAAAGAAATATAGATAGAAGAAGAAGACAGTGAAAGAAAGAATAGTAATTTAAGAAGTAATTTAATTTTTTTTTTAATAATTGACTGGCACGACAGCCCGCTTACGCGAGACTAAGGCCTAGCTTCCCGCAGCCACCCGTGTTGTGCGTGTAAATTTGTACGCGGGTGGAAGGGACCTACAGTTTTATGCCGGTTCCGAACGGCAGGTTGGGAGCTTTTTCATAGGCAATTTTTATTCTCAGAGGTTTGCCATTTCCAGCTGAGAGGACAGCCACCGAAAGAAAAAACGAGTTTCCCGTTATTTTTTTAGGTGTTACTACATGCAGTATTCGAACTTGCATCGCTCTGCATTCGACTCGCTGGACCGCGCACTAACCAACTGAGCCACGGCGGCTTTAAGAAGTAGTAAGATAATAGATAGTAAAATAGTAGGTTAAATTAGATTTATCTGAATCATAAATAAAAGTACACAGAAAAGAATTAGATAGTGTGACAAGTGAAGATAAATCATTAGCCGCGAGCACCAGCGCTTGTAACTTTCCGCAGTTCCTCAATGCTATCAACTTTGATTCCGTCTCCATTTTTCTCCAATCTGATATACACGGAGCCACGCAGAGTAAACGCATTATGGATACTTCTCTTGCGCTTACAGGCAATTGCTGCATGTAAAACTTTTCTGGTCTCAGCTGATATACTTTGTATGTATACGTTGTTGTCAGAGTCAATTCCAGCATTTCCAAGTTGACTGCTTGTTTTGCTTGCCAGCGATAATCGCCAAAAGCCTTCAGCACCCGATTGCGATCGTAAGGAGTGTACAATTTTATGATGACCGCAGGATTCGAGTTGTTGGATATTGCGAAAAATATCTTTAAGCTGAGGAGATAAAAAGTCAATAGAGCGACAAATTATATTGAAAATGCTCTTGAGATTTTCCTCCTTCGAAAAAGGCACACCGAAAAGAACAGCATCCAAAGAATGGTCAACCGTGCTGTATTGATTATTGTTTTTGCTTAGCTGCTGAGAAAGCTCATCACATCGCGCAGCCAGAGCATTAATTTGTTCTTCCAAGCAGTGAATTTTTTCATCATACTTTGCGAAATTGGCGCTGAGAGAGCTTACTTCGCTCTCCAAATTGCTTACTACACGAGCTATTTCAGCAGAGAGTCTATCAAACAAACAGTCGGTATGTTGCCGAAGTCGATCCTCTAATTGTTTGAACTCCCCTTTCACATTCGCTTTCAGCCTTACTTCCAGAGCATGAAGTTGCTCACCAAAGGTATTTGTATTTGTACCACTGCTTGAAATGGTCAACACTGTTACGCGTGGGCAGACGTGCCTTTTTGTGCTCGTGGTTTTTTAATGTTTCTGTCCGTTTCGCGCGTGTATTAATGTTCGTCCGCCTGTTGTGTTTGCCTTTTAACCCGGTGTCTGCAGCCCCGCGTGTGTCAATGTAATAAATTTGCGTGAATTGCCGTGAAATAAATATACAATTTAAAACGAAAGCAATAGAAAATCACCAAAGCCGTTACTCGATATCGCCGTCCGCCGCAATGACCTCTGCTCGCGTTGTGTTGTTTGTGGTTCGTTTTCCGTGTCTCCCTCCACTGTCCGTTCCCAGTGGCGCTACATGCGGTCCTGTTCGACATTAAGAAATTGACTGTTCTGTGGTAAAGGCATAACACTTACCACAGAGCATCATCAATTTCTTGGTGCGGTAGATCTCATTCCCAGCTACTTTCCTTGATCTTTAGCCCATATAGACCATGGTGGTGGACAAATTCCGCATAGCCTTTTGTAACGTGCGCGGGCTTAGGGCGAACTTTTTCGCAGTTTATGCGTACGTTAACCTCCATAAACCCCACATAATGGCACTAGGCGAGACCCAGGTGTGTGAAGATGCGGATCCACTGGATTTTCACATCCCGGGGTACCACTTACTGCCATTATTCTCTCCCCACAGGGATCTTGCCATTTATGTGTGCAGTAATGTTGCGTACCAGTGCCAGCAACAATTATACACGACGGATGCCGAATTTAGCTCCATGTGGGTTAAATTCAATATCCAGTCGCAAATTCTGCACTTCTGCTTCCTATATAGAAGCCCGAATTCAGGGAGAGATTTTACTTATAACAAGTTTGATCTTCTCTCTGATTCTATTTCCCATATTCTGGAATCGTATCCGAATAGTGAAATTGTAGTTGCTGGTGATTTCAATATTCATAATTCCAATTGGCTACGCCATTCCAGCCACACAACTCCTGAAGGCTTATTTGTCGAGCTCTTTGCCGAGTCTAATAACTTGACTCAGTTAGTGCATCAACCAACGCATATCCCCTGCGTTGCGTGGCAAGCTCTCAATACTCTAGACCTTTTTCTCACTTCACATCATGAAAAATATGATGTTGAAATGCACGCACCTCTTGGAAACTCAGACCATTGCACCATTCTGGCGTCTTTCTCATACTCTTCTATCCGAAATGCTTCGCCCTTAGCCCCGAAGCGCTTAGTGTGGATGTATGATAAAGCTAACTGGAGTGGACTTAATGAATTTTTCGCCCACTTCAACTGGAAATTGTGTTTTCTTGATAGAAACATAAATGCTGGAGCCAAAATGGTTGAAGAAATAATATTATTGGGAATGCGGTCCGTCATCCCCAATAAGCTAATTTGCATTAAACCTAAGGACAATCTATGGTTTAATGAGACATGCAGAATTGCTGTCAGGTCTAAATGGGAAGCTTTCAGAGCATGGCAGGCAAATACAAATGCCTCCACTGAACAGCTGCGTAAACAGGCTAGAAATCGATGCAATGCCATCCTAAGGCGCCAAAAGTTTCTGCACGAACAGCGCCAAAGGAAAAAGTTCTTCAATGCCAGCCTGGTAGTAAGAACTTCTGGTCATTCGTTAAGAAGGTGAAGAATCAAACATCATCTTCAATTCCAACTCTCCTTAACAATGATCAAATCATCACTCACTCGGTTGATAAAGCTAATTTGTTGGCTAAAATTTTCGCAGAGAATTCCTCTCTGCCCCCCAGCGATCAACCACTACCCGTAGTCGAGAACGTATCTTGCTCTATGCCAGAAATTCATTTTCGGACACGGGTAGTTAAAAGAATGCTTGCAAATCTAGATGTAAATAAGGCTTCAGGGCCGGACGGCATTCCAGCCCTTGTTTTGAAAAATTGCGCTACCTCACTGGCATGTCCATTACGCAAACTTTTCAACATGTCATACACCACAGGTGTATTTCCGACATGTTGGAAGGTGGCAAATGTTCAACCAGTTCCTAAAAAAAGCAAGACTACTGACCCTGCGAACTACCGACCTATAGCAATCTGTTCGGTGCTTTCGAAAGCAATGGAAAGCATTGTAAACTTCAACCTTGTGAAGTATCTGGACCACAATAGACTGCTAAGTGACCGCCAATACGGCTTTCGGAGACAGCGATCGACGGGAGACCTTATGGCGATCCTCACCGAGAAATGGAACCACAGCATTCTAAACCTCGGTGAAAGCAAGGTTGTTGCATTGGATATTTCCAAGGCCTTTGACCGGGTGTGGCATAAAGCACTCGTGTAAAAATTGATTGCCTATGGCGTCGGTAGTACCTTCCCCGTTGGATGACGAGCTTCCTCTATGATCGCTCTATTCGTGTTGTAATAGACGGCATAGCCTCGGAAAAGCATTCCCTTAGCGCGGGATCGCCGCAGGGTTCGGTCCTTTCTCCAACCCTCTTCCTGATCTTCATCAACGACCTGTTGTCGTCGACGAAGAATCCCATCTACTCGTTTGCGGATGACAGCACCATTTGTCATTCATACTCTTTCACAAAGCGTCCCAGCTCTGTGGAGATTGAGAGAGAACGGCGCCGAATGAATGACACACTTAATAGTGACCTGCAAACAATCTTCAAGTGGGGTCAAGCGAACAGGGTCCATTTTAATCCTCGCAAGACTCAATGTTATCCCACAAACGAGTCTCCCACATTCCAATACATCCCTGGTTATGGGTGGTGTGGGTATTGGGGAATCGGCAGCTCTTGATGTTCTGGGCATGTCCATTAACCCTAATCCGTCGTTCGGGTGATTTTTCACCCATTTTCAACTTTGAGATGCTATAACTTTCTTATATATTTATCAAAATGATTAAGGTTTCTTGTATTTGTAGCAAACCAATATAAGTTTTAGAATTTATCTACAACATATTGATTATTTGATTATAACGGTGATTGCAAAAAAAGTTACGTGGGCGACGTTCGGGTGATATTTCACCCATATACAAATGTATGGAAATTCAACGCAACACATACAGAAAATGCCATAAAATTACGTCACTGGATTGAAAGTTTTGAACTGCTTTTATAGGCAAAACTTTTTATGGATCAATGGGCCTCCTGAACTCAAAGGAAAAGTAGGAGCCAATTATTTTATTTCAACTAAAGTTGGTAGAACTCGTTATGCTTGAAGTCGTGTGCCAGTAAGAAAAGATGCTAATGAAGACCAATGTTAAAGATAGTAACTGACAAACCTAATGTTGAAGGTTTGGGCGTTTTTGGCAGTGCATGGATCAGCGTTGGTGATATTCAGGCATAGTTTGGTATTTCAATTTTGAGTGGTGTTTATAAGTCGAATGGAGAATCTCTTGATAATCTGTAGAGTTACACAACAGGCAGACCAATTTTTCGTTCTATCGAACCATTCGCCAAGAATGAAACGATTGTAATCAAGAATGAAGCTAGTGTCAACTTTGTAAGCGAAGAGAGTGAGAGGGAGTTGCTTTTTTAATTTTAATTCCCAATAAAGGGTAACAGTTCCAAGAAAAGTCACCCTGACAGATCAGAAGTGGGATCGAATTCGCGCTAATCCCTCGCTTCGGCAACAACGCACTCGAACGCACAACGGCAACGGTCGCAAGCACAACGGCAGCGGTACAGCCACGAGCAGCGCGAAGGCACAACGGCAGCGACATAGCAACGAGCAGCGCTAACGCACAACGGCAACGGCCGCAAGCACAACGGCAGCGGTACAGCCACGAGCAGCGCGAACGCACAACGGCAACGGTCGCAAGCGCAACGGCAGCGACATAGCAACGAGCAGCGCTAACGCACAACGGCAACGGCCGCAAGCACAACGGCAGCGGTACAGCCACGAGCAGCGCGTACGCACAACGGCAACGGTCGCAAGCACAACGGCAGCGACATAGCAACGAGCAGCGCTAACGCACAACGGCAACGGCCGCAAGCACAACGGCAGCGGTACGGCAACGTGCAGCGCGAGCACAACGACAGCAACGGGCTGCGCGAACGCACAACGGCAACGGCCGCAGGCACAACGGAAGCGGTACAGCAACGAGCAAAGCTAAGGAGAAACGGCAGCGCAACGGCTAAGCGTACACACGGGTCAAACAAAAACAACAACGCAGGTTAACGGGAAAATCACGCCACGCATTCAACGCGTGACACAGGAACGGTCAAAGCAGCACAAAGGCTAACGGGACATTTGTTGGAATTTCGAGGAAGAATTCTCGAGAAATATTTATGTTTGGAAAAACGGTTGGTTGCACGGCAGTCGACGACAATTGGGGAGTGTAAAGCGAACCACAGAAGCGGCAAGACGTGCTGCTGATAGGCTCAACGAGGTGCACTCAGGAAAGTGAATAAATAAATTGAATAAAATATGACAAAGTTGTCTGCACTCAACGTCGGACAGTTGAACGCGTTGCTGCGCAGGAACGAGATTGCAGTACAAGGGAATAAGGCGCACAAAGTGGCAGCGTTGATTGAAATGTTGGGGACGGACGAGATCGACGAAGAGGAGGTTCCATCCAAGAGCTGAAGACGGCGGCGCAACCAGCAGCAGTGGCAACGGCGAGTCCAGCGGCAAGCGAGGTTGCAAGGGCCGAGGTAGCAGCAGCTGGTGGAGCATCACCAGAACCGGCAACGTCACATGGGTGGCCAACGCAACGCGGACAGGAACCGGTACGCAGTGTCAGCGAGGTAGCAGGCATCCTTCCCGAATTTGACCCGATACGCAAAACGATGACAGCAGTACAGTTTTTAACAAAAGCTGAGCAGTTGCAACGAGTGTACAGGTGGGGCCATGACACAATGCTTCTGGCGGCCCAACTTAAATTAAAAGGAATTGCGAAGGATTGGCTGAATGCGCAACCGGTCTTTGAATCCTGGGCAGAGTTTTCTTCAACATTACTGCGAGATTTTCCGAGCTCGATCACATCAGCTGATGTGCATCGCGAATTAGCAAGTCGGCGCCGAAAATCAGGAGAAACGCTCCTTGAATATTTTTATGTTATGCTAACAATTGGACGGCGAGGAGGCGTGGATGAAGAGTCAATAAACTCATACACCATCAGTGGGCTGAACGACGGTGGGCTCACACGCACTTTATCAGCAATGAGTTTGTGCACCAGCAACGATCTTCGGCAGTCGCTCGAGAGCTTACGAACAACATCCCAAGTAAATGTGCAGCGTGAGATGCAGAGTGGAAGTGCAGTGCAAGCTAGTGGTGGGCCAGCTGAAGACAAGGCTAAACGCATTAAGTGCTACAATTGCAATGAAATTGGGCATATGGCAGCAAAATGTCCTCGTCCACAAAAGAAGCAGCGATGCAGCATATGTTCAAAGGTGGGCCATGATGCCAAGTCTTGCGCGACAGATAAGCGACCAACGGTCGCCAACATTGATGAAGGGGAAAAATTCGTAGTCGTGCCACCGATTGTAGAAGACGTGGTATTCGAAGGTGCAGTGTATCAAGCGTTGGTGGACACCGGCAGTGACCACTCGTTGATACGTCAGTCAGCAACGACCGCAAGTGCTAGGCGGACCACAAATAAGAGGCTTAAGGGGTTTGGCGGCTCCATAGTTGAAGTGAAGTACATCGTGGAGGCGGACCTGAAATTCAGTGGCGGAAATGTCAAGGTGCAGTTGTATGTGGTGCCAGATGAATTGCTGAGCCATGATCTCTTACTGGGTAGAGATGTGCTTTGTGGCCGTGATCGACGACTGGTAATCGACGCAGGTTCAATGGTGCTGCAAGTTAAGGACGAAAAGCAGTACAACGTCGGTGAGGGTCTGCAGGGTCAACAGCGGCAAGAGGTTTTGAACATGTTAACCACTTACAACGATTGTTTTTCCGAGGGCATTGCCACGCTAGGTAGATGCACAACGGTCACGATGAGAATTGAGGTGACCAATCAGGATCCGATAGTTGGGAAACGGTATCAGGTGCCGTTCGCGAAGCAGCACGAGCTATCCGTCATTGTGGAAGAGCTCCTGGCCAACGAAATTATTCGCCCAAGTACATCACCGCACGCAGCATCGGTCGTGTTAGTCACAAAAGCCAACGGCGAAAGCAGGATGTGTGTAGATTATCGCGCGCTAAATGAGGTGACGGTTCGTAAACATTTTCCGATGCCAGTGGTGGAGCAGCAGTTGGCGAAGCTGGCGGGTGGACAGTTTTTCAACACGCTCGACATGACCAGCGGCTATTACCAGATTCCTATAGAGGAGGAGTGCAAGAAATACACCGCGTTCCTGACGCATGAGGGCTTGTTCGAGCATAATGTTATGCCATTCGGTTTAGTTAATGCGCCGATGGTGTTTCAAGAGATGGTGGTACGAATGGTGGCGACGCTTGCTTGCAGAGACAGAGTCATCAGCTATGTCGACGAGCTAATTATAGCTACTTCTACGGTGGATGAAGGAATCGAAGCATTGCGAGAGGTTCTAGGTGCAGTGAGAGAAGCAGGCCTAACGTTGAGGCCCTCGAAGTGCCTTTTCCTAGCCAGCGAAGTTAAGTTCCTGGGGCACGTGGTATCGAGTGACGGTATAGCTCCAGGGGACGTGAAGACGCAGTGCATCGTCGAGTTTCCACAACCCACCAACGTTACTCAGGTGCGGCAGTTCCTGGGTTTGACCGGGTTTTTCCGCAAGTTTGTTAGCGGATACAGCCAGACGGCAACACCGCTCACGGCGTTGTTGAAGAAGGACGCCAAGTTCCAGTGGGCAGTGGAGCAGCAAGACGCATTCATGAAGTTGAAAGCAGCCATTTCCAGTAAACCGGTTTTGACGCTGTACGATCCACGAAAACGCCACGAGGTTCATACCGATGCGAGTCAAGCAGGGCTGTCCGGTATTTTGTTCCAGCGCGAAGATGAGGGGGAAAAGCCAGTATTCTTTTACAGTAGGCAATGCAGCGAGGTCGAGTCGCGGTATCCAAGCCACGAGTTGGAGGTACTTGCCATTGTTGAAACGCTAACACGATTTTGAATGTATCTCCTAGGTAAAGAGTTTACAGTCGTAACCGACTGCAACGCCATAGTGACAACGAAGGCCACAACGCCACTTCTTCCACGAATTGCAAGGTGGTGGCTCAAGCTGCAAGAGTTTGATTTTAAGATAGTCCATCGACAGGGCCATAAGATGCAGCACGTAGACGGGATGAGTCGAGCTCCTAGTCTTCCTCCAGTCGAGTGTGACACGATAGCGGAGAAGGTGCTAGCTGTCGTAACTGAGGGCAGCGACGATTGGGTGTTTGCCATGCAGATGCAGGACCCCAAGCTGCAAGGCGTTGTATCAGCATTGAAGGGGGGCTCTGATGCGGCGAAGCAAGTCAAAGAGGACTACGAAATGCATAGAGGGCGGCTATTCCGCAAGGTGGGTGGTGACCGACGGCTAGTGGTCCCACAGGCTGTAAGGTGGCGCATCACAAGGACATGCCACGACGACATTGGCCATTTTGGGGTCGATAAGACCTTGGAGCGGCTAAAGCGAGACTTTTGGTTTCATCGCATGCGGCGCTACGTTAAGAGCTACATAGCGTCATGTCCGGAGTGCTGCATGAGCAAGGTCAGCGGCGGCAAGCCGGAAGGGCAGATGCACTTGGCAGAGATGACGCCGGTCCCATTCAGGTCAATTCACATGGACCATTTGGGCCCATTTCCAAGAAGTAAGCGTGGGAATCTGCACATCATAGTGCTAGTGTGTGCTTTCTCGAAATACACCATATTGAAGGCGGTGCGAACCACTAAAACAGGGCCAGTGGTGACAATGTTGCAAGAGGTGATGTCGGTTTTCGGTCAACCGGTTCAAATCACAACCGACCGTGGAACCGCATTCACGTTGAAAGAGCTGGAGAAGTTTTTGCAAGCATATGGCATTCGCCATATCAAGGTCGCCGTGCGGACACCGAGGGCCAATGGGCAGGCAGAACGCGTCAACAAAACGATTTTGCCGGCGATCCGATCGATGATGAAGAGCACGAAGGAGTGGGACGCAACGCTACCCACTCTGCAATGGAGTCTCAATTCCCAGCAGAATGCAACGACCAAGGTGAGTCCGAACGACATCGTATTCCATTACGACCTGCGCTGCGTTAGCCAAAACCGGCTGATTCAGTCACTTCATGATGAAGAAGAGGCCGAACAGACCGACACCAAGGGCGATGTTTGTCAGCGAGCGTGGGAGAATATCGAGGCAGAGCGACGTAAGTGGAAGCAGAGGTTTGACGAGCGGCATCAGGCGCCACAGCAGTACAACGAAGGCGACCTGGTCGTAATTACAACAGTTCCAGCAGCTACAGGCGAGTCGCATAAGCTCGACGCCAAGTATAAGGGCCCGTATATGGTGACGAAGCTCCTGGGCCACGATAGATACGTCGTGGAAGATCTACCCGACATACCGAGGACACAATGGCGATATTGCGGGGTGGTGTCTACCGACCACATGAGGCGATGGTGCCATCTCAGCCCCAATCTAGAAGACGAAGATGATGGCGGCACTACATCCGATGACGAACCGAGGGCGGTTGGCGAAAGGTCAGGAAAGGCCGAGCTGTCAACTTTGTAAGCGAAGAGAGTGAGAGGGAGTTGCTTTCCGACAGCCGAAGCGAGTGGACGTGCGGCGCACGTGCGCATTGTTATTTCATATATTTAAATGTAATTTTAATTCCCAATAAAGGGTAACAGTTCCAAGAAAAGTCACCCTGACACTAGTTAACACCCATAAGAGATATATGAAAAAAATGAGTTTAGCTACAACTGCTATGTACGTCCTATGAAAAGGACACACTAAGTTAACAAGAAGAAGATTTGAGCACTTTTCATCATAACCAGGATGACAAAAAATTACCCGAAATTATATCGTTTACAATAAATCAAAAGCAGTAGTTGACACTTAAGACCAACTGATTGTTCACTAACTTTACTCTTAAGCGAAAAACTAATTGCTGTCGATTCCATCTGGATCGCTTGTACAAAAAGTACAAGTGGCGAATTTTTCTTGAAAACTTAGATTTGAGTTTAGTAAAGCTAAAGGTTTTGCGTAGAGCGTAGTAGCGAAAGGAAAATCTTCATGCTGACTTCTTATCTCAATACAGCCATTTTTGCAAACCTTGTCAGAAAGTCAAAGCGTAAAAAAGTAAAAGAACTATTGGAAGATAGCTAATTTGGTTTCAAAAACGATCGAAAGGCATATTCTGCTTGCAATTCTTGAAAAAAAATATACTTGTGGTGAACACAAAGTTTTAGTTAACTACTGCCCTTCCTTGCCCCCTTTCCCCATCCGATTGAAATGGGTGCTGTAACATATATTCGAAAAACAGTATTACATACACATTTAAAAACGGGTGAAATTTATGGTATATCACAACGGGTCTCATAATAGGCCTTCGAGTGTGTCTGTTACAGAGGCAGCCACAATAACCTAACCTAACCTAGTTGCCCTAATTGTAAAAAAATATAGAAAAATTTGTTAACTTTTTTACCTGTAAGATAACAAAGATAATAAAGATTAAAGATAACAAATTATTTTTTATTATAATTGGTCAAAAAATTCATCAAAACAAGGCAAAGTACCATATGGGTGAAATATCACCCGAACATCTTATGTGTGAGTTTTTTTGAACGTCGGATGAGGGTTAAGAACGATCTTCGTTGGAACGATCATATTTTTGGCGTGTCGAAAGAAGCAGCCAAGTGCCTCGACTTCCTAAAGCGGTGCAAAAAATATTTCACCCTGTCCGATCTCCGCATTATTTACACCACCTATATCCGACCTAAAATGGAGTTTAACTCGCACCTATGGGTGGGGGCTTCAAAAACCCATTTGGAGCTCCTGGACCGGGTGCAAAACCGTCCGATCAAGCTTATAGGGGACAGTAGGGTATCCAGCTCTATTGACTCCTTAGAACATCGTCGATACGTGGCATGTGTGGTGTTATTTTACCGATACTTTTTCGGTAATTGCTCAGTGGAGATGAGTAGCTTGATACCATCACTCCGGGTATTCCCTCGGGCAACCCCTTTTGAACACTGGCGCCCATGCATTCCACGTTGAAACGATGATTAAGCGCACTACGCACTACAGAGAAGGTTCGTTTCTGGCCGTACATCGCGGTTGTGGAATGGTCTCCCTGCGGATATTTTCCCCAGCACTTATGATCTCGATGGGTTCAAGTCAAGAGTCCATAACCACTTCTCTCAAAATCCTATCTCCTAACCTTTATATCCTTTCTGAACCAACGCAATGCCTCGCATTGATAGGGGTCATCCCCTGCGCGTTTGTTCGAGTCAAAACAAAAAAAAAACAGAACCTTCGATTTTGTTGCTACCACGCTGTTCACGTTGCTGGCGTGTCAACATTGGAGTCGGTGACATTTACGTTGCCTGCTAGTAAACACTGATGAGTAGAAAATTTGCGCTGGCAACGCTGCCCGTAACCGGCAAGCAGTCAACGTTTCTAGCCAACGCTAGATGACACCTTGCAGGAATGCTTAAGCGCCCACGCAGCTGTGAAAGACAGATAGAAGGCAACGCCGCTCAAACCGCAACAACAGCAACACAGCACTAACCGCAACAACAGCAACACAGCACTAACCGCAACAACAGCAACACAGCACAAAACGCAGCAGTCCAGCTTGCTCGTGAAGAGTTAGGGCTGGCAGAAGACCCAGCACTCGATCAGCACATATGCTCCAGACGTAGGGCAGGATCCCTAGCACGAAATCTCGACCTGTCACAAGCTTTGGTCTAGGCCTTTGCAAATTCAAAAAGTAACCAAGAGCACGACCAGAAAAAACACTTGCACTTGTTACAGCGTTGCCACGTGAATTCCACCACAGCGGGTTTGCTGCAAGTTTTTGGGGTTTGCACCCGCGAGGGCCCAAGTCGGCGGGGTTGTCACGGCTTATGACGTGACGCCAAGTGGCATTGCCGACATTTTTTAGAATCTGGGCTGTTCGGTTGGCTACATACGTCTTCCAAGTGCTTGGAGGTTTTTCTAGCCAGGCGAGAACTATTTGTGAATCCGACCAGAAGAAGGTGTCTGCGGGGTTCACATCGAGATTTTCCGTAAGGCATTTGGATAATTGAGAAAATAAAACGCCGCCGCACAATTCTAACCGCGGCAGGCTAACCGTCTGCAGAGGTGCAACTTTACCCTTTGCCACGAGCAGGTGACACGAGATATTGCCATCGCTGTCAGTGACGCGCAAATAAAGAGTTGCGCAATATGCCTTTTCTGAAGCATCGCAAAATCCGTGAAGTTGGATTCGCTTCAAAGGGGAGAATTGTACCCATCGGGGGATCTCGATCTCGGTGATGGACGACAAATTCTTGACGAATTGATTCCATTTTATGAGGGAACCGGGCTTTACCCATTCGTCCCATTCCGTGCCCTACAACCAAAGCTCTTGAAGGAGTAACTTGGCTTGAGTTATAATGGGCGAGAGCCATCCTGCCGGATCGAAAAGTTTTGCGACCGCAGAGAGAATCTGTCGCTTCATGGCAAACTCGTCTCGGAGATGGGAACGATCGAATACGAGAATGTATCCGACAAAGCGTTCCATCTCATGCCAAGTGTTTTGGTAGAGCTGGCACTTTCGAACTTGAGGAAGTCTGAGTCGAGAAGTTCCGAGGTGGGAATGTTTTCCAGGACCTTCGGATGATTAGAAGTAATCTTCCTGAGAGGGAATCCTGCGGACTTAAGGGCATCAATCACTTGTGTCAATGATTCGACTGCCTCAGAAACGGAATGAGCACCGGACAAAATGTCATCAACATAAGTCTCCTTGAGAAGGACTGTTTCCGCCAACGGAAATTGGTCCTGTGAATCTTCAGCCAGTTGTCGAAGTGTTCGAATGGCTAAGAAGGGAGCACAATTCACACCAAACGTCACTGTTTTGAGTCTAAAGTCTCGAATAGGGGAATTTTGAGACTCACGAAAGAGTATTCTCTGAAACTCTTGATCGTCTTGGTGGACAAGAATTTGTCGATACATCTTTTCCACATCTCCATTAACACAAATTGGCACAGCCGCCATCTTAAAATGAGGGTCACCAAGTCGGGCTGTAATGTGGGACCAATATGCAGGATATCATTAAGTGAATATCCAGAGCCGGTTGTTCTAGATGCGTTGAAGACAACGCGGACCTTGCAGGTGGTCTTTTCCGGCTTTATTACAGCATGGTGAGGCAAATAAAATGAAAAGTATTTGCCATCAGAGATGATTTCGTTGGACTGAGTTGGCTCCATATGATTGAGAGTGAGATACTCTTTGAGGACCTCATCATATGTGGCTTGGAGATCGCCTTTCTTTGCCAATGTCCTTTCCATGCTGAGATATTGAGAGAAGGCTGTGGTACGGGATTAACCTAAAGCCAGTTGACTGGGAAAACTTGACTTGAAGGGGAGTCGGACGACGTATCTACCATCCGACCGCCGGTATGTGGTCTTTTGGTAGAAGTCTTCGCAAAACCGATCCTCTTCGGAAATTGGAGAAAGCTGTGGAATTTCCTCCTGTTCCCGAAAGCGTTTGAGCTGGGAACTTAGGAGCTCATTGGAAACTTCTTCCACTTGTGTCGAAAATGTTGACACTTTCTGGGGGAGTGGCCCACTTATGATCCAGCCGAATATAGTGTTTTGGGCAAGGAGGCTGCCACACATATTTCGGTGCATTCCATCGAGAAGGATTTGAGGGAGTAAATCACTTCCGATGACCATGTCGATTTGGGCTTGTTTGAAGCAGTTAGGATCTGCTAGGTCCAGCATGGCAACATGTTTCCACTCCTTTAGGCCCACATTGAAAGTGGGAAGAAGTTTGGTCAACTGTGGGAGTACAATTGCCTGTGTGGTGAGTTTCGTGCCAGTTCGAGTTGCGACTAACGTTATGTTGCAGATCTGGTTGGAGTTTTGGATGGTCTTTCCACCCATTCCAGATATTTCGATCTGAGTCCTCTCCGTAGGGATCCTCAGTCGATTCTGCACTTTGGACGAGATAAATGTCCGTTGCGAACCTTGATCGATAAGGGCTCGAATCTTATGGTGTTCGCCAAGATGCTCTAAAGAAACAAGAGCAGTGGGATGAAGTGTTTTCTCTTCGACCGTGGTGCTAAGAAACTGCACTGGCCGATTTTTTGATGTTCGTGATGAGCGGGACTGCTAATTAGAACTTGACTCATCCCGAGAACTCCGGGCCGTTCTTACGGGGGACTTTCGCGTTTGTGGACTGTGAGGCTGGGTCGTGGAGACTTGAGCAACTACATTTCGTTGCCGAGGCGGGTTGTTGTCAGCCGAAATGTGAAGCAGCGAATGGTGCTTTCTCTGACAATGTGAGCATGTGAATTGGCTCGTACAATCCCGCTTCAAGTGAGTGTATGACAGGGAGTTTTCGCACAAGTTGTGTGTTCGTACTGCCTTCACTCGGTCTCGAACAGAAATTTTTTTGAAGGTGGTGCAGAATTTGAGTGCGTGGGAAGCGCCGCAAATCGGACATGAAAAAGTCCGCTCACTTTCCACCATAAAATTCTGAGTTCTGTTGAAACTCCGGTTCGGAGGCAACCCGGATTTGATTGGTTTAACGGTGTTGAGCCGTTCCACGACCTCATATCTCCTGGTAAGAAAATCATCCCTTTGCTCCCAAGTGGGGAGATCTTTACGGGAACTGAGGGATTGTTCCCATAGAGATAAAGTCTCCTCTGGAAGCTTTGTGGAGCAAATGTAATCCAGGATTGGATCCCAACTCTCCGTCGATCCTTGAGATGCTAAGACGGACAGAGAATTGTTAATGGTCGATTGCAGCCTTTGGAGTGCTTCACTATTTTCATTTGCTACTTGAGGGATGCTCAAGAGCGTTTTGACTTGTTTGTCAACTAGAATGCGCCGATTATCGAATCGTGATTTCAGCGCATTCCATGCCAGTTCAAAGTTAGCATCGCTTAATGCTAACTGCTTCACAATCGCACCAGTTTTTCCGGCTGTCTTGTATCTGAGATGATACAGTTTCTGGGCAGAGGTGAGTTTAGGGTGGTTTATGTAAACCGCCGTAAACATGTCACGGAAGGACGGCCACTCCTCGTACCCACCGGAAAAAATTTCTGTGTCGCATGGTGGCACATTCAGCCAAATAGAATTATTTGCCTGCTCAGACGCTGAATTTGTAGAAGTGTCAGCTGGACGTATTGTTTCAGCGAGGAGAATTGTGTGCAAAAGTGGACAAGATTGTCCGCTTCGAAAATGAAGGCACTCATGGAGGGATCATGAGCCACTTCCTTTTGAGATTTTCGAATCTCTACTGTTTGTGCCCTTGTGGTGCGTTTTTTGGGGATTGCACCCAATAAGTCTGAACCAAGGCCTTCCGACTCGGTATCAGGCGTCCTAACGAATTTTGTAGGAGGCTCTGATGATACCGAAAGGGGATCCGACTCAGCTTTATTGCTGGTGGATCTGTCGGGCGACCTGTTCAGTGGCATGTGGTTTTGTTATTAGGAAAAAAATAAACGATAGTTAACAGTCCACGAGAGGTAAGCACGTAAGTAACGTGATGTTCGAACGAATTCGAAAAAGCAAAATTTACCGAATAAGATGTACGACTCACGAGTTGATCACGCGAGTTTGTCCAACAAGATGAAGTAATTTTCAGAAATGGAAAAAAGCACGGAAAAAAACCCAAGGATGTGGTAGAATTCCACAGTAAAATAAGCCAAAAAAGGATGTTGTTCCTCCTTGTGTACCACCGCACGGAATGGATGTGCACACAAATCGGCAATAAATAAGAAACCACAGTCGATGTTTGCGGAAGAAAATCGAAAATTTGTTTCTTTATTAATTTTATTTAATTTTTATTTTTATTTGGTTGAAAATAAAAAAAAAACTCGCAATAAATAAATAAAAAACAGGGGCCGCAATGGATATTTGCGGACAAAATTCGAAAAGGAGACCAACGAAAAAATTTGTATCTATATTTATTTATTTTATTTGTGATTATTTATAAATAAAAACCCTCCAAAGAATTTGGAATTAATTTTGCGTAGTGTACTTATGGGATCTAACACTTCGTTCAATAATTCTGGCGCTGGCGCTAACATTTCAGTGCTCCCTAGGAGAGCTTGTAACAATTTCAAAACAGATGCAAAAAACCTATTATTACCTACTATATGGCTCAGCCGATCGATGGCGCTCGACCTGGGGCTCGGCCGAATCTTCAACTGGCCGTTCACAGTCGCTGATGTCGCAGACCCAATACTCGGTGCTGACTTCCTGAAGCATAATGCGCTGCTTGTCGACCTATGCAACTGCAGATTACTCCCCTCGCAACCAACCACATGTTCACCGCGTGCGTCCGAGGGGTGCAGTCCGGTCACGGCGCAGCGACCGGCCAAGTCCACGCCGCCTGCAGCGGCGGCTCAAGAGCTCGCACCAACAGCCCGCCCAGCGCATATCACATTGATGACGGCCGGTCACCCAGCATATCGAATACTACGGCAATTCGAAACGGTTACGAGGCCAGCCGAACACCAGACGTCCAGAAGTTAGCAGCGGATAAGAGGGAGTTCGACATTACGCTCAAACAAGGCATCTGCATTCCATCGAAAAGCGAATGGGCAAGCCCTTTATAACACTTCGTTCAATAATGTGTGTGACTGACACATAGATGGCGGCACTAATACTAAATCAATATTTTTATCCGATATTATTGTAAGCCTTTTTAGGCTTACTGTCAAAATTATATGTCAATCCGACCATTAGTTTACAAGTTACAGTGCTTTAAGTGACACTACTTTTGAGTTTTCAAAAAAAATGAATTCAAAGCAATTCCGTGTGCTGATTTATCATTGTTTTTTAATGAAAAAAAATACTGTTCAATGCCAGGAATGGCTTGAAAAACATTATTCGGACTCTGCTCCATCAAAAAGAACCATTTGTTATTGGTATGCCGAATTCAAACGTGGTCGTACAGACACCGATGACATTCCATCTACTGAACGGCCAAATGACGCTGTTATTCCGGAAAACGTTGAAAAAACACTGAAAATCATTATGTCCGACCGTAAAGTGAAAGTGGGGGAGATTGCTGACATTCTAAAGATATCAGCAGGCAGTGTACACACCATAATACACGAACATTTGGTTATGAAAATGGTGTTTTCAAAATGGGTGACGCGTTTGCTCACACCGGAGCAAAAACAACAACGAATCGATGATTCAAAGAGCTGTTTGGACATATTTACGCGCAACAAGTCGGAGTTTTTGCGTCGGTACATCACAATGGATGAAACATGGATCCACCATTTCACTCCAGAGTCAAATCGGCAGTCTGCTGAGTGGCATGCAACCGGTGAAAGCCGCACAAAGCGTCCAAAGGCACAAACATCGGCTGGCAAGGTTATGGCGTCAGTATTTTGGGATGTGCACGGAATAATATTCATCGACTATCTTGAGAAAGGGAAAACAATCAATAGCGACTAAGGTCCGTTTCATAATTATAACGCCACTTGATTTTCCTGCATATCTCGAAAACCAGCAGTTCTATCAAAAAAGCGTCTTCTCATGAAATTGCACTTGCTATTAGTACAATTTGATAACAATAAAAAAAATTAAAAAATCGTTGCTACTTCTTTATTTGAAAGCATTTTTTCTTTATTCAGTGTTTCATATTTATAACGCCACTTGTGTTAAGTAGGCAAAAAAGGTTTCAAGGAGAAGAAAATCACAAGGTTAGTTTTGCAACTGCTTTCCTCTATTTAACACAACATTGGATATTCTATCATTCATGCTATGAATCAATTTTTGCATTACATTTACATCGATGTTGTACCATTCTTTGAGAATGGTAGCTTTTAGATCAAAATCGGTGTTAAATTGCTTGTTTCCTGCGTAGACGCGACGAACTAGAATTCCCCACAAATTTTCGAAGGGGTTCAGGTCTGGGAGTAGGCCAGCCAATCCATAACTTCCACATTATTGGCTGAAAACCAAGTCATGGTTTCGTGACTTGTGTGGATGGCGGCATTGTCCTGTTGGAATACATAGCCATTGGGTGTCTGTTGACTCAAAAAAGGAAGTACTCATGCGCAGCACGCCAATGAAGTCACTGCTTTTCATTCGGCTCGATGCAAATTGTAGTTCGAGACATCCTTCGGATGAAATTGCACCCCAGACTATCACTGTTCTACTACCGAACTTCCATTTGGAATAAAATTCAAGTTCTTCCGCAAGTCTCGCCAGTAGCCATGATATCCGTCCGGCCCATCCAAATTCCATTCCTTTTCATCAAAAAACATTACCTAAAATAAGAAGAAGCATTAGTGGTAAGCATAAATCAATTTAAAAAAATTTGAACTTACTTTTTTCCAATCGCGACCCATGTTCTGGAGAGCAATAGTGAGTCTAGCGGTTTTATGACGGGCCAAAAGTTTGGACGCAGCCTTCAATACGATGTTTTTACTGCGTTTAATGGTGCGCCAGACTGTTGTCCTAGACACACTGACGTCACAAGTCCTCTTTAGTTGCCTCAGCGTTTGCGAAGAATTGCTTGCCTCGCGTATAATATGGGATTCGCTGCGTTGATTCGACATTTTTTTCGCCCAGAACGTTTCTTGGAGCCGTAGGAGTCTTTGTCCTTCAAAAAATTTTGGACAATGCTGTAACTCCTGTCAATCCTCCGCCCAATTTCGCGAGTCCCTACGTTTTCCTGTTTAAACGCGAGAATTTGTCCTTTCTCGATATCGGTTAAACGTTTTTTCGTGGCATCATACACAAAATGATTAATTCTTAACTAGCTAAATCAGTATGCAACCAAAGTGCATGCTATGATTTGAAAAATTAGATTTTTCGCAAGTGGCGTTATAAATATGAAACACTGAATATATAAAAAATTCGTTCTAACAAAGAAGTAGCCACGATTTTTTAATTTTTTTTATTGTTATCAAATTGCGCTATTAGCAAGTGCAATTTCATGAGAAGACGCTTTTTTGATAGCACTGCTGGTTTTCGAGATATTCAAGAAAATCAAGTGGCGTTATAATTATGAAACGGACCTTATTATATAGCGTTGTTGGAACGTTTGAAAGAAGAAATCGCGATTAAGCGGCCCCATATGAAGAAGAAAAAAGTGTTGTTTCACCAAGACAATGCACCGTGTCACAAGTCGATGAAAACGATGGCAAAAATGCATGAATTGGGCTTCGAATTGCTTCCTCATCCCCCGTATTCTCCAGATCTGGCCCCCAGCGACTACTGGCTCTTCGCAGACCTCAAAAAGATGCTCCGTGGTAAGAGATTTGGCTCAAATGATGAAGTAATCGCCGAAACTAACGCCTATTTTGAAGGCAAAGAAAAATCGTTCTACAAAGGCGGTATCGAAAGATTGGAAAAGCATTGAAATGATTGTATCTCCCTAAAAGGGGACTATGTTGATGAATAAAAACGAATTTTGGCAAAAAAATGTGTTTTAATTAGTTAGTCACACACATTATTGAACGATGTGTTATGTTCATATACAACTTCTGTATGATAAATTGGCTTTTGACGCATGTCGAGTAGAACTGAAGGAATTTCAGTCCTATTTTTCCTTATTGTTCCCAAAATAGTCATGCGATTCTTATGCAAATCTTCTGCCAATTCATAGGAAGTGAAAAAGTTGTCACACGTTACATTTCTGTCAGAAAGTCCTTCCACCAAATCCAAAACAAAACGCCGTCCGAGATTGCGTTCAGGAGTGGCATTACGATTCCGACCAACATAAATTTGTGTGTTGTATGCATACCAGCTTTTTGAGTCGCATAGCACCCAAATTTTGATGCCATATTTCGCCGGGCTTGGATGGAATATACTGACGAAACGGACATCGCCCACGATACGGAACTAACTGTTCATCTACGGTAATGTTTTTTCCTGGTGTGTATACAGCTTTCAAATTATGATTCCATTTATCGTATACATTTCGAATCGGTGCCAATTTGTCACGAACAGAAGTACTTGTAGATGCAGTGGTGGCCATACGTTGCAGAGTGGCTCAATTTGTCATTTCAGGTTGCAAAATTAATAACTCCTGAACGAATAGAGATAATTGGAAAATTTGTCTGTTGATTAGAAATTTATCAGGCTATTGTATTCTCAAAAATAAACTCAATCAAGGTACAGGGTGCTACGTAATACTTTGTTAAAGTTCGGCTTACTGTAAATAAGAATAATGCGAGCAACAATGATAAATAAGCGATAAATAAGAGAAATAAGCTGAAAGAGTCAAATTTAAAGATAAAAATTCACAAATTTTGCTTTCAAAATGAGAACCAGAATTCGAAAAAAGTCAATTTTTCTTTGGACAATCCTAAGTTTAAAAACAATGCTAAAGCTTCATTAGGACTATATTTGATCGGTAGCACATTGGGTGGCGTGGGAATACTGCTTTTATTCTTTTAACGCGACCCGGGCTTGCTGGTAAAACTGCTTTCACTATAAGCCTTTCATTTTCTCCTGATCCTTATTTTATTTTATGATCAAAGCTTCTGAAAAGTGGGTGGCAGTTATTTTTCCCGTTGCCTCCATAAGCTTCCTTTTTTTAGTGAATGACGCACAGTCCTGGGTTGACTTTTTCGGCCTTCCTTTTGCCGCCTTTGATGTCGATGGTTGGTCATCGCTTATGCTATATGCATCTCTTGCATCGAAGTATATTATTTTTTTTAACCACTCCTCATTACTCTGGACAAAATAGAATTTGGTACGATTTGCCGCAATCCATTTTAACATGATAGTGCGATAAGTCCTGGATATCTTCTCTTTAGTCGTAGATGTTTTGGCTGCAGGCAAACTTCCTTCGACGTAACCAATTCGACGTAACCAGAACGAACTGCTCCTTTGTCTTCGAAATAGTAAATATTTCAAACAGCTTCGAATTTTACAAAAACATTTTTGTGCTTCTTCTTCGGTTTAGTTGCAGTGGCGGAGTTGAAGTGATGTTTAGTTTAAATTAAATTCGAAACTAACTTTACTTACATTCAAATAGCAGGCACTAAGCTTCTAGTAATAGCAGGTACCTGCAGTTCTTAGGTTTTTACCCGTTGTAAAATTTTTGAACAGCCCAGACACATAAGCGGGTTTTAGACAGTACACATAGATATAAGTCTGCTTTTTGTTTTCAATAACTAATTGTTTCATTGGCGCGGTTGAACTCAAAGACTAATGGCGGCTGACTGAGTTTTGTTCAAATTAAAATAAAATTGTATGACAGACACAGTGTTAGTGTTTTGTTAAAAACAAAAGCATTAAATAAAGGATACATGATAGCTGATTGCCGGAAATTAAAGCCAACTTGTTTTTCGTACGTGCGAACTGCGCATCCAGCAAAAGTACTCTTTACATCGAGCTTACAGCAATATACGCCAAAAAAAAGCCGACTTAATATGGAGTTGCAAGCTTGTATCACTTCTTAAATGAAGCCAAAATCCAAATTTGCATGCCCCGGAAACGATTATAATCGCGTGTAATTGATTCACAATCAAAATCTTGACGAAACTGTTCGAACGCAAGTTATAGAATCAATTTCAATTGATTCGCTCGTTGTAAATTAAACGAGGAGTTCTGGATTATAGGAAGTTCTTTATTCAATTCCAACTTAAAACTAAATATTGCAAGGCACAGAGTTCACAATGAAACCTCGGTTTGTTGCGATATGCATATTGTATTGTTACGAATACTACGTCTAGTGGGCTGTTACGTATCTCTGGATTGCGTAATTTGAAAATAAAACACACTCAGTTTCTTAAACACAGACAATAAAATAAACCAACAGTAACTTTATTATTCACAGTTTTACACTTTCCTGTTCGTACACTTAAGTATTTGCTTAATTACTCTGTGTGGCAGCTTCTTACTTACTTACTTACTTAACTGGCCATAACAACCCGTTATCGGGTTACGGCCTGCCGCAAAACTTCTCTCTAGGCGCCTCTGCTTTGCGCGCGCCTTCTCCAGTTGGTAACACCAAGAGATGACAGGGCCTCTTCAACTTGGTCCTTCCACCGGAGACACGGCCTCCCTCTTCGCCGTCGACCTCCAACCATCGCATCGAACACCTTTTTCGCCGGAGCTTCGTCGTCCATGCGGCAGACATGACCGAGCCAGCGTAGCCGCTGGATGTTTATTCGCTGCGCTACGTCCATGTCCTTATACAGCTCATACAGCTCGTTATTGGTTCGTATACGATAGTCGTCACCAACACGAACAGGGCCGAAGATATTGCGAAGTACCTTCCTCTCGAACACTCCAAGGGCCGCTATGTCGTTTCGTGTCATTGTCCATGCTTCAGCGCCATAGAGCAGCACGGGCAAGATAAGCGTCCTATAGAGTGAAAGTTTTGTCGGTCGAGAGAGGTCTCTACTTCTCAATTGCCTACCGAGACCGTAGTAGCACCTGTTGGCAAGAGTTATCCTTCGCTTTATCTCCAGGCTGACATCATTGCTGCTGTTGATGGCGGTGCCAAGGTAGACGAATTCCTTGACAATTTCAAAAGTATACCTGTCGGCCTCGACGTGAGACCCTAGCCGCTGCGAGTCCTTGTATGTAGACAGCATATACTTCGTCTTGCCCTCATTTACCACCAGACCCATTTTGGCAGATTCTCTTTCGATAGCCGCAAAGGCAGCGGTGACATCTCGCTTGTTACGTCCGATGACATCAATGTCATCAGCGTAGGCAAGGAGCTGGACACTTTTGTTGAAAATTGTGCCATTACGATGTACACCGGCCTTGCGCAGAACACCCTCCATGGTGAAGTTAAAGAGGTCGCAGGACAAAGGATCACCTTGTCTGAAACCTCGGACGGTATCAAAGGGGTCGGAGAGGTCACTTCCAACCTTGACGGAGCTGCGCGTATTGCTCAACGTCGCTCTGCAAAGTCTCACGAGCTTTGCAGGGATACCAAGTTCAGACAATGCGGCATATAGCCGATCCCTTATCGGGCTATCGAATGCTGCCTTGTAATCGATGAAGAGATGGTGTGTATCGATTCGATTCTCATGGGTCTTCTCCAAGATTTGGCGTAAAGTGAATATCTGGTCGATGGTGGCCTTACCAGGTCTAAAGCCGCACTGATAAGGTCCAATCAGCGCCTTGGCGAGTGGCTTTAATCTTTCACATAGTACGCTCGTCAGGACCTTGTATGCAATGGGAAGTAGGCTTATACCCCTGTAGTTGGCGCATATTGTTGGGTCGCCTTTCTTCAGCACAGGACAAAGGGCACTGAGGTTCCAATCGTTGGGCATTCGTTCCTCCAGCCATATTTTGCAAATGAGCTGATGCATGCACCCAATCAGCTCACCGCCGCCGGCCTTGAACAATTCAGCTGGTAGCCCATCCGGCCCTGCAGCTTTATTGTTCTTGAGTCGCTGGATAGCGACCCGGACCTCGTCATGGCTGGGCGGTGGCACATCCACACCGTCGTCGTCGATTGGTGCCATCTGGACATCTTCACCACTGGCGGTATTGTTCCCTTCGTCGCCTGCGAGCAGCTTGGTGAAGTGCTCCTTCCACAACCTCAGCACACCCTGCGCATTCGTAACCAGATCCCCGTTTTCGTCTCTGCAAGAAGATGCCCCAGGCTTAAATCCTTCCGTGAGACGCTTAACTTTTTGGAAGAATTTTCGGGCGTCATTCCTGCACCTGCACTCCTCGATTTCCTCACGCTCGCGCCTTTCTTGCTCCCGTTTCTTGCGTCTAAAAAGGCACCTCTCTTTCTTCCTCTCCTCCCGGTATTTTTCTGTCACGGCTCGCGTGGCAGCCGACTGCAGGGTCTTCTTGTAGGCAGCATTTTTCGCTGCAGTGGCTGCGCGACACTCTTCATCGTACCATTGGTTTTTTGGTGGAGTGCGTCGAAAACCAATGACATTTCCTGCGGCGGCGCGCATAGAGTGGGATAAGTGAGCCCATAATCCGCCGATGTCATCAGGTGGAGAGGGGGAGCGACCGAGCTGGTTGGAGAGTTGAGCGGAGTAGGCTTCGGCTACCCCTTGTGATCGCAGCTTACTGATGTCCAGCTTTCTTCGCAAACTAGGTTGTGCGGTCTTCGCTGCGCAAAGTCGCATTCGTACCTTGGCTGCAACAAGGTAATGGTCCGAGTCGATGTTGGGACCTCGGAACGTGCGCACATCTAGAATGCTAGAAGCATGCCTTCCATCAATCACAATGTGATCAATCTGGTTGCGGGTTGATTGATCGGGGGATAACCAGGTCGCCTTGTGGATATCGAGGTGTTGGAATCTGGTGCTACTAACTACCATGTTTCGTGCCGCGGCGAAATCGATCAGCCTCAGACCGTTGTTTGTAGTGGTCGTATGGAGGCTGAACTGCCCGACTGTGGGACCAAATATACCTTCTCGCCCGACCTTTGCATTGAAGTTCCCGAGGACGATTTTGACGTCATGGGCCGGGCACCCGTCGTATACGTCCTCGAGCTTCGCATAGAAGGCATCCTTGGTCGCATCGTCCTTCTCTTCCGTCGGGGCGTGCGCGCAAATTAGGCTGATGCTAAAGTATTTAGCTTTGATGCGGATCGAAGCCAGCCGTTCGTTCACCGGAGTGAACCGAGAGACGTGGTGGCGAAGTCTCTTACTGACCACAAATCCGCAGCCAAATTCGCGCTTCTCTGCATGGCAGCTGTAGTAGATGTCGCAGTCTGCTCGATTAGAGCAACCTTGTCCTGTCCATCGCATTTCCTGGATGGCGGTGATGTCAGCCTTACACTTTGTGAGGGCTTCCGCCAGTTGGATAGAGGCACCTTCCCTATAGAGAGTCCGGACATTCCAGGTGCATATCCTCAAATCGTGGTCCTGAAATCGTTTGCTGTGGTCGTCAACATTGTGGGCTCCTTCCGAGGCTTGTTTGCTAGCTTTCATTGGTATTTAATTTTCCGTGGCGGGCACCAATCCCTGCGCACAACCCAAATTTTAAGTCCTGGGGATTGGACTCGCTGCACACATTAGTTCACTATTCAGCGGGTGCCAAATAGCTAACCACAAGGGCCGCGCGGAGGCTGTGCATCAGCTTGGATTGGACAGGGACAAGGATCGTTCTGGCGTTCGCAAAGTTGAACGCAATCAGAGACTTTACCTTGTATGCCCGCTCCCTTCCTTCTAAGTGTTTCAGCTTCACTTGTCAAAATCAGACTCACTCGCTGCGCCGCATCCGGCTGCCTTTTATACCTGTCCGGCTATCGCGCAGATCGTTCTCGCACATTTCCGGGTGGACTAAAGGTTTCCATGATGATCGCGACCATCGTTGCCAGATTGGACTAAAAGTTATTATCGCGGCCGTCGTTGCCAGATTGAATTATAGCACGGCGCGTTGCGGCAGGGTTGCTTTGCACAGCGACATACTGTCTTCGTTACACTGCCCACCACTTAAACTTGTTCGTCCCGAACAAGTGCCGAGGCTCCCCTGTGATGAGGCGCCAGACGCTCCAAATGGACTACCTTCAGCTTAGCGCCTCTATTGCTGCAACGTTGAATCCTGTATACCACGTCGTTAATCCTAGTCACGACTTCGTACGGTCCTTCCCATGACGCTTGAAGTTTCGGAGACAAACCTTTCCTCCGCTGCGGGTTGTAGAGCATTACCAAATCGCCTTCTTGGAACCCTGCTGAGTTGGCCCGTAGATCGTATCTGGCTTTCGCCTTATCGCTGACCAGTTTGGTGCGGCCCCTTATAAACTGGTGAATTTCCTCGAGTTCCTCCCGCTTATTGACCACGTAGTCCGTCTTAGCGCCTCCCGTCGTGCTGACTACCCCGAACTTCAAGTTAGCGGGTAACCGCAACTCCGTGCCAAACACTGCGCGGGCTGAAGTGAGTGATTTCGTGTCGTGCGGGGCTGACCTATACGCCATCAGGAACAGGGGGATATGCGTGTCCCAATCCTTTTGATTCCTGCCTACCACTTTCCGCAGGTATTCCTCCAGTGTCCGGTTAAAGCGTTCCACCATGCCGTCGGACTGTAAGTGCAAAGGAGTGGTACGCGTTTTCTTTAGCCCCATCAGCTCACACACTTCCTTGAATACCGCAGATTCGAAATTCCGGCCTTGATCTGAGTGCAACTCCAACGGAACTCCGTACCTAGCTACCCAGTTGTTTACCAGCTTTTCCGAGATCGTAGTGGCCTCCTGGTTAGGAATAGGGTACACTTCGGGCCATTTGCTGAAGTAATCCATTACCACCAGCACATATTTGTTGCCTTGAGTGCTAGTTGGGAATGGGCCGGCGACGTCCATAGCAATTCGCTCGAAGGGCGCTTCCACGTTGTACTGCTGCATGCGGCCTCGAGATCTTCTTGTCGGCCCTTTCGCGGCTGAACATCGGTCGCAGCTCTTAAGCCACAGACTCCTGACATCCTACCCAGTAGAATCGTCTTTTTTTTTTGGCGACGGTTTTGGTGGTGCCCAGGTGCCCTCCACTGGAGTCGTTATGGTATGCCTCACTGACCTCGTTGATTCTGCATTTCGGCACTACCATTAGGGAGTTGCTGGTCCGCCCATCCGCGCTCTCCCATTCGCGGTACAGGCATCCTTCTTTCAGTCGCAGACTTTTCCACTGTGCCCAGTAAGCCTTAGCGATCGGGCTTTCACCGGCCATCTCCTGCCAGTCTGGACGTGCGCCTTGCTCCTTGCCTTCGACGACTTTTCCAAGATCCGCATCCTCACGCTGGTCTTTTTGTAGCCTCTCCGCAGACCACTCTTCCTCTGGCATGACACTTACCAACCGGACGTCCACTATCTGCTCTTTGCTCTCGGCTCGCGAGCACTGCCTGCCATCGACTTTGCACGGACGGCGTGACAAGGCATCGGCATTTCCATGGCTACTGCCCTTGCGATGCTCTATCGTGTAGTCGTAGCTCTGCAGTCGCTCGATCCACCGCGCCAATTGCCCTTCAGGATCTTTAAAGTTCAGGAGCCATCTCAATGCCGCATGATCTGTACGCAGGCGAAACCTTTGTCCATACAGATATTTGTGAAAGTGTTTTACGCAGTCCAATACCGCCAGCAGTTCTCTCCGTGTCACACAGTAGTTGCGTTCCGGTTTCGATAGAACCCTACTGTAGTACGCTATCACTTGTTCCTGGCCGTCTATTATCTGTGATAGCACACCGCCAATACTATTCCCGCTTGCATCTGTATCCAGCACAAACATCTCCCCAGGCACGGGGAAGGCCAGAATTGGGGCACTGCACAGTTTTTCCTTCAGACGTGCAAAAGCCTGTTCCTGCTCCTCGTTCCACTCGAAAACTTGGCTCTTTTTCGTCAGTTTGTGCAGGCTGCTGGCTATGTTCGCGAATCCCTGAACAAATCGGCGGTAGTATGTGCACAGGCCCAGGAAACTGCGAAGTTCGTGTAGATTGCGTGGCCGGGGCCACTCCTTCACCACCGTGATTTTGCCTTCATCCGTATGTACTCCGCGGGCGGAAACCGTATGACCCAGATAATTGACCTCCTTTGGAACAGCGAGCACTACTTTGGGTTGGGTATAAGCCCGGCTTCTCGTATCCGCTCGAATACCTCCTTTAGCTTTCCCAGGTGGTCGTCGAAGTTTTTACCCATCACGATGATGTCGTCGAGGTACACCAGACACGTCCGCCAATGCAGCCCTTTTAGCACGCGTTCCATTAGCCGCTCGAATGTTGCTGGTGCGTTGCAGAGTCCAAACGGCATGCCGGTGAACTGCCACAAACCATCGCCAACACTGAAAGCCGTTTTCTCCTTGTCCCTGTCTGCAAGCTCCGCTGCGATAGCCGCTGCGTAAGTCGAGTGTGGAGAACCACTGCGTGCCTGACAGTGTGTCCAGGGTGTCATCAATCCGAGGTAGTGGATAGCTGCCCTTCTTGGTCACATCATTGAGCTTCCGATAGCCCACACACAATCGGGTACTGCCATCTTTTTTCTTGACTAGCACGACCGGCGAGCACCAGGGGCCCGAAAAAGGCTCTATGACCTTGTCTTTCCGCATGTTCTCGATCAAATTTGTGACCTCCTCCCTATTGGCGAGAGGAACTCGTCTTGGCGGTTGGCGAATCGGTTTCGCACTTCCGGTGTCGATGTTGTGCTTCACTATGGCTGTTCTTCCGCCTGCTTCTGCCGCAAATATTGACCCATAGTGCTGCAGGAGTGACCTCGCTGCTCCACTGGTTCTCCTGCGGTATGGCGTCCATGTTAAAACCGCTCTTCTTATTACCTCCAGGCGGGCTACTCTCGCAATTGACCACTGCTGCAGCTTCCTGACACTCGCCAATTACCTCATGTTTCCCGACATATCTGGGTGCATTCAGGGGGTTCAGTATTCGGACTGGTATTCAGCCATTTTTAGGTTCCACTAATGTACGTCCGATGATGATGTTGTCGTGTCCATGTTTCGGTGCTTCTACTACCCACAGCCGACTCGTCCCATCGTCCTCGTCCACCTTTGCCCACACAATCGCCTCAGAATTCGCTGGTATCCTCCTGTGTTGACACGATACAACTTTCCTCACCGGCACGCTTCGCTCATAGCCGGTGTGCAGCGGAAATTCAACGTTGGCATATCTCAGCACATTTTCCTTCAGGTCCAGCGTAAAACCGTGCCTAATCATGAAATCCACGCCGATAATCACGTCTCCATTATATCCGCGACGATGAACTCATGTTCCAGGCTACTGGTGCCGACAGCAATCGTTTTTGTTACTTTTCCTCTTACCGGTGCACGCTCGCCAGGCGCAGTCCGCAGCTGTATGCCATGCAGCGGTTCCCAGTTCTTCAGCAACTTCCTTTTTATGATCGAATATGACGCTCCAGTATCCAGTGTCAACACGAACAACTTTCCATCTATCCTTCCTTCAATTGTCAAGCTGCTGGGCTGTCGTTTCAGCTGTGAAACAAGGACGGTGGGGCGGCAGATTGTGGGGATCAGCTTATGCCCCTTTGGGCCGACCCGTTTTAGTTTAACGGCTCCTCGTCCTCAGCCCTCCGCTTGTTGGCTGAGCCCCGATTGTCAGTATTGCCCGCTTCAGGCGATTGCGATCGGGAACGGGAACGCCTCCTTCGTTGACGGCAGTCTCGTGATATGTGGCCCTGCTTGCCACATACCCAGCAAACAACTTTAGAGGAGACCACCCGTGGCCTGCCCGGTGGTTCAGAGCTTATGGCCTGGATCGTAATGTCGTTGTCCGGCTGGATCTGGCGTATCCTTGCTGGTGCGTACCGAGTGCTCCCAATCCATGTCGCCTCATATGTCATCGCGCTGGTCACCGTCTCCCTAAATGTCGGCTTGCCCATCATCAACGCACTGCGACGTGTCTCCGGATCATGAAGACCTTCAATAAACGCCTCTATCTTCATCCTTTCGAGATCATCAGCGCCGAAGGACGGGTAGCACAGCTGCACGAGCCGCTCAATGTCTGCTGCATATGTCTGCAGCGCCTCGTTGGATCTTTGCCTGCGGTTCTTCAGCTCACAGTAGTACAGCGTTCTGTTGTGCTCGTCGCTGTATTTTGCTGCCAGCGCCCTTATGACGGTCTCGTACTCACTTCGTAAACATTCTGGAATTGATTTTATTACCTCAGCCGCAGCACCTTTAAGAGCCAGCGCCAATCTCCGACCTTTCCTTACATCGGTCCACTGATTTTCCAGAGCAGCCAGGTCGAATTGCAGCTTGAATGTGTCGAACGGCGTAGTCCCATCATAAGTAGGCACTTCTGCTCGGGGGGGCAACACTTTCCGGAACCGGCGGCAACCATTCTCGCGGCTGTACCTCCCTGAGCCGCTCGTCCATTTTTCTGTTCATCGAGTCTTCCAGACTATCAACTCGTTTGTTCAGGGAATCATCCAGGTCGCCAACTCGATTATTCAGGGAATCATCTAGGTCGTCGACTCGTTTATCCAAGTGCTCTACCCGCGTCTCCAGATGCTCGACTTTCCCATTAACCCTGTCTGAGATTTCCTCCACTTTCTGCTCCAAGCGCGCAGAATTTTCCTGGAGCTTGCTGGACAACTCCCGATTTGCATTTTCAAGTTTTGCTGACATTTCCCGATTTGCAGTCTCGACTTTTGCCGAAATTTCGAGATTCGTATTTTCCAGCTTCGCTGCCATTTCTCGATTCGCTGTTTCCATTTGCGCCGACATGCCTTTGAGTTCAGCCATTAGTTGGCTCATGTCCAACGCTTGTATTGGTGCAGCCGCTGCAGCTGTACTCTGTAGCGAAGCAGCACCAGCAGGCGACTCCTCCACCTTGGCCGACGCCTCCAGTTCTTGCGCTCCGAACTCGTGCACAGTCCAATCGACGCCTCGTGCCTCACATGCTTCTCGCAAGCGCAACTGCAACTCCGCCTTTCCGCCAGCAGTCGGCAAATTCCAGGCAGCCAGCTCCATCTTCAGCTGGTCTACCTTCAGCAGCCCGAGTTTAACCATGTCCGTGCTTTTATAATTTTATTTATTTATTTGTTTACTTTCAATTTTTCACAATCCCACTTCTGACACCAAATGTTACGAATACTACGTCTAGTGGGCTGTTACGTATCTCTGGATTGCGTAATTTGAAAATAAAACACACTAAGTTTCTTAAACGCAGACAATGAAATAAACCAACAGTCACTTTATTATTCACAGTTTTACACTTTACTGTTCGTACACTTAAGTATTTGCTTAATCACTCCGTGTGGCAGCTTCACTTGTCAAAATCAGACTCACTCGCTGCGCGCATCCGGCTGCCTTTTATACCCGTCCGGCCATCGCGCAGATCGTTCTCGAGTGGACTCAGGTTTCCCTGATGATCGCGACCATCGTTGCCAGATTGGACTAAAAGTTATTATCGCGGCCGTCGTTGCCAGATTGAATTATAGCACGGCGCGAAGCGGCAGGGTTGCTTTGCACAGCGACAGACTGTCTTATCGTTACAGTATGTTTAAATATATGTATATTGTATGTTTATGATAAGGCAGGAAGCCACTTAGGATTTGTTTGCGTTTGTGATACTGTATGTTGCGATAAGGGTTTATGGATACTCAAGTGGAAGAAAACGACTGGAGAGTTATCGGCTGTAGGGATTTGTTTACATATGGGATTTTATAGGTTGTGATAAGGATTGACGGAACAGATCGATTGTGTTTGAGGAGTCAGGTTTCTGAGTTATAGTTAAAAGATAGCCGTTGGTGGGTTATCGTTACTAGCCACTTAGGATTTGTTTGCGTTTGTTATACTGTATGTTGCGATAAGGGTTTATGGATACTCAAGTGGAAGAAAACGACTGGAGAGTTATCGGCTGTTGGGATTTGTTTACATATGGGATTTTATAGGTTGTGATAAGGATTGAGGGAACAGATCGATTGTGTTTGAGGAGTCAGGTTTCTGATTTATGGTTAAAAGATAGCCGTTGGTGGGTTATCGTTACTCCTCCCTGCGAAAGAATTGTCTTGAATAAAGGACAATTTTGAAAATATTTTATTTTTGTTTCTGAAGGAAACGTAAAGAATTATAATTATTTATTATGATAAATATGATTATATCTGTAGTAATAGATATATAGTTGTTTTTTTCATTCTTAGCTTCTACGTTTTTCTTAATTTTTTTAAGTTCATAGTCGTGGGTAATAATGTTTTTATCTTGTATGTGTAATATTTTTAGCGGATCCTCTTGGGATGCTTTAAATTCTTTGTTTTCTATTTTAATGTAACAATCTTTAAAAATTACAATTGAGTGCTTCTGTAGTTTTATTGGAACATTTTCACAATTTTGATTCAGAATTTCTTCTGGTTTTGGGTTTGTAACAATTAAAGTGTTTGGTTCTAGATATGTGACTTTGGTTTCAGTTGCATTTCGGAAATGACATTTGATTGTATCTTTTAACATTAAATTTTCGATGCATTGATTTGTTTTGTATAGTTTATTGTTTTCGCTCAATTCTTGTAGTTTGTAATTGATGTTAACATATTTTTATTGTGGATCTATATCTAGTTCTTCGCTTTCATTATTTGGTATTGGAATAATGCGAACAACTGGATGTGTTATAATGACATCTGGTATGCAAATGATTATGAAAAGTGTTTTATTTTTCTTCCAAATTGAAGTTTTAATATTTTTAAACTGATCATAAGACAAATTATCAAATGCTTCTAGTGGTATGTCTTTCGGGTTAACGATTCCGAATTTCGCTAATTGAATTGATTGTTCAATGTCTTCTAAGTGATGTAGAAACGATTCGAAAGCATTAGTAAAAGTGAAAAGTGCCAATTGTGTTCTGTATCTGTCTTGGAGTACGTTTGCTTGGTGTTGTAGTTTAATAATGTATTTATTTTCTTGATTGATGTAGTCAATGATTTCGTTTTGTTTTTTATTTAGTAAGTCAGTGTTTCTTCTGATTTCGTTTTTGTCTTCTTCAGTCAATGTTCCGAATAGATATTCCAACGCGTTGCCTACAATGTTCATAAGAGCTCTAGCATGTCTCGTTTTGAATAAGTTCAAGTGCTGTTTAGTTATTTTTAATTTTTTCATGATGTGGGGTGCATTGAAATACTGATTTTCTTTGACTACTCCTTCAAGTTCTTCTTGGGTTTCCAGTAGTTTTTCTGTATTAATAGTGTGAATTATTGTTTGAAATTGTTGCGGAATTGCGTATTCGCCTTGTTCAATGGCGATGAATCCGTTATTGGTCGCTAATGACTGGACTTGGATTGACTGTACTACCACTAGTGGAGTCTGGATGATCATCCAGAGGAATGCCCATATCTTCAGCAGTTTCGATGAGGTCGAAGTTTTGATCCCTGGAAGAATCTTCGTTAGCCTTCTTTCTCTTGAAGTTTGACTTGTAAAATTTTCGTTTTTGTGCTTTGCCTGTTATAACATAGTCGGGATCTGTCTGTTGAACATAGTCTGTTTTGGTAAAAGGGTTTTGATCTGTTTTCGGTCGTCTCTTGTTTCTTTGTCTCATGTAATTAGGGTCGATCTCGTGATCTGTTCTGTTTTGGGATGTGTTTAGATATGCGATTCTTTTAATCTTGTTCTGTTGAATTTTATCTATTTCTTCCTGTTTAGTATAAAGGAGGTATGGAATTTTGCCAGTGGTGGAGTGATTTAATAGGTGATTATAAGCGTATAGAGCTTGTTCTATGACAGTTGATTTTTCGTTGTTGTCGTCATTTAGAAGTTGAATTCTGCATTTTTCGTTGATGGTTCTATGGAAGCGTTCCACATCTGCTATTCCTGTCTTTCCGTGGGTAATTTCTAGTTCTATGTTTAATTGGTCTAACCAATTTTTGAAAGGCTTTGCTTCGAATGCTGGGTCTTTATCGGCTTTAATTGTTTTTGGTGTGCCTATGTAGGTGAATATCCTCAGAAGTGCTCTTTTCGCTTCTAGCCAATTCGGGGTTTTGACATACTCTACATTTGCGTACTTTTAGTATAAGTCGATTGCCGATAAAAAGGTTTTCTGATTGAACTGCCAAAAATCAATTATTAGTTTTTTTGTTTCGTCAGTTGCTGCTGGGGTTACTCTGAAAGGTAATTTGTTTGGTTGGTTTTCTGGTTTACAAATATTGCAATGGTTGCATTTATTGATTATAAGTTGGATGCGTTTTCTCATTTTGGGGAAATAGAATTCGTTTTTTATTTTATCACAAATTACTTGTGAACCTGCGTGCATAGCTTCTTCGTGTTTTCTGAATACTAGTTCCTCAATGGCATCATCTTTTTCTAAGGTTTTAAGTTTTTTTGTACATCTTAACAGCTTGTGTTTAAAATGTGATGCCAAGTCTCGGAATTTCATAAAATCATTGTTATTTTCGATAAAAACTCCAATTCTTTTAGTGTGGTCAACGTATGAGTTGATTATATTGCTTACTGCTTCTTCTTCGAATTCTAAGTAGCATATTTTTGTAATAATTTGATTATACTTATTTCTGCGAGTTTGAATTGTTGGACGTAGGCCTTTATAAAAGATTATTTGATTTCTGAAGAAATTGAGCGGTCTTTTCGAAATTGGTATCAAATTTCCGCTGTCTTCATGAGCAGAATGTATTGTTTCGTTAGTGTTTACATCTTCCTCAGGTATATTTTCTTTGTGTAGGCGACACTCTTCTAAGGGAATTCTGGAGAGTGCATCTGCTACGTAATTTTCCTTACCCGGTAGATATTTTATGTGGAAATTGTATTCGTTAAGCCTGATTTTCCATCTTTGGAGTTTCTGGTTAGGTTCCTTAAGTGTTTGCAACCATTGGAGTGGTCTGTGATCGGTTTGAATTAAGAATTTTACTCCATAGAGGTAGGGTCTAAACTGCTGAGTTGCCCATACTATAGCTAGTAATTCTTTCTCAGTTGCTGAGTAATTCTGTTGAGCTTCGTTGAATGTTTTGCTTGCAAAGCATATTGGATGTGGACCTTGACTTAACACTGCTCCCATTGCATAATTACTAGCATCGGTGGTAAGAGTAAAGGGTTTTGTGTAGTCTGGGTATGCTAAAATAGGATCGTTTGAGATCAAGTCTTTTATTATTTGGACAGCTTGAATGTACTCAGGGTTCTGGGGATTGAGCTTTGCATCTTTCTTTAGATTTGCTGAGAGCGGTTGCGTTAATTTCGCAAAGTTTGGTATAAAGCGTCTGTAATAACCTGCAAGGCCCAAGAAACTTTGGATTTGTTTCTTTGTTTTGGGTATGGGGAAATCTCGAATCGCTTTTATTTTGTTCGAGTTCGCTTTTATGCCATTCTGATTGACAATGTGTCCAAGAAACTCTGTTTCCTGCTTTAGAAATTCACATTTATCCAGCTCTATTTTGAGATTTGCTTCGTGTAATGTCCGTAAGACTAACTCAAGAGATTTCAGATGTTCTTCTAGTGTTTTGCTGAATATTATAATATCGTCTAAGTACACTAAACAGTGTGTTCCTATCAGATTTGCTAATACTTCGTTTATCAACCTTTGAAATGTGGCTGGTGCGTTTTTTAGGCCAAACGGCATTCGTAGAAATTCATAATGTGCTTTCTGTGTCGAAAAAGCGGTTTTTTGTCTATCTCTAGGAGACATTTCAATTTGGTGAAAACCTTTTGCAAGATCTAATGTTGTAAAATATTTACATTGTCCTAGTTTATCCAATATTTCTTCGATCAACGGTATTGGAAATTTGTCATCTATCGTTATCTCATTGAGCTTTCTATAGTCAATTACTATTCGCCACTTTTGCTTGCCTGAGGCGTCTATCTTTTTGGGGACTACCCAAAGGGGAGAATTATATGGTGATTTACTTTTTTGTATTATGCCTTGCGCTAACATGTCGCTTATTGGTTTATCTACCTCCTCTTTGTGTATGTGTGGGTATCTATATAGTTTGGAGTAGATTGGCTTGTCATGTTTTGTATTAATTTTGTGTTTTACTCTGTTCGTAAAAGTTCATTGGTGTTGTATGTGATCGTTTCGTATTTTTGAAGAAGTGTTACTAATTTATCTTTTTCGTTTGGATTTAAGTGTGATGTTCTTAGATTATACTCTTGTACCGTATGGAAATTTGTTTCTTCTGGTAAAGCGAGTATTTTCAAGTAGTCTCTGTTTACCGTTATTGAGTTGTCAATTGTGTGTATAATGGCTCCTATTTTTCGTAGGATGTCCATACCGATAATTGTCACATACATAAAATATTAGACCAGCTGTTGAAATAGTTCTATCAAGTATTAAGTTGCCTGAAATTGTTTGAATTCTAATTGGATAGGCAGCAAAGCTATTTTTAACAAACTTATTCTTAATTAAACTAACTGATGATCCCGTGTCGATTAGACATTTTAATCTTCTTCCGAACAGGTGCCAGATTGAGGTTGGTACTTGTCCGAGGCCTGTAGCCAAAAATTTTGGTCAACATCCATTGGAACTTGTTTTGTCTGTCTCGACGCGTTATATTTGTGGTTTCTCGATTGTGAGGAATTTTGGTAAATATTTTTAAATGTATTTGGTTGAGGACTTTGTGTATTTTTAGATTGGTTTATACCTCTGCTTCTGTTAGATCTATACATGTTGTTTTCTTTAACCCTCTAACGGGGGAAAATCGTAAAAATGGTTGGATCAAACTGATATTTTTTTTCCAAGTAAGTATGCACAAAAGGGTCTTAAGTTTAAGTTTTTAGATCAAAATTTTCTGTGGAACGACCGCCAGGTGAGAAATAGTTAAGACCGTCTGGAGACGGTCTTCAATTTTTTGGTTCCAATAGGGGAATTCTTTGTAAGGTGCCACTTAAGGATCAAACTGATATTTTTTTTCCAAGTAAGTATGCACAAAAGGGTCTTAAGTTTAAGTTTTTAGATCAACATTTTCTGTGGAACGACCGCCAGGTGAGAAATAGTTAAGACCGTCTGGAGACGGTCTTCAATTTTTTGGTTCCAATAGGGGAATTCTTTGTAAGGTGCCACTCTTTGTAAGGTGCCACCCCTGCTCGATTTCGACGTTCCAGCAGTCCAAGAAAAAGATTCCTATTGTCATTTAAGGTATATATGTCAACATAAATTTTAATGTGCTTTTTGAGGGAACAGACGCAATAACAAGGTCTGGGTAAATAAAAGTGTCAAATTTGGTTAAGAAAAAACATAAAAATGAAAACTTAAGGTTTTTCTTGCGGTGAAAGAGTAAACAAAAACTTATAAAAAACTAAGGTAAATATCAGTGTTGGACTTAATTTTTAATGGGTTTTCATAATCCGAAATGATATCCGAGCATATCGTAAAAGGGACAAATTTATACAATGATTTCCAAAATACCATAAAAATGTAAAGTGCCACCTTTTTTTCTTTGTAAGGTGCCCCCCTTTTTTCACTGTTTTGTGGTTCTATATCGGTAAAATGACTTTTTATTGCTCGGAATCGTCATTACGATGAATCTAAAGTGTTCTTAGTCGATTTTCTCTAATCCTATCATGAGGAATAAATTAGTTCAGTTTTGTTCTTTAATTTCCATACAATTATTCGTTTTATTCGTTACCATTTCATTTCGGTTTGCTTTTGGTAATTTCTATTCAATTCAAATTAAATTCAATAATCTTTCGTAAATTTTCTAAATCATGCATTTTTACTTGAGATTTTTACGTTTTTACCGGGTTTTTAAGGCGGTGGCACCTTACATTAAAAAATTTTAGGATGTCGATTTTTAACACTTTGGGAAACTGGCTGTAAAATTCGTATTTACGACAAATTCAAATGAAGTGTTACCTTGGATCATAGCTCTTTAAACCCTCTTTCCAACGGTATAATAACTTTGGCGATAAGTTAATTTTCTAACGAGTAATGCGCAAAAAAGCTATGGGGTGGCACCTTACAAAGAATTCCCCTACATACTTAAATTTTTTTTCAAGTATATAATATATTTCAAATATAATATTCTAACTACTTACCATAAAATTAAGAATTCGACCACTTGTTTCCAAATATATTATTTTGACAATTGAAAAAGATAATTGTCGCGCAATAATTTTTGATGCTTGTTGGTGAGCTTCTCAGACTACACTGATAATTGCACTCAAACGTATGGTCGGAGTGTTTTCGTTTGTTTATCGAAATGTCGAGCAAACTAGTCTAAAGAGAACTTTTGCTATTTTGAAGAAACAAAAAATTCGGATTTGACCCTGGAGACCAGAAATCGAAGGCCGTCTTGAGACGGTCTTACTCGTTAGAGGGTTAAGGGCCATAATAGCAGTTTGTACAGTTGTGGCATTTGCCCCGTAAATTATTGTTACCATTTTAGGGGGCAGTTCTTTAATTAAGTGTTTAAATGATTTTTTTGTGCACACATTTTTTAAAATGTCTGCGTTGTCAGGTTGCTTCAGGAGTATTCTGTCGCGTATGGAGCTTATTCTATCTAATATTTTAGTACAAAACTCATTTATATCACCTTTGAATCTAATGTTGTTGATCTTAATGATCGCCTCATCGATTGGTCTGTGGTCCGCATACTCGTTGATGAGAGTTGTCCGTAGTTGGGCCCAGGTATTTGGCTGCTCCCTACACATCAGTTCAGAGGCGTCTCCGCGTAGTGTATTCAGGATGCATTGGAAGAAATACAGTTGATCGTCCGGAGTTGCTGCGTTCATTGTGGGTACCAGAGTATCCACCGTGTTGATATACCTGACCAATTTCCTTTCGGATCCATCGAATGGTTCGAGCAGCTTCAGCGTCTCCATGATTCGGCTGTTATTCACTGCCATTTTTTTCACTTTTATTCAAATTCTTTTTTATTGTAAAAATAGCTTCGGATTTATTATCCTTTTTATTAATTATGCAGGTTCTTTAGACCGACTGCGCCAGTTATAGAATCAATTTCAATTGATTCGCTCGTTGTAAATTAAACGAGGAGTTCTGTATTATAGGAAGTTCTTTATTCAATTCCAACTTAAAACTAAATATTGCAACGCACAGAGTTCACAATGAAACCTCGGTTTGTTGCGATATGCATATTGTATGTTTAAATATATTGTAACGAAGACAGTCTGTCGCTGTGCAAAGCAACCCTGCCGCTACGCGCCGTGCTATAATTCAATCTGGCAACGACGGCCGCGATAATAACTTTTAGTCCAATCTGGCAACGATGGTCGCGATCATCATGGAAACCTTTAGTCCACTCGGGAATGTGCGAGAACGATCTGCGCGATGGCCGGACAGGTATAAAAGGCAGCCGGGTGCGGCGCAGCGAGTCAGTCTGATTTTGACTAGTAAAGGTGCCACACGGAGTAATTAAGCAAATACTTAAGTGTACGAACAGTAAAGTGTAAACTGTGAACAATAAAGTGACTGTTGGTTTAGTTTATTGACTGCGTTTGTGTGTGAGTGTGTTTTATTTTCAAATTACGCAATCCAGAGATACGTAACAGCCCACTAGAACGAGTATTCGTAACATTTGGTGTCAGAAGTGGGATAAAAGGCGTAATAATAAAATAATAAATCGCGCGCGAGAAGACAATTGACCCATAAAAACAGGAGCTACAGGGTTAAAATGCTCCACAAAAATGTTCTTCGTAGTATTTTACATCAAATTGCTAAGCACAGGGGCGGATTCAGAAAAATATTTCGGGGGGTTTCAAAAAGTAATTCTTTGATATTCATAAATTGTCTTTTAATTTGTATGTAGTTTTAATGTCGATCCTAATATTTCGGGGGGGGCGGTTTCAACCCTCAAAACACCCCCCTGAATCCGCCACTGGCTAAACACATCATATACCTGAAATGTGAGGTTACATGGTTTTCGTATGCCGATTCACCATAAGAATGAGCAAAAAGGGGACAACTTTGACCTCCTAAAAAACAATTCAGATGTAAACTTTCAAAACGCCGATACACGTATATTTTGTTTGGGCCTCTCTACCAGAATCCGTTGTCAGAACCTTGTTATTTTAAAAAAAGTTTGATTTTGTTGTGCAGTGTAATGAGTGATTTTCGTTTTTCAGAATGCCTGTCCAAAGACGAACAAAGAAGCAAAGGGATGTTATTAAAGTGAGTGTGTTTTATTTTCAAATTACGCAATCCAGAGATTCGTAACAGCTCACTAGACGTAGTATTCGTAACATTTGGTGTCAGAAGTGGGATTGTGGAAAATTGAAAATAAACAAGAAAAAACTAAGTAAACAAAATTATAAAAGCACGGACATGGTTAAACTTGAGCTGCTGAAGGTGGACCAGCTGAAGAAGGAGCTGGCTGCCTGGAATTTGCCAACTGCTGGCGGAAAGGTGGAGTTGCAAGTTGCGCTTGCGAGAAGCATGTGAGGAACGAGGCGTCGATTAGACTGTGCACGAGATCGGATCGCAAGAACTAGAGGCGTCGGCCAAAGTGGAGGAATCGCCTACGGGTGCTGCGTCGATGCAAAGTACGGCTGCAGCGGCTGCGCCACCACAAGCAATGGACATGAGCCAGCTTATGGTTGCAATGAAAGGCATGTTCGAGACTTCCAATCGTGAAATGTCTGCGCAAATTGCAGCGAAACTGGAAACTACGAACAGGGAAATGTCAGCTAAACTTGAAAATACAAATCGGGAGTTGTCCAGCAAGCTTCAGGAAAATTCTGCGCGCTTGGAGCAGAAGGTGGAGGAAATCTCAGACAGGATTAATGGGAAAGTCGAGCACCTGGAGACGCGGGTAGAGCACTTGGATAAGCGAGTCGACGACCTGGATGATTCCCTGAACAAACGAGTTGGCGACCTGGATGATTCCCTGAACAAACGTGTTGACGGTCTTGATGATTCCCTGAACAAACGAGTTGATAGTCTGGAAGATTCGATGAACAGAAAGATGGACGAGCGGCTTAGGGAGGTACACCCGCCTGGTTCCGGAAAATGTTGCCATCCGAGCAGAAGTGCCTACTTATGATGGGACTACGCCGTTCGATACTTTCAAGCTACAATTTGACCTGGCTGCTCTGGAAAATCAGTGGACCGATGTAAGGAAAGGTCGGAGATTGGCGCTGGCTCTTAAAGGTGCTGCGGCTGAGGTAATAAAATCAATTCCAGAATGTTTACGAAGTGAGTACGAGACCGTCATAAGGGCGCTGGCAGCCAAATACAGCGACGAGCACATCAGAACGCTGTACTACTGTGAGCTGAAGAACCGCAGGCAAAGATCGAACGAGGCGCTGCAGACATATACAGCAGACATTGAGCGGCTCGTGCAGCTGTGCTACCCGTCCTTCGGCGCTGATGATCTCGAAAGGATGAAGATAGAGGCGTTTATTGAAGGTCTTCATGATCCGGAGACACGTCGCAGTGCGTTGATGATGGGCAAGCCGACATTTAGGGAGACGGTGACCAGCGCGATGACATATGAGGCGACATGGATTGGGAGCACTCGGTATGCACCAGCAAGGATACGCCAGATCCAGCCGGACAACGACATTACGATCCACGCCATAAGCTCTGAGCCACCGGGCAGGCCCCGGGTGGTCTCCTCTAAAGTGGTTTGCTGGACATGTGGCAAGCAGGGTCACATAGCACCGGACTGCCGCTAACGGAAAAGGCGTTCCCGTTCTCGATCGCAATCGCCTGAAGCGAGGAATACTGACAATCGAGGCCCAGCCAACAAGCGCAGGGCTGAGGACGAGGAGCCGTTAAACTAAAACGGGTCGGCCCAAAGGGGCGTGAGCTGATCCCCACAATCTGCCGCCCCACCATCCTTGTCTCACAGCTGAAACGACAGCCCAGCAGCTTGACAATTGAAGGAAGGATAGATGGAAAGTTGTTCGTGTTGACACTGGATACTGGAGCGTCATATTCGATCATAAAAAGGAAGTTGCTGAAGAACTGGGAACCGCTGCATGGCATACAGCTGAGGACTGCGACTGGCGAGCGTGCACCGGTAAGAGGAAAAGTAACAAAAACGATTGCTATCGGCACCAGCAGCCTGGAACATGAGTTCATCGTCGCGGATATAATGGAGACGTGATTATCGGCGTGGATTTCATGATTAGGCACGGTTTTACGCTGAACCTGAAGGAAAATGTGCTGAGATATGCCAACGTTGAATTCCCGCTGCACACCGGCTATGAGCGAAGCGTGGTGGTGAGGAAGGTTGTATCGTGTCAACACCGGAGGATACCAGCGAATTCTGAGGCGATTGTGTGGGCAAAGGTGGACGAGGACGATGGGACGAGTCGGCTGTGGGTAGTAGAAGCACCGAAACAAGGACACGACAACATCATCATCGGACGTACATTAGTGGAACCTAAAAATGGCAGAATACCAGTCCGAATACTGAACCCCCTGAATGCACCCAGATATGTCGGGAAACATGAGGTAATTGGCGAGTGTAAGGAAGCTGTAGCAGTGGTCAATTGCGAGAGTAGCCCGCCTGGAGATAATAAGAAGAGCGGTTTTAACATGGACGCCATACCGCAGGAGAACCAGTGGAGCAGCGAGTTGACGGCCAAGCAGAAACAGAAGGCGAGGTCACTCCTGTAGCACTATGGGTCAATATTTGCGGCAGAAGCAGGCGGAAGAACAGCCATAGTGAAGCACAACATCGACACCGGAAGTGCGAAACCAATCCGCCAACCACCACGACGAGTTCCTCTGGCCAAGAGGGAAGAGGTCGGAAATTTGATTGAAAACATGCATAAAGAAAAGGTCATAGAGCCTTCGTCAGGTCCTTGGTGCTCGCCGGTCGTGCTAGTCAAGAAAAAGGATGGCAGTACCCGATTGTGTGTGGACTATCGAAAGCTCAATGACGTGACCAAGAAGGGCAGCTATCCACTACCTCGGATTGATGACACCCTGGACACACTGTCAGGCACGCAGTGGTTCTCCACACTCGACTTACGCAGCGGCTATTGGCAGGTAGAGCTTGCAGACAGGGACAAGGAGAAAACGGCTTTCAGTGTTGGCGATGGTTTGTGGCAGTTCACCGTCATGCCGTTTGGACTCTGCAACGCACCAGCAACATTCGAGCGGCTAATGGAGCGTGTGCTGAAAGGGCTGCATTGGCGGACGTGTCTGGTATACCTCGACGACATAATCGTGATGGGCAAAAGCTTCGACGACCACCTGGAAAAGCTGAAGGAGGTATTTGAGCGAATACAGAAAGCTGGGCTTAAACTCAACCCAAAGAAGTGCTCGCTGTTCCAAAAGGAGGTCAAGTATCTGGGTCATACGGTTTTCGCCCGCGGAGTACATACGGATGAAGGCAAAATCACGGCAGTGAAGGAGTGGCCCCGGCCACGCAATCTACACGAACTCCGCAGTTTCCTGGGCCTGTGCACATACTACCGCAGATTTGTTCCGGGATTCGCGAACATAGCCAGCAGCTTGCACAAACTGGCGAAAAAGAGCCAAGCTTTCGAGTGGAACGAGGAGCAGGAACAGGCTTTTGCACGTCTGAAGGAAAAACTGTGCAGTGCTCCAATTCTGGCCTTCCCCGTGCCTGGGGAGATGTTTGTGCTGGATACAGATGCAAGCGGGAATAGTATTGGCGGTGTGCTATCACAGATAATAGACGGCCAGGAACAAGTGATAGCGTACTACAGTAGGGTTCTATCGAAACCGGAACGCAACTACTGTGTGACACGGAGAGAACTGCTGGCGGTATTGGACTGCGTAAAACACTTCCACAAATATCTGTATGGACAAAGGTTTCGCCTGCGCACAGATCATGCGGCATTGAGATGGCTCCTGAACTTTAAAGATCCTGAAGGGCAATTGGCGCGGTGGATCGAGCGACTGCAGAGCTACGACTACACGATAGAGCATCGCAAGGGCAGTAGCCATGGAAATGCCGATGCCTTGTCACGCCGTCCGTGCAAAGTCGATGGCAGGCAGTGCTCGCGAGCCGAGAGCAAAGAGCAGATAGTGGACGTCCGGTTGGTAAGTGTCATGCCAGAGGAAGTGTGGTCTGCGGAGAGGCTACAAAAAGACCAGCGTGAGGATGCGGATCTTGGAAAAGTCGTCGAAGGCAAGGAGCAAGGCGCACGTCCAGACTGGCAGGAGATGGCCGGTGAAAGCCCGATCGCTAAGGCTTACTGGGCACAGTGGAAAAGTCTGCGACTGAAAGAAGGATGCCTGTACCGCGAATGGGAGAGCGCGGATGGGCGGACCAGCAACTCCCTAATGGTAGTGCCGAAATGCAGAATCAACGAGGTCAGTGAGGCATACCATAACGACTCCAGTGGAGGGCACCTGGGCACCACCAAAACCGTCGCCAAAAAAAAAAGACGATTCTACTGGGTAGGATGTCAGGAGTCTGTGGCTTAAGAGCTGCGACCGATGTTCAGTCGCGAAAGGGCCGACAAGAAGATCTCGAGGCCGCATGCAGCAGTACAACGTGGGAGCGCCCTTCGAGCGAATTGCTATGGACGTCGCCGGCCCATTCCCAACTAGCACTCAAGGCAACAAATATGTGCTGGTGGTAATGGATTACTTCAGCAAATGGCCCGAAGTGTACCCTATTCCTAACCAGGAGGCCACTACGATCTCGGAAAAGCTGGTAAACAACTGGGTAGCTAGGTACGGAGTTCCGTTGGAGTTGCACTCAGATCAAGGCCGGAATTTCGAATCTGCGGTATTCAAGGAAGTGTGTGAGCTGATGGGGCTAAAGAAAACGCGTACCACTCCTTTGCACTTACAGTCCGACGGCATGGTGGAACGCTTTAACCGGACACTGGAGGAATACCTGCGGAAAGTGGTAGGCAGGAATCAAAAGAATTGGGACACGCATATCCCCCTGTTCCTGATGGCGTATAGGTCAGCCCCGCATGACACGACATCACTCACTTCAGCCCGCGCAGTGTTTGGCACGGAGTTGCGGTTACCCGCTGACTTGAAGTTCGGGGTAGTCAGCACGACGGGAGGCGCTAAGACGGACTACGTGGCCAATAAGCGGGCGGAACTGGAGGAAATTCACCAGTTTATAAGGAGCCGCACCAAACTGGTCAGCGATAAGGCGAAAGCCAGATATGATCTACGGGCCAACTCAGCAGGGTTCCAAGAAGGCGATTTGGTAATGCTCTACAACCCGCAGCGGAGGAAAGGTTTGTCTCCGAAACTTCAAGCGTCATGGGAAGGACCGTACGAAGTCGTGACTAGGATTAACGACGTGGTATACAGGATTCAACGTTGCAGCAATAGAGGCGCTAAGCTGAAGGTAGTCCATTTGGAGTGCTTGGCGCCTCATCACAGCGGAGCCTCGGCAAGTGGTGGGCAGTGTAACGAAGACAGTATGTCGCTGTGCAAAGCAACCCTGTCGCTACGCGCCGTGCTATAATTCAATCTGGCAACGACGGCCGCGATAATAACTTTTAGTCCAATCTGGCAACGATGGTCGCGATCATCAGGGAAACCTGAGTCTACTCGAGAACGATCTGCGCGATGGCCGGACGGGTATAAAAGGCAGCCGGATGCGGCGCAGCGAGTGAGTCTGGTTTTGACAAGTGAAGTTGCCACACAGAGTAATTAAGCAAATACTTAAGTGTACGAACAGTAAAGTGTAAACTGTGAATAATAAAGTGACTGTTGGTTTAGTTTATTGACTGCGTTTGTGAAACTGAGTGTGTTTTATTTTCAAATTACGCAATCCAGACATAAGTAACAGCCCACTAGAACGAGAATTCGTAACAATATGTATATTGTATGTTTATGATAACTCAGGGAGCCACTTAGGATTTGTTTGCGTTTGTGATACTGTATGTTGCGATAAGGGTTTATGGATACTCAAGTGGAAGAAAACGACTGGAGAGTTATCGGCTGTTAGGATTTGTTTGCATATGGGATTTTATAGGTTGTGATTATAGGATTTGTGATTGTGTGTGTGTATAGGATTGAAGGAACAGATCGATTGTGTTTGAGGAGTCAGGTTTCTGAGTTATAGTTAAAAGTTAGCCGTTGGTGGGTTATCGTTACTCGCACGCACCCGAAAGCACAAAATTGCGCAGGTGGCCACAGAAAAATCGCTGTAAAATCCAGTCGGGCAAAATCGGGCACCCGATCTCTTCAGGGCAGTACTCACAGAAGACTAGTGAACAATTTTCCCAAAGACGGAACCGTGGCAAGTATGGCCTTTTTTTTGAAAGTCTATCGAAAGTTCAAAAAGAGTGATAAAAACAGTGCTTTAAATTAGTGCCTATGAAAAGACAACAACAACAACCAACTTTTTTTTCTATATTTAATTATTTACTACAAATGCCTTCTTTTACGATGCTGGTGCAAAACGTTTCAATTAATTTGCTCCTTTCCGTATTTTAAAACTTCAGCTTTGCTGAAAAAGTGCAAATTGCTCATATTATTTCGCACTCTAAAAATTGCTCAACTTTGACGAGCTCTACAAGCAAAACTATTTGTCCAATTTAGTTAAGGTTTTCGGATTTCTTAGGTCCAAGCATTTATCTATCGGACAAGTATAACAGTTTCCCCCAAATCGAACATGACAAAATCGACTTTTGCAACCTACGTCGGCAGAATCAGCCACTGTGCGTTGTTCGCGGTCATCAAATCGGATGCAACCATGGATACGCTTCAGGGACGGACGCAGGGGGGTGGTCCGGGGGGTCCGGACCCCCCCCGAAATCTCAGACTTTTTCAAAACCCCTTACAGCACACGGTCTTTCAACCGCATAAACTAAATCCACATCACAAGTTGGTACATTACAAATATGATTCATTCCACTTTATTTCGTAATTTTCAGTTTATTTTCACAACTTTTCTGGTCAAGATCACAGTAGTAATTGAGTGTTATTATCATGCCACATGTATTAATAGTACTATCGTTAGACGACTCGCAACCTACTGTAGTGCGAGAAAGATGCATTTTTCGTTTGTTTATTTTTTGACAGTTTGACAGAAAAAGTCACAAAACGTTTGCAATAGAAGATTTTACAGCCAGATATACAGGCTTTTTCAAATTTGTGGGACACTACCGGTCACAGTTGCCTCTAGTGAACGGTCCTTCTCCACTTTGCGAAGGTTAAAAACTTACTTGCGCAACCGGAATGGAGAGGAACGACTGAATGGACTGGCGCTTCTTAACTTTCACAGAGATGTGAATGTTACCAGTGATCAAATTCTGGATATTCTCGCAAAAAGAACAAGAAGAATTGACATCACTCTGTAAATACTCTGCCTAATATTAAAGGCAGTAAATCATATGTATTGCAATTTCATCCTTTGATTCGTGTACTGTCAATTAATGCTTCTTATACCAGTATGCGCCTATGAAACCGGTAATTATTTTTGAAAAAACACGTTTATTGTGAGGAAATGATTACAATTTTATTCTTCAAAGTAATGGCCATCGCTAGCTACACATTTTTCCCATCTCTCAGGCAATTTATGGATGCCTCGCCAAAAAAATGTTTCGTCTTTTGCCTGAAACCAATCATCGATCCATTTTTTGGCTTCTGCGTGAGAATTGAAGCGCTGTTCCGTTAATGCGTGGCCCATCGATGCGAACATGTGATAATCCGAAGGCGCCAAGTCTGGTGAGTAAGCCGCATGAGCAATAGCTTCCCAGTTGTACGATGCAACCAATTCTTTGGTGGCTCTAGTGCGGTGTGGTGGTGCGTTGTCATCGAGGAAAATCACTTTGTGTTGCCTGGCTTCATATTCTGGGCGTTTTTGGCGTACAGCACGGTTCAAATCGGCCAATTGTTGTTGGTAACGTTCACCGTTAACCGTTTCACCAGGTTTTAGAAGGTGTTTTTCTTCAAATGGTAACACAAAATTAACTGTGTCCGCAAATCGTAATTTGTAGGCACGTAATCCGACATTTTCCGGAGCGTCAAACAATGCGTTGTTGGATGAAACTTCACAAATTGTGAACTGAATATTGTTGACATATGACAGAAGAACTAAACATGACATTTGGTACGGTTCCGAAGTTTATAAATATTCGGCTATTTACCGCTAGATGTCGTTACCGGTTTCATAGGCGCATACCTGGTATTATAAACTATTATAACGTTAAATGAAATTCCAATTGACTGAAAATAAATTTTTTTTTAATTATGATCACTATTTTTAGCTAACACTTCGTTCAATAATGTGTGTGACTAACTAATTAAAACACATTTTTTTGCCAAAATTCGTTTTTATTCATCAACATAGTCCCCTTTTAGGGAGATACAATCATTCCAACGCTTTTCCAATCTTTCGATACCGCCTTTGTAGAACGATTTTTCTTTGCCTTCAAAATAGGCGTTAGTTTCGGCGATTACTTCATCATTTGAGCCAAATCTCTTACCACGGAGCATCTTTTTGAGGTCTGCGAAGAGCCAGTAGTCGCTGGGGGCCAAATCTGGAGAATACGGGGGATGAGGAAGCAATTCGAGGCCCAATTCATGCATTTTTGCCATCGTTTTCATCGACTTGTGACACGGTGCATTGTCTTGGTGAAACAACACTTTTTTCTTCTTCATATGGGGCCGCTTAATCGCGATTTCTTCTTTCAAACGTTCCAACAACGCTATATAATAGTCGCTATTGATTGTTTTCCCTTTCTCAAGATAGTCGATGAATATTATTTCGTGCACATCCCAAAATACTGACGCCATAACCTTGCCAGCCGATGTTTGTGCCTTTGGACGCTTTGGGCGGCTTTCAACGGTTGCATGCCACTCAGCAGACTGCCGATTTGACTCTGGAGTGAAATGGTGGATCCATGTTTCATCCATTGTGATGTACCGACGCAAAAACTCCGACTTGTTGCGCGTAAACATGTCCAAACAGCTCTTTGAATCATCGATTCGTTGTTGTTTTTGCTCCGGTGTGAGCAAACGCGGCACCCATTTCGAAAACACCTTTTTCATAACCCAATGTTCGTGTATTATGGTGTGTACACTGCCTGCTGATATCTTTAGAATGTCAGCAATCTCCCCCACTCTCACTTTACGGTCGGACATAATGATTTTCAGTGTTTTTTCAACGTTTTCCGGAATAACAGCGTCATTTGGCCGTCCAGTAGATGGAATGTCATCGGTGTCTGTACGACCACGTTTGAATTCGGCATACCAATAACAAATGGTTCTTTTTGATGGAGCAGAGTCCGAATAATGTTTTTCAAGCCATTCCTGGCATTGAACAGTATTTTTTTTCATTAAAAAACAATGATAAATCAGCACACGGAATTGCTTTGAATTCATTTTTTTTTTAAACTCAAAAGTAGTGTCACTTAAAGCACTGTAACTTGTAAACTAATGGTCGGATTGACATATAATTTTGACATTAAGCCTAAAAAGGTTCACAATTTCGAAAAAAAATATTGATTTAGTATTAGTGCCGCCATCTATGTGTCAGTCACACACATTATTGAACGTGTTACTTTTACCCAAAAATTGATTTTGTCTTGTGTTTATTTTTTGGAAAATAAAACTCGCAAACCGCCAATCAACACGCGATTCAATGAACAATCATAAGTTATAAATATTAAGTTTGTCAAACACAACTGTTTAATTATCCAAATTTTTCGATCGGACCCCCCCCAAAATTTTTTTCTGCGTCCGTCCCTGATACGCTTGAACATTTTCAAAGACATTGTTGCTCTAAATATTGCCCGACTAGTTTCTTCATTCCACAGTTTAGTGACACATTCACCGTATGATCGATACACACCAGAAAGCAACAACAATCCAAAGTATGCGTGCAGGGTGTCCAAATCAATGTTTTCCCATTCGTCTTTGCACTTTTGCACACCATAAAAATTCGTCATGTTCAAAATAATATTCTCAACCGGTCGAAGGAACATGTGAAATGCAGACGAAACATCAATCATATTAGCAGCTGCTAATGCTTTTGGACCTGAATTATAACAAAAATGAAACATATAATGAACATGAACCCATAACAAAGAGGGTAGGTTTTTACCTGAAGTGAAATTATCTGCACGTCGAAATGAATTTCTTCGATTTATTTCAAATGGTTGCGATAAATATTCAATTTTCTTATTTTTTGAAAAATATTTCTTTTCAGGATTTGCTGCATTTTCTTGTGCTAAATTTTGCTCAAGTGGCTCAATGTCGTCTTCATCCGAATGCACGCTAACTTCACTTTCATCATTCTCCTCGTCTGATAATGCAAAATCATCGTCACTATTGCACGGAGATTCGCCCGCTTCGCTTTCCAAATCAAAATCCATTTCTAGTTCATCTCGCTGCCTTCTTTCACGTAAAACTCTATCCATTTCTTATCAAATACTTCGAAACCAGTGATGTTAACTTTTTTTTTTGAAAAATCCCTACGCGACTTGAAAAAAAACCCTACTTTTCCCTACGCTGTCCAGCAATTTTCCCTACGAAACTCCCTACACTTATTTTCTAAGTATTTTGTAATATTTAAGGTTTTTTTAATTTTTTGTGAATAAAAGTCGCAAAAGTGAAAACCATAACATTTATTAATTCTTCTTTTAATTCATTTGCAACATGAAAACAACAAAACAAAGTTGTGCTTTTTACTGAGTTACCATTTAAAACATGGAAACATAACAACATAAAAAAATTGTGCTTTGCACTGAGATACCATTTCATCACATTAAAAAAATCAGTACAAAAATTACACTAAGACTAATTATTTATGGTCATACTACTCAGTGTATGCCATTTTCTTAAGGGGCCCGAACACTGTAAACTGCGATTTTTCATATGTTTTTTATTTTATTTATTAAAAAAAAACGGACGTTCCGATTTACATGAAACTTTACACATATGTTAATAAATGTTTAAATTACCTTTTTTACTACCTTTTTTAATTCGATTTGCCCCTTTCAAAACTTAAAACGCGATTATCTCGAAACCATGTTTTTTGACCGCGTTGACAGCATAACTGAAAAAGTTTTTATCCGATCGACCTGATTCAAATTGCATTCTATTCGGGAATAGTGTCGCGTCTGCTCGACGTAGCCGTTTTTCGATATATGCCAAACTTTTTTTTTTATAAATAATTTAGTGCAAAATTTTACGCGAAAAAAAAACTTTTTCTTCAAACAGCCGCCATTTTTTTTCTAATCAATATTTTTAAAATCCCCTACGTCAAACAGTAGCCAGTAATGTATATTTCAAGAATCTTTTTTGTTTTTTGCTCTAGGAGGCTCCGTTATGCTGATTTGCTGTCAACGCGACAAGGGTCATTTTAAAAAGACGACATTTTGGATCAGCTACAGAATACAAACATGGCCGCCAAAAAAAAAAAAAAAATTGTTTTCGATAATCTAAACATTTATTAACATATGTGTAAAGTTTCATGTAAATCGGAACGTCCGGTTTTTTTTAATAAATAAAATAAAAAACATATGAAAAATCGCAGTTTACAGTGTTCGGGCCCCTTAAAGTGCTGTTCTTTACATTGAAAATTTACACAGGTGATATCTTCGTCTTGTAAGAAAGAGCGAATTATACACATTGAAGTCAAATTTTCATGGCTTGATGTTTTCCTTTTTTGTTCGAAAATATTCTTTCAGAGTCTGCATTAGAATGTGGTAGTGCCAAAACATATTTGGCCAACTTTGACAAATTGGGAAACAACATTTGATCGTTAAAATTTTTAGTTTGACTAATTTGACTTCAAAATTTTCCATAACCAGGGTTGTTTGAAAATTCCCTACATTTAGTGAATTTTAAAAAATCTGTCCGTTTTTCCCTACGAACACAATTTTCGCTAAAATTCCCTACATGTAGGGAATTTTCCCTACAGTTAACATCATTGTTCGAAATACAACCAAAATTCAAATAAATGCGCAAACAAACTTCACTTATGTGTGCTCCAGAACAAACTGAATTTCAAAAAACGAAAAAATAAGAGCGTGCTATAAATCCACACACAAAAATAAGCGGCAATTCCAGGTACCTGCTTATGTGTATGCGCGCACATACACAGGGACCGATTCGTAACTATAACTGCACAGGCAAATACAGTAAGGGTACAAATTCAAAAAACGGGTTTTTTTTGGCTGTTCAGGCAAAATGATTCTACTTTGCAAAATACAAGGTCATTCCGCTGAACCGTTTTTATTTTATTCAAGGTTAAAGATCAAAATTGTATGTGTGCCCATACAGGGTTAAATTAAATTTTTGCTACATAACCGTATCTGGTACGCAAACTTTTTCTGAGGTGAATTCATAACATATTTTGTTTTTGGCCCTTCTTTAAAAGTTTGGTCAAGTTTTTGATATTATCATCTTAATGTAATGAAAGAATTTAGTTTATGGAAAAAATAAAAAATATTTTGTTTTTGAAAAATTACTTTGATTGATTTATTTTTCATTTGAAAAAACTATATACCCCTTGTACGCAAACTTATTCTGACTAGTGTATGTACAATTTAAGTTTACATTTTTGAATAAATTAATTAATTTCATATTTTGAAAATTTTTCTTTAACCCTAGCAAGGTAATCTTCGTCGATTCGACGGACACCACATACATTTCGTCGAATTTCTCCTTATTCTCCGATCTGATTGCTTTCTCTTTTCGTATGATCTCAGTTGGCGATGTGCTTTCGCGGTATACAGGGTTTTGCAGAACGAGCGCAGCGTAAGTTTTCTTTTTTTATAGAAAAACAAAACTGGGCTTTGTCGAAACGACGAAGAATACCATTAACGTGACTTTTTGCAACTGAATACGAGTACTATACATTGCATTTCAGTATTTCAAAATGTCTCGGAATTCGGGGTTATCGAAAGAGTTAATTGAAAAATTTGTTGGAATTGGTTAATTAATTAATTATTAATAAGATAGTTAGTTAATTAGTGTGCAAATAAGTTAGTTAAATAGTTAATTAGAATTGTAAAAAATTTATTACATTTATTGGAATTTTTGCTTTTTATTTGTTTTTTAAGGAATTATAATTGTGTTTCTGTCTTCATGAAGAAGCTATGTATTGCTCTTCACTTTATTTTAATTTGAATTATTTTTTTTATTTCTGATACTCATTCCGATCTCAAAAATAAATGTACCTCAAATTACTGAAAAATACACAAATAATTTTTTTAAATATGCGATGCGGTGCGAATTATTTACACAAAAATGTCTAAGTTTTAATATAAGTTTTATTTGAATCGGTTTTGAAATTAGGTTGCGTCCGCGCACTTCGATGGTCAGCACCGAAGCCCAGGGTCGTATCTCTTGAACTCCGGTGCTGCCAAGTTATTCAACTTAAACTACTTAAAACTATGGCGTTGCCATTATGAAATATCTTACAACTAGGGGCAACCCGACATCTTATCGTCCCGATAATTAGCCTACCGTATTGCCCGAATCCCTTTCAACGGCAACCCTTTCACTCGGCTTTGAGGTCTACCTACCCCTGTCGGACCTGAGACAACTAGTTCCCAAAATTCATTGGTTTTCCAACTGGTTTTTTGTAGTCAATTGGACAACTAGTCGTCAAAGTATCTGTCAGCGGACGCAGAAGTCAGTCAGTTCGCGTCTAATCGTTCACGATGCTTTTGTTACAAGAAAAACGTAGAAATGTTTCTTTCTTTCTGTTTCTATGACTCGAAGTTCGCTCGATTTGCACGTTTTGTCTTGAATGATTTCAGTTAGAATTTTGCGTAGTTGCGTGAAGCAACGAATTGCAGCAACAGCCGAATGGTATGTATTAATAAATTTATGTAATTATGTTTACATAATTATTTATTAATTAATTTATTTTTTTATTAATTGCAGGCGAAGTCAGGATGTTGAACTGCGTCAGACCCCAAACAGTTTCGACAGAAGTGTGTCAACAAGTCGAAGTTCTTCTTTAAGTGCACCAATACTTTTTTTATTCGCGATTATTTTTTGTTGTTTTAAAAATATTTTTGCAATAAAATTAATATTTATAAATTTCAATGATTATTTTCCTTTAAAAAAATCAACTGGTTAGAAAACGAATCCAGAATAAACTTGTTCGCAAACTAGTCGCTTTGCAACTGGTTTGCTTCGGACTAACCTAACTAACTAGTTGCAAATGGAGCAGACGGGGACAATTGACCGTCGCCTACGACACCGCCATGTTAAAAGGGTGAGTTTGCTCCAAGGAAACGAGTCGATTCTGAGGTCATATATGACTGTCAAGCGACCAGTTGAAAAACTAGACGGGGACCAGTCCGATTTCCCACAGGGTGACTGTCAAGCGACCAGTTGAAAAACTAGACTTGGACCAGTCCGATTTCCTGCAGGGACGTATTTGACTCGCCTCCACCACTCCATCATACGGCAGCTGAGTCAATTGGCAGTTATCAATATCACGTACGACGTAACGGTCGTTTCCTAAGATGTCATGAATTACATACGGGCCTCGGTACTTGGGTATGAACTTTTTATTCGTACCGACGACAGTGTCAACGTTCCGAATAACTACAAAATTGCCTACGTCATATTTCTTAGCGTCAGTACTATGCTCGAGAAAATACTTTAGATTATATTCCTGTGCATCCTCTATCGCCTGCAATGCTTTTGAGCGTATATCCACTAAATCCCTAGTGATGTCATTCTTTTCCTCAAGATATTACGTCAGCTCGTCAACCACGTCACCTCGCTGTTCCACACCAAACAACAGAATACTCGGAGTAGTTTTCGTGGCACTATGAACTGAGTTATTGATAGCATGTTCGACCTGTAGTAATCTGCTACACCAATCAGCATGTGTAATTGGATCGCTTATTTTGCCTAGCATGGTTTTGATTACCCGATTCACTCTTCCTACCTGTCCGTTGGCTTGTGAAGATGCCACAGCCACCTTTACATGTTTAATATTATGTCTCAGTACGTATTCCCCAAATTCGAGTGACATAAAGCAAGTTCCTGTATCGAATATTATCCGTTTGGGTCGACTATAGTATATTAGTTGAAGTAATTGTCCAACACGGCAGTAACCTCTCTCGTACTAGTCGAATTAGTAGGATATAATTTTACAAACTCCGTAAAAGCGTCAACCACGACCAAAATGTGTTTCCTCTTCGAGTTCAGAGACGGCAGCGGCCCAAAATGGTCGATGTGAATTGTATCAAACGGAATTGGGTTTTTTGGGATATTGTACAGGCATTTTTCGTTTAACCGATTTGGTACGGCATACATAATGCATTTCACTCAATTTCTTAGAAAGGTGTCTATCTTGCGACGCATGCTCGGACACCAGTAGTGCAGTCGGATTTTCTGCTAACATTTTTCAACCGCTTGGTGGCCTAACTTCTCATGGATCAAACGTATTACATTTTCCTTCATTTCTCTCCGTACGTACAAGAGTTTCCGACCTGATTCAATTACTTTATAAACCCCACCATCAACTAAGTCAAAATCCTTCATTTTCCTGGTTTGTAGTTCATTTCGTACACCCCTTATCGATTCGTCGCGCTCTGGGCTATTTGTATCTGGAAGTCTACGTCGTTAACGTCTGTAACCATGGCGACATGGCACCTACTTACGGCGTCCACATGACCCATGGATGCACCCCCGCGATGTTGTAACCTGTAGTCATAGTTCTGCAGCTCCAAAGCCCATCTAGCAATTCTCGGATTAACCTGCTTCCTTTCCAAAGTCAGCGTCAGGGAATTACAGTCGGTTACTATCTTGAAGGATATACCCTCTAGGTAAACTCTAAATCGTTTTAAAGCATAAATGATGGCCAGCGCTTCTAACTCAAAGCTGTGATACTTAGACTCGGCAGCAGAAGTGGTTATGAAATATGATATTGGATGAAATTTGCTATCATTCTGTCGCTGCACTAACACAGCACCAAAACCTGCAGAACTAGCGTCACAATGAAGCTCCGTTTCCCTCTCGGGGCTATGAATAGTTAAAACCGGTGCTTCCGTCAGTTTGGTTTTTAACTCGTTAAAGGCTGCAGTGAAGTGATCATTGACTATAAAGTCGGCACCCTTTTTCAACAGATCCCTTAATGGTTCAGCTATAGTCGAAAATGATTGTACAAAGCGGCGAAAATAAGAAAAAAACCTAAGCAACGAAACTTACATTTCGGAAGATTTAATTTCAATTTTCTACTTGTAATACGCTCCAAAACTAAACGCATCGTCTGATTGTGGTCCTTAAAGTTCTCGGCACATAGTATATCGTCCATATAGATTACGATTTTCTTAGCGTCGATGAAATCACGGAAAATATCCTTGATGAAACGTTGGAATACGGCTGGCGCATTTTTAAGCCCAAACGGCATTTTTACATATTCGTACTGACCGTCAGGGGTCACAAAAGCGGTGTATGCTAACGTGATGAAACCCACTTTTTAGGTCCAGAACGGAACAATATCGTTTACCCTCTAAATATTCTATACAGTCTTCAATGAGCGGCAGCGGATAGTTATCACGTACATTTATCATATTAAGTCCCCGATAATCTACACACAGTCGTGGTTGGCCATTTTTCTTCTTCACCAAAACCATAGCAGACGCGTCCGGAGAGTTACTTGGCCTAACAATGCCCTCCTGTTGTAATTCTTTTACAATTTATTTAACCTCTGTCCGTTCCTTGTAAGATAATCGTCTAGGGCTACAATAAAAGGGTACGTCAGAACGTAAATGAATCTTCATCTCATATTCGTAAGGGGTAACGGAAATATCTTGCGGCACTAAATAGCAATTCGTTATAAACTCTATAAGTTTCTCACGTTGTACCCGGCTTAATTGGAAATTTTCGTGGAATTCTTGGTCATTAAACGGAGTATTAATATTATATATATATATGGCACGTCGTTGTTTAAATTACAGTTTATTGACTCAACCGACCCAGCTGTCGCAGAATCCTGATTAATTCGGCAGTAATCGGCAACGCAAGTATTTGTATTTCTTAAAAGGTTGTGTTTACTTAGGATTCGTAAGGAGTCGATCGATTCGGAAGAGCAAAGGCTAACTTCATCTTTGATTTCCAGCAGTTGCGTCTGAGAATAACGCAGTTTCGATTTTGTAAGAAATTTCGTCCTAAAATAATAGGTACATACAGCACGTCGTTGGGTACTATAACAATGGAAATTCGTTTTGTTTGTTTTAAAAATTTTATTTTGCAGTGGCTTTCTGCTAAGACATGAATGGTGCGTCTACCCACGGCACGATATTTCGACCGTTTAGATTTACAGACCGAAGCTCGCAGGTCCTCGGGCACGCAGGACTGCCGTATGAAACTAACTGGGCTACCCGTATCAAATAAGAAGAATAACTTTATACATTTTTGCCTCCCAACCGAATCGACTCCAAAAGCAATGCTTACATTATTGAAATTGTTGACGGAATAGTAGTCATCTTCCTTGGCGACGGCAATGGCAGATGGCTTAAGGACCTTCTTGAGGTTCGGGCACGAACGGTGGTCGTGGCCCATTTCCCAGCAATGGAAACATGAACCGTTTCGACGCAGCGGATACGGGCACTGTGGCTTGATGTGGCCCCGCTGCGAACAGTTGTAGCATAGCGGCTCTTCCAGCCCCGCCGACCCTGGCGGAGCAGATGTTCGTCTGGCTGGCGGTTGTGTGACGCGGCGCTCTGTCGGTCCCTCGACGAGTTTCCGCTGGTGCCTCTTCACCAGCATCTTCAGCTCTGCAACGCTGTTGGCTCCGATCAGCAGCCCAACGCTACGCACCCCATGGCTGATCCCCTCGATTATGAAATGACCTCCAATTCACCGATGTCAGACCGCTTCGCAATGGCCTGCATCTCCAGGATGTAGCGATGCAGCGACTCCTCCTTCTTGTTCCATCGTCTCCGCTGAAGTATACCGTAGACATCCTGGCGCGAGACTGCGACGCCGAATTCAGCAAATAAAGCCCTTCTGAGGTCGGCGTAGCATAGCGCGGCAGTCATCGATAAGAAACGCCGTGCCATGCCCGTCAGCAAACGGCAGGCAGAGCAGCTTGAAGCTCTCGTCAGCGTTGGTGGAATGCATAAGTTCCTCGAAGTCACGTAGGAAATGTCCTACGGCATGAGCGGCGTCATCCCCGCTAAATTTGGGGATAGCGTACTCGACGTCAGCGAAGCTCGGCAGAGAAGGCGTCGCCATCTTGGCAACGCGAAACTTACATTTCGGAAGATTTAATTTCAATTTTCTACTTGTAATACGCTCCAAAACTAAACGCATCGTCTGATTGTGGTCCTTAAAGTTCTCGGCAGCAATTAGTATATCGTCCATATAGATTACGATTTTCTTAGCGTCGATGAAATCACGGAAAATATCCTTGATGAAACGTTGGAATACGGCTGGCGCATTTTTAAGCCCAAACGGCATTTTTACATATTCGTACTGACCGTCAGGGGTCACAAAAGCGGTGTATGCTAACGTGATGAAACCCACTTTTTAGGTCCAGAACGGAACAATATCGTTTACCCTCTAAATATTCTATACAGTCTTCAATGAGCGGCAGCGGATAGTTATCACGTACATTTATCATATTAAGTCCCCGATAATCTACACACAGTCGTGGTTGGCCATTTTTCTTCTTCACCAAAACCATAGCAGACGCGTCCGGAGAGTTACTTGGCCTAACAATGCCCTCCTGTTGTAATTCTTTTACAATTTATTTAACCTCTGTCCGTTCCTTGTAAGATAATCGTCTAGGGCTACAATAAAAGGGTACGTCAGAACGTAAATGAATCTTCATCTCATATTCGTAAGGGGTAACGGAAATATCTTGCGGCACTAAATAGCAATTCGTTATAAACTCTATAAGTTTCTCACGTTGTACCCGGCTTAATTGGAAATTTTCGTGGAATTCTTGGTCATTAAACGGAGTATTAATATTATATATATATATGGCACGTCGTTGTTTAAATTACAGTTTATTGACTCAACCGACCCAGCTGTCGCAGAATCCTGATTAATTCGGCAGTAATCGGCAACGCAAGTATTTGTATTTCTTAAAAGGTTGTGTTTACTTAGGATTCGTAAGGAGTCGATCGATTCGGAAGAGCAAAGGCTAACTTCATCTTTGATTTCCAGCAGTTGCGTCTGAGAATAACGCAGTTTCGATTTTGTAAGAAATTTCGTCCTAAAATAATAGGTACATACAGCACGTCGTTGGGTACTATAACAATGGAAATTCGTTTTGTTTGTTTTAAAAATTTTATTTTGCAGTGGCTTTCTGCTAAGACATGAATGGTGCGTCTACCCACGGCACGATATTTCGACCGTTTAGATTTACAGACCGAAGCTCGCAGGTCCTCGGGCACGCAGGACTGCCGTATGAAACTAACTGGGCTACCCGTATCAAATAAGAAGAATAACTTTATACATTTTTGCCTCCCAACCGAATCGACTCCAAAAGCAATGCTTACATTATTGAAATTGTTGACGGAATAGTAGTCATCTTCCTTGGCGACGGCAATGGCAGATGGCTTAAGGACCTTCTTGAGGTTCGGGCACGAACGGTGGTCGTGGCCCATTTCCCAGCAATGGAAACATGAACCGTTTCGACGCAGCGGATACGGGCACTGTGGCTTGATGTGGCCCCGCTGCGAACAGTTGTAGCATAGCGGCTCTTCCAGCCCCGCCGACCCTGGCGGAGCAGATGTTCGTCTGGCTGGCGGTTGTGTGACGCGGCGCTCTGTCGGTCCCTCGACGAGTTTCCGCTGGTGCCTCTTCACCAGCATCTTCAGCTCTGCAACGCTGTTGGCTCCGATCAGCAGCCCAACGCTACGCACCCCATGGCTGATCCCCTCGATTATGAAATGACCTCCAATTCACCGATGTCAGACCGCTTCGCAATGGCCTGCATCTCCAGGATGTAGCGATGCAGCGACTCCTCCTTCTTGTTCCATCGTCTCCGCTGAAGTATACCGTAGACATCCTGGCGCGAGACTGCGACGCCGAATTCAGCAAATAAAGCCCTTCTGAGGTCGGCGTAGCATAGCGCGGCAGTCATCGATAAGAAACGCCGTGCCATGCCCGTCAGCAAACGGCAGGCAGAGCAGCTTGAAGCTCTCGTCAGCGTTGGTGGAATGCATAAGTTCCTCGAAGTCACGTAGGAAATGTCCTACGGCATGAGCGGCGTCATCCCCGCTAAATTTGGGGATAGCGTACTCGACGTCAGCGAAGCTCGGCAGAGAAGGCGTCGCCATCTTGGCAACGCGAAACTTACATTTCGGAAGATTTAATTTCAATTTTCTACTTGTAATACGCTCCAAAACTAAACGCATCGTCTGATTGTGGTCCTTAAAGTTCTCGGCAGCAATTAGTATATCGTCCATATAGATTACGATTTTCTTAGCGTCGATGAAATCACGGAAAATATCCTTGATGAAACGTTGGAATACGGCTGGCGCATTTTTAAGCCCAAACGGCATTTTTACATATTCGTACTGACCGTCAGGGGTCACAAAAGCGGTGTATGCTAACGTGATGAAACCCACTTTTTAGGTCCAGAACGGAAAAATATCGTTTACCCTCTAAATATTCTATACAGTCTTCAATGAGCGGCAGCGGATAGTTATCACGTACATTTATCATATTAAGTCCCCGATAATCTACACACAGTCGTGGTTGGCCATTTTTCTTCTTCACCAAAACCATAGCAGACGCGTCCGGAGAGTTACTTGGCCTAACAATGCCCTCCTGTTGTAATTCTTTTACAATTTCTTTAACCTCTGTCCGTTCCTTGTAAGATAATCGTCTAGGGCTACAATAAAAGGGTACGTCAGAACGTAAATGAATCTTCATCTCATATTCGTAAGGGGTAACGGAAATATCTTGCGGCATTAAATAGCAATTCGTTATAAACTCTATAAGTTTCTCACGTTGTACCCGGCTTAATTGGAAATTTACGTCGAATTTTTGGTCATTAAACGGAGTATTAATATTATATATATATATGGCACGTCGTTGTTTAAATTACAGTTTATTGACTCAACCGACCCAGCTGTCGCAGAATCCTGATTAATTCGGCAGTAATCGGCAACGCAAGTATTTGTATTTCTTAAAAGGTTGTGTTTACTTAGGATTCGTAAGGAGTCGATCGATTCGGAAGAGCAAAGGCTAACTTCATCTTTGATTTCCAGCAGTTGCGTCTGAGAATAACGCAGTTTCGATTTTGTAAGAAATTTCGTCCTAAAATAATAGGTACATACAGCACGTCGTTGGGTACTATAACAATGGAAATTCGTTTTGTTTGTTTTAAAAATTTTATTTTGCAGTGGCTTTCTGCTAAGACATGAATGGTGCGTCTACCCACGGCACGATATTTCGACCGTTTAGATTTACAGACCGAAGCTCGCAGGTCCTCGGGCACGCAGGACTGCCGTATGAAACTAACTGGGCTACCCGTATTAAATAAGGAGAATAACTTTATAAATTTTTGCCTCCCAACCGAATCGACTCCAAAAGCAATGCTTACATTATTGAAATTGTTGACGGAATAGTAGTCATCTTCCTTGGCGACGGCACCGGCAGATGGCTTAAGGACCTTCTTGAGGTTCGGGCACGAACGGTGGTCGTGGCCCATTTCCCAGCAATGGAAACATGAACCGTTTCGACGCAGCGCATACGGGCACTGCGGCTTGATGTGGCCCCGCTGCGAACAGTCGTAGCATAGCGGCTCTTCAAGCCCCGCCGTCCCTGGCGGAGCAGATTTTCGTCTGGCTGGCGGTTGTGTGACGCGGCGCTCTATCGGTCCCTCGACGAGTTTCCGCTGGTGCCTCTTCACCAGCATCTTCAGCTCTGCAACGCTGTTGGCTCCGATCAGCAGCCCAACGCTACGCACCCCATGGCTGATCCCCTCGATTATGAAATGACCTCCAATTCACCGATGTCAGACCGCTTCGCAATGGCCTGCATCTCCAGGATGTAGCGATGCAGCGACTCCTCCTTCTTGTTCCATCGTCTCCGCTGAAGTATACCGTAGACATCCTGGCGCGAGACTGCGACGCCGAATTCAGCAAATAAAGCCCTCCTGAGGACGGCGTAGCATAGCGCGGCAGTCATCGATAAGAAACGCCGTGCCATGCCCGTCAGCAAACGGCAGGCAGAGCAGCTTGAAGCTCTTGTCAGCGTTGGTGGAATGCATAAGTTCCTCGAAGTCACGTAGGAAATGTCCTACGGCATGAGCGGCGTCATCCCCGCTAAATTTGGGGATAGCGTGCTCGACGTCAGCGAAGCTCGGCAGAGAAAGCGTCGCCATCTTGGCAACGCGATATAGCGTGAGCGTCTGTCGTGATACGCGTTTGTCGCCTACTGTTCCGTGTCCAAAGCCTTCGTTTCGGGCGGCAGTGGTGTTGTTGACAGCAGCGGTATTGCTGGCTGCAGCGGCAGTTTTGGCAGCAGCGGTCTCGTCGGTGGTGACGGCAGTGTTGACTGCAGCGGCAGTTTTGTCGTCAGCGCCGATGTTGGCTGCAGCGGCAGTATTGGCGGTAGCAGCGGTGTTGGCCGCAACGGCAGTGTTGGCGGCAACGGCGTTGTCGGCTGCAACGGCAGTGTTGGCTGCATCGGCAGTGCTGACGGCAGCGATGGTATTGGCTGCAATGGCAGTGTTGGTGGTAGCGACGAAGTTGGCTGCTGCGGCAGTATTGGCGGCAGCAGTGGTGTTGGCCGCAACGGCAGTGTTGGCGACAGCGGCGGTGTTGGCTGCAACAGCAGTGTTGGTGGCAGCGGCCTCGTCGGTGGTGGCGGCGGTCGGCTCGCCGTCGGTGTCCAGCGGAGCACCCACCATCTTCAGCATCAGCTTACGGAGCTGACCCATCGTGGCCGTTGGGGGAAAATCAATCCCGGCCTTCGCCAGCGTCTCCGCTATTTTCCACTTTTGCATATTACACTGTGCGACAGCTTTTTCTAACCCGGAACCTAAAATTAATCGATAGTCGGGTAAAAGGTTCGGTTGTGGGCATAGTTCGGTTGTGGGCACCCCTTCGTATCTTTTGATAGAAAGCAGGCTGGGTTTTTTTGACTAAGGCCATTTGTTCATTATGAAACAACGATCTTTTTATGCCAAATACTGAGTCGAACAGACACGCCTGCTTTGTGCTGGGACCATATATATCTGTCTGCGCTTAAAAAATAAGCCACAAATTTTTTTAAACTTTTTAAATGGTGTCATAAATCGAAGTGAATCCATCGAGAAGGCGAGTAAAATGAATTTTTATTTAGCAAATGTATTATACTTTGTGATCCAATATTGATTACAACCAATATGTTTACCCCGAACTAATTTTTCACTACTTCTCAAAATGGCTGCCAAATTCGGTTGTAGGCACAGCAATTAGTTCGGTTGTGGGCACCCGTCTTTTAGTGATTTGGTAAGTTTTGGTAAGTAATTTTATCGAAAATGGTCTTTTAACGCATTTTTTGGTTCCGAGGGTAAATAAAAAAATTCTTCCGATATCTTTTTTAATGTGCTGGATGTAATTTAACATTGTTCTGCAGATAAGCTAACCACAAAATCGACTGCCGCAGCGTATGCGATTTTTAGAACCACTCTCCAACGCTACAAAAAGAAGGTGGAAGAAAATTTCGGAGACATCAAAGCTGTCGACGGTGGTGTTTTCTTCTTTTTCTTCTTTTCGTGGATGTTATCGAATCAGGTTAACTGGTGTTTTCCACCTTTTTTACGTCACAGCACTTGAAGAGTGTTGATTAATTAGGTTGAATTTCATTTTACTTTAGGTCTTCTTGACAGCCCAGGAGAATGACTTGGTCACTTACATTTTGAAATGCCCGTCCATCTAAAGTGTGCCGACATACGTACCAGCTACTTCACATGCGTGCATTGTGCTTCAAATAATTAAAACTTAATATTTTTCTATATTCGTGTTGGTTTTTCTTAATATTTCCCCGTTTCCAGCAGATTTTCCAAGGGTGCCCACAACTGAACCAAAAAAAAATTTTTGTTAAAAATGACTACTTTACAAAATTAAAAACAAAACTTTTAAACAAGATATTAAAAATTTTGTGTTTGGTCCAAGAATCGTTTTTCTTGGCTACATAAAAAATGTTTGGGGTGTATATTTGCAACAGATATTTGCCGTCTAGAGAAAATAAAACAACCAAACTGATGCGTGCGAATGCTAGACTTATACTGAACTATGAAATTCATGTACAGTGTGTACAAGTGAAAGAAAAGTTTGAGTGCAATAATGGGTGCGTGTGTGTGTGTGCATGTTTACAATGAGTGTGAGAACAAGAAAGAATAAGAGAGTTAGATTTAAGTACTAATAATCATAAAGGGTGATCCAACATCAAGGATCCACTTTCAAGACACTGGCAGGATGGCAAGTTTGTGTATGGGCCGGCAACAGGATCCGCTAGCAGTGCGGAGGTTCGCAACTCGAACGCGACCGTCTCGTCCAAGTACGGTGGACTCAACTCGACCAAGTTTCCAACGTTGTGGTGGCAGGTTATCGTCATGTATGATTACTAATGTGCCCTCGGCGAGGTTGGGTGCAGGTGCCGTCCACTTGACCCGTAAGCGTAGTTCGTTGACATAGTCTGCAGACCAGCGGCGCCAAAAGCGTTGATTGATAGCGGTAATCATGTCGTAACGATCCAAGTTCGATATGTTTCTATCTTCAAGTGAGCGTTCGGGTAAAGCGCGTAGCGAGGAGCCGACCAAAAAATGTCCAGCAGTGAGTACTTCGAAATCATTAGGATCTGCTGGTTGGTCTCAAACGGTCGTGCTGGTTGGAGACGCTCATTTGGTAGCGGTCTCATAACTTGCTGCAGTAGTGTTGGCTTGTATCGGACGCAATGCACACAAGCACGAACGACGCGACGAGCCAAATCTCTGGCGTTGACAATCCAATATTCGAGACGTATCAATGCAACTAATGCTTTAGGGCCTGCGTGATAATTTCGAAGATGCAAGTGACGTACATATGTCGACACAAATTGTGAGTTGCTGGGCAGAAGAATTGGGTGTTTTTGACTATCTGGTAAATCAGTATAATCCAGGCGACCACCAACCTTCATGAGTTCGAATCCGGTCGAATTGTCTATAAATGGAGTGAGAAATTTCAAATTACTTTTCAAAATTTGATGTTTCCTTAACAACTGAAAGTCAGCAGAGAAGTGCTGCTGTTGAAGGTTCCATATTATGCAGTGTGAAGCGCGTCGCATTTCTTCAGGTGATGGTAAAGCGGAATATTAAGTGAATATTGTTTTCGTTCTGCATAAGTCGCAGAACCGAAGTAGCCAGGCTACAATGAGGGTACGAACTTATACTATTAATGACGTCGAGAATGTAGTTTGCCTCCTTTATTATAGTGAGTGACGTTTTGCGCTTCTCCGCATTGATTACGTCCATGTCGAGATCAATTGGGGACTTGTTGTTTGGCCATTTTAACTTGTCCTGACGAAGAAAAGCCGGACCGGAAAACCAATTCGAAGACTTAAGTTGCGCAGCAGGGCAGCCTCGAGATACAAGATCAGCCGGATTCTCGCGCGTCGGTACATATCTCCAATGTCCACCTATGGTCAACTCTTGTATGTTGGATACTCTATTTCCAACAAAAGTTGATAGGGTTATTGAATGTTGTTGAAGCCAATGTAATACTAGTTGTGAATCGGTCCAAAAGTAACAACTTGCGGGCTTATCAGCGAAAATATCTCTTATTTTGGCGTGGAGACAAGCCAGAAAATGCGCACCCCAAAGCTCAAGTTTAGGAAGCGATTGCTTTTTGACTGGAGCCACTCTTGACTTTGATGTCAGCAACTGAACTGCAACATTACCACCGGAGTCTTCCGTGCGAACATATATTGAGCAGCCGTATGCGCGAATGGATGCGTCGCAAAACCCATGTATTTGTATGTTGCGTACGTTTGGTTGCAAGCAATAGCGAGGTACTGTAAGGGACGAGAGTGAATTCAGTGATGTTAAGCAGTTTGTACAGGCTTGTTGTAGATGTTGAGGTACGGACTCATCCCAATCGAGCTTCAATAACGATAGCTCTTGTAGGATAATCTTGGCTGTGATTACCAGTGGTGATAGTAAGCCAAGTGGGTCGAAAAGTGATGAGGCGATAGACAATATTGTACGCTTTGTGACCGACGTGTATTCTTGTTTTGGCTTGAATGTGAAAGAAAAGATGTCTGTACGTTGATGCCACGTTACTCCTAATGCGCTAGTCACAAAGTTGTCGGTCATGTGGAGCTCCTTTACTGCTTGGCTTTCCATAAAGTCTGGGTGATTTGAGTGCCATTTCGATAATGGAAACTGTCCACGACGAAGTACTTCGACGACTTGACGTTTGAGTGTGTGTAACGTAGTGGCATCGTCCGCACCGCACAGCAAATCATCGACATAAAAAGATGACTTTATAGTTGAAGCACCGCTCGGAAGCTCTGCCATATGTAGGTCGCTAGATAATGAAGACTGCGTACTGCGACGTACGGTGCTGAATATGTCCCGTATGTGACTGTGTTCAACTGGTACGTGCGGAGATCTGAATCTGGGGAAGCTCGCCAAGGAATATATTGAAATTGTCGAAAATTGTTGTCCACAAGCACTTGCCTGTACATTTTGGTGATATCTGCGGTGATAGCGTAACGATACAAACGAAAGCGAATTAGTAGCGTGTACAAATCCTGTTGGATGGTAGGCCCCACTAACAATATGTCGTTCAGTGAAGTTTGCGTCGAGGTGCGACACGAAGCATCAAACACCACTCGAAGCTTTGTAGAAGTGCTGCTGGGCTTAAACACGCAGTGATGTGGGATGTAGTAGTGCGGCTTCTTCAAATTGAGTTGTGCTACTACGGACATGTGGCCAAGACTTTCATACTCTTCCATGAAAGAAATGTACTGCGGACGGATTTCAGGCGAATGCAGAAGGCGTCTCTCAAGCGCGAGGAATCGCCGGCGGGCGTTGTCGAAGGAGTCTCCGAGACAAATAGGGCTGTCTTTAAATGGCAAACTCACGACTACGCGACCAGTTCTATCTTGGCGTGTAGTTTTTCTGAAATGCTCTTCACTAATGTGATGGTCTGGCTGAGTCGGTTTGGTGGGTGTGTCGATTGCTTCTAGTTTCCATAGACGTTGCAAGTTCTCGTCAATGGAGTCTTCCATTGAGAGCAAGCAAGACGATGTTGTCACATTACGCTCACCACGAAACCTACCGGAGACGATCCAACCAAACAATGTCATTTGAAGCGTAGGTAGATTAGAGCCCAGCCGAATTTGACCAACAGCAAGAGCGTCAAAGAAGGTTCTGTACCTAGCAGTAGGTCAACGCGGCGGGGCTTGAAGAATGTCTCGTCTGCTAGTCTTGTATTGGTTGGCAAGTTCCAATTCGACGTGTCGATCTCTGTGTCTGGTTGGTACGCGATGTGCGAAATGATTCCAAATTGAAGTGAACATTGGAATGCTGAGGTGCGCGATTTGATGGTTGTAGTTGTATGGGACTTTATATTGGTTAGCGATTCACCAATGCTGCGAACTCCCACCTGATGTTTCTCACGACGAAAGCGAAGCTTTTGTTGGAAGGCATCGGTAATGAAATTGAGTTGAGAGCATGAATCGAGGAGGGCTCTCCCCAACTTGTATGTGCCTGTAGCGTCCTTGACTAACACCATAGCTGTTGCAAGAATAACCTGGCTGTCTTTCGATGCACCCATGTGCGAGTGGGTTGCTGCCGATTCTTGTGATGAGGTCTGTCAAGTCGTTCGGGTAGCTCGTGAGGGATGGAAACCAGGAACAGCTGATTGCGTTGGCTGAGCAGTCTGGGACGTTTTCTCATGATGGAGCAGCGTGTGGTGCGCTCGGTTGCAAGAGCGACAGCGGTTTATTGATGGACATTGAGCCAGCCTATGGCCATTACCTAAGCAGTTGATGCACAGATCGTGTCTCTTTATTAGATCAAAGCGTTGATTCTTGTTCATTTCCTTAAACTGCGGATATCCGAACACCTTATGGTTGGAGCTGGAACAAAGGAGACAGTTGGGATTAGTAATGGCAAATGAAGAACTTTGCTTACGATTATCTGAGCGAGTTTGCTTGCCCGAATCGATGCAGCGATGACTCGGAGGAGTGCAGAAACTGGCAATGGCGTTCCAAAACCTGAGTGCATTGTGACCAGGTTGGAAGCGATTTGTAATCCAATGATTCGTTCCATTTGTTTCGTGTATGTTGATCACATTTACCCTTCACAATGTAAATTAACATTGCATGTGCGATGTTTGGACTTGTGCCCAATGACTCCAAGGAGCTAAAGATGGCTGACGCTTTGTCCACCAAACTGCGCAGTTGTTGAGCGTTTGACTTCTCCGATGCTTGTAGTGTGAAAAGTGAGGTGATGCCTTCCAAAAAAATCAGAGTGGGGTTATCAAACCGTTCCCTTAACCTATCCAACGCTTTCGGATAGTTTTCACTAGTAGCTTGGAATGCCCTTACAGTTTCTAGTGCGGAACCCTTCAAGCATGTTAACAGATAATTGAATTTTTCAATGTTCGACAACCTTGGTTCACGGGCGATGATCTGGGTAAACGACGCAATAAAGTTTTTGTAATCCGCATAATCTCCACTAAAGTTTGGCAGAGACAGCCTTGGTAGATGCGACGAAGGCGTGACAGCTGTTGCTGAAGATGTTTCCTCAATATCGGCTTGGACGGACAAGGCCTGCTTGAAATACGATTCTAGGATTCCTAGTCGACATTGTAGTTCAGCATTTGACGGTTTTTCGTCGGAATCCCTCATTGCTTTAACGATTGATTTGATGCGCGAGATGTTCCGCTTGATATTAGAACGCTTACGCTTGCATTCTTCGAGAGACATGGCTGCTGGTAAGCCGACGTGGTGTTACGAAAAAATTCCTACTGGGTCGCTGCCTGTTCGCGGTGGCCAAATGTTGCCGAAGACCACAGCAAAGCGAATTATGCAAAATGCAGAGCAGCGCAGCTCAGTGTTGATAAATGAGTTTTCCCATTTTGTACCAAGAGGCCAACAAAAATGTACTAAAGTAGACAAAAAAGTACCAAATCTTTTTATTAACAAATGCATTTTTATAATTCAATATTTATTTCCAGTATTAATCCAATTTTAAAGAATTTTAATCTTAAAATGCAACAAATGAATTCATACAAGAAACATTTAAATACTTATTTGCACACTGAGTTTAAGAACTCATTCGTTTCTTTGAGATCATTTGGTATTTCAACTTCAAGTAAATCTTTCGATTTTTATACAAAACCATGGAATGATTTGTGAATCATTTACACAATATTTTAAAATGTTCAATGCCTCGAATGGCAGGTTGTGCATTTCTCAAATGCATTTGAAATACTAACGCATCAGAATCGCTTAGGGTCACATTGACTGCTTTTGATTTGCTATTTTCGGGCAGTGCTAGTCGCCTATCGCTGCTTTCAATTTTGCACCTATGTACATGTAATAATTGCATACATTACTTTTATAAAAATTGTTTAATTCCAATGTGAGCGTCCAACTTCTTTTACTTAGTGAAATTCAAAATGTATGCAAATAAATTGGCACCACGCACAGATATGAATATGCACTAATGATGAAACGCATAGCCCCATGAGGTTGAAAAGGACAACTAGATATCTAATAGCTATCCTTATCTTTAAGTTTTAAGATAATCCGTAACTACTTGAAATCGAGTTTCTCGAGAATAATGTTGCCATTTTACCAAAATGTACCAAATAAATCAATGTAGTACCAATGTACTTTTTAATTTCAAAATGTATCAAAAAAGTACAATTGTACCAACAATATCAACACTGGCGCAGCTTTAGTGTGCGAAAGCAGCGAATGCGGCGATGACAGGGCAGCAGCGATGTGTTCCACGGCGAATCATACGATTCCGATTAGCGGTAAATTCGTCGTATGATCAATTGGAAATGGAATGCAGCAACAACAACGCGAAGTAGAATGTTGATTGTTGTTGGTGCTCCGGCAGTTGAATAATAGCGAAATCGGCGTTTAATAACTTGTTGCACAATATACACGTGCCCCACGTTGGGCGCCAAAATGTTTGGTCCAAGAATTGTTTTTCTTGGCTATATAAAAATGTTTGGGGGTGTATATCTAAAACAGATATTTGCCGTCGAAAGAAAATAAAACAACCAAACTGATGCGTGCGAATGCTAGACTTATACTGAACTATGAAATTCATGTGAAGTGTGTACAAGTGAAAGAAAGTTTTGAGTGCAATAATGGGTGCGTGTGTGTGTGCATGTTTACAATGAGTGTGAGAACAAGAAAGAATAAGAGAGTTAGATTTAAGTACTAATAATCATAAAGGGTGATCCAACATTTTGTACTATATTACTGTTTTTAGCAAACTTGCTGCTAATGCCTTAATGAACAAATTCTCAGAACACTGTGCGACAAAATTATTACACCCTATTGAAATTTTGGGGGCCAATGTTAAAAAATCAAATTTTTTTGATTGCAATAAAAAGAACGTGTTTTTTATTCTATTAATATTAACCTTTGTGTCAACAGCAGCGTACCCGGGTATGTTTTGCGTTTTCTAATCGCAGTAGCTTGGAAAGTAGCACTCGGAGCGACCTGAAATTTGTTGATATCCTCTACGAAAGTATTTTACACCATATTCTCAAGTTTGGTTGAGCTTGGACCCTTGGGTCCAGATATATGGTCAATTTTCGATTTATACCCCTTACGTCAACAGCAGCATACCCGGGTACGTATATGAAAGCGCATGTAAATATGTTGATAGAATTTTATTTTCTATGAAAATTTCAAAATAGTCCATGTAATAATATACAAAAGTATAAATAAAATGAATTAGAGTTTATAAAATTTTCAATTGCATCTGTTGCATTGCGGCATATCCATGGAATGTTCTGTGCACACGGGTCTTTTGCAGAATGTGCATGCTTTCCTTGTTTCCTTTCTTTTTATTTTGCTGGTGCTGTCACGTTCTTCCTTGCTTTTTGCTGCGGTACCTATTATATTCAAGGGACTGCCGTTGATAGCTTCCATGACGTTGCGTATGGAGAATATTCTTGATATTTTAGTATTATTGGATCTTATATATATGTTAGGTTTCGCAAGTTGTTCACTTAGTTGGTGAAGGAACTTCCTTCGCCAGCTTGTACAAGCCTTCAAATGCGGGTTGCTGTCCATGTAAATAATGTGCGCTGCAAAGGCAGCCACATCGAGAACGTTTTAGAAGAATGCCAAAGGCCACCTGCTCGTTCGCCACTTTGTTGAATATTCTGCCAGGCATTTATCCATATTGTCGACGCCACCTTTGCTTTTGTTATAGTCCAATATCATTACTGGCTTGTTCTTGGGACCTTGTGTTTCGGTTGTGTAATGTAAAGTTGATAAGAGCACAACTGATTTATTTTTTTTCGGCACGTAGGAACACAGTGTAACATTGTTGCTGAAACCAAATATAGTCGATTCAATATCACGTCCATTTGGAACAGCAAATTGTGGTGGCACAAACGTTCGTCTTCTATTTACTGTGCCCAACATCGATATATTGTTGTATATCATTTAACTTTTCGCCAAATTGTAGCTGGTGAAAAAATTGTCGCACACAATGTTTCCTCCACTTCCATGAAACAGATTGCCGCACAAATCTTTCACTATTCTTTCACCAACTTTTTTCCCCGTTGACCGGACGCCGCCATTCCCGTATAGGCTTGTCCCTTCAATGGATAAGATGAAATGGAGTCGCATACCCACCACACTTTTATTCCATATTTGGCAGGCTTTGATGGTATGTATTGTGTGAAGCCAGTACCACCACGGAAAGGATACAGTTGTTCATCAACAGTTACGTTGGCTCCTGCTATGTAATTGCTATTGTTGTTCAGCATCAAAAAAATATCCGCAATTGCTGCTGCTTTGTGAGTTTGCGTTGCGGGCGTGTGTTTCCGTTATCAAAACGTATGAAACGACTTATTGCCTAAAAGCGTCGTACACTCATTGCAGCACGATATAGCGGATGTGAGGTAGTTTTCCACAAATCTTTAGTATGAACGTAACCGGAATGTGTCATGCCACTCAGCAAAAGGAGACCCAAATATGCATCAAATTCACTCCTTGTTACGGCTTTCCATGTGCGCGGTTTTCTTGCTTGGTTTTGTGCATTGTCACGTTCATAGCATTGCTTTGCTTTTCGATTTGTTTCGCGAATTATGATGTCGCACATTTTATCAGACATGATCAACTTGAACGTTTCTACAATGGGCAATCCTTGTGTTCTCCATACTGGTCCATAATTTGCAGATCTTAGTATATTGTGTGTACGGAATCTGCCAGTTTGAGGTAGCACAGCAGACCAATTTGTTCCATCTCTGCCAGGAAAAACTTTCTCCGGCTTCACAGGGTACATCATCAAGTTCATCATCATCACTTTTCATCACCACGTCTCATGACATGCTTTTCTACAAAAACACTTGTTACCAACAACGGCGAGTCGGTGTTAAATTTTTTCAATTATATCGAACATGATATAACAAAAAACCATCGCAAGAATTATTTTCGTCTATTTCAACAACTTTTTTCACATAATCATCAAATATTTCTACATAAACAAACATTTTTGCATACATTCATAAGCCACCACTATAAACTATGTTTTAAGAAACTCAATATTTATACAATAAAATAGTATATTTCTCAAATTTTTTAACATAAAGCGTGATCCATTTCGAGGTTCCCTACTTTTTTAAAGAAAAAAACACAGAAAATTAAAATTTAACGTGGAATGTTTATTATCATTCGAAAGAACATTCTTTGGCATTTATTTTTTTAAGATTATCTCTTTCAAATGTTGGCCGCGGCTACGTCTCAGATGGTCCATCCGTTGAGTCCAATTTTCGATGACTCGTTCGAGCATTTCGACTGGTAACTGGCGAATGACACGCGTGATGTTTTGCTCCAAGGCCTGAATCGAAGCGGGTTTATCCGTATAGACTTAAGACTTTACTTATCCCCACAGAAAAAAGTCTAACGGTGTGATATCACACGATCTTGGTGGCCAATCGACCGGCCCATTACGTGAAATTAGCTGTTCTCACCGGCATCATTTTTGAAGAAATATGGACCGATGAACGATTTGTAAACGTTTTTCAGGCGTAAGTCTTTCCATGATGAAATGCCAAACAATACTGAACAAAAATAATATGACAGCTTGACACGACTCACGCGTGATCTGTCAAAAAAAGGTTATTGAAAAAGTACCTCTAGTTGGATCACCCTTTACATACTTAAAAAACATATTTTTCAATAAACTAATAGCAAAAAGTTAGGCAGATTTAAAAGAATGCGTTAAATATTCACATATTTATCACAAAGTTATGCCATTTCCCATACAAAATATACGTGCGTACCCGGGTATGCTGCTGTTGACTAACGTATAATTTTTCTGTTGTTGACACAAAGGTTAAAGAAAAAACGCATTTGTATTTCCAAAAATTAAAAACAAAGTTCTAAACCCTCAAAGCCACAAAGATCCGTTTTTTTTTTGCAAAATAAAATGAAAAAAATGTTAAAGTCTAAATTTGAAATTTTATTGTATACACATTTTAGTCTGTTTGAAAAGTTTTGTGCATTCAGTTTAAGCGTCGTGTTCTCCTATGAGAGTTCAGTACAGCGTATGATGCATGTGTTGACACCGCCGACGAAGAGAATCTGATTGATCTCTGAGTCGGCGGCTCACTTCCCCTCCCATACGCACGCAGATGATCCACACGCCCACACATACACACATACACACACGCACATTAGGTCCAACATTGTGGCAAGTGCAAGTGTACGGACGTGTTTCTTTCGTGCTCCAGATTTTTTCTGTTTAGACGTGATACTGAACGCGAACCGGCTCTGACTACCCGTGCAAAATCAGTGCGAAGGAGTAACGTCGCGGTGTGTTACATAGTGCTCGTTACCCGGGACACCCTAGTGGTTTTTTCGGTGAAAATAGTCTTTGGCCGTGCCAAGGTCCCAGAAGGCAGAAAAAAGGGAAAAACAACAATTTGCTTTTAGCGCGAATAAACCAGCTGTTTTGCACCCTTGCTTTAGCAACTAATTCGGGATCAGTGTAGCTTAGTGCGCGAAACAGCTAATCCGTGATTCAGTGTGGCTTGGTACGAATGACTCCCCACCTTTCTAAAAACAGCACCATCAACCAACCAACCAGCACAAGGTGCTGTGACCGACTAAAGTGCCAGCTGGTCGAATGTGGTGAGCCGGCCGAGTCCGCTTAAAGGGAGAGTGGAAGTGTACCAGTGTTGTTGTTGTAAAACATTGCACTTGCTTACCGTGCGCCGGTCCTAGCAAGGACACAAACCCTTCCAGTCAAGAAAGCTCAACCAAATACCGTACGAGCTGAGCGCATATCGACACCGCAGATCCTCTTCCAGTGGCCGGTTCGAGCCACGCTATGAGTGCCAATAGGCCGCCACTGGCGGCTACAGACAACAGCAACGATGCGTGTACCCCTAAAGGAACAGCAGTAAGTAGTGATGATCATGCAAACCCTTTCAGGAAATGCGGCAAAATTATGCGGTCGCCGACTAGAGCTCTACCAAACCAGCTGCAAGTGGCAAGCACTGCGATAAACCTGGTGGACAACGATATCGAGGTTACAGCGGTTCATGATGCTTTGTTGCCGAGGCTTGAAAACCCTAACAACCTTATACCACTAATGGGCGCAAAAATTGAGGAGCTAATCAAGTCTATGGTGAACAAGAGGTATATAAACCAACAGATGCGTGACATAGTGGACGAAATAGCCGAGCTGCAAAAACGGCTACTGGAGTATGAAACCGACTCGAGAGTAAGTGAGTGTGTAACCAAAGCGACTCATACGGTCTCGCTTAGCACAAACAACAACCAAGGCAAGAGAACCAGAGCGAAGAACGAGGAAGAAGCGACATCTGAGAACTCTCCACTCCAAATGCAGAAGAGGACAAGAGTAATCTCTCCAAAGTTAGACAAACAAAACTCTAGGCAGCAGCAACAACACCAACGCAGCAACAGCGCTAGATCAGAAGCTATGCATGAAAAGCGCCGAGCAAAAGGGGCGGAGCCTGGCGTGCTTATCGATGTGTGCGTAGCTAATTCGACAAATATGCTCTGCAATGCGCCTAGCCATCGCGGCTCTGGTGAAAGTGCAGGCCGCGAGGAACCGTGGACCAAAGTCACAGCCAATCCGAAAGCGAGGAAGAGAAATATTCGCCCGGACGCCATTTTGGTAAAATCGGTTGGTCAGGTTTCCTACGCAGACATGCTAAGGAAAATCAAAACAGCCCCTGAGCTCAAAGAGTTGAGCGCAAATGTTAACCATGTCAGGAAAACGGCTAAAGGCGAGCTTCTTTTCGAAATGAAAAGGTCGACAGAATTACCCACTGCCCAACTGCAGCAAGCGATGGGGAAGCTGCTGGAACAAGAAGCAGATATCAAGACGCTGACGCAGACAGTTACAGTCGAAGTCAGGGACTTAGACGAAATTACGACCACCGAAGAGGTGATGCTGGCGTTCAAATCCCAGTTCGCAGTGACAGCCGACCTTAATCTTACCGACATTAAATCGCTTCGCCGAAGCTATGCGGGTACGCAAGTAGCTGAGATCGCACTGCCAGTTAAGACCGCAAGCGCTGTGCTTGCAGTGGGCCAGATTCGTATCGGCTGGGTGCGCTGCCGCATACGAGAGAAAGTGCGTCTTAGGCGTTGTTTCAGGTGCTTCGGCTATGAGCACTTAGCCAAAGACTGCAAAAGCGCTGAGGACTTGTCTGAGCACTGCCTAAAGTGCGGCGCGAAAGGCCACAAACTTAAAGATTGCGCTGCGCAGCCGCAATGCATTATTTGCAATCGAAAGGCAAAAGATGCCAATCATGTCACTGGGGGATATAAATGCCCAGCATACATGGCTGCAATGAAACAGTATACAGAGCGCAATAGGTCACAGAAGCCTTCCTACTCCTCAGCGGTAGCTGCCACACGCCAATGAAAATACTGCAGCTGAACTTAAACCACTGTGAGGCGGCGCAGGATCTCCTTAAACAGTCAGTGCGCGACTTAGATATTGATGTGGCTATAATTAGCGAGCCCTACAAGGAAAAGTCTGCCGCGGTGTGGGCAAAGGATGCCACAGGAAAGGCGGCTCTCTGGAGCTGCGGCCAGCAGCCATTTCAAATGAAAACCTTTGCATCGAAGACAGGATTTGTAGGCGTAGAAATGAAGAAGATTAGTTTTTTCAGCTGCTACATCCCTCCAAGTATAGGTCTGCAGGAGTTTGTGGCAATACTCGATGAACTTGTAGCGCTGGCAAGGTGCAGAAAGCCGGCCATAATTGCAGGCGATTTTAACGCTTGGGCCGTCGAATGGGGCTGTCCGAGGACGAACCCGAAAGGGAAGGCGCTACTCGAAGCCTTTTCCTCTTTGGAAGTAACAATGCTGAATACTGGATCGCAGCATACGTTTAGCAGAGGGGGAATCGGATCCATAATCGATCTGACTTTTGCGAGCAATGGGTTAGCCCAGAAAATCTCCTGGGGCATCAGTGATATTTACACCCATAGCGACCATAATGCAATAATATGCGAGCTCCAATTGCAGTCACCAGGCCGAGGGCGGCGCAGCCAAAAAAGACGGAAAGGGTGGAGGGTAGGCACTTTTGACGAGGATATTTTCAAGATGGTGTGGGCCGAAGCCGAAATGACTGGGCCTGCGACGAGCATGGCAAATCAAGTAATGGGTCACATTAGCAGAGCATGCGATGCGTCAATGGCTAGAAGCGCGCCAAATAACCACCATAAACCTGTCTATTGGTGGAATGAGTCCATTGCGAGGCTACGCGCCGAATGCAACAGGGCAAGAAGGCTGTACCAAAGAGCCAGAGGTGGTGCAAATTTTCTTAGTTGCAGAGCAGCGTATAAGCACAAAAGGAAGTGCCTAAAAAACGCCATCCGCGACAGCAAAAGGCGCTGCTTCCTCGAGTTGTGTGACGACGCCGACAACAACCCGTGGGGCGCCGCATACAAAATAGTAATGAAGAAACTAAACGGTTTCAGACAGCCCACTCCAACTTGCCCTGAGCAGCTATTCAGTATTGTAAAAGCCCTTTTCCCAGAGCAGCCAAAGCTTGCCTGCGCGGCGCAAAACTTGACAGGCGCGCCGCCACCCCCAGTGACGTGCGAAGAGGTCCTAAGCGCCTTGGAAAAGGTTGGAAACAACAAAGCCCCGGGTCCGGACGGTGTCCCAAATATAGCGCTAAAGGTGGCGATCACGCAACGGACGGACATATTTGTATCTCTGTACAATGCGTGCCTTCGCGAGGGCGTTTTTCCGGACCTGTGGAAAGTCCAGAGGCTAGTTCTTCTCCCAAAAGGCAACAAACCGCCAGACGACCCATCAGCTTACAGGCCCCTGTGCATGTTGGACACCGCGGGCAAAGTACTGGAACGCATAATTGCCAATCGTTTAGACGCGGCGATAGCCGAAGGCGGGGGGCTCGCTGAAAACCAGTTTGGCTTCAGAAAAGCCCGATCGACAACAGACGCGGTTGAAATGGTCCACCGAATCGCAAAGAACGCCATCGCAGGAAAGCGGTGGAGGTTCGGAACAAAAGAATACTGTCTTATGGTTACGTTAGACGTCAAAAATGCGTTTAACTCGGCGAATTGGGCGATTATTCTGCAAAATATCGAGAGCTATAATGTACCGCTATATCTAAGAGGCATTATAGCCAGCTATTTTAATAATAGGAGGCTGCAGTACGAAGCGGAGGACGGCTTGCGAGAATACGCGATCACAGGAGGAGTGCCACAGGGCTCTGTGCTCGGGCCACTTCTGTGGAATATAATGTACGACGGCGTACTTCGTCTGCCACTGCCACCAGAAGCCAGTATAATTGGCTTTGCCGACGACGTGGCACTGGTCATAGTCGCCAAGACCGTGCGGAAGGCTGAAGAAGCCGCAAACAATTCGGTGGCGCAAATTCGAAGCTGGCTTTCAGCCGCCGGCCTTAGCTTGGCCGAGCAGAAGACGGAAGCCGTGCTCATTAGCAGCAGAAAAGTGGTTGAGGTGGCAGTCGTGAGGGTTGGCAACCACGACGTTGCATCTAAGCCGGCATTAAAATACTTAGGCGTCGTAATAGATCGCCGTCTGTGTTACAAGGAGCATTTAGAGTATACATGCGAAAAGGCGGCAAAGGCTAGCGCAGCGTTAGCTCGCATAATGCTGAACACGAGAGGCCCGCGGCAACGACGAAGACAACTGCTCGCAGGGGTTGTTAAATCCATTGTTCTCTATGCAGCGCCAGTATGGGCGGATGCACTAAAGGTCGCGTCATATGGTCGAGGCATACGATCCGTGTACCGGTTGTGCGCCTTGAGAGTCTGCTGTGCCTTTCGCACAACATCAGAGGATGCAGCGCTGGTCATCGCAGGCCTGTGCCCGATCGACATCCTAGCGCAGGAAGCAGCAATAGCTAGGCAGCGAGATGACGACGAGAATGATCGCAGCACAAGGAGGCAGCGAAGTCGATTAGCTAGCCTGCGGCTTTGGCAGACCCGCTGGGACGAGGCACCAAACGGTCGATGGACGCATAGGCTCATTCCTGACATCGCCAGCTGGTGTGGAAGGTTGCACGGAGATGTCAACTTCTACATCACACAGCTTCTGAGCGGGCATGGCTGCTTCAGGGCCTATCTTCATAGATTTGGTCACGACAGCGATCCCTCTTGTGAGCTCTGTGCAGTGCCAGAGGACGCCGAACATGCTTTTTTCGATTGCCCGCAACACGCCAGGGCAAGACAGGCTGCCTGCCGAATAGTGGGTGAAGAGCTCACACCTGAAAATATTGTGGGTCACATGCTAGCGTCAGAGGACAACTGGGGGGCGGTAAGCAGTATGGCCGCGAGCATAATGGCGGAGCAGCGGCGTCGCCAATGGATTAGGGACAGCTAGGTCTTTTCTCCCCCCACGAAGTAATACTTCATCGTGGTTCCGTGGGGTCCCGGGGATAGTGTACAGGTGGTTTTTAGCGGGTGAAAGTCTCGCACTCCGGCTTTCAATGCTTTTCCACCTACTGCAAAAAAAAAAAAAAAAAAAAAAACAAAAAAAAAAAAAAAAAAAAAAAAAACACACGCACATTATCTTCTCTCCTCCTTTACCCACTTTCTTCCCACTCCTAAAATTATATTCCCATTTTCCTACTCCCTTAGATTTAAGCTTAACTTTATAAATTTAGTCTGTAAGAACCACTAAAAGCGATCGCACGCACCCAATAAAACGCCCCCGCTAAATTCAAACCCAAATCCGCCGCCGTCTTATCGTTCCCGGTCAAGCACGAAACAGGAAGCATTTGCAAATATAGGCGTTCACATGTCGCGAAAGATCCATTACTTGCATTATCATCTGCTTTACTTCAGTTAACAATTACCAACAGAATCAGACGAACAAGACGAGCGATATCATCAAACTGCGCTTCCGTTTGAGATAAGGTACTTACCATACAATTCCTCTTCTTGACTGGCACGACAGCCCGATTACGAGACTAAGGCCCGCAACCAACCGTGTTGTTCGTGCGAATGTTTTTACAAGGTTTTTTTTTTTTTTAAAACTCAAACAAACGCGCAGGGGATGACCCCTATTAATGCGAGGCATTGCGTTGGTTCAGGAAGGATATAAAGGTTAGGAGATAGGGTTAAGAGTGAAGTGGTTATGGACTCTTGCCTTGAACCCATCGAGATCATAAGGGCTGGGGAAGATACCCGCAGGGAGACCATTCCACAGCCGCGCTGTGCGGGCCAGAAACGAACTTTCTCTGTAATGCGTAGTGCGCTGGAACATCGTTTCAACGTGGAATGCATGAGCGCCAGTGTTCAAACGGGTTGCCCGTGGGAATACCCGGAGTGATGGCATCAAACTGCTCATCTCCACTCAGCAATTACCGAAAAAGTATCGGTAGAATAACACCACACATGCCACGTTTCGACGATGCTCCAAGGAGTCAATAGAGCTGGATGTCCTACTGTCCCCTATAAGTTAATTCGCACGGTCTTGCACCCGGTCCAGGAGCTCCAAATGGGTTTTTGAAGCCCCCGCCGACAGGTGTGAGTTAAACTCCATTTTAGGTCGGATATAAGTGGTATAAATAATGCGGAGATCGGACGGGGTGAAATATTTTTTGCACCGCTTTAAGAAGCCGAGGCACTTGGCTGCTTCCTTCGACACGCCAAAAATATGATCGTTCCAACGAAGATCATTCTTAATGGACATGCCCAGAACATCAAGAGCTGCCGATTCCGCAATACTCACACCACCCATAACCAGGGATGTGTTGGGATGAGGGGAGACTCGCTTGTGGGATAACAGGCAACATTGGGTCTTGCGAGGATTAAAATCGACCCTGTTCGCTTGACCCCACTTGGAGATTGTTTGTAGGTCGCTATTAAGTGTGTCATTCATACGGCGCCTTTCTCTCTCAATCTCCACAGAGCTGGGGCGCTTTGTGAAGGAGTATGAATGACAAATGGTGCTGTCGTCCGCAAACGAGTAGATGGGATTCTTCGTCGATGACAATAGGTCATTGATGAAGATAAGGAAAACTGTTGGAGAAAGGACCGCGGCACTCCCGCGCTAAGGGAATGCTTTTCCGAGGCTATGACGTCTATTACAACACGAATAGAATGATCATAGAGGAAGCTCGTAATCCAACGAGAGAAGATACTACCGACGCCATAGGCAATCAATTTTGACACGAGTGCTTTATGCCCACCCGGTCAAAGGCCTTAGAAATATCCAGTGCAACAACCTTGCTTTCACCGAGGTTTAGAATGCTATGGTTCCATTTCTCGGTGAGGACCGCCATAAGGTCTCCCGTCGATCGCTGTCTTCGAAAGCCGTATTGGCGGTCACTTAGCAGTCTATTGTGCTCCAGATACTTCACAAGGTTGAAGTTTACAATGCTTTCCATTACTTTGGAAAGCACCGAGCAGATTGCTATAGGTCGGTAGTTCGCAGGGTCAGTAGTCTTGCCTTTTTTAGGAACTGGTTGAACATTTGCTCTACCTGCCAGCATGTCGGAAATACACCTGTGGTGTATGACATGTTGAAAAGTTTGCGTAATGGACAAGCCTGTGAGGTAGCGCACTTTTGCAAAACAAGGGCTGGAATGCCGTCCGGCCCTGAAGCCTTATTTACATCGAGATTTGCAAGCACCCTTTTAACTACCCGTGTCCGAAAATGAATTTCTGGCATAGAGCAAGATACGTTCTCGACTACGGGTAGTGGTTGATCGCTGGGGGGCAGGGAGGAATTCTCTGCGAAAATTTTAGCCAACAAATTAGCTTTATCAACCGAGTGAGTGATGATTTGATCATTGTTAAGAAGAGTTGGAATGGAAGACGATGTTTGATTCTTAACCTTCTTAACGAATGACCAGAAGTTCTTACTACCACTCTGGCATTGAAGAACTTTTTTCCTTTGGCGCTGTTCGTGCAGAAACTTTTGGCGCCTTAGGATGGCATTGCATCGATTTCTAGCCTGTTTACGCAGCTGTTCAGTGGTGGCATTTTTATTTGCCTGACATGCTCTGAAAGCTTACTCTTTGGACCTGACAGCAATTCTGCATGTCTCATTAAACCAGATATTGTCCTTGGGTTTAATGCAAATTTGCTTATTGGGGATGAAGGACCGCATTCCCAATAATACAATTTCTTCAACCATTTTGGCTGCGGAATTTATGTTTCTATCAAGAAAACACAATTTCCAATTGAAGTGGGCGAAAAATTCATTAAGTCCACCCCAGTTAGCTTTATCATACATCCACACTAGCCGCTTCGGGGCTAATAGCGAAGCATTGCGGATAGAAGAGTATGAGAAAGACGCCAAAATTGTACAATGGTCCGAGTTTCCAAGAGGTGCGTGCATTTCAACATCATATTTTTCATGATGTGAAGTGAGAAAAAGGTCTAGAGTATTGAGAGCTTGCCCCGCAACGCAGGGGATATGAGTTGGTTCATGCACTAATTGAGTCAAGTTATTAGACTCGGCAAAGAGCTCGACAAATAAGCCTTCAGGAGTTGTGTGGTTGGAATGGCGTAGCCAATTGGAATTATGAATATTGAAATCACCAGCAACTACAATTTCACTATTCGGATACGATTCCAGAATCTGAGAAATAGAATCAGAGAGAAGATCAAACTTGTTATAAGTAAAATCTCTCCCTGAATTCGGGCTCCTATATAGGAAGCAGAAGTGCAGAATGTGCGACTGGATATTGAATTTAACCCACATGGAGCTAAATTCGGCATCCGTCGTGTATAGTTGTTGCTGGCACTGGTACGCAACATTACTGCACACATAAATGGCAAGACCCCCTGTGAGGAGAGAATAATGGCAGTAGGTGGTAACCAGGGATGTGAAAATCCAGTGGATCTGCATCCCCACAAACCTGGGTTTCACCTAGTGCCATTACATGGGGTTTATGGAGGTTAACAAATGCGTATACGGCAAAAAAGTTCGCCCTGAGCCCGCGCACGTTGCAGAAGGCTATGCGGAATTTGTCCACCACCATGGTCTATATGGGCTAAAGAACAAGGAAAGTAGCTGGGAATGAGATCTGCCGCACTAAGAAATTGATTATGCTCTGTGGTAAGTGTTATGCCTTTACCACAGAACAGTCAATTTCTCAGTGTCGAACAAGACCGCATGTAGCGCCACTGAATACGGCCGGAGGAGGGAGACACGGAAAGAGAACCACAAACAACACCACGCGAGTAGAGTTTAATGCGGCGGACGGCGAGTTAACGGCATTTAGGATTCGGTGATTGATTTCGTTTTAGCATTTTTATTTTATTTTTGCAATATGCAATTTGTAACTTCTTTGAAGGCACACGCGGGGTAGCTGACACTGTGTAAAAAGACAGACACAACAGGCGGACGAACATTAATACACGCGCGAGACGGATAAAAACATTAAAAACCGGGAGTAAAAAAGGCACGTCTGCCCACGCGTAGCTGTGTTGACACTCAAGGTTGGAAGGGACCTACAGTTTTATGCCGATTTCGAACGGCGAGTTGGGAGCTTTTTCATGGGCAATTTACCATAAACACATATTTTAATTAAATAAAATTGTCATTGTAAACAGCGAATTTATTTGCTCAGATACAGAGGAAAGAAGCCTGAAGCCATATTGGCGGAAATTTGTTAGTGTAGTCGCCTTTCCAAAAAAAGTGGCTGGGTTGTGAACCATCTGGCTAATCCCAATTAAAGTCGGAAAATACGAAGAGAACACCCATAATTTTTAAATAAGTTGAGAATTTATTTAATCAGGAGGCCTCAAGAGCATGGTTGCCACTCGCCTAAAATTTTTTATAAAAAGTTACCAAAAGTTACCAATTTTTTCATTGACAAAAAAAAAACAAATATACAAAACAATGCATTTCATAACAAAGGTACAAAAAATAGTTCACTTTACTAGTAAAATCATCACATGTACACCTCCCAGGCCCGGATTTACCATGCAGGCATTGTAGGCAGTCGCCTAGAGCGGCAAGAATTGATGGGCGGCAAAGCGGAAACTTTGAAAACTTGTTCAATTCAGTTTGATCCATTCATTGCCGAACATATTAACAGAAATTATCTATCAAAAACGATTTGCAATGAGTTCATCGAGCTTCTGGGGAAAAAATTCCTGGAGAAAATCGTCAAAGAAATCAAGGTAGCCAAATATTACTCGATGATTGTCGAGTCTTCTCCTGATATTTCTCACGTTGATCAGCTGTCATTTATCATAAGATATGTGAAAGAAGATGGAGTTCCTGTGGAGCGTTTCCTTCAATTTATCGAAAATCCAGGACACAAAGCTCAGAATCTTGAAAATGCTATTTTGTCAACGTGCGAATCCCTTAGCATCAACATCAGCGATTGTCGAGTACAAGCGTACGATACCGCTGCAAACATGTCTGGGCCGTACACAGGGCTTCAAGCAAGAATGAAAGAAATCAACAAATTCGCCGATTATACGCCTTGTGCTGCTCATTCTTTGAATTTAGTTGGAAAACATGCCGCAGAAAGTTGTCCGATGGCCGTAACGTATTTTGCAACGATCCAGAACGTGTACAATTTTTTTTCTGCATCAACCCACCGCTGGGAAATCTTAACGAAACACTGTGAAAATTCCGACTCTCGACGAATAATTACTGTAAAGTCACTGTCAAGCACTCGGTTGCCAGCTCAAGATGATGCCGTTCACGCTCTTGAACATCATTCCCCAGAAGTCATCTCAGCTTTGGAAGAAATAGAAAATGATCTCACTGAAAAATGTGTAACGCGAAACGAAGCCTTCGGTATTCGACAACAACTTGAATTGTTAGAAACTGCGTTTATGCAACAGTTGTGGAGCTTCCTCTTATCTTCCCTAAATTCTGTGAGTAAAAAATTACAAAATGTCAATACAACGATCGTTGAGGTAATTGAACTTTTAGAAGGTTTGACCAACATGATTAGTGATACGCGTGAAGATTTTGATTTGTATGAAAAAAAAGCGCTCGCTGTTTCCGAAAATCGAGAATACAAAACGGCTACTACGCGAAAAAAGACAAGAAAACTTAGATGCGATGAATCGAGAGATGGGAAAGTTGAACTCGTTGGCCGGGAAAACTTTAGAATAAATACCTTTAACGTCATTTTAGATAAAATTTTATCCGAATTACAAAAAAGAGGAAAAGCGTACAAAGTCCTTTATCAGAAATTTTTAGTTATTACAGACATGCATTGTTTGAACAAAGAAGAAATTCGTGAAAAATCTGCTCAGTTGATAAATTTTTACGATCAAGACATTGAAGCATCGTTTGCAAATGAAATGATTTTATTTAAAGTTACTGCCCCAAAAAGAATATGGAAAAAAATTCTCCTATGGATCTGCTGAAATTATTAAGAAGCAATGAGCTCTACACAGTTTTTCCGAATGTTGATATAGCGTACCGAATGCTTGTTTGCACACCCGTATCAAACTGTAGCGCTGAACGATAATTTTCCGTGCTGCGAGTAAAAAACTATTTTAGATCAAAGCTGGTTGCGGAACGATTAAATGCACTTGCTTTGTTAACTATAGAATCAGATTTGCTCATGTCTCTAGATTGTGATGACATTATCAATGACTTTGCCATTCTAAAAACACGACGTAAAAATTTGAGCCAATAAGAAATAATTTTTGTACAACATATAATAGCATAAATAATGGTATTGTTGAATGACATTAAGTCATATACCTCATTATTATAAGGCTACTGCTTATAATAAAATAAAATATTTGATCTCAGAAAAAAGCATTCTATTGATTAAAAAACTGTTATGTGTACGCGTGCGGTCGATCATACGCCATGGCCCACGTTCGTAGCGGCCTCACGTTGGGCGCCATTTCCTAGTAGGTGTTTGTATGTACCGACATGTGGCATGCCTCACGTTGAGCGCCACGAATTTAGATCGGTATGTATAGCTGTTGGATTTCTGGCCTTTTGCTTCTGCCGCCGCTGCACCTCCACAGTCCTTGTGGCAGGTCACCACTAGTCGTCCTCTTCTTGCATATCTGCCGGCACTCTACACTCGGTCGGTGAGCGCGAGTATGACTACGGGGCCAGTAGGTCTTGTTGTACGCGTGTACCTTGCTTGGAGTATCCCGTAGCTTCAGCTGGCGTGGGTTCACCTACAACAAACCCGCTCAGCAGCCATGCCGCCTCACCTGCAACCCTTTTGAGCTAAACCAGCAACAATCGCAACGACGACCTAGCCGCCTACTACCGGTCAGCATAGGTTTCTTGTACCCAGGAAAACAGAACTGTCTATACCTACACGCTTACACTAACATACAATTATCTTATACACACGCTCTACCTCCTGACATTACGGACGGACACGGCAGCAAGTACCATTGCTGCTGTTGTCTCAATTCCACAGCATCGCCTCATGAACGGGATGCTCTTTACCCGCCCTACCTTTTGTTTCCTAAGGTGAAATTTGGAAACCCAAACGGAAAAATCAACCCTCCTTACCCCATTTCATAATTAGACCAAACATTTTCTTTAGCTTAAACAATCATTATAACACATTTTATTTAATAATCTTAACCTAATACAAAATCCAAGATTCTTAACCTAATTTCCCAGCTATATATATATATATATTTTTTTTTTTTCAAATAATATATGTAAATTTTGGGCATACTTTTTAGTTGTTAAATTTAAAAAAAAAATTTTAGCAACAAATCTTAAAATTAAAAAAATTGTTTAGAAAATAACATTTTTCTCTTTTCTTTTGTTTTTTCTTCCTTTCTTCTCCTTTTAAACAGCTTAAATTCAAAGGTGATTATTTATATAATCAAAACATAACCAAATAATTTTTATGAGAAAAAAAAATTTTTACCAAAATTTCAGCGAAAGAAAAAAAAATAAATACTTTAAAAATCAAACAAAGAAACGATTTTTTTTTTTCCTTTTTTTTTTTTTTCTTTTAAATAACGCACTAAAACCTATATTAAAATATATTAAAAATTTCAAGTGTTCACTCACGGCTTTTCTCGCTCCATCGATGCGTTGGGCCCAGCGACATGATGCGCGTTTTCAGGAACATGTTGCTATATTAATTTTTACGGGAAGAAAATATATTAAGGTGTGCGTGCGTTTTCCCTGATATAACTAAATTCATTTATTTTATATATATTTATTTATTTATTTTTTTCCCACCTTTATCGATTTCCCTTTCTTTTAATTCGCTTTAAAAAAAAACATTATTTTCTCCCTCCTTTTTTTTCTCTTTTGCAAAAAAATATTTTTTTTTTTTTTTTTTTTGTTTCTTGTTAACGTAAGTTTACGTAAGGTACCTTCATATTTTAGTTATAATTTCTTATTAAGTAAAAAATCCATTTTAAACATAAAATCGTAAGAAGAAATACCCTTTTTGTCAAGATTTTCATTTTGTTTTTTTTTTTTTTTTTCTTATGTTCCCAGTAGATAATCAAAATTTAACCTAAAAATTATTAACTTAAGCATTAAGGTTTTCCCCACTGGTGTACAGGCTTGGAAGTCCAACTTTTAATAATAAAATTTATATGAAAAAAAAATACTATTTTAGTAATAATAATCCTATTTTCATATATTATTTTTTTTTTTTTTTTTTTTTTTTGTTTTATATAGATTTACTCAACTTTTGGATGGGTTAGAGATTAACAAATTTAATTTTAAACACAATTTTAGAAAAAAAATAAGAAATATGACGCACATATTTATTTAAACATATTTTTATTAGTTTTATTAAGGGGGGGAAATTTCAGCAACACTTTGCACTCATCGAAGATCCTGGTAGCATTAGGGCAGCTTCTCCGGACTCCAACGATGACTAAATCGCTTCGGCCTTCTCGTCAGCATTCCCGGGACCGCAGCAGTATTAGATCTTCAGTACCTTTCGTCGACTTTTCACTCACAATTAGTAGTTTTATTCAGTTTTAGCTAGCACAATGTTTACTAGATTTTGTTTGAACTATTACATTTTTTTTTTTCTTTTGAATAGTTTCATAGTTTGGCATAAGTTTAAGGAGTTTTTTTTTCTTTTGCTCTTGGGGCTAATTTAAAATTTGTCTATTTGGCGTTACGAATGTTTGGGTGGCAAGTTCGAAGTAGTTTTTATCACACGCATTTTTGAATTTAGTTTTTAAAATCACATTGGCTTTAAAACAACTTTGTCTGGCGAGTTTAGCATAACCAAAATGTTTTCACGCCATTGGCACTTAAGATTTGTTGGCTCCCAACTAGGCCATTGTTTTAGCCACTTGTCCACGCACTTCACCAATTTAATTTTCGGCTGCACCACTGTCTTGAACCACTATTGGGCCTCGCGAAATTCCAAAGGCCAATTTCGAAAGCCACAAACGACACGGCACCGGTCAATTTGTTGACCACCACTCTACGCGCCTCGACCTTACGATCTCCCACTCCTCATCGGCTATCAGCAACTACTCCTCCGCAACTAATCCTCTCGATCATACCGCTGCGGCCGTTTATAAAGCAAATTTGGCAGCAACAGCGCATAATCGCCTGATCACCCGACTTCCAGCAGATCACCCCACTTCTTTGCAGAAATGCGGCAAAATATGGGGCAATGGGGTGATCTTTACGTGGTTGGTGGAATGCCGCAGCCAGAGCAGCAAAGACTTACCCAGCTGCACGACACAACAACACCATGCCTGGAATGCAAGTGCCGGCAGCCGAAATGCATCCCACCAACACTTTACGCAAGGTCATAAAGTGCAGTGCAGCCGAAGTGCACTACCACCGCCACACCCCACTATCTGCTGGATACGCAGATGCGATTTAAGAGCGCCGCGCTAGCGCAGTACAAACGTACAGCGAAAGAGAAGCGCAAGCCCGGCGCGAAAGTTCTGCGCTCACCTTCGCTTGCGTGAATGGCTCAGCACACCAACAACAACAACCATGTTGGCTGCCGAGTGTGCGTACAAACACAGCTAGCGCTTGCTTGTTCCCTGCTGCACAAGTCTAGCTTGATTAGCGCTGGGCTGATTAGCGCTGGGCTGATTAGCGCTAGTATTTAGTGCAGTGCGTCGCATTAATACGCGGCCCTGTCTAAGTAGCTGCGCAGCCCAAGCCTTTATATGCAGCCCAGTACAAAACTATTCGTACCAAACTAATTCCACCATTCAAGAAATTTTAATATGGGGGGGGGCGGTAATTTTAGCAACTGCCTAGGGGCGGCAAATTTCTAAATCCGGGCCTGACACCTACGGTCAAAATTATAGCAGTACATGCATGTATAAACCGCTAGATTAACCCTCTAAAGACCAATTTTTGTATTCTAATAATAAATTCACTTTAAGGTAATTTTCGTGTTCTGAACACGAATCTGAACTAATTTTTCAACTGTGCTTCAGAAAAAGTTGTTATATGTGTTTAAAGTTAACCCGCCTCTAGGCGGTCATTACTGCTTAGTGGATAAAAAATAAAACGAAGTGTGTTTGTTTTTAGTTTATTTATTTCAAACAGTCAATTTTTTTTTTATTTATTAAGAAAAAAGTATAATTGTTTGGGTTTGTTGAATTAAATTAGGGAAAGCTTATTTTACATGGTTTTTCAAAAAACAATTCCTTTTAAGTTGCAAGTACAAATGAATATTGAATTTTTTCCACATAGTGTAAGTTTCTCCCTTACAACCGGGCGTTTTTCAAGTTTTTTCCCCGATCAATCAAGCATAACTGGAAAATGTTCATACCCATCATATTAAATATCTTTTGATGGGCGGGTCGACTTTTGACCAACGTCAGTATTGAAAGTTGATGCCAACGATGGTCTTCCAATGGGGCGATTTTCCTTATATCCATATTTATATAAAATGCCAGCCACCTCTGAGCGAAATTCAGCAATGTCTGAATTCAACAAAGTGGCAAAATAACGAATGCTTGGGCTTTTAGGTTTGACTCGAATGTGGTAACTTCTAAGTTACCCATCCATTAAGTCTACACCTCCAATGTGCTGGTTATATTCACCGATTGTATATTAGTACTTACGCATTTCTCCGACATTTGTAACGAACTTTGTGTTGACGTCTTCTTGGTGTTCTCGAAGATTTGTCTGTTCTGCTAGTAAAGTATAAAGCTCGTATGTATAGAAATATGAAAAGCATTGGAATGGTGCTTGCAACAAATCAAAGTTGTGTGACAATTTGTTATTCCCTTGAAACACAACTTGATTTTTGTGGAGCTGCATATCCTTGTTCTTCCAAATGATTATTTGAATACAGTGTTGTCATGCTTCAAATCAGCTAACCCAAAAGAAGAACATTAGAATTATTGTTGTTTAAATACAGTTTCATTTACCGGAGCCAGTAAAGCCACCATTATTTGGAAATGATTCTGGCCCAGTATCATCATGTTCAGGTAATGGCGATCGTGGTCCCTCGACTGTCGTGCCTTTCGCAATTCTTTACGAATTTCAGCTTTAGGCCGCGCAATTTGTTATGTTTGGTTATCAGTACCAGTAATAGGTGAAGCCCCACCTAACTGCACTAGTGATGGCGATGCAGATTTTGCAATCCATAAATCAATTACTTTAGAAACAAAATCCGCTGAATTGTTCAAACTCCCATTTCCCCCACATACTCATAAATTTGTGCCTCATCTTCCAATGATAGATCGCGAACAGAGTCATCTTTAAAATCATCGCTGATTCCATCTTCGTCCGCGAACCAAAAAAAAAATTTTCGTTAAAAATGACTGCTTTACAAAATTAAAAAAAAAACGTTTCTATTTGACGGAATCGATTTACTTTTGTCATTACTTGTTAGCTAAGGTCTCTAGCTTTCCATAGATGTCCATATGTCCGATTAAGAAGAACTTGGTAAAAAGTTATGAGCCAAAAACAAAAAGGTGCCCACAACCGACCCTATTCCCCTACTATTTTTTAGTCAAAGATTTTATTACCTTCAAAACGTTCCACAAAAATTAATTCGTCAGCGGACGCTTGCCTGGCGTACCAGTTGAAGTCTTCGCGTGAACTACGACATTTTGTGCATAAAATCAGGTGGCACGCCACGTTTATATCGTTATCTCACTCTTTCATACAGAGAATATGGAAGGTACTAATTCAAATATATTCTTTCATTCCCACTTACTGGAAAAAATCCCAAAATGTGAAATGCAGATTTGTATGTGTTAGTGAGATTGGGGAAATTTTTATGCATGTGTTAGTTTTTAGACAAATTTTGAACTTTTTCTGGAGTTTCGGTTAGGCATTCCTTGTAGGGTTCGTTTAATGCTCCCCTACAAGGAATGCCTAACCGAAACTCCAGAAAAAAGTTTAAAATTTGTCTAAAAACTAACACATGCATAAAAATATCCCAAATCTCACTAACACATACAAATCTGCATTTCACATTTTGGGATTTTTTCTAGTAAGTGGGAATGAAAGAATATATTCGCACAAATACCTTCCATATTCTCTGTATGAAAGAGTGAGATGGCGATATAAACGTGGCGCGTCACCTGATTTCCAAATGTCAGTGCTGAAATGAAATTTGTGTCGCGATGTTCCACAATCGGAGGGCATCCAAATAAAGTTAAGTACACCTAAGTCTGTTTTTACACGGTAGATTGGTTCCAGAAGAAGCCGTGTAAAAAAAACCGTGTAAAAAAAGACATTGATCGTATACAAAAATGGGTGATTTGTTCCTAATCTCTAAAACCTATTAAAATTTCTTTACCAAACACGTCTTATTGCATTGACAGTTCACAAAATATTAACACGTTTCAATTGCTCTGACCAGTAAATTTTATTGTATGCACATAAAGGGAATTCCCCTAAATTAGTGCTATTCACATTTGCTTTGACCAGTAAAAATTGCTTGTACGCGCTAAAAGGGAATTCACTTAAATCTTTAAGCTAGTGTTCGCAAACTATCGATAGCACTATCGATACTATCGATGGTTTCAGACTTTTTTCTTTCATAAATACTTTTTTGTGATATGAACATACTTCGCAAAAATTAAATTTGACAAAAAAAATTTAAGTACATAAAATTTCAAATCGTGCTAAATGGAATAAAATCGTGTAAAAAAATTAAAAATATTCAATTTTCAAACCGTGTTATATCAAAACCGTGTAAAAAAAGACCGTGTAAAAACAGACTTAGGTGTATTAAAGGAGTAAAATTAAAGTTAAATCAAATAAAAATCTGAAATTCTTTTATTTAGACAAAGTGCGGAAGGAAGGACGATCTGATTGCGGTGATCAGACAACATGTTACCAGCACATTTCAACCATGAAGGCAAATGTGGCAAGCGTCCGTTGGAATCTACGTTTGCCGAAAGTCTTTCCGTCTGTCTTACGTATTTTTTTATTGGCTTAATTATATTAAATTTAGTTTCCTACGTTTTACTTTAAATAAATAAATAAATTTGAATTCATTTAATTTTTATTAGTATCAGATAGGTCTAACTGGTTTACCGGTTAGGCGTAACTGGTTTATACGGTAGACATACCGATTCGTACGTTATGCCTACCAGATAGGTCTGACTGGTTTGTCGGTTAGACGTAACTGAATAGTACATGCGAGACTCCATGTGAGTAAGCGAGACAGCTGTACGTTTGCCAAGGTTTCAGAGTGCATGCGTTAGAAGGTGATATCAAATCACACGGACACAAAATCAAGTCACACGTACACAAAAGGACTAGTCAGATTTTTCACACTGCTAGAACAAATCTGACTAGAAATATAACCGATATGTTGGTTATGTATACCGGTTATATAACTAGTCATATGACCGGTAGTCTCCTTGTAGGGTCCTTACGTGGTTGTTGCTATCTTGCGAATGCGTGTGTATTTGTTGGTACTTTTCGTTTGCGCGGTTTAAGCGAATTTGGTGGTAGTTGTTATTGTTTAAGTCAGCGTATTTTTAATTGTCTTTCACTGTGCGATTTTCTGTTTGTTTTATGCACTTGCACTTTTTTGACTCGATCTGTATTTTTTTTTTTTTTTTGGTTTTCACTACTTTTACGTTTGTTCAGTGTCACTTTTGCACACGCAGTTTTCACTATTTATTGTTTAATTAATGTCGTTTGAGGTGCCAGCGTAATATCCGGCTCGAAGGACCATGTTCGGAAAGCTCAGAGGAGCGACGATCGCGCAAACGTATTGAAAATAAAAAAGTTAAGGTTTTGTGACCGATGTGCTTTATAATGTTTTATTAAATGTTTAGTGTTTGTTGGAAGATGTATATATAATTCCTAGGTTTTGTGTTGGTTTTTAAATTTATCGCGGGGGATCGGTGTTCGGTCGCCGGAGTTCGTACTTCGAGTGCCTGCCGGTCGCGCAAGCTCCATTCGGGATGGCCAGGGTTGCCAGCCGTACATATAAACACATAAAGGGACGCAAACAATACAATAATATTGACAATATTGACATTTCTAAGAGCCGCGCGGCCGGCAGTGTTTAGCGATCTAAAAAGTAGTAAAAATAGTAAAAGGGCCTGAGTGTGATAGAATTATTTGCTCAGTTTTTAAAAAAACTGAGAATTTCTTGGAGCAGCCTTTAGAATCATTCCCTGGTCTTGGCATAGTTGTTGCCAGCCAATTAAGTCCCGAAACTGTAGAACTGAGTATGGCAAATGTTGAATATAAGTACTTTTATATATCTTATGGAAATAAGTGCCTACTTATACCTCTCTTGCACCATCTTTTTCATGAATTTCATAATTAAATCACATATAAATTCATAATCACTATCACAATTCATAATCACAATAAATTCTAATAATGTAAATATTTTGATTAGGAAATTGGAAAATTGAAATGGACTCCAGCATTGAGGATCTACTGGATGATTCGTGCGATTTGCTGACTCCAGAGCAAAACGGTAAGCACAAAATTACACTATGCAACAATTATACAAGTTAACCCTAATTCAGCCATTCTAACTACAGCCATTCTACAAACTACATTCAAACTACATTCCGTTTAGCCTTTTCGCTAAGGTACATTTTCCGCTTATATGCATGATTTGCCCAAAATACTACTTTGCAAAACATAACTGCACTTTTCCAGTCTTACACTGGTCTAATGTTTTCAATAATTCAATAGATTTGTTTATGCAAAATTTTAATACATAAACATCAGGGACATTTTATATAGGTGCGCTAAGAATCTACCTACGTCACTTTTGTGCATGTTTTGTTTAACCCTAATCCTGTATTTTGGGCAAATTTTGCCCAAACGCGTCTTTAGCTCAGCGTATCTGGCGTGTATTTAGTGATATCGGTATGAAATTCCTTGACAATTTTTTTTTTACATATATTTAGCAGCGTTGTGAAAATGTATGTTCTTGCTCCACCAGGGGCTCCTCCATATCAAAAGTAACAAATCTTGTATTTTGGGCAAATTTTACCCAATACAATTTTCCATTATTTCTGCAAGCAGCATTTAGACTGTGTGTTTTGTTTTTTGTTGGCCGTGGAATCCCTTATCTGCATACACTTTTTTGTATTGATTTGTGACAATAACGGCTGCACTATATACGTGATTTTTTGGAATTTGGGGAATTTCCAACTTATGTACTCCTGTTTTATCTAAAATCATTAGAAAGAGGAAGATATTCGACATTCGTCAGTGAACTTTCGTTTTTGTGCGTAGTTGCCTATATTGCAGTCGCGGGTTGTGAAGTATGAAAGTCAAAATAAATAATATTTTTACAGCAAATTTACTCAGGAAAAAAAAAACCATGTCCCAAAGGGTATGTAAAAAATGTGCCTATACTTTTCCGTGCCAACTCGACGCCAAATAGAAAAGCTGCTGAGCGAATCAAACAGTGAGGCTGAAGGGCGTAAACTGTACCAGCAACTCGAAAGCTGTCTTGAACATTTCAAATTTCTTCAAATGAAGGATCAGTAACATAAATTGCCATATCCGAAGGAGAAAGTATTTGCTCCGATGCAGAAAAATTTTCTGTTACTGCGCAAGAAGAAGTCCACCCTTTGGTTTTCTTACTAAGGACAAAAAAAAATTTGGTATGACAAATGTGGCAGCTCATTGGTTGGTAGAAAAACGGTTGAAAACGTTATTACTACTACTCCAGGATCAACTCAATATGCCATTGCATTGTTTATGACAAAGGACATGCAAACTATTATTATCAGCATGACAAATATTGAAGGTAGCTTTTATCGTATTTTCGAAAACTTTGCGCATTACATATTTATACATTATTACATAGGTATCAAAATGTTTAGAGAAGCTTGGAAGGAAATTAACCATGCATCCTTGGAGGCTTATTTTTGATTGCTGTTATGGGGCTGTCCGAAAAAATAAGTTGTTTCTAACCCCACATATTTTGGATATGAGAAAAAAACCTGCCTTTTACTCAGAGTTTCAAAGAAATATCGGTGCGTATATCCAATAAGCACATTGCACCAAGACACAAAAATACAGGATATCCAGTCAAAGAAACCAGAAATAATAGAGTATTATAACCATACAAAGGCAGGGGTGGATACACTCGATCAACTGGTTGCCACATACTATATACTTGCAAGCGGAAGACTAATAGGTGGCCTGTAGCTCTATGTCTCTGCATGCAATACTTTTGTGATTTGGACAACAGTAAGCCCCGAGTGGAACAAATCAAAACATTTCCGTCGCAGACTTTTTTGGAAGAACTATTAAAAGAAGAAAAGCAGGAGCGTAAGACACAGCCATCTGGCATTGCCGCCTGGAAGCTACATCACCCGCAAGAAGAGAAAAATACAAAAAGTGGCCGTTGTCACTTCTTTGAAATTAAGTACTAAATAGTACTAACTAAAGTACTAACTAAACAGTACTAAATATAATGCAAAATGTAAGAATTTTAACTTATTTGTGTGCAAAAATCATTCTTGTGTAGGAATTATATGCAATACTTGCAACAAAAAGTAATAAAACTAGTAAAATTATATTGGGCAAAATTTGCCCAAAATACAAGATTCGTTACTTTTTTTTTATACAGGATGAGGGTTAATTGCACCAAATCATGTGCATTGAAAGTGAATGCAGCTAAACGGATTGTATTGTATATAAAAAGTACCGGCCGAAAATGGGTTAGTAAACGTTTTGATTTATTAACAATTATTATTGACTTATTAAAATTATAATCATAAATCACATTTTAGCAAACAAATTCCATAATAATGAAAAAATGGATAATATGGCTCATAATGGGTTAAATAGGCGTGCCAAACCTATTTTTATAAAAAACATTCATGGCTCGTGGCATTGACTTGGTTACACAAGTCACAACAATTTTAACTCAAGCGATTTCTGTAAAAAAAAATCAACATTAGTAGTTTCGAAAAAAATTGAATATTTTCCAAAGGCGCAAACAGACGCAGAATTTTTTTTGCGGACTTAAGAGAAGAAAATCCATCTAAAACAGGTCATAAAAAGGATTTACGCCAGTTCACGCCATTCGATTTAAATTGCCTTTCTAAAATTGGTTATTTTTAATTTTCATTGGTTAAAAAACATTCATTTTTGAAAATTCGTACAAAAAAAATTATTTATGCTAAACAAAAAAACCTACCAGCGATCTTGCTCCTATCAATGTAGTTTTAATATTAAAAGAAATTAGTAGCCTATCTACAACAACACATTTTCTACAATTTTTGTTGTACAAGCACCTAAATTTAATTTTTCCCTTTCATAAATTGTTGTAAAAATATATCCGACTTTGACAAGCTATATCTCCTAATCTTGACAATTTTTCGGATATATAGTATTTCGGATCCAGCTTAATTAAACAATTACCTTTAATATGATACTACTTTTGTCAAAATCCGCGATAATTTTTTTTCTTATTTTTGTCCACTCTCGAAGCACTGTGCGTCTGTCCGAACCACAAAGCTGTAATTCAAACCGCAAAGATTACAGCTTTGTGGTTCGCCCGACAGCGGTACAGATATTGGTGGTGTTCCAACTTAGAACTAATTACTTAATTAACTGGCCATAACAACCCATTACCGGGTTACGGTCTACCGCTAAAGCTCTCTCCAGGCGACACTGCTTTGCGCGTGCCTTCTCCAGTTTGTCACACCAAAAGAAGTTATTGGCCTCCTCAACTTGGTCATTCCACCGGAGACACGGCCTCCTCTTAAACATTCTTACTTGTTTTTTAAATTACACATATCATAAATTTTGTTAATACAAATATATTGTTCAACAGATGGTGGACAGGAGCGAAGTGTTGGCACAAAGCAAGATAATGCGCGAGTGCAAAGTGGCAGTATACCACATCGAAAAATCTGTTTGCCGCATGACGGGAGAGGTTGTCGACAAAACCACTCAACAAATTGCCAGCACGCTCCCATTTAACACATTGGCTGACCTTGTATAGGGTGTTTTTTTTAGAGGTATAGAACTTCGAATTGAAATAAAACACAAGAAAATCGTTTTAATGTCCATCAATTTGGCTTTATTGGAAGGATAATTTTATGCCATTAATGTTTAAATATGATTTCGGGCATGTGGCCGCCGCGGCTGGCTCGAATAAAGCCAGTTCTACAGGTCCAATTTTCAACCAGCTCCAATTGCTGTGCACGGTGGCGAATCGATTCATTCGGGTCCTCTTCAACATTTTGCTCTACAGCGGCAATTGTTTCTTCGGTGCGCACTGTTCGACGTCTCTGCGGATGCGTATTATCACATAGAGTAAACGTAGTGCGAAAACGACCCATGGTTAACCGAATTAATTGCTCTGATGGACGATGTCGACCATAAAATGGGCGGAGCTTGCGGTAAACTTCGCGAACTGAACCATTATTTTCGAAATAAATTTGCACGATTTGCAAGCGTTTTTCTTTTGTCAACCTGTTCATGGTGAAATGGCAAACCAAACTGAACATAAATGACATTAGAGTTGCCAGATTTGACCACAAAATGCCAGTTTTATCTCTATTCGAAAAACAAACCTCTAAAAAAAACACCCTATAGATATAGAAGAGCAGATCAAGAATATGCCAGAATATGCTAGTGCAATGGTAATTGAGTATGGCTTTAAGTTTGTTTTTATTTCCTAGTTTACTTTCATTGATAGAACCAGTACTGGCACAAGCTGAAGGGAGCGTCTGAAGACGTCGGCAGCGTCATGCGGCAAGTATTTACGGACGAGCTACTAGAGCTCTTCAACTGGGAAGGCAAATGTGGGAAAAGGTCAATGGCGCAATTGTCGACGGTGGAAATATTACGTGGTATGGTAAAAATAACTATGCAATATTCCATTTAAGTCTTATTAATTCTGAGCTTTTTATTTCATTTAGATGTCTCCACCGCACAAGGGTTGACTCAATTTGAAAAACAAGTCAAAAAGGCCGTTAACCTGAGCCACCATCGTCACAATTACAAAAAAATACCACAAAAAAATAAAACAGGATATTGTTAAAAAGGATATCGTTTCGAAAAAAATTTGCATTCATTCGTAATTCATATTAAATTCATTCATTACATTATACATACATACATTACTTTACATATATATATTACATTCATTCATTACATTATACATACCGTAGCTCAAAGTTAAGATGCAACACGCTACTAAACAAGTTACGGAAAATATATTGAGTCATAGGTTCAACATACCAAAAATATTTCTGTTATTTAAATACAATATTTGATAAGAAAACTAAACTCAGCAAAAACAGTCAGATATAATTTTGGTATGCTGAACCTATGACTCAATATATTTTCCGTAACTTGTTTAGTAACGTGCCACTGTACATATGTACATTACATTGCATATAATACATACATTCAATAAAAAAAAAAAAAAACTTGTATCGTTTACTAAAAATTTTCATTCATGTTCATGTTTATGTTCACATTTATTCATTATATTTCTTACCTACATACATTACTTTATATATATATTTCATTCATTACAAATTCATTACAAAAATAACCAATATTGTTAAAAAAAAGTATTTCATTTCAGTATTCAGTGTTCATTCAGTATTTAATTTCATTCATGTTCATGTTATATATGTATATATTTCGTTCATTAAAAAATAACAAATAATATAGTTCAAAAGAGTATTTCATTTATTCAAACCTGTTTTATTTTTAATTTTTGCTGAAAAACAGTTCGATCAGGACTGATGGTAAAGGCATCAGACCTGACTGATCAGTTCTGACTGAATTCAGGTCAGAGCTGATTAATCAGGACTGATTGTAACTGATCAGACCTAACTGATCAGTTGTGACCGAATTCAGGTCAGCGCTGATTTGAGTGAGCAGGACAACTATACATTTCATTAGGTATTGTAAACCTGTGTGTTAGAATGTGATGCAAAATCACAAGTACACAAAATTTCCCATCAGATTTTTCACTGGGCTCTTCAGAAACTGATGAGAAATCTGACTGAATTCCCATCACATATTCCGATCAGATGACTAGTCATATCACTGGAAGTGTTCTTGCAGGGGAGTTCGGCACACATGCGTTCGAGAACAGCAAAATCAAACGGGTTAATTCAAAACGAATTGACGTGAAACAAATTTTGAAAGCAATTGACATTTTTTAAGCATGCCTCTCCCCATGATGAAATAAACAAGGTGAAGCGAGTAGATGACATACCCTTATTTTGACAAGAGAGCTTTTGAAAAACTGACGTTTTCAAAATAAATTCTCTCAAAACATGAAAGTCTTCTTCTTTCTTTGCATTAACCCACTTATGCCTGGTGTATCAAAAAATCAATTTCATTATTATTGTAGTGCGTTTTAGGTAAGATTATTCCGATTCGTTGCCGTGGTGGCAGGTCCCCACGCTGCATAATTATTGGTATTGAATAATAAAGAAATATGAAACCAAAAATAAATAGGTATGTCGTAGCACAACGTAACATGCTTTACTAAAAAACGATTAACATTTTTGTAAAACATGTAAAAAAACATAACAATATGTGAAACAAACAAATTCATTTACAGAAAGAAAATTAAAACTCTAAGTAAGAGAGTCATACTTTAGAAGAAGAAGTTAAACGCGTATTTTACAAATGAAAATTTTTAAACACAATATTTTCGATTTTACGTTTTGAGTGGGGTTAAAAATATTCTCTCAATGTCAAAGCAAAATTGGTGATATGGGTTGACAAAACTGTCAGCTACTCGCTTCACCTTGTTTATTTCATCATGGCCTCTCCCTAGCTGGTTCACTTTATTTATTTCATTATGCTTTAAAAGTAAATATCAAATTCAATATTAACCCTGGAATACTAATTTTCAACTGTATCACAAAACGTTCGCAATGTTAGTCGATGTTAGTTAATCGAATAGTAGAAGTGTGCCAACAATGCTGCCATTGAACCGGGCTGAAGGCACTGTTGCCAGTGCTGCGTATTTAATGTATTTAACAAGATGTGATATCAATTTATAAATAAAAAAACAAATTTTCTTGTCTATTACTTCAAATCAATTTTTGATTGCAAATGTTACCAAAATGAAAATAAAGTTACCAAGTTACCAAACAGTTTAAAAGTTACCAATTTTGGTAGAAAGTTACCAATTGTGGCAACCGTGCTCAAGAGGTGAAGCCCAGGGTCGTATCTCCTGAACTCCGGTGCTGCCAAGTTATTCAACTTAAACTACTTAAAACTATGGCGTTGCCATTATGAAATATCTTACAAAGTATAATTATACTAGCTGGGCCCCGCGGCTTCGCACGCAAGCTCTCTTCTTTCACCCGATACATATTTTGAACGCATGGTTGAACCCATTTTGATTTAAATAAAAACATATGTCTATTATCTTTGATGCCAAGTGGTTCTAAAAATTGTGAAGTCAAAAGGCCCTTTAAATCATGAGTTATTCACGTTTACTCTAAACAAAATCTTAAGCCTTAGTTTACCACGGTAGATTTCGATTTTCAAAAATTTGAAAAAAACATTGTAATTATTTCCATTATATTATTTAAATGCTTTTTGTCCAAGTTTGATGTCAAAAGGACCAATAAATCGTGTTTCCATGCAAACTGTTAACCCATTGTTGACCCCGTTACATTTTGATTTTCAAAAAAGTGAAAAACACGTGTCAAATTATTTCTCACTCAGAGTACTTTCACAAAGTTTGAAGTCAGTGGGCCCGTTAATTCATTTTTTTTTACAGTTTCGCCATACAAACTTTTAACCGGTCGTTGACCCCGTCCGATTTTAATATTTGGAAAAAATGAAAAACACGTATCGAGTTATTTTACATTTAAAGTACTTTCACCAAGTTTGAAGTTAAAAGGCCAAAAAAATTGTTTCTTCATACATACTTTTAACCCGTCGTTGATCCAGTTAGATTTCGATTTTGAAAATAATGAGAAACGCGTGTATAATTTTTTTATTTCAAGTATTTTTATAATTTTTGAAGTTAATAGGCCTATCGGTTCATGTTTTTTTCGAGTTTACCCTTAAACAAATCTTAACCCATTATTGGTCCAGTTAAATTTTGAATTTCGAAAAATTATGAAACACGTGTCGGATTATTTTTGGTTTAGAGTTTTTTTAGGAAGTTCAAATCAATATGTCTCTTAAATCGCTTTTCTTCATACAACACCTTGACACATGTTTTGCCCCTTTACTCCCTGATTTTCAAAAAATCCCGTATTAGCGGAGGCTCATTTTTCAAGATGTATCTACAGTTCAAATTTCATGGTCGTAGCTTCAGCGGTTTGGGCTGAGCGACGATGAATCAATCAATCAGTCAGTCAATTAGGGCAAACAATCTATGTATATAAAAATGGAGGCGGTACCACACCCTCTTGTCCAGTGCTCACAACTTTCTTCTAGTCGAATTGTGCTACTAAGTGGAAAGTTCGTACCAAGTTTCACTGATGTGTGTCTGTACTGCATAACTGTCTGAGCATAAAAAATGTGCTACGCCCTTTGACCAACGCCCCATTCCCTCTATTGAAAGATATGATTAAGTGGTAGGTTCATACCAAGTTTCATTGATGTACGACTTACAGTTCTGCTGCATAAAAAATTTGCCACGCCCCTTGTTCAATGCCCATAAAATATTATCGGTAGAATGACACTTCTATGGGACGATGGCATATTCAATTTCAATACTGTGCGGCTTACAATTCCGGAGCTATTCCATATAAAAGATTAGAGTTGTATGGACGGAGCCACGCCCTCGTGTTAAATACCCGCATCATTCCTCTGCCGAAAGATATGACTGAATGGTAAATTCGTACTAAGTTTCATTCATGTGCGACTAACAGTTCCAAAATTATGCGGATAGTTTGGGTAAAAAAAATGTGCCACGCCCCTTGTCCAACGTCCATAAAATTTTAACATTGGAATAACACATCTATGAGGCGACGCCTCACTAATTTTCAATGCTGTGCGACTTACAATTCCGAAGCTATTCCATTTAAAAGAAATGAATAGTATGGGCGGTGCCACACCCCTTTGTTCAATACCCACCTTATTCCCTCTGCCGAAAGATATGATTAATTGGTGGGTTCATACCAAGTTTCATTGATGTAGGACTTACAGTTCTGCTGCATAAAAAATGTGCCACGCCCCTTGTTCAACGCCCATAAAATTTTAACAGTAGAATGACACATCTATGAAACGACGGTACACCAAATTTCAATATTGTGCGACTTACAATTCCGAAGCTATTCCATTTTAAAGATTTGAGTTGTATGGGCGGTGCCACCCCCCCTTGTCCAATACCCACCCCATTCCGTCGGTCGAAGGACATGATTAAATAGTAAGTGTGAACTAAATTAAATTGATGTGTGACTTATGGTTCCAAAGTTATTGTCTAAAAATGTATTCTGGTGGCGCCACGCCCCGTTTTCCCGACTTTTTTTTTTTATAAACCTTCACGTAACAATTTCGAACAAACCCGCCGAAGGAAGTAGCCAAGGTGGTCCAGCCGTTCTCGAGTGATACGCAGTCGAATGGACCACGATTCATTTTTATATATATAGAAGATAATGAAGTTGGAGTTATACGATTTCTAATACTTCCAAAAATCGGAGTTGAATACGACTTCGTCGATTCGACGAAGATTACCAACAACCAGGGCCGTCGAGAGGATATCAGGGCCCGGTGGTAGTTACCTCCGCCCCCCCCCCCCCACCCTAAACCCGTTACTTCTATTCTGTTCCATAAATGTTGTAAACTCGTGCCACACAATAAATAAATTATCTCAGAATAGAATATGTACATATAGTGGTCGAGTTGATAGTATCAAGAAATAAAAATACAAATACTTGGAAAAATAATTTATTTTATGATCTTACAATGAATATTTGTTGAATTATTATAAGAAAAGGTATTACTTTTTATAAAATTCAACGATATTACACAAATGATTATTCATAAGTGAGCTTTCCTTGCTTTAGCTGATGCGAACGAGTTGATGAGCTCTTCAAAATCTAATTCTCTGGCCAGTTGTGCTTCCAAACACAGAGTAGCTAGACTTGACACTCTAGTTTGGGTTGAGCAGGATCGATGGAAGTTTTTTATTCTTGCCAAAACACTGAACGACCGCTCACCACTCGCAACAGATACTGGAATCGTGCAAAATATACGCAGAGCGATGCAAACGTTTGGGAAAAGTCTGTTCAATTTCTTCGCATAAATGGCATTGAGTAAATCGAATGGAGGTAGTTGAGGTCCAAAATTTGCTTCATATATATTCTTGAGGTGTATAATTTCATTTGATAGGTTTTGAGATACATCAGCAGGATATTTGACTGCAAATTTTTCTGCAGCAGTCTGACATTCTTGAATGTTTGTATCTGAAAACCACAGAAATGAAAATGTTTCATTCAGTTCATTTATAACTTGAAATCTTCTACTTATTCCACTCATGATTGAATCGATTATGACAAAAAAAGTTTTTCTCTTGAAATCGATTTCTTCAATAGTGCAGTCTTCATTGACGATATCATGTGACGAGTCAACACGTTTTTTTTTCCTGGCTGGTCGTAAAATGGATGAAGTATCGATGAAATTGTCGGCGACGATTTTGCATTCATTATAAATTCCACTCCACTGGTCGCGTAGAAGCTGCAAGTCGGCAAGTAAACTTCGAAGATTGTCGACGTCAACGTCAATGGTAGCGTTCATCTCTTGAAGAACCAGATTTCTTTCATTAATAGCCTGAAGAATTTTGAACCAAATGGAAGCCATCAAGACACACTCAAATGTACTCATGTATTTTAGAATGCCATTGACGTCCCGAAGGGTTTCTGCGGTCAGATTCAGTTTTTTGATTTCTTCAAGAGACTTTCTCAATCCAGGAAGATTCTTTGCAAACGGTTTCACACCATCGATTCTTGCAGCCCACCGTGTGTCAGAATCAGATTGCAAAAGTGCATATTAAACTTTTCCCAAATTTTGAGATTTCGATTGAAATCCGGGCCCCGCTAGAAACTCCGGGCCCGGTGGGAATCCCACCTTTACCACCCCCTCTCGTCGGGCCTGCCAACAACGTATGTAAAATATGAGTACCCTTCTAGGGTTAAGCTTTTTAATAGTCATTTCTAATATTTAAATTAAGCAATAGTGTCACAACTTGAAAAAAAAATCAGCAAAAGTGACATAACTTGAAATAATTCCCTAACTATTGACTTAAAATATCTTAAAAGCAGTCACAACTCAAAATTTTGGATTTTCTAGTGTAAAATAAAAAAAATTCTTGAACCTTATCCTAAAGCATAATCTGTAAGGATTTTCTACTGAACGGTCTATACGTTATTAAAAAAAAAAATGTTTATTTAGCTCAAAAACATTTTTTGCGTTTCCTGAAAAATCAAAAATTTTGAGTTGTGTCACTTTTGTAGTGCGTGTGCGATATATTACCACGTAAGAGAGGTAATGCATAGCTTTCGTTTTTTCTAATTGTGCTTTGTTTATTATACCAAAGAGATTGCACCTTCCAAAAAAATTCTGAGAGAACGGCGCAATCTTTCTTAGAATAAAAAACTGTTTCTTTGAAAAGGTCGAAAAATAACTTCAGCTGTGACAAAAAAAATCGGTGAGGCAGCAAGCGCGCGGATCCTTGCATCAAACTAGGTGAGTTTTAATAAAGTTTCATTTGCAAAGACAATTAATGTCATTAATCTTTTTAAATATATCTTTAGCAGCTCCCAGCGTTTTTATACATATATCATGAATCTACGTGGATTGACGGAAATAAGAAATATTAACAAAAAATATTCGAAGCAACTTCGGTAAGTATGAATTTACAAAAAAACTTTGTTTACTGGATTTCTTTAATATTGATTTATTTTCCTTCTTCAGAATGCCTGTCCAAAGACGAAAAAAGGAGCAAAGGGGTATTTAAGTGAGTGTATTTTAGTTTTTTCATTTTTACTTATCTAATGTATATATATATATCTGTGGACTTTTGACAAAAGCACTTAAGTCGACTTAATTCAAATTCGAGATATTTTTATCATATAGATGGATTTTTCAGACGCATTTTTTTGTCTAATCGGCGTATCTGTATCATAATTAGATTAGGAGATACGAGACATAGCATTTCAACCTAACTCGATTTTCTTTTTAGATTAATTTTGACAAAACACTTAAGTGAAACTGAGAACAACAATTTTTATTAAAAGCTGTAACGTTCTTTTGACAAAACAACTTATGTCGACGTAGCATTTTGAATTTTGAATAATTTTATTTTGGCAAAGACACCTATGTCGACATAAGTGTGTTTGTCAATTTCAATTTTTGAAATCTGTCACACTTATGTGACATAGGTTGTTTTGTGGATTATTATTCCATGAGCTTTCGGCACAGTAACACGCTTAAGTCGACATAAGTGGATTTTTCAAAACGTGAAGTCAAAAATATTGAAAAACACTGTGGAAAACACTGTAGAAGAAACAAACTCGTGTGCGGACAAGGCGATCGTATCGAAAAATCCTTTCGTACACATATTCTACGGACATACAGCTTTCATTTTATGTGAAAAAAAAAACGATTTTTTCAAAAAAATTTGAAAGAACCTCCCCTTAAGTTCTTTTTGTCAAAATTTTTTTTAAGAAAAAACAAAACTTAAGTGGTTTCATGTGGGAAGCCAACTTAACAATATAAATAGGGCGGCGAGTGAAGGTCGCTTTGGCGAAAAAATAAGAAAGGCAAACTAGGAGTTTACAAGCACATAATAAAGAATCAATTATGATATGTGAGGACGGTATGGTTTTGGAACCTATTCCTTTTGAAACGAAAGCATCCCATGATGCTGAAATGATTAAAGTCATGCTAGAAAAGTTTGATCAAAAACAAAAGATGATTGACAATTTTAGAAATAAAATTGTGAGTGATAATGAAAATGAAGAGGATATTTTTCACGAAACAGATTATGATGACTCGGACTTCATTCCTTCGGGAAGTAGTTCTAGACAAGACCACTATCACTCCAAGACATCCGAAAGTACTCAAGCTATGGGCAATATCCTAGAGTCTAACTTATCCCAATTTAGTTCACAGGAGGTAAATGAGGCCTTATTACTTGCTTCACCACCAATACCAAGATTACTTACCAGCAACAGAAAAACATATTCGATACTCATTGGAATGGAATAAACGTCATTAGGTTCTGAATAACTTAATTGAAGCTCGACGTAAAAAAAAGTACAAAATTTCCAACGTCATTGAATCCACGAAATCGCCAATATGTTTATTCAAGCAGATGAAACCTAAATATTATTCCACGTCGGTGCAAAATTCAAAATTCCGCATTGGTCAAATGTTATACTTCTGCGCTACCTATTTCAGTTCACAAAAAAAAGGATTTGCTGGATATGTTGCCCTTAATTAATCCATGTTTGCACAATTTTTACCAAAATCTAAAAGCTGAATAATGCATAATTGAAATGGTCTCAGATTGGGATGAAACGGAATTAAATGAATAATTTGGTTTTCGATGGTGTGGTTAAATTGGTATTATTATTTATGTGAAATAAGCTAAGTTATTTATTTCCTTTTCTAAAAAAAAACCGAAATGTTTTTCATGCAAACAACTTAGTTCAGACTTTTATCTACATTTGCTTTTGATAAAAACACTTAACTGACTTATGGCCAGGTTCATCCAAAAAACACGTTTTTTTTTTTTAAATTCCATTTATTGTTAAAAAATAATTTGAAAATAATTTTTTTTACAAATAAAAGTACATACATTAAACTACTAAAAAACATGTTTTTTTTTATTATGGTGGCTCCGAAAACAGCTGCTCAAACTCGTCCGATTTGTTGATGAGTGTCAAGTCCCCTAAGGCTCTCGACCCGAGCATCGCATCCACTAGCAGGAGCGAGCAAAGGAAGAAGCCCAGTAAAGACGGGCTGAAAGCGCTTGCTCAGTACAAGGCGGCAATAAGAATAAAGTTGCGCCTGGAAAGCAAGGCCACTCTTTCGCCCACGGAGCGAGAGGACCTTCGATGGGCAACGGAGACGGTCACGAAAGGTAGGGAGCACTTTTCGCAAATCGAAAGGTTTGCGACTACGCATCCCACCTTCGTGAATAAAATCGAGGAAAACGTTGCGAAAGCAATGAAAGAAACGGAGGCGAAGAGACAGCGGTCCACGGAGGGGGAGAAACCCGTGGCCAAACGTCCTCGTACTCACACCACAGCTACTCCAACTGACCAGCCGTCCACGTCCAAGAGAGTGGCGACGACCAGCGAAGTGGCCAAAGGGCATCTGACCGTTGCGCTCGTTGATCGGCGACACCCGAATGGCCAGATGACGGCGGTACAATGGAAGCAGGTGGATAATAAAATTCTCGAGGCCATTGTTGCACAGGCGATTGACGAACCGCACAAACCTTCGCCCTCCTTTGAAGGAGCGGGGTGGTACAGGGGAGTCAAAATCCTGAAGTGCAACGATGACCTCACGCTCAAATGGATCAAGGAGGTGGTCCCGAAGTTAGGAGGATTGTGGGAGGGCGCCGACTTGGATATAGTGGATAGGGACGACATTCCCGGACCACCGCGGGCTAAGGTACGAGTACCTTGCACGGTGAAACCGGAAAGCGCCCTACTGCTTTTCCAGCGGCAGAATCCCCACATCCCGACGAAGGACTGGAAGGTGATCCACGCGGGGAAACCAAACGCCGATGGTACTCTTGACCTGATCCTCCAAATCAATAAAGAGGCAGAGGACAAGTTGTACCAGCGATTCGGAAAGATGTCTTGGGGGACGGGTAGTGTTTACCTGCGCCTCAAAAAACGTCATCCGAAAGACGGTAATGAAAATACGCTAAAGCCAGGCAAAGTAGAAAAGGATATTGAGCTGGAACCCATGACCGACGCTACTCTGATGCTGCGCCTAGATGACGGTGAGACGAACGAAATGGAGGTTGAGGCGGGTGGAGTGTCGGCGGCGGCAGCCACACCTACCTTGGAGGATACTGTACCTTCTGGAAGGGAAGGTCCTGCAAATCAACCTCCACCACATTAAGGTGGCGTCAGCTGAGCTCCTCCTCACATTAGAGGAGGGCAGCTACGACGTGGCCTTAATTCAAGAACCCTGGCTTTCCTCCGGGAACAAGGTTTCAGGATTGAGGTCCACGAATTACAACCTATTCTACGTAACAATGGCAAGGAAGACTCGATCTGCCATCCTTGTTAGGAAGAATATTAACGCATATCTTTTACCCAATTTCAGTTCTGATGACCTGACGGTGGTCGTCATCGAAGGGGACGACAAGCCTAGACTTGTCGCCTCGTGATACATGGCCCATAACGTCGAGGCACCCCCCCCCAGAGCTGCAGCACCTCATGGAAGAAGCCCGCAGACGAGGATTCGACGTAGTGGTAGGTGCGGACGCGAATTCGCACCACCCTCAGTGGGGAAGTAAGGACACGAATGAACGGGGTGAGTCCCTCTTTAGTTTTATATTAGAGAATAATGTAGAAATAGCTAATAGGGGGAACATCCCAACTTTCAAGGGTCCGACGTCGGAAGACGTACTGGACATTACTTTCTCCCACGGTGTAGATACGTGGATTTCGGATTGGAGAGTGCTGAAGCAACCCTCCTTCTCTGATCACAGTTACATACATTTTACTATAAACATTAAACCATTACGCATAGAGAGGGTCTTCAGAAATCCGAGGAATACGGACTGGGATCTGTATGCAAATCGGTTAAAGATGCATCTTAGTAACGCCTCCCAGGCATTCTCCAGCGCGGACGTTGAGGCTAAGGCGAAACTCTTAACGGCCAAGATTCTCCTTGCATACCATGAATCCTGCCCGCCCTCAAGGCCGGTAGGAAGTAAATCCAAACCACCCTGGTGGAGCAAGGACATTGGTAGGCAAAGAAGGGAACTCAGAGAGTTTTTCAAACTAGCCAAACTTGCCGACTGTGTGGAGTGTTGGAGAGAGTACAAGATACTACTACATTCCTACAAACAGGAGATACGGAGGGCCAAAAGAAGTTCCTGGCAAAACTTCTGTGGAAGCATGGACAAGACCTCTGAGGCATCCAGACTTCGGAAGATACTTGCCAAATCCCCTCCTATACCATCACTTATCTGCAAAGAATCTGGAGAATGGACCAAGGACGGCAAGGAGACGCTTGAGGCACTCATAAAAGCCCATTTCCCTGGCTGTTCTGAGGTCTCAAACTCGGTCCCAACCACACTTGGCATAGAGCAAGGGAACTGTGAGGGCCTAATCACCACGTCTAGACTGCGATGGGCCTTAGGCTCTTTCGATCCCTTCAAATCCCCGGGTCCGGATGGCATTTTCCCCGCGCTTCTGCAAAAGGGATGTGCTGTTCTGATACCATGGCTCAAGGACGTATTCAGGAACTGTCTGAGGCTGAACTATGTACCGATGGACTGGAGATTATCAAGGGTTGTATTTTTACCAAAACCAAGTAAAAGCAGCCACTTGTATCCGAAAGACTACCGGCCCATCAGCCTCACCTCGTTCATACTGAAAACCTTTGAAAGACTGCTAGACTCGTTTATTAAGGAAAGGATTCGACCTGGCCTAATATCCACGGATCAACACGCTTACATGAAAGACAAGTCAACAGAGACGGCACTTCATCGGGTAGTATTTCAGATAGAAAAGGCTTTACACTATAGAGAGTACGCGCTGGGAGCCTTCCTTGACATATCAGGGGCTTTCAATAACGTCTCCACAGAGGCATTGTTGGAAGGTCTCGCATCAATCGACGTGCACCCATCCATACAGAACTGGATCGGTAATCTTTTAAATTGCCGAACGGTGGTGGCGGAGTGGGGCGTGACGACCATGGCGAGGAAGGCGAACAGGGGTACCCCCAGGGGGGCGTTCTTTCTCCGCTACTTTGGAATTTAGTTGTGAACAAAATTCTTTTAAAGTTGAGGGACGGGGGGCCAAGGCTAACCGCATACGCGGATGACCTGGCCGTCGTCGTCTCAGGCAGGTGTCTAAACTCAATGAGCCAAGTACTCGAGAGAACACTGAAAGGGATTAATAACTGGGCAAAGACTGTGGGGTTGGAAACAAATCCAGACAAGACGGACTTAGTTCTTTTTACAACAAAGTACAAGATCCCAACCTGGCTTCCCCCCAAACTGAACAACACTACACTCACTCCCAAAACATCTGCAAAGTACCTAGGAGTAATTTTGGAAAGTAAACTGTCGTGGAGGTTAAATGTGGAAGACAGGAAAAGGAAAGCCCTAAACGCCTTATACGCTTGCAGAAAAACGCTCGGTAAGACTTGGGGCTTATCCCCCCGTCTCACACATTGGATTTACACTGCAGTCATCAGACCCATTTTGCTCTACGGGATCTTGGTATGGTGGACCGCGGTCGATAAAAAGACCTATGCTAAAATACTCGAGACTGTACAGAGAGCCGCTGGGTTGTGTATAACAGGCGCAATGCGCACCACTCCAACAGCGGCACTGGACAAAATCTTGGGATTCTATCCAATTAATCTGACAGCAAAAAGCGCCGCTAAGAAGGCCGCGCTGAGACTAAAGGTAACTGGACAACTCACGCTACGACCCTACGGTCATAGTAGGATACACGCTGGTGTAGGCGACAGCTCAGACTACGCTATACCTCAAGCCAATTTTGACTTCAAACCCAACGTGGTCATAGAACCAGATGGATGGCGACAGGGGCTTGAACCCAGCCGTCAATCCTACAACCTTTTCACGGACGGATCTAAGATGTCAGAGGGTGTGGGATCTGCAGTTTTCTGTTCGGAGCTTGATCTACAACAGTCTTTCCGGCTCCCGGATTACCGCACCATTTTCCAAGCAGAGGTATTCGCTGCCACAAGAGCGGCGCAACTAGCAATGGAGCGCACTCCTCTTAACTCTCGAATTAACATCTATATTGACAGTCAAGCAGCCATAAAAGCGGCAGCTGGGGTAATGTCAAACTCGACATGCGTACGGAACTGCAGAACTGCAGAACTAAATTAAAGGAACTCTGCAGCAACAGAGCAGTTACTATTTATTGGGTACCGGGTCACAAAGGAGTTGAGGGAAATGAGAAGGTTGCTGCGCTCGCCAAAGCCGGGGCACGACTGCCTGCGGTTAGTGTGCCAGACATCCATCCACCTCTCTCCACGCTCAAGATGGAAATTGAAAAGAAAATGATTCGTGAGGTGGCGTCCATGTGGGAGAGGTCTACATCTCACATGACGGCAAAAATCATGCTTCGCGCGTATAATGACAAAAACACAGAGTTTGTACTATCACTCCAAAGAGAGGACTGCAAACTACTAGTTGGGGTACTCACGGGACATTGTCTCACCCCGTCCCACGCTGCCAAACTTGGCTTGGCACCAAGTGATGCATGCACAAGATGTAGTGAAGACAATGCCAAAGTCACCCTGGAGCACTTGCTATGCCACTGTCCCGCTCTCTACAGATCACGGGTTAGCTGCCCTGGATCCGCGTCGTTCCCTTCATTGGAAAGAATTGCAGAGCAAAAAAGCGGCGACTTACTTAGATTTGCCAAAACGTTCTTAAAAAACTATTTATAGGTCTGGGACTCCAGTATCTTTGGTACCACTATGGACCATTACTTGGTCTATGTGAGACCCCTTCGTGGGTCGGCCAGCCTAACCTAACCTTGATGAGTGTCATCATTTCTTGAAAACGAATCATCTGAAAGCAAAAAGCAAAACAGTTTCATATTCTGTATCGAATTGTCTATGTTCGGAACTAGAATAAAACATTTTTACTGAAAAACAAACAAAATGGCGTACTTTTTAATTTTTGACCCTTTTTTGCACTTTTGATTGTTAATAACTTTTTTAAATAACAATGAATATTTTTGGTTGTATTTCCGACCATAGAGAGACATTTAAAGAGTAAAATTCCGTTTGGTTCATGATGATAAGTGAAATAGTTTTGAAATACGAGTGACACTCAGTTGAACAAATGTAGTTTCGAGAAAAGGCCGATTAGAGATTCGAGCGGGCGAATTCACCGCTTGAGCGCGCACCGTCCTCCCTTATCTCAACCTACTTCTAGGCAGCGCATACCTTCGGGACTAATTATACATCATTTCTAAGAGTATTTTCTAGCAATTTATAAAAAAAAAAAATTTCGATTTTTTGAAAATTTTTTGGAGGAACCTGGCTTTATGCGCGATATTCAAATGTATTTTTAGGCAAAATACATTTGATAAAATCACTTATGTCAATTTAAGTTATTATTATCTATGTAAAATTAATTTGACAAAACAACTTAGTTAATTTTTCGAAAAAATATTCAATCAATGAAAAATTCCAAAAAAAAGTATGCACAAAAACCAAATTATTACTAAATTTCACTTAATAATTCAAAATTTTTACATATACTTAAATGCAATTGTGTGCTGTTTTACATGTTATTTTATATGTTTTTTCGCTCTCCTGTACAATCTACGAAATTTACTTAAGTGCTTTTGTCAAAATTCCACAGATATATTTAAAGCCCTATTCTGGCAAAAGTAACAATATTCACCTCGGTAACAATTGAATACTTGGGAACAATTGCCACTTTTTGGTGTTCTGGAGAAAATTCGAAAGCTCAAAAAGCGTCAATTGTTACGAAATTTGTTACTTTCGTAGGAGCAGGTGACAAGCACACAAACCTTACAAAATTCAAATTTCGTGTTCAAATGCGCCTTGTCAAACTGCAAAACAATGCTTCAGCTGCTCCTGTGTCGTGCGCTTAAACTTAGGAGCTCTAGAAACGAAAACAATATAAATTAACAATTCTGGTTTCACTGGGAGTTTTTCCACTAGGTGCTATGCACCAATTAAAACACTATTTTTTATGAGGTTTTCCTTAGGTGCTATGCACCAATTTTATTAAGTACTTTTTATGGTGCCATGCACCTCTTGATTGCTCACTTAAGACTAAAACTTAGAACCTAAAAATCCGCGGCTGAAGCTGCGCTGGCTTAGGAATGCGCTGCGCTGCGTGGGCGGATGAAGGGATCCGATGTCAGTGCAGCAGATGTGCAGCTGCGCAAGCAATCCAAAGATTTCGCAGCGGATCGCATAGCTGCGTGGGTGGATGCTCAGCGTTCCAGGAATTCGTTGTTGTTGTCGGCGACTTTGCGCAACTGTTCACTGCGCTGCTGTTAACTACTCCCCCCGTTAAGACCGGGCGTCCTCGGCCGGTTCATGGCCTTGCGCCGTCTCACGTATTGTATTCAGGACGATGCTTTTCCTTCGCTGTCGTATGCAGTGGAGAATCAACCAAGTTGCCGCTACAATTATTATTAGTACGGTAAATAAGCACACCCATGCTGTTGATCTTGTTTTGATTTCTCGGTGTAGGGTTGCGATGTGTTTTAGGTTCTGAAGATGTACGTCGTGCAAGTACGGGAGAGATAGTGTCGCTAAATGCTCGGAGAAATGAATATCTTGGGCCATTGGCACTTCTGGAACTAGGCGCGTTTTACGTTGCTGGTTCACGTAGGTTGTCCCATTTACCATCAACTTTCCTTCAAACGTTACCAAGAATGTGCCTGTTATGGTGACGGGTGGTTTGGTTCCTTGACGAATTTCCACCGTACAGTCGTTGATGATGATTACGCCGTCGTCGACCGCCTGGATGTGGTTTGGCACGTAGCGGTGTAATTATTTAACAGGTGCTGCAAGCATGAGCTCTCGGAGTGATCCATTTTCCTGCAGAATGTAGATGTCGCCGCCACTTTGCAATTTTGCATCAACGTGAAAACATGATTACACTTAGCTACTACATTTGTCTCTAGTATTATTGCTTTGTTGTTATGGACTACTGGGTAGATTACAGTTTTATTGCATACAAATTCGATTTTGGGATATTTTATTAAAAATAGTACAATTTTTTCGTTTTGCAATATCTTAAGTTTAGAATTTTGAATAATATCGCTTACACTTATATCTTCTGCCGTGTCAGTTTTGAGAATGCTCTCGATCTCTACGCTATCCAGTATTGCCGAATTTATTACATTAATTTTTCCCAGCATTATGGAGAGTGAGATGGCATCTAATTCAGTGATTACAGCTTTGTTTCTACTAGTCATTAATTCAAATAGATTCATTCTGTCAAGTTCGTCCAGTTCTGTCTGCTTGCTTTGTGCTATTAGTTGGTGGTTGGTGGATTTGTATTCCGGAATTAAACTGTATCTGTTGGTTGTTTGCCTCTATTAGATCCTCCTCCCTCCTGCTTACTTCTTGGAAGTCGTCAAAGTCAGGGGTGCCCGCCACATATTTAAATTGAGGCTGCGGGTATGGCTGTCAGTCGTCGCGTTATCTGTTCACGATCAGCTAACAGGAGTTTCCGTAGGTGCGACCGAGGTAGTAGGTCAACATATCTCTGTACTTCTTCTGCTATAGCCTCAAAGGTGGATAGGTTTGTTGTATGTGTTATGTAGTTGTCTTCCGAGTAAGTTGCAACCAAGCCCTTGGTGATCGGTATGTAACTGGATTTCGAGTAGTCCAACAGTTCTGCAGTGAGTAGTGGTGGCAGGAGGGGAAAACCTAAGGGAAAAACATTATCTTAGATTACTTTTATGCACGCATGTTTTCCCGATCAGTACAGTTGTTCCCAAATCTCTAGTTACGGTCCTTTCAACATAAATTTTAGTGAATTTGTTTCCTATCCGTTTGTTTGTTCTGACGAAAACTGTATCCCCCGGCTGAAATTTCTTAGCTAATTTAAATTTGTTGTACCGATTTAACTCTTTCTCCTGAGCTGCGATGATTTTTCCTTTAATCTCTTCCTTAAGGGATTGCGGGGCTGAATGTATGATGTCTATGGGCCTGTAACCTGTGACCGAATGAATCGATCTATTGTATTTGGTTGTAGCAATCAAAATTAAACCCGTTGTATCATTTACACCTTGGGTCAATTTTGTACATTTAGCAATTTCGGTCAAGGTGCTATGAAAACGTTCCACCTGTCCATTTGTGATACTGTGGTATGGAGGAATGGTAAATGTACATATTTGAAAATGGTTCATTAAAAGTGATTTTATGGTTTGAGAATTGAACGATTTCTCATTATCAAAAACTACGGTTTTCGTTCCTTTGAAAAAATTAAGAATTTGCAGAAGTAGTTCTTTTATGTCAACTATGGATCGTGAGACTACTGGCAAGACTAGCGCGAATTTAGAAAACTTGTCGATGCATGTCAGAAAATACGCTTTATCGGTCGAATAGATGTCTAGGTGGAGAACTTCGCCAGGATATTGTGGTATTGGAGTTTTCCCGATCCCGGGATCTGGGGGGTGACGCTGATATTTGGCTTCGTTGCAGACCGTGCAATTTGATACGATCTCTTTTAATCTCTTTCGGATTTCGGGAAAGTAGTACTGTTCGAGAATTTGTAACGTATTTTCCCGCGCGGATCGATGGGCGCGGTTGTGTTCTGTAACCAGGATTTCCGATTGGTCATCCCGATTGGTCACGTCGGTGACCTTCCTCTCCGTATGGCGGAATTTCACTGATGGGAATGTTTTAATTAGTCTATCTTGAATTTGCCCCAATATGGGAAGGTCGCACAAAATGCCGTTAATGACATCTGGGTTAATTGCTGTTTTTAGAGTTTCGAAAAGGTTGTCTATTGACGAGAAGGTAATCTCGTGTCTAATTTGTTTTTGGAATAGGATTTTAACCGTTTTTGTGTCCTGCGGCCCAAGCTCCAAAACCAATTGGGTTCTGAAACAGTTAATGGGGTTTGGGACTGTTGGAATTGTTTGAGTTAGGGATTCTTCGCTGTGTTGGGTCATATTGTCTTCGTCTTCTAGCGTATTTATATGTTGTCTTGAAAGGGCATCTGCGACTAAGTTCTCTTTTCCCGGTTTATACAAATATTTGGGGGAGAATTCTTCTATAAAGGCCTTCCATCTTTTAATTTTAGCATTAGGATTTTTGTCTGAAATGGCGAAGGTAAGCGGCTGGTGATCGGTGAAAATGTGAAGTCGTTTTACCCCATAGAGATAGTTACGCAGTTTTTGGAGAGCCCACACGATTGCCAACAACTCCCGTTCATTGGTTGCATAGTTCTCCTCAGTGCTGTTTAGGGTCCTGGATATCATCATGAGAGGTCGGCCATTTTGGGACAAAACGGCACCAAGAGCGTGCGAGGATGCATCCGTGGTGAGGTCGAACGGTTTGTCGAAATTTGGGTACAGGAGCAGCACTTCTTTGGAGGCAAGAATCTTTTTGATTCTTGTAAAAGCTGCGACAGCGTCCGCATCCAATTCGATTGCGACTTTTATCGATTGGCTAGCACTTATGTTGCCATTTTCTCCCCGCAGGATTTGTGTAAGTGGTTTAGTGATTTGGGCATAATCCCTTACAAAGCGGCGATAGTAGCCGCACAACCCAAGGAAGGACCGTAGGGCGCGGAGGCTTTTGGGTATTTCGTAGTTCACGATTGCCTTCACTTTATCAGGGCATGTTTTGATACCTTGGTTCGATACAAGGAATCCCAGAAATTCGACTTCAAGCTTGAAAAATTTAGATTTTTCCAAAGACACTCGCATGTTTGCCTCATTCAGCCTACCAAGGATTCTATCGATGTCCTTCAGATGCTGTTCCTTAGTTTGAGAGAAGATGATCACGTCATCAATGTAGACATGACAACACCTACCGATTTCATCCCTTAAGATGTCATCGATTGCTCGTTGAAATATGCTTGGGGCGTTCTTCAGCCCAAAGGGAAGTCGACAGAATTCGTACTTTCCATTATTAACGGAGAATGCGGTCTTCTCCCTGTCTTTTTCAGCCAATTTAATTTGGTGGAATCCAGATTTAAGGTCTAGCGTAGTGTAGTAGGTGGAATTGCCTAGATTTGCCAAAATGACGGACGTGTCCGGAATTGGGTATCTGTCACTTATGGTTTTCTCATTCAGTTTCCTGAAGTCAATGACCAAACGCATTTTCCTCTTCCCGTCTTCGTCAACGCCTTTTTTGTCCACAACCCATATTGGGTTATTAAATGGTGATCGGGACGGTCGTATAATGCCGGTACTAAGAAGGTCCGCAACCTCCCTGTTGACGAACTCTGCTACGGCCATGGGGTAGGGATACGATTTCGAATAGACTGGTTCTTCATCCGAAGTTCGGATGGTTGCAATAACTTTTGTATTGTAAGGTAGGGATTGTGTAGGGTCGGCGAACACCTCTTTCCGGGTTTTGATCATGTGTGAAAACTTTCCTTTGAGCTCAAGGGGTACAGTTTCGCTATCGATTACGATATGATTAATTTCGCCAGAATAAAGATAGAGCAATTTTTCTTGACCGCCATTGTAATAAAGGATACCCTTTTTGACATCGAGTCTAGCGCCGATCGCCCGCAAAAGGTTAAAGCCTATTATTCCGTCAAAAGATTTAAGTTGTCGCAAAATAAAGAAAGGGGTGGTTATTTGAAAAATGTTCATGATACACTGAAGTTCGATTTTTGTCTCGCCGTGGATTGATTTTACCAAGAATGGGTTCGTCACGGGCTTCACTGCCTTTAGTATGTCCAAGTCCTTCACATAGTTTCCCGTCGCGCCGGTGTCGATCAATAGTTTAAGTTCTCTCCCCCCTAACGTTCTTGTGATGTAAGGTAGGAGGGATTCGCCCCTAAAAAATTCACTTCATCTGAAACTTCCGAATAGCTCTGCTCGTTCGGGTCATAGTCCAAATTGACTTCCGGTTCGTTATGATTGTCATAACGCTCCTCCCCTAAATTTTGCTCGTTCGTAATGTCCTGAGGGGTTAGGAGATTTACTCTCTGCATTTTCGTTATAGGTTGCCTATCAGATTCTACTGGTCTTTTAAACGGAGGCCTGAATTGTGGATTAAAATTTTGTTGCCCCGATATGTTGGGTCTTGGTCCACTCATGTTTCCATTTGGAGCAAAAGGCCTCTGTGCCTAGCTGTGTGGATTGAAGGGCGGGTGGCCTGAGGGAACAAATTGATGTCCTACTGGCCGGTTTGGGTAAAGAGTGTGAGGGTTTTGCTTATTCAGTACGAATCGGGAGGTTGATGGATCGACCTCCATGGGTATTGGTCGAGTTGGTTGCGAGGGGGCAAAAGGGGCGGGGGGGTAACGTCTGTAATGCGGTGAATTGTACGGACTATAGAATGCCCTTTGCTCGCTATGAGCAGCAAAGGTATTTGCCAATATAGACAGCTGCTGGTTGGACTCCAGTTCCTGAGCGAGAGCTAAAGCTGATGGCATATCTGTGGGCCTGGAAGAGAACAGAATATCGCACATGGGTTTGTGCAGTCCAGAGATAAAGGTCCTGAGAGCATCCTGTCTGTATTTTTGGCTAAGGGACTGCACCAGCTCCCTATTGCTTCCATGAGACATCACTGTCTTGTTCGTCAGGAGCGTTAACTTTTTCTCGACTTCGTCGTAAAACTGAGTAATAGACCATCGACCTTGCCTAAGCACGGCCATTTCCTGTTCGATCAGATAAATAGGCCTCTTGTCAGCGTAAGTATGGTCCAACCTAGCCATGATTGCTTCAAAGTTCAACACCGTATTGAACGAAGACAAGGCTAAGTCGGCCGATCCGACGATTTTATTGCGGATTATCGCTACGGCCTGGTACCCTTTGGAACTAGTTTCGTAGCCCCTAAACATCTTATATGCAGCAAAAGCGGCATGCCTCCATGAGACGTACCGGGCTTGGTCACCACTGAACTCAGGTAACGACTTTACCACATCAAGTGACTCATCACATCTGACCCCCGGGTTGATGGTGATTTCCTTAAACTCGGTTACCACCGGCTGTGTTTCCAGGAGGGAAAGTCGGGCAGTCAAACTCTCGACGGTTGCCTGCATGTCCTGTCGCGTCTGTTCGGTTGCCGCACGAACGGCAGCATTTAGTAACTCCTGAATAGTTTCCGGATTCATCTTTATTAATTTCCTATTATTATTTTCTTATTATTCTATTAAAATATTTCCTAATCTTTTTCTTCGATATCTTTATTTAAATTTTACTTTGAAATCTTACGTTTTTATGCTTATTCTCTAATACAGTTCTCTAAAACAAATTTATTATTATTATTATTATTTAAATTTTATTTCCTATTCTTCTCTTTTCTTTATTCAAATTCCTTGAATTACACTTTCCTATACTTATTCTCTTAAAACTTATTTTTTCCCTTGGTGGAGCGGCTCGCATTTTACTGCGTCCCGTTTGCCGAAGTTACTAGGGGACCTCTTTCTCCACACCTTTCCTTATATTAAAAAATCGTTTATTTGAAGTTTATCTTTGTTTTAGTTTTTTAATTTATTTATTTTTTGAAAAATTCTTATCCTTTATTTGCTAAAAATCGTTAGCAAATTTCCTGATTGCTAGTACCGTTTCCAATTCAGCTAACCTCTTGTCGCGAAGGTCTTTCTCGGTTGGCTCCCAGCGGTCTGCTAGCCCTATTATCCCCCAATATTTTTTTAAAAATTTCAGTTGTGCCTTGACACTGTTATCAGGTTCTGCCTGCTCACTGTGGCTCGGCCCTGTTTTTTCAGTGTCGGACATTAGATGGTTTTTCTCCTCTGGAGGGTCTGGAGTTCAGAATCGCAGAGTTAAACTTGTGTTATAAGCCGGAGGGTCCCCCTTTCGGTGGTGAATCGCGGCTTCGTAAAAATTTTTAAATGGCTGTACAAGCCTTCAATTATGTCCTTTACAAGTCCTTTCTACTCCGGAGGGTCCCGTGGGATTCGCGGAGTTAGGAATATTTATAGATTGGAGGGACTCGTAAGTTTCGCAATCTCCTCTTTTGTGTTATCTCTTTGTTTATTTATTTCCCCTTTTTTATTATTTCTACTTAAAATTACCAGTAACAAATATTCCTTATATTATTATCGCTTAAATTCTAACAAATATTGCTTAACCTAAGTATTAATTAATTTAACATTATTTCAAATAATTTAGTTTATTAGTTTAACATTAATTTAAAAATTTAAAAATTTAAAAATTCCGCAGACTCACACCCACACTGCTATCGCCATGCTGAAGTTTGTTGTGGTTTCACCTCTTAGTTGTTTGCTGTTCGGTGCTTTGCGGGTTTTGTTTTCCAGTTTTGAAAATTGGTTTGTCTTGTTTGTTTGGCTTTTGTGTTGGAGACTTTTGTTTGAAATATTTTTGTTTTTACATTTAGGTGAAATACGTTTTGCGCTTTCATTTAATATGTTACCAAGTTTGTATTTGTGGTTAGCATTTAATTTGAATTTTGCTGTTTTATCACTATTTTCCTTTTTCACTTATTTTGCTTTCTCTTCTTATTCAATTTTGTTGTTGTTGTTGAAAATTGTAAGTTGACAAAAAATTTTGCACTCTTTTTTAATCACTTTTGTAGTATCCTTTGTTCGAATTCCACTTTTTTTAAATATTTTTTTCAATTCTTCAGCAAATCTTGTCTGACTTTTGCGTACAATTTGCAATTTATTTTGTTGCTGTAGTGCTTTATTCACTAGGTTCGGTGGGTCCGAACTCGCGGCTACTTTCCGTGTAATCCTTTATAAGCATAATTTTCACTCGTGGCCCCACGTTGGGCGCCAATTAACAATTCTGGTTTCACTGGGAGTTTTTCCACTAGGTGCTATGCACCAATTAAAACACTATTTTTTATGAGTTTTTCCTTAGGTGCTATGCACCAATTTTATTAAGTACTTTTTATGGTGCCATGCACCTCTTGATTGCTCACTTAAGACTAAAACTTAGAACCTAAAAATCCGCGGCTGAAGCTGCGCTGGCTTAGGAATGCGCTGCGCTGCGTGGGCGGATGAAGGGATCCGATGTCAGTGCAGCAGATGTGCAGCTGCGCAAGCAATCCAAAGATTTCGCAGCGGATCGCATAGCTGCGTGGGTGGATGCTCAGCGTTCCAGGAATTCGTTGTTGTTGTCGGCGACTTTGTGCAATCGTTCACTGCGCTGGTGTTAACTATCGCATAGCTGCGTGGGTGGATGCTCAGCATTCTAGGAAGTGCAACGTTGTCGTTTTGATGTTGTCAGCGACTTTGCGCAACTGTTCACTGCGCTGGTGTTAACTTATATGCATACATAGAGAAACTAAAAAAAAAATACTTACTTCACCAGATTTTCTGCATTTGCCATTTTTTGTTTGTTTATTTTGTTACAGTTTGACAGCAAAAATACAAAAAACAGCTGTTTTGACAGTAAAAGAGCTTTCACCTCGAGTGGTGAATTGTTTAAACTTTCTTTTTGTAACCATTTTTTTAGAATACGGGAACAATCAAGTTCAATTCAATTGTTACAGGGGGTAACAATTGTTACGGTAGTGCCAGAATAGGGCTGTAAATTTATGTATTTATATGTAATCTATTGAACTTGAATCACTTTAAAAATAAAAACCAACATAAAGCAAAACAATAAAAATTTTATTTTGGGTGTACAGGTTTTTGGTAGATCATTTTATGCATTACCAAGTAACGTAAGATTTTCTACATGCTAGGCGATTTATGAAAACGTACATGTTTTTGGGATGCATGTCTTCTTATACTCCTAGGTAATGCAAAAAAGGGAAGCATTACATTTCGTAGGACATCGCCGTGAGAAAATTCATGCACGTTGTAATGCATACCCTGTAGGAAATCGGACTGGTCCAAGTGAAGTTTTTCAACTGGTCGCTTGACAGTCATATATGACCTCAGAACCGACTCGTTTTCTTAGAGCAAATTCACCCTTTTAACATGCCGGTGTCCTAGGCGATGGTCAATTGTCACCGTCTGCATCCATTTGCAACTAGTCCAAGGTTAGTCCGAAGTAAACAAGTTTTCGAACCAGTTGCGAAGCGACTAGTTTGCAAACTAGTTTATTCTGGATTAGTTTTCTAACCACTAGATTTTTATGGGGAAAATAAAACAGTGCATTTTTTAAATAATTATTTTATTTGAAAAATATTTAAAAATAAAAACAAAAAATCATCGCGAATAAAAAACAATTGTTGGTGCATTTAAAGATGAACCAAGGTGAACCTCGACTTGTTGACACACTTCTGCCGGAACTGGTTGGGGGACTTCGCCTGCAATTAATAAATAAATAAATAAATTGAAGAATAATTTCATAAAAAAAATAGATAAATATATTAATACATACCTTTAAGCTGCCGCTGCAATTCGTTGCTTTACGCAACCACGCAAAATTCTAACTGAAATCATTCAAGACAAAACGTGCAAATCGAGCAAACTTCGTGTCATAGAAACAAAAAGTTCGAAACAAGGTGTATTAAACAATAAGGTGATGGCACTACTGCAAAAACAAAATTCCCATGTATTTTGTTAGTGCGTTTGGGCATGCTGATTGTCAAAATCAAATGAAAACACAAACAACACACAAACAATTTTACCAATTTTTGACAATTAGCATGCCCATTCGCGAAAACTCAAAAGAAAATCAGATGAACGCGCACACAGAACGTGAACGATTAGACGCGAACTGACTGACTTCTGCATCCGCTGACAGTCACTTAGACAACTAGTTGTCAAATTGACGTACAAAAAACCAGTTGAAAGACCAATGAATTTTGGGAACCAGTTGTCTCAGGTCCGACAGGGTAGCTTACACGCAAATATGCATTCCTATCCCTGCAAGAACACAGTGTGTAAAATGATTAATCATTTAACCTATAGTGCTGATAGAAATTTCCCCCAGAATTCCCATCAGTTTCTGAAGAGCCGTGTGAAAATTCTGATAGAAACTTACGTATACATACGTGTGATCTTGCATCACCTTTCAACACAGGAGTTTTGGTATCTAGCACAGATATACAGCTGTCTAGCTCGCACCTACTATGGCAAAACATTCAATGGGCAGCTGTTCGCTCGCACCTTCTATCATTTTGGTTTGAATTCCTTGTGAATTTCAAGCTGTCTCGCTCACTCACATCAGCTTTCAACAGAGTTTCTGTCAGTTCTGATTAATCAGATGATTAATCAGCTCTGATAGAAACTTCATTGATTTCTGATATCAGGGCTGGTGTATAAACCTATCAGCACTGATTAAAAGTCATTTGTTGGCTGTTTAATTGTTTATTTTTACTATATAACGATAATTCATCGATTTTTTAAATAAATTAAAATTGTTAATTTAAAAATTAATTACTTTAAACCATAGTAGTATGAACCTGATGCTAATGCTTCGATGCTAATATCTTCATATCCAGTTGAACCTTTGATTTTTTTGTAAGTACGTGGTCTGAAATAGGGGTAAAGAAAGGGTAAAGGTAAAGAAAGAAACATTTAGTTAAACATTTTTAAGATAATTTTTCCGCACATTCCATTGCTTGAGCGGATTCCTGAAATTTCTAGACATTGGATTCGTAAATCCTTTTCTGTCTGCTCAAGCAATTTTGCAATGTTCTTTTTTTTCATTTTATTAACTTTATTCACTAAACACAAATACTTATCTTTATTTTGCTTTTCTTTTTCCATTTTTCGCCTTTTTCCTTCCTTTTTTCCTCTTTTTAGTTTTCAGCGTCCGTCCGCAGCTCACAAATTTCACCAAACTTCACGAGTTTTGTGTGTCATGTGCACGAGCACCTGTCAAATTCACGAGCCAATGTATACATTAGCTATCTCGTTCTCTCATACATAACTTCACGTTTGTAAGAAATGTAGCCGAACTATCTCTTTTATTATCATTGGATTAATAGCAGAAGAAATTTTGTTGCCAATGTATTCATTAGCTATCTCGTTCTCTCATCCATAACTTCACGTTTGTAAGAAATGTAGCCAAACTATCTCTTTTATTATCATTGGATTAATAGCAGAATACATTTTTTTTGTATTCGGATTTTTTTTAATTCAAAGGGAATATGTAAATGTGTTAGTTTCAGCGAGAATTTTTATGGATGTGTTGGAGTTTCCATCAGTCCTGTCTTGCAGGGTGGGTTAGTGCCCATCACTGCTATACATTCTAATTTCCCGCTAGGTAGATGCGCACGCTGCTACTCGCGAGCAGTGTTGCCACTAACAATTTTTTCCCCTACAAAAATTGGTCCAAAATCAATCTTAGGCTACCAAAATAAATTTACCAAACAAAAATTTAGTTTCACTGCGTTATAACTCTATCTGGATCGCAGTCCACTGAATTTTAAAAGTTTGAAATCAAAGGAAGTGTAGTATGTAAGGGTACGTTGGCATCACCCGACTCGTGGCACTACTCCGTGCATTGGCAACACTCGAGCGATGGCACTACTCGCGGCATGATGGTCGACGGTGGCGTCGCAAGCCAAAGTAGCGAGTAGAAGGAAGCGCGAAAAAACAAGAACAGACGAGAAGGAGACAGTGAGCAGCGCGGACGTATTGTTATTGGCGTGTTGGCGAAGGTTGCCCAAATTGGTAATAAACCATTGTTGGCGAATTGTAATAAAACAATTTACGGATTATTTAAAAATAAAATAAATAATAATAATTGATTGGCGCGACAGCCCGCTTACGCGAGACTAAGGCCTAGCTTCTCGCAACAACCCGTGTTGTGCGTGTGAATTTTGTACGCGGGTGGAAGGGACCTACAGTTTTATGCCGGTTCCGAACGGCAGGTTGGGAGCTTTTTCATAGGCAATTTTTATTCTCAGAGGTTTGCCATTTCCAGCTGAGAGGACAGCCACCGAAAGAGAAAACGAGTTTCCCGTTATTTTTTTTTTTAGGTGTTACTATATGCAGTATTCGAACTTGCGTCGCTCTGCATGCGACTCGCTGGACCGCGCACTAACCAACTGAGCCACGGCGGCTTTATTAAAAAAAAAAGCGTACTACAAAACCATTGTTGGCGAATTGTAATAAAACAATTTACGGATTATTTAAAAATGAAGCGTACTAGAGTTCAAGTGTGGGGTAGGATACCTATTCCGAGTGTCGGCCAACAACAAGAGTTAGCGCAGTGTCCAGAGGAGCACCCGCCGCGATTTCACAACAACGAGAGTTAGTGCAGTGTCCAGAGGAGCACCCGCCGCGATTTCACAACAACAAGAGTCAGCGCAGTGTCCAGAGAAGCACCCATTTACAAATCCAGCACCATGAATCGAGCGACGAAGGACCAATTGGGCGGAGTTGCGTGCCATGTTAGTAGCCGAGTTCGATCGCCGTACGAGCCGCCAAGAGGTCTATGACCAGCTGCGTCAGCGTTTTAAGAGGAAAAACGAGACGAGCTTCCGGTACGTCCTAATCATGGTGGAGATCGCCTCGCATGCAGACATCGAAGTTAACGAAGTAATTGAACCGATAATTGCCGGCCTACAAGATCGTACCTCCGATATTTCAATCTTGTATGGCGCAACCGACATCCAGCAGCTGAAGGAGCTGATGGTTCGCTACGACAAGCTGAAATTGCGCCGCTCCGAAGTGCGCCTTACGACTGCAGCTGTCACGACTCCGACGAGCGCCACCTACGCCAAACCACCAACTTCAGCCGCAGCTAGTGGACCACGCTGCTATAATTGTTCCGGCTATGGACACCTTTCCTCTGAGTGTCCAAAAGAGCGCCGCGTTCCTGGATCGTGCTTCCGATGTGGCAACCTTGGCCACCAATACGCTGACTGCCCGTCAGCCCCGAAGAAACAACGAGCCGCGTTCGTGGGCGTCCACAGTGCCCGACCGATCGCCCAAGAAGATGACGACGGTGATGACGAGGGGATAGCTCAGACCATGAGCGCACTTCAGATGGTGAGTGTTGTGTTTAAGTCAAGTAATTCCAAGTGTACAGGTGTAATTGGTTGTAATTCACCTCTGACTTCCGAAGTGGCTCAATTAAATAGTGTAAGTGAAAGTGGGGGCTCATCCAGGCGAATTCTCATTAATCGAAGGGGAATTGTTTCAAATTTCTTTGCCGCGGACGTTGTCGCGGTCTGGTGCCATTGAAGCGCTTGATGAGTTCCAAAATTTTCAGAATCCTTGGGTTCTTGTATCCTCCGACGAGATTGACATTGATCCGCAGCTTGCTGCGCCGTTCCGTGACTGCTTACGCCATGGGATTACCTCCGAATATTTGAAGTTTGATCAAAGTTCGGTGACTGTCCCGAATTACGATATGACGATACGCCTCACCACCGATACGCTGTTTTTGTTCGCCTCGGCGACTCTCTTACCGCGAAAAGGATGAAGTGAGTGCGATAGTAAGTGACCTTCTGCAACGCGGAATAATCAGAGTCAGCGATTCACCCTATGCTTCACCCATTGTGTTAGTCAAGAAGAAAAATGGTGAAACGCGCATGTGTGTCGATTATCGAGCGCTCAATAAATTGACCATACGAGACAATTTTCCGATTCCGTTAATTGACGATTGCCTCGAATATCTCGGCAATAAGAAAATATTTACGTTGCTCGATCTCAAGAATGGTTTTCACCACGTGAGAATGGCGGATGACTCGACGCGATATACTTCTTTCGTAACCCCGAGTGGTCAATACGAGTACATCCGAATGCCATTCGGTCTGAGAAATGCACCCTCAGTATTTCAGCGGTTCATATCGCGAATCCTTAAGCCTTTTACCGATACCGGACTTATTGTAGTGTATTTTGACGATATTGTGATCGCCTCAAGGGACATTTCCGAGCATATTTAGTTGATAATCAGCGTCCTGCGCTGTCTTGCTCGCAATGGACTAGAGTTGCGATTGTCAAAGTGCAAGTTTGCTTACGAACAGATTGAATATTTGGGATACAATGTCTCAGTTTCTGGTATTACTCCCAGTGGGGACCACGTACACGCTATACAAAACTCTAAGGAGCTACATTCATATTTGGGATTGTGCTCATATTTCCGGCGGTTCGTCCCGTCATTTTCGGTCATTGCCCGACCTCTGAATAATCTTAGGAAGAAGGAAGTCCCGTTTCATTTCAATGACGAGTGCAGAGAGGCCTATGAAATGTTGCGTAACGCTCTTACCTCCGCCCCAGTTCTTACGATTTATGACCCGCAGCGAGAAACCGAGTTGCATTGCGATGCAAGCGCAAAAGGCTTCGGTGCCGTTTTGTTTCAGAAGGGCGATGATGCGAAATTGCATCCGGTGTCGTATTTCTCGAAAAGTACAACGCCGCAGGAAGCCAATTATCACAGTTTCGAGTTGGAGACTCTTGCTATTGTCTATGCCCTCCGCCGATTCCGCACTTATTTGGAAGGTATCCCGTTCAAAATTGTTACTGATTGTAACTCACTAACTCTAACATTGAATAAACGAGAAATGAATCCGCGAATTGCTCGTTGGGCCCTTGAATTTGAAAATTATAATTATTCCGTTTGCCATCGACCTGGCGCTCGTATGGGTCATGTGGACGCTCTTAGCCGGTGCCACATTGTCTCCGTCGTTGGTTCCGAAGATATTGACTTCCAGGTGAGGGCCGTGCAAAACCGCGACCCAGTTATCTCTAAATTGAAGATTAGTTTGAGTGAGAGTGAATCGAGATCGTATGCTATGCATGACGGAATTGTCTACCGACGGGACCGAAAGGGGGACCTATTCCTCTATGTACCCGGTGAGCTTGAGGAGAATGTGGTGCGGCATACTCATGAGAAGATTGGCCATCTCGGTGCTACAAAGTCCATGGACCAGCTTAGATTACACTACTGGTTCCCTGACATGCAACCGAAAGTTGAAAGATGTGAATTCCGTCGGGAGAGATCTAGAGGTTGCGCGAGATCAGGTCGCCGTTGCCATTCGTGAGAGTCAAGAGTACACTGGTGGCAATTCCCATAAACTCACTTTAAATAATTTTTAACAAGTGCTCAAACTGTCTATTTTAGCATTTGAAGAAAAAAATACAGTTGCAGTTTACATGTTGGAGACTTGCTCTAAATAACGGTATGTGTACCGTAATGCACATTAATACGGTTTGCGTGATCGCGCAAAAATTCAGTGAGGCTTCTGTTTTCATAGAGTTCAAAAGTGGCAGTTCGCATAAATTCAGCTCCTTGAATTGATCATTTTTCACAAAATATAAGCAATCCGGGGCAAGTTAAGACCTTGTAAGCTAGACTAATTAATTTTTGTATTACTGGGAAACAAAAATTTTTATTATTTTTAGAATTACGAAAATGCCGAGGGGAAAGTTGTTGCTGGCAGAAGAAAAAGGAAAAATTGATGCATTTCATGAATTAGGACTTTCAACGCGTGAAATAGCAAAGAAAATAGGCAGTTCCCAGACATTAGTCTGCAATTTCTTGAAATTGCGTAGTTCTTACGGTACAAACGTACGTTATAACCGAAACCAGAAAATTTCTCCAAGGCAGAAACGCGCAATAATTACGATGGCCACTAAAGAAAAACTTATGTCGACGGAAATTGTGCGCAGAATCGGTTTGCCGATACAGCCCCGGCGTGTTCGACAAATTTTACAGCAATCGAACCGCGTGGTTTATACTAAACTCCTTAAGAAACCCCCATTAACTGCAGTTCATACGGCCAAAAGATTGGAGTTTGCTGAGAAGCATATTCATCAAAGAGGTTTGGGCTCGCATACCCACGCAAACTCTGCAAAACCTTGTGTTATCTATGCCAAAAAGACTTATTCAAACTTTAAAGCGTAATGGAAAATGGTCAGATTATTCAAATTAGTATTTAACATTTTTAAGCTATGAAAGCCTTTTTAGTTACTAAAATTATTTTTAATTGATGTGTTGAGTTTATGTGAATTGCCACTTCAAAATGTACTTTTTTATGAAAACAATTTATAAGTTGGAAACAAACTGAAAGAATGGTGTATTTAGTTTTTATTTAGGATTTTGATGTAAATATTTAAATATTTAAATAAACACATTTCGTCAAAATACTTCGTTTCTAGAAAAAAATTACAATATGTAATCCAATTGAAGTGAGTTTATGGGAATTGCCACCAGTGTACAACTTCAGGCGCTTCAATGAGCATAGTCGACCGCCCAGGGTTTTCGACGTGGGAGACTTTGTCGTTATTCGAAATAATGATACGACTATTGGCACCAATAAAAAGTTTATTCAGAAGTTTAAGGGTCCATATGTGGTAATCAAGAAGCTGCCTCATGACCGCTATCTCATAGGCGATATCGATGATTGCCCCATTTCCCAACTCCCCTATCAGGGCATACTTGAAGCCAACCATATTCGCAAGTGGATTGAGCCTCCAAGTAACGAAATAATTGAGTCGCTTCCGCAACACCCCATTGAAGATGATTTACATAGTCAGCCTTCAGCACCCTAGTTTTAATGCCCGATTGTTTAGATTTTAAGATCCTTTTGATTGTACTGTACCTAGTATGTAAGTTCACGTATGATTGATCGGTTCGATCAAGGTGTCAGGTCGGCCGACTGTAGTATGTAAGGGTACGGTGGCATCACCCGACTCGTGGCACTACTCCGTGCATTGGCAACACTCGAGCGATGGCACTACTCGCGGCATGATGGTCGACGGTGGCGTCGCAAGCCAAAGTAGCGAGTAGAAAGAAGCGCGAAAAAACAAGAACAGACGAGAAGGAGACAGTGAGCAGCGCGGACGTATTATTATTGGCGTGTTGGCGAAGGTTGCCCAAATTGGTAATAAACCATTGTTGGCGAATTTTAATAAAACAATTTACGGATTATTTAAAAATAAAGCGTACTACAAAACCATTGTTGGCGAATTGTAATAAAACAATTTACGGATTATTTACAAATAAAGCGTACTACAGAAGAAAAGTTAAATTTTCTTTAGAAGGGTCTATATGTGGCGTTATAATCTCCAATAGCTTTAAATCTTCCCTGCCGAGATGTTTGAACTTTTGCATGTACAATTTTTTCACAAGTTACAGAGTAAGTTAAAAATCATATAAAAATTATTAGAAAATGTATTCATGCAGTGTGTTGCCTACCAAAATTCTTTGAAAATCACAACAAACCAACCAACCTACCAAAGCCTTAATTTATGAAACGAAGCTACCAGTTTTGGTCCAATTGGACCAAAACGGCAACACTGCTCGCGAGCAGCAGCGACGCCTACACGCGTATACGAATACAGTCAACCCTCCTATAACGCGGTACTCTGAGAACGCGGTTTCTATATAACGCGGAGCTGCGATAGCCCCTTCTATAACGCGGTACTCTTACAGCGCGGTTTCCGTTCAACAACGTCCCATCAGTTTTTTCCGTGCACCCACTGAATGGTTTTAACTGGATATGTTTATATAAACATTCAATCATATCTCTTAGCCGTTTACGGCTTAGTTTTCAATCGTCTCAGAGCTCTTTCACAGAAAGGATGGTTTTAAAAACTAAAAAAAAAACGAGTGTGCTCATGACCACACGACTGAAGTGAAACCTCTTTCGCTCCATCTGTATGTATATATATATATATGTGTGTACAATATATACATGTATGTACATATATCATACATATATTAATTTTCTACAAATATTTAAACTTATTTTATGTTCTCATTGGTAAATTCATATTGCATAGATCTTTTATTTTCGTAAAGAAAAGAAAGTGTGCGCGCGCACTGCTCTCTCTTGCTCCTACACTGTGATACAGACAATAGGCCTGCAGTGTGCTATGAAAGGAAGAGAGAAAGAAAATGTGCGCGCGCACTGCTGTCTCTTGCTTATATCCCCCACTCAACTCCCGTTCGCCTCGCCCGATCACAATTTTCGTAACGCTTACGTCACGCGTTTGCCAGCTTACTCCCCATGCCAAGCGTGCGTAAACCACTCAACTCCCGTTCGCCTCGCCCGATCACACTTTTCGTAACGCTTACGTCACGCGTTCGCCAGCTTACTCCCCAAGTCAAGCGTGCGTAAACCACTCAACTCCCGTTCGCCTCGCCCGATCACACTTTTCGTAACGCGTTTGCCAGCTTACTCCCCATGCCAAGCGTGCGTAAACCACTCAACTTCCGTTCGTCTCGCCCGATCACACTTTTCGTAACGCTTACGTCACGCGTTTGCCAGCTTACTCCCCATGCCAAGCGTGCGTAAACCACTCAACTCCCGTTCGCCTCGCCCGATCACACTTTTCGTAACGCTTACGTCACGCGTTCGCCAGCTTACTCCCCAAGTCAAGCGTGCGTAAACCACTCAACTCCCGTTCGCCTCGCCCGATCACACTTTTCGTAACGCGTTCGCCAGCTTACTCCCCAAGTCAAGCGTGCGTAAACCACTCAACTCCCGTTCGCCTCGCCCGATCACACTTTTCGTAACGCGTTCGCCAGCTTACTCCCCAAGTCAAGCGTGCGTAAACCACTCAACTCCCGTTCGCCTCGCCCGATCACACTTTCCTAACGCGTTCGCCAGCTTACTCCCCAAGTCAAGCGTGCGTAAACCACTCAAATCCCGTTCGCCTCACCCGATCACATTTTTCGTAACGCGTTCGCCAGCCTACTCCCCAAGTCAAGCGTGCGTAAACCACTCAACTCCCGTTCGCCTCGCCCGATCACACTTTTCGTAACGTTTACGTCACGCGTTCGCCAGCTTACTCCCCAAGTCAAGCGTGCGTAAACCACTCAACTCCCGTTCGTCTCGCCCGATCACACTTTTCGTAACGCTTACGTCACGCGTTCGCCAGCTTACTCCCCAAGTCAAGCGTGCGTAAACCACTCAACTCCCGTTCGCCTCGCCCGATCACACTTTTCGTAACGCGTTCGCCAGCTTACTCCCCAAGTCAAGCGTGCGTAAACCACTCAACTCCCGTTCGCCTCGCCCGCTCACACTTTTCGTAACGCGTTCGCCAGCTTACTCCCCAAGTCAAGCGTGCGTAAACCACTCAGCTCCCGTTCGCCTCGCCCGATCACACTTTTCGTAACGCGTTCGCCAGCTTACTCTCCATGCCAAGCGTGCGTAAACCACTCAACTTCCGTTCGCCTCGCCCGATCACACTTTTCGCAACGCTTACGTCACGCGTTTGCCAGCTTACTCCCCAGGTCAAGCGTGCGTAAACCACTCAACTCCCGTTCGCCTCGCCCGATCACACTTTTCGTAACGCTTACGTCACGCGTTTGCCAGCTTACTCCCCATGCCAAGCGTGCGTAAACCACTCAACTCCCGTTCGCCTCGCCCGATCACACTTTTCGTAACGCTTACGTCACGCGTTCGCCAGCTTACTCCCCAAGTCAAGCGTGCGTAAACCACTCAACTCCCGTTCGCCTCGCCCGATCACACTTTTCGTAACGCGTTCGCCAGCTTACTCCCCAAGTCAAGCGTGCGTAAACCACTCAACTCCCGTTCGCCTCGCCCGATCACACTTTTCGTAACGCGTTCGCCAGCTTACTCCCCAAGTCAAGCGTGCGTAAACCACTCAACTCCCGTTCGCCTCGCCCGATCACACTTTTCGTAACGCGTTTGCCAGCTTACTCCCCATGCCAAGCGTGCGTAAACCACTCAACTTCCGTTCGTCTCGCCCGATCACACTTTTCGTAACGCTTACGTCACGCGTTCGCCAGCTTACTCCCCAAGTCAAGCGTGCGTAAACCACTCAACTCCCGTTCGCCTCGCCCGATCACACTTTTCGTAACGCGTTCGCCAGCTTACTCCCCAAGTCAAGCGTGCGTAAACCACTCAACTCCCGTTCGCCTCGCCCGATCACACTTTTCGTAACGCGTTCGCCAGCTTACTCCCCAAGTCAAGCGTGCGTAAACCACTCAACTCCCGTTCGCCTCGCCCGATCACACTTTTCGTAACGCGTTCGCCAGCTTACTGCCCATGCCAAGTGTGCGTAAACCACTCAACTTCCGTTCGCCTCGCCCGATCACACTTTTCGTAACGCTTACGTCACGCGTTTGCCAGCTTACTCCCCATGCCAAGCGTGCGTAAAGAAGTTTCACTTCAATAAGTGACATTTGAATTTAAACTGCGCGCGTCGAAGGATTTGGAGAATTATTTTATTTTTAGGTTGGTAGTACTGTCAGTGACATCTATGTAAAATTTACGTGTCAAAATATTCATTAGTGTTTGAGATACGCGTCGTTTTGTGAGCTGCTAAAAGTAAGTTTTTCGTTTTTTGTGATGTCGAAATTTGTTGAGCAACGAATTTGCATTAAATTTTGTTTGCGAAATCAATTTTCTGCTGCGGATACGTTGAGGATGGTGCAGAAAGCCTTTGGTGATGAGACTATGTATAAAAAAATGTTTACTAGTGGCATAGTGAGTTCCAAGCCGGCCGTGAACGTGTCGAAGACGAAGAGCGTCCTGGGCGACCATCAACCTCAACCGACGAAACTCACGTCCAACAAATCAAAGATTTGGTGTTGAAAAACCGTCGATTAACGAGCGAATATCGTGCCAATGGGGAGCCGAAACCAAAAAAATTGCGCCAAAGTCGCTCAAAAATCAAGGTCATGTTGACTGTTTTCTTTGATTATCGTGGTGTTGTGCATTATGAATTCCTTCCGCCGGGCCAAACAGTCAACAAGGAATATTATTTGAACGTTATGCGTCGTTTGCGTAACGCTATCCGCCTAAAAAGGCCGGAATTTTGGAAAGACAATTCTTGGTTTTTACACCACGATAATGCACCACCCCATACTGCACTCGTAATTCGTGATCATTTCGCCAAAAGCTCAACCCATATCGTTCCGCAACCACCGTATTCACCTGATCTGGCGCCGTGCGACTTCTGGCTGTTCAGCAAGCTCAAAAGACCGCCCCGGGGACACCGTTTTGATACGATAGAGGAGATTCAAGCCGCAGCGAAGACGGAACTGAAGGCCATCCCAGAAAGTGACTACAATCATTGTTTCGAAGATTGCAAAATCCGTTGGCATAAGTGCATTGCATCGGGAGGGGATTACTTTGAAGGGGATGAAATTGATTTGGAAGAATAAATAAAGAATTTTCAAAATAAATACAATGTCACCTTATTTTTTGGACACAGTAGTATGTTAATGATGATGTTGACGACGTTAATACAAATGATTTGTCTCTTTGTCTGTTCAACTACTGATTCATCTAGTTCCTGTTATACCTGTCCGTTATTTGTCCGTCCGGCTTTGATATTTTAACGCCAGCAATATTTTTCAAGTTAAAATATTAGAGCTAAAAAAACTGACGCCTTAATTTTATGCAGTATACTTCACGCACACACTGCCGGTAAGATCTATATACCCAGCAAGGCATGTACCGGTTATGTCACCGGTACCCATAACCAAGGTTTCCGTTACAGCCCCTAATGACATTCTTAAGGCGATGGGAAAAATGTCACCGAAACTCATGTATACGTATGAGCCGCCATCCAGTTCGCCCTCATGTAGTATGTAGAAATATGGTCCATATAGTTTTCTCGCTCACTCTTCCGTCACACGTACCGGTACCGTACCAGTGACAGTAACAGTTACAGTATTGGAAAGCGTAACGAAATACCCGTTACAGTATCGGAATGAGTAACGGAGATACCGGCCACAGTATCGGTTACAGTACAGTACCCGTTACAGTACAGGTTACAGTACCGGTTACATATATTTGAATAAATAAGCGTTTACTTTTGATTAAAAATTCTCTTAATAGATATAATACAAAAAGATAATAATATTACAAAACTAACAAAAATAAACCAACAAAAAATTAACAAGTATTTCATAAAACTTAGTTAATTAACAAAATTAACTCAACAAAACATTCAGGTCTAATTCATAAAAACTCATAAAACAATACAAAAATAAATTAATTAATTAACAAAAATAAACGAACAAAAAATTAACAAGTATTTCATAAAAATTAGTTAACTAAAAAAATTAACTCAACAAATTAAATTAAAAATTGAGTAAATTATGGGATTGGGGTGGCGGCACTTCCGCCTTCTCCCTGCGTCGTTTTTGCTTTACTCTATTATGCGCCCTTTCCACCGCCTTCCTAACCGCCGCCTCAGACTGAATTCTGCCCAAACTCTTAAATATATCTAAATTGAAACAAAACAAAAATTAGATATATAATTTGGAACTATGTTAAAAAACAAACTCACCGAATAATACCTCTATCAATATTAACTGTTGCAGGGTTTTTTTCTCCCAACTGTCCTCCCAATTGAAAAATACCAGTAAGTCATCCCCAAAAACATTTTTAAAAACTGGCTCAAGGTCAGTGGAAAGACCTTTCAGCCTGCGAATGAACGAAACCTGCAACGAAAAAATATTAAATGCTTCAAAATATTGTATATTGTTGCTAAAAGTGGTTGCCAGTACCATTGATGATGCAAAATTGGCTTGTTGCAACTTTCCCTCCACTTCCATTACTGCATCAACAGTAGTGAGTGGGAGCAGAGCTTCAATTTGCGCCTCTGTCTCGTCCACCGCTTCGCCCGTGATTCGCATTAGGCTGCGTTGCATATAGTGAATGCCAACCTTCACTTCCCGCACCTGTTTGTTCTGTGCCATAAACTCTGGCTTCTCTACCATCTGTAAAAAAGTGGAAAGAATGTATTAAGGCGTTATATAGAGAAACATGATTAAACAAATTACACTCACATTTTCAACCAGCAATTTTTCGAGTCGATCCACTTTTTGCTCCAAGCGTTGCTGATTTTTTAAAATCTTTTCAAGGATGCCTTTTATGTTTGTAATAACGTTCAAAGTTAAATAATACAAAATATATAACAAATGTATTACCATCACTATTTGCAGAATTTTCTTTGTCGTTTTCTATTCTTTGTTTTTTATGTAGTGGCAGAGAGGGAGAAAAAGGGGACGGTGAGCGAGGAGTATCGTTCAATGCATATGTTTTTCTCATGATGCACCGATTTGATTGTACCGCCTCGGTTGGCTCATCATTAGAGCTGTTGCTGTTGTTAAAAATCGATTCCATCTATAAACACAAATGTTTTATTAGTTTATTCATAATGTTGTAATGCAAAAAAAACATTAAATTAAAAAATGCAAACAAGCTACTCAATTAGCAAAATTATTAAAAAGATTATGTAAAATAGGTATACAAATGCACTTGTTGTTGTCCTGTGGAATGCAAAAATATTTATATATTTTATTTATTTCTACTGTTTCGGTACTTAAATTGCTCAATATTCCCAGCCCTGGAAGAGAATTAATAGGCTCATGAAAATTGTTTTCCATTTTTTAAATGCGCGTACTAAAATTGAACTGTTCTCAGACTTAGTACTCACGGTTTTAAAGGGACCAATATATTTACAAAAACCGTAGGAGTCTTTTACTTTTAACGGATCTACACTATGATCAATAAGTACCGGGACTGTGTATTTTCAATTTTCCGCCGTTGCCCGATGCAGGTAAAAAAATTTTGTTTAGGTCGATAGGACCTTAACTGACATCTGTGTAAAATTTTGAGCGGGATTGCATCATTAGTTTTTGTTTGGCAGCTGTTAGCGTCAGTCAACTTTTTGTACTTCGTCGCATTTTACAATGCCCTGCCCTGCATCGTTGCCCTGCATCGGGCAACGGCGGAAAATTTAAAATACACAGTCCCGGTACTTATGGATCATAGAGTATATTAAACGAACCAAATTTCGTTGTGTTATAAAAATCTATATCGCGTCTTTCTTCAAATCTTAATTGTAATTGCTGCAACATTTGATTCGGCTTTTTAATCAATTCCTTTAAATATTGCATATAATTTTCAAATTTATATGCCGAAAAATTATCTAATTGGCCATATTGCTTAACACATTCCGAAAGATGCAGCAATCCATGAACGTTAAAGCAAAGAAAATAAACATACAGAATGCGCATGTCATACAAGCAACAATTTTGTATGGCGGGTTCTAACCAGCGTTGCCGTTTTGGTTATTTTTAACCAAAAATGATTATTTTCATTTTTAAAAATAGGTTTTGGTTATTTGGTGATTTTTTATTCCATTTGGTTATTTTTTAGAATATTGCACACTGATAAAAAAATTATCTTAAATATAGCACAATAACATATTCCTTACTGGCAACTCATAACCATTGCAGTTTCTCGTAAAAAAGTTACCAGCATCGTTTAAATCGATAACTACGTTTTAAAAAGAGTCAACAACACATTCGCGGTGTTTCGCTACTAATTAAAAAGAATATCCTGTCTATTTTTGCAGCTCACTGAAATGTTTACACATGTTTATTTCACACATACATATGTGTCAAAGGCCTTTTTGAAATGTTCCTTACATCTTGAAGTTTATGTATGAGTGGTTATTTTTTTGGTTATGTGGAATACACATTTTGGTTATTAAATATACATTTTGGTTACTTTTATTTTTGTTCCTGGTTATTAATTTTTTTTGCTTGTGGCAACGCTGGTTCTAACATTGGAACCCGCGCTCTGCTCTCATAGATCACATATGTAGTGAGAGCGTGGATTTACAAGCGAGAATGTAGTTTTATGTGTTGCGCTCTTTGGTTGCGCTCACTGCAGCGAGTGTGCGTTGTGGCGTGAAATGATTGCAAGGTGAAGACGAACGCTGTTGTTGTTGTTGTTGCGCTGGCGAAAAGCTGAAAGTGAACTGAACCTGAACTTATTGCAGACTATAGTGTGCGCAAAATCATAGAAAAGAAAATAAAATATGGTTGGCATGACGACTTATATGGTCGCTACAAACAAAGTTCCTAAAGAACTTATCAAAAAAGTAGACCTAATATCTGATTGCATGAATAGGGCAATCGGATAATTGCTTTAGATCGGCTTTACAATTGAATAATGAGTCATACAAATTTATAAAGATTTTTTTAATTATTTGAAAGATGTTAAATGTATAGATGATTAAAGTTTTATTTTTAAAACTAAAATCCGTTTTTCTGATAAAATTAAGCAATAGCCCACATAAATTTTTTATAACAAAAAAGTTTTTTAACCAAGATAAACTAGAAAATACGTTTGCAATTTTGGGACAAAATTCAAGTAGTACTCGGTCAAGTGTAATAACTAATTTCGAAGATACACAGGATTCTATGAATCAAATCCTACTACATGCTGAGACAGACGAAACTGTATTTTTTTATTATTTCATTTCAGCAGTAATTACAACAATTATTACAACAAATTATTTTGTAGATAAAAACTTCGACGATCGAGTAAAAATTAACATGGATAATAATTGTGGCATATGTTTCCAAAAACTAAGAAATGATGACCTTTTCACTGCGCTAAGTGAAACATTTTCCATAAAAATTATCAATCGGTTACAGACTTTTGCTACCTATTTGCTCCTTCAGATTTCCTGATGAATGCTGTGACTACTAACTAACTGATTGGCACGACAGCCCGCTTACGCGAGACTAAGGCCTAGCTTCCCGCAACCACCCGTGTTGTGCGTGTGAATTTTGTACGCGAGTGGAAGGGACCTACAGTTTTATGCCGGTTCCGAACGGCAGGTTGGGAACTCTTTCATAGGCAATTTTTACTCTCAGAGGTTTGCCATTTCCAGCTGAGAGGACAGCCACCGAAAAAGAAAACGGGTTTCCCGTTATTTTGTTTTTTTTAGGTGTTACTACATGCAGTATTCGATCTTGCGTCGCTCTGCATGCGACTCGTTGGACCGCGCACTAACCAACTGAGCCACGGCGGCTGTCGCTGAATGCTGTGACAGTAAATTAAAAAAAGGAAGTTCCAAACGATGCAAAACATAAACAATAAAAAACAACAAAAGAAGAGCTGTTTACATTTTTCTCGAGCTATGTAGCAAAAGCAATCGTCAATACAAAAAAAGCATACACACAAAAACTACAACAACAAAAAACAATAGCGTAGTTGAAACGGCGATCATTGCGCTGGCTGGTGTCGCTGTGAGAAATTTGCACAAAAAATTATTGAGTGACCAAAACCATGGCACAATAAACAAGGTAGTGGCAGGAAGGAGCGAAAAAATTCACGTGTATTTTGTTAGTGTTTTTGTTCGGTTCATTGTCTAATCGGACGGACGGTTCTCTTGCCAACAGTATTGCCAGCATCGAATAGACCACTTGGTCTATTCGAAAACGTAAAAATACACCAATTAACAGCAAAAGTACATAGCTTCATTGTTTTATTCTATTGTTTTACAATTAGGGGCAAAAGTGCTAAGTCCATAGTTCGCCGATTTTGCGTTAATTCATAAAAGTTAACAAAAATTAGAGAAATAATATTCTTTCGTCATTGCAAAAATGTTTAAAATTTCACAGAAAAAGAGTTGACTGGCAATGCTGTTCGCCGAATGTAAACAAAACAGACAAAAATTTCTGACAACCTACCGAACTCTGACGAGAAAAAAATAAAATTCGCTCCTTCCTGCCACTACCTTTTTTATTGTGCGATGGGCAGGAAGGAGCGAAAAAATTCACGTGTATTTTGTTAGTGTTTTTGTTCGGTTCATTGTCAAATCGAACGGACGGTTCTCTTGCCAACAGTATTGCCAGCATCGAATAGACCACTTGGTCTATTCGAAAACGTAAAAATACATCAATTAACAGCAAAAGTACATAGCTTTTTTGTTTTAATCTGTTGTTTTACAATTAGGGGCAAAAATGCTAAGTCCATAGTTCGCCGATTTTGCGTTAATTCATAAAAGTTGGAAAAATAATATTCTTTCGTCATTGCAAAAATGCTTAAAATTCCACAGAAAAAGAGTTGACTGGCAACGCTGTTCGCCGAATGTAAACAAAACAGACAAAAATTTCTGACAACCTACCGAACTCTGACGAGAAAAAAATAAAATTCGCTCCTTCCTGCCACTACCTTGTTTATTGTGCCATGACCCATGGTTCAACTACAAGGTTGTAGCAAGCCACCGGCTGATCGTTTATCGCTTTTGTCAAAATCGTCGGTGTCAGCAGTGGTGCGGAGTTGCCGCATCGGTTGAAATGAAAATACCTGACTGAAAACAACTGACCTGAGCACTTTTTCCGTTTTTTTACTCAAATACAGCACTGTCTGGCAACAATCACTTTTGTCTGTTTTCAGTTTCTCCCTCTTTCGTCGGAAAATATCAGCTGATTTTGACAGTAGCGATAAACAATCCTACCAACAAAATACATGTGGTTTTTGGTGTTGCGGGGATGCTATTACCTTGTTTATTGTGCCATGGCCATGACCAAAACAACCACCAACGCCTCAAAGTACACAGGAGAAGCGGTACTTTAACTTCATGTGTGTTTGTTGTAGCGCGTGCTTCAGTTCACACAGTCAATGAGCGTAAACTGAAGCGCTTGCTCTCCTGCTGGCACCACTCTTTCCCTTTTGTGGCTTCCCCCCGCTCTAGAAGCTCGCAAACAAAAATTTGAATTTTTGAGCTCAGATGCGCCTTCTATACACTTCATATTCTTTGGTTAAAGCTTATTAAATGGTCTCCATAAATTATGCCAAAGCAATCAACAAATTCCTCTAGCATTTTTTGGGCAACGTCGGCTTCAACTACACATGATTTTGCACAAGATAAGAGCCTAAGCCTAGGCGTATACGGAGACGCAGGCCGCGCAACACAGCACAGGGCAGCGCAATGCAAATTAAACTGTGTTACGCAGCAAATGTTTGAACAGCGTATACGAATCTCGGAAAACCAGCACACGTGTTCCGTATTAATTCCATAAACCCAGTAATATGAGTTATTTGTGTAAATCAGACTTTGAAATATAATCTATATAATATAATATGAGTGTAATATGGGTCGACCAAGCACTTTTTCAATGTATTCTTAAATTTTTGCAAGACAACGTGTCGGCTGCGCGTAGAAAACTGTATTTCAACTATGTACAACGCGACGCAGTTGTGCGCAGGCACGTCTCTCCGCCGCGCGAGTTACGTCAGCAACGTCTCAGGCCATCCTAAACAAATACCAACTAAGAACATAAGCGACAAATTCGCACCTCCTTGTCAAAAGATAAGGAAGTGCATCCGAATGTGGATGGATGCAGACTGCTCACTTGGTGTTTTTGTTTAGTCCGAAGATTAGACACAGACAACCGAACAAACAAATCCGAAGATAATGCATTCGAATGTAAACAGTTGCAAATGTTTGTCTCATGCTTTTTGTATGGTCCGAAGATCACACACAAAGACCTGAGTAAACTTATCCGAAGATAAGCGAGGTATACTGGAGAGAGATTGCCTTCGACGTTAGCTGCCGCTCCGTTCACCAGTTAATCTTAAGATTCACTTCAACGCATATAGTTGAAAATAAAGTTTCCACTGAATTTAATTTTATAAATCGGAATATTTTTATTGGAAATTGTGGCCCAAGTCACAAATACCATAACTGGCGCAGTCGGACATTTCCGTTTCTTAAGAAATCGCGAAATCGAACATACGATCTTTTCCGTTGCTAAAGCAAACGCGAAACGTACCAATTTCCCAAAGGAAATTTAAAAACCCGTAAAAATCGAAAATAACCGCAAAAGTGAAACTAACAATTAATACAACGCCATAATCAACAAGGAACAAAGTCGTTTAAATAATATATAAATAATCAAAGTTGAATAATAAAAGTGCATGAACCGGAGAAGCATATTTGATCGAAACCGGAAAATCGAGCCGAACGATATGGAAGAGATGCAAGTGAAAATTCAACGTCTGGAAGCGGCGCTGTGCCAGCAGGAAGAGATTATCGAGAGGCAGCGACAACAGATGGCAAGCCAGCCGGTGCCACAGCAGCAACAACCACAGCAGCAAGTAGGCCAATTAACAATGAGCCACGACAGCATCATCAGCCATTTTCGGCAGCTGAAATCTTACGGCGGAGGAAAGGACGAGAATCTACTCTCTTTTATCAGAGCAGTAGACAGGGCGCTCTTGCTGTGTCAAGGAAATGCATTTTTAGAGGAATTCGCTACGCAAATCGTGGCCAACGAGAAGCTGAACGGCGATGCAGGAAGATGCATCCAACAGATGGGAAGCGACAACTGCTGGGAGAGGATGAGGATCCGGTTGAAGCAGCGTTTCCAGCCACAAAGGACGTATGCTGAAGTGTACAATTACTGCCGTTTAGTAAGGGTAAATAACCTTAAAGAATTATTCGATATATTTATTAGAAGTAGTTACGAGATAAATGAAATATATGAATTTGACGAGAAAAAGCCCGAAATTTATTCGGCTAAAAATGTAGATAGGGACTTAAAAGACATAATGTTAGAGAAAATTGATGGCAATTTTAGGACCCATCTTAATGAGAACTTTACATTAGCGGAAATGTATAATAGTTACTTTAAATTAAAATTACTAGATGACAATAGAGCAATAAGTTACAGCCATAGGAAAACAAACCATTATTTTAACAACAATGAACGTATGCAAAATGGTTTCAATAATCGAAATTTCAAAAAGTCAAATCAAGGAAATTATAATGAGGGCCATGTAAATGACAATGCAAAATACAATGCACCACGACAATATCCAAATAATTATTCTGGCCAATTTAGAAACTTTAACTTAAGTCAAGAACAGAACTCGGTACAGAGAAGGACTGGACAATACCGTAATAATTATAGAAATTCAGAGCAAGTAAGGAATAACTTTAGCCAAGAAAGAGACACGGTTCAAAATAGGAGTACTAACACAAGGCAAAGGAATTTTAATCAAAACACGGGTCCTGAGCCAATGGATATAGGGAATGTACAAGAGGAAGTTATGAATTTTAACCAACCAGGCTCGACATCCATACTACCACTGATTAGATTCACTTTAGGTAATAATATCATTACTGGCTTAATAGATACTGGCTCAAGCATCTGTATAGTTAGCCCAAAGGTAGCCTGCAGATATCCACTAATTTCTTTAGAAGAACCGAAGTTTTTCTCTACCATTGCGGGTATCAACAAAATCACGGAAAGGGTGGTTACCCCAATACCAAAGGAATTTTGTGCTGTGGGTACGATATCGTGGAACGTAGTCGATTTGCCAAATAGAAATTATGATGCGATCATTGGGCAAAACCTTTTAACCCAATTTAATGCGAGGATCGATTTAGGGAAAAAATGTATTATGCTAAAGGAAGCCAAAGTTTTTTTTACGGATTATGATTTTTCTTCTTATATAAACGACGTATGTTCACTTGAACCTGTGGAAAACGATGTAATTGAGCGGATAAATATGGATCACCTTAATAGTGAAGAAAAACAGAAAGTGCTTGGTTTACTTAAACAGTATAAAAGTACATTTTTTATGGAAGCGGACCCACTTACTTTTACCCACGAAATCCAGCATCAAATTATTACAGAAAACGATAGGCCGATTTATGCGAAAATTTATAGATATCCTAAGATACACGAAGAAGAAATAGAACGACAGATACAGGAAATGTTGCAGCAAGGGATAATAAAGGAAAGCAACTCACCTTACAATAGTCCCCTTTGGATAGTTCCCAAAAAATCAGATAACTCGGGAAATAAAAAGTGGAGGATAGTGATAGACTATAGAAAACTAAACGAATGCACTATTAGTGACAAGTATCCAATTCCGAATATAGATAATATATTGGACAAATTGGGGAAAGCTCAATATTTCTCCACAATCGATTTGGCCAAAGGGTTCCACCAGATAATGGTAGATCCTGAGGATAGGAAGAAAACTGCTTTTTCCACCCCGTTTGGGCACTTCGAATATGTGAGAATGCCATTCGGATTGAAGAACTCTCCGGCCACTTTCCAAAGGTTAATGAACTCTGTATTGAAACAATACATCAATAAAATTTGCGTAGTATATTTGGACGACATTCTTATATTTAGTACATCTTTGCAGGAGCATATAGAAAATTTAAGGATAATTTTTGAAACTCTTAAGAGGGCAGGATTAAAAATTCAAGTAGATAAATGTAATTTTTTAAAGAAGGAAACTGAATATTTAGGGCATATTTTAACACAAAAAGGGGTGAAACCAAACCCACAGAAAATTGAAAGTATTAGAAATTTGAATTTGCCGAGGACGCAAAAACAAATTAAATCATTTTTGGGAGTAACTGGCTACTATAGAAAGTTCATTAAGGACTATGCAAAGGTTGCATTTCCCATGGTTAAATATTTAAAGAAGAATTCTAAAATCAATATTAATGACCCAAATTACATATCGTCTTTTGAAAAATTAAAAGAAATTATTACTGATGCACCAATTTTACATTACCCGAACTTTAATAAAAGATTTAGACTAATAACTGATGCCAGCAATTTTGCTTTAGGTGCCGTCCTTACTCAAGAAGGACATCCAATATGCTTTGCCTCTCGTACATTAAATGATCACGAGAAATGTTACTCCACTGTAGAGAAAGAGTTATTAGCATTAGTATGGGGTTGTAAATATTTCAGACCGTATTTATATGGTAAGGAGTTTGATTTACATACGGACCATCAACCACTTAAGTGGCTTCAAGCTAAAAATAGCGGAAAGGATATCAATCCGAGGCTGCAGAGGTGGCTAATTCAACTGGGTGAATATAATGCCAAAATAGACTACATTAAAGGCAAGGACAACAAAATTGCTGACTTTCTCAGTCGGATCAATGTTGACAAAAATGAAATAAATTTATTTGACACTAATATTGCTGAAGCAAATATTAATATTTCAACGGATGGGCAAACTGCACATTCCCAGGAAGAGGATTTGCACGATCATATCCCTATTTTAGATACGATAGTGAATAGATTTAAAACACAGCTAATTTTAGTAGAAAATAAGGAAAGAGAGTACGAAAAAGTGTTGGGTAATAATAGAATTTATATCGACAAAAATGATATTTCAACAAATGTTGCCGATATTGTCCGAAGACACTTATCGAGCGGGAAGGTCGCCATTTACTCCGTTTTAGACGACACGACGTATAACCAACTCCAACAGGAACTAATTAGGTTGTTTCCAAGCGACACAAGCTCCAAATTCGTAAAATGTAGCCACTTTGCAAGAGATTTGGAAACGGAGGAAGAGGCATTAAAACAAGTAGCTCTTTTTCACAAAAGGGAATCAGGCCATTCTGGCATAATTGCAAATTACGAAGCGCTAAAGCACAAAATATTTTACCCAAACTTAAAAATTATAATCAATAAAGTAGTAAATAATTGTGATTTATGTACTGCAGCAAAATATGATAGGAACCCTATTAAACCCAAATATAAGAATACAGAAACGCCTTCAGACATCAACGAAATTATCCACATCGATACGTACGTGAATTCAAAACACTCGTTTATAAATTTTATTGACAAATTTTCTAAACATGTAGCAAGCTTTTATCTTGAAGATAGGAACAGCCAGACAATAATCGAAAAAATTAAACTAAAGGGTTTTTCAATAAGAGCGCTACAAAAGTTTTTTTAAATAAAACAAAAACGGTTTTGGATATCAATGAAATTCTTTATTCCTGTGAAAGTACATTCGATGCCATTATGTATGGAACTCGATTTCTCTTGCATGGCCACCACGGGCACGCTTGCAGAAGTCCAGACGCTGAACCCAATTTTCGACGGTTTTTAAGCATAAATCGGCCGATACTGCCGCAATTTCACGTTCGATATTCGTACGAAGTTCATCAATCGTTGCTGGCTTGTTGGCATAGACCTTAGACTTGACGTAGCCCCACAGGAAATAGTCCAACGGCGTCAAATCGCACGACCGAGGCGGCCAATTGACTGGACCATGTCGTGAGATAACACGTTCACCAAACTTGGTTTTCAATAAATCGATTGTGCGATGCGCTGTGTGGCTTGTGGCGCCGTCCTGTTGAAACCACATATTGTCCAAGTCCATATCATCCAATTCGGGCCAAAAATATTCGGTTATCATTGAACGGTAGCGATTCCCAGTCACAGTAACGTGCCGGTCTTGATCATCACGAAAGAAGTACGGCCCAATGACGCCCCCGGCCCATAAACCGCACCAAACCGTAATTTTTTCGGGATGCAATGGTGACTCATGGAGTACGTGTGGATTGCTGCCTGACCAATAACGCATATTCTGTTTGTTGACAAATCCATTGAGCCAAAAATGGGCCTCATCGCTAAAGATGATTTTACGGTGAAAATCTGGATCATTTTCAAATTGTTGTTGAGCCCAATTTACGAATGTGCGTCGCTTCAAATGGTCCAACGGCTTCAGTTCTTGCGTCAATTTGATCTTGTAAGGATGTAGGCCAAGATCTTTTCGCAAAATTCGCCACAACGACGTCACAGAAATGCCCAACGCTTGAGAACGACGTGTGAGAGACACATTTGGGCTTTCTTGAACTGAAGCCTCAGCGGCAGCAATATTCTCGACACTACGGGCACTTCTTTGTCTCACTGGCACGGGAACATTTTGTACTGTGCCTGTGGATTGAAATTTTTCCACTAGACGCTGAATTTTTGATCTGGCAGGACAATTATGACGACCATAAATTGGACGTAGCGCTCTTAAAGTTGAGGCCACTGACTCCGAATTTCGGTAGTAAATTTTAATAATTTCGACTCGTTGTTGGACCGTATATCTTTCCATGATGAAATGGCAAACCTTACTGAAGAGAAATGTCAAAAGAGCGGAAAAAAATATGGCGTCGTTTGCTGTCCCTATCGGTCTACTTTTGTAGCGCTCCTTTTGAAAAACCCGTTATATATATCAATACAGGGGAAAATGAAAAAAATTGTTTGTGACAACGAATTTAACAGAATTAATATTAAACAATTCTGTCAGGATGAAAACATTGAGATCCATTTTGCTAAACCGAACAGCCACACGGGCAATTCCGACATTGAAAGGCTAAATAACACTCTTACAGAAAGAATTCGTGTATTAAACTTGGAACAAAAAATCCCAATAAAAGAACAGGTATTGAAAGCTATAGAAAGTTATAATAACACATTTCACTCCTCTATAAAAGCCACACCACTGGATGTTCACCACAATAAAATTGATAAACAGACTATAAGGAACAGAATTGATAAGGCAAAAAATGAGTCTATATCAAAATTAAATGAGAAAAGAGAAAATTATGAAGAGGAAAGAGAGGAGGGATTTATAAGAAATTATAGCAACGTAAGACATAAAGAAAAACCAAAATTTAGGAGACAACAGCTGAAAAACATTCATCCGACAAATATAAAGAGAGCATTAAAATTTTCAGATACCCAGCATAATGATGACGGTACTGCTACTGCTAATTATACCGGCACAAGGAACACTACGAATAAGCCCTATTCACGAGGAAACCGGCTTTGTTAAAATAAAACTCCATGAGGTACACATAGCAAACAAAACTAATACAATTGTTCATTTAATCGATCCGAATGATATATTATGCATAATCGACCAAATAAGTCAAAACTCCCAGAAACTGAATGTTAAGAATAGAGAAATAATTAGAACTGAGATAAATATTATTAAAGCAAAAATAAAAACACTTACTCCGAGGACTAATAGGAAAAGGAGAGGGCTCATAAACTTTGTAGGATCCGCAGAAAAATGGCTTTTTGGAACAATGGACGATAGCGACAGAGAAGAAATATTGCAACATTTGGCGACAATAGACGAGAACAATCATCGCTCAATAGCAACTTTAAACAAACAGATAATTATAAATTCCCATTTTAATGATGCACTCAATACACTGAAAAGTGCAGTTGATGACGACAGAAAGAAGGTTGAGGCCGCCATGAAACAAATTAGAGGTAAAAACGATGAAATTGTAGAGCAACTGTTTTTAATAGACCAATTGACAAAATTAAAAAATATAGAGACTAAGATTGACCAAATCCAAGATGATATTGTCGCAGCTAAACATAATATAATACACCCGAACATATTAACAATCCAGGAAATCGAGGAATTTAATATTGACTTTTTTAAAATTAAATTGTTAAAAGTAGGGGTAATGACGTACCAAAATAATTCAATAATAATAGCTATCCAAATACCGCAATCCTATATTAGAACGGACCTCAAACTAATAACGCCTTTGCCAAATACAGAGTTCTTTGAAGCAGATACAAATGACGAATATGTAATCGAACTAGAAGACAAAATATATATATATGAGGATAATACATTACTTAAGAATCTAAAGAAAAGTAAAAATTGCATATGGACGAACACATGTAAATTTAGATTTAATAACGCAACACAAGTTGACGAGATTGACGACGGGACATTATTGATAAAGAACGCAAAAGCCGAAAAACTAATACAAAGTTGCGATGATAGAGATGTAATTTTGAAAAGGAATATACTAATTACGTATAATAATTGTGAACTTAAATTAAGGAACGAAACATACGCTAATAATAAAAAAATTATTCACGACAAATATTTTTACTCAAACGAGAAACCATTACAAAAGATAGATATAAAACCTTTACATTTCAACGACATTGTCACACAACATTTCGAAAATATCGAGGAAATCAAAGAGTTAAAATTTCACAAAAATGTATCGTATGGAATTAATATAACAATATTTATTGTATTAGCAATAATTATAATTATACTTATATGTCTAAGAACAAAAAATGTTAAGATTAAAAATAGAATTGTAAACAGAATTCAGGAGAATTCTCAAACAAGTGGTGGAGGAGTTACGTCAGCAACGTCTCAGGCCATCCTAAACAAATACCAACTAAGAACATAAGCGACAAATTCGCACCTCCTTGTCAAAAGATAAGGAAGTGCATCCGAATGTGGATGGATGCAGACTGCTCACTTGGTGTTTTTGTTTAGTCCGAAGATTAGACACAGACAACCGAACAAACAAATCCGAAGATAATGCATTCGAATGTAAACAGTTGCAAATGTTTGTCTCATGCTTTTTGTATGGTCCGAAGATCACACACAAAGACCTGAGTAAACTTATCCGAAGATAAGCGAGGTATACTGGAGAGAGATTGCCTTCGACGTTAGCTGCCGCTCCGTTCACCAGTTAATCTTAAGATTCACTTCAACGCATATAGTTGAAAATAAAGTTTCCACTGAATTTAATTTTATAAATCGGAATATTTTTATTGGAAATTGTGGCCCAAGTCACAAATACCATAACTCGCGCGACTATGTCGCTGTATACGCTGACATGTGGTACTGCATTATTTACAAAAAATTGAACTACGCTGAGCTGTGCTGCGTATGCGGCCTACGTGTTCGTATACGCCTAGGCTAATGCTAGCATGTAGCAACAAAAAATGGTAATAAAAATCTGGGGGAACGCAATCCTTTAAAACAAATATTCCCGTATATAAAAGAAACTGCCTAAATTCTGTCGATTTCCAATTTTTGATTTCACTTAAGTCTCTGCCGATACACTATATGGCTTAGCTATGCCAGAGAAACACGCTATTATAAACGGACTTCTTTCTGGAAAACCAACTATGTGGCCAAGAATTGGCCATACAACTTTATTAGAGCTTTTAAATAATCTCAAGCCGTCAACACCGTCGTCAGGGGCGTAGCCAAGGGGGGGAGGGGGTTAGGGTGTCAGAACCCCCCATAGCCTATAATTTGTCAAAATTTTCAATCACTATGCATCGTATGTATGTACGTTCCCACATTAGCAAAAAGGTCTTTTCATCTTTAAATATTTGAAAGAATATTAACAAAACCCTTTTTTTTACCGAAACTAATTTGTTTTTTTAATAGTCACGTTTAGACTTAATGCAGCGATTTGCATGTTCTAAAAACATGTCTAAAGAGTAGTTTAGTTCGTCGACCGGAATGTCCTTCAGGATGTCGGTACAAGCCTTCTGGGTGGTTTCTACGTTCTCAAAACGCTTTTTTTTTATCGGCAAATGCATTCTTTGAAAAGGTGAAATTCGCACGGTGCCACATCATGAGAAAACAAAAAAACAGTCAAAACCAGTGTCAATAGATGGGATGGTATCCTTCGATAGCCAAATGTTCAGTTAAAATGCAATAAATGTATGCTATTGAGATGCTTTACCTTCGCCTTACTAAAGATGATCCCAGGCACTTCCGCTGCTATTTTGAGTAAAACTCACAATAAATATATAATAATTAAAATTTTTTTCATACTTCAGTATTTAGTATCTTCCTCTGGCGATAGTTCTTATTTTGAAAAAAGCCTAACTTTAATGATTTATTTTGAGACTATGGAAAATATTAGAAGATTTTTTTCCAGAGGGTTTATTGAACACATAATGAGGTACGCAAACAAAATTTTTCGTGAGTTTTAATCAAAATGGTAGCGAAAGCGCCTGGGATCACCTAGATACATTTGTATACAAAATGACAAAATTCAAGTTTAACATGAACGAAATTTCGAAAAATATTTGTTCATGTTATTGAAAATTACCTTAAAATTTGTTCAAATATTAAACATGAATACAGGTATCCCTCGTATAACGCGGTGGTTACGTTCCAGGAAAATTCCGCGTTATGTGATTCGCGTTATAGAGGACTTAACTTTCATATAAATTTTAGGGTGTTCCAAAAAGCTTCATTAAAGATGTATGTACATTCCAACTCAAAATCAAAATTCATACCTTAATTAAAAAATTAAAAAACATAATGAAAAAAAACTGTTTTTTTTTAAATCGCGTTATATCGAAAACGCGTTGTAGAAGTACCGCGTTATACGAGGGACACCTGTATTAAAAAGATCACCCGGGTGGGTATAAGTAAAGCGAAGGTTAAATCCAATTTCAAGAATTTCAATGAAGATTTTGGCTTATCTTTTATGAATTACCGCCCAGTTTTGATCTACGGTGATCGCGGATTCAGTTGGCTAACACTTTGGTCATCATTTATGTTCTGACAATCGTTTTTAAATCGCTTTTACCATTTATGAACTCCACCACGGTATAAACAAAATTCACCATAAACTTGGTCCATCAATTTAAATGCTTCGGTTAAAGTTTAAACATGTTTAAAACAATAGTTAATATTGGATCTTTGTTCGATGCACATTTTTGTACGATGACACAAACATACTTCCACTTCAGATGCAATAACTTTGCTTTCAGTCCTCCAATTTTCATGAAATTTGTACTAAAAATCACGGAAAAAATTTAGTTATTTGGAAACTTTACTTAAAAAACATGTAATACTAAACTGGCAAACAAGTTTTTGAAAACCCCCCCATGACCAAGTTCTGGCTACGCCCCTGACCGACGTCAATTAATATTTCCGGAATGGAATCTAATTAGCCAAAAGAACTTGAAGTAAAATACGACTGAATGCCAAAGTACAAAAACTCCCCATGTGGAATAGATTTTATTTCCACTTTACTTCTTCGAGTTCCAAGAAGAGTTTTTGCAGACATTGGCAAGTCACCCCCACTTTATGTAAAGTCCGAAGGAGATCGTCCAAGGCGTTTTGGGAAATGTTGTTGCGAACTGCCCAAGACTTAACCTCAAAACATTTGGAATTTTTATTTCTGTCCGCATTAAAATTCTGAAGTGAACTGTTGGTGGAAAGTTGATCTTCAGACCTATCCCTATTATTGCTGCTAGAGGAACTTGCAGAGCATTCAATAGCTCCAACAAGTTCGTTTAATTTCCTATACTTTTCTACACTTCCTTGAAAAGCCTTTTTTCCTTGCTCATGCAATTAGAAAAGGTTTTTTTTTTAATTTCAAGAAAGATATAACGTAAAAGTTGTTAATTTAATAAATATATACTTATACTTATCTTCGATTTTCTGGTTTCCTTTTTATCCTTTCTTAAAGTGTTGGCGTTGGTGTTGGTGTTAAAGTTTCACAACTTTCACAAATTTTATTTTGCACACTGCACCACACTGCACAGTGCAAATAAACTTGACAAATGGCGCGCACGTCGAAGCTCGACAACCACCTGATTATTGGGAATGTTTTTGTTTCACTCTTATGCATGTATTTTGCGTGAATATAAAATATTGTTGTTTCACTTAGCTCTGATCAGTGTTGAATTTGTACAAATTTATGACCACAAATGAAGCTTTGAGTCAAAATATGCTCGAAATATTTTATTTGCAACATTGAAACATTTCGTTTACAAATGTTTGCTATCTCATTCTAACACGTGCTTGTTTCAAAAAGCACCAGTATCTCTTTTGCTCTTAGTAAAATAATTGGGAATTTATTTGCCTTTGTATAACACTTCGTTCAATAATGTGTGTGACTAACTAATTAAAACACATTTTTTTGCCAAAATTCGTTTTTATTCATCAACATAGTCCCCTTTTAGGGAGATACAATCATTCCAACGCTTTTCCAATCTTTCGATACCGCCTTTGTAGAACGATTTTTCTTTGCCTTCAAAATAGGCGTTAGTTTCGGCGATTACTTCATCATTTGAGCCAAATCTCTTACCACGGAGCATCTTTTTGAGGTCTGCGAAGAGCCAGTAGTCGCTGGGGGCCAGATCTGGAGAATACGGGGGATGAGGAAGCAATTCGAAGCCCAATTCATGCATTTTTGCCATCGTTTTCATCGACCTGTGACACGGTGCATTGTCTTGGTGAAACAACACTTTTTTCTTCTTCATATGGGGCCGCTTAATCGCGATTTCTTCTTTCAAACGTTCCAACAACGCTATATAATAGTCGCTATTGATTGTTTTCCCTTTGCCAGCCGATGTTTGTGCCTTTGGACGCTTTGGGCGGCTTTCACCGGTTGCAAGCCACTCAGCAGACTGCCGATTTGACTCTGGAGTAAAATGGTGGATCCATGTTTCATCCATTGTGATGTACCGACGCAAAAACTCCGACTTGTTGCGCGTAAATATGTCCAAACAGCTCTTTGAATCATCGATTCGTTGTTGTTTTTGCTCCGGTGTGAGCAAACGCGGCACCCATTTCGAAAACACCTTTTTCATAACCCAATGTTCGTGTATTATGGTGTGTACACTGCCTGCTGATATCTTTAGAATGTCAGCAATCTCCCCCACTCTCACTTTACGGTCGGACATAATGATTTTCAGTGTTTTTTCAACGTTTTCCGGAATAACAGCGTCATTTGGCCGTCCAGTAGATGGAATGTCATCGGTGTCTGTACGACCACGTTTGAATTCGGCATACCAATAACAAATGGTTCTTTTTGATGGAGCAGAGTCCGAATAATGTTTTTCAAGCCATTTTTGGCATTGAACAGTATTTTTTTTCATTAAAAAACAATGATAAATCAGCACACGGAATTGCTTTGAATTCATTTTTTTTGAAAACTCAAAAGTAGTGTCACTTAAAGCACTGTAACTTGTAAACTAATGGTCGGATTGACATATAATTTTGACAGTAAGCCTAAAAAGGTTCACAATTTCGAAAAAAAAATATTGATTTAGTATTAGTGCCGCCATCTATGTGTCAGTCACACACATTATTGAACGAAGTGTTAAGTGTAAGTCCAAAATTTCGTAAAAGTGTTAGTGATTCGGTTACGGCCGTCTTGCTGGGATGTTCATTGGCTTATAAATAAATAAATAAAATGACTGATCAAGACATTACTGAATGTAATCCCCAGTACACTACTAAGACCGTTAAGCACGGCGGTGCGAAAGTGATGGTATGGGCCAGTTTTTCCTACAATGGTGTAGGACCAATACACTTAATGTATGTGAAAATTTTGGACGAAGTCATGCTGCCATATGCCAAATGGAATATGTCTCTGAAATGGTTGAACTGGAACTAATGGAAATTAGATGAATTGGTCAAGTAGTTTTTGAGATATCGTGGCCACCGCAAAGGCATTTTTCAAAAAACATCATTCGAAGAAAATCACGTTTAAAGTTTGCCTATCGCCTATCGCAAGGCAGATAGCGCGCTACAAATCGAGTTGCTACTTACGATCTACTGCTCGGATTGACTTGAAATTTTGAACATAAACTCTTGAAAGTATGTTTGTTCGAAATAAATCATAAAATTTTTTTCGATTTTTTGACTCGATTTCGATTTTTTAAGTCTAAAAAAGAAGTTTATTTAAATTGGTAGCATCTAAATTCTCCTTCTCATCCTTTAACTATATATCTGCTCGGCTGCACAAATAGCTGTTCACTCGCTCAGGGGCGTATCCAGAACTTGGTCATGGGGGGGGTTTAAAAAAAAAATTGTTTACCAATTTAGTATTACATGTTTTTTAAAGTACACTCCACCTTAAACAGTTGTTTACATAACACGCTGCCGAAAAGTTCCGATAACATAATGGTCCACAAAGAGTTAAGGGAAGGCTCCCCTGGATTTGGGCAAAAATAAGGCAAAGTTTGTAATTTTTTTGTGGGATAATGAAAAGGCGTACAAACTTCCGGTTTTGACTATTACATTCGTCTATTATTTAGGAGTTTAAAAAGTTAAAAAACTTGATGAAATTCAAAATGGCGGCTACAAAATGGCGATTTCCGTAGGCCTCTGCGCGCCAAACATCGCTCGAGAACTGTAATCCTGCAGCCTCTTGTAGTGGACTGAAATCAAAAAGCATTGTCATTACTTAAAGATAACAAAATTGTCTGTGAATTGAACCAGACTCAAAAAATTGAAACGAAAAATTCTTGCACAATGAATATTTGAAGAAAAAAGTTAAATTTTTTGCACCTTTTTTTAATTTCAACCACATTTAAAAATTAAAAATAAATAACTATTTATGCAAATTGTAGGTTCAAGGCATACAGAAAATCAAATACATTCGAGCAGTTTTTAGATGAAGAAAATCGGATCATTAGATCAAGTCCGGTGATTTCAGTTAGATTGGAAAAAATGGTTTCGAGATAAACGCGTTTGAAGCAAATTAGAGCAGTGGAGCGTCCCGTAGCGCACGTGAGACAGGTGTGTTCTCCCATGAAAATACGCGTCGTATCAAAAAATCCTTTTACACACATATTCTACATATATGTAGCCTTCGTTTTATGCAAAAAAAAAAAACCATTTTTCGGTCCAAATCCAGGGGAGCCTTCCCTTAAATCAAAAAACTATTTTTTTTTACTCTCTCGTAATGAAATTAGATCATTTATAACGTATTACAAATTTAATTTGAGATAGAGTTCTCCCGCAATGCGAATAGTAAAGCGCTACAAGGCGCGGGCCGATATATCGGCTCTGGCACTTCTCGCTAGTGCAGCAAGGGCCGATTTATCGGCCTCCGGCACTAACAGGGTTAAGCGCTTCATGTAAATGAAAGGGTTTCAATGTTGGCTGTAGACGAGAGCTAAGTACTCCAAGAATACGAATTTTACTACAAGATGTACGATATTTTGGTTTTTGGATGATTTGCAAAAAGTAGGCTTTTCAATGTCACTCTTCAACATCGAAAAGATAAACAGCTAAAAAATCATGTGTCGAATTTCTTTGGACTTTTCGGATGCGAAGCCCTCAACCCTCCAATTTCTTAGGCTCATGGAGTTTCTCATTGAAGTATAAAAATTGAAGGCTTCCGACGCGACGTATCGAAAACATGAAATCGTGCAATAAAACATATCCACTATCGAACTTCTGTAGAAACTACGCTATGCGCCAATCACTAGGCGTTACTGTTTAAGGGTGTAGAGAATTTGGTTGAAACGCGTTCAACAAGCGTCGACACGTGGCAGCTAAAAACCAACACCAAAAAAAACATAGCTGCAAAATGTTGCCAACAAAGAGCTTCGATGCAATAGATGTCGATGCAGCAAGGGCAAAGAACATACAGGGAAACGATTGCCGTCCAAAAAGCAGAAAATCTGGCCGACACGCACACACACACAAAAAGCAACGGCGCGAACTTAAGGGACGCACGTGCAAGCCGACGAGGGTTGATGGTGGCCAGCGACCCATTGGCAATCAGTTGTACTATACGCAGATTTGTTTTTTAAATCACTCCTATAAGCATGCAAATTCGAGTCTTGATATTAAATACAATACTTGAAAATAACAACCAGTCAGTGGGTCTTGGGGCCGCTTCGACAGTTTTTCTGCTTGCCTTCTCCAACCGATCATAAAGCGGCCCATAAATGATACAACCTGGTCGTGCGAAAGGTTGGTCCTTAGGGCACACACGTTGCGATTTCCGACACAACTCGTTCGCCCAATTTCATTTTTCTCATAAACTTTGTTGAGTGCAGACGAAATGACAAACAACATAATTGCGCTTCTGCTCATCAATACAATTATAGAAGAGAATGAAGGTATTGGAAATTCAATATTCAAACGCAGTGTTGTCTTAAATGCAGTGTCCGTGGAAATATTCTCCAATTCATCGTCCGAATTTTCATTTTGGTGAATTTTTTTCTGCTCATTCATCTTCACGCCCTCAATAGTACCATAGTACCCAAGGTATATTAACAAGGTACGCCAGGCTCAGAGAGCCGTCAAAATAAGGGGGCCAAATCAGAGTTGCTTTTTGTTAGGAATGAATTGTTGGTTGCATCTTTTAGTACTTGGTCCTCAAACTCTAGAAACTGCCTTTATGTAGGACAAATGTTATAATTAGTTAGTTTTAATATTTATTTATTTAACAGATAATACAGGCATATAAGATACAATCTTTTGCATGCGAATTAGGAACACATTCGTTTTAAGCATTACACAATAAATAAAATATCATTACAATGTTTAATAATTTACAAAGAAAAATCTTAACTATGTGTAAGTGAAAGTAGAGAAGTAGAGTAAAGAGTAAAAGAAAAGTTTGAGATATTATGAGAAGTGTTTGAAGAGTAGATGCTTAAAGTTACTACTGCCCGAAATACATTTGATTGCACTAGGGAGCGAGTTCCAAGACCTTATGGCGCTAACGAAAAAAAGCCTACTGGAATTTTTGAAATTATGGCTAGGAATTAGGAGATTGTAGTTTCGACTTGACTTGCAAAATAAAAGTTTTTCAAAAAGGTAGCAGGGACGCTTCGTATGTATAAGTTTATGTAAAAACATACAGTTTCGTGCTTCTAAGTAGCTTTTGAGGTCAAGACCAAGCAACTGTCTACTATAAGAAGAAACGTGATCCCCTTTCTTTAATCCATAGACGTAACGTGCAGCATTGTTGTAGGCAATAAGCAGTTTATGCTCCGACCTAGAATCAAGTTTGCTATAAACAACTTCTGAATATGTAATTATGGGTAAAATTAACTGTAAAACCAATTTTCGTCTTGTCTCACATGGTACGAATGCAGCAGTCATTCTAAGATTGCGTAACGCTAGATATATTTTGCTTACGACCGAGTTTATGTGGTCCTCACAAGACAACGAGGAATTGATCCTGAAGCCAAGGTTAGTGATCCGGTCTACGAACTGCAGCTGAGATCCATTGAGATAAATTTGAGGAACATCACAAAGGGAGAGCGGTGATTTGGAGATCGGGAGAACGTAGGACTTTAGTGGATTAAGCTTGAGTTGGTTCTCGCAGGCCCATCTATAAATGGCACATAGGTCTTCAGTTACCCTCACACATAAGTCCTCAACAAGACCTACAGGCCTAGACAGATAAAGTTGGATGTCATCCGCATATGCATGCATAGACACATGGCTACAAACACTGAAAATGTCATTTATAAACATAGTGAAGAGCAGCGGACCAAGTACTGAGCCTTGAGGGACCCCTGTATTCACTAAATTATAAGAGGAAAAGTTACACCCAACCCTAACCCTCTGAGATCGGCCATGTAGATAACTTTCCAAAAGTTTCACCGCACTATCCGCAAACCCAAAGTAACATTTGAGCTTTTGACACAAAATTGAATGATTTACGCAGTCAAATGCCTTAGAAAAATCCAACAAACACAGTAAGGTAACTTTACCAAGGTCGTAAGGTATTCTTATGACATCCAGGACTTTAATAATAGCTGTGGAACAACTATGCGCCGGACGGAAACCTGATTGATGGGGTGACATTAGTGCAAACATGTCAATGTGACTAGAGATCTCTCAGCCATGAGAGATTCGAAGACTTTGGAGAGTGAGGACAATATGCTGATAGGTCGGAAGTCACCCGGAAGTGAAGCCACTGATTTCTTTGCTACAGGAACAATTGTAGCCACCTTCCAAATTTCCGGAAAACACGAACTCGTGAAGCAGTGATTTATTATATGCGTGAGGGGACCAAGCACATAGGGAAGAATAAGCTTAATAAATTTGATGGCAATCCCATCCTCACCAACAGCATTTGATTTTATTTTACTGATGCAGCGAATCACATCAAGTTCACTAACAGTGTCAAACTGAAAACTACAAGGGGAGACGGCAAGTCTATCTAATGAAGACAGGTTAGGCGTGCAAGACGAGCTAGACACAGAACTGGCAACAAAGTAATCATTTAGTACATCAGGGTCAAGACAACAGGTATCCGAATTTTTACTGCACACTCCGACACTTTTCAGGTTATTCCAAAGCTGCTTGGGCGGTAGAGAAGGACGTAGCTTAGAGCTAAAGAAATTCTTTTTGGACTTTCTGAATATAGAAACAGCTTCATTCCTAGCCCTACGGTGCATCTCCCAATTGTAGTAAGTTGGATTTCTCTTCCATTTTCTATAGGTTTTATGACGCTTCGTTAGGGCCAGTTTCACTGCAGCAGTAAACCAAGGACAGCTGCTATTGATGACGCGACGTGTACGTATTGGCACATGAGTGTCAAACAATTTGGAAATCCTATCAATCAGGATATTCAGTTTATCATCAACTGAAGAGTACCACCAGCATTCAGACCAATTTACAAGTGACAAGTCATTCAACAAACCAACAGGATCAACGGACCTATAATCACGGAAGGAGAGAGTATTTTCAACAGTAGCAGTATTAAACATAATATTCAGAGTACAAAAAATTAAATCATGATCCGAGATAAATGATATTTGGTCGAACAACAACAGCGAAGAAGTATCAGAGACAACAAACATATCCAACAGGCTAGGACAGGCATTGGCCGCAAACCTGGTTGGCATCATAGTATTCACTACACTAAGGCCTACTTCAGCCACGCTATCAAGAATCTTGCAGGCAAGGCTGTCATTGGCAAGAGTATTAACATTAAAATCACCACATAAAACAAAATGATCATAGTCAATCGCATAACAGGATAATAAAGCAAACAAAGGGTCCAAGCTACAGTTACGGCTAGGATTGTAGACACAACAAAGAAACACTTTAGTTTTGTTGTCAAAGATTTCAATGTTCAGAAACTCCACCTCTGATCCAGAAGACTTACTCAGTACATTGACCTTCAAGTCAGCTTTGCAATATATGGCAACTCATCCCCCTCTCTTGGCAGATCTATCATTGCGGAAAAGTTTAAAATGATTTAACATTAGGTAAGAATCATTCACATCATTCTGAAACCGAGTTTCAGAGACACAAATAACATCAACAGAGGAGTTCTCAAAGGTGTATCTAACGCAAAGTTTAAAATCGTTTAAACTGCGTGCATTAAAATGAACGATTTTTAGCCCCGAATGCTGCTTGCACAAAACACTGATTAACGTTTTATAATTATCGCTTGCGCCAGAGTCGGACCTATTATAATTAAGCATAATAAAAATAAATATAAGTTGCGCAACAGGTGACTGAACTAAAAGCATCCAGATTGGGAAATATAGACAGCTCTAAGATTGTAGAGAAGGAATGGTGTACAAGTAGGTTGAAAAAGAAAAAGACGAAGAGAGTATGAGAGAGAGCAAAAAAAAGAGATAGACAGTAAGAGTAGGCAGAATTAAGGTTAAAATTACAACTAAAGTAGAGTGCACTAATAAATAAATATAATATATATTTAGTTGTAAGGCACATCTTGACCAAAAAGTACCCATGTTTAACAACGCGTAGTCCCACATTTCTATAATCGGTACCCTATCTTCCGTTTTCTCGCCTCAAGGTGATTAAGATACACAGGGCATTCTCTACTCGTTGAGGAGTGATTTTCATCAAGACCTAAGCGCCGAATTTGATTCGTACGAATACAATTAATGCATTTATTAATCGCCTCTTTACTGCAGTCACTAGTTTTGTGTTCTCCCAAGCATTTTGAACATGTTTCCTTGTTTTTACAATTTGCCGCCTTATGATTAAAGCCCTTGCACTTAAAACAACTCAGGACATCCACGCCATCATAAATCTTGCAAGTTTCCCACCCTACATACAGTCTTCCAGCCGCAAGGAGTTTCGGAAACGACTCTGCATCCGTTTTAATTAAGGCATTGAAGTAATTTCGCGTTCCTCGTTTCACTTCGTAAATTTTCACCACAGCCATCTCACACGAACTGATGCTTTGATTTTGCTTTTTGATCCCACTGACTAGATTTTCCTTATCCAATCTCTGCTTTATGCCCACCACAAGTAAGTACTTTTAGCTTAATGACCGTCGGTATTTTAATTTCGTACTCAGCTCCCAGTTTTTCAGATAACACTCCTTTGATTTTCTCCCGATCCATTTCAGTGTTGCTTCCTATTACTACAACGCCATTGCGATTAGCTTTTACATTCGAAAATTGCAAATTCAGGGGGTCTACTTTTGCAGCCAATTCCACTTTAGTCCTCTCACCCGCTTGCTTATTCTTAGGCTTAATAATTAAATTTAGTTCATTTTTTAATTCTGGCAATACTCTTTTCACTTGTGCTCTTTGTTCACTTCGCACCACATCCGCAAATGATGGGTTGGCACTACTGATTGTCCCACTCATGGCACAATAAACAAGGTAGTGGCAGGAAGGAGCGAAAAAATTCACGTGTATTTTGTTAGTGTTTTTGTTCGGTTCATTGTCAAATCGGACGGACGGTTCTCTTGCCAACAGTATTGCCAGCATCGAATAGACCACTTGGTCTATTCGAGAACGTAAAAATACACCAATTAACAGCAAAAGTACATAGCTTCTTTGTTTTAATCTGTTGTTTTACAATTAGGGGCAAAAGTGCTAAGTGCTAGTTCGCCGATTTTGCGTTGATTCATAAAAGTTAACGAAAATTGGAAAAATAATATCCTTTCGTCATTGCAAACATGCTTAAAATTTCACAGAAAAAGAGTTGAGTGGCCATGCTGTTCGCCGAATGTAAACAAAGCAGACAAAAATTTCTGACAACCTACCGAACTCTGACGAGAAAAAAATAAAATTCGCTCCTTCCTGCCACTACCTTGTTTATTATGCCATGGTCCCACTATTATTGTTTACAGTTTTCGCAGCACTCATTACTCGTTCGCTTTTTTTCTTTATTATTTCAGCATGTTGTTGTATTTCTTTGGACACCTCTCGTATTTTTTCGTGTTCGTTTTGAACCAATTTGGCTTGCTTTACCAAAATGTCCACCTGATCCCGTGTTGTACCCAAGTCAGCCACATTAATTTCACATTTTTGTTGAACTGCCTTAACATATTCGACTCGTTCAGAGTACCGAGCTTCGATCGCCTGAAGCAAACTCATGATTTCAGCTTCATTTCTTTCAAGAGCACGCACAAACTCAGTTTTATACTCCTTGAGCTGATTTGCATTTCTTTCCACAATTTCGTTCACCCGTTGGAGCACCAAGTCAACATTATGGATGTAAAGGACACAGTCATCACACATAAATTTGATTTTTGCACATTCATCCAGCTTTCTTAGGCTACATTGGTCCAGTGCACAGCATTTTGAAGCAGAGTGATATATTTTGCCACACACTCCTACACACCGCACACCCGATTCACCACGTATCGCGCCCTTGCACTTAGCGCACTCGGGCATTTCAGCCCAATTTTAAAATGTTGGCGATAACAGGCACAACAAACAGGTATATCAAAAGAAAAATGAGTCACTGTCTCTGTTTTAACAACTTTTAGAATGTTGTGATAAATGCTTTTGATAATTAAACAAGTTAATTCGCAGCTCAAAATTACACGTCCAAACACGATTCTTCTTCTTCTTCTTACATTCATACATATAATGCCACAAAGATAATTTGGTATTAATTGTTATAGTGTTGCTGAATGTCTTATACATTTTTCGCCCATTCAAAAATAAAAATGTGATATAAATTTCTATGGGAGAGTTTTTGATAATTTTTTATTTACGTTAAATCTTTTTCTCAATTGTTTTAAATTTTTGTTTAAGTTCCTTATTCTAAAATACATTCTACATTAAAATAAAATTGTGTTACTTCTTCAGCAAGCTGAACAGAATTAGGAAAAGAACATACAATGTCGCACAAATTGCTAACACATAACATTTTCAATTTCAATTAAAATTTATTTCATTCTTTAATTTGTATTCATTCCACAATATATTTTAGTACGTATCAGGCTGGTGTCATGGGCTATATTTCGCGTATATGTATTTTACATTTTTACCCAAATCTGTACAGAAAAGTATAGTTGTACAAACAATATCAACACTAATAGTAGGTTTTTTATTCTACAAAAAGAGCAACCGTTCACGAATAAGAGGGTGAAGAGAGACATTTAATCTGCCGCTCCCAGCCTGACGCATGGCACAATAAACAAGGTAGTGGCAGGAAGGAGCGAATTTTATTTTTTTCTCGTCAAAGTTCGGTAGGTTGTCAGAAATTTTTGTCTGTTTTGTTTACATTCGGCGAACAGCATTGCCAGTCAACTATTTTTCTGTGAAATTTTAAGCATTTTTGCAATGAAAGAATATTATTTTTCCAATTTTTGTTAACTTTTATGAATCAGAGCTGTTAAAGAATGCAATCAAATGCGAATTAAATCAGTTGAAGTCACAGTCAATGACTTAAATTTTTGATTGCAGTCTTTGACTAACGTTTTGACTAAAGACTAAAAATTTGAAGTCTGAAGTCATTTCTGTTATTCTGACTAATTAGTCATTTGGTGAAGTCACTTAATGACTTCATTTTTCAGTGAAGTCACTAAATTAAGATCAGCGCTTTTTGAAAAATATTTTATATATTAACAAAATTAAAATAATTCATTCTAACAAAAGGTAGCAATCAAATGAATGTAAATTCATTTAAATTACATGATTTACTTTCAACAATAATAATATTTTGAAATTTTTGTCCGAAAGGGAACCTCGACGAGGCGTATTTAATAGTGTTGCAAACGAAAATAACCGTTTCACGGCAGCTGAAGAAGGTAACGGTGTGTTATATTTTAAATACGCTTTTTTAATTGTTGGATAGCGATTCAGCATTGTTATCGATTAAGACTTATGTCAAGCATAAAGTGAATTGACTTAGGGCTAATTTTTCAGTGCGAGTTTAACTCAGTTTCTAGTTTAAACTTAGTTTAAACGCAAAATCGAATTTTTCAGTCAAACTTGACTGAAGTTTAAATTCAGTTTAAACGCCCAACCTTGCACGGTTAAAATAAGTTTAAACTGTCAACAGCTTCTGACAGTTCATTTGTTTTTGGTTTTGGTCAGCTCTTGCCTGTCGTGAGCGAAATTCTTTTTTTGGACTATTTTAGATTCTTATACTTTGTGCGCAACGTTTTCGCGCACCGGAACTTATCAACAAATTTTGAATCGAAATCGTCCTCAATTTCTTTCTATTTGGTTTGTTTTTCCTCGGTACTCACGCGGTCCTTCTTGCACTCGAGCACTTGTCTATTATTTTTCAAAAGTGCAAGAAGACATTCGATTTCCCGAGACGAAAAATGTTGTAATTTTTAATTACATAAATACATTATTTGAGCGCAAAGAATTTATTTACGAATGACAATCAAAACAAAGGAAAATTTTTAGCTAGATAAAAATGTTGCCAGTATTGCCATACTCAAATGACAAATATTTGCTCCAGTTAAACTAGCACTGAAAAACTGCTTTGTCGTTTAAACTTAGTTCAAATTTAAACCAAGTTCAAGCAAACTCCGGTTGAACTGGGTTTAAACTCGCACTGAAAAAGTGGCCCTTAGGGTAGCTGGCTTTAGCTTAACTGCAGATGACTTCAAATCACTTCAGATGACTTCAAATGACTTCAATTGACTTCATTTTGATATTGCAATCAAATGATTGCAATCAAATGACTAGCAAAAAATGAATGTAAAAATTAATAATTATTCATAAATTTTTAGTCTGAATAATGACTTCATTTTTTTATTCTTATTCATTGAATACAAAAAATGAATGCACTTTTTTGCCAAAAAATCAACTGACTAACTATTCGCAAATGATTACATTCTTTAACAGCTCTGTTATGAATTAACGCAAAATTGGCGAACTATGGACTTAGCACTTTTGCCCCTAATTGTAAAACAATAGATTAAAACAATGAAGCTATGTACTTTTGCTGTTAATTGGTGTATTTTTACGTTTTCGAATAGACCAAGTGGTCTATTCGATGCTGGCAATACTGTTGGCAAGAGAACCGTCCGTCCGATTTGACAATGAACCGAACAAAAACACTAACAAAATACACGTGAATTTTTTCGCTCCTTCCTGCCACTACCTTGTTTATTGTGCCATGGCCTGACGTACCTTGTTTCTATAAGTTAGCACGTAAACATAATCACGCAACCTTGCCGCTGTCACCATCGCCGTCGCCGCCGCCGTATTCGCAGAAGTCAGTGCTCGCACGCGCATCCGCTCGACGTTCCATAGCGCTGATGTAGCATAATTTGCCATTGACCACCGCTGGTATGGTGGCATTGCCCGGCGTAGCCGGCACTGTAATTAGAGAATTCCTGCCATGGTCGTTCGTTCGTTGCGTTGTTTAGTCAGTCTTAGCTTAGTCGGTCTTAATTTAGTTAGTCTTAATGCAACCACAGAAGCACATAGTGCTTAAAATAAAGACGGAAAAATAAAATAAACTTCGTTTTATTTAACTGGCGCCCAACGTGGGGCCACACACAAAAAGTCCTGGTAAAGGATAGTTAGAAGTGGCCCGAGTGCACGAACCCGCGTGTGAGTGCAAAAAACAAACAAAACAATTTTCAAAAACTAAAAGACAAAAAACATTCAAACAAAACAAAGTTTCCAACGCAAAAATCAAACAAACAAAAACAATTTTCAAAAACTAAAAGACAAAAAACATTCCAACAAAACAAAGTTTCCAACGCAAAAATCAAACAAACAAAAACAATTTTCAAAAACTAAAAAACAAAAACATTCAAACAAAACAAAAGTTTCCAACACAAAAATCAAACAAAGGTAAACAATCGTGCAAAAAAATCAAACCTAAAGTGCAAAAGAACATAAGGCATTGCACGCCAAGCCGAGGCGTCGCCAACGAGGGAAAACTGCAGGACCGGAGCAATCAAGAATAGGAAGAATTTGAAGTGGAATTTTATTGGACTTTCGAATTTTATTACACCGAGCATGCTTTCGTTCATTAGATTTATGTAAGTGAAGTGCCCAGTAACGAATTCAAACGATTTCATTTCAATATAGTTTTTCAATAGAATTCTTCAATAGTTTTTAAAATTTGTTCTTCAATGGAGGTACAAGTAGTTCAGCAGTTGCTAAACGCGGCTATAAAAGCCGCAACAGAGCAAACTAGGGCCGAATTCCGGGCTACCGTAGACGACCTGACTAATAGACTGGCGACCCTAGAGACCCCTACGGCAATCGTCGAATACGAACCAGTGACGATCAGGGACGGCGTAGACTGCGACGAGTCGTTGGACTTGGTGAAGTCTCTGCCTGAATTCCGCGGGGAACAGCTGCATTATGTCTCTTGGAGACAGGCAGCACATGCTGCCTACAAAATTTTTGAAAGATACGAGGGCAGCTCCCGTGATTATCAAGCAGTGGCTATCATTAGGAACAAGATTGTAGGGGCTGCCGACACAGTACTGGCGTCCTTCAACACCGTTCTGAATTTTGGGGCAATTATAGCCAGGCTGGACTCCACGTACGCAGACAAGAGGCCTGTGTACTTGATAGAGCAGGAAATGTCCACATTACGTCAGGGTAGGCTTTCTATAACGGAATTCTATGACGAGGTGGAGAAGAAGCTGACATTGATAGTTAATAAAACTATCATGACTTATGGGGAGCAAAGGGACCTCATAAAATCCCTGAACAGGAAGTACAGGGAAGATGCGCTCCGAGTCTTCATTTCGGGGCTTAACAGGCCTTTGCGTGACATTCTTTTTTCATCAAGACCCGCTGATATGCCTACGGCTTTAGCCCTCGCACGGGAGCTAGAAGCCAACCAGGCCCGCTCTTCATTTGCCCAGTCATTCTTAAACCGAAACGAACAACTTTCAAGGCCTAGACCAAACCAATTTAGCAATCTCCCGCATTATCGGAAGTTGGAAGTCGGACGACAGACTGCAACGCCAATGGAGGTCGATCCATCACTGTCATACTTCAGGCAGAATAGGCCAGCACCACGGCCACCGGTACCTCAAAATCAGGGAAACTACCATAGGCCCACTCCGGGTCCTTTCGTACAAAGGAACCCTTTCAATGGACGTCCGGTGCCAGAATGGCATGATCAAGAGAGGGCTCAAAAGAGGCGCAATGAAAGCGATAAACAGCCAATTCCGAAACTGCAACGTATAAACCACGTACGGGCTCAAGAACAAGATGACGACCACCAATATGAAGGGCTCCAGACTTATGACGCCTACGACGAAGGCGAACAACCCGACGATTGCTACACCAATCAAGAGACGGACGAGATAAATTTTTTAGGAACAGATCCCTCCTACCCTATGTCAGCAGGACATTCGCAGGAGGGAAACTTAAATTTCTGATTGACACAGGTGCTGCAAAGAATTATGCAAAAGATCTTAGTGGCCTTAAGGGTATCAAAGCGGTCAAAAGCCCTTTTGCTGTTAAGACACTTCACGGCACCGACACAATTCGCCAAAAGTGCACCATAAACATTTTTGGCAAAACTACTGACTTTTTCATTTTACCCTCACTACAAACATTCGACGGCATCATAGGTTTTGATTTCCTTAGAGAAATAAATGCCAAACTGGACTTGAAAAAGGGAACCCTCTATTATGAAGGCGGAGAGGAGATACTGATGTACTTCTACTGCCAGGACGTTAATAGCGTAATGGCAATCCCAAACTGTAACGAAAATCTCTCTCGGCTACTCAAGGAACAATCCGGAGTTTTCGCTGACCCAACAGAATCGCTGCCATACAACACAACAGTGGTGGCAACGATCAGGACGACCGACAACGAACCGGTTTACTCAAAGACCTACCCCTATCCCATGGCTGCCACCGAGTTTGTCAACAATGAGGTGGCCAGCCTTCTACGAGACGGCATAATTAGGCCATCACGTTCCCCGTACAACAATCCAATATGGGTCGTTGGTAAAAAGGGCACAACAGAGGCAGGGGAACGGAAGTTGAGGTTGGTCATCGATTTCAGGAAGCTTAACCAGAAAACAGTATCGGATAGGTATCCCATTCCGGACACTTCCGTCATCCTCGCTAACTTGGGCAAGTCCACCTTCTTCACGACCCTGGATCTCAAATCGGGGTTCCACCAGATCAAGCTTGCAGAACGCGACAGGGAGAAAACAGCATTCTCTGTCAATAATTGCAAGTATGAATTCTGCCGACTGCCATTCGGACTTAAAAATGCTTCAAGCATTTTTCAGCGAGCTATTGACGACGTTCTAAGAGATGAGATTGGCAAGTGTTGTCACGTTTACATCGACGACGTGATCATCTTCTCTGAAAACGAGGACCAACACATCAACGATGTAGGCCGCATTCTCGAAAACTTTTCGCGGCAAATATGAGGGTGTCATTGGAGAAGACGAAATTCATGAGAAGGGAGGTGGAATTCCTCGGATTTCTTGTCTCCGAGGGTGGGATAAGAACTTGCCCGGACAAAGTGCGAGACATCCTGAATTACGAAACCCCACAGACTCTACGTAGCCTACGATCGTTTCTGGGACTATCGAGGTATTATCGACGGTTTGTGAAAGACTACGCAGCTATCGCCAAACCGCTGACAAAGTACCTGCGTGGCGAGAACGGGAACATCGGAGCCAATCGGTCCAAAAACGTTCGTATCCAGCTCGACGAAGAGGCACTGGGAGCTTTCAACAAAATCAAGGAAATTCTCGCCTCCGAGGACGTCCTCTTACTTTATCCCGACTACGCTAAACCCTTCGAACTGACCACTGACGCGTCCTCGCACGCATTGGGCGCAGTCCTGTCCCAGGGGGGTTGACCCATAACCATGATCTCCCGTACCTTGTCCGCAACTGAGGGAAACTACGCTACCAATGAGCGTGAGCTCTTGGCGATAGTGTGGTCTCTGCAAAAACTAAGAAATTACCTCTATGGTGCCAGGCAACTTAACATCTATACCGACCACCAACCTCTCACCTTTGCCATATCGGACAAGAATCCGAATGCTAAGCTTAAACGGTGGAGAGCGTTCGTAGAGGAATTTGCACCAAAATTTTTCTACAAGCCAGGTAAAGCGAATGTCGTGGCGGATGCACTGTCTCGCCAACATGTCAATGCATTAGTCAATGCAAGCTCCTCCTCCGCTACAGCGCACAGCGAGGAATCATTGACGAAGGCCATCCCCACAATTGCCAACCCCATCAACTGCTTCAAGAATCAGCTTATTCTGGAGGAAGGACGGACACCAGCGAAAAGGACGGCAATTCTATTCAGGTCCCAGACCAGACATCATATTACGTTTAGCAATATAAGCGATCTTTTATCCACCATTAAGGAATGTGTTAACCCCTATGTGGTCAATGGACTACTATGTGACATGCCCGTCTTGGCACAAATTCAGAATGAGTTACTTACGATGTTTCCCAGCGTTAGATTTCTCCATACTTCAAAACAAGTAATGGATGTCTTTAATGAAAGCGATCAAAGGGAAATTCTGGAAACAGGGCACAACAGGGCTCACCGTTCTGCGCGTGAAAATTTGCAGCAAATACTAGGCGAGTATTTTTTCCCCAACATGCGAAAAAGATTGAAGGAATTGGTTTCAACCTGTAAGGTCTGCTGTGAAGCCAAGTATCAGCGCCAACCTCCCAGACCAACTGTAGGTAGCTCCCCAATTCCCCAATACCCCGGCGAAATCTTACATATTGACATCTACTCGACGGACAAAAAGCACTTCCTGACGTGTGTGGACAAATTTTCTAAGTTTGCTATTGTCTCCCCCATAAATTCGAGGTCAATAGTTGACATAAAAGAACCCATCCTACAAATCCTTAACTTTTTCAAGAACACAAAAACCGTATTTTGCGACAACGAGAAATCCCTAAACTCCCAAACAGTAAAATCCTTATTGAGGGATCACTTTGCAATAGATATCTTTACAACACCCCCGCACCATAGTACAACTAACGGCCAAATCGAGCGATTTCACAGTACTCTATCAGAAATCGCCCGATGCGTTAAGATGACACAAGGGCTGAACGCCACCTCGGATTTAATCTTGCTTGCCACGTCCAAATATAACCGATCGGTCCATTCCGTCACGGGACAAAAGCCCATAGACATAATTCACTCTATCCCGAATGCCCTTAAAGAGGAAATTAAAACCAGAATCAGCAAGGCACAGGAAAAAGACTTAGAACGATGCAACAGGGACCGGATAACAAAAATGTTCCAACCGGGGGATAAAGTCTTCATTAAAACCAATAGGCGAATAGGAAATAAGTTTACAAAACTCTACGTAGAAAAAACTGTCGAAAGGGATCTAGGGACAACCGTTCTAGTTGAAGGCAAGCAAATTCATAAGGCTAACCTGCGATAATTTGTACTTCCAGGTTCCTCACCCTCGCTATAACCCAACCGGCCGACGCGAAACTACTGAACTACACTAGTTCCTTCTACATACCGATCACCAACGGGGACGTGGCCATCTTCGAACAGTATGACCTCTTACTGCACAGAACTAATCTCTCGGACTATAAGACCATGGCACGCGAAACAGAGAGCCTATTCGACCATCTGCCTCACTCTCCCATCAGGAAGATAGTACAAATTGACATTGACCGAATTTTCCACCTATTAAACACCCTCAAAATTCACCACCGGCAAGCCCGTAGCATTAACTTCCTGGGTACAATGTTGAAGTACATTGCGGGGACCCCGGACTTCGACGACTTTAATGACGCAGCGACTAAGCAACAAGCCCTCATAGAGGCGAATGAACGGCAAATGGTCATTAACACGGAAATACAGATGAAGATAAACGAGTTGACCCAAAGACTGAACAACTTACTTGACGAGACAAAGGAAAGGGACGTGAGCGCGGGTAACCTGTTCGAACTGCTTACCGCCAGGAATGGAGCAATGCTAACAGACATCGAAAATATTATTTACACAGTAACTCTAGGAAAAGCAAATATAATTAACCCAATTATCCTCGCAAATGAAGAAACTGAGAGGTTAATAGTTGCTGAGCACTCCGCCAACGTTAATATAAATAGCATATTAAGTATTTCCAAACTCAAAATTTTGCAAGATAATAACTGTATTTACTTTATAATTAAGTACCCAAAAATTACGAAAATTTGTAGTAAGATTAGGCTCCTGCCCGTTGTCCACGATCACACAATAGTAATGCTAGAAACAAATATAGTGGCTAACTGCGACCACGTCTATCATCCCTTGACGGACTGCAAGGAATCAATAGCTATGCCGTTCTGCAAACCATGCGAAAAGAGTTACTGCGTGCAGCAACTGCTTAATCAGCATTCTGCGGCTTGTAAAACGTCCTCAGCCGACCACATTGCACCTATTGAAGAAATCGATGACGGCTTAGTGGTGGTGAACGATCAGACAGCAGAAGTTCGCGATGGAAACAATTCGACGACCATAGTTCGTGGCACATTTCTGGTCTCCTTCGAAAGAAACGCTACCATCAACGGCACTACCTTTACAAACTGGAAGACTACTGCCCGTCTACACCCTGAAGCCCCGCCAGCACAGATAGTTAACCTCACTGAACATGTCCCATGGTTGTCTCTCCCATATTTGAACAACCTCCATATTAAAAACTTGGCACATATCGCGAGCTTAAGGGACCTGGTCCAAACTAGTTTTTCACAGTCATTGGGAACCTCCATCCTCCTAATTGGGATACTTGCTGCAATTGTAGTAGGGCTGCTTGTTATGCTTAGGAGGCAACGCAGTAATCGCCTAACAGCACTGAAAAAGGTGTTAACAGAAGCCGAGGACGGCTCCTCTTTAAGAGGGGGGGTAGTTAGCACGTAAGCATAATCACGCAATCTTGCCGCTGTCACCATCGCCGTCGCCGCCGCCGTATTCGCAGAAGTCAGTGCTCGCACGCGCATCCGCTCGACGTTCCATAGCGCTGATGTAGCATAATTTGCCATTGACCACCGCTGGTATGGTGGCATTGCCCGGCGTAGCCGGCACTGTAATTGGAGAATTCCTGCCATGGTCGTTCGTTCGTTGCGTTGTTTAGTCAGTCTTAGCTTAGTCGGTCTTAATTTAGTTAGTCTTAATGCAACCACAGAAGCACATAGTGCTTAAAATAAAGACGGAAAAATAAAATAAACTTCGTTTTATTTAACTGGCGCCCAACGTGGGGCCACACACAAAAAGTCCTGGTAAAGGATAGTTAGAAGTGGCCCGAGTGCACGAACCCGCGTGTGAGTGCAAAAAACAAACAAAACAATTTTCAAAAACTAAAAGACAAAAAACATTCAAACAAAACAAAGTTTCCAACGCAAAAATCAAACAAACAAAAACAATTTTCAAAAACTAAAAGACAAAAAACATTCAAACAAAACAAAGTTTCCAACGCAAAAATCAAACAAACTAAAACAATTTTCAAAAACTAAAAAACAAAAAACATTCAAACAAAACAAAAGTTTCCAACACAAAAATCAAACAAAGGTAAACAATCGTGCAAAAAATCAAACCTAAAGTGCAAAAGAACATAAGGCATTGCACGCCAAGCCGAGGCGTCGCCAACGAGGGAAAACTGCAGGACCGGAGCAATCAAGAATAGGAAGAATTTGAAGTGGAATTTTATTGGACTTTCGAATTTTATTACACCGAGCATGCTTTCGTTCATTAGAGCACTTCTTTGGGTAGAGTTTAAGCCCGGCTTTCTGTATTCGCTCAAATACCTCCTTCAGCTTTTCCAGGTGGTCGTCGAAGCTTTTGCCCATCACGATTATGTCGTCGAGGTATACCAGACACGTCCGCCACTGCAACCCTTTCAGCACACGTTCCATTAGCCGCTCGAATGTTGCTGGTGCGTTGCAGAGTCCAACGTCGCCAACACTAAAAGCTGTTTTCTCCTTGTCCTGGTCTGCAAGTTCCACCTGCCAATAGCCGCTGCGTAAGTCGAGTGTGGAAAACCACTGTGTGCCTGACAGTGTGTCCAGGGTGTCATCGATCCGAGGTAGTGGATAGCTGTCCTTCTTGGTCACATCATTGAGCTTCCGATAGTCCACACAAAATCGGGTACTGCCATCCTTTTTCTTGACTAGCACGACCGGCGAGCACCAGGGGCCCGAAGAAGGCTCTATGACCTTTTCTTTCTGCATGTTCTCGATCAAATTTGTGACCTCCTCCCTCTTGGCCAGAGGAACTCGTCTTGGCGGTTGGCGAATCGGTTTTGCACTTCCGGTGTCGATGCTGGGCTTCACTATGGCTGTTCTTCCACCTGCTTCTGCCGCAAATATTGAGCCATAGTGGTGCAGGAGTGACCTCGCCTTCTGTTTCTGCTTGGCCGTCAACTCGCTGCTCCACTGGTTCTCCTGCGGTATGGCGTCCATGTTAAAACCGCTCTTCTTATTACCTCCAGGTGGGCAACTCTCTCAATTGACCACTGCTACAGCTTCCTTACACTCGCCAATTACCTCGTCTTTCCCGGGGGTTCAGTATTCTGACGTATTCTGCCATTCTTAGGTTCCACTAATGTACGTCCGATGATGATGTTGTCGTGTCCTTGTTTCGGGGCTTCTACAACCCACAGCCGACTCGTCTCATCGTCCTCGTCCACCTTTGCCCACACAATCGCCTCAGAATTCGCTGGTATCCTTCTGTGTTGACACGATACAACCTTCCTCACCGCCACGCTTCGCTCATAGCCGGTGTGCAGCGGGAATTCAACGTTGTCATATCTCAGCACATTTTCCTTCAGGTCCAGCGTAAAACCGTGCCTAATCATGAAATCGACGCCGATGTTCACGTCGTCCATTATATTCGCGACGATGAACTCATGTTCCAGGCTGCTGGTGCCGATATCAATCGTTTTCGTAACTTTCCCTCTTACCGGCGCGCGCTCGCCAGTCGCAGTCCGTAGCTGTATGCCATGCAGCGGTTCCCAGTTCTTCAGCAGCTTCCTTTTTATGATCGAATATGACGCTCCAGTATCCAGTGTCAACACGAACAACTTTCCATCTATCCTTCCTTCAATTGTCAAGCTGCTGGGTTGTCGTTTCAGCTGTGAGACAAGGACGGTGGGGCGGCAGATTGTGGGGATCAGCTCACGCCCCTTTGGGCTGCCCCGTTTTAGTTTAACGACTCGCCGTCCTCAGCCCGGCGCTTGTTGGCTGGGCCTCGATTGTCAGTATTCCTCGCTTCAGGCGATAGCGATCGAAAACGGGAACGCCTCTTTCGTTGGCGGCAGTCTCGTGATATGTGGCCCTGCTTGCCACATACCCAGCAAACAACTTTAGAGGAGACCACCCGTGGCCTGTCCGGTATCTCAGAGCTTATGGCCTGGATCGGAATGTCGTTGTCCAACTGAATCTGGCGTATCCTTGCAGGTGCATACCGAGTGCTCCCAATCCATGCCGCTTCATATGTCATCGCGCTAGTCTCCGTTTCCTTAAATGTTGGCTTGCCCATCATCAACGCACAACTGTACGAGCCGCTCAATGTCTGCTGCATATGTCTGCAGCGCCTCGTTGACTCTTTGCTTGCGGTTCTTCAGCTCACAGTAGTATAGCGCATGGTTGTGCTCGTCGCTATACTTCGCTGCTAACGCTCTCATGATGGCACCGTAATCACTTCTTAAACATTCTGGAACTGATTTGATCACCTCGGCCGCAGGACCTTTCAGCGCCATTGCCAACCTCCGACCTTTCCTGATATCTGTCCACTGATTTTCCAAAGCAGCCGACTTTTTTCGACTTTTGCCGAAATTTCGAGATTCGTAGTTTCCAGCTTCTCTGCCATCTGCGCCGACATTTCACGATTTTCACGACTGACATTCTCAATTTTCGCAGAAGTTTCCTGAAACATGCCTCTCATTGCAACTATTAGCTGGCTTATGTCCATTGCTTGTGGTGGCGCAGCCGCTGTACTTTGCATCGACGCAGCGCCCACAGGCGATTCCTCCACTTTGGCCGACGCCTCTTGTTCTTGCGTTCCGAACTCGTGTGCAGCCCAATCGATGCCTCGTGATTCACACGCCTTTCGCAAGCGCAGCTGCAACTCCACTTTCCGGCCAGCAGTCGGCAAATTCCAGGCAGCCAGCTCCTTCTTCAGCTGGTCCACCTTCAGCAGCTCGAGTTTAACCATGTCCGTGCTTCTATATTTTTATTTATTTATTTATTTTTTTTTTATTTGTTGTTTATTTTCAATTTTCCACAATCCCACTTCTGACACCAAATGTTACGAATGCTAGTTCTAGTGGGCTAGTACGTATCAATATGTTGCAGATAAAATCTAAAACTTATATTGGTTTGCTACAAATACAAGAAACCTTAATCATTTTGATAAATATACAGGAAAGTTATAGCATCTCAAAGTAGAAAATGGGTGAAAAATCACCCGAACGACGGATTAGGGTTAATGCAACTTTTAAATAAGGCAATGTCAAATACAAACTGTCAATTATTACTCCATCTGTATAATTTCACTATGCCATAGTACCAATTTTTATAGACTGTAAAAAGTTTTTCATGTACGGTATGACGAAAACTTTTATTTTTGTATTTTCCACATTTGCTGTTCCATAGGTCAGGCAAATTTCGATAAGCTTCGATAAAATCGCTTGAGTTTTCGCTGTGCTCGTCCATTTCGTTTGCAACGCACAAAAGCTGAAATACGAATAAACTCAGAAAATTGCACAAAATTGTACAACACGCCCATACACCTTGCAACCGCTCACACAACACGATTAAAATATTTTTATTTTCATACAACCGGTTGTGCGACATGTACAACTGCACTACACACAATGCGATTTTGTGTACAACTTTGTCCAGTTGTACAACGAATCGCAACGTGTATGGGTCGCATAACAATTGCCAACTAGAACCAACTACTTTCAGCAGTATGAAGCCGCGCAGAGCAACAACCAACCACTGGGGCGGATTTCCGCTTGCTTCAAGTGTGCTGGTTAGTGTTGTCCTTTCAAAAATGTATTCTGTAACATAGTAGATCGGCTCTAAAAAGCGAATAGATATTAGAAGTGTAGTAGAAGTTTTAGCAACAGCAAAAAAATATATATTCAGGGGCATATCCCATTGCATTTGCATTTTTTCAATTTTTCTTATATAAATAACACATAAAAAGTTTCAATAAAAATAACATTTTACAAACATTGTATTTTGTTGTGAGATCTTTTATTCTTTTGTGCCATATCCCTGCAGTAAAAATCTCAACTAGTTGCTTAAATTTTTAGTTGTGCAACTAGTCCAAATTGGACTAGATTCAAACTAGTTGTTTATGGATGCAGCGGGGGTGAGTTGAAAAGAAAAGAAAAAAAAACTATGCAATAGTCAGATATGTGCACCAATGTTGTCGATAAACGAATTTTCTGGTGTGTGTATTTATTCTTTTTTAAACTAATTTCTTAGTTTAATTGAAAAAAAAAACCTTTTATTTGAGGATTGTATGTTGTGTGTTAGAAAAGACAATATATATATCTATCAAATTATTCAAAAACTTCATATTTACACCGAGCGAACTCGTACAAATAATCGATAAGCGAGCAATCATCTGTTTTTCGATAAATCAATCGCTCATATCTAAGTTACGTCAATGTGATTTTTAATGGTGAAAGCTAAAAGTGAAAAAGAAAAGGAAGTACAAAAATTATGTATTATAAAATGAGCAAAAGGCACATAAGAAGGCTAATTAAGGAGGAACAAGACAGATATGTGGGTAGGCTAAGTGCTAAAAGTGAAGTGCAGGAGGAATATGTGCCGGCAGACGCTGCGTCTGTCCAATTAGAGGAACCCCGGAGTGCCGAAACTATATTCTCGGGAAACAAAAAGGACAAGGACATTTGCAATATTTCGCCAGGGGTTTACTGCCACATAGGAATAAGAAAGCAGTTAGAGAAAATGGGTAGAGTTCTAGCTGGTCATGATTCAATTCTTTTAGATCTAAATGTGGATGGTTTGCCATTATATAAAAGCTCTCGAGCTCAGTTATTGCCAATATTTAGAGAGTAGTGGGCATTAAAAACATTTCAGTTTTTCTGGTAGGTATTTATTTAGGTTCACGGAAACCAGATTCAGTTGAGATTTATCTTGCTCTCTTATGTTAGCTGAAAAGTAACAATAACGCATCTCATTTTTCTATATATCTATACAATTATCTCGTTACAGTTACTATTTCAAGCTTGCCATCTACTCAATACACAGAAAAGCAGTTGCGCAAGGCGATTCAATTGCTGAAGAAGAGGTCGTTCAGGAACAAAGCAACAAACTTGGACAGTCCCAACTCCCCTAATTCGGAATAATTTTGTTTCTTTTCTTTTTATATGTTATTTTACGTTTCTATGCTATATGTTCCTTATTCCCAACTCCCCTAATCCAGATTAATTTTTATTTTTTTTATATACAGTACTTTTCGCTTAAAACGAACTTCGAGGCACTGGGCAAAATGGTTCGTTTTAACCGAAAGTTCGCTTTAAAAGGGGTCCGTAATAAGCGAAAACATACGCGCGTACTTTTGAAATTGGTTCGTTTTAGGCGGAAATCGTTTTAAACGGGCTCGTTATAAACGAAAAATACTGTATATCAATTTATGTTCCTACGTTATATGTTCCTTTTATATACATGCCTATATACATACAAAATTTACTTACTTACTTACTTAACTGGCCATAACAACCCGTTATCGGGTTACGGCCTGCCGCAAAACTTCTCTCCAGGCGCCTCTGCTTCGCGCGCGCCTTCTCCAGTTGGTCACACCAAGAGATACCAGGGCCTCTTCCACTTGGTCCTTCCACCGGAGACACGGCCTCCCTCTTCGCCGTCGACCTCCAACCATCGCATCGAATACCTTTTTCGCCGGAGCTTCGTCGTCCATGCGGCAGACATGACCGAGCCAGCGTAGCCGCTGGATGTTAATTCGCTGCGCTACGTCCATGTCCTTATACAGCTCATACAGCTCGTTATTGGTTCGTATGCGATAGTCGTCACCAACCCGAACAGGGCCGAAGCGCTATGTCGTTTCGTGTCATTGTCCATGCTTCAGCGCCATAGAGGAGCACGGGCAAGATAAGCGTCCTATAGAGTGAAAGTTTTGTCGGTCGAGAGAGGTCTCTACTTCTCAATTGCCTACCGAGACCGTAGTAGCACCTGTTGGCAAGAGTTATCCTTCGCTTTATCTCCAGACTGACATCATTGCTGCTGTTGATGGCGGTGCCAAGGTAGACGAATTCCTTGACAACTTCAAAAGCATACCTGTCGGCCTCGTCGTGAGACCCTAGCCGCTGCGAGTCCCTGCGTGTAGACAGCATATACTTCGTCTTGCCCTCATTTACCACCAGACCCATTTTGGCAGATTCTCTTTCGATAGCCGCAAAGGCAGCGGTGACATCTCGCTTGTTACGTCCGATGACATCAATATCATCAGCGTAAGCAAGGAGCTGGACACTTTTGTTGAAAATTGTGCCATTACGATGTACACCGGCCTTGCGCAGAACACTCTCCATGGTGAAGTTGAAGAGGTCGCAGGACAAAGGATCACCCTGTCTGAAACCTCGAACGGTATCAAAGGGGTCGGAGAGGTCACTTCCAACCTTGACGGAGCTGCGCGTATTGCTCAACGTCGCTCTGCAAAGTCTCACGAGCTTTGCAGGGATACCAAGTTCAGACAATGCGGCATATAGGCGATCCCTTATCGGGCTATCGAATGCTGCCTTGTAATCGATGAAGAGATGGTGTGTATCGATTTGGTTCTCATGGGTCTTCTCCAGGATTTGGCGTAGAGTGAATATCTGGTCGATGGTGGACTTACCAGGTCTAAAGCCGCACTGATAAGGTCCAATCAGCGCCTTGGCGAGTGGCTTTAGTCTTTCACATAATACGCTCGTCAGGACCTTGTATGCAATGGGAAGTAGGCTGATACCCCTGTAGTTGGCGCATATTGTTGGGTCGCCTTTCTTCAGCACAGGACAAAGGGCACTGAGGTTCCAATCGTTGGGCATTCGTTCCTCCAGCCATATTTTGCAAATGAGCTGATGCATGCACCCAATCAGCTCACCGCCGCCGGCCTTGAACAATTCAGCTGGTAGCCCATCCGGCCCTGCAGCTTTGTTGTTCTTGAGTCGCTGGATAGCGACCCGTACCTCGTCATGGCTGGGCGGTGGCACATCCACACCGTCGACGTCGATTGGTGCCATCTGGACATCTTCACCACTGGCGGTATTGTTCCTTTCGTCGCCTGCGAGCAGCTTGGTGAAGTGCTCCTTCCACAACCTCAGCACACCCTGCGCATCCGTAACCAGATCCCCGTTTTCGTCTCTGCAAGAAGATGCCCCAGGCTTAAATCCTTCCGTAAGACGCTTAACTTTTTGGAAGAATTTTCGGGCGTCATTCCTGCTCCTGCACTCCTCGATTTCCTCACGCTCGCGCCTTTCTTGCTCCCGTTTCTTGCGTCTAAAAAGGCACCTCTCTTTCTTCCTCTCCTCCCGGTATTTTTCTGTCATGGCTCGCGTGGCGGCCGACTGCAGGGTCTTCTTGTATGCAGCATTCTTCACTGCAGTGGCTGCGCGACACTCTTCATCGTACCATTGGTTTTTTGGTGGTGGGCGTCGAAAACCAAGGACATTTTCTGCGGCGGCGCGCATAGAGTGGGATAAGTGAGCCCATAATCCGCCGATGTCATCAGGTGGAGAGGGGGAGCGACCGAGCTGGTTGGAGAGTTGAGCGGAGTAGGCTTCGGCTACCCCTTGTGATCGCAGCTTACTGATGTCCAGCTTTCTTCGCAAACTAGGTTGTGCGGTCTTCGCTGCGCAAAGACGCATGCGTACCTTGGCTGCAACAAGGTAGTGGTCCGAGTCGATGTTGGGTCCTCGGAACGTGCGCACATCTAGAATGCTAGAAGCATGCCTTCCATCAATCACAATGTGATCAATCTCAATCTCAATCTCTCAATCTCTCATCAATCTCAATCAAAATTTAAAAATTTAATATTAAGGCAGGTTCTCACCTTGTGGAAAAAAAATTGTGTAGATATATGTTTCAAAAATGTGCTCCAGAAATTTCAGATCAAAATCTGAAAAATTACAAAAGTTACAGGCCGTTACATAGAGCAGTGTAGAGCACCGGCCAAGCGCGCTTTAAACTTTAAACGCGTTTTTCTCAGAACCAAATTTTCGGAACTTACGGAAGTGATTGAAGGCGCTGGAATGAACCAATCGTCACCAAATTTTTTCTAATTTCTAATTTTTTCCTTAGGGTTTTTTCTAATAAACGAACTACGATCAGCCAAAAATATTGAAAATTGTTTATTTAAAAAAATAATTAGTGAACAAAAAAATGCGAAAATCTTAATTTTTTTTTCAAAACCTCATAACTTTTTTAATATAGATTTTTTTGTCATGATCGTAGTTCATTCAATAGATAATACGGTACACATTAAGAATGTGTTCGATTTTTGTGTTTCCGATCACGGGTTTTGACGGAATCACTTCCGGTAGTGGGACACCTCCTCGCCGACATGCCGCCACTCATGGAAGCCCCCATGAAAATTGTATTCTCTAAATAAATGTGTGTTCATATCCAGAAACAATTTTCAGCGTTGTATCTTTAACCGCTTTCTCAAAAAAAATTCCTAAAAAAAATCACTTTTTCGGATCCACAAGGTGAGCACCTGCCTTAAATCCAAATTTTTTTTTTTTTAACAGGAACAAACGCGCAGGGGATGACCCCTATTAATGCGAAGCATTGCGTTGGTTCAGGAAGGATATAAAGGTTAGGAGATAGGGTTATGAGTGAAGTGTTTATGGACTCTTGCCTTGAACCCATCGAGATCATAAGTGCTGGGGAAAATATCCGCAGGGAGACCATTCCACAGCCGCGCTCTCTGTAATGCGTAGTGCGCTGGAACATCGTTTCAACGTAGAATGCAAGAGCGCCAGTGTTCAAACGGGTTGCCCGGGGGAATACCCGGAGTGATGGCATCAAACTGCTCATCTCCACTGAGCAATTACCGAAAAAGTATCGGTAGAATAACACCACAGATGCCACGTTTCGACGATGCTCCAAGGAGTCAATAGAGCTGGATGCCCTACTGTCCCCTATAAGTTTAATCGCACGGTTTTGCACCCGATCGAGGAGCTCCAAATGGGGTTTTGAAGCCCCTGCCCATAGGTGAGAGTTAAACTCCATTTGAGGTCGGATATAGGTGGTGTAAATAATGCGGAGATCAGACGGAGTGAAATATTTGTTGCACCGCTTTAGGAAGCCGAGACACTTGGCTGCTTCTTTCGACACGCCAAAAATATGATCGTTCCAACGAAGATCGTTCTTAATGGACATGCCCAGAACGTCAAGAGCTGCCGATTCCGCAATACCCACACCACCCATAACCAAGGATGTGTTGGGATGTGGGGAGACTCGTTTGTGGGATAACAGGCAACATTGGGTCTTGCGGGGATTAAAATCGACCCTGTTCGCTTGACCCCACTTGGAGATTGTTTGTAGGTCGCTATTAAGTGTGTCATTCATATGGCGCCGTTCTCTCTCAATCTCCACAGAGCTGGGACGCTTTGTGAAAGAGTATGAATGACAAATGGTGCTGTCATCCGCAAACGAGTAGATGGGATTCTTCGTCGCCGACAACAGGTCGTTGATGAAGATCAGGAAAAGGGTTGGAGAAAGGACCGAACCCTGCGGCACTCCCGCGCTAAGGGCATACTTTTCCGAGGCTATGCGGTCTACTACAACACGAATAGAGCGATCATAGAGGAAGCTCGTAATCCAACGAGAGAAGGTACTACCGACACCATAGGCAATCAATTTTGACACGAGTGCTTTATTCCACACCCGGTCAAAGGCCTTGGAAATATCCAATGCAACAACCTTGCTTTCACCGAGGTTTAGAATGCTATGGTTCCACTTCTCGGTAAGGATCGCCATAAGGTCTCCCGTTGATCGTTGTCTTCGGAAGCCGTATTGGTGGTCACTTAGCAGTCTATTGTGCTCCAGATACTTCACAAGGTTGAAGTTTACAATGCTTTCCATTACTTTGGAAAGCACCGAACAGATTGCTATAGGTCGGTAGTTCGCAGGGTCAGTAGTCTTGCCTTTTTTAGGAACTGGTTGAACATTTGCCACCTTCCAACATGTCGGAAATACACCTGTGGTGTATGACATGTTGAAAAGTTTGCGTAATGGACAAGCCAGTGAGGTAGCGCACTTTTGCAAAACAAGGGCTGGAATGCCGTCCGGCCCTGAAGCCTTATTTACATCGAGATTTGCAAGCATTCTTTTAACTACCCGTGCCCGAAAATGAATTTCTGGCATAGAGCAAGATACGTTCTCGACTACGGGTAGTGGTTGATCGCTGGGGGGCAGGGAGGAATTCTCTGCGAAAATTTTAGCCAACAAATTAGCTTTATCAACCGAGTGAGTGATGATTTGATCATTGTTAAGAAGAGTTGGAATTGAAGATGATGTTTGGTTCTTCACTTTCTTAACGAATGACCAGAAGTTCTTACTACCACGCTGGCATTGAAGAACTTTTTTCCTTTGGCGCTGTTCGTGCAGAAACTTTTGGCGCCTTAGGATGGCATTGCTCGATTTCTAGCCTGTTTACGCAGCTGTTCAGTGGAGGCCTTTTTATTTGCCTGCCATGCTCTGAAAGCTTCCTCTTTAGACCTGACAGCAATTTTGCATGTCTCATTAAACCAGATATTGTCCTTAGGTTTAATGCAAATTAGCTTATTGGGGATGAAGGACCGCATTCCCAATAATATTATTTCTTCAACCAATTTGGCTGCGGCATTTATGTTTCAATCAAGAAAACACAATTTCCAGTTGAAGTGGGCGAAAAATTCATTAAGTCTACTCCAGTTAGCTTTATAATACATCCACACTAGGCGCTTCCGGGCTAAGGGCGAAGCATTGTGGATAGAAGAGTATGAGAAAGACGCCAAAATGGTACAATGGTCCGAGTTTCCAAGAGGTGCGTGCATTTCAACATCGTATTTTTCATGACGTGAAGTGAGAAAAAGGTCTAGAGTATTGAGAGCTTGCCCCGCAACGCAGGGGATATGCGTTGGTTCATGCACTAATTGAGTCAAGTTATTAGACTCGGCAAAGAGCTCGACAAATAAGCCTTCAGGAGTTGTGTGGCTGGAATGGCGTAGCCAATTGGAATTATGAATATTGAAATCACCAGCAACTACAATTTCACTATTCGGATACGATTCCAGAATCTGAGAAATAGGATCAGAGAGAAGATCAAACTTGTTATATGTAAAATCTCTCCCTGAATTCGGGCTCCTATATAGGAAGCAGAAGTGCAGAATGTGCGACTGGATATTGAATTTAACCCACATGGAGCTAAATTCGGCATCCGTCGTGTATAGTTGTTGCTGGCACTGGTACGCAACATTACTGCACACATAAATGGCAAGACCCCTGTGAGGAGAGAATAATGGCAGTAGGTGGTAACCAGGGATGTTAAAATCCAGTGGATCTGCATCCCCACACACCTGGGTTTCACCAAGTGCCATTATATGGGGTTTATGGAGGTTAACAAACGCATATACAGCAAAAAAGTTCGCCCTGAGCCCGCGCACGTTGCAGAAGGCTATGCGGAATTTGTCCACCACCATGGTCTATATGGGCTAAAGATCAAGGGAAGTAGCTGGGAATGAGATCTGCCGCACTAAGAAATTGATTATGCTCTGTGGTAAGTGTTATGCCTTTACCACAGAACAGTCAATTACTCAGTGTCGAACAAGACCGCATGTAGCGCCACTGAATACGGACGGAGGAGGGAGACACGGAAAATGAACCATAACAAAGACAACGCGAGCAGAGGTCAACGCAGCGGACAGCGAGAACGATTTAACGGCAGTTTATATTTTTTGTTTGGTTTTGCATTAGACCCAAATGGTCGGATTATTAGTAATGAATATTTATAGTGTTATTTAATTGTTGGGCACACGCGGCGTAGCAACAACACAACGAGACATATCAGTCGGACGAACATTAAAACACGCGAGGGACGGACAGAAACAATAAGAACCGCGGAGCACAAGACGGCACGTCTGCCCACGCGTAACACTTGACACTTGAAAAAAAAAAAGTTTATTTATATAAATGTAATTTTGTTTATTTTGAAATGGTTGGGTATTGGAATTCAGCGTTCTAGTCCAAAACTAGCGCATTTTGCACTAGTTGCAAGGTAGTCTGGAATGGTCTAGTCCAAAACTAGCGCATTTTGCACTAGTTTAAAACTAGTTGGAATGTGTGGCAGAGTGCCACAGCGTAGGACATGCACATGTTAAAACGGACAGTTCGTAGGATTGAAATGGGATTGAGCGTGGACTGGTACCGGTGCAGAATGGACTAGTTGTGCACTAGTTTTGGACTAGTCATTTTTACTGCAGGGATATAACACATTAATCGCAATTAAAGAAATTTTAGGCTTTGACGAATGTATTGAAATGTTTATGGTACAACTGAAAAAGTGTTGATGGGACTGAATATTGCCCTGAAATGCTGCATTGTAGTAGATTAAGATTGAGTGTAGTGGGCGGAGTAAAATCGAAAATTTTCGAAAAATAGAGTGGATCTTCCCGATTGTAGTAAAGTGACAACACTAGTGCTGGTCACTGTGGGTATCCGTCTATCACTCCATTCGACCGACGAAACGGCGATTTCTCACGCATAATTTAAAGCGTATGGAACTAAAAACGCGCCGAAAAGGGTGCTCAATAATATAATCAAATACGAAGACGAAGAGGGCATAGAGGAGCACAAATCCAAAGCAAATAGACTCATTGTGTAGTGGTACCACATGACAACTTATGCCAAAACCAGTCGATCGCGCTACACTTATTACTTCACATGTGTCAAATGTCACCACGCGCACGACAGTGCAGCACTCAAGTGGCTGAGCCAGCGATTAGCCGGGCGGCGTGCCATCCGACACCACCTACCGCAGTGCAATGTCCCACTTACGGAAAAATGCACTGATCGGCATGTTGTGTGATGTCACCTACCGCAGGGCACGGGCACTTGAGGAAAGTGCTGACTTGACCCAATGGTCCAGTGACGCTGATTGGACATAGCCTTTGGTCACTGGAATAATGGGCGGAGCGCTGAAAATGCTCCGCTGTATAACAGTTTGTAAATTAGTATTTAAGTAACAAATTTTCCGAAAATAAAGCAGCTTGCTTAGAACCGTCACTCTGCGTGTGTTTCTTTCTGCAAGACACTGAGGCTCTCACTTAGCCATACTCTTTGAGGCGAGGTCCGCCAATAGACCAATCCACACTTGTACCAGAGATAACTCATCATATAGATGTCCAGTCTCATACGACGAAAACGGCACAACAATTTCAAGCTCTGAATTACAGCTTTTTTCCGCAAAGCTATTTTACACACACAGCTGCATGTGCTCATCCAGAACTTTTGCCGGATTGAATTAATTTTGAATTTCTTTTCTTGCTTGTGATATTATCTTTTGCAACATACATTTATCATTTTAGTTACAATGATCACGTACTGTATTTGGTGTAACAGGTAGGCAGCACGTCGGATATCCGTAATTTCTTTTTCGTAAATTTCGCCTCGGGTTCAAGGCTGGGCGAGAAGCAAAATTGTTGTTAACATTTAACGCTTTTTTATTAACTTTTTTAATCGGTTATACCCGAAATTAATAATGTGTTCAAAAAATGTGATATAAATGAATCGGCACTAAACATTTTGTGTATAATCAAAGAATATGAAGTCTTTATTTTCTTTGGCATGATACATACACATCGTTGCTAAGGCAACGCATTGCCAATAGCTGAGGCGCCAGCACGTCTGCGTCGGCGTAACTGTATTGCGACAATGTAGTGGCCGCTGAACAATTAAACCGTTTTGGCAAATTGTGCCGATCTTTTCATTCTTTTTTGTGAAAAGCAAGTGCCTGGGCGTACCCAGCAACACATTAAAGGGGGCAAGACATAACTACATTTCCAAATTTAGAATATAAAATTCAAATAGAATATAATATAGATTTCTGTACATATCGCTCCTTCGCTGCAAGAACGTCATAACTCAAAACTACATCATTCCGAGAAAATTCCATTTTAAAATTTACCATTACAGGCAGTTCGAGGTATCAAAACATTTTTCATGTCGTCTTGTGAGTAAAGTATTGAATATTTTACAAAGAGGTTTTGACAGGTAAAAGATCATATGCAGATACACACAGGGCTGCCATAAACTAAAAAACAAATTTTTTGAGTTGTGACGTTCTTGCAGCGAAGGAGCGATATGTATATAAAATATAGAATTACGAGGGGGGAACTACCCTCCTCAGCCCATACCTAGGTACACCCATGAGCGCCTGTCATCATCAACCGAATCTTTTTGCTGTATGGTTGTTTGTAACCGTATGCTGCGCTTGGTAGCTTGATTTTACAACTTGCGAACTATTATATGTGTCTCCAGAACCAAAAAATTTACTAATCAAGAGATCTAGAATCCAAATAAATTTTTCATTTATATTGTTCTCACGGGTCGTAAAAAAAATATAGGGGTAAGTGGGGTAAAGTGGGAAACTTTTTTTTGTAGCTCCGTTAAGTGAACAGAACTAATTATTTTTTCATGTTTAAACTTCCTATATTAAAGAGAATCAAATAAGCTATATTTTTGTCACAGCAACGAACCGGAAATAATGATTTTGCTAAGAGTTACCGAGCTTCGACTGATCATGTTCAAAATGACCAAATTTAAAAGTTGTGGGGTAAAGTGGGAAACATTACAAAACTTTATAAACTAAACACAAATCTTGTAGAAAATTTATCAAATCTTTATTTTAATTTGTTGAAGGTTTGAAGAATACATCTGAAGAATCAATATGAAAAATACAAAATTTTCGCAATAAAAAAAAATTATGAAAAAATAAAAAAAAAATTGGTAAAATTTTGACTTATTCGTCGTTCGCGGAAGAAGCATCTAAGTCCGAGTCACACTCTCGGCAATGGTAGAAGCTAGTAGTTGGGATGACGCATTTCAGATGAAATGATCGTTGACAATCCTTTTTGTTACATGTGATCGTATTGTTCCTGGTCATGATTTCAGGCATGAGTTGCAGACAAATAGTGCAAAAATCACGATCTTCATCAGAGCTAGAACTTTCTTGTTTTTTTTTATCCTTTCTTTGTTTGTGTTTTTTTCTTTGCTGCTGTTGTTTTCTTTATCGGTGTTTTTTTTGTGTTCTTCCGCTTTTTTTTTGTGGTTCATCTGCATTTCCTTCCTTCTTGCGTTTGTTTGCCAAACGTTTTTCAGCTGCTTTTTGCAACTCGCTTAGCCTTTCTGGTGTTGTCAAAATGGTGCTTTTCATGGCCTTTCGACCTCTATTTGACTTCTGATATGCTTGGCCAATTTTCAATGGACCAGCTGCGTTCAAATTGGTATACGTGATTGACGATCTTGATCCTGATGTTGTGGCGACTTCTCCGAACGAGTCAGTTGGAATCTCTTCATCCATAACGAGAGGCACATTGTCAAGGCCTTGGTTAGGTTTTTCTGCCGACATTTCGGCTTCAGGCTCAGCTCTTGTTTGAGCTCTTTCTTCGGCTTCGGCAATAACACGAGCAGCAATGAAATCCATCTTCGGTAAACGTGTGTGGATTGAACTCAAACACACCAGTTCTGGAAAAAGCATTTTTGATGATTGATGGTGTAGCAGCTTCATCCAAGCATTTTTCACACACATTGTGCAGATTGAATTGTTTCCCACCAACGTGCGTCTTTTTGCCATGTAGTGTGTTTTTCCACATAACGAGCTTTAACTGGCCAGAAGATACCATTGTCCAAGGGCTGTATTCTATGTGTGCAGTAGGGTGGGTCGATTCCGGACTTTTTTCGATTCGAGATTTCTAATAGTGCGGAAAAGTTGCCTTAGTACTTCCTGATTCCAATGCAATTTTTTGTTTTGAGATCGGACTGCATCTTCAACCCCAACTCCGGCCTTGAAATTTCGGAAATTTGCCTAAAATCGTGAAATTGCCTACCTAGCGCCTGAAATACGCCTCTCATGGCAAAATGTATAAAAGAAAAGTTGTTTGTCGCATCATTAGCTATCGAAATGGTATTATGATCATGGCCGTAGGACGAACCTATCCCGAGATACGAGCGAAAAGGCGGCGCGCCGCAGCGCAAGGTGAAAATTGTTGCAGCTCTCAGCTAACCTGTGTTGGTTACCCAGAACCCACCACGTGGAGGAGGCTGCACTTCGGGTTCCTCCCAAGCCCAACCCAACCAACCAACCATATGTCAGGCTTGTTTTAGTCTGAATCTATATCAAATTTATTGATAAAATCAGATTTTGTACTAAACTTTGGCAGTTGTTGCCTAGATTTCAGTGTAGAGCGTATAAAACGATCACGAGACTGGGGGCCAATAACTTTAGAAGATGCCTCTGTCACCAGTTTGACGGTTCTCTCGACTGCCACGGTGTGAGAGGGGAATTCACTAAATTTCCATATCTCTGCAGTGTCTCCCGACAACCCTTTTATGAGCTCTTCGTTAGAAACTGAACGAAGAACTGGTCGAACAGTCAAGGTAATAGTCTTCCAGTTAATCATATCGTAATAATTATTAGCTTTGGAATTCAGCTTTGGCACTTTATTACATCTAACCCATCCATTTACAGTGTCAGTCTCTGCTTCTCTGGCTGCCAGAAGACGGTCAAGGGTTAACTTTCTGACTTCTACCCGTTCGTCAGTCATCATACTAAGGAGAATGTTTTCTGGAAGAGCAAAGAAAGCATTCTGTTGAATGGATGAATCGACAACCTTGCGCAGATTGGCAGGTAAGTATCTCGACCTTTGGATTGCAGCAAAGAGATGGCGCGAGCCATCTTTGATTGAACTGTGGAATCTTATTGAGAACCACAAAGGTGAGTAAACTGTAAGTATGTACTTGACCAAAATCTTTATTTCCTTTGTTGGTTTGTCTGTAGAAATGTATAATCTCAGAATTCTGTTTGCACAGCTGAGCCAGCGAGATTTGCACATGTTACCTGGATGCATCGACGCTAATTGTAAGTCTGAAGAGCATTGTCCGGAAATAACAGCTTCTGATATTTTGTAGAGGTAAGCTTGGTCTGTGCTAAGTTGGGTCGGATTAATAACCTCAGAAGGTAATTGGCATGATGGAAAACTTTCGAATTTGACGACAGGCAACTTCTCACAATCAGGGAGCAGTTTACCTATGTCGCCAGAGAATGTATTTGGACTCTTTGAGACACCATCTATGTGTTCGAAAAGAGCACGAAATGGAAGTTCGTTGAAATGTAGAAGACAAACAACCAACTGTAATGGCCTACCTATTTTTTCTTCTAGTTTCCGAATGATTCCACCTTTCCAACCTGTGTTCGTGTTGGTGCCATCAGCACCGACAACTTCTAGATGTTCCACATCTACTGAATTGTCTTGTAAATGTTGCCATATAGCTTGCATCTCATCCTCAGCTGACCCGGAAGGAGAGGTGACGTGGCCAAAGTAATGAAACCCAGGTTCCGCTACAAGAGAAATATGTTCCTCTTTGACAGTGTCGCGGTAGTACTTTTCACCTTCGCGGACTTGTGTGAGTGTATTGTCTTTGCGGCCGTCAAAATACAGCCCATATACAGAGTCAATACTTTCGGTGTTTTGGAGCTTAATTCCAACACTTTTTTTTGCTCGACTAATCTTGCATTTGTCAATGACAAAGCTAGCCTGATCCTCTGTTATCAAAGCTGCTTTTTTGGCATCCAGAAAGGCAGATGAAACCATTAAGGCCGCTGCTCTGTCGATTAATCCGAATCTTTGGGCAGCTAAAGCAGTGTGTTCTAATAATAGTGTGTTTTGTTTGATTTTAGAGGATGGAAGAGAAAATTCAGCATCAGCATCGTTTTTGGAAGAATGTATGTGCGACGCGCCGACATTGTTGTCGTCTGTGTGAGTGTCTGGTTGATCTGAATGGTCACGTGTTGTAGCTGATACTTTTCTGGTAAGTGTTGATGTTGAATGACGTTTTGAAAGCTTTTCTTTACGTTCATTTCTGTTTGCAATCTTTTTTGTTTCAGGTAGATCAACACTTCCAATGCGACCAATTCTTCTGGTTCTCTGGTCCAAAAGAAATGGTTGTTCAATGATAGGAACTTTCCTTTCCTTTGGACAATTGCATGAAGAAAAAGAAATGCATTTACAAGCAGCGATGTCAAATAATTCTGCGGCAGAAGAGCCAAAGTCGTCTCTTTTAGAGCGCAAACCTATTTGGTTCCGTAAAAACATTTGTTTAAGTGTCAGAAATTTCTTATGGTATGTGGTGAGCATTTGTAGAACTCTGGTGTGTGAGACTATCGAAATAGATGACTTTTTGAAAATATTTTCAACCATTTTTGCAACTATTTCTGAAACCTCTTTACTCCTAGGTTCATAGTTGTCACCTCGGAGTCGCCCTATACGAAATCTTTCAAACTGATAATACAAAAGAACATCCTGGTAACTGGGTAGCTGGGACTCAGTGAGATCGTACGGATATATGCCAAACACAGGACATTTCTGTCTAAATTTAAATTTAGATACAGACATCTTGAGTTTTGTGTTCTGTTCAGAGAATGTAAGTGATAGCACCCGGCGAAATCAACGACAAGAGTGAAGGAACTCGATGAAAGAATATTTGTGTGGGGACCTGTCCGAACGTGTCGTATGGCGCAGGGGAATACATGACGGAGCTGGTGGCGCCCGGCGCGCAGCGGGAGTCTAGTCTAGTGTCTGGCGGGGAGGGGAGAGGGATGGGGGAAGAGCAAGACGGGACGGGGGGAGCGGCCCGGCCGGTCCGACCCGACGCGTGAAGCACAGAACACATCTCCGCAGCGCCGGCGTCATTGTTGACGCATTCAGGGAGAAGTGTGGCCGCAAGCCGATTTTTACCTTGCGCTGCGGCGCGCCGACTTTTCACTCGTATCTCGGGAAAGGTTCGTCCTACGGCCATGATCATAATACCATTTCGATAGCTAATGATGCGACAAACAACTTTTCTTTTATACATTTTGCCATGAGAGGCGTATTTCAGGCGCTAGGTAGGTAATTTCACGATTTTAGGCAAATTTCCGAAATTTCAAGGCCGGAGTTGGGGTTGAAGATGCAGTCCGATCTCAAAACAAAAAATTGCATTGGAATCAGGAAGTACTAAGGCAACTTTTCCGCACTATTAGAAATCTCGAATCGAAAAAAGTCCGGAATCGACCCACCCTAGTGTGCAGTGAGGTGGAAATATCAGCATTGTTATGCCATGTTCCGCAGTCAGTTCGACTGCAGCCACGGAAAGATGCGAGGTATGGTTGTCCAGCAGCAAGAGTGTTGGTTGGTTCTTACTGGCGCACAGTGTTTCGACTCCATACAAAATTGGGACAAAAATAGAAGGAGTGCTCTAAATTCGCTGAAAATTTGCAATCTGAATTATTTGGGGCTACTGACTTAAAAAATGATGTTTGTTTTCCAAAAAATATATAGCTTTAAAAAAAATCGAATATATATAACCAAGTATGCTATCACCACCGAGCCCAAACCGCTGGAGCTATAATGATGAAATTTGGTCAATAGTTGTATTTTAAAAAGTCAACCTTTAAAAAGGAACGATTTTAAAAAATTCGACCTTGAAAGGCCGCAAACGGGGTGGTGAAGCTTATATAGACGGACATTGTGTTTTGGTCGGATTGTTTTCAAATTTTGTATATATATACTCAAACAAAAATAACTAAATACGTATTTCAGCGCTTTTCAAAATTCGACCTTCAAAGGATGGAAAGAGGGTGATGAAGTTGGTTGAAAGAAACCATTTTTGGTTTTATTTCCATAGAGCTTCACATACAGATGACACAGCTATGAAGATGCAATGCTATGATAAAATGTCGAGGATGAAAGAAAATAACTGCCGTTTTTCAAACCGTTCAGTTTATTCAGTTTCACTATCATCAAATATAATGTTTTTAATCCCACACAAACAGTTCAATTGAAATAAAACTATTATACAAATAGTTTTCTCCCATAGTTTTCTTCTTTATTGTAAACAAGTGTAAATAATGCAAGGTAATTTTAACAAAATTCAATTCAATTCAACTTTTCCATATTCTCCAAAAAATATGAGCATTACATCACACTTTATCAAAAAATTTTTTAGAAATGGGAAAAATAGGATAATATGGTTTTAAACGGGTTAAACGGGTAAGCCAAACCCATTTTTATATAGAACATTGATGAATTGAGACATTGGATTTGTTAATATAGACATTTTCATATTTTATGAAAGACTTCCGTATGGCAACTCTACCTTTAGTGGGCGGACCATGCCCATATTAAATAACGGCAGCGCTACTATACTTTTTCTTTACAGTTACATCACTTTCTGGCCGTTACAAGCTCCGTACCACAGTGAATGTACCGGTGGGCACCTCAATGTAGGGTACAAAAATCCAATTTTTTTTAGTTAGAGTAGTTTACAAAAATTCTATTATTTTCCAAGATCGCAGGAAATCGCAGAATTTTTTTTATTGATCCAAAAGAAGAAAGTCCATTCTATAGGTTTGCGTAAAAAAGTAGGTGTAATAATGCGCAATTCGACATTTGCGATCTACAAAAATATATAGTTTTTATAGCTTTTAGAAAAAAAAAATGTGTTTTTTAATTAACGTGCATCCCCGTTTTTATTTAACTTTTTTTCAAAATAGCTCCTGAAATGATGTTTTGGACTCTTATAAGTGCATAGCAGTAACATTTTCTCCGATTGAAGCGAAAATAGTGTTTTGGTTACGTTTTCAATTGTTGACGCTCAAAACTGCATTTTATCATAAAACAATTTTTCTAGAATTTGGTCAACTTGTAAATGCTATAACTTTCTCAAAATTTACCCGATTAAGAAATAATTTAAGATCTTGCTTAATGAAAGTATTATCTTTCAAATGACACCAATTTCTTTGAAATCGGTGACATAAAATTTTTCTATTTTTGTCCCACTTCGGAACACTGTGTGGCGTGAGCATACTTTATGAAGTGTTGCATAAAGTAGACGAAACGTTCGGTGTCCATGTATCCTGAACCGTTTGCATGGCCAGCAGATTCTTTTTGAGCGCCATCCATGAATCGGCTAAAATTGTAGCGAGTTGGGAAGATGAAAAATGGTGGAACGTACCTGCGGCACTTACAGCAACAGCACAGCTAACATTAGTGCCACGTTCAGCGGCACTTCGACAAGTATTTTTTGGACCTTATTAGGAACAGTTGGAAAGCCTGTTTCGTCCATATTCCAGACACGATCACGCGGAAAACTATACAGTTCGTACAGATCTCCCAGCTGCTTGTAAAATTCATCAACGCTTTCCTTGTTGAAGCCTTTGACTCTGGCTACGCTGATCTGTTGCGGCCTTCGAAGTCTGATGTTTGGGTGACGATTCATAAATCCGTAGTACCAATCGATTCCAGCCATTGTTTCGTTATCCCAAGAAATTGGCATTGCAATTTTCTCCCTCTTTCCAAATTCGAATGTCATCGTTCGTAGTTCCGTAATAGTCAATCCTTGGTTAATTTTGCTGGCTATTAAAATATAGCGCGTCAATGCATTTTCTTGTTCTTTTTTGAAAATCTGAAAATAATCTTTCATACTAAATGGATATTCATTCAAAATATTCACGTTAATTAGATTTAAAAATTTGCTTTCGAAAAATAACGACTGAGTTACCGTTTTTACGCCGATTTTGTTTTGTGAGTTGACGAACTCAACCAATTTTTCTTCGGCCAACTCATTTTCACCAATTTTCTCATCAAGTGCAGCAAACGATACGATACAAATTGGATTTTGGTATGTTGTAATGCTTTGAAACAGAAAGGACGGTTTTCTTATCAATTTTGATTGCTTTCAACATTTCCAACAAATCATCGGGATCTGGAGCTGTATACCTATAATTAAAAAAATCCATCAAAATCTTAGCAGCTACAGTAAGGATCGAACCGCGAACTTATCGTCCGAGACACTCCCGCTTACGCGTTTGACCATCAACACTCAATCCCGACTGGCTGCTTAAAAGGTATGATAACAGACAAGCGCCGTTTTGACTAACAGGGCTATTCTGGCAAAAACTGTTGAAACACTTTCAAAAGATTATTGAAAGATAGTTTGAAAGACTGAATGAAAGATTTTGGCTATTCCAACGAAAAAATCTTTCGGAAAAAGCTCTAAAATTCAACACTCGAGTTGAAAAGCTGTTTTCGGCGAACAGCATTGCCAGCCAACTCTTTTTCTGTGAAATTTGAAGCATTTTTGCAATGATGAAAGAAAATTATTTTTCCAATTTTCGTTATGATTTTCTTTTTAATTACAGATGTGTTTATCAGGATTATTTTGCAGTTACGTATTTCTTTTTAGAAAAGACAAGAACTGGTGTAAAAATATGAATTCAAATTAATTGATTTATTTTTTATGTGATGTTAATGATGTTGTCAGATTTAACCTTACGGCAATGAACAGCACATGAAGACAAACACTTTCGGTCAATTTATATTATGTACTTTTGCTGTTAATTGGTGTATTTTTACGTTTTCTTTCATCCTTCATAAAAATCTCACATTTGTAAACCAAGTGCTCTGTTCGATGCTGGCAATACTGTTGGCAAACGAACCGTCCGTCGTGAAATGAAAAATTCAAACGCAGTTTCAAAAATTTCAATCAATGGCTGAAGAAATCAAGCTGAAGTAAAAATTAACTCTTGTGTGCGCACCCACTTAAAACCTTATACTTGAACCCCCCATGGTCTGGCCAGACCATGGTGCAAAAAAGAGGATATTCGTGGATTGTGCTGGTTAATATATTTTTTTATATTTTTGTTGATGAGTTTATATATACCTTAGTATGTGTGAGTGTTTGTCTGCGTAAGTTTGTGTGTGTAGGTCTGTCAAAAAAAACAAGAAAATGTGAATACAATGATTTCTGTTGCTTGTTTACTTTTTATTTAGGTAAAAAGGTAAAATTATGCTTGATTTATAAAATACAGAGCGAATTTCAACTTCAATAGATAAATTTTGAAATTAAAAATATACGATAGTAAGGAAAAAAATTAAAAACGTAAAATACGTTGTTATGGATTTGCCTCAACTGCTTCACCAATGCAGTGGTTGCAGGGATATAATGCAGTATAATGACTCAAACACATTGAGATTTTATATTGGACATATACAAATCGTGTTTTGATATATCTAACACATTTTTATTTCTGGATTCCTTTCACTATTATGCTTTGAAGTCGAAAAGGTAGCTGACTAATACACAACACTGCGAACTATTAGCTGTCAATAAGACAAAATATTTTCTAAAACATTCCGTTCAAGCATAACATACTCAACATGTTACTGTTCATGCTGAACTGGTCTGATACCTCCAGCAACAAATGAATCCTCCATAAACTTTAAAAAGTGCAGGTGGTTCATTCAATTATCCCACAGAACTACGTATTCATTCAATGAGCCAATTGCGAGAATTATTTGCCTGTGTAATTAAATTAAAACTTTAGTGATAAGTATTCAACATTTAAGTTAAGGTGAGGTTCTTTCAAATTTTTTTGAAAAAAATCGTTTTTTTTTCACATAAAATGAAAGCTGTATGTCCGTAGAATATGTGTACGAAAGGAAAGGGCTACTACACCTTATAAATCGCCTTGTCCGCACACGAGTTTGTTTCTTCTACAGTGTTTTCCCCAGTTTTTTCCCGGAGCTGCTATCTTTCAATGCGTTTTTCTCGGAACCACGTTTTCCATCTGAATTTCAAGGATATCTCTTGATCGATTGTTCTAATTTCCTTAATCTAAAGCATGTTTGAAAGGTGATCATTTTCTGTATGGCTTATACCTAAAACGAGCATAAGTTACTATTAAATTGTTATTTATAATTAAGGTTTAATAACAAAAAAAGTGGGAAAAAAAAAGTTTTTTTTTTCGAGCGTTCACATTTCAATCAATTTTTGGTCAAAAATCATTATAGTTAGGTATAAGCCATAGAAAATTTCATCTACTTTCATTTAAAAAAAACCTTTTTTATTTCAGATTACTACAAGAGGCTGTAGGCTTGAAATTCGGAGACGAGATTTTTCAGGCAGTGATCGACGAAGGCAGCCGCCATTTTGAATTTTGTGACAAAAAATATATCATATTATTGTATAATAAAATACCAATTCAACCGTCAAAACCGGATGTTTCTATGTTTTTTCATCATGCCACAAATCATTTCCAAACTTAGGCCTTTTTTTGGCCAAATTTGAATGAACCTCCCCTTAAGCTTATTCAAACTATTTAATTAATGACTTAGAATAAATAAATAGTTAAATATCTTAATTCTGTTGCTCTAAAGCTTTGGTTTTTGCTACTGCTTAAACCAATTTTTTTTTTAGAGAAATCGTCCTCTCTGATGTTACTCCAGCCTTGAAGTTCAAAAATAATGTACACCTTATCCTCGAAATAGCATTTGCTTCCTTCAATCTCTGTCACAGAAAACATACAATCCAATTGGTTAAAATCAGACACGACAAGAGCACAAATACTTCCTTCGCTTCAGAAATGTAATTAAATTGACACCAAAAACACGAATATAACAGCGAATACAATGGATAAATATTAATTTTGAATGTGTTCAGACATTGTTTTCTAACAAAAATTATAATTAACTAACCTAAAAGAAAATAAAAGCCAAGGCGAGTGAAAAACATTTGGACCAGGTACATTTTGCGCTAGCTAACTCATGTCACTATTAACGAGATGGCACGAAAAAAGTGCTTCAAATCGGGTCAGATGGAAAAACCTAGTTGCAGCCCTATGCTCCGTAGAGAACTGAATAAGGAACAAACGAAAAAAAATATTTATAAACAATTCTGACACTAATTACATCGAAAATAACAAAAAAACTGAAAATAACAGGCAACTTTGTATGAAAATACACCATGGTCTGGCCAGACCATAGGGGGTTCAACTAAGGGGTATAAATACGTTTTGCACGATTCTCGCCTTGTTTTTGTAAAAATTTTGTTCATGTATTGGTTTTTGTGCTTAGAAAGGATCAGTTGAGGATATCATGAAATATGAACCCGATAGCTTTACTACAACCTTACTAAAAGTGGACCCAAAGTTCAATATGGTCTGGCCAGAGCTGGGTGCGCACACAAGGGTTAAAAGAGTAATTGCATTCTTTTATAAAATATGTCCATATATATTATATTATATACGTATACCGTTTCGTTTCATAACACAAACACAACGCACGTACTTTTTGCAAGCTGAAAGACGACCCCAAGAGCACATCTTTCAAACTGTCTTTCATGTTACGGAAAAAAGCTTTCAAGATAGTTGCTAGAATAGCAAATTGTCTTTCGAAAGATTTTTGTACTTCGAAAGATTGAGGTGAGTTGAAAGATAGTTGCCAGAATAGCCCTGTAAAAATCACATATTTCTGTATCTCAAAACAGAGCACAATGCGTGTGAAGCGGTGTTTGTGTGAGTGACATTAGAGGCCAGAACGCTCTTATCGGAGGCCAAATTTGTCGAACTTTTTGACACATTTTTTCCTTGGCCGCTGGACATCTATATGATGAGTTATCTGTGCTTGTACACTTACACAAACACTATACTTAACCCCTACAATTGAACAAACGCACAATATCGGTGCAAGCAGTTTTATGAACTTTTCTGATGTAACTTGTCAAAAAGCTAAAACTGTTAAACGACAATATTCGATATCTAGCTTAGTTATCGAGATGTCGATGTTTAGAATTTGAACCAAAAATATTAAAAATTTGAAACACCTTTTTTCATATCTAACTTTTTAAAATAAATAAAAAATGTGAAATCGAAACTTCGATACCTATTTTACTTAGTTTTCAAGATAACGCGATAATTTAGATAAGATAACGAGATAATTGAGATAAGATAAGATAATTCAGAAACTCATAAAAACTGGGCAAAGCAACAATCATTAATAAAACAAAAACATTGAGGCGCTTATGCAATATTTATTAATTTTAAACGCAACTGAAATTTATAAAATCGTTAAAAGCCTAACATACTTTGCCGCGGATGTTATACTCTCCCCTACATTATACTTAAATACGCAAAAAGGTACATATACATGAATCGAGCAAAGGACACCGCTCGCGCCGCAGCACCCTGTCAAAGCGCATAACGCTGCAGCGGGTGCAAAGTGATAAACAGAGTGACGGTTGGCTGGCTGGAAAATAGGCACAGGCAGCCGTATGCACACAACGGGAGGTAGCAACATCAAAAGACTAGCACACTTAGAAACGCACTCACATGCACAATACTACCAATATCAACAACAATAACGTCCATGAAACCACCGTCACCGTTACACTCATATCAAGTCTGTTACTTCGTGGTGAATGAAAATGAATAGTGACAATGAAGCAGGGACTTGCTCGCGTCGAACTCTACTAATCGATCGTTTACTTAGTCCCATAGTCTTCTCCCGACTCTCATATCTCGTTCCTTGTCTCTTATTTCTTGTATTTTTTATCTTAATTTTTTTTACGCCGTCGCGACGGGCTCATATATTAATAGCTCGGCAGCTTAACTGCACGATGGATAACCAGTACCTATTGAAGGATCTCTAAAGATGTTTGATGATCCCTTTAACTCTTTCAGTCACAATGTCCAATATATTGGACTGCAGCCCATACAACTCATACAGAACGGGTTTATTTTCATGTCGGAAAGGGTTAAGAAGGAATCGGATTCCCGGAATAATTGTACATTAACACGTTCACACCGGGGAAGATTTTCATTGTCTTTGCTGTGAGGTGGCGCTGAAATTAATGCTGTGCTTCATCTGGCTTTCATTAAATGTTTTTAATGAAAAACCGTTGAATTTTCATTATTTTAACTTTCAGCGTCTAATAGCACAATCGAATGCGTACCACCGGCGGTACGCCTCGACCGATAAGACAATCTAGTGCGGGCCACCGGCAGTACACGCCGCCCGATGTGACAATCTAGTGCGGGCCACCGTGTTAAGGAATGTTGAGGTTGAGATGAGTCAGGGTTTTGAAGTCATGCACTGACTTCAAAGTTTCAATGACACCCCGTTCAAAACAAAATGACTTAACTAATGTCTACCAGTCTAGTCTACCTTGTTAATTGAACCCTGACTTTACCTAACGAGCTGTCAAGAACGTTTTTCTCTCATCTGTTTCCTCTCGCATCGATAGCTTAACTCTATTCTTTATATCAGTATTTATTATTTTTTTCCCACATTTTTCGCCTAAGGTAGTCTCTTTTGCTTTATATTTTCTATGATCTCCTATTTCTCGATATTTATACAAAGATACTTCGCCTCATAACTCATTTTTATACCACCTTTCGCTTTTTATCATCTATATCTTTTTTCCTCCCGCCTCTTATATATTATCATATATTTTTTATATTTATTTTTTATTCAATTTTGACTCTGCTTACAGGTCTCTCCAGTGGCAGATTCAGGGGGAGGGGGGTTGAATGCCCCCAAAATATTAGGATCGACTTTAAAACTACATACAAGATTTACTTTTTGACCACCCGCCTCCCGCCCCCCCCCCGAAATATTCTTCTGAATCCGCCCCTGGGTCTATCCTTTTAGCATCCGGCTTTCACCTCTCATGTCCCTCACCTCTAGCCGTCGGCTTATTTTCTCTCGTCTCTTATATACCTATATCTTCTTTATACTTTTTCAGTTCTACTTTAATCTATCGCTTTTTATTACCGGTCTTTTATGTCGTCCCTCCGCTCTACCTTTTATCAACAACAATTACAACAAATGTTTATAAGTACAAATTAGGCGCGTTATTTAAACCCAGTGTCCTATTCTTTAAGGTGTTTTTGTTGCCTCTGTTCGTCATACCACAGCCTCACAATGGCGCAACATTGAACAATATTTTAACTAAACAAAAAATTATAAAATAAAATGTCGTTTCCCAAGTGTGTAGCGCTGCATCCTTAATCCTTAGCGCACAGCATTTAGGCCATATATGCAAATGTTTTCTACTGCTTTGCAGCTAGCAGGCGGTACGCGGCATGTGGCCGCACGGAAGACGCAGACCTCGTTCGACAGCGATTAAGGGGGTGATCAGTTAAACTGGTCTTTTTTTCTTTTTTCTTTATTTGGTACAAATAATGTTCGAATCTTTCCAAACTTTTTTTATTTAAGAGTATTTTAATTGAATTTACAAACAAAAATTTGTTTTCTCCGATGCGCCACAAAATGGCCGACTTACAAAGGGTTGAAGTTATCCCTCATTTTTATTGGCAACCAACGTAGAGTCCGCAATTTTTATCTGAAATCAAAAAATCAAAGTGCGTTCTGTTAAGAATAGATAGAGCTATGAATCCCCCTAACAAAATATGCAAACAAATAAATATCGCGAAAATGCCGACAAAGTGAAAAAAACAGGCTCGTTTTTGGACATAGAAGTGACGCCAGAGGGGTTTTTTCGCGAGCTTGACCATTCGCTTTAGAACAGATTACGTAGAAAGAGTACATAGGTGTGTGCCAAATTTCAAGTAAATCGGACATAAACTTTCCGAGGTACGAGGGTTGCCATTTCAAAAAGTGCAACTTTTCAGGAGACGCGGTTGAAGTTTGGAAACAGGGCCGAGCGGTAGGCGGAGCGCTTGCTTTGTTCTCGCATTATGAGAGCGTTCGAATTTTGAAAAATCCTCTTAGGACGATGTTTTCAAGGCATTGAACTAACCGATTCCGAAAAAAAAAACAAATTTCAACTCTCCAAAAAATGTAACTGATCTCCCCCCTTAAGCGATGTGAAACTGGGAGAGTAAGCCGATTTTTGTGCGTTTTTTGCAATTCACGTAGACGGTCTGTGTGTGCTGGCAGTAATCAGCTCTTCACTGTTTTCGCTCTTTGCCCGATATTAGGGATTCCTTTCAATTATTTGCTTTTCAAAGTATGTTCTCATTAATTTTCTGCATTAAATATGCAACATATGCAATTTTTTGGTTTCATTATGTAAATATAATTGAAAAATATACCAAAGCACACAAAGCTAAATGCATTGAATATTACAGGGTCAATTGCCGTCCTTTGTATTTCGCATTTCTTCATTTAGCGAATCTCTAACGATCAGATCAGATCAGGTATGCTTTTGGTTCTAAATCAGAGGTCGGCAAAATTGACAATGAGATGGTTTTAGTGAGCGCAGAGTAATTTTTCTACACTGTATAAAATGAAACCGAAAAGCGAATAAGAACCCTACAAGGAGACTACCGGTCACATGACTAGTTATATAACCGGTATACATAACCAACATATCGGTTATAATTCTTGTCAGATTTGTGTGGACTAGTACTTTTGTGTACGTGTGACTTGATTTCGTGTACATGTGATTTGATATCACCTTCTAACGCATGCCCTCCGAAATCTTGGCAAACGTACAGCTGTCTCGCTTACTCACATGGAGTCTCGCATATACCATTCAGTTACGTCTAACGGACAAACCGGTCAGACCTATCTGATAGGCATAACGTACGAATCGGTGTGTCTACCGTATAAACCAGTTAACCTAACCTAACCTAACCGGTAAACCAGTTAGACCTATCTGATACTAATAAAAATTAAATTAATTGAAATTTTTTTATTTATTTAAAGTAAAACGTAAAAAACTACATTAAATAAAAATACGCCAATAAATAAATACGTAGGACAGAGGGACAGACGTTTGCCGAAAACCAAATTCCAACCGACGCTTGCCTCATTTGCCCTCACAATTGAAATGTGCTGGTAACCTGTTGTCTTATCACCGCAATCAGATCGTCCTTCCTTCCGTACTTTGTCTAAATGAAAGGCAATGAAGATTTTTATTAGATTTAATTTTCATTTCAATCTTTTAATACTTACCTTTATTTGGATGCCCTCCGATTGTTGAACATCGCGACACAAATTTCAATTCAGCACTGACATTGTGAAATCAGGTGACGCACCACGTTTATATCGCCATCTCACTCTTTCATACAGAGAATATGGCAGGTATTAATGCGAATATATTCTTTCATTCCCACTTACTAGAAAAAATCCCAAAATGTGAAATGCAGATTTGTATGTGTTAGTGAGATTTGGGATATTTTTATGTATGTGTTAGTTTTTAGACAAATTTTGAACTTTTTTCTGGAGTTTCGGTATTCCTTGTAGGGAAACCAATCGCCAACACAAAAAAGCATACACACAAAAACTACAACAACAAAAGCATATATTTTTTTCATACATACAATTTCTTGCAGCGTAAACAAGACAAAAATCGACGCAGCCACTACACGTGTTGCTTCGTTGCTGTCTGAACCAGTGACTACGTTACGCGAAACTGAGCGGGAAAATGATTTTCAGACCATTTTTTGCTTTTTCCAATCGTCCAATAGTGTACGGGTTTTTTTACCCAAGCATCCGCACAGCACCGGTTACCAGTCAATTGCTTGCATATTAAAGTGATAATTTTTCTTATTTGCTGTAAATATAGCGTTGCGAACCACCTTGTTTTGCTGGTCAAGAAATATTGATTGTAACCCGTACCAACAAAAAGCAGAAATAAAGTATTTCATACGCTAAAGTCAGCAGATATTCGGTTGCGTTTTCCTTCAGTTCATGTCTCATTGAGTTTGCCGTTTCTAGTGTAGCAAGAAACAGTGATGGCAAGTTGAACTCTTTTCAAACGCAGAGGTGCAACTCAAGCAATTCAAACGTAAATGCTTTGAGGGCAGTCAGGAAAAACTGAAGTAAAATCATATTAAAACACGTTGCAACATACTTGTGACGTTTTTCAGCAACAACGGTTTTTTGTAATCAATTTCCTATGAACGTACTACAGAATGGAAGAAAAAAAAACAATTATTTTATTTGCAAATAAACTTCGAACGCACCAGCAGCCCTTGCCCTGGCTTTTGTATGGAGAATTTGCTGTACGAACCCTAATCAACTCTGAGGCCTAGATTGACCGAATTTGCGACTCTGGGGCCTAGATTGACCAAATTAGCAACCGTGTTTGCCGCGTTCCCCTCTCACTTTCGCGTCATCTAGTCATTGGTCTGAACAACGACTGATTGAAAGAGCGTAAGAATGCGTGTGCTGAGCGTACTGCTCATATGAGTAAGCTTTGCCGACTAGTGTTCTAAATGCTCTAGTTTGACCGCAGGGTTGTTTTTTTGAATGCAGCTTAATTTAATTTAATTAAAAGCATACCCAAGGATTCTTTTGACGCTTTTGGGCAATAATATATTTTTCTAGTCAATTTTATACAAACGTATTACGAAATGGCACCAAAAATATACAAATAAAAAGAAAAATTTCTTTGGTAAAAAAAAATGACTCACCCAGCAACACTGATAATTTGAAACGAACTAGAACAACAACCCCGTTTTAGAAATTTATATGGAGAAAAAACTACGTTCCTGATCAAGCTACTAGTAGGCCCCAAGGTTGCAATAATATTAGTAAAATTCTGTGCATGTACGAGGTTTGTTCAAAAAGTATCGCGAATTTCATGTTTTTTCAAGAATTATTTATTTATTCATGAATATCTATTTTGTCCCCTTCAAAGTAATCCCCATCAGACATTATACACTTGTGATAACGTTTTTTCCAATCCTCGAAGCATTTTGAAAAATCATTTTTTGTGATCTTGTTCAGCTCCTCCTTCGATGCCGTCTTTATCTCCTCAATCGTGGCGTAGCGTCGTCCTTTCACGGGCCTCTTCAGTTTCGGGAACAAAAAAAAGTTACAGGGGGCCAGGTCTGGGGAATACGGTGGCTGCGGCGTTATTAGAGTGTTTTTTTTGGCCAAAAATTCGCGCACAAGTAACGATGTGTGAGCAGGGGCATTATCATGGTGCAAAAGCCAATTTCGGCTCTCTCTTCTCGGCCCTCTGAGAACATTTTGTACCACCGATAAACGTTGCTTTTGTCCAAAGTAGCTTCGCCGTATGCAACAGTCAACATTCTGAATGCGTCCGCGCACTTTAAGTTGTTTTTCACACAAAATTTGATACAAATTCTTTGATCCATTTTTTGAAATAGACGAAAATCGAAGACAAGCTAAAACACGCCCACGCACAATAGCTGTCAAAAACTGACTGGACATTCAAAATGGCCGAAATTGTCAACATAAGTGAGGGTCATGAGTACCAACATAACGCCACCAAAAGATCAAAAATCGAACATACGTAGCCCGCGAAAATTCAAAATTCGCGATACTTTTTGAACAAACCTCGTATTTCAACAATGAAAGGCACGTACGCCACTCGTTCGCCGTGGCGACATGATGTGCGCAAGCGACAAGATTTCGATCGGTCGGTGGTCTAGTTGTGGTCGTGGTCAGTGTTGCCAAAAACCGAAAAATATTTTTTAACAAACTAACCTGAAAAATTCTACCAAAACTGCTCTGTCTAAAAAAACACATCATACGTATACAAGGGTTCAGATCAAATTAGCATTTTATTTTCTGTTTTAAAATTTCACAATTTCAAATGCGCAACTTATTGGCAAAGTAAACGAGTGGTGACCGTATAAATCACATGTCCTCATTGCATGAGTCGCCAGCAGAGACTTGTGTGCCAGTTTATAACATTTCCGCTTAAATATTTATGAACCAGTCACGACAAAAAGTTTTTTTTTCAATCGTGTCGTGATTTTTTTTGACATCTGGGAATTCTTTTCAAATTGAAGAAAACACGAGTTTGTCTGAAAATCTAACAAATTGTAATCAAATCTACTAATATCTAAATCTAAATAAATCAAAGTTTGGTCGAATTCTGGCAAAGCGGCAACATTGGTCGTGATCGAGGACCCACTGGCGACAGAATTTTCAGTCGCTGCGTGCCTTCACCATCTCCCCAACACCAAAACAAACATTCTTGCAGGGTTTCGCTTTCTTCGACCGCTGGACTGCCGATCGTGACATTGCGTTCGATCGCTGGCTCGAACGCGCTCCACGTGAGCTCATTGCGCGTTAGGGTTGGATTGGTCCGTTGCGGCCTCGAAATGCACTCGACTCCAGTCTCGCCGTCAAGCGGGCTCACTCGCTGATCGTTTCTCGTGTGAAAACATGCAATTATGGCTTTACTTTCATTTATTTCGTGCACAATAAGCAACGCTTTGTTGCTTTTGTGCCAAGCTGCTTTCAGCTTCTTGTTGATATTGCTGTCAACACTGCCTTATAATGCTGTCTAGTTGTAGGGAAATTTCTCAATGTGTGTAAATGGCACGACAGGAGGCACAGCTAACACATTTCGAAGGGGGCGTGTCTCGTGCAAGCGTATGGTAATGTGCTCACAGGTTTTCCATAATAACGACGCAAGGCGTAAGGCAAGACCATTTAAAAGCGATAGACGGGACAATGGGAGACGGATTTCTCAAAGCCATTTGACAGGGTTTCTCATCGCATTTTGGTTCTTAAACTAGCCCAGCTTGGGTTCAATTCCGTCTTCCTCGAATGGATCCAATCTTATCTTAGTAATAGGCAATGCATTGTTGTTGTTGATGGCTCTCACTCTGAGCCATTCACTGCTACTTCCGGGGTTCCTCAGGGCAGCATCCTTGGTCCTCTGTTCTTTGTACTCTTTATCAATGATATTAGTAGCTGCTTTTCCAAATGTAGGTTCCTGCTGTATGCGGATGATCTAAAAATCTACACTGCTGTCCGCAGTCCCCGCGATGCCGACGATCTACAGTCTGATTTGGACAGCGTCAACCAGTGGTGCAATAGAAACCAGCTCTCATTAAATCTAAAAAAATGCTATTATATGACATTCTGTAAATCGTCAGCTTTTATCCAGTCCTCATATCATATTGCTAGTACGCCTCTCGAGAGGCTAAGCGTCTTCACAGACCTTGACGTAATCTTTGACCCCAAACTGTCGTTTATTAATCATGTGAACTTCATTATCTCTAAATCCTACTCTCTGCTAGCATTTGTCCGTCGTAATAGTTTCGAATTCTCTGATCCCTACACCCTCAAGCTCCTATACACTTCTTTTGTTAGATCTCGTCTGGAGTATGCATCTTTTGTCTGGAATCCATATTATTCTTCTCATTCTAATCGTATTGAACGAATTCAAAAATACTTCTTGAATTTCGGCCTTCGATCTCTAAAGTTTTCCAATCCCATTCCTCCGTATCTATCGCGTTGCTCATTCATAAACCTTAAATCACTTGAGAGTAGAAGAACTATCCTCTCTTTGGTGTTCTTCCATGAGGTTATTAGTGGTTCTGTTGATTGTCCTTACCTCCTGAGTCTAATTAACTTCAATGTTCCTTCTCGTGTCCTCCGTCACGACGACTTATTTGTCATATCTCCCTGCAGGTCTAATTACGCTTTGAATGCCCCTTTGGTGAGAGCGTTTTCCGAATTTAACAAGATTTGTGGCTCTCTTAACCTCGACCTTTCGATTTCCAAACAAGATTTAAAATCACGTCTGAATTCCTTTTATAAATAACGTTATTCTCATTGTTGTTCTATTCTTAAGTTTTATTCCAATTGTTATTCTATTTTTAAGTTCTTTTATTGTTGTTTGCTTAGTCTGTAAGTTCATTTACTGTAGACTTGAAATAAATGAAATGAAATGAAATGAAATGAAAGACTGGACTGGATTGGGAGATTGTTTGCAGACATTGCAAAGGCCCAGGGTTATCCGACCAACGATTTGGATACAGGAAAAAAAGAGTTTGACCGACTTTCCACTTTTAACCCCGCAACAAGTCACGCCATGGCACCCTTCCACAAGTCCACCTATAAAGCCTTGCTGCAAGATGAATCATATGCAGGCAGTTGAAAAAGTCGTTGTAAATCGTTTTACAATGACTTTTCCAACGTCTTACTTCTACATCGATATTTCTGGGATATCGGGAGATCTCATCGACATTGACCATATTTTTGAAAAGCTTGTAAGTTTAATTACCATGCAGGCCCAGGTCGCTAACTTTTTGGCTTAAGAGCTGCAGGCAGTTAAGTCTTCAACATTTTTAAATTCAAAGCACAATTTTGTACAGCTTGTGAATTCTGCTACCGGATGAACCATGTTTCAGGGGTGGCTTTCCATAATTCGATATCGAGCAAATATGTTACGTGTACCAAACTATCGTTTTTGCTTTCCGTAACACAAAATCTCGTCGTGTCGTATCGAACGCACGATACAAACAGCTCGATACCAATTTTGCTCTCGTTTTGCTTTTCTCTATTGTCAATCGTAACAAAATGCATGAATGAAATTTGAATTTTTGGAACTTTTATATATTTATATAATTTTTATTATTATTTATTATTTTTATTTATTATATTATACAAACGCACTCTGCTAAAGATGCTAATAGAATTCATTGAGGTTCGCGACCAAACTCCTCCAAAAACAATAAATAGCTCCAATCGTACATTTTTATTCATGAAAAATTTTTAAGTTTGTTTATTTTCAAAACTTCAATTTTCAAATTTTCTTCATTTTGTTTACTTCCCGCTGCTTCTGAGAGCTCCAAAGTACTTTCCACACACTTCCCCAAAAATGAAAACGAGAGTTCTCCTATCGAGTTACGGAAAGCAAAACTGTCTCGTTGAGCGTTCGATATCGAATCGATGTGTCGAGGCAACGACAGTCGAGTATCGAATTACGGAAAGCCACCCCAGGTTAACAGCTCTCCTGGGTTTTCATGGAAAGTCGCCAATTTCGAGCCCAGTTTTGAAATGCTCGTAGGGTCTGCTAAGCGTTAGGCCGTTGCTATTTAGTTCCGATGTTCTGGGAGCTACAGGTGTAAAAAGTCGACTCTTTTCAAAGTTACTAAATAGCAACGATTAAACATAAACTTACTTAAATATACTAACACCCATTATATTTCTTTGAGCTTAAGGCCGTGATACCATAGCCTATATAATAATTTTAGCCTATAATTTTAATTATAAGTTAAAGTAATAATAATAAGTCTATATACTTGTATAAAAGAAAGTGGATGTATGTGTGTAAGCGCATCACACTCAAACGGACTAGCCGCTTTCCATGGGTTTTTTCGTCTTGAAAAATCTTGAAAATTCCGGGAAATCTATTGGAAAAGTCGAAAAATCCTTGCCATGTTTGACCGTGAATTCGGAAAATTTGTAGACGACAATTTTGGAACCATAAGTCACACACACATCACATCACACCAAATAAACTCACTACGAACTTACTATTTAGTCATGTCCCTCGACAGAAAGAATGGGGCGAGTATTGGACGTGGGGCGTGGCACCACCCATTCAATCGAAATCTTAATAATGGAATATCTTTGAAATTGTAAGTTTTACAACACTGAAATGTAGTACCCCGTCGTCCCATAGATAAGTTATTCTACTGGTAAGATTTAATTGGCGTTGGACAAGGGGCGTGGCACAATTTTGTGACCAAAATATTGCGCTGAGCTATAAGTCAGCTCAGCAATGAAATTTAGTATGAACCCACCAATTTTTCTTTCGACAGAGAGCATTGTGCGGGTATTGAATAAGGGGCGTGGCACCGCCTATAAAATTTAACACTAGGAGTACCGGGTTTGGCTTCATACCGACCTATACCGTGAGCTATCAAATGACGGTATTCAGAGTTTTTAACGAAATCCATTGAATATGAGGAAATTTTTCATTGTATGATAAGAATAAAAACAATGTATTATTAATATTTTAAAAGTGAAGCTATTACTCATGACCATAGTACAGGGTTTTTCATTTCGAACCGAAAATTTTGGGAGCCCTGCGTTCGACAACCGCAGCTGTCATCTTTCGTTGCATTGTGTTAATATTGTAGTTTAGTGTTTGCTATTTATGAAAATGGACCGATTTAGCATCGCTCAAATTGTAAACATAGTGAAAGTTCACTACAAAAATGGTGAAAATTTGAGCACCACTTTTTGCGCACTAAGGAAGGATTTAGCCCTACGGTCAGGGTCCGAGAATATGCCCGTGGTAAGGCATGCCTGTCGTAAGAGGCGACTAAAATCCACCCGTGTGGAGTTGCCTGATCTCCCATCGGACGCGTCCCTAGGTGGCGGATAGGGGGCCCTTGGTGGACAAACGACGTCACTTCGGTACCCTTGGAGGGACAGGAGTCATGTCTGTTGCGTCCGCCACAATGATGGTATAGGGTATGGGTACCATCCGCGGACCAAACTGGCTAGGGAGGAGTCCCGAACTAAAACCGTTCTTTGGCAATGGAAAACGAAATGGATACTACTCCAGGTGGAATCCACATAGGTGGCAATCCACCCGCTTCGGCGGCAGGGGCAAGGATTCTGGAGGCCCCAACCATTGCTCAAGTCTCCCGCCTTTACCGGCGGGAGCGCATCCTGGAGGAAAGCGGGGTCGTTACCACGATCTCCTCTTCTTCGGAGACGGATGATTCCAAGGAGCCAGAGGGTCTGCGTCGGGAATTTGCCACGGTGGCTGAACGACCTCCCAGTGGTTCTAAGGAATCAAAAAAAGGAGCAAGGCGAGGAGGATCAGAAGGAAGCGGATGGCTATGCGCCGGCTTGAAAAGGCAGGCGACACGGCCGACCCTCCGGAACCCGTGTCCTCCAAAAGACCCAGGTCGGCTGAGGTAACACCCACCGAAGCCACTGGTCCGGCGGAGATCACGGAGGTCTCCAAATCGTCCGGCTCGCGAGGCAAGCGGATGAAGACTTCAGCCGAAAACAGCACACCTACCTGCCCTGCAACTGCTGTCGTCAGGGGCGCCATGGCCCCCAAAGGCACGAGCGTAACCCCGGCAGTAGCCAAAGCGGCGGAGAAGTGTGTTGCCAGTAAGCCGAGGAATGTCCAAAGCCTCCGACCCAGCACGTCTGCCTGCCCGGCGAAACCTTCGTCAGCGGAGGGCGGCGAGCTGGATCTTCGCCCAAGCACTTCCAAAGGTGCGGCCAAGCCATCGTATAGCGAGAAGGCTGCCGGCCCGCGGCCGATGGCAGTGATTGGGAAAAGGGGCCCTGACCACAGGTTGACTGATGCAGAACTCGACTTCTGCAAAAGCCAACTGATGCGTCGGGTTATTGCCTCCGGTCCTGAGGCCAATGCGAAGGGCTATGAGACAAAAGACGGCACTATATTGGTGTCGTGTGCGTCTCAGGCCAACTTTGACTGGATCAGGAACGCAGTCAATAAGTTGCCTCCTAAGGGGACCACTCGCTTCGCGGTCTACGAAGGCGAGGTCGAGTCCCTCAGGAAAGCCATCTGCTGGATACCGGACCCTGACCTGTGCACAGCGGATGTGCTCTCCTGTCTGCGTGCCCAGAACCCAGGCATCGACACTAGGCTTTGGCGTGTTCTCCACCACCGCAAGAGTACCAACCGGGAAGGTAAGGAAGGTGCTTCTCTTGTGTTGAGAATCGATGAAGCCTCTGCTGATGTCCTGGGCTCCCGGTACGGGAACTGTCTCAGTCTCTTCTTTGGGACTGTCAGTTTTTATGTCTATCCCAAATAGGGGGCTCAGACAGTTCTTGTAGTTATCGGCCTCTGTCGGTAACGCAGATCAACTTGCAGCATTCCAAAGCCGCTACTGCACTTTTAAGTAGTCGGCTCTCCCGGCTGCACACATTACCCCTCGTAACAACAATTCAAGAGCCCTGGGTCTTTAGGGGCCGGGTCTGTGGCCTTGAGTCGTTGAAAGGGGCCACTGTACTGTATGATAGGAATTCGACTAGACCTAGAACCTGTCTTATAGTATCATCTCATCTTACGGTGACTAGTCTTGACCCTTTCTGCTGTCAGGACCTGGTTGCTGCTGAGGTGAGCTTCAAGGGTATGCACGGATGGTCGAGGTTCGTGATTGCGTCTGGGTACTTTCCTTACGATGCACTGGAAGCGCCACCACCTGGGAAGGTCGCTAGTCTCGTGAGGTTTTGTGAGCAGCGAAATCTCGGTCTCATTTTATGTTGCGATGCTAATGCCCAGCACACAATCTGGGGCAGCAGCAAATGCAACAACCGAGGCTCTCGGCTGTTCGGGTATATTGCATCCTCCGGCCTGAATATTCACAACACTGGCAATCAGCCTACGTTTGTGACTACAAGAAGGCAGGAGGTGATTGACATCACTCTATCTAATACTAGACTGGGGTGGTCAATCAACAACTGGAGAGTCCTCAACGAAGAATCGTGTTCGGACCACAGGTATATCGAGTTTCAGTGCGGCGAGGAGGCACAAATGCCATTGCCCTCTAGGAACCCGAAAAACGCAGACTGGCCGAAATTTCGGGAGGCATTGCGGAATAAATACGCGACGCCACCGAAAATTCGTAAGGAGCGGTGTATTGAGGCGGCTGTTGAGCATCTCAATACTGCCCTAACATCAAGCTTCGAGCTAGCCTGCCCAACTAGACCTCCCCTTGGCCGGACCCCTGTTCCGTGGTGGAATAGGGAGCTTCAGTCGCTAAGGCGTGAGTCTAGAAAACTTCTCAACCGGGCCCTCAAGACGAATCTTGACGAGGACTGGGAGCGCTACCGATGCACTCAGAAGAACTACAAGAGGCTTATTCGAGGTTCGAAGAAGGCCTCTTTTAGAGATTTCTGTAGTCGCATTGAATCCTTGAGCGACACAGCTAGGCTGGTAAAAGTTCTGAAAAAGGACCAAACCGCGAAGCTGGGGTCGCTTAGGAAACCTGATGGCTCCTACACGGAGAGGAAAAGTGAGACACTCAGTCTACTGATGGAGTCTCACTTTCCAGGAAATCAGGTCACTGTTGCCCAGCAGCATTCGTCCCTGGATGGAACTACTGTTAGGGCAATCACACCCTCTCGACATGACTGGTACGTCGCCAGAACTGTGGCGAATGAAGCTGGCATTCGATTTGCCATCAAGTCCTTTGACAACTTCAAATCGCCCGGTCCTGATGGCATTTATCCTATCGTGTTGAGGGAAGGTATAGAGTCAGTAGTCATGGCACTGAAGAAAATCTTCACGGCATGCCTGGCACTGGCCTATATACCACGCCCTTGGAGGATGGTGAGAGTCGCGTTCATTCCGAAAGTCGGAAAGGACGACTACACTAGCCCCAAGAGCTTTAGACCTATTAGCATGACTTCTTTTATGCTAAAAAGTCTCGAACGGCTGGTGGAGTTACGGATACGTAAGGAGTCGCTTAAGATGCATCCTCTGTCTCCATTTCAGCATGCCTACCAAAGTGGGAAGTCCTGCGAGTCGGCCCTGCAAAATCTGGTTGGTAGGATAGAGCGAGCCATCGACAGGAAGGACTACGCGGTGGGAATCTTTGTGGATATAGAGGGCGCTTTTGACAATGCGACTTTTGACAGTATGTGTAACGCTGCTAGCCGACACGGCGTAGACCGAGCTTTGGTAAATTGGATACGTTCAATGCTAGCCCAAAGAATCATGATGGTGCGGGCAGAGGACGATCTACTGGTGTCATCCGGTGTAAATAGAGGCTGCCCTCAAGGTGGGGTGCTGTCTCCATTGCTCTGGTGCATGGTGATTGATCCCCTGCTCATCACTCTGAATGACTCTGGAGTCTACGCACAAGCATACGCGGACGATGTGGCCTGTCTCGTAACCGGCCCCTCCCTTATGCACATCTGCAGAAAGGTGCAGAAAACTCTGGATATGATTGACACCTGGTGTAATGCGAACGGGCTATCTGCTAATCCCGCCAAAACTGGTATGGTTCTCTTTACCAGGAGGAGGAAGCTTGATAGAGTCGTTCTGCCCACACTCAAGGGGGTCACTATCCAGCTATCCAAGCAGATTAAATATCTGGGAGTCATCCTAGATGATAAACTCCTATGGAAATCTCACGTAGAACTAAAGACATCGAAAGCACTGTTGGCTTTCTGGCAATGCAGAGGTGTATTTGGGAAAACGTGGGGTCTTTCCCCTAGCAAGATCCTCTGGATCTACAAAGCTATGATAAGACCCATCATCTCCTACGCATCGGTAGTCTGGATAAGCAGACTCTCTCTTGCAGGGGTCAAGAGAACCTTGTCCAGACTGCAGCGCACTGTGGCCATATGTTGTACTGGAGCCTTTCCAACTACTTCTGGCCCATCGCTAGATGCCCTGGTGAGCCTTCCTCCACTTGATGTTTTCATCCAAGGAGAGGCCCTAAAGGCCATCCGAAGACTAAAACACAGTGGCCAGTGGTATGGCGCTTGTCCGGCACTGGATAATTGTGCTGGCACCGACATAGACCTCACAGTCATGTCCATGCCCCTCGACTCCATGCCTACAACTGTCATACTAAAAAAGCGGTACATGGTGTTGCTGCCTGAGGCTCACTCTTGGTTGTATCCTGAGGATGAGCCCGGTAAACACTGTTTCCGTATATTCACGGACGGCTCCAGAACGGAAGATGGTTCTGGCTCTGGGGTCTTCGTGGAATCCACGGGGACTAGACGGTTCTTTGCCCTAGGCTCGCACGCATCTGTGTTTCAGGCGGAGGTGCATGCGATACTTGAGGCGATGAACTTTGTCGTAGAGAGTAAGTGGAAAGGCAGGTCTATCTGTGTCTGTAGCGACAGCAAAGCTGCGCTTATGGCCTTGGACAGCCCTCCAACCACCTCTATGCTAGTCAGGTCCTGCAAATCCAGGCTTAATTATGTTGGAAAATACAATAGCCTGATGCTCACCTGGGTCCCGGGACACGCAGGAATTGTGGGTAACGAGACCTCGGATTCCCTAGCTAGAATGGGCTCTGAGGCCGATTTTGTCGGCCCTGAGCCTGTTCTGCCACTCCCATCTGCAGCCATCAAAGCCACAGTTAACGAATGGGTCACTATGACCCAGGAGCGAGCATGGCAGGCTGAGAGCGGCTGCAGGTGGACGAAACTTATGCTTCCCGCCATATCCGACAAATGCTCACAGTTTCTTTTGTCACTAGGCAGAAGAGACTGCAGGCAGATGGTCGGGTTAATGACGGGCCATTTCCTATGGGCGAAGCACTATGGGCATTATGGGCGAAGCCTATGGGCATATCTGACAGTGCCCTATGTCCTGCCTGTGGGGAGGACGTTGAGACGGCGGAACACTTCCTGTGTCTCTGCCCCGCGTTCGCTCGTATCAGGTTTGAGACGTTTGGCACTGATGTGCTAAGAAGCGACCACCTTGGCTCCTTGGCACCCCAGGATCTATCAAGGTTTCTTCGGAAATCGGGTAGATTTAAAGCACATTAACAGGGAACAACAAGTCGTAGTACAATGGACGTATAATTGTCTGAGTGCTGCGCTTGCTAGATCGTTCCGACAAAGGAAAAAAAAAATAAAGGAAGGATTTCGGACGTCACGGAAGGCCTGTTTTGTCAACAATTTCGGATTTATTGGCGAAATTCGAACGAACTGGTTCTGTACAAGACGTACAGAGGCCAATACGTAATCGCCCTGCTCGTTCGGCCGAAAATATTGATGCTGTAGCTGCCTGTGTTGCAGATGACCGGAATTTATCGCTTCCCCGGCGTTCACAACAATTGGACATCTCCATCACCTAAAATGGGCGTATTTTGCATTTGGCTTTGCATCTTTATCCATACAAAGTTCAGTTGGTGCAGAAATTAGAGCCGGAAGATCACAGACTGCGTCGTAACTACGCCGAATGGGTGCTTGAAAACAGTCCGAAAATCCCAATTTTTCGCAAAAAATTTTCTTCAGCGATGAAGCACATTTTCACCTCGGCGGTTATGTTAATAGTCAAAATTGTCGTGTGTGGGGCTCAGAAAATCCACACGTGGTTGTCGAGCGCCCAATGCATCCACCTAAAGTCACTATTTGTGCATTATGGTCCGGTGGTGTCATAGGGCCATATTTCTTCGAAAATAACGAAGGACAGACCGTTACCGTCAATTCTGAACATTATGGCCGTATGATAACTGAGTATTTCTGGCCAGCGATCGAAGATATAGATGTGGAGGAGATGTGGTTTCAACAGGACGGCGCTACATGCCACACAACACGACCGAATATGACAGAATGGCGAACCAGGTTCGATGAACGCATAATTTCGCGCTTGGTGATGCCAATTGGCCATCAATATCGTGCGATCTGAACCCTTTGGACTTTTTTATTTGGGGCTACGCGAAAGACCACGTCTATGCAGAGAATCCGCAGACTCTGGAGCATTTGAGGGACAACATACGTGCAGTTCTTGGCACCTTACAGCCTTCTATATGTAAAAAAGTAATCGAAAATTACCTAAAAAGAATCGAGGTGTGCCAGGCTGCTCGTGGCGGTCATTTGAATGATGTCATATTCCATTACTAATGGCACAAACCAAATATTCTTTTGATAATAAAGTTTCATCAAAATTCAAATTTTAATTGATTTTTTTTCTTTACTTTTACTTTTCCGGCTCATGATAAAAAACCCTGTAAATTTCGTGACGGGGCACAGTGGGCGAAATGGTCAATCTAGCGGAACTTAACCCTCTACTGCCCCAATTTTTTTTTTATGTCGAAAAATTGTTCTCCATGTAGTTTTAGAATCATATAAGAAGGGGCGTCAAACCTATATAAATTTGCGTGCCTTAACCAGGGTTACCAACTGTCCGGTTTTCGACCGGACAGTTCGGTTTTCGGAAGCTTTGTTCGTGTCCGGTTGCAAAGAACAACCGGATACAAAAATGTCCGGTCGTAACACTTCGTTCAATAATGTGTGTGACTAACTAATTAAAACACATTTTTTTGCCAAAATGCGTTTTTATTCATCAACATAGTCCCCTTTTAGGGAAAGGAAGGGAGCGGACATACAAGGTAAAGTCTCTGATTGCGTTCAACCTGGCGAACGCCAGAACGATCCTTGTCCCTGTCCAATCCAAGCTGATGCACAGCCTCCGCGCGGCCCTTCTGGATAGCTATTTGGCATCCGCTGAATAGTGAACTAATGTGTGCAGCGAGTCCTATCCCCAGGACTTAAAATTTGGGTTGTGCGCAGGGTTTGGTGCCCGCCACGGAAAACCAAATACCAATGAAAGCCAAAAAGCAAGCCTCGGAAGGAACCCACAATGTTGACGACCACAGCAAACGATTCAAGGACCATGATTTGAGGATATGCACCTGGAATGTCCGGACCCTCTATAGGGAAGGTGCCTCTATCCAACCGGCGGAAGCCCTCACGAAATGTAAGGCAGACATCACCACCATCCAGGAAATGCGATGGACAGGACAAGATTGCTCTAAGCGAGCAGACTGCGATATCTACTACAGCTGCCATGCGGAGAAGCGCGAATTTGGCTGCGGATTTGTGGTCAGCAAGAGACTTCGCCACCACGTCTCTCGGTTCACTCCGGTGAACGAACAACTGGCTTCGATTAGCATCAAGGCTAAATACTTTAGCATCAGCCTGATTTGCGCGCACGCCCCGACGGAAGAGAAGGACGATGCGACCAAGGATGCCTTCTATGCGAAGCTCGAGGACGTCTACGACAGGTGCCCGGCCCATGACGTCAAAATTGTCCTCGGGGACTTCAACGCAAAGGTCGGGCGAGAAGGCATCTTTGGCCCCACAGTCGGGCAGTTCAGCCTCCATGGGACCACTTCGAACAACGGTCTGAGGCTGATCGATTTCGCCGCGGCACGAAACATGGTAGTTAGTAGCACCAGATTCCAGCACCTCGATATCCACAAGGCCACCTGGTTATCCCCCGATCAATCCACCCGCAACCAGATTGATCACATTGTGATTGATGGAAGGCATGCTTCTAGCATTCTAGATGTGCGCACGTTCCGAGGACCCAACATCGACTCGCACCACTACCTTGTTGCAGCCAAGGTACGCATGCGTCTTTGCGCAGCGAAGACCGCACAACCTAGTTTGCGAAGAAAGCTGGACATCAGTAAGCTGCGATCACAAGGGGTAGCCGAAGCCTACTCCGCTCAACTCTCCAACCAGCTCGGTCGCTCCCCCTCTCCACCTGATGACATCGGCGGATTATGGGCTCACTTATCCCACTCTATGCGCGCCGCCGCAGAAAATGTCCTTGGTTTTCGACGCCCACCACCAAAAAACCAATGGTACGATGAAGAGTGTCGCGCAGCCACTTCAGTGAAGAATGCTGCATACAAGAAGACCCTGCAGTCGGCCGCCACGCGAGCCATGACAGAAAAATACCGGGAGGAGAGGAAGAAAGAGAGGTGCCTTTTTAGACGCAAGAAACGGGAGCAAGAAAGGCGCGAGCGTGAGGAAATCGAGGAGTGCAGGAGCAGGAATGACGCCCGAAAATTCTTCCAAAAAGTTAAGCGTCTCACGGAAGGATTTAAGCCTGGGGCATCTTCTTGCAGAGACGAAAACAGGGATCTGGTTACGGATGCGCAGGGTGTGCTGAGGTTGTGGAAGGAGCACTTCACCAAGCTGCTCGCAGGCGACGAAAGGAACAATTCCGCCAGTGGTGAAGATGTCCAGATGGCACCAATCGACGACGAAGGTGTGGATGTGCCACCGCCCAGCCATGACGAGGTCCGGGTCGCTATCCAGCGACTCAAGAACAACAAAGCTGCAGGGCCGGATGGGCTACCAGCTGAATTGTTCAAAGCCGGCGGCGGTGAGCTGATTGGGTGCATGCATCAGCTCATTTGCAAAATATGGCTGGAGGAACGAATGCCCAACGATTGGAACCTCAGTGCCCTTTGTCCTGTGCTGAAGAAAGGCGACCCAACAATATGCGCCAACTACAGGGGTATCAGCCTACTTCCCATTGCATACAAGGTCCTGACGAGCGTATTATGTGAAAGACTAAACCACTCGCCAAGGCGCTGATTGGACCTTATCAGTGCGGCTTTAGACCTGGTAAGTCCACCATCGACCAGATATTCACTCTACGCCAAATCCTGGAGAAGACCCATTAGAACCAAATCGATACACACCATCTTTTCATCGATTACAAGGCAGCATTCGATAGCCCGATAAGGGATGGCCTATATGCCGCATTGTCTGAACTTGGTATCCCTGCAAAGCTCGTTAGACTTTGCAGAGCGACGTTGAGCAATACGCGCAGCTCCGTCAAGGTTGGAAGTGACCTCTCCGACCCCTTTGATACCGTTCGAGGTTTCAGACAGGGCGATCCTTTGTCCTGCGACCTCTTCAACTTCACCATGGAGAGTGTTCTGCGCAAGGCCGGTGTACATCGTAATGGCACAATTTTCAACAAAAGTGTCCAGCTCCTTGCTTACGCTGATGATATTGATGTCATCGGACGTAACAAGCGAGATGTCACCGCTGCCTTTGCGGCTATCGAAAGAGAATCTGCTAAAATGGGTCTGGTGGTAAATGAGGGCAAGACGAAGTATATGCTGTCTACACGCAGGGACTCGCAGCGGCTAGGGTCTCACGTCGAGGCCGACAGGTATGCTTTTGAAGTTGTCAAGGAATTCGTCTACCTTGGCACCGCCATCAAGAGCAGCAATGATGTCAGTCTGGAGATAAAGCGAAGGATAACTCTTGCCAACAGGTGCTACTACGGTCTCGGTAGGCAATTGAGAAGTAGAGACCTCTCTCGACCGACAAAACTTTCACTCTGTAGGACGCTTATCTTGCCCGTGCTGCTCTATGGCGCTGAAGCATGGACAATGACACGAAACGACATAGCGGCCCTTGGAGTGTTCGAGAGGAAGGTGCTTCGCAAAATCTTCGGCCCTGTTCGGGTTGGTGACGACTATCGCATACGAACCAATAACGAGCTGTATGAGCTGTATAAGGACATGGACGTAGCGTAGCGAATTAACATCCAGCGGCTACGCTGGCTCGGTCATGTCTGCCGCATGGACGACGAAGCTCCGGCGAAAAAGGTATTCGATGCGATGGTTGGAGGTCGACGGCGAAGAGGGAGGCCGTGTCTCCGGTGGAAGGACCAAGTGGAAGAGGCCCTGGTATCTCTTGGTGTGACCAACTGGAGAAGGCGCGCGCGAAGCAGAGGCGCCTGGAGAGAAGTTTTGCGGCAGGCCGTAACCCGATAACGGGTTGTTATGGCCAGTTAAGTAAGTCCCCTTTTAGGGAGATACAATCATTTCAACGCTTTTCCAATCTTTCGATACCGCCTTTTTAGAACGATTTTTCTTTGCCTTCAAAATAGGCGTTAGTTTCGGCGATTACTTCATCATTTGAGCCAAATCTCTTACCACGGAGCATCTTTTTGAGGTCTGCGAAGAGCCAGTAGTCGCTGGGGGCCAGATCTGGAGAATGCGGGGGATGAGGAAGCAATTCGAAGCCCAATTCATGCATTTTTGCCATCGTTTTCATCGACTTGTGACACGGTGCATTGTCTTGGTGAATCAACACTTTTTTCTTCTTCATATGGGGCCGCTTAATCGCGATTTCTTCTTTCAAACTGTCCAACAACGCTATATAATAGTCGCTATTGATTGTTTTCCCTTTCTCAAGATAGTCGATGAATATTATTCCGTGCACATCCCAAAATACTGACGCCATAACCTTGCCAGCCGATGTTTGTGCCTTTGGACGCTTTGGGCGGCTTTCACCGGTTGCATGCCACTCAGCAGACTACCGATTTGACTCTGGAGTGAAATGGTGGATCCATGTTTCATCCATTGTGATGTACCGACGCAAAAACTCCGACTTGTTGCGCGTAAACATGTTCAAACAGCTCTTTGAATCATCGATTCGTTGTTGTTTTTGCTCCGGTGTGAGCAAACGCGGCACCCATTTCGGAAACACCTTTTTCATAACCAAATGTTCGTGTATTATGGTGTGTACACTGCCTGCTGATATCTTTAGAATGTCAGCAATCTCCCCCACTTTCACTTTACGGTCGGACATAATGATTTTCAGTGTTTTTTCAACGTTTTCCGGAATAACAGCGTCATTTGGCCGTCCAGTAGATGGAATGTCATCGGTGTCTGTACGACCACGTTTGAATTCGGCATACCAATAACAAATGGTTCTTTTTGATGGAGCAGAGTCCGAATAATGTTTTTCAAGCCATTCCTGGCATTGAACAGTATTTTTTTTTCATTAAAAAACAATGATAAATCAGCACACGGAATTGCTTTGAATTCATTTTTTTTGAAAACTCAAAAGTAGTGTCACTTAAAGCACTGTAACTTGTAAACTAATGGTCGGGTTGACATATAATTTTGACAAGCCTTTGATAAGCCTAAAAAGGTTCACAATTTCGAAAAAAAAATATTGATTTAGTAATAGTGCCGCCATCTATGTGTCAGTCACACACATTATTGAACGAAGTTTTACATAAACTTGCCAAGAAAGTATTTAGTAATATGTAGAAATGAAAAATTGTTTCATTTACTGTTACTGTTTTACTCAAAAATCTATTTTTATTATAAATGCGATGTTCGGTATGAACATCACATACATGTACTAAACAATATGGCAACGCTCTACATTCAGCTGTGCTATACAAAAGTTTTGTAACAAAATAATTGCAATGTAAATATTACAATGCAACATCAATTTTGTTGCGACAGTTAATTTTTACGTTGCTATTACTGTTATGAGAAACACATATGTTTTCGTTCCCGATAGTTATCATTTTGGGATTTTTTGTTTACGTTGCTTCATAATTTTTATTTATGGCTTTTTATTTACGCTACCGATACCTTTTATTTTGAGAAAATTTTTTTACGTTGCGTTATAATTTGTATTTATGATTTTTTGATAACTACATTTTTAGAATGAAAAACATAAAAAAACTTATTTTTGAATTGTTGTAATGAATTCAATTTCTTGAATTCTTTTTTTTCTAATATATTTATGGTAATTGTTAATTTTTTGCTTTTCAAATGTTTTGCTTTTCTGAATTTCATTTGTTTTCACTGTTAATTTTTTGTTTTTTTCTTTTGTGGATTTTTGTTGTTTTAGTTGTTAACTTTTTTGTAAATCATGTGAATAATATAACACACACAACATACTTAGGTCGTTTGTGTTTTAATTAAATTGTGGAATATAATTTCTAATACCGCCCCCGCCCCCCACCCCCTTTAATAATAATTAAATAATTGATTGGCACGACAGCCCGCTTACGCGAGACTAAGGCCTAGCTTCCCGCAACCACCCGTGTTGTGCGTGTGAATTTTGTACGCGGGTGGAAGGGACCTACAGTTTTATGCCGGTTCCGAACGGCAGGTTGGGAGCTTTTTCATAGGCAATTTTTACTCTCAGAGGTTTGCCATTTCCAGCTGAGAGGACAGCCACCGAAAGAGAAAACGAGTTTCCCGTTATTTTTTTAGGTGTTACTACATGCAGAATTCGAACTTGCGTCGCTCTGCATGCGACTCGCTGGACCGCGCACTAACCAACTGAGCCACGGCGACTGTCCACCCCCTTTTAACCATTTTATAAAAGTCTGTCCGGTTTTCAAAAACTAAAAAGTTGGCATCCCTGGCCTTAACCCATCTTCGGCCGCTACCAGAAATAGCCAATTGTTTGTTAATTCCTTTTAAGGACTTACATATAGGACCTTAATCAAGAATATTTTTGGATTTTTTTTGTGTATTTTTTTTACACAAAAATATTTTATAAATAAATAAAAATTTAATTTCAAATAAAAACAAATATATATGTACATAGTTTTAGTCAATTAATAATCAAGCATGAAAACAAAAAATTGTTGGCTTACATATGTACGATGCGCCTATGAAACCGGTAACGACATCTAGCGGTAAATAGCCGAATATTTATAAACTTCGGAACCGTACCAAATGTCATGTTTACTTCTTCTGTCATATGTCAACAATATTCAGTTCACAATTTGTCAAGTTTCATGCAACAACGCATTGTTTGACGCTCCGGAAAATGTCGGATTACGTGCCTACAAATTACGATTTGCGGACACAGTTAATTTTGTGTTACCATTTGAAGAAAAAAACCTTCTAAAACCTGGTGAAACGGTTAATGGTGAACGTTACCAACAACAATTGGCCGATTTGAACCGTGCTATACGCCAAAAACGCCCAGAATATGAAGCCAGGCAACACAAAGTGATTTTCCTCGATGACAACGCACCACCACACCGCACTAGAGCCACCAACGAATTGGTTGCATCGTACAACTGGGAAACTCTTGCTCATGCGGCTTACTCACCAGACTTGGCGCCTTCGGATTATCACATGTTCGCATCGATGGGCCACGCATTAACGGAACAGCGCTTCAATTCTCACGCAGAAGCCAAAAAATGGATCGATGATTGGTTTCAGGCAAAAGGCGAAACATTTTTTTTGCGAGGCATCCATAAATTGCCTGAGAGATTGGAAAAATGTGTAGCTAGCGATGGCCATTACTTTGAAGAATAAAATTGTAATCATTTCCTCACAATAAACGTGTTTTTTCAAAAATAATTACCGGTTTCATAGGCGCATACCTGGTACATATATGACGAATTCTGGCCAATAGTCGATTTTTCGACCACTGAAAAGTACGCGGTGCTGAAGGGTTTAAAATATTTTCATAAACTTATGGATATAAATTGGTTGTGGTAATTTGGTCTTTAGGCTTCGTAAATAGTCAATAATAAATCAATAATTTGAAAAGGCTATATATTTTTAAGAATATTCAAAATATGACAAACAAAACGCTTTTTCGTGCATTTGCCAACATATCTAAATTTATCTTTAAAAAAAAAATTATTATTTCGAGGGGTTACCAAAAGACCAAAGCTATTTTATGCATCGAAAGTTCAAAGATATAATGGCTAAGTGCAGAGCTACTCTCCTTCAAAGTGGCTGGTCGAAAAATCGACCAGCATAAGCTACAAAATTGAACAGTTTCACGTTTTTTTGACTACACTACTCGATACGAAAAATGCACCTAAAAATAAAAGTGGTTTCTAGACTAACTTTGGGCCGGTGAACACGAAACTGAAAATCAAAACATTTTTTTAAGAAGCGTTTTAGAAAAATCTTCGAAAAAACAGTTTTTCCGCTATTGTTTCAGTTATGAGCGCATATCTCGTAAACGAATCATCCGACTAACACAAACTGACTGGCGGTCAGAAGATAATATATTAATAATATATTAATATTATAATAAATTAATTATAAAATTGATAATAAATTAATATTGTTACGAAAATTCCAAGTTCGTTTGGATTGTGTTTGAAAATAAAACAACTTCAAGTATTTAGCGCAAAACGCAGTCAGAGTCCACTAATCACTTTATTTACACATTTACACTTGTTCTACTTTACACTACTACTATTGCATGTTTCCCCGTTGCTTGCTCAACACAGACTCGACTCCTTGCGCTGCACACTGCTGCTTTTATACTAGTTTTCTTATCGCGCCGAAGTTTCTTGCACATTCCAGTTTCTATCTCGATCGTTCTAGCACAACCTATTACTGCCGCGAACCATCCCTGCCATATCAACATTATAGCATGCCGGCCGTACTACAAAGTGCGTGCTTAAAAGTATGCTTGGAAAAGCATTCATCGTTTCAATATCACAGCACAGAGTCACTTATCGTTTACTGCCCATCACTTAGACTTGTTCGTCCCAAACAAATTCCGAGGCTCCGCCGGAGTAAGATGCCAGGCGCTCCAAATGGACTATTTTCAACCTGGCGTTTCGGTTGCCGCAGCGTTGAATCCTGTACACTTCGTCAATAATCCTGGTCACGACTTTGTACGGTCCTTCCCATGATGTTCGAATTTTTGGAGACAAACCTTCCTTCCGCTGCGGGTTATTAAGCATTACCAGATCACCTTCTTGGAACCCTTCTGAGTTAGCCCGTAGACCATAGCTGGCTTTTAACCTGTTTTCGACTAGCTCAGTGCGGCTCCGCGATCTTCTCATGGGTCCTTGCGCAGCCGAACTCCGATTACAGCCTCTGATCCACTCGGCGACAGTCTCCTGGCATCCTATCCAATAGAACCGCCTTCTTATCTTGGCGACAGTTTTTGCGACGCCTAAGTGCCCTCCGCTAGAGTCGTTATGGTTTGCCTCGATGACATCGTCGATTCGGGATTTTCTGGTCCTGCCATCCCTGCTCTCCCACTCGCGGTATAGGCAGCCATCCTGCAGACGTAGACTTTGCCACTGTGCCCAGTAAGCCTTCGCGATCGGGCTCTCACCTGCCAGTCCGGCCGTAATCTCTGCGCTTTGCCTTTGATGATCTTCGCGAGATCCGTATCCTCACGCTGCACTGTGCGGCCGATTCCCAAAAGCTGGCCAAAACTCGAAAAAAAAAAATTTCTAGATAGAGTGTTTTTGTGTTTGGGTTGGCTACAGTAATCCCTTGAGAAGTGAAAACCGTTCATAGCAACGTCCTATACCCTAAGTATCCTCTGTATTTTCAGTCGCAACGTGGTCTTCGTTTGAGCATCGTATTATTGTCGATGAATAGTGAAAGTTGTACACATGTGAAAGATTTTGTAATGAAGTAAATTGTACAAAACCAAATGGAATCATCTTCGGAAGGTTAGTAAAATACGAGAAATCTTTAGTACATATCAATACCTCGACACAAAATTTTTAGCTGCAGCAATACGTAGATACTTTTTTTGCAATTGTTTTTTATAAAATTTAAGTTTTCAAACTGTATAGTAATACAAGGCCGTCATATGCTGCTTTGAAACCTATTAGAGGTTACTCACAAAAGTAATAGCTACTGAATAAAACAAGATTCAGCTGCTACCACCTGCTACCTTGGCTTTTATGCTATTTTTTGTGCACAAGAATGCACAAAAAATCCAAAATACTGCACGACATTTTTTTGAAAAATATCAACAATCGGCAAAAATAACGGGAGTCGATCAGGACATCATATATCGTGTCTACATCATCCTGCAAGCCATTTCAAGTGGACATGAGATAAATATAGGAAACTTCCGGCAGTATACTGTAAAGTTGGCTAGAATGATAGTAGACAAATATAATTGGTATTGTATGCCAACTTTAGTGCTTTGATTCATGGTCCAGAAATCATTCAAGATGCCGTTTTGCCTTTCGGACAAATGTCGGAAGATGCTCAAGAGGCTTGCAATAAATTTTTTGCCATCTATCGCCTGAACTTCGCTAGAAAGAAGTATCGTCACAAAACAATGGAGGACGTGTTTAAACGATTTTTATTAGCTTCTGACCCATACATTTCAAGTTGCAGAAAGTTGCCAGCAAAACCGATCAAGTCTTTGTCAGCAGATACAATTGATTTACTGTTGTCTCCATCTATTTATGCGGAAGAAGTGTTGGAAAGTACTGATTGTAGTTCGGCCTCTGAGACAGAGACAGATGCAGATGCTGACGATCTTGCTGATAACGAAAATTTTTTTATGTAATTAAAACTAAATAATCTATTTTGCTGTATAACCTACAATTTTTAAATTTAATAAAAGGTTTTGGTGAAAATTTGAAAAATGTTTGTGTAGTATATTTATTTAGTCTGACTGTAATTATTGAATAGTAACAAAAAAAAGGTACACGAAGAAACTTGAAAACTGTTTGTATTGCCTTTTATTGGATCCGCCATTTTGAATTTCATAATTCTGGTGGAAGGGGGTGGATTTTCAAAATTTTAAGATCAAATTCGTAATCAGCGACCCCGTAAATATATAAATTGATATGCATCTTGATTATGTTCTAGAATATACGCTATTTCACGTGAGGGGGTGGCCAATAGGGGTGGAAGGGGGTGGATTTTCAAAATTTTAAGATAAAATTCGTAATCAGCAACCCCGAAAACCCCCGAGTAAGAAATTTTGAATCAATTACTTGATTTTTCGAGTTTTGGCCAGCTTTTTGGGAATCGGCCGCACTGTGCGCTGGTCCCTCTGTAGCCTTTCCGCAAGCCAATCTTCCTCTTGCTGGACTCTTACCGACCGAACATCCACAATCGAATCGCGAATAATGCCTGCGCTCGGTTTTGCAAGAACGGTATGTCAGTGCATCTGCCCTTCTTGGTGACGTCTGTTGTCCGGACCGCTTTTCTCGCAGATGGCAGTCTCGTCATATGTGGCCTGGCTTGCCACATCGCCAGCAACTGACTCTAGATGACACTACCCACCCGCCTGCTGATACCTCTGAGCTTACTGTCTGGCTCTGCCTGATACGTCCAGATTGGGCTCGACGCCTTTCCACAGATGAATGTCGAAAATTTCCTCTCCAGGCCGCCTCGCATTGACTCGATACGCTTTCGAGCTAGGAGTTTATATATTGACTTCAGAAGCGAATTGACTGAAAACGGTTTGAAAAGTGTGCTCAGCTGCTATTGACATTCAAAACAAAAACAAAAAAAAATGGAGCAAGAGTGAAAATGTTCCGTTTATACGCATTTTGGAAGCGACTTGAAAGTTTAAGAACTCATTTGAAAAGCCCTTCACTTGATACGCTTAAAATGTTCAAAGCGGTTTGAAAACGTGTTTATACGACTGTATTGAGTCGATGCGTATTGACTCATAGCGACTTGAACTGTCGTATAACCGGGGTAACAGTCTCACGGAATGTCGGCTTCATCATCATCAACGTACTCACACGTGTCTCCGGGTCAAGAATGCCTTTGATAAACGCCTCGATCTTCAGCCTTTTCAAAACTTCGACGCTTAATTCTGGGTAGGACAGTGGTACCAGCCGCTCAATATCTGCCGCATACGTCTGCAGCGCCTCGTTGGCTCTTTGTCTACGGCTCTTCAGCTCGAAATAATACAGCATTTTGTTGTGCTCGTCACTGTATTTGGCTGCCAGCGCCTTTATGACGGTCTCGTAATCACCTCTTAAACCTTCCGGAACTGTTTTAAATACCTCAGCCGCAGGACTTCTTAGAGCCAGTATCAGTCTCCGACCTTTCCTAACATTGGTCTACTGACACTCCAAGGCAGCTATCTCGAATTGTAGTTTGAATGTGTCAAACAACGCAGTATGGCCCAACGGTCGGCAAAACGTTGCAAAAATCAAAAATTTCATAAAATCGTTCGATAAAATGAATACACGCATTGAGAATTTTCCAGGAATTACGAAAATGTAGAGGTAGAGCCTCTCAAAGTTGACAATTTTTCCACATTGAGAAAAATGTGTATTTTTTGGTTTTTTTTTCATCTTCAAGATTGATTTGTATGTAAATGAAGCGGCCAATCGGTAACTTGTTGGTTTTTGTAAAAGGTACGTTAATTGTGAATATAATTAAAATATAAAATGTTTGTTTTGTCTTCAAAGTAATTCGATCTACCGATTTCTCAAAAAGTCTATATTTCGACCTTTTTTCAACTTTGATCGAAAATAAAAAAAATATACCAAAAATAACCTCCGCAAAATTGAAGGTGGTTATTTATTATTCAATTATTTACCTAACTTCCAAAACTCAGCTGCCGCTTTTTGCCGCTTTACTTTCTAGAGCAATAAAAGTGAAACAACTTCGGGTCGAAAACCACGTAATTATACGGAAAATTGCGCACACTTAGTACGGTCAAAAACCCATTTAGTGTTGCTGGCATCTATCTATATCTATATATGTAATGACGCTCAAACGGACTGGCCGATTTCAATGAAATTTTCTTTATTGGATTCGTCTTGAGTCAGTTCAGGTTCGTGCGAAAAGAAAATTCCGGAAAATCTATTGGAAAAGTCGGAAAACCCTTGTATTTTTAATGGGAATGGGACGGGTATTGGACAACGGGGCGAGGCACCACATATACAAACAAACTCTTTAAAACGGAATATCTTTGAAATTGTAAGTAGCACAGCACTGAAATTTAGTACCCCGTCGTCCCATAGAAGAGTCATTCCCCTGGTAAGATTTAATGGGCGTTGGACAAGGGGCGTGGCACTTTTTTTGTGACCCAATTATTCCGCTGAACTATAAGTTGCACAGCATTGAAACTAAGTACGAACCTACCATTTATTCATATCTTTCGACAGAGGGAATGATGAGGGCATTGAACAAGGGAGCGTGGCACCGCCCATATAAGCCAAATCTTTAATATAGAATATCTTCGCAATTGTAAGTCTTACAACACTTTGTATCCCGTCGTCCCATAGATGAATCATTCTAATGAAAAGATTTAGTGGGCGTTGGACAAGGGGCGTGGCACTTTTTTTGTGACCAAATTATTCCGCTGAACTATAAGTCGCTCAGCAATGAAACTTAGTACGAACCTACCATTTCCTCTTTCGACAGAGGACATTGAATAAGGGGCAGGTATTGAATAAGAGGGCATGGCACCGCCCCTATAATTAAAATCCGGTTCAAGCGCAGCCCATTTCTTTACTGAAAGTTAGCAGCAACATTGCTTATTTGTGGGCCTCGATTGCGTTACCCAGTAGCTCCTCCTCTTCCTTTAGTTGGTTTTCTTCGTCAATTTGCATCGCAATAGATTCGCCATCTCGCGTATTTCATTATAAAAAAACAACAAATGTCGTGCGAGACAAAGTTCGCGGGGTCAGCTAGTTTAAAGTAAAAAAACACTTAATTCCTCAAACGCAGTCAATCAAAACCAACAAACACTTTATTTCACAAATTTCACACTTTACTGTCTTTACACTTAATTATTTGCTTCATTACTCCGTGTGGCACCTTCATTTGCCAAAACCAAGACTGACTCGATGCGCCGTACCCGGCTGCCTTTTATACCTGTCCGGTTATCGCGCAGATCGTTCCCGCACATTCTAATTGGACTAGAAGTTTCCATTATTATCGCGGGCCATCATTGCCAGATCGAATCATAGCACGGCGCGTAGCGACAGGGCGCCTTGCACAGCGACCGGCTGCTTTGCACAGCGACAGACTGTTTTATCGTTACACTGCCCACAACTTAGACTTGTTCGTCCCGAACAAGTGCCATATCTGGCTTTCACCTTATCGCTGACCAGTTTGGTGCGGTTCCTTATAAACTGGTGAATTTCCTCCAGCTCCGCCCGCTCATTGACCACGTAGTCAGTCTTAGCGCCTCCCGTCGTACTGACTACCCCGAACTTCAAGTCAGCGGGTAACCGCAACTCTCTACCGAACACTGCTCGGGCTGGAGTGAGTGATGTCGTATCGTACGGGGCTGACCTATACGCCATCAAGAACAGCGGAATATGCGTGTCCCAATCCTTTTAATTCCTGCCTACCACTTTCCGCAGATATTCTTCCAGTGTCCGGTGAAAGCGTTCAACCATGCCATCGGACTGTGGGTGCAAAGAAGTGGTACGAGTTTTCCTTATTTCCAGCAGCACACAGACTTCCGTGAATACCGCAGACTCGAAATTCCGGCCTTGATCTGAGTGTAACTCCAACGGAACTCCGAACCTGGCTAGCCAGGTGTTTACCAGCTTTTCCGCGACCGTAGTGGCCTCCTGGTTAGGAATAGGGTACACTTCGGGCCATTTGCTGAAATAATCCATTGCCACCAGCACATATTTGTTGCCTTTCGCGGCTGAACATCGGTCACAGCTCTTAATCGACACGGCTAAAGTCTCCTGACATCCCACCCAGTAGAATCGTCTTTTTATTTTGGCGACGGTTTTGGTGATGCCTAGGTGCCCTCCACTGGAGTCGTTATGGTATGCCTCAATGACCTCGTTGATTCTGCATTTCGGCACTACCATTACGGAGTTGCTGGTCCGACCATCCTCGCTCTCCCATTCGCGGTACAGGCATCCTTCCTTCAGCCGCAGACTTTGCCACTGTGCCCAGTAGGCCTTAGCGATCGGGCTTTCACCGGCCATCTCCTGCCAGTCCGGACGTGCGCCTTGCTTCTTGCATTTGACGATTTTTGCAAGATCCCCATCCTCACGCTGGTCCTTTTGTAGCCACTGCGCAGACCACTCTTCCTCTGGCATAACGCTTACCAACCGGACGTCCACTATCTGTTCTTTGTTTTCGGCTCGCGAACACTGCCTGCATTCGATTTTGCACGGACGGCGTGACAAGGCATCGGCATTTCCATGGCTACTGCCCTTGCGATGCTCTATCGTGTATTCGTAGCTCTGCAGTCGCTCGATCCACCGCGCCAATTGCCCTTCAGGGTCTTTAAAGTTTAGGAGCCATCTCAATGCCGCAGGATCTGTGCGCAGGCGAAACCTTTGTCCATGCAGATATTTGTGGAAGTGTTTTACGCAGTCCAATACCGCCAGCAGTTCTCTCCGTGTCGCACAGTAGTTGCGTTCCGGTTTCGATAGAACCCTACTGTAGTACGCTATCACTTGTTCTTGGCCGTCTATTATCTGTGATAGCACCCCGCCAATACTATGCCCGCTTGCATCTGTATCCAGCACAAACATCTCCCCAGGCACGGGGAAGGCCAGAATTGGAGCACTGCACAGTTTTTCCTTCAGACGTGCAAAAGCCTGTTCCTGCTCCTCGTTCCACTCGAATGCTTGGCTCTTTTTCGTCAGTTTGTGCAAGCTGCTGGCTATGTTCGCGAATCCCGGAACAAATCGGCGGAAGTATGTGCACAGGCCCAGGAAACTGCGGAGTTCGTGTAGATTGCGTGGCCGGGGCCACTCCTGCACCGCCGTGATTTTGCCTTCATCCGTATGTACTCCGCGGGCGGAAACCGTATGACCCATATACTTTACCTCCTTTTGGAACAGCGAGCACTTCTTCGGATTGAGTGTAAGCCCAGCTTTTTGTATCTGCTCGAATACCTCCTTCAGTTTTCTCAGGTGGTCATCGAAGTTTTTACCCATCACGATTTTAGCACGCGTTCCATTAGCCGCTCGAATGTTGCTGGTGCGTTGCAGAGTCCAAACGGCATGACGGTGAACTGCCACAAACCATCGCTAACACTGAAAGCCGTTTTCCCCTTGTCCTTGTCTGCGAGCTCTACCTGCCAATAGCCGCTGAGTAAGTCGAGCGTGGAGAACCACTACGTGCCTGACAGTGTGTCCAGGGTGTCATCGATCCGAGGTAGTGGATAACTGTCCTTCTTGGTCACATCATTGAGCTTCCGATAGTGCACACAAAACCGGGTACTGCCATCTTTCTTCTTGACTAGCACGACCGGCGAGCACCAGGGGCCCGAAGAAGGCTCTATGACCTTGTCTTTCCGCATGTTTTCGATCAAATTTGTGACCTCTTCCCTCTTGGTCAGAGGAACTCGTCTTGGCGGTTGGCGGATCGGTTTTGCACTTCCGGTGTCGATGTTGTGCTTCACTATGGCTGTTCTTCCGCCTGCTTCTGCCGCAAATATTGACCCATAATGCTGCAGGAGTGACCTCGCCTTCTGTTTCTGCTTGACCGTCAACTCGCTGCTCCACTGGTTCTCTTGTGGTATGACGTCCATGTTAAAACCGCTCTTCTTATTACCTCCGGGTGGGCTACTCTCGCAATTGACCACTGCTACAGCTTCCTTACACTCGCCAATTATCTCATCTTTCCCGACATATCTGGGTGCATTCAGGGGGTTCAGTATTCTGACTGGTATTCTGCCATTCTTAGGTTCCACTAATGTACGTCCGTTGATGATGTTGTCGTGTCCTTGTTTCGGTGCTTCTACAACCCACAGCCGACTTGTCCCATCGTCCTCGTCCACCTTTGCCCACACAATCGCCTCAGAATTCGCTGGTATCCTCCGGTGTTGACACGATACAACCTTCCCTACCGCCATGCTTCGCTCAGAGCCGATGTGCAACGGGAATTCAACGTTGGCATATCTCAGCACATTTTCTTTCAGGTCCAGCGTAAAACCGTGCCTAATCATGAAAGCGACGCCGATAATCACGTCGCTCATTATATCCGCGACGATGAACTCATGTTCCAGGCTGCTGGTGCCGATAGCAATCGTTTTTTAACTTTTCCCCTTACCGGCGCACACTCGCCAGTCGCAGTCCTCAGTTGTATGCCATGCAATGGTTCCCAATTCCTCAGAAGCTTCCTTCTTATGATCGAATATGACGCGCCGGTAGCCAGTGTCAACACAAACAACGTTCCATCTATCTTTCCTTCAATCGTCAAGCAGCCGAGTTGTCGTTTCAACTGCGAGACAAGGACGGTGGGGCAGCAGGTTGTGGGGATCAGCTCACGCCCCTTTGGATTGACCCTTTTTAGTTTAACGGCTCCTCGTCCTCAGCCCTGCGCTTGTTGGCTGAGCCTCGATTGTCAGCATTCCTCGCTTCAGGCGATTGCGATCGAGAACGGGAACGCCTCTTTCGTTGGCGGCAGTCTCGTGATATGTGGCCCTGCTTGCCACATACCCAGCAAACAACTTTAGAGGAGACCACCCGTGGCCTGTCCCAAAAGTGCCCCAAATCCATGTCGCCTCATATGTCATCGCGCTGGTCACCGTCTCCCTAAATGTCGGCTTGCCCATCATCAACGCACTGCGACGTGTCTCCGGATCATGAAGACCTTCAATAAACGCCTCAATCTTCATCCTCTCGAGATCATCAGCACCAAATTTTGGGTAGCACAGCTGTACGAGCCGCTCAATGTCTGCTGCATATGTCTGCAGCGCCCCGTTGGCTCTTTGCCTGCTTTATTTGGCTGCCAGCGCCCTTATGACGGTCTCGTACTAACTTCGTAAACATTCTGGAACTGATTTTATTACCTCAGCCGCAGCACCTTTAAGAGCCAGCGCCAATCTCCGACCTTTCCTTACATCAGTCCACTGATTTTCCAGAGCAGCCAGGTCGAATTGTAGCTTGTATGTATCGAACGGCGTAGTCCCATCATAAGTAGGCACTTCTGCTCGGGTGGCAACATTTTCCGGAACCGGCGGCAACCATTCTCGCGGCTGTACCTACCTAAGCCGCTCGTCCATTTTTTGTTCAGGGAATCATCCAGGTCGTCGACTCGTTTATCCAAGTGCTCCAGGTGCTCGACTTTCCCATTAATCCTGTCTGAGATTTCCTCCACTTTCTGCTCCAAGCGCGCAGAATTTTCCTGAAGCTTGCTGGGCAACTCCCGATTTGCATTTTCAAGTTTTGCTGCCATATGCGCCGACATTTCACGATTTTCACGATTGGAAGTCTCGAACATGCCTTTTATTGCAATCATTAGCTGGCTTATTTCTAATGCTTGTAATGAATTGTAATCCAGCCGGTGCAGCCGTACTATGCATCGACGCAGCACCCGCAGGCGATTCCTCCACTGTGGCCGACGCCTCTTGTTCCTGCGTTCCGAACTCGTGTGCAGCCCAATCGATGCCTCGTGATTCGCACGCCTCTCGCAAGCGCAGCTGCAACTCCACTTTTCCGCCAGCAGTCGGCAAATTCCAGGCAGCCAGCTCCTTCTTCAGCTGGTCCACCTTCAGCAGCTCGAGTTTAACCATTTCTGCGTTTTTATAATTTTATTTATTTATTTTTTTTGCTTATTTTCAGTAGCACAATCCCACTTCTGACACCAAATGTTACGAATACTAGTTCTAGTGGGGTGGTACGTATCTCTGGATTGTGCAATCTATAGGTAAGGGAGAGGGCTGGGTTGTGAACCATTACCGTTTTTTCTTTCCCTAATTGACATATCGCCAATCTTTCAACTGTCAAGTTTGTCTTATGATATGACTCTGCTTTTGTGGTTACACCGAAGTACAAACACGGATTGCTTGTGGCAGCAATCGAGTTTGAAAGACATCGTGTTTGAAAATCGACTGCGAAAACTTGTTGGCTTTTTTTTTAAGTGCTATCCAAGTGACTGAGCTTATTGCAAAAAGGTCTGTGTAATACATGTTTATTTAGTGTTTTGATTCTATTTTCCGATGCAATATTTGTTTACGGCGAATTATGATTGGAAGTGTCGTTTATTTTAAAGTTTCCAAAATGGAATCGTGGTTGGGCTGTGAACCACTGAGGTGGCTGGGTTATAAACCACCTGTTTTTCGTACTACATTTGTTCTAACACTGTCAAATATGGACGGATATATTAAAATAAAGTAATTTTATGTAATTTCACTCGATTTCCTTGAGTTCACTTGAATTGGGCCAATGCGAGAACGCATTCGTATTTCACAAGCAAACATTGCGACACCGATTAGGATGAAAATTCAAAAAATTTAGCACTTTCATTCATTGCGATTTTTTGGCCTAATTGGCGTCATTATAACTTTTTTTCACCTCTTGAAGCCTCCTGATTAAATAAATCCTGAACTTACTTAAAAATTATGGGTGTTTTCTTCGTATTTTCCGACTTTAATAGGGATTTTCCAGACGGTTCACAACCCAGCCACTTTTTTGGAAAAGCAAAAAATCACGCCCTTAGAAAATTGGACGTAGAGAGTTTAATTTCAATCAAAACTGTAATCTGTCTTCATAAAAAAGTTGCGTTATATATTCACCTTTCCAACGGTATCTTCGATTTTTCGATATCTTTATTCTGTGAAAAGTTAGAGCCAAAAAACAAAACCCCTGTTCACAACACAGCCCTCTCCCTTACTTATTTTATAAAAGCAAGTGTGACGGTTTTTGAGCCACAATCAGGCAAAAACCACTAAACCGATTTAGATGAAATAAGCACCAAACATTTTGTTATCTGCGGGAATGGTGCATAGGCTATATGAGAATGGCCACGCCCCCTTCTTACGCCCACTATGGTAACAAAACTCATCTATAGTATGCTTTTTTAAGGCAGTATGCGTATCAAACGATTCAGCGTGCCATTACGGCAAACATAGGCTAAAACATAATTGGCCACGCCCACTTTCCGCGCCTACTAAACTAACAAAACGAAGCTACGCTACATGTCGGTGAATCAGTATTAATATCAAGTGATTCCGTGTTTCATTCATGTTAACTTAGGATATTGAAGATTGACCACGCCCAATAATAACAAATCAGCCATAGTGTTTAGATCGCTAAACACTGCCGGCCACGCAGCTCCTAGAAATTAATGTTGTCAATATTACTGTATTGTGTTTGTCCATTTATGTGTTCATATGTACGGATGGCAACCCTGGTCATCCCGAAGGGAGCTTGCGCGGCCGGCAGGCACTCGAAGTTCGAACTCCGGTGACTGAACATCAACGACCCCCGACCCTCACAAAACCTAACCTTTACATATATATAACTAGATTTAAACGACCATTTAACATCTAATAAAACATTACCAGAACCGACACAAAACAATTACCCCGTTTGTCTTTTTATTTCAACGCGTGTGCGCGGGTTTAGCTTTACTGAGCTTTAAACATGGTTCTTCGACGCCAAATGTGAATTCGCACATAAATAAAAACACAGTGACAACACACGATCAAATAAACAAAGTGTAAAGTGACAACACAAGAACAGTGCAAAATAGTGCAAAACACAAAACGAGTACAAGAGTGCATAAACCAAAATATTAATCACTTCGAAAACAATTGAAACCACACCACACAGTGATTGAAACAACAACTACCACCAAAATCAACATAAAACGCTCAAACGAAAAAGAACAATTATAAACGCACGCACAAATAGTCGCACGATCACTAACAACAACAACCACATAAGGAGCACAGCGAACAACGAAAATACGAGCAACAACAACCACTAAGAGAACAGCAGAGCAGCGGTCAGCAGCGTGGGAGTAGCGGCATACCCGACAGCAGCGAGCGCTACGTGGGAGCACGCGACCATAAGTATTGTCTGTCCCCTTGGCAGTACTGACTGTAAGTTGACTTATCTGATTTATTATACCGAGCGGTTGGTGTCCCATTGTGTATATTTCCTATATACACAACCAACCTGCTTGATTATAGTTGCACTTGCAGTCGGAGCATACCTTGCATGGAATAATTTTACTAAAACATTATAATTTCTTAACGTCTTTAAGAAAATGAGCCTTTTGCATGCCAATTCCTTTGGGCAAATTTGTTCGTTTCTCTGCGCAAAAATTGAAAATAGATTTTTTCCCCCAAAAATCCTTACATTTTCTTCCTTTCTTCATAAAATTCTTTCGTGTGCTCACTCAAACCCCTATTGAGGTGAAACACTCGAAAAATTTCTTGCATCTTTCGTGAATGTGCTCCAGTTTGCGACATTTCTAGTCGGTTTTAGTCGGCAACCTTAGGTAAATTCGAATATCTTTCGATTTTTTTGGTGTTTTTTATTCTAAATTCTCGACTCCTGTATCTACCAACCATCGATTTATTTATTGATTTTACTGTTAAATCACCTTCGATTCCGACATGCCAATACAAAAATCATTCGAACAATCTCATGATCTCTCCATGAGCATTTTTAATTTCGAAGCGGACAATTTGGTCCACTTCTGTTCCGAATTCTCTTCTGTTCCCGCAATCCTCAAATCATATTTAGCCGATCTCAATGGTGTAGGGGTAATGTATAGTGTTTGTGTAAGTGTGTGTGTATTCTGGTCTTTTGGCGGACCTCGCCTCAACTGGTATGGCTAAGTTAGAGCCTCAGTGTCTTCAAAAGAAACGCGCCGAATGACAGTTCTAATGACGCTGGTTTATTTTCACAAAATTGGTTACTTAAATACTAATTTACAAACTGTTATACAGCGGAGCATTTTCAGCGCTCCGCCCATTATTCCAGTGACCAAAGGCTATGTCCAATCAGCGTCACTGGACCATTGGGTCAACTCAGCACTTTTTCAACTGCCCGTGCCCTGCGGTAGGTGACATCACAAAACATGCCGATCAGTGCATTTTTCCGTAAGTGGGACACTGCACTGCGGTAGGTGTTGTTGTATGGCACGCCGCTCGGCTATTCGCTGGCTCAGCCACTTGAGTGCTGCACTTGTCGTGCGCGTGGTGTCATTTGACACATGTGAAGTAATAAGTGTAGCGCGATCGACTGGTTTCGGCATAAGTGGTCATGTGGTACCACTACACCATTGCCCTTAAGCGAAAAATTATTACTTGAAATAATTTTTTAAGATGTTGGTCGGGGTCTTCGGAGGTGGTTCTGGAAATACTTCGCTTTACAATATTGAAGTTATTAATAATATAATTGTTGTCTTATTCTGATAGTAATTTATGTATATGTATGTAGTTTTTTTTATTTTACATTATCAGTTCTTACTTGTTATGTTGCTATCTCCTAAGAATTTCTTGAGGTTATTATTATGTAATATCTTATGTTTACCATTTATTTCTATTGTGGAGTTTACTCCATTTCTTTCTATAATTTTATATGGTCCATGGTAGGGACTCTGTAGTTTCTTACTTGTTTCTAATTTAACAAAAACTAAATCTTAACTGTTTATTATTGATATTTTTATCATAATTAATTTTTCTCTTGTGTTTAGCTATTTCTATAATATTCCTAGCCTTATCTATAGATGTTTGTAGCCTAATTTTTAGTTCGTTAGCGTAGTTGTCAATGTCATAAATTTGTTGGGTTTTGTTTATTTTGTCACATGGTAGTGACGGTAATTTGCCGAAAACTAATTCATATGGTGAGTACAGAGTTTCGACATGTGGTGTTGTATTATACGCGAAAGTGTAGTATGGTACCCATTTGTCCCATTCATGTTCAGCTGTGAATGCCAGTAGGTATTCGTGTAGCGTTCGATGGTTTCGTTCAAGTGCTCCGATTGTTTGATGATGGTAGGGTGTCGAAAATATTTGTCGCACGTTAAGTAATTCGCATATGTTATGCATTAACTCATTTGTAAACTCGGTGCCTCGGTCGGATTTCAATGTTTTGAAACAACCATACTTAAGAATGAATTGTTCTACAAGTGTCTTTGCTGTCGTTTTTGCGTCCTTAGTTTCCATTGGGTGTGCTATGACAAATTTTGTTAAATCGCATTGCATTGTGAGTATGTAGCGGAATCCATTCGATACTCTTAATGGTCCGACTGTGTCAATCGTAATTGTTTCGAAGCTTTTTGCTGGTGTGTCTGTTTTGACCAGTTTTTCTTTTATGTGTTTTGTTGTTTTGTTCTTGGTGCAGGTCAGCCAATTGTTGACAAGTTCTTTTACCATTTGTCTCATATTTTTCCATATATATCGTTGTTTTAATTTTAGGATCGTTTTTCGAATTCCTAAATGTGCGGCTGTACTGGCGTTATGATATTCATCAATAAGTTTGTATAGTTGCAATTTGCTTTGAATGTCGTGGAGCGTTGTATATTAGTATTTTTGTAGGCGAGCATTTATCTTTATTTACTTCATTTTATCTCTTCTTGAATGCATTCATCGTAATGTTCTCAAATTTAAAATTTTCTCTGCAACGGCAGAGTAGCTCCTTTATGTGCAGTTTCTTTAGTGAACTATGTAGTTTCTCGAACATTGAATCTAGATTCAAAGGGTCATCGCTACAAGTCACGTGCACTTCATAATTATCAATATGTATCATCGGCCGATGCTTTTCTTTTATTTCAAAATTTAATCTTCTCATGTTCTTCACGTCGTTCATAGAGGTACATTCCCATATGTAGAGTTGCGCAGGCTCTTGAGATATGTCCTTCCTATTGTCGCGTGTTCTGGTACCATAATTAATATTTTCATTTTCTTCATTGTGCATGCTATTTTCTTTTGCTCTTGCTGTTGCTGCCTTGCTCCTTGTAATTGCCAGTATTTCCTTTTGTTTGGCGTCGTTTATGTCATTTTCCTGTGTTGTGATCATTGCCTTTAGTGTGTCGCTGTGAATTTTGATGCGTAATAAGGCATCTGCATTTGTGTTGATTTTTCCTTGTTTGTATATGATTTCGAAGTCATAATCCGATAAATCTAGTTTGATTCTTGTCATTTTCCATGATGGATTCTTGTGTGAGAACAGAGATACCAGTGGTCTGTGGTCAGTGACTACGATGAACTTTCTCCCGTAGAGGTACGGTCTGAAGTAAATTATGCCCCAGTGTATTGCTAAAAGTTCCTTTTCTATGATTGGTTTATTGATGTCGTGTTTCTGTAGTGATTTTCTTGCATAAGAAATGGGTAGGTCGTGTCCAATTTCTCCTTGGGATAGTACTGCTCCTAGGGCGAAGTCTGAAGCGTCGGTTCTTGATATGAAGGTTTTGTTGAAATCTGGATATTGCAGTATTGGTGTGTTGGTTAACTTTTGTTTTAGTGTCTCGAGAGCTGTTTTACACTCGTCTGACCAAATGAAAGGTGTACCTTTCTTAAGGAGGGAGTTAAGACATTTTACTATTGATGCGAATTCAGGTATGAAACGTCTGTAGTAGTTGCAAAATGCTACAAATCGACGTACTTCATCGGCATTCGTTGGTGTGGGATATTTTAGTACTGCTTCGCATTTTGTTGGATCTGTTTTGATGCCTTTGTCTGTGATTAAATGGCCTAAGTAAATTACTTCTGGTTTTAGAAATTGGCATTTGCTTGCATTTAATTTCAAGTTGTATTGTTGTAGTCGGTCGAAGACTTTGATCAAATTTTCGTTGTGGTGTTTTAATGAACATGTAGTATTCGGATGCTCATATGTTGTCAACATTGAGAAATGCTTCTGAGCTGAGTCCACTTAGTGCTAGGATTTGTTTGAGGATATCTTGAGGTGGTGTTTTTTTTGTTTTTCTTAATGTATAATGTAATATAATAATAAGTTGCAAATGTTTTCGGGTGTGTTTGTTGGGTTTGATATTATAAGTGTTGTTATAATGTTGTTATTACGTATTCTTGTGTACATATTAATTTATTTTTTTTTTTTTTTTGTTTTTTTGTATTGTAGAATTATGAAAATAATTGTAAATGTATAGGAAACTGTTGTTGATGATTAAGGTGCAATTTTCTTGGATCTGGCGGCAGCTTAGTTGATTTCCTGTGGTGACGAACCTTTGCGTCTGGGCGGTTTCGATGGGGTTTCATCAAGTGCGCAACTTTTGTGGTAAGCAGTTTGCGTAACGTTTTGCTGTCTGTCAATTCATGAGAAAAGTGTTTCGAACGGGCCATCGTGGTTGTCCATAAGAGGGTGGTCGGTGCCATTGTCATCGGTGATTGCATTGTCATCATTGTGTAGAATAGTAAGAAGTCAAAGTCGGTTTAGCAGGATCGTGGTCTGCAGGATCGTAGTCTGCAGGATCGTGGTCTACAGGATCGTAGTCTGCAGGATCGTCATGTAGGGGTAACGTATAGTGTTTGTGCAAGTGTGTGTGTATTCTGGTCTTTTGGCGGACCTCGCCTCAATTGGTATGGCTAAGTTAGAGACTCAAAAGAAACGCGCCGAATGACAGTTCTAATGAAGCTGGTTTATTTTCACAAAATTGGTTACTTAAATACTAATTTACAAACTGTTATACAGCGGAGCATTTCCAGCACTCCGCCCATTATTCCAGTGACCAAAAGCTACGTCCAAACAGCGTCAATGGACCATTGGGTCAACTCAGCACTTTCCTCAAGTGCCCGTGCCCTGCGGTAGGTGACATCACAAAACATGCCGATCAGTGCATTTTTCTGTAAGTGGGACACTGCACTGCGGTAGGTGTTGTTGTATGGCACGCCGCTCGGCTATTCGCTGGCTCAGCCACTTGAGTGCTGCACTTGTCGTGCGCGTGGTGTCATTTGACACATGTGAAGTAATAAGTGTAGCGCGATCGACTGGTTTCGGCATAAGTGGTCATGTGGTACCACTACAATGGCTATTATGCGGATTTAAAGGCAGCTTTTTCGAAAGTCGGCATCACCCCCGATGATAACCTGCCTAAAACTTTCAAGCTGATCACTCGCTCCAAAATGGAACTGTGCCGAGGACGAGTCTATGAGACCATGGCCCAGATTTCGGACCTCATGGACGCTCAGCAACCTCCTCTCGCTGAAATCACTCGTCCAGCAGAAATCCCCTTCCCTTCTGCAACAGAGCAGTCAAGTAATTCTATTTGCCTGAATGTCCCTCCTTGTGACACCGAAATCTTCTCCGGCGGGTATGAAGAGTGGCCGTCCTTCCGTGACATGTTTTCGGCGGTTTATATTAACCACCCGAAACTCACCTCTGCCCAAAAACTATATCACCTCCGATATTAAACGATCGGAAAGGCTGGCGCCATCGTTAGGCAGTATCCATTGAGCGATTCCAACTTCGAATTGGCATAGAATGCGCTGAAGTCCCGATTCGAAAATCGGCGCATTCTGGTTGATAAACAGGTCAACACGCTCTTGAGCCTCCCTCATGTAGCTATTGAAGACAGTGAAGCCCTACAAAGCCTTCAAAATGCAATAAATAATTCTCTGTCCGTCTTATCTTCTCAAGGCGTCTCGACAGAGAGTTGGGACCCGATCCTGGTCTATATTTGTGGGACTGTGGGAACAGTCCCTTAGTTCCCGGAAAGATCTTCCAAACTGGGAACAAATGAACACCTTTTTGACCAGCAGATATGAGGTCGTGGAAAGACTTAATCTGATGAGGCCGACCAAGTCCGTGTTTTCTCACAACCGGGATCATAACAGAGCTCAAAACATAGCTGAGAGCAGATGGACTTTCCTCTGTCCGGTTTGCAGTGCGGCTCATGCGCTCAAACTATGTTCGAAGTTCAAAAAGTTATCTGTTTATGATCGAGTAAAGGCAGTACGAGCCCAGAACTTGTGCACAAACTGTCTGTCCCATACTCACTTGAAGCGGGATTGCACAAGTAAACACACTTGTTCGCAATGTCAGAAGCAGCATCATTCTATGCTCCACTTCTTTTCTGACATCACCCCAAATCGGCCAGAGACACCATCTCACCAGTTTCCACGACTCTGCCTCGGAGTCCATCAAACCGCTCATACTTTTAGAGAAAATCACGGAGTTCTCAAGATGAGTTATCTTCCGTCACCTCGCGAAGACGGAAAAACCGTCCTGTGCAGTCCCTTAGCACAACGGTTAAGGAAACAGTCCCTCACCCGATGTCTAAATCTAGACAGTTTGGGCACACCGAAGCCGAAGCGCAACCCCCGCGCAACATTCATCCCGAGTCAGCTGCACGATGTAGACGACGATGTGCAGGAACCCCGCTGGACTCACTCTCCTCGCCTCGACGACGCATTTCGTCCGCTTGCCAATCAGCCTCACCCTTGCGACAGCGGCTGCAACCAACGGCAATCTGAGCCAAGGCTCCAGACTCCAGATAAGGAACTTGTGCGGACGCCGAGTTCAGACCCTTCAAACCCGAGCCATCCAGGCCATACTGGAGCTCCGGGGGGTCCCACCAATGCACGAGTGCATCCGGCCCCAGGATTTTTAGATCGCTAAACACTGCCGGCCACGCAGCTCCTAGAAATTGATGTTGTCAATATTACTATATTGTGTTTGTCCATTTATGTGTTTATTTTTTTTTATTTTTTTTTTTTAACAGGAACAAACGCGCAGGGGATGACCCCTATTAATGCGAAGCATTGCGTTGGTTCAGAAAGGATATAAAGGTTAGGAGATAGGGTTATGAGTGAAGTGTTTATGGACTCTTGACTTGAACCCATCAAGATCATAAGTGCTGAGGAAAATATCCGCAGGGAGACCATTCCACAACCGTGCTGTACGGGCCAGAAACGAACTTTCCCTGTAGTGCGTAGTGCGCTGGAACATCGTTTCGACGTGGAATGCATGGGCGCTAGTGTTCAAACGGGTTGTCCGGGGGAATACCCGAAGTGATGGCATCAAGCTGCTCATCTCCACTGAGCAGTTACCAAAAAAGTATCGGTAAAATAACACCACACATGCCACGTTTCGACGATGTTCCAAGGAGTCAATAGAGCTGGATGCCCTACTGTCCCCTATAAGTTTAATCGCACGGTTTTGCACCCGATCGAGGAGCTCCAAATGGGTTTTTGAAGCCCCCGCCCAGAGGTGCGAGTTAAACTCCATTTAAGGTCGGATATAGGTGGTGTAAATAATGCAGAGATCAGACGGAGTGAAATATTTTTTGCACCACTTTAGGAAGCCGAGGCACTTGGCTGCTTCTTTCGACACGCCACAAATATGATCGTTCCAATGAAGATCGTTCTTAATGGACATGCCCAGAACGTCAAGAGCTGCCGATTCCGCAATACCCACACCACCCATAACCAGGGATGTGTTGGGATGTGGGGAGACTCGTTTGTGGGATAACAGGCAACATTGGGTCTTGCGGGGATTAAAATCGACCCTGTTCGCTTGACCCCACTTGGAGATTGTTTGTAGGTCGCTATTAAGTGTGTCATTCATACGGCGCCGTTCTCTCTCAATCTCCACAGAGCTGGGACGCTTTGTGAAAGAGTATGAATGACAAATGGTGCTGTCATCCGCAAACGAGTAGATGGGATTCTTCGTCGCCGACAACAGGTCGTTGATGAAGATCAGGAAAAGGGTAGGAGAAAGGACCGAACCCTGCGGCACTCCCGCGCTAAGGGAATACTTTTCCGAGGCTATGCGGTCTACTACAACACGAATAGAGCGATCATAGAGGAAGCTCGTAATCCAACGAGAGAAGGTACTACCGACACCATAGGCAATCAATTTTGACACGAGTGCTTTATTCCACACCCGGTCAAAGGCCTTGGAAATATCCAATGCAACAACCTTGCTTTCACCTAGGTTTAGAATGCTATGGTTCCACTTCTCGGTGAGGACCGCCATAAGGTCTCCCGTTGATCGTTGTCTTCGGAAGCCGTATTGGTGGTCACTTAGCAGTCTATTGTGCTCCAGATACTTCACAAGGTAGAAGTTTACAATGCTTTCCATTACTTTGGAAAGCACCGAGCAGATTGCTATAGGTCGGTAGTTCGCAGGGTCAGTAGTCTTACCTTTTTTAGGAACTGGTTGAACATTTGCTACCTTCCAGCATGTCGGAAATACACCTGTATGTACCATACACCAGTATGACATGTTGAAAAGTTTGCGTAATGGACAAGCCAGCGATGTAGCGCATTTTTTCAAAACATGGGCTGGAATGCCGTCCGGCCCTGAAGCCTTATTTACATCGAGATTTGCAAGCATTCTTTTAACTACCCGTGTGCGAAAATGAATTTCTGGCATAGAGCAAGATACGTTCTCGACTACGGGTAGTGGTTGATCGCTGGGGGGCAGGGAGGAATTCTCTGCGAAAATTTTAGCCAACAAATTAGCTTTATCAACAGAGTGAGTGATGATTTGATCATTGTTAAGAAGAGTTGGAATTGAAGACGATGTTTGGTTCTTCACTTTCTTAACGAATGACCAGAAGTTCTTACTACCACGCTGGCATTGAAGAACTTTTTTCCTTTGGCGCTGTTCGTGCAGAAACTTTTGGCGCCTTAGGATGGCATTGCATCGATTTCTAGCCTGTTTACGCAGTTGTTCAGTGGAGGCCTTTTTATTTGCCTGCCATGCTCTGAAAGCTTCCCATTTAGACCTGACAGCAATTCTGCATGTCTCATTAAACCAGATATTGTCCTTAGGTTTAATGCAAATTTGCTTATTGGGGATGAAGGACCGCATTCCCAATAATATTATTTCTTCGACCAATTTGGCTGCGGCATTTATGTTTCTATCAAGAAAACACAATTTCCAGTTGAAGTGGGCGAAAAATTCATTAAGTCTACTCCAGTTAGCTTTATAATACATCCACACTAGGCGCTTCCGGGCTAAGGGCGAAGCATTGTGGATAGAAGAGTATGAGAAAGACGCCAAAATGGTACAATGGTCCGAGTTTCCAAGAGGTGCGTGCATTTCAACATCGTATTTTTCATGACGTGAAGTGAGAAAAAGGTCTAGAGTATTGAGAGCTTGCCCCGCAACGCAGGGGATATGCGTTGGTTCATGCACTAATTGAGTCAAGTTATTAGACTCGGCAAAGAGCTCGACAAATAAGCCTTCAGGAGTTGTGTGGTTGGAATGGCGTAGCCAATTGGAATTATGAATATTGAAATCACCAGCAACTACAATTTCACTATTCGGATACGATTCCAGAATCTGAGAAATAGGATCAGAGAGAAGATCAAACTTGTTATATGTAAAATCTCTCCCTGAATTCGGGCTCCTATATAGGAAGCAGAAGTGCAGAATGTGCGACTGGATATTGAATTTAACCCACATGGAGCTAAATTCGGCATCCGTCGTGTATAGTTGTTGCTGGCACTGGTACGCAACATTACTGCACACATAAATGGCAAGACCCCTGTGAGGAGAGAATAATGGCAGTAGGTGGTAACCAGGGATGTTAAAATCCAGTGGATCTGCATCCCCACACACCTGGGTTTCACCAAGTGCCATTATATGGGGTTTATGGAGGTTAACAAACGCATATACAGCAAAAAAGTTCGCCCTGAGCCCGCGCACGTTGCAGAAGGCTATGCGGAATTTGTCCACCACCATGGTCTATATGGGCTAAAGATCAAGGGAAGTAGCTGGGAATGAGATCTGCCGCACTAAGAAATTGATTATGCTCTGTGGTAAGTGTTATGCCTTTACCACAGAACAGTCAATTACTCAGTGTCGAACAAGACCGCATGTAGCGCCACTGAATACGGACGGAGGAGGGAGACACGGAAAATGAACCATAACAAAGACAACGCGAGCAGAGGTCAACGCAGCGGACAGCGAGAACGATTTAACGGCAGTTTATATTTTTTGTTTGGTTTTGCATTAGACCCAAATGGTCGGATTATTAGTAAGTAATTAATATTTATAGTGTTATTTAATTGTTGGGCACACGCGGCGTAGCATCAACACAACAGGACATATCAGTCGGACGAACATTAAAACACGCGAGGGACGGACAGAAACAATAAGAACCGCGGAGCACAAGATGGCACGTCTGCCCACGCGTAACACTTGACACTTCCAATATGTACGGATGGCAACCCTGGCCATCCCGAAGGGAGCTTGCGCTGCCGGCAGGCACTCGAAGTTCGAACTCCGGCGACTGACCCCCGCCCTCACAAAAGCTAACCTTTACATATATATAACTAGATTTAAACGACCATTTAACATCTAATAAAACATTACCCCAAGAACCCGACACAAAACAATTACTCCGTTTGTCTTTTTATTTCAACGCGTGTGCGCGGGTTTAGCTTTACTGAGCTTTAAACACATGGTATATTTGTCATAGCAATATGGGTATCAAAGTATTCAGCGTGTCATTGCCGCAAACATAGGCTGTAATATAATCGGCCACGCCCACTTTCCGCGCCAACTAAACTAGCAAAACGAAGCTACCTTACATGTGGGTAAATCAGTATTAATTTCAAATGATTCCGTGTTTCATTGATGTTGTCATAGGATATATAAGATTGACCACGCCCACCTGATATGCCTTTTAGCCACGCCCTATAATAACTGTTTAGTGTCTGGTTTGTCACTAAAGTCTGAATCGGCACTTGAACCGATTCAGAACGATTGGGTTGGAACCTGATTAGGCACTTTTCATTAGGCACCAATTCAGGGTAATGTGGTTGGAGTCTGACTCGGCACTTGAACCGATTCAGGATAATGTGGTTGGAGTCTGACTCGGCACTTGAACCGATTCAACCCTGAGTCAAGAATAAGCGTGTTATCTGTTTGCTGTTTTCCAATTGACTCTCTTTATTTACACTTTTCCTTGGCTTTTATTCTATTTCCAATGTCAAACGTTCTCACGGGCACGTTGGACCTCGTTGCTGACTTAGCATTCCCACGCTTGCCCAAACTGTATTGCATATTGATTACGCCGCTTCTGCTTATGCTGCGATTAACTAAGTGAAATTTGAGTGTGCAAAATGCATTGACTGCTAAATGGAATTTGCGTGTGTAAAATGCATTGACTGCTGAATTGAATTTGAGTATGCAAAATGCATTGACTGCCGAATACTGGCGCGTAATATTAGTACTTGCAGCGGTGGGAACCGAGCCCAATTCTGCCGTGAGAACGTTTGACATTAGTTACATAATGTTTATAAGTACAGAGTCTGAACATCCTCCCCCGTTGACATATGGTCAACACTCAATATCTATTTCCAAGTTCGGATGACGGTCAGCTTGTGGACGAACTCGAGGAAGTGGTCGTGGTGGAGGAATTGCCTTGTTGCTGTGCGACCTTTGATGTAGCGTGCGACCTTTGATGTAGCGTGAAAGAAGACAGATGATGATCACCACGGCGAGCCCCAGTGCGACGTATTCTACCAGGAAGTGGTGTTGATCAATGGTTGTTAAGGTGTCAGGCAGCTGTTCCTGAAATTTGATTGCCTTGAGAGCTCCTTGTAGTTTCGCCAGTTCTTCGTCATTGGATGGTTTACTGATGTTGTTGAATACAAGCGGGCTCATTTTCTGACTTGTTTGATTGAGAGGTATCAGGCTGAAGCTGGTATGAGAGTATCGTAGACTGCTTGTGATGGTGTTAAGGCTGGTCACTGTTGCCAATGTATGTTTTATTGTGCATCCAGGTGATAACTCCAACAAGCCAGCGTCATGTAATACAAGTTGTGAATGTTCATGGTTGCACACCGCGTTAAAATTCTCTGCCTTCTGGGTAAAATAAAGCCAATTGTTTGGTGCCACACGCTTCATCCATAACGAGGTTATATTGATAGGTTGCCACGTACATGCGGTAGTAGAGTCGTTGTTGAATGCGTGAACTTCACAGGAGCAAATATCGGAGTTTACAGTGTAGACTTCCTGAGTGTTTGAGCATAGTCTTGATTAATCTGTTGCGATTACGCATCTTGCCAGTTGGCCCTCTGATAATGGCATGTACTCGTCTCGGTGGGAGTTGAAGGCGAGATACTGAGTGTCTGCTACAATCTTTACCAGAACATTGTTGATCACGCCAGGAATTGCTGTTACCGTGAATAGATCAAATGGTTGCTTATCGATCAGAGGTATTGTTACGTGAAACAGTATCTGATTCTCAAACAATCCACTCTTGACGGTCATGAGTGGGTAGAGATCAGATATTCTATTTACGTCTGTCGGTAGCTGAGCGGACGGCGTCAGATGTCCTCGTATTCGCGTAATCTCTTCTTTTAGTTGTCTTGGTGTCAACAGTAATGGGCTGATTGTTCCATGACGCGTGTCTGTTACCACTCCAATGATAGCTGCCTCAAGATGCTGTATGTTTGATGCAATAGTCACCAGCTGAAGGGCCATCAAAGTGAATAATTGAATCATTCTTGAGTGAGTGTTTTCGCTGGATAATGCATTTAGACGTTGTTGTTCCTTTTGTATTTGTTGCATTATGTTGTTAACTCCTTATTGTCGTGACTTCTGCTCATGTCTCAGTATAATGGTGGTGGAGTCCAACACGGACGTCTGGTTCCGCAGTAGCTGGAGCAAGTGGTCTTCGTTCCGCTTTACGTGCTCTATGGTTTGCGCCATTTGGGTTGCGTAGTTTGAATCAAGTACTCCAAACAATGAGTTTGCGACGTTACCCACTATGTCCATCGCACCTCGTTTCATTCTTCTGCTTCCCAACAGTATGCTTGTGGTGGCTATTTCTAGTCTTGTATTCTCGAATTGTGTTACTATTGCAGCACAACTGACATCACTCTTTATGTCGTTGCATAGGTTAGATAACGCGATCGTACCATTCTGGAGCAGCTCCAACTCCCTATGGAGCGGACGGAGATCGTAATATGCCAGAATGTTCCAAATTGCAGTCACTCGGTTGATCCTTCCGACGTGTTCGAAGTGTATGCCTGGGCGATCACCGAATTGTGTGACCTTGATTGGGCTTGCAGTAATTATTGGTAACAAGATGAGCATGATCATTGCCACCAGTACAGGTGATGCACTGCGTCTGCTTCGTTTGTGCGGCATTGGCCCGTTGTCGGTCTCAGACTTGTCTTCCACTGGTACTTCTTGCTCCTTCAGTACCGGTGCTAACCGATGGATGGGCCGCTTGCAGACACCAGTTTTGGTTTTGATGTCAACAACTCTGATTTTTCCATCATTGCCAGGGTAGCACTTAACGACTCTGCCTAGTGGCCATTGCAGAGGAGGCGCATTATCTTCCTTTATAATTACCAGCATTCCATTAGAGCCGCCGTGGCTCAGTTGGTTAGTGCGCGGTCCAACGAGTCGCATGCAGAGCGACGCAAGATCGAATACTGCAGGTAGTAACACCTAAAAAAATAACGGGAAACTCGTTTTCTCTTTCGGTGGCTGTCCTCTCAGCTGGAAATGGCAAACCTCTGAGAGTAAAAATTGCCTATGAAAAAGCTCCCAACCTGCCGTTCGGAACCGGCATAAAACTGTAGGTCCCTTCCACCCGCGTACAAAATTCACACGCACAACACGGGTGGTTGCGGGAAGCTAGGCCTTAGTCTCGCGTAAGCGGGCTGTCGTGCCAATCAATTATTATTATTATTATTATTATTATTATTATTATTATTATTATTATTATTATTATTATTATTATTATTATTATTATTATTATTATTATTATTATTATTATTATTATTATTATTATTATTATTATTATTATTATTATTATTATTATTATTATTATTATTATTATTATTATTATTATTATTATTATTATTATTATTATTATTATTATTATTATTATTATTATTATTATTATTATTATTATTATTATTATTATTATTATTATTATTATTATTATTATTATTATTATTATTCCATTAGAGATATCAGGTGATTGCGTTTTCCATTTATTGCGATATTGTAATTCATTGAGGTACTCCTTGGAGCACCTTGACCAGAACTCCTCTTTTAAATGGTTGACCAACTTCCATCTGGTCAAAAGCGATGTTTTGGTTGTCGTTGTTGAACTACTTGCAATCGCTGTCAAAGGCTCTCCTATTAAAAAGTGTCCTGGTGTGAGTGCTGACAGATCATTAGGATTTGATGACAAGGGTGTTAGTGGTCTAGAGTTCAACATGCTCTCGATTTGAGTTACCACCGTCTCCAGTTCTTCATGTGTGAGCGAGGAGGTGCCAATTGTTCACACCAAGAGATATTTTGCAGACTTGACAGCCGCTTCCCACAGTCCTCCGAAATGTGGTGCTCTCGGGGGGATGAAGTGGAATGTAATTCCTTGGGCTGCGCCTGATCGCATTATGTTATCTTGGGCATTTTTGCTGTGAATGCTTTCAACCAATTCTTCCAGTTGGTTTTTTGCACCCACAAAATTGGTTGCGTTATCACAATATAAGTTCTGACAACGGCCTCTTCTTGACGTAAAACGATTAAGTGCGGCAATGAATGCGTCTGTTGTGAGATCGCTGACGACTTCCAGATGCACTGATTTTGTAGCAAAGCAGCAGAAGACTGCAATGTAAGCCTTGCATGGCCTTTTGCCTCTTATTTTGTAGTGTATCCATATCGGGCCACAGAAATCCACCCCCGCGTTGAAAAAGGGTCTCTGCAGTTGTACTCGATCAGCTGGCAAATTTCCCATGATCTGGTTGAACATCTGTGGACGCGCCCGTGTGCATCGCACACAGTGTTGGACAATGGATCTAGCCATAATTTTGCCCTTTATTGGCCAAAATCGTTGTCTGGTTTGGGCCAACAATGCCTGTGGCGAGCAATGGACTCCTTTCTCGTGAAGGTGTTGCATGATAAGTTTTGCTATCGGATCGTTATAAGGCAGCAACATGGGATGCTTGGCGTCGTATGTGAGATGTGATGATGTCAATCGGCCCCTACCCTGATGATGCCGCGATTGCCTATAAATGGAGACAGTCCATGGAGAGCGCTGTTTCCTTTGACTTCACCCGTATTTGATAGCTGATGCATTTCTTCACTGACGACAAATCGCCCCATTTGATTGCGCTTGGTGTGTTGCGCAAATGATTCCTCGCATTTTCTTTCTGCATCCGTAAATTGATCCTTGTTCTCTGGGAATTCCTCCAGCTGCCAGAATTTAGTCAGTATGTTGTCTAAGGCATCTTCGTCGCTTTTGCTGCATACGCCGCAGGTAAGAGCTTCCTGATCGGCACCGTTAATTTTGCCGCTGCACTTCTTGACCAGCACTTCCTGCTTGGAGTTGAGACCTGGCTGGTTAATGGCCTTAGTTGGTTCTGTGTTGTGTTTTTTGTTACATTTAAAGGCGAAATGCCCTATCAATGAACATCTGCTGCACTTTGCGTTCCTCGCAGGACAATGCAAAGCGTTACTGCTGTGTCCCCTCCGACCACATCGATCACATTCAGCGCCTTCGACCAGCGGCCACATTCCGCTGTCAGTTAGTTCTGCCATTAACTCTTCCATTATCTCCATTGTTGCTGGATCAGAAGATTGCGTTCGGCTTACTGAAGTTGTTGGTTGGTTGGTTAAGTGGCTGCCTCTGTATGAGACACACTTAGGCCTATGGGTCCGTTGTGATACCACAAATTCCACCCGTTTGAAATGTGTATGCAACACTGTTTTTTCCAACATGTGATACAACCAGTGTTGGGACTTATTACTTTTGATAGTAACATATTACTTATTACACATTACTGACATTTGAAAGTAATATCGTTACATTACTTATTACTGGAAATGTGAAGTAATGTATCACAAAAAGTAATATATTATTTTCCGTCAACAAATCGAAATATTTACGAAATTTCCAGCTATTAAAAGTAGTCATTCTGCAAAAAAAACAATCACGTTAAATGTTTATTTAATTTTGAATTACAATTTGAATTTCGTCACCTTTTTTGTTAAAACCTCTTGAATTTGCTTGAATTTGTTTGCAAATGTTAATTGTTTCTCCACTACCAAACTCAGTTGGAAATGAAAGAGGCGAGCTATGTCTAGTATGAACAAGTGCAGTGTTGCATAGTTGTAATAGATCTTAATTATGTTATCAGTGCTGCTGTTTTACATGAAAAATAGAACTTTGTTGACTAAAAAGTAATATTGTAATAAGTAACTTGAAAAAAAGTAATAATATTACTGAAGGTGATTACTTATGGGGAAAAGTAACTAGTTACACTACATTTTTAAAGCCAAAGTAATATACTACGTAATTAGTTACACTACTTTAATATATTAGTCACAACACTGGATACAACACACATTTCAAACGGATGGGGGAAAGGGAGGGAGGGGACCTACAGTTTAACGCCGAATCCGAACGGCGATTGGCAGTTTTTTTTCTTTCACACTTGGAGGTTTTGCCATTGCCTGCCAAGAGCGCACTTGTGCGATTCTTGTAATTCTCATTTCCTTCATGTGGATAGCGATAGAAGTAAATGAGCGTTGTAAAAGCAGTCTCTTACTGCCGTGGATAGACTGTTGATGTTGGGGCACTCCTGTTGGGGCACTCTGAAGTTGTGAAGGCAGTCTCTTACTGCCGAGGATAGACTGTGGACTGGGGATGTTGGGGCACTCCTGTTGGGGCACTCCTGTTGTCCGTGTGTAACGTGAAAGGATCACGTCGGGGTCACCAAAGTGTTTAGTGACTGGTTTGTCACTAAAGTCTGAATCGGCACTTGAACCGATTCAGAACGATTGGGTTGGAACCTGATTAGGCACTTTTCATTAGGCACCAATTCAGGGTAATGTGGTTGGAGTCTGACTCGGCACTTGAACCGATTCAGGATAATGTGGTTGGAGTCTGACTCGGCACTTGAACCGATTCAACCCTGAGTCAAGAATAAGCGTGTTATCTGTTTGCTGTTTTCCAATTGACTCTCTTTATTTACACTTTTCCTTGGCTTTTATACTATTTCCAATGTCAAACGTTCTCACGGGCACGTTGGACCTCGTTGCTGACTTAGCATTCCCACGCTTGCCCAAACTGTATTGCATATTGATTACGCCGCTTCTGCTTATGCTGCGATTAACTAAGTGAAATTTGAGTGTGCAAAATGCATTGACTGCTAAATGGAATTTGCGTGTGTAAAATGCATTGACTGCTGAATTGAATTTGAGTATGCAAAATGCATTGACTGCCGAATACTGGCGCGTAATATTAGTACTTGCAGCGGTGGGAACCGAGCCCAATTCTGCCGTGAGAACGTTTGACATTAGTTACATAATGTTTATAAGTACAGAGTCTGAACAATAACAAATCAGCCATGGTATATGTTCAGATGTACTGTGCTGTATCTAGTGATTTGTCGATCCCATCACTAATCCAAATCTTTCCTTCTCCTCTTGTACTAATGTTCCCCCTATTTGCTGCTCCCCGGCTTCGGCCGTTTGTATCGTTTAATGTTTCTTGTACACACTTGTTATTCGTACTTTGAACAATAAACACCCCAAGCCCGAACTAAGCCGATTTTTATTTATCCGCTCCGCCGCGATCGAAACATGGTCCTTCGAGCTACTGCGGACCCGCGCCGCGAAACACAAAACAAAAATTTATAAACAATAGTGACCAACAAACTAACTAACATTAGTTAACAAACAACAATTTCAAAATCAACAAACAGTTTAACAATCCAAATAGTGAACCGAAAACACAAAGGTGAACACGAACAAAATAAAGTGATAAATACATTAAAAAAAAAACACTAAATTGTGACAAAATAACTCCAAGAATAAAAACAAATTTTGCAAAAATACAAAACGACAATCCACAAGTGCAAGGGCTAAAACTAAAAGGGAAAAGACACAACAAAAAATCCAAACACATTCTTTCACACACATAATTTCAAAAATTACAAAAAAGAAACAATAACGAAACATTGGACAGTTATTTGAGTATGATGACAGCAGATTGCCGCATAGGCTCTCAAAACTTATAGTGGAAAGAAAAGTATTCTGGGTCAAAGCAATTAAAATTTTAAAAGAAAAATTTAATATTAGTTGGGATTACAACATGTTAAGCAGGATAAATTGGAATATAAACATAGAGTCACTATTATCTGTTATGAGTTTGACAAATAGGCAGAAATTGTGGGACAGGGCTCTCAAAAGCGCACGCATATACAAAGAATTAGACCATAACATAGGTAAAAGTTATTTAAATGACAGTCTAGGGAAACATAGAATAATGTGGATTTTAAAGGCTAGATGTGATATGATATACCTTGGCGGTCACAGAAATTTAAACTGCACTATTTGTAACTTGAACGAGTTAGAAACTTTAACTCATTTTTTGTGTAGGTGTCCAATTTTGAAAAGAATTAGATGTAGATATTTGGGCAGTATGTTCTTAACCCTTTGAAGCATACATTTTTCAGATAACTTTTTTTCAATGAACATAGTCGCCCTGGGGGTTTTCGGGGTCGCTGATCACGAATATGTAATCAAATTTTTGAAATTCAGCAATCCAATATGGCGGATCCAATATGGCGGACCGAATTAGTGAAACTTATTCACATCTGTATGAAAATTGGTATACGGAGGTTTTCGAGGTTGCTGATTACAAATTTGATATCAGATTACCGAAATTCAAAATAGCGGATCCAATATGGCCGACAGAATTAGTGAAAAAACCGAAAACCTCCGTATACCAATTTTCATATTGATATGAATAAGTGTAACTAATTCGGTCCGCCATATTGGATCCGCCATTTTGAATTTCGGTAATCTGATATCAAATTCGTAATCAGCAACCTCGAAAACCTCCGTATACCAATTTTCATACAGATGTGAATAAGTTTCACTAATTCGGTCCGCCATATTGGATCCGCCATTTTGAATTTTGGTAATCTGATAATAAATTCGTGATCAGCGACCCCGAAAACCCCTGGACACCAATTTTTGTATCAATCTGTTAAAAACTTTTCAAGATAAGTGGTAGTATTCTAGGTGGGATATACGTCTTCCCACCGTGCTGCAAAGGGTTAAATGACGATGAAATTGTGAATGTGTTAAATGGAATAGGTCTAAATGGTTGGAATTGTCTTGTTTTGTATGTCACTGATGCTTTGAAATACAGGAATCTGATTGTAAATGAATATCGTTAACTCTCTATATATGTATGTATGAACGATTGTCTATTATTGTAAAGTTAATTATTTTTCCGACAGACGACTTTTTAAAGTCATTGTCGTACATTATTTATTATTGTTATTTGAAAATTTAATAAAGAATCAATCAATCAATCAATCAATCAATCAATCAATCAATCAATCAATCAATCATCACATTGGACAGTGCAGTCCAGTGCAAAATTGCACCATTTTGGCGTCTTTCTCATACTCTTCTATCCGCAATGCTTCGCCCTTAGCCCCGAAGCGCTTAATGTGGATGTATGATAAAGCAAAGAATATGAAGTAATATAGAACGCGCATCTCATACAAGCAAACGCGTTGTATGGTGGGTACTGCTGGTAGTACCCTCTGTTATTGACAGCAGAAATCTCTGTTACTAACAGCAGAAATCTCTGTAACTTCGGCGTAACATGTGAATTGAAGTCGCTTCTGTACTCATTCGTATTCTCGCTGCTGTTGCGCCACTTGATAAACATGACGATGAACGCTGCTTTTGTTGTCGCGGGGAATAGCATTATAATATTGGCAAACAAAAAAAAGTTAGCGGTATACTGTTTTTTGCGCTGTGCCGTACAGGCGGGATAGCATTGTTGTTGGTAATTGTTGCGTCGCTATTTCTGCTTTCTTTTTTATAATCACAAGCAAATTACAATTAGCAAAAAAAATGCGTGAACTTGGTGTAGTAAAATATGGGTGCAAACATGTTGCACAAGAGCGTTTATAGTTATTTATTAAAAATATTATTGTAAAGTTTTATGTTTATTGTTTTACTTTCGTTTAAATTTATCTTTCATAAATAATAATTTTTAATAAGAATTTTTGTATTTGCCAACAATTATTTTCAATTTTCGTTCTTTCGAACTTCCTTTTTGCACAGCCCACATGCAGTGTTTTCGTAGAAGAACTAAAATAAGAAAATCTAAAATTTGGACTCTATGGTTACAGCACTCACCATGGAACCATTTAGGTGTAGCATTTTTACAAGATTGTAAAACGTGTGCTTTAATACCAATTTTTTCAGGTTCTGCTTCGAAGATTTTATGAAAAATTAAAATATGTTTAATGCATACATTCATTAGCGAATTGGAAGGAGCAAAAAGATTACCAAAATCAGAAATTGACTAATAATTTTTGTGAAAAATAAACATTTCACTTGGAGCAGTCAAAACTTCATCCCTTTTTCTCAATTCGTCACCGCATTTTTCACAATTTAATTTAGGAATGATTTTGTACGCTACGTATCCAACAAAATACCTCATGGAAACCAGCTCTAAGTTAATATCTTTCGGATTACAAAAGGTGTCACCTACAAAATACGCCTCGTGCATCTCACTACTTAGATCAAGATTTTCCAGGATTTCATTGTCATTATCATCGCCATTAGTCTGCAAAACATCCTCATTAAAAGAAGCGCTTGAAATTAAATTAGTCATTGAATCTTGCGTCTCTTCACAATTGGTAGAGGAGCTAAACTTTATTATTTTAAAGGCTAATAACTTGGCTAAGATATTATTAAGTTCGGCTACAGAGGGGTTACAGTTATTACCTCCTTTTTGCCTTAACAGAGCAAACGTATTCTCCAACTTGTCCTGGTTAAAGGCCTTTGTCATAATAAAAAACTTGTCCGAATTATCTTTTAATATTTCATCTACAAGTAGAAGGACCGATTTTAAGGATAGTTTCATGCTATCTAGGAAGAAAACTCGTTTTTTTTTCATCAACAAATTTCACTTCCTCTAGATAATATAAAAATGTTTGAATAAATGTGTGCGATTCTTTCTTAATCTGAAGAGCAGATCGGTAGCAGTTATCTGTATACAAAGATCCACTATTCATGCAATCAAATATTTGATCAATTTTTGCTATAAAATCAGCTGTGGATAACGCTACCTCTTGTGAGATTGTTTTTTAAATCCACTTATGTCTGAAATTGTTCTGATAGCAGCTTCAACTGTTTTACTGAACACTTGAGTGGCAAATTTAACACGCATTTTTTCAAATGAATTTGGAAATATGTGTTGTCTAGTCAATTTTGGGCACATTTTGGTTTTACAATTTTCTTCCCTCTCCCAAAGCTCTTGAACTACTTTAAAGCTAACTAAACCATCAGGCGTTTTCAAGTCGCATTTAAGCCAACCATTTCGCAATGACTTAATTAAATGTGGGAAATCGAACATGCAATAAATTTTTTGATTTTGAAATTGAAAGTATGGTTTCTCTATACATACGCCTAAGTCGGAGAAACACTTTCTATTAGAAGACCCCTGATCACAAACCAAAACGTTCACTACTATACCAAAATTGCTTAAAATTTTAAGATTTTCTTTAATTATTTTGCACATGGTATCTGCTGTTAATCCATTCTCTGACACAAAATAGTTTAAAATTGAACACCAACTCGAGAACATGGACTTCAACATAAATACACATACTTGCTTACCAATTTTTTTTGTTCTTTCGAAGCCTGTGCATTCAAATCCGTCAATTAAATCTAGTTTTTCATTAGAGAATTACGATACTCTACGTATTGCCATTTCGTCCATTAAAAGAACCATATTATTTTCATTTTTTTCCTTCAACTCTAAGCACATCTTTTTAATGAATTCAAAAGCCACATTGTTGATACCGGGCTGAAGGAACTTTATTGGAGCCCACCGATTTAAGGTGATATGTGGCAAATTGAAATTTAACTTATCTCTTAGGAAAGAATATGTTGATTGTGAAATATAAAAAATATTTTGCGCTAAATATTTCACTTCGTCAGAATATTCTTTTGGCCGGGTGCTAAGTAAAAGTTTACAAAATGTTTTGGATTCCAAGTTGATATGTTTTAAAGAATCAATTGAATTTTTTAAAGTCTTTGAACAACAATTCTTGGATTTTAAAATAAAGCACTTTTCTTTTCGCAATTTTTCGTTAATTTTTTCGAATTTTTTTAATAGGTCGCTGTATTTCTTTTTGTAATAATGGGTTATTTTGACGTTTTTTTCGCAATTACTGCATAATATGTCATCATAACGTGGTCGTTTCAATGAAGAATCTGGTTCTAAAAATTCTTCATCCGAAATCTCATGATCTTCGTCTAAGTTTAAGGTTGGAATCGCATCCTTTTTTAGAAACCTTTTTCCTACATAAGTACTGGAGAAATGATTTTCACAAATATACAGTTTTCGGTTATAGTCGTCATAAGATATATTGCATTTTTCGCGCCAAATTTGGCCAAACACGAAATCAGCAGCGGGGAATCTAAATAATCTAAGATTCTCGCATTGTCGTCTCGATTTGTTGCAACTGCGAACACAACATTGAATTCCAGACGTTGAGGAATTTCTATTTGTCTTTATATTTGTAGCCATATTGTAACAAGCCGAAACACAATATAGAATTACAATGTTGGACAATGGCGTTAAAATACTTCTTAAAAAAATTCAAAATTGGTATCAACCACGTCAAAATATAAACAAATAATTTTACTTGGAATGCGCCACGTAAAAATATTTGTAGAAATTTCAAATTGGATTCAACCACGTCAAAAAAAACCGCTGCAAAAGGTTCAAAATTGGTATCCACCACGTCAAAATATAAACAAATGATTTTACTTGGAACTCGCCACGTAAAAATATTTGTGAAAATTTCAAATTGGATTCAACCACGTCAAAATATTTGCAGGTTTTAAAAATCAATCAAAGCGCAGCATTTGAGCAAACAGCCATACATACACCACAAAGCTTCGATTGATAGTGACATTACAGCAAAACCAAAAAAGCATACACACAATAAACGACAACAACAAAAACATTAGCGAATCCCGAGTCATCTTTGCTGAAACGATGATGACGATGCTTTGGTTCGTTGTTTGCTCTTTGCTTGCGCTTCGGCAAACAAGATCAAGAAACATACATGCAAAAAATGATTGAGCGAACACTACCCTACAAGGAATGCCTAACCGAAACTCCAGAAAAAAGTTCAAAATTTGTCTAAAAACTAACACATGCATAAAAATATCCCAAATCTCACTAACACATACAAATCTGCATTTCACATTTTGGGATTTTTTCTAGTAAGTGGGAATGAAAGAATATATTCGCATTAATACCTTCCATATTCTCTGTATGAAAGAGTGAGATGGCGATATAAACGTGGTGCGTCACCTGATTTCACAATGTCAGTGCTGAATTGAAATTTGTGTCGCGATGTTGAACAATCGGAGGGAATCCAAATAAAGTTAAGTATTAAAGGAGTAAAATTAAAGTTAAATCAAATAAAAATCTGAAATTCTTTTATTCAGACAAAGTGCGGAAGGAAGGACGATCTGATTGCGGTGATCAGACAACATGTTACCAGCACATTTCAACCATGAAGGCAAATGAGGCAAGCGTCCGTTGGAATCTACGTTTGCCGAAAGTCTGTCCGTCTGTCTTACGTATTTTTTTATTGGCTTAATTTTATTAAATTTAGTTTCTTACGTTTTTCTTTCAATAAATAAATAAATTTGAATTAATTTAATTTTTATTAGTATCAGATAGGTCTAACTGGTTTACCGGTTAGGCGTAACTGGTTTATACGGTAGACATACCGATTCGTACGTTATGCCTACCAGATAGGTCTGACCGGTTTGTCGGTTAGACGTAACTGAATGGTACATGCGAGACTCCATGTGAGTAAGCGAGACAGCTGTACGTTTATCAAGGTTTCAGAGTGCATGTGTTAGAAGGTGATATCAAATCACACGGACACAAAATCAAGTCACACGTACACAAAAGGACTAGTCAGATTTTTCACACTGCTAGAACAAATCTGACTAGAAATATAACCGATATGTTGGTTATGTATACCGGTTATATAACTAGTCATATGACCGGTAGTCTCCTTGTAGGGTACGCTGCAACAACCACCACTTCAATTTACACGAGTGAAGCCGTTCCCTGTCAGACAGACCTAACCGAAACACCAACACCTTGATGCAAAAATTGAATGCAACTAATACATATGCATTTCTTTCAAATTCCAAAATTAATTTTATTCTATGTTCAAACGTTAGCGAGAAAAGGAAGATTTAAGCAATTAATAATTTATGTATGAAAGAATGAGATAGCGATATATTTAGACATGGCACATGCCACCAGACCTAACCGAAAAGGAAGATTCAAGCAATTAATAATTTCTGTATGAGAGAATGAGATAGCGATATACAAATGGCACGTGCCACCAGATGTCAGACCTAACCTACAAATAAAACAAACACGACCGCCAAACTTACGATTATCACGTGCGAGAATTGTGAGTTCAAGTTTAAATAAAAATAATAATAATTATAATAAGAATGAACAGAAAACCTGAGAAATCTGGTAAGTAATACGTTAACTGCTCCTCTGTGTATCTTTTCTAGCATTTATTTCTTTACAGATCCTAAAATGTACAAACAAACGTCCAAGACCGGAAAATATAACGACGAAGGTTCAACGCCCATGAAGAACAGTGACAGTTAAAACTGTCCTCCAGTTTGTTAAAACTGGAGGACAGTAAATAACAGCAAATGAATGAAAAAAATTAAATAAAAAACCAATACTTTTATATAATTGTGTCTTCTTCTTCTTATTACTACCCGATAGATCTAACTGATATTTCGGTTATATGTACCCGATTTGTACGTTAGTCCTAACAAATATATACGTTAGGGCTACCTGGTATGTCTAACTGATATGTCGGTTATATGTACCCGATTTGTACGTTAGTCCTAACAAATATATACGTTAGGACTACCTGTTATGACTAACCAATATATCCGTCATAGCTAACTAAGTGAGCGAGATGGCTATACGCTTGTTCAGGCTTTAAAGTGCGTGCGTTGGAAGGTGATACAAAATCACATGTACACAAGAGTTTCCGTCAGATTTTGCACACGCTCTGAACAAATCTAACTGAAACTTTGTTCCGGACGCTAACAGATATATCAGTTATACACTACCAGTTATATAACCGGTTATATAACCGATAGTGTTCTTGTAGGGGTTGCGAACAATAACATAGCTTTTTGCTGTTGTCCTACGCAAATCTAACAGAAAATGTTATGAACCTAACATTTTCAAATGTCTACGCTTCGCTCTTCCCGCTCGCATCATAGCAACCGAAAACACTTTTGTGCCCACATGCGCGTTCTATATTACTTCATATTCTTTGGATAAAGCTAACTGGAGTGGACTTAACGATTTTTTCGCCCACTTCAATTGGAAATTGTGTTTTCTTGATAGAAACATAAATGCCGCAGCCAAAATGCTTGAAGAAATAATATTATTGGGAATGCGGTCCTTCATCCCTAATAAGAAAATTTGCATTAAACCCAAGGACAATATCTGGTTTAATGAGACATGCAGAATTGCTGTCAGGTCCAAAGAGGAAGCTTTCAGAACATGGCAGGCAAATAAAAATGCCACCACTGAACAGCTGCGTAAACAGGCTAGAAATCGATGCAATGCCATCCTGAAGCGCCAAAAGTTTCTGCACGAACAGCGCCAAAGGAAAAAAGTTCTTCAATGCCAGCGTGGTAGTAAGAACTTTTGGTCATTCGTTAAGAAGGTGAAGAATCAAACATCGTCTTCAATTCCAACTCTCCTTAACAATGATCAAATCATCACCCACTCGGTTGATAAAGCTAATTTGTTGGCTAAAATTTTCGCAGAGAATTCCTCTCTGCCCCCCAGCGATCAACCACTACCCGTAGTCGAGAACGTATCTTGCTCCATGCCAGAAATTCATTTTCGAACGCGGGTAGTTAAAAGAGTGCTTGCAAATCTCGATGTAAATAAGGCTTCAGGGCCGGACGGCATTCCAGCCCTTGTTTTGCAAAAGTGCGCTACCTCACTGGCTTGTCCATTACGCAAACTTTTCAACATGTCATACACCACAGGTGTATTTCCGACATGTTGGAAGGTAGCAAATGTTCAACCAGTTCCTAAAAAAGGCAAGACTACTGACCCTGCGAACTATCGACCTATAGCAATCTGTTCGGTGCTTTCCAAAGTAATGGAAAGCATTGTAAACTTCAACCTTGTGAAATATCTGGAGCACAATAGACTGCTAAGTGACCGCCAATACGGCTTCCGAAGACAACGATCGACGGGAGACCTTATGGCGGTACTCACCGAGAAATGGAACCATAGCATTCTAAACCTCGGTGAAAGCAAGGTTGTTGCATTAGATATTTCCAAGGCCTTTGACCGGGTGTGGCATAAAGCACTCGTGTCAAAATTGATTGCCTATGGTGTCGGTAGTATCTTCTCTCGGTGGATAACGAGCTTCCTCTATGATCGCTCTATTCGTGTTGTAATAGACGGCATAGCCTCGGAAAAGCATTCCCTTAGCGCGGGAGTGCCGCAGGGTTCGGTCCTTTCTCCAACCCTTTTCCTGATCTTCATCAACGACCTGTTGTCGGCGACGAAGAATCCCATCTACTCGTTTGCAGATGACAGCACCATTTGTCATTCATACGCTTTCACAAAGCGTCCCAGCTCTGTGGAGATTGAGAGAGAACGGCGCCGTATGAATGACACACTTAATAGCGACCTACAAACAATCTCCAAGTGGGGTCAAGCGAACAGGGTCGATTTTAATCCCCGCAAGACCCAATGTTGCCTGTTATCCCACAAACGAGTCTCCCCACATCCCAACACATCCCTGGTTATGGGTGGTGTGGATATTGCGGAGTCGGCAGCTCTTGATGTTCTAGGCATGTCCATTAAGAACGATCTTCGTTGGAACGATCATATTTTTGGCGTGTCGAAAGAAGCAGCCAAGTGCCTCGGCTTCCTAAAGCGGTGCAAAAAATATTTCACTCCGTCTGATCTCCGCATTATTTACACTACCTATATCCGACCTAAAATGGAGTTTAACTCGCACCTCTGGGCGGGGGCTTCAAAAACCCATTTGGAGTTCCTCGATCGGGTGCAAAACCGTGCGATTAAACTTATAGGGGACAGTAGGGCATCCAGCTCTATTGACTCCCTGGAGCATCGTCGAAACGTGGCATGTGTGGTGTTATTTTACCGATACTTTTTCGGCAACTGCTCAGTGGAGATGGGCAGCTTGATGCCATCACTCCGGGTATTCCCCCGGGCAACCCGTTTGAACACTGGCGCTCATGCATTCCACGTTGAAACGATGTTCCAGCGCACTACGCACTACAGGGAAAGTTCGTTTCTGGCCCGCACAGCGCGGCTGTGGAATGGTCTCCCTGCGGATATTTTCCCCAGCACTTATGATCTCGATGGGTTCAAGGCAAGAGCCCATAAACACTTTACTCATAACCCTATCTCCTAACCTTTATATCCTTCCTGAACCAACGCAATGCTTCGCATTAATAGGGGTCATCCCCTGCGCGTTTGTTCCTGTTTAAAAAAAAAAAAAAAAAACAAAAACCTGCACATCATCAAAACAACAACACACACCCACGACGCAGAGAAAAAAAGGAAACAGAGGAGAACAGCAACACAGAACAACATCACAGCACAGCAGCGTCCACGCAGCTCCAGAAGGGAGATCCCCAATCTCGGGCACTGGGCCCGCAAAGATAAGCGAAACATTTATATTCCCTAAATATAAATAACATTAACAAATATATTTCCCCCAAATAACACTTCGTTCAATAATGAGTGTGACTAACTAATTAAAACACATTTTTTTGCCAAAATTCGTTTTTATTCATCAACATAGTCCCCTAGTCGCTGGGGGCCAGATCTGGAGAATACGGGGGATGAGGAAGCAATTCGAAGCCCAATTCATGCATTTTTGCCATCGTTTTCATCGACTTGTGACACGGTGCATTGTCTTGGCGAAACAACACTTTTTTCTTCTTCATATAGGGCCGCTTAATCGCGATTTCTTCTTTCAAACGTTCCAACAACGCTATATAATAGTCGCTATTGATTGTTTTCCCTTTCTCAAGATAGTCGATGAATATTATTCCGTGCACATCCCAAAATACTGACGCCATAACCTTGCCAGCCGATGTTTGTGCCTTTGGACGCTTTGGGCGGCTTTCACCGGTTGCATGCCACTCAGCAGATTGCCGATTTGACTCTGGAGTGAAATGGTGGATCCATGTTTCATCCATTGTGATGTACCGACGCAAAAACTCCGACTTGTTGCGCGTAAACATGTCCAAACAGCTCTTTGAATCATCGATTCGTTGTTGTTTTTGCTCCGGTGTGAGCAAACGCGGCACCCATTTCGAAAACACCTTTTTCATAACCAAATGTTCGTGTATTATGGTGTGTACACTGCCTGCTGATATCTTTAGAATGTCAGCAATCTCCCCCACTTTCACTTTACGGTCGGACATAATGATTTTCAGTGTTTTTTCAACGTTTTCCGGAATAACAGCGTCATTTGGCCGTCCAGTAGATGGAATGTCATCGGTGTCTGTACGACCACGTTTGAATTCGGCATACCAATAACAAATGGTTCTTTTTGATGGAGCAGAGTCCGAATAATGTTTTTCAAGCCATTCCTGGCATTGAACAGTATTTTTTTTCATTAAAAAACAATGATAAATCAGCACGCGGAATTGCTTTGAATTCATTTTTTTTGAAAACTCAAAAGTAGTGTCACTTAAAGCACTGTAACTTGTAAACTAATGGTCGGATTGACATATAATTTTGACAGTAAGCCTAAAAAGGTTCACAATTTCGATCTATGTGTCAGTCACACACATTATTGAACGAAGTGTTATATACCCACTCCCCAAAAATTTAAGATTTTGGTACCCCGCCGCTGTACGCTTATCATGCATTATCCCTAATTACAAAACAGCGCAGTGCAGTAAGCAATCCCGCTACTGCACATAATTCGGCGCTTTGCATATTTTCGCGGTCCCTTTTGTGCGACCTCCGCTGGCAAAGCAGCAAAAACTACGCTGCAAGTAGCATACCAAATACGCACTATTCTCCCTGTGCAGTATATAGGCACGCAGCATTTCTCCCGCAGCATTCCCACTCACCCACTTGCACACATTTTCGCGTTTTGTTTTGTGCGACATACGCAAGCACTGAGCAGCGAGCACTCCCGCTGCTGCTTCCAAGTGCAATTGCACTTTCGCACTTCTGCCTAAGCAATATTCCCACTCTCGCTGGCAGAAGTAAGAAAACGCAAATACAGTGGTACGAGTAGCCTGTTTTCGCAGCACATTGAACAATTTTCAATAGTGCTGCAAATATGCACCCATTGCACAGCTGTTGTCACCCCAAGCGAATACAGTGGGACAAAAACACCCCACCTGTACTCAAACTTTTTTAATCGTTCACTATAATAAGAATTATTTTTTATTTATTTATTTATTAAATAAGCCAATGAACATTCAGAACTTACTGACTAAAGGAAAAAAAAGAAAAAAAGATGACACAAGTGAGAAAAAGAGCTTCAACTTAACCTATTCAATAACAAATTTAACAATGTCCCTTTGGGAAGCGATACATCGAAATCGGGGACACTATTCAGTTCCGCAAGGGCTCTGGCCAGTGGCGCATCTAGCAGTGCTAGGGGCCTGAAATTTAGAGACGTATGCTTTATGATGCACAGGAACGTAAATAAGAAAACAAATTTTTGGTACCTTATATGGATTGGTCTCTGGAAGCCGTTACATATATGTAACAGTGGGCTGTTTCCAGTACTTTTTTGTGGAACAAATTTTTTTAGTTTGAATGACAATTTTACAGCTTAGTACTTAAAAAAAAAATGAAAACTTTGTATAAATTGAACTGTGAAGGTAAAGGTGAATGAAATACATAAGCGGTTGATACAATAAATTATGGATTTGTAGCATAATGGTACTTTTCGGAGCATTTGATGCACAAACCAACATTACACATGCACAAAGAAGTGGGATGCGATTTGCATTTCATTCCAGCGCAGCGGCGTCTCTTTTTATCTATTGTTTCTACAATAAAATGCCCAATGCAGTCATAGCGGCTTGAGAAGTCGGGCTCAGCCGCAGTTGTTCGACAAAAGCTCTGGAGTGGTCTTATTGTGCCAAGAGTTGTGCAATAGCGTCAGGCAATGGCTCTACGGAAATCAAGTTGCGTCATACTGCTTCCTCCTTTCCGATGCAAGATCCACGCATTTTGCATTAACACGTCATTGAGCCATGAAAAAATGCAAAACAACCACTTCTTTCCACGAGCGCCAATAAAAACTCGCATCTCTTCAACAGTTATGTTTGGGTTTGTTTGATCTCAACACACAGCATAGCTATTACTTTCATCGCACAACAACTGGATCAGTTCGTCGTCAAAGAATTTTTCAACAGCTGATGAGGATGTAAATTACTACAATCAGAATAGATCGGCTCCGGAAAAATTTCCGGACACCTAATGTCACCATCTTCCAACCACTAAATAACAGGTTTACAAGGTTTGTAGGTACGTTTTACTTTGCTACACGTTCCATTCATACATTTTGCCAATGGTTTTGTGTGGACGTAGGTAGGTAGGTAGCAGCGACTGCGTGCTCTCTGAGCACGCTCAAGTAGCACTATGTGCCGTTTTGTTGTCGCCTCCTCGACTGGGTCTTCCCTGCGTGGGAGAAGATACTGGTCCTTAAAGCCAACCCGCATCGTCCAAATAGGATGCATTTCAGTCTTGTCTCAGACAGATCAACTAGAGAGCTAATCAGACTATTCCCCAAGGAATTTAGTCTTTTAAAAGCCAAGGCAGGGCAGCCGCAGAGGAAGTGTTCGAGTGTTTCCCTCTCGTTAATTTCCCTGCAGCTTGTGCAAAAAGGGTTGTGGGGGATTCCCAATCTCGCCGCATGTGGACCAATTGGCCAGTGACCTGTGATCACGGCTGTTAGCCTAGAGACATTCCTACGAGAATTTAGCAGCAGATCGTTGGTTCTGTGGGAGTTGTAGCGTGACCAGATCTGTCGAGCCACTCTGCAGCTGGAAAGATTGCTCCACCTACTATCCGCTTTCATCAGGAAATAGTCTTTAACTGTTTTAGCCTTGCACTTAAAGGCGGTGCCACCCTTTCGGGCTGTGAATCCATGGCGGATCCTACCTTGGCCAGCTCGTCAGCTGACTCATTTCCACTGATACCCGCGAGACGGGGTATCCAGCAGATGGTAAGATCAACCCGGCCGCTCACCAACCCTAGCAATTCTTTACAGTCTCTGTCTAGTTTAGATTTCACTATGGGCTTGGTGAGTGCCTTAATGGCCGCTTGGCTGTCTGAAAAGATGTAAACATCCCTACCCTGGATTTCTTGCTGTAGGAGAATCCTGCAGGCTTCTCTTATTGCAAGTACCTCCGCTTAAAAGACGCTGCATATATCTGGTAGGTGAAAAGCTTTTTCCACTACCAGATTCCTGGAGTAAACACCCGCCCCAACACCACAGTCCATCTTTGAACCGTCAGTGTATAGGGAGGTTTCTACGTTTTTGAAAAAGGATGCGTCTCGCTCCCATTCCCTTCTGGAGGGAAAGAGCGTGGAAAACCTAACATCAAAGTCGGCACATTCTTTGGTGTAGTCCATATCCCCCCTTAGGTCCATCGGAACCTTCGTGAGGGTGTTACTATGTCCGTAAGGTCTTTCCGCCCATTGGGATGAATCTCTCAGTCTCAATGCGCTTGAAGCGGCCGTCCGTCTAGTAAAAGATTCAATCGGCAGCAGATGAAGCAGCGTATTTAAGGCGTCAGAAGGGCACGACCTCAAGGCCCCCGTGCTCCCGACACACGCCGCCCTCTGTACTGCACTAAGTCTATTGATGTTGTGGTTCTTCTCTAGCGCCGGCCACCACACCAGTGCTCCATGCGTGAGAATTGGTCGAACTATCGCTGTATAGGTCCAACGAGCCATCTTCGGTTGTAGGCCCCATTTTTTACCGAAGAGTCTGCTGCACGAGTAGTACGCTACCAGTGCTTTCTTGGCCCTCTCATGTATGTTAGTTTTCCAGCTAAGTTTGGTGTCCAATATGACTCCAAGATATTTAGCTTCTGAGGATAGCCTGAGCTCACTACCATTGAGCTTAGGCAGTCGAAATGGGGAACCTTGTACTTTTTTGTAAACAGTAGCAGCTTTGTTTTGGTAGGATTAATCCCCAGCCCGCATCGAGCGGCCCAGCTGCTTAGAGTCCTCAGAGCACCCTCCAAGATGCCACTGATTGTATCTAGGAAGGGCCCTGTCACCATAATGATGATGTCATCGGCGTATGCAACCACCTTGACCCCACCCGGGTCAAGAGTCATCAATATGGGGTTCAACGTAATAAGCCATAGCAAGGGAGATAATACCCCTCCCTGGGGTGTCCCCCTCTTTGCATATCGGGTGACACTCGAGTTGCCCAGTTCAGCCTGGATCTGTCTGCTACTCAGCAGAGCCGAGATCCACGAACAGATGCACCCCTCGCCCTGTAGGTCTAGCAGGGAGTTAACTATGGCCTCTTTATCCACGTTATTGAATGCTCCTTCAATGTCAAGAAATGCCGCCAGGGTATATTCTTTAAACGACAGAGATCTCTCCGCGCTCCTCACGACCTCGTGCAGAGCAGTCTCGGTGGATTTACCCTTGATGTATGCATGCTGAGCCGCGGATAGATGGTTCTCTTCCAGGCTTCCTCTTATATACGTGTCCAGTACACGCTCGAGCGTTTTTAACACAAACGAGGTCAGGCTAATTGGCCTAAAGTCCTTCGGAAGGACATGTCCTCTTTTGCCTGCCTTTGGTATGTATACAACCCTGGCTTTCCGCCATGATTTGGGTACATAGTTCAGTGCTATGCAGCTGACGAAGAGCTCTCGAAGCCAGTCCATTACGTCTTCTCCCATTCTTTGTAGCATGATGGGCAGAATTCGGTCTGTACTGGGACTTTTGTACGGGGAGAAAGGGCTGATAGCCCAGCGGGTCACCTCTCTAGAGATCACCTTTTGGGCGACCGCTCTCGCCCTAGGACTCCGAACTGGTAGCACCCTGGGTGCGGTCACAACGCATTCGGGGAAATGAGTGGACGTTAAGAGTTCCAATGACTCTGCCACTGAATCCGTGGCTGTCCCATCCGGCCTACGTAAAAGCGTCGGGGGTGAATATCCCTTGGCAAGAGCTTTACTTAGCCTGGCCGTTTCCTTAACGTTCTCAATCGAAGAACAGAAGTTTTGCCAGGACTGCCTCTTGGCAGATCTAATAGCTCGTTTAGCCTTGCGCAGACATTCCTTGTATGGCTGCCAAACCTTGGTCCTATAGGACTCATTAAAGACCCTTCTGGTCTCCCTCCTCATCTCAGAAAGCTTCGTGTTCCACCACGGTGGAATTGGTTTCCTTTCGTGACGAATCGGACAAGATTGGTCAAATGCCCTAGTAAGAGTTTTTTCGAGACGATTGGCTCTCTTCTCTAAATCGGAGATAGAGCTAATGCTAGACTTTGGGAACCTTTGGAATTGGGACCTCACGATTCTCTCATATCTGTTCCAGTCCGTTTTCCGAGGGTTCCTAAACTTTTTTGAAGTACACACCGGTGTGTCAACACTGAAAATGATATATTTGTGGTCCGAAAAAGACTTTTTGTCGGACACCCTCTAACCCTCGATGTTCAAATTAGTCTGGTCAAGTAGCAGAGTTACGTCGAGTACTTCCTCCCACCCTGAAAGCTCTCTGAGCTCGGGAAGGTGAAGGTAGGAGAGTTACCCAAGTTGCAAACACTAAGGTAATAATCTCGGATAAAATTCGTTGTCTTCGCTGCTGCCCCAAAGTGTGTGCCTGGCGTTAGCATCACACCCCAGCAGCAAGTCACATTTAGCGCTGCGGGCTGCCTCCACTAGCGTCTGCACCTCCGCTGGTGGTGCCGGCTTGTCGTGGGCCATGTATGCCGCCGCTACCATTAGGGGTTGCCCTCGCGCGTCCGTGAGCCTCACAACGGCGAGGTCGTCACTACTCAGGCTGCAACATAGAAAAGCGTTAATATGTTTCTTAGCTAATATGCAGACTCTAGGTGTACCTGAAGGGACCCTGTACAGAAGACTGTACCCCTGGATGTTCAGGCCCTTCACCGTGGAGTCTCTGACCCAGGGCTCCTGTAGGATGCAGAGGTCCACGTTCTCCTCGCTGAGGAGAACAGACAGGTTGTCTGAAGCACACCTCGAGTGCTTCAGGTTCACCTGCACGACCCTAAGCATCTTTGCCGGGTTTGTCATTGTCATCGAGCGCCAGTTCGTCCAACAACTTGTTGGTGTCTTTCACCTCATCTGGATTAAGGGCCGGTATGTCATCTTGACCAGTACCCGCGTCGGATGTCCAGGCACGGATTCTGGCCTTCCTGATGCCATACCTCAGTTTTCCATCAGCCTTTTCGATGGCCTCAACGCTCTCTAGATTGATTAGGACCACAAACGTCTGGCTGGTTTTAGAGGGCTCTTCCGCCTTAATGATGACCCAGTCATCCATTGGCACCTCCGGGTTCTGCAGAGCGAGTGTCTCCACTATTCTCGCATGGTCAGTCTGCCCCTTAGGCAACCAGATTCGCGCCCTCAGTCTCTTGGGGATCTCGCTGGACGGTACTAGTCTGAGCTTCAGACCCTCCCAGGCGTCGCTGATCTTAGCGACGAAATCCAGAAAGAATACCCTCGAGGCCTCGTCGTCACATCTAATCACCCGATGGCCCCTGACCACGTCCGAACAGTCGAAACTGGGGATAGATCCTGGTTTCGCTCTCAGCTTTTCCAACACCAGGTCGGAAAGCTTCGCCTCGATCTTATCCCATCGCTCGCTGATCGACCGGCCCGTGCTGTTTCTTTCGTCCACCAATGCCATGCAGAGCTGATCCTTAGCCACTTCACTGAAGAGGCGGACCTGCTCGCTCGAGGAGTGCGGTTTCCTCCGCGGGGCGCCTCTGGCGTCCTTCACTCGTTTGGCATGGTTGTCGGCCGATTCCTGGGACCTAACCCTTTTCAGCATGGCAGCTGACCTTCCGCTGTTGGTCGGCTGCTCTTTTGCTCGAGCCTGCGGTGCGAGGTACTCATCGACGACTGCCTGGTACCTTCGCTTGTCGGCTGCGTCCCTTTCAACAGCTACGCCCTTCTTTTCATTCTCAGCTATCTTAGCGAGAACGAATAGGGCGTGGTTATAGGCGGCCTTCGCTGTCCGCTGCTTTGGTTTTTTCGCGTCGCGCTTCTCTCCACTGGAGATCTGCGGTCCGCTCGTTAAGACGGGTGCCGGGGAGGCGCCACTGGCGCGAGTTATGGATAAAAGTTGGTTTTGTTCTTTGTTTTCTAAATGACTTTATTTATTTCTTAATTGAGTGACCGTGGCAGTTGAAATCCCAATCTCGACTGACTTGCGATGCTGCTGCAGTTTTGCACCGATCTTCTTGCATCCAGCAGCATCGCAAGTGCACAGAGTCATATATCTAAAATATGCTGACTCTGTGCATTCCTTCACGTACCGACTCGTTGCCATTAGGTTGCATCTCAGTGCAACGAGTCGGTTCGTTGGTGGCTAGGGTGTCCGTTGCCATAACTCCCCTAGGGCCACTCTGAGAACTCTCCTGAGTTCTTTTATTTAGGATTTTGATTTGTACAGATTTTTTTCTTAATACTATTACAACTATAACTATTGCTATCAACACTATTATTAGTAGGGTAATATTTATACCATAGGAAACATTTTTATGATACCTTAATTCTGTGATTTCTTTTAGGTTTTCAAAATTATTTAATACAATATTATCAAAACTTACTTTTGATTCATAAGATTGGTTAAGCATTTTCACAGGATGTACAAGTTTGTCAATAAATTCTGTTTTGTTGTTACTAAAGCTTTCTTGTTTAATTTGTATTTTACAATTTGCGAAGTTTATAATATAATTATTCTGCAGTATGAAGTGCCTTTCATCGCAATTCTGTATGAGACTTTCATTATGGGCATTCCTTATTAATAAGGTGTCATCACCTATTTCTTGAATTGCTGTTTTATTATTGTACTTAAATTCACAATCGTTAGAAAAGATACAATTCTTACTTAGCTTTAATTTTTTTAATACAGTATTTTCTTTATATTCGAAATGTTCCTTATTTATTGTTACAATTAATTAATTAAAGGTGTAATTAATTTTACAAATTTTTTAAAAAACTTTTTGGGATTTGTATTGCGAATATTATTGCTTCATTCTTAAATGCCACGACTCCTACTTTGGCCAATTTTAATTTATAAAAATCTATTTCGAAACCATCTATTTCTTCTTTTGTTAACATTCCCGGATGTACTAAATTATTTTTAGCGGCAGCTATGTTATCTTGAATTTCGTCAATTTTTTTTTTTTTTTTTTTTTATGTATCCCCATTATGTGCTATTATACTAATCCTATCATCTTCCTCTTCATTATTTAACTTCTCAACTCTATCGAATTTAAATGGCCTCTTTATGTTTGCTACATGGACGTTTTGTAGGGGGTTAATTCGGAAATAAGGTTGGTCTTTATGCCGTACTCTCTTATAGTTTTTTATTGGCCCCGTTGATCTTTGTTCTTCGTAGTCTTCCCTGTTTCTATTTCTTTGGTTTATTATATGTTGTTTTGTCCGGTCTATCCTGTCTTTTAAGATGGTTGGATCGATACTGTCTTTTGCGATTTTAGGTGAACATTTTATGGTTGAGTGATAGCGATCATTATAGTTACCTATAACGATCTGTATCCTCATTTCTGTTGAGAGGGTTGGATCCTCAATTCCTGTTAGTTTTTCTAACAGGGTTGAGTGTAGCCTCTCAACGTCTGCGTTGCCTGTGTGACTGTTTGGTGTGGTTAGGTGTACTTCTACTCCTTCTGTATTTAAGAACTGTATCAACTGCTCGGCTCTGAATTCGTTGTCCATGATTATTTTTTTTGGTTTCCCGAATTTTGCGAAATGTTCTATTATTATAGATTTCTTTGTTCTCCAGTTTCTATCTGTTATGTTGTACCCGACTGCAAATTTTGTTAGCTTGTCAATCACTGTGACAAACGACTGTTTCTTAAAATGAAAAATGTCGACGTGAATTACTTCATTTTTGTCGGTGGGTGTTTCGGTTAGCTGAAATTTTGGTCTGATTGGTTTCCTATCATATTTAATCTGTTGGCATTTTTGGCAGTTACTAATTATCAGTTGTATGTGCTCTTTTAGTTTTGGATAAAATATTTTATCCTTAAGTGTATTGTAGGTCTCATTTATTCCACTATGCAGCGATTCGTTATTGTGATAGAGTGAGATTTGTTTATGTAACTCTTCTTCTTGTAGTATGTCCGATGCTCTCTTCGTACACTTTATAAATTGTAGTTTACTATTGCAAGAAAACATAGATATTAGTAAAAGTTGAATTTTGTGATAGTCTGATTCGGTGGTTTCTGAGAAAATTCCAACTTTGCCTCCTTTAATGTGCCTTTGTAAAATTGCTTTGATATTATTTTCATTTTCCATTGGATTAATTTGTATTATTTTTCTATTATGTATAGTTTGAATTTCAGCTTGGGGACTGTAGGTTAGTATGATTTGAATTTTATACTTGTTTACTATTTCTTCTTTTATAGCAAAGTGTTCTAATAATTCTTCCTCCGCAGAGTGAATTGTATCGGACATGTTCAAGTTCGATTCTTTATCGTTATTTTCGTTTATTTTCGGCGAATTCTCGATGCGGCTTAGGAAATCTGCTACTACGTTATTTTTTCCACGCAGATATTCGATTTCATAATTATACTCCTGCAATTTTAAAAGCCACCTTTGATGGCGTTGGGAGAATTCCTTCCCTTTGTATTTGTTATTTAAGTACATAATTGGACAGTGGTCCGTGATGATTTTAAATTTGTTCCCATGTATAAAGGGCCTAAAATAGGTGACTGCATATATAATTGAGAGAAATTCTTTGTCCGTAGTGGCGTATTTTTGTTCATGATCGTTAAGTGTTCTGGATATATAGCATACTGGATGACCTTGCTGAGATAACACAGCTCGAATTGCATAGTCACTAGCGTCAGTTGTAATTGTGAACTCTTTGTCATATTCTGGGAATTTCAAAATTGGATGGGAGGCAATCAAAGATTTTAAATTTTCGAAACTTGCAACATATTGGGGATCATTTATATTTATTTTACAGCCCTTTTTTAGATACTTTATCATTGGATAAGCGATCCTCGAATAGTCCTTTATGAACTTTCTGTAATATCCTGTTGCTCCCAAAAATCCATTTAGTTGTTTCTCAGTTTTTGGAATTGCTAATTCTTGAATGGTCGCAATTTTGTTTGGATTGGGCTTAATGCCCTCCTTGGTCAATATATGGCCTAGGAACTCAGTTTCTTTTTTTTAGAAAGCTACATTTATCCACTTGAAGTTTTAAGTTATGTTCTTGTAGTCTATCGAAGATTTTTTGCAGCGAAATCATGTGTTCTTGTAATGATGTCGAAAAAATTAATATGTCGTCTAAGTATACGACACAGATTTTATTTATATATTCTCTTAGAATCTCATTCATGAATCTCTGAAAAGTGGCTGGGGCATTTTTTAACCCGAAAGGCATTCTAACATACTCGTATAGACCTGCCGGAGTAACAAATGCTGTTTTTTCGATATCCCTTTTTGCCATGAGAATTTGATGGTAACCTTTAGCCAAGTCTAGGGTGCTAAAGTACTGTGCTTTTCCTAGCTTGTCTAAGATTCCATCTATGTTCGGCAACGGGTATTTATCGTCAACAGTAATTTGGTTAAGTCTCCTGTAGTCAACCACCAAGCGAAATTTTTTATTTCCTGAATTATCGGTTTTCTTTGGCACTATTATAATAGGTGAGCTATACTTGCTCCTACTTTTTCTTATTATGCCTTGACTTTCTAGTTCTTGAATTTGTTTCGTAGCTTCTTCTTCATGTTTTTGTGGTAGCCTATATAATCTTGAGTTAATTTGCTGATCTGTAGTCGTTTTTATTTCATGAACCACTGTTTGCGTATTTGTTAGTAGGTCCCCTTCTTTATATATTAGTTTTTCGTATTTTTTCAACAATTTTTCAACCCCTTGTCTTTCATCTGATTTGAGATGATCGAGTTGAATATTTTGAATTTTACATGTCTCCAATGAGTAAATCTGTTCTTCTACTGTTTTTGTATGAAATGGAATCCTAACACCATTGTGTAGTTCCATTTCCTTATTTTCAATGTCAATTATTTTTATATTTTTTAAAATAAAGTCGTTTCCTAATAGAAGGTCATATGGTTTTTCGAAGTCTAGTTTTAGCCATCGCATTCTGGCATTTTGGGGATATTGGAATTCTAACGGGCAAGGTGTCTTAACTTTTTCATTTGGCGCTCTTATTTCCCCATTCAGTGTACTGATTATTGTGTTATTTTTTTCTAGAACCGGTAAATTATACTTTTGAAAGCTTGCTTTTTTCATTATACTTATAGTAGAGCCCGGATCTACTAGTACACGCCATTTCTTATCAAAAATAGTGAGCGAGATTAAAATTTTATTTTGATTTTCCGAGGCTAATTCGTAAAAAATTCCTCGTTGTTATTTGCTTCTTCTGTTCTGCTCATAGCATCGACCTCCATGGGTACTGGGCCATTTGAACGTCTTGTTTGGTGAGTGCCGTTCTGTATATTTTGTCTACCGGAATTACCATAACCGGTATTATTACGATATTGATTTGATGCATTGTTTTGATTGTAATATTGCCCTGAATTTCCAGGCCGATAATCTGGTTGTCTTTGGGGGTTATTTGGGTGATAAGTATTTCGCCCTGAAAAGTTTGTATTTCTGTGGGGGTATCGTCCCGAATTATTTTGTGAATGATAATTGTTACAGTTGCGTTGTCCTGAATTACCTTGGGAACGATCGTTATTTTGCTCGTTAGCGTTTTGTCTCCTATAGTTGTTTCGTTCTGAATTGTTTTGGTTTCTGTTTCTTGTTAAAAGCATAGGATTTAAATTCCCTTCATCCAGCCCTATGAAACTGTATATTGCGTTGCTCATGTCTGTCCATGTCGCTATATTTCTAACCATATAGGCGAAGGTCCCAGCTGCTATTTGCTTTATCCTTTGGATAAGCATACCCGAAAATATTTCTTTCATTACCTCATCTTGTTCGCTTAGAGCGCTATATTCGGTAATGTTATCGATAATTTCTTTTGTTTTCCTACTTAGCTCGCTGATGCTTCCCACTCTTAGGTTCATTATGTCGTTCGTCAGGGTCATTTGGTCTTTTGTTGGCCTGAAGTGCTGTTTTAATTTAACTTTACATGTCTCCCAATTTTCAGGAGGGTTTACTGCCAAAAGATTTTTGGCCGATCCTAAGATTTTTAAGTCATAAATTATTTTGAAAACTAGTTGTTGTTGTCCTACGTAGTCGGTCAGTATTCTGTCAACTGTTTCTATGAACGCTGGTAGTTTTCTTGCGTTGCCTTCGAATGGTTGTAAGTATTTGATGTCTTTTTCTACTGTTTGCCTAAGGCTTCTCGTCTGCTGTGTAGCGTTTTGTTGGAGTAGTTGCGTTATTGCTACCAGGCAACGTTCCATTTCGGTTGTACTATTTTGAGGCATCTTTCTTTATTTTAATTTTAATCTAACCCACTTAATTATTAGCTCACTTATTAAAACTTATTAAACTTATTTAATCTATTTATTTATATTTTTTTTTTTTTTTTTTTTTTTTTTTTATTATTTACCGTATAAATTGTTTGCCAGTATTTACGTTTCCCAATCTCGACTGACTTGCGATGCTGCTGCAGTTTTGCACCGATCTTCTTGCATCCAGCAGCATCGCAAGTGCACAGAGTCATATATCTAAAATATGCTGACTCTGTGCATTCCTTCACGTACCGACTCGTTGCCATTAGGTTGCATCTCAGTGCAACGAGTCGGTTCGTTGGTGGCTAGGGTGTCCGTTGCCATAACTCGCGCACCCCGACGCTCTCAGTTAAGGTGTCCTGACTTAGCCCTGAGAGGTTGTCCAAGTCAGTGAGGGAGAGGTTATCCTCGTCTCCCGCGAGTTCCGAGGCCAAACCGGAAGAATCCATGAGACATAATTCATAATCGCCCGCTTTGCTCGACAAGGCAAGCGCGGCGGGCCTGAGGAGGTGGGGGCGAAACGATGGTCGACCATGACAGCGCCCCCCTGCCATGGCAAGGCCAAACACTACACCCGATTCGGCCCGGTTTCGGGGAGGCTCCGTTCGCACACAGCCAGGTATTTCACCCCCCGGCTGCAAACCAATCAGGGGCACGGGTCGCATAACACCCTGGTTTTAGGGGGGGATGTTTATTGACTTCCCAGTCTAGATCCGCAGTGTTCTGTATGGGTGTTCGCTGTAGCGGACTCCGCAGCAGTGTCACCTCGAGCAGGATGTGGCTCCGCACCACGCACTGCGGTCTTGGCTTCGGCAGAGGCTAGCGGTCAGGTACCTCCGGCACTGCGGCCGTAACATCGCTTGACCGAGCCCTGTGCTATTCAAGATCCCCAGCAGGAGGTCCTTTTCACACTCGACACACACTGTGGACGTACTTGATCCAGAATTTTGGTGATCAAATGTAATACAAGCAATAGAAGTTGTAGCATGTTGAGCATGAATAGGTTTTGTACGTTGAGCAGCCTTTAACGATGTTTTTTTTAATAAGAATGTTGACAGTTGGTGTACATATTGCTATTGTAGCCGAAAAAAGTTCGTCACTAGGCTCCAATGGCTCTTCTTCTGAAACATAGGCAGTGAAATGGCTCCTCCACAAGAGGGCGACCCGAAAGACGTTCATTGTGTAGTACTTGGTGACTCTATAAGATCTGTATGTAAGTTTGCGAAGGAATTATTTATCACGTCTTGAAGAGCTTGCTGTTTCAACCTCATTTGTTGTCAATTGCCGCACAATAACCTCACATGGTTGCATTAATCGTGCTCTCGGCAAATTTCTTGCCACTCCACCGCCATCTTCTTCTTCAGAATCCTCTTCAGATTCCAAAATGTGGCCACTAGGCGGCTCAATTGTCAACTTTTCCACTGTATTATCTGCTTTCTCATCACTTGCAAGCTCTTGCAAATATATAGTGGCCTCATCCAGTGTCAAATATCCGTATCTAAGCATATGAAAATCTTACATTTACATTTGTATTTACGTTAAAAAAGTACTGAGAATAGCCCACTGTTACTTATGTGTAACTTAGACAAGAAACACAAAAGTACTGAGAATGGCCCACAGTTACATATACGTAACAGTGCAATTGCAAGCTGCTCAGAAAAGCCCACAGGCCCTAAACGTTTATTTTAACATTTGTTAATAAAACTGTAGATATTTAAGAATCACTTTTCATAAAAAGTTTTTCACAAAATACTTTCACTAAATTCTTATAAATCTTTTTTACCATTTGCGTGTCGACATATCGCTATTTTTACTAACTTCAAATTTACCTAATTACAAAACTTGTGCTCACAAAGAAATCAAAAGAGTTTCTGACTTAATTTTAATTTTACAGCATTCGCTAAACTATTTCAATGTCATATGGGGTATAAACATGAATAGGCATGTACAAGTTAACACCAGCGCAGTGAACAGTTGCGCAAAGTCGCTGACAACATCAAAACGACAACGTTGCACTTCCTAGAATGCTGAGCATCCACCCACGCAGCTATGCGATAGTTAACACCAGCGCAGTGAACGATTGCGCAAAGTCGCCGACAACAACAACGAATTCCTGGAACGCTAAGCATCCACCCACGCAGCTATGCGATCCGCTGCGAAATCTTTGGATTGCTTGCGCAGCTGCACATCTGCTGCACTGACATCGGATCCCTTCATCCGCCCACGCAGCGCAGCGCATTCCTAAGCCAGCGCAGCTTCAGCCGCGGATTTTTAGGTTCTAAGTTTTAGTCTTAAGTGAGCAATCAAGAGGTCCATAGCACCATAAAAAGTACTTAATAAAATTGGTGCATAGCACCTAAGGAAAACCTCATAAAAAATAGTGTTTTAATTGGTGCATAGCACCAAAGAATATGAAGTAATATAGAACGCGCATGTGGGCACAAAAGTGTTTTCGGTTGCTATGATGCGAGCGGGAAGAGCGAAGCGTAGGCATTTGAAAATGTTAGGTTCATAACATTTTCTGTTAGATTTGCGTAGGACAACAGCAAAAAGCTATGTTATTGTTCGCAACGGCTTCACTCGTGTACATTGAAGTGGTGGTTGTTGCAGCGTAGTGTTCGCTCAATCATTTTTTGCATGTATGTTTCTTGATCTTGTTTGCCTAAGCGCAAGCAAAGAGCAAACAACGAACCAAAGCATCGTCATCATCGTTTCAGCGAAGATGACTCGGGATTCGCTAATGTTTTTGTTGTTGTCGTTTATTGTGTGTACGCTTTTTTGGTTTTGCTGTTTGCTCAAATGCTGCGCTTTGATTGATTTTTAAAACCTGCAAATATTTAGACGTGGTTGAATCCAATTTGAAATTTTCACAAATATTTTTACGTGGCGAGTTCCAAGTAAAATCATTTGTTTATATTTTGACGTGGTTGATACCAATTTTGAACCTTTTGCAGCGGTTTTTTTTTTGACGTGGTTGAATCCAATTTGAAATTTCTACAAATATTTTTACGTGGCGCATTCCAAGTAAAATTATTTGTTTATATTTTGACGTGGTTGATACCAATTTTGAATTTTTTTAAGAAGTATTTTAACGCCATTGTCCAACATTGTAATTCTATATTGTGTTTCGGCTTGTTACAATATGGCTACAAATATAAAGACAAATAGAAATTCCTCAACGTCTTGAATTCAATGTTGTGTTCGCAGTTGCAAAAAATCGAGACGACAATGCGAGAATCTTAGATTATTTAGATTCCCCGCTGCTGATTTCGTGTTTGGCCAAATTTGGCGCGAAAAATGCAATATATCTTATGACGACTATAACCGAAAACTGTATATTTGTGAAAATCATTTCTCCAGTACTTATGTAGGAAAAAGGTTTCTAAAAAAGGATGCGATTCCAACCTTAAACTTAGACGAAGATCATGAGATTTCGGATGAAGAATTTTTAGAACCAGATTCTTCATTGAAACGACCACGTTATGATGACATAGTATGCAGTAATTGCGAAAAAACGTCAAAATAACCCATTATTACAAAAAGAAATACAGCGACCTATTAAAAAATTGAAAAAAATTAACGAAAAATTGCGAAAAGAAAAGCGCTTTATTTTAAAATCCAAGAATTGTTGTTCAAAGACTTTAAAAAATTCAATTTATTCTTTAAAACATATCAACTTGGAATCCAAAACATTTTGTAAACTTTTACTTAGCACCCGGCCAAAAGAATATTCTGACGAAGTGAAATATTTAGCGCAAAATATTTTTTATATTTCACAATCAACATATTCTTTCCTAAGAGATAAGTTAAATTTCAATTTGCCACATATCAGCACCTTAAATCGGTGGGCTCCAATAAAGTTCCTTCAGCCCGGTATCAACAATGTGGCTTTTGAATTCATTAAAAAGATGTGCTTAGAGTTGAAGGAAAAAAATGAAAATAATATGGTTCTTTTAATGGACGAAATGGCAATACGTGGAGAATTACAATACAATCAAAAACTAGATTTAATTGAAGGATTTGAATGCACAGGCTTCGAAAGAACCAACAAAATTGGTAAGCAAGTATGTGTATTTATGTTGAAGTCCATGTTCTCGAGTTGGTGTTCAATTTTAAACTATTTTGTGTCAGAGAATGGATTAACAGCAGATACGTTGTGCAAAATAATTAAAGAAAATCTTAAAATTTTAAGCAATTTTGGTATAGTAGTGAACGTTTTGGTTTGTGATCAGGGGTCTTCTAATAGAAAGTGTTTCTCCGACTTAGGCGTATGTATAGAGAAACCATACTTTCAATTTCAAAATCAAAAAATGTATTGCATGTTCGATTTCCCACATTTAATTAAGTCATTGCGAAATGGTTGGCTTAAATGCGACTTGAAAACGCCTGATGGTTTAGTTAGCTTTAAAGTAGTTCAAGAGCTTTGGGAGAGGGAAGAAAATTGTAAAACCAAAATGTGCCCAAAATTGACTAGACAACACATATTTCCAAATTCATTTGAAAAAATGCGTGTTAAATTTGCCACGCAAGTGTTCAGTAAAACAGTTGAAGCTGCTATCAGAACAATTTCAGACATAAGTGGATTTAAAAAAATCACACAAGAGGTAGCGTTATCCACAGCTGATTTTATAGCAAAAATTGATCAAATATTTGATTGCATGAATAGTGGATCTTTGTATGCAGATAACTGCTACCGATCTGCTCTTCAGATTAAGAAAGAATCGCACACATTTATTCAAACATCTTTATATTATCGAGAGGAAGTGAAATTTGTTGATAAAAAAACGAGTTTTCTTCCAAGATGGCATGAAACTATCCTTAAAATCGGTCCTTCTACTTGTAGATGAAATATTAAAAGATTATTCGGACAAGTTTTTTATTATGACAAAGGCCTTTAACCAGGACAAGTTGGAGAATACGTTTGCTGTGTTAAGGCAAAAAGGAGGTAATAACTGTAACCCCTCTGTAGGCGAACTTAATAATATCTTAGCCAGGTTATTAGCCTTTAAAATAATAAAGTTTAGCTCCTCTACCAATTGTGAAGAGACGCAAGATTCAATGACTAATTTAATTTCAAGCGCTTCTTTTAATGAGGATGTTTTGCAGGCTAATGGCGATGATAATGACAATGAAATCCTGGAAAATCTTGATCTAAGTAGTGAGATACACGAGGCGTATTTTGTAGGTGACACCTTTTGTAATCCGAAAGATATTAACTTAGAGCTGGTTTCCATGAGGTATTTTGTTGGATACGTAGCGTACAAAATCATTCCTAAATTAAATTGTGAAAAATGCGGTGTCGAATTGAGAAAAAGGGATGAGGAGTGAAATTTTTATTTTTCACAAAAATTATCAGTCAATTTCTGATTTTGGTAATCTTTTTGCTCCTTCCAATTCCCTAATGAATGTATGCATAAACATATTTTAATTTTTCATAAAATCTTCGAAGCAGAACCTGAAAAAATTGGTATTAAGGCACACGTTTTACAATCTTGTAAAAATGCTACACCTGATTGGTTCCATGGTGAGTGCTGTAACCATAGAGTCCAAATTTTAGATTTTCTTATTTTAGTTATTCTACGAAAACACTGCATGTGGGCTGTGCAAAAAGGAAGTTCGAAAGAACGAAAATTGAAAATAATTGTTGGCAAATAAAAAAATTCTTATTAAAAATTATTATTTATGAAAGATAAATTTAAACGAAAGTAAAACAAATATAAAACCTTACAATAATATTTTTAATAAATAACTATAAACGCTCTTGTGCAACATGTTTGCACCCATATTTTACTACACCAAGTTCACGCATTTTTTTTGCTAATTGTAATTTGCTTGTGATTATAAAAAAAAAAGCAGAAATAGCGACGCAACAATTACCAACAACATCAATGCTATCCCGTCTGCACGGCACAGCGCAAAAAACAGTATACCGCTAACTTTTTTTGTTTGCCAATATTATAATGCTATTCCCCGCGATAACAAAAGCAGCGTTCATCGTCATGTTTATCAAGTGGCGCAACAGCAGCGAGAATACGAATGAGTACAGAAGCGACTTCAATTCACATGTTACGCCGAAGTTACAGAGATTTCTGCTGTTAGTAACAGAGATTTCTGCTGTCAATAACAGAGGGTACTACCAGCAGTACCCAAGTACAACGCGTTTGCTTGTATGAGATGCGCGTTCTATATTACTTCATATTCTTTGATAGCACCTAGTGGAAAAACTCCCAGTGAAACCAGAATTGTTAATTGGCGCCCAACGTGGGGCCACGAGTGAAAAATATCCTTATAAAGGATTACACGGAAAGTGGCCGCGAGTTCGGACCCACCGAACCTAGTGAATAAAGCACTACAGCAACAAAATAAATTGCAAATTGTACGCAAAAGTCAGACAAGATTTGCTGAAGAATTGAAAAAAATATTAAAAAAAAAGTGGAATTCGAACAAAGGATACTACAAAAGTGATTAAAAAAGAGTGCACAATTTTTTGTCAACTTACAATTTTCAACAACAACAACAAAATTGAATAAGAAGAGAAAGCAAAATAAGTGAAAAAGGAAAATTGTGATAAAACAGCAAAATTCAAATTAAAGGCTAACCACAAATACAAACTTGGTAACATATTAAATGAAAGCGCAAAAACGTATTTCACCTAAATGTAAAAACAAAAATATTTCAAACAAAAGTCTCCAACAAACCAAAAGCCAAACAAACAAAACAAACCAATTTTCAAAACTGGAAAACAAAACCCGCAAAGCACCGAACAGCAAACAACTAAGAGGTGAAACCACAACAAACTTCAGCATGGCGATAGCAGTGTGGGTGTGAGTCTGCGGAATTTTTAAATTTTTAAATTTTTAAATTAATGTTAAACTAATAAACTAAATTATTTGAAATAATGTTAAATTAATTAATACTTAGGTTAAGCAATATTTGTTAGAATTTAAGTGATAATAATATAAGGAATATTTGTTACTGGTAATTTTAAGTAGAAATAATAAAAAAGGGGAAATAAATAAACAAAGAGATAACACAAAAGAGGAGATTGCGAAACTTACGAGTCCCTCCAATCTATAAATATTCCTAACTCCGCGAATCCCACGGGACCCTCCGGAGTAGAAAGGACTTGTAAAGGACATAATTGAAGGCTTGTACAGCCATTTAAAAATTTTTACGAAGCCGCGATTCACCACCGAAAGGGGGACCCTCCGGCTTATAACACAAGTTTAACTCTGCGATTCTGAACTCCAGACCCTCCAGAGGAGAAAAACCATCTAATGTCCGACACTGAAAAAACAGGGCCGAGCCACAGTGAGTAGGCAGAACCTGATAACAGTGTCAAGGCACAACTGAAATTTAAAAAAAAATATTGGAGGATAATAGGGCTGGCAGTCCGCGGGGAGCCAACCGAGAAAGACCTTCGCGACAAGAGGTTAGCTGAATTGGAAACGGTACTAGCAATCAGGAAATTTGCTAACGATTTTTAGCAAATAAAGGATAAGAATTTTTCAAAAAATAAATAAATTAAAAAACTAAAACAAAGATAAACTTCAAATAAACGATTTTGTAATATAAGGAAAGGTGTGGAGAAAGAGGTCCCCTAGTAACTTCGGCAAACGGGACGCAGTAAAATGCGAGCCGCTCCACCAAGGGAAAAAATAAGTTTTAAGAGAATAAGTATAGGAAAGTGTAATTCAAGGAATTTGAATAAAGAAAAGAGAAGAATAGGAAATAAAATTTAAATAATAATAATAATAATAAATTTGTTTTAGAGAACTGTATTAGAGAATAAGCATAAAAACGTAAGATTTCAAAGTAAAATTTAAATAAAGATATCGAAGAAAAAGATTAGGAAATATTTTAATAGAATAATAAGAAAATAATAATAGGAAATTAATAAAGATGAATCCGGAAACTATTCAGGAGTTACTAAATGCTGCCGTTCGTGCGGCAACCGAACAGACGCGACAGGACATGCAGGCAACCGTCGAGAGTTTGACTGCCCGACTTTCCCTCCTGGAAACACAGCCGGTGGTAACCGAGTTTAAGGAAATCACCATCAACCCGGGGGTCAGATGTGATGAGTCACTTGATGTGGTAAAGTCGTTACCTGAGTTCAGTGGTGACCAAGCCCGGTACGTCTCATGGAGGCAAGCCGCTTTTGCTGCATATAAGATGTTTAGGGGCTACGAAACTAGTTCCAAAGGGTACCAGGCCGTAGCGATAATCCGCAATAAAATCGTCGGATCGGCCGAATTAGCCTTGTCTTCGTTCAATACGGTGTTGAACTTTGAAGCAATCATGGCTAGGTTAGACCATACTTACGCTGACAAGAGGCCTATTTATCTGATCGAACAGGAAATGGCCGTGCTTAGGCAAGGTCGATGGTCTATTACTCAGTTTTACGACGAAGTCGAGAAAAAGTTAACGCTCCTGACGAACAAGACAGTGATGTCTCATGGAAGCAATAGGGAGCTGGTGCAGTCCCTTAGCCAAAAATACAGACAGGATGCTCTCAGGACCTTTATCTCTGGACTGCACAAACCCATGTGCGATATTCTGTTCTCTTCCAGGCCCACAGATATGCCATCAGCTTTAGCTCTCGCTCAGGAACTGGAGTCCAACCAGCAGCGGTCTATATTGGCAAATACCTTTGCTGCTCATAGCGAGCAAAGGGCATTCTATAGTCCGTACAATTCACCGCATTACAGACGTTACCCCCCCGCCCCTTTTGCCCCCTCGCAACCAACTCGACCAATACCCATGGAGGTCGATCCATCAACCTCCCGATTCGTACTGAATAAGCAAAACCCTCACACTCTTTACCCAAACCGGCCAGTAGGACATCAATTTGTTCCCTCAGGCCACCCACCCTTCAATCCACACAGCTAGGCACAGAGGCCTTTTGCTCCAAATGGAAACATGAGTGGACCAAGACCCAACATATCGGGGCAACAAAATTTTAATCCACAATTCAGGCCTCCGTTTAAAAGACCAGTAGAATCTGATAGGCAACCTATAACGAAAATGCAGAGAGTAAATCTCCTAACCCCTCAGGACATTACGAACGAGCAAAATTTAGGGGAGGAGCGTTATGACAATCATAACGAACCGGAAGTCAATTTGGACTATGACCCGAACGAGCAGAGCTATTCGGAAGTTTCAGATGAAGTGAATTTTTTAGGGGCGAATCCCTCCTACCTTACATCACAAGAACGTTAGGGGGAGAGAACTTAAACTATTGATCGACACCGGCGCGACGGGAAACTATGTGAAGGACTTGGACATACTAAAGGCAGTGAAGCCCGTGACGAACCCATTCTTGGTAAAATCAATCCACGGCGAGACAAAAATCGAACTTCAGTGTATCATGAACATTTTTCAAATAACCACCCCTTTCTTTATTTTGCGACACCTTAAATCTTTTGACGGAATAATAGGCTTTAACCTTTTGCGGGCGATCGGCGCTAGACTCGATGTCAAAAAGGGTATCCTTTATTACAATGGCGGTCAAGAAAAATTGCTCTATCTTTATTCTGGCGAAATCAATCATATCGTAATCGATAGCGAAACTGTACCCCTTGAGCTCAAAGGAAAGTTTTCACACATGATCAAAACCCGGAAAGAGGTGTTCGCCGACCCTACACAATCCCTACCTTACAATACAAAAGTTATTGCAACCATCCGAACTTCGGATGAAGAACCAGTCTATTCGAAATCGTATCCCTACCCCATGGCCGTAGCAGAGTTCGTCAACAGGGAGGTTGCGGACCTTCTTAGTACCGGCATTATACGACCGTCCCGATCACCATTTAATAACCCAATATGGGTTGTGGACAAAAAAGGCGTTGACGAAGACGGGAAGAGGAAAATGCGTTTGGTCATTGACTTCAGGAAACTGAATGAGAAAACCATAAGTGACAGATACCCAATTCCGGACACGTCCGTCATTTTGGCAAATCTAGGCAATTCCACCTACTACACTACGCTAGACCTTAAATCTGGATTCCACCAAATTAAATTGGCTGAAAAAGACAGGGAGAAGACCGCATTCTCCGCTAATAATGGAAAGTACGAATTCTGTCGACTTCCTTTTGGGCTGAAGAACGCCCCAAGCATATTTCAACGAGCAATCGATGACATCTTAAGGGATGAAATCGGTAGGTGTTGTCATGTCTACATTGATGACGTGATCATCTTCTCTCAAACTAAGGAACAGCATCTGAAGGACATCGATAGAATCCTTGGTAGGCTTTATGAAGCAAACATGCGAGTGTCTTTGGAAAAATCTAAATTTTTCAAGCTTGAAGTCGAATTTCTGGGATTCCTTGTATCGAACCAAGGTATCAAAACATGCCCTGATAAAGTGAAGGCAATCGTGAACTACGAAATACCCAAAACCCTCCGCGCCCTACGGTCGTTCCTTGGGTTGTGCGGCTACTATCGCCGCTTTGTAAGGGATTATGCCCAAATCACTAAACCACTTACACAAATCCTGCGGGGAGAAAATGGCAACATAAGTGCTAGCCAATCGATAAAAGTCGCAATCGAATTGGATGCGGACGCTGTCGCAGCTTTTACAAGAATCAAAAAGATTCTTGCCTCCAAAGAAGTGCTGCTCCTGTACCCAAATTTCGACAAACCGTTCGACCTCACCACGGATGCATCCTCGCACGCTCTTGGTGCCGTTTTGTCCCAAAATGGCCGACCTCTCATGATGATATCCAGGACCCTAAACAGCACTGAGGAGAACTATGCAACCAATGAACGGGAGTTGTTGGCAATCGTGTGGGCTCTCCAAAAACTGCGTAACTATCTCTATGGGGTAAAACAACTTCACATTTTCACCGATCACCAGCCCCTTACCTTCGCCATTTCAGACAAAAATCCTAATGCTAAAATTAAAAGATGGAAGGCCTTTATAGAAGAATTTTCCCCCAAATATTTTTATAAACCGGGAAAAGAGAACTTAGTCACAGATGCCCTTTCAAGACAACATATAAATACGCTAGAAGACGAAGACAATATGACTCAACACAGCGAAGAATCCCTAACTCAAACAATTCCAACAGTCCCAAACTCCATTAACTGTTTCAGAACCCAATTGGTTTTGGAGCTTGGGCCGCAGGACACAAAAACGGTTAAAATCCTATTCCAAAAACAAATTAGACACGATATTACCTTCTCGTCATTAGACAACCTTTTCGAAACTTTAAAAACAGCAATTAACCCAGATGTCATTAACGGCATTTTGTGCGACCTTCCCATATTGGGGCAAATTCAAGATAGACTAATTAAAACATTCCCATCAGTGAAATTCCGCCATACGGAGAGGAAGGTCACCGACGTGACCAATCGGAAATCCTGGTTACAGAACACAACCGCGCCCATCGATCCGCGCGGGAAAATACGTTACAAATCCTCGAACAGTACTACTTTCCCGAAATCCGAAAGAGATTAAAAGAGATCGTATCAAATTGCACGGTCTGCAACGAAGCCAAATATCAGCGTCACCCCCCAGATCCCGGGATCGGGAAAACTCCAATACCACAATATCCTGGCGAAATTCTCCACCTAGACATCTATTCGACCGATAAAGCGTATTTTCTGACATGCATCGACAAGTTTTCTAAATTCGCTATAGTCTTGCCAGTAGTCTCACGATCCATAGTTGACATAAAAGAACCACTTCTGCAAATTCTTAATTTTTTCAAAGGAACGAAAACCGTAGTTTTTGATAATGAGAAATCGTTCAATTCTCAAACCATAAAATCACTTTTAATGAACCATTTTCAAATATGCACATTTACCATTCCTCCATACCACAGTACCACAAATGGACAGGTGGAACGTTTTCATAGCACCTTGACCGAAATTGCTAGATGTACAAAATTGACCCAAGGTGTAAATGATACAACGGATTTAATTTTGATTGCTACAACCAAATACAATAGATCGATTCATTCGGTCACAGGTTACAGGCCCATAGACATCATACATTCAGCCCCGCAATCCCTTAAGGAAGAGATTAAAGAAAAAATCATCGCAGCTCAAGAGAAAGAGTTAAATCGGTACAACAAATTTAAATTAGCTAGGAAATTTCAGCCGGGGGATACAGTTTTCGTCAGAACAAACAAACGGATAGGAAACAAATTCACTAAAATTTATGTTGAAAGGACCGTAACTAGAGATTTGGGAACAACTGTACTGATCGGGAAAACATGCGTGCATAAAAGTAATCTAAGATAATGTTTTTCCCTTAGGTTTTCCCCTCCTGCCACCACTACTCACTGCAGAACTGTTGGACTACTCGAAATCCAGTTACATACCGATCACCAAGGGCTTGGTTGCAACTTACTCGGAAGACAACTACATAACACATACAACAAACCTATCCACCTTTGAGGCTATAGCAGAAGAAGTACAGAGATATGTTGACCTACTACCTCGGTCGCACCTACGGAAACTCCTGTTAGCTGATCGTGAACAGATAACGCGACGACTGACAGCCATACCCGCAGCCTCAATTTAAATATGTGGCGGGCACCCCTGACTTTGACGACTTCCAAGAAGTAAGCAGGAGGGAGGAGGATCTAATAGAGGCAAACAACCAACAGATACAGTTTAATTCCGGAATACAAATCCACCAACCACCAACTAATAGCACAAAGCAAGCAGACAGAACTGGACGAACTTGACAGAATGAATCTATTTGAATTAATGACTAGTAGAAACAAAGCTGTAATCACTGAATTAGATGCCATCTCACTCTCCATAATGCTGGGAAAAATGAATGTAATAAATCCGGCATTACTGGATAGCGTAGAGATCGAGAGCATTCTCAAAACTAAGACGGCAGAAGATATAAGTGTAAGCGATATTATTCAAAATTCTAAACTTAAGATATTGCAAAACGAAGAAATTGTACTATTTTTAATAAATATCCCAACATCGAATTTGTATGCAATAAAACTGTAATCTACCCAGTAGTCCATAACAACAAAGCAATAATACTAGAGACAAATGTAGTAGCTATTACACTTAGCTGTTTTCACGTTAGCATGTTTTCACGTTGATACAAAATTGCAAAGTGGCGGCGACATCTACATTCTGCAGGAAAATGGATCACTCCGAGAGCTCATGCTTGCAGCACCTGTTAAATAATTACGCCGCTACGTGCCAAACCACATCCGCGCATGACATACCAAGCATTCAGGCGGTCGACGACGGCGTAATCATCATCAACGACTGTACGGTGGAAATTCGTCAAGGAACCAAACCACCCGTCACCATAACAGGCACATTCTTGGTAACGTTTGAAGGAAAGTTGATGGTAAATGGGACAACCTACGTGAACCAGCAACGTAAAACGCGCTTAGTTCCAGAAGTGTCAATGGCCCAAGATATTCATTTCTCCGAGCATTTAGCGACACTATCTCTCCCGTACTTGCACACGTACATCTTCAGAACCTAAAACACATCGCACCCTACACCGAGAAATCAAAACAAGATCAACAGCATGGGTGTGCTTATTTACCGTACTAATAATAAGCGTAGCGGCAACTTGGTTGATTCTCCACTGCATACGACAGCGAAGGAAAAGCATCGTCCTGAATACAATACGTGAGACGGCGCAAGGCCATGAACCGGCCAAGGACGCCCTGTCTTAACGGGGGGAGTAGTTAACACCAGCGCAGTGAACAGTTGCGCAAAGTCGCTGACAACATCAAAACGACAACGTTGCACTTCCTAGAATGCTGAGCATCCACCCACGCAGCTATGCGATAGTTAACACCAGCGCAGTGAACGATTGCGCAAAGTCGTCGACAACAACAACGAATTCCTGGAACGCTGAGCATCCACTAGGGATCGCAATTTTTTGCCATTTTGCGATCCCGGGATTTTCGGGATTGAAAAGTCAAATCCCGGGATCCCGGGATTTAATCCCGGGATTCAAATAACAAATTTTTTAAATAAAACAATTTTACCAAATTGCATAAATACTTGTTTATAATATATTTACCATAAAAATGGACACATTTGGCGTAGTTTTAAGATTTTTTATCTTGAATTTAATCACATTGTAAGGCGGAAAGGGAGGCAGTCGGTGTTGAGTCGTCGAAGTGGTTGGTTGTGCGCGGCACATCACCAAAATCCAGTTGTCATTTACAATCAGTTGTCAATTACATTCAAAATTGTCAGTTTCAATTTAAATCAAATAAATAAACATAGTCATTGACAACATTTTGTTTAACTTAAAAGTTTTTCATTTGACATTTAACTTCAGTTTGATAACATTTTGTTTTATCCAAAAATGACACTTAAACATAACTTATTGCTTTGCATCAAATGTATCATAAAGTACATATATACGAATATTTGATAAAAAAATAAAATAGTTAATTTGTTAGTACTTTTAGTTTTACTTCGATTATTTCGATAAAAAAGTTAAGCGTTGTGATTAACTAAAAACTGAGATCTTAAAAATACTAAGGCATTAAATGTTTTGCCCTCTAATCTAGAGCGAAATTTATTGCAAATAAACCCTGCTGAGTACTGTACTGTACTGTACTGCTAGTACTTTTAGTTTTACTTCGATTATTTCGATAAAAAAGTTAAGCGTTGTGATTAACTAAAAACTGAGATCTTAAAAATACTAAGGCATTAAATGTTTTGCCCTCTAATCTAGAGCGAAATTTATTGCAAATAAACCCTGCTGAGAGAAAACATCTTTCAGATTCAACACTTGCTGGTTGAATGCTTAGTAAATAATTATAAGCCTTTTGCAAAAGACGCCCTCTATCCCCTCCCTCCTCCTTCAGATAAGGAATTGGGTTTTTGTGCTTTTAAATTTATTTCATTTGAACTTTGAAGCATCTTTTGCAATCCCGAAAATCCCGGGATTAAAAGATTTGAATCCCGGGATTTTCGGGACTAGAAAAAGTCCGGGATCCCGGGATCCCGGCATTGCGATGCCTAGCATCCACCCACGCAGCTATGCGATCCGCTGCGAAATCTTTGGATTGCTTGCGCAGCTGCACATCTGCTGCACTGACATCGGATCCCTTCATCCGCCCACGCAGCGCAGCGCATTCCTAAGCCAGCGCAGCTTCAGCCGCGGATTTTTAGGTTCCAAGTTTTAGTCTTAAGTGAGCAATCAAGAGGTCCATAGCACCATAAAAAGTACTTAATAAAATTGGTGCATAGCACCTAAGGAAAACCTCATAAAAAATAGTGTTTTAATTGGTGCATAGCACCTAGTGGAAAAACTCCCAGTGAAACCAGAATTGATAATTTACATGCAACCTGTAAATAACATTTTAAAATATCGTTGCTGCCGTTACGTATAAGTAACTGTGGGCATTAATGGGTTAAGACTGAGACCACTAAGGTCTTAATTATGGCATACTGGAATAAATGAATAAGATATGAAGGCAGTTGGGCTGGTGATTATGTCATTCTGTTACCTCAGTATAAAAGAGTGAAATCTCGTAGAAATGGCTTTCAGGCTAATGGCATAATCGCCTCCGTCCCGTTAAAACCCTGGCAGGCCTCGAAATACGCTCTATGTTCGTCACCATTAAGTTGGACGTGTAGGTTCAGATGTAATATTCCTGATTAACACTGACCCAGCTCTGCACACAAGTTCTCATAAAGGCTTTTGTCAACTCTCGCATGGACCTCACTGCTTGCATAGGGACCCATGGGGTCTTAAGGTGACTACACGCACGAACAAAGATAACGACTTCGAGTTGGGACCCATTAGAAATGAATAGTGAAAACTCCGACGACAGGGCAGAAGGCAGTACAGCTAAAATAGATCCGTTCAAAAGAAGCGGCAGAACCCCCCGGTCACCAAGCCGGGTAGCAAGCAACAAAGCTATACTAGCCTCTCAGAAGAGCAGTACAACGAACCAACAACGTTCAGAAAAGGCACCTCAAACTGTAGATCAAGGTACAGGACGGTACCAATCTTTCATTAAACTGGGCGAGGAAATTAGGAGCCTGGTAGATATGATGGGAGATGGGAAAAGGCGCTCCGTCTACCAGCCGATGCGGGATACCATTGATAGCATTAGAGCGCTGTATGAGCTCTGCGCAATAGAGCAGAGAGACGATGAGGCCAAGAAAGTGATAAGGAATAATTCCTCCCAAACCTCTCCATGGCTCAGGGCAAGTGAAGAGCAAAAGAGGAGACAGCAAAATCACTCAGAGACTCCGCCCTCGAAACGCAAGCTGACCCACAAGCAGGAAAGAGCATTTCCGCCGCTAAGGACAGAAACCCCCGGCAGCAGCGAAAACGAACACGGAGAAAGTGGCAGTAGATCACACTACGTCGCATGAGCAACTGAAAACACAACAGAAGCAGGGTTGGACAAAAGTGCAACCAAAAAAGAGCAGAGAACGAGGCGTGAGAGTCAAACCCGACGCCAAGTTAAGGAATGCAACCGCTTATGCTCCCACCAAAATTGCTTACACAACAAAAACGATGCAAGCGATCTGGTGCAGCTGCACAAACATCTCGAACAGGCAGAACAGCAGCACAGCAGAAAAGCTTACGACAGCTTACCAGGAATTGCAGCAGCAGCGACAGCGGCTACCAGCGGCTTAGGGTAATGTTTAAGCGTGGGCGCTCTGCTTAGCAGAGAAATTAATGAATAGAATAAAGCAGACTCAATTTGGAGCTCAACCAAGCAACACCACCGCTTTTTAATTCGCCATAATCATTTCGGCTGTAGAAGGTACCACGTACGCGGACATCCTGCGAAAATTCAAAAGCGTTGATGCACTAAAATCGCTTGGCGAAAGTGTTAGAACCGTGCGAAGGACGGCGAAGAACGAGCTACTGCTACAATTGAAGCGTGCACCGGAACGAAGCACAGCAGAATTCAAAGCAGAGGTGGAGGGTGTACTGGGTGGGGCCGCTAACGTCTCGGCAAAGACCCATTCTGTAACCATACAGCTGAGAGACCTCGATGAAGTCACAACTCCAGCGGAGGTGTGTGGTGCACTACAAGACCAATGTGGCATACGGCGTCCAGACATAGCTTCGATCCGTAGCGTGCGAATGGGCCGGCAAGGCACACAAACGGCCTACGTAAGCCTACCAGCAGAAGACGCCGCTAAGGCTCTGAAAACGCACAGAATACGAATAGGCTGGGTATCCTGTCGTATACGCGATTGCTCGTCGTCAATGCGGTGCTTTAAGTGTTGGGGATATAACCACGTAGCAAAACACTGTAAGGAAGACGTCGACCGGAGAAATTTGTGCAGAAATGTGGACAAGAAGGCCATCAAGCGGCAAACTGCAGGAACGCGCATAAATTGCGTCCTGTGTGGAGGTGACCATGCGACAGGAAACCCCAGGTGTCCTGAGCATCAAAAGGCGATTAGGAAAAGCGGACGATGAAAATCGTTTAAATGAACCTAAATCACTGCGTCGCTGCGCAGGATATCCTGCAGCAAACTATCTTCGAGCAACATTTTGATCTCGCTATTCTGTGCGAACAACATCACAACATAGATGGCTGCGAATGGACAACGGATGCATCAAGCAAAGCGGCAATATGGACCACCAATGGTAAAGCCTAGCAGAGTAGCTCGTCAACAGCGTACAACGGCTTCACATGGGCGAAAATTGAAGGCGTCTATTTTTTCTCTTGTTACGCTCCTCCAAGCTGGGATCTGAATCAATTCGAACATATGATCGGAGATATGGTTTGAGAGGTTAGAATGAGACAACCGGCAATAATAGCTGGCGACTTTAACCCATTACTGCCTGCATATAGTTCTAGCCAGCGAATTTTGTCTAAATTTACATATGTTGGTAAGGGGTGCTTAGAATAGTTATACACAAAAATTCAGGTATCTACCTGATATAGCACCTGAGATATGGAGGGGGTGAAATTTCACCCATCCGGCACCAGGTGTGCCGAAATATTGCAAGAAGCTTGGTTGATTTCTTATTGCCTCTTGAAAATTGCCGATATAATTAATTATTTTTATTTTTACGTTTATTTAATTATGGAAAGCATTATCTATTATAAAAAAAGTAGCTGGGGTCTTCAGCTTTCATAAATGGGGCTACTAATTCCACCTACCTTCTCCCCCTGGAGCTATTCCTACCTTTCTTCCTACCTAGGACCCTACGACAGTAAACTTACTAAATTATTAAAATCTATTATCTACTATCTTGACTTCTAACAAAAGAAAATGTGTATGACAATGTCGGCGCATGAAATTGACGCCAAAATAAATGACGGTTTTCTATTCTATGTTTTGCACGTAAAATTATAAATGAAGGCAAGAATTAACAAAAAATCAATGAAAATGATTCGCAGACGTGAAGTTTTGAGCACCTTCAAAATAAATGACATAATTGAGGAAGAATGGAGTGAGCTCGAAGACATCGCAAGTCTTGGCTGAGCAGACGATATAGACGTAGTGCTTTACCACCCGATCGTGTGATTGACTTGACCGACGATGACAAACTTGTGATCAACGACACTGATCAAAATTTATCATCTGAGGTAGCCGGAGTAATGGAAGTAATGGAGTCACTCTAAGCATTCTAAGCACATTTTCATTGACCAACCATATTCCCATTTTTACATACAACCAACGAATGAGTGGAGTTGATTTAGTAGATAAAGGCATTGCGAACTACAGAATCCGGGTTCGTGAAAAACAAATGGTACTGGCCTTTGATAAGTAATTTGTTCGATGCGGTAAACGCCTGGAAATTGCATTGCTTGCTTCAAAATTTTAATAAAAGCAAGCCGATGGCGCATTTCGAGCTTCGACGTGATGTTGTTAAGAGTTGGTTGCCCCCAATTGAACGGAACGTACAATCCAAGAGATCATTTAGCACAGTGACACCAAGTCAAAAACGAGTTCGGAAAGATGGGATTGGCTACTTACCGCAACGAGGAGACAAATAACGTCGTTGCAACCATTGCCAAGGAAAAACCTTCTTTGCATGCATGAAGTGTGACGTGTGCCTGCATCCAAAAAACTGTTTCGAAAATATCATACTGTTTCGTGAAAATCCGACCAAACGAACAACACATTGATTTTATTGATATCAAAACTATTACAATATTATTATTATTATTATATTGTACTATTAAAATTGCTTCTAAGTACCAAAAACTCTTTTTCTAAGTACCAAAATAATAACGCGCAATTTTTGAAACTTCGGTACACCTGGTGCCGGACGGGTGAAATTTCACCCCATTCTGGAAAATCATTAATTGTACACAGATAGATAGTACAAGCAATACCAAAAATTCACAGAAGATAGGCAGGGCAATGCACTACATACTCCAGAGAAAACTGCTGGAATTTCCAATATTTACTATTTTTTAAGAATTTTAAACTTCTCAATAAAGTAAACAAAAAAAGTTAGTCAACTTTAAACACGGATTGGGATAACTTAATGTCACAATTCTTCAATATTATTAAAAACGAAATAAACCTGCATCTATTCCAATTCATTCTGCCAAAATTTCAGTCAAATCGCATAACACATTTAGTCAAGGAAGCCAAAGGAAAATCACCTTTCCAGGGGGTGAAATTTCACCCCATCCGGCTGGAATGGGTTAATGCCTGGTCAATATCGTGGGGTAGCAGAACCACAAACCGCAGAGGCAGAGTCCTTATGGAGTGTATGGCCACACTAGAGTGGAACTCCTAAATGACGGACAGCACACCTTCGAGGCCGGGGACAGACGCTCAGCTATTGATCTGACCTTCGCTCACAGAACGATTGCGCGTCGTACAACTTGGAAGATCGCCGACTTCTATACGCATAGCGACCATCGAGCTATCATCATCGAACTGCAGATAGCGAAACTACAACGAATATCAATGGCACAAACAAGGGGCTGGAAGCATCGTCTCTTTGATGAGGATGTGTTCCTACAGGTTTGGGGTGACGGCGAAACCACCGAGAGTGAGCCCGCAGCTATGGCAGAAGGGATCTCAAGGCGTATTAGCAAAGCCTGTGATGCAGCAATGCCCAGAAAGACGCAAAGGCCGAGTCGTAAGCCAGTTTATTGGTGGAACCAAGACATTGCCGAGTGTAGGAGGTGCTGCAATCACGCGCGCAGGAGAATGCAGCGCTCGCAAAACCAACCAAATTACGATACGCTTCGCTACGAGTACAAAAAATGCCGCAACCAGCTGAAAAAGACGATACGAAAAAGCAAGGACTCGTGCTTTAAAGAGCTACGTGAGGCGCAGATATAGACCCTTCGGGTAAAGCCTATAAAGTGGTCATGAGCAAAGTGAGAGGCAAAAAGGCACCAGCCCTCAGACCCAGTACTTTTGAAAGCTGTAGTCACTACTTTGTTCTCCTCAGGAGGCGAAACACTTAACCATTATCACGTGCTTACGGAGGAATGTGATACTCCGGAAGTAACCACAGAAGTGCTCCTGACCTTGAACAGAATGGGCGACAACAAGGCACCAGGATTGGACGGCATCCCCAACATAGCGCTGAAATCCGCCATCCGAGCGAATCCCGCCACCTTTGCGGCTATGTTCACCATGTGTCTGAAGAAGGGTGTATTTCCAGATATCTGGAAACGACAGCGACTAGTCCCCCTACTCAAACCAGGCAAGCAACCTGACCAACCATCAGCGTATCGGCCGTTGTGCATGCTCGATTCCATTGGCAAGATACTCGAGGATGACACTGCACAACAGCATGTCTGTTGCATTGAGTTTTTTACATGAATCTGAATTATTTTTCCACGCTGTTTTCAAAACCATACTCCGTTTTTATGTAACAGGTCTAGTTTTTGCAAAAAATGGGCGTGTCACTTTTTCGAATTTTCCTCAGCTTTTTTCTCGTTTTCGACTGTTATTTCTGAACCAATAATCCTATCGACATGATTTTTATATCGTTGCACTTACAACATTTCACGCCATCTTTCCTGACATTAATAAATTTTATGCGTTCTAAATGGGCGTGGTAATAAGGTTTCAAAGTAAGAAAATATTGAATTTCAAGGCGTTTTTTCTGATGGCGAAAAATGTAAAGATGTTTCATAAATCAAGTTTCGAAGTATATGAATATCTTAAGAAGAAACATCAAGCAATACAATACAGCCAAATTATTTGGCGGAATACACATTCGCATCGAAATAATAATAAAACTGTACCATAGCGATTTTCATCTCTTTTCATACTTTTTCCTTAAAAAATTAGGAGCCTCAAAATATGCTCTTTTATATGTTCAAATTTTAGTTTGGAATACAAGCAAAAAAAAAATTATTTTGAATTTCTTGAAACAAAAAAAAATTAAAAACTTTGCATATTTTCAGGCCCCTAATTTTTCAAAGAAAAAGTATGAAAAGTGATGAAAATCGCGATGGCTGTGTTGTATTGTTTGATGTGTCGACTTTCATTATACACCTAACTCGTTAATTGTTTTACAAAAAATTTGTATGTTTTTGACCATCAAACAAAACGTCTTAAAATTCCATATTTTCCGACTGTAAGGTCCAATTACCTCGGCATTTTAAATCTTATAAAAATAAGTTGCATCGGAAAAGAAGCCGTGCGGTGTTGTTAATGCGATAAGGTAAATATCATGTCAATCGGGTTTTTGGTTTAGAAACTACGATAGAAAATATGAAAAAAGTAGAGGAAAAACTGAAAAAATGGCAGGCTACCTATATCTCACAAACTAGAGCTGCTAGAAAAAATCGGAGGGTAGATTCGAAATCAGCGCACCCAAATTAGTAAGAAACAGTAGAAAAACTCCATGCGACAGAAAAAAAAGTGTTTTTTGTTGCGCTGTGTAATCGTCAACCGCCTAAAAGACACCTTGGAAGGCCCGTATGGCTTATCTGATGCGCAATACGGATTTAGGCGAGGCAAATCCACCGTTGACGCAGTTAAAAAAGTCATGGACGTTGCGCGCGACGCGACTAGTGGAAAAAGGTGGAGATGGGGCGACAAAAAGTCTTACGCGGTAGTAAGACTTGACGTCAAGAACGCCTTTAATACAGCAAGCTGGCCTATCATAATAGAAGCACTCACGAAGGTGCGGACCCCGAAGTACCTTATACGAATGATCGTCAATTACTTTGAAAATAGGCTATTGTTGTATGACATCGACGATGGCGTTAGGCAGTACCGCGTCTCACGAGGGGTGCCACAGGGCTCGGTTCTGGGCCCGGCCCTGTGGAATGCCATGTACGATGGAGTACTGAGGATCAGACTCCGGCGGATAGCAAATTAGTTGGCTATGCGGATGATATCGCGCTGGTAGGTGAGGTACAGCAGTTCTGCAATGAATCCATAACGTTAGTTATGAGATGGTTGTGCAGCGCAGAACTAAAGCTAGCAACTGAAAAAACAGAGGCGGTTCTTTTGAGTACTCGGAAAGTGCGGGAGATATTCACTTTTAAAGCAGGTGATCACGAAATAACCTTCCAGCCACACATTAGATACCTCGGTGTACGTATCGACACCCAGATGTCCTTTAAGGACCACCTGGCTGCGGTCAACGATAAGGCTGCAAAAGTAGGCGGAGCGTTATCACGTATCATGGCGAATCTTGGCGGACCACACGCTAGCAGAAGAAAGTTACTGGCAACGGTTACTACTTCTATCGTTCTTTACGCAGCACCGATCTGGGTGGACGCAACGCTTAAAGCCACGTATATGTCTGGTATTAGGGCTACGTACCGTCTGAGTGCATTACGAGTATCCAGTGACTTTTGTACAATATCTGACGACGCGATATTGGTTTTTGCAAGCATGCCCCCAATAGATATATTAGCGCGAGAACTCCATCGCATACACACAGCGGGTACTTGGGCACCGAAAGCGGATGAAAGGCGGTGCAGCGTACATGAATGGCAACAACGGTGGAACAGATTGGAGAAGGGAAGATGGACGTTTGCCTTGATCCCTCACATCGAAGTTTGGACCATTTTGGACGGCCTCCATATTTGGACGGCCTCCCGTCGAAATACTTAGCGGTAGTTCCGGGAGGAACTTTCCGTCGGACAAGGGGAGATGTTTGGCGGGTTAAAGTCTCGCACTGACGAAGGCTTTTGATGCTTTTACTCCTCGTTAAAAAAAAAGAAAAAAATATATATATTATCAAACTCTGACTCTTTACAAACAAACACATATTCACGTTTGCACACATATAAAGACAGATTCACATACACATTTGACTATATATTAAAAAAATTTGTTGTTTATTTATTTATTTCATTTATTTCATTTCATTTATTTCAAGTCTACAGTAAATGAACTTACAGACTAAGCAAACAACAATAAAAGAACTTAAAAATAGAATAACAATTGGAATAAAACTGAAGAATAGAACAACAATGAGAATAACGTTATTTATAAAAGGAATTCAGACGTGATTTTAAATCTTGTTTGGAAATCGAAAGGTCGAGGTTAAGAGAGCCACAAATCTTGTTAAATTCGGAAAGCGCTCTCACCAAAGGGGCATTCAAAGCGTAATTAGACCTGCAGGGAGATATGACAAATAAGTCGTAGTGACGGAGGACACGAGAAGGAACATTGAAGTTAATTAGACTCAGGAGGTAAGGACAATCAACAGAACCACTAATAACCTCATGGACGAACACCAAAGAGAGGATAGTTCTTCTACTCTCAAGTGATTTAAGGGGACCCGATGGTCTAGAAATTTCAAAAAATAGATTTTTTTTTTTTGATATTTCGAAAGTATAGTATCTTAAGAATTTAAGAGTGAACTTTTCATGCGGAAATTCCTAATATTATAGCTTCTACAGCCCATTAAGGGGACCCGGTGGTCTAGAAATTTCAAAAAATTCAAACTTTAAACTCATTTATCTCGAAACGACTTTTTTCGGCACGCCGCGGATGAAAACAAAAAACTATTTAACCGAATCACTTGTGTTCGGTCACCGAATGTACGATAACGTTTGAAATGTAATTTGCTATAGACACACCCTAACGTTTGAATGTACCTTGCTATACTTAGACTCTAATGTTTGAATAAAACTCACTCGTTGTTGAACTCTGAAACAGAACAGTCGCGTCGCACATCACTTCACCAATTCCGGCCTCCCCCATAGCATTTTCGGGTGGGAAAACGCTCGCCACCGTACATTTTTTGGCGCCCAACGTGGGGCAGTGAAAGTGAAGGTTCGTCGCGTCCAGCCGCTCCAGTGTTCATCATTCTGCTGCAAGAGCCAGCCGCTCCAGCGTTCATCATTCTGCTGCAAGGGCCAGCCGCTCCAGCGTTCGTCATTCTGCTGCAAGAGCCAGCTGTTTCAGCGTTCGTCATTCTACTGCAGGAGCCTGCCGCTCCAGCGCTCGTCATCCTGTTGCAACAGCCAGCCGCTCCAGCATTCTTCGAGTCAACTGCTGTGCTCAGGAGCTGTACCAATCGCATATTGGTACCGTTATCCGGCTTGTCAATTCCGGTGCCATTACATAGCGCTCGTACCACATCAACGCAGTACCCTGCAATCGTCGGTTCTGTCACACAGTCGGTCTCTCGTTCGTTCGCTCTACAAGTCTGCTCGCATTACTTGTGCTTGCCATCTTGCATTCGTCGTTGTCACTCAATTGCTCCTTGCCAAGGAGCAACCGATCTACTCGCTGGTGGACTGACTCAAATTTCGTCGTACGCTTGCACTCGTCATTCGTCGGTGTCACTCAGTTGCTGCTTGCCAAGGCGCAACCGATCTACTCGCTGGTGGTCTGACTTTGTCACACTCTAACACTTGGTGGTCGCTTATTTTCGCGCATTTACGCTGTCGCTTATCATCATGTCCGTCGATGAGTATAAGCAAACACGCGCCAATACAAAGAAGAATATGATACGCATAAAAGGCATTGTCGAAGCATATGCAAAGGGGAAAGGGAAGGCACTTACAATATCTGAGTTGAAATGTCGCTTAGGTATTCTCGAAGCTTATTTCACTCAACTGTTGGATGCTCAAACTCACATCGAAGCATTAGATCCGAAAGATGAGAGTCGTGGTGAATTGGAAGACCTGTATGTGAGTATAAAGGTTGCAATTCAATCGCAATTGGGCGAAGAGTCGCCAAGTACTAAGGCATTGGACGCAATTGTTCCTCACTCGGTTTCACATATAAAAATACCTCCGTTAGAATTGCCTATCTTTGATGGAACATACTCCAAGTACAAAAATTTTATAACATCCTTTATGCAAACAATCGATCGTGAACCACGGCTGTCAAATGTAGACAAATTCAACCATTTGCGCAAATGTCTCAAGGGTCCAGCATTGGAAACTATCAACGCCTTTCAGATAACTAATGAAAACTATTCAAAGGCTCTTGCCAGACTGAATGAGCGATTTGATAATAACACGTTGATTTTCATGGAAAATATTACCACTCTATTTCAACTCAAATCCATGTCACACCCAAATGCTGGTCAGCTTCGAAGTTTTGTCGACAATGTTTCTGCGTTGTATAATTCACTTTTGTCTTTAGGTAAACACGAAGACATTTGCAATGCAATGTTAATATACATCGCCATGGAAAAGGTGGATAGGGAGTCGCAGATAAAATGGAAGGAATCGTTGGATTTCACACAATTGCCAACTTGGGCGGGCTGCGCTCGAGTGTTAGATAGACACTGCGAATTTCTAGTCTCGCTCGACACCTCGCATTCCCAGCGGTCTACAAATCAACAGGCTGACAATCACAACCACAGCAGATCTAGATCACAACGGCATAGTTTTGCCACCGCATCTTCCAACACCTATTCTTGTAATTTGTGTTCGCAAGCAGGCCATAGGCTTCACCATTGTTCACGCTTCAAATCTATGGATGTTGCTGAGCGGTTTGAGAATGTTAAACGGCTTTCTTTGTGCATAAACTGCCTGTCAAAGAATCACAAGGTAGCAATTTGTACCTCGACCTTCAAATGTAAAACGTGTTCTCTCGCTCATCACACACTATTGCATCGCCCTCAGTCACCCACCATTGCTGCATTGTCAACGTCATCGCCATCTGCGGTTTCACTGTTGCCGTCATCGTCAAACGCGACGGCAGCCGTTCACACCCACTGCAACAGTTCACCGTTGGATCAAGTAATTCTTGCAACTGCAATTGTACGTGTTCGGGACTCAGTTGGCGATTATCAAATTGGGAGAGTATTACTCGACTCGTGTTCACAAGTTAATCTGGTTACCGAAGAATTCGCTCAAAGATTACGGCTACCCAGGGAAAGACAACGCATGGAAATTCTGAGCATCGGTAGCTCACGCACAAACATCAAGCATAAAACATCGACGTCTATTAAATCTCGGTTTACGAACTTTGAATTGCCTCTCTCCTTTTGTATTACATCGCATATCTCATATCAACCGGAGTCTGACATCGACTTCTCTGAATGGAACGTACCACCAAATACACAATTGGCTGACGAACAGTTTTTTAAGATGAAACGCATCGATATGTTACTAGGCACAGAGGGATTTTTTGACATCCTGTCTGTCGGCCAGATCAAGCTTGGCGACAACCTTCCTCTTCTACAAAAAACATTACTAGGTTGGATTGTTTCCGGCCGTTATAAGTCTGCCCATGCGTCTAATCCATTATCGCCTCATTGCTTACTCACATCCGAAGAAACAGTAGACAAGCAATAGGAGAATCTGTGGAAACTAGATGAAATTGAAACGTCTTCAAATCCTTGGACAGAGGAGCAAACAAGTTGTGAGTCATTTTATATCAAATCAGTTTCTCGTACTGTTGATGGTAGGGTCATGGTCAGATTGCCACTGAAGGACACAGTCTCCGCTCTTGGCTTGTCACACAGCACTGCTTTAAGGAGGTTCAAGTCTCTAGAATATCGTCTCACTCGCGATGCACATATCAAGTCACAATATGTCGCTTTTATGAAAGAGTATGAAGAGTTAGGCCATATGAGCTTGGTCGAGGCCCCTGTTCTCGAAAAACCACACTACTATATTCCTCACCATTGCGTACTAAAACCCTCGAGTACCTCAACAAAACTGAGAGTGGTGTTTGACGCATCATGTCAAACAACTTCACAAAAGGCTTTGAACGATGTCCTAATGGTAGGCCCCACTATTCAACAAGATCTATATACCCTATTAATTACGTTTCGACTTCATTACTACGCACTCACAGCTGATATTGTCAAGATGTATCAGCAAGTCTTGATTGATCCACGTGATCGTCACCTTCAATATATCTTATGGAGAGATTCGGAAGAGGAACCGATTCATACCTACCAACTCAATACCGTGACCTATGGCACAGCAGCCGCACCCTTTCTCGCCGTTCGTAGTCTTCATTTCCTAGCCGACCAATACACTTCTGAATATCCGCTTGGTGCTAAGACAAGTCTTCATTTTATGTCGACGATTTTTTGGGCGGAGCGGATGACGTCGAGGAGCTTGAGAAAATTAAGACGGAATTGGTTGAAATTCTAAAAGGAGGTTGCATGGAATTGGCAAAATGGCACTCGAACCACGAACACCTTAGAGGCGACACTACAGTTAAAAATCTCAACATCGGGGAGGACTTGGTTACAAGCGCACTTGGCATAATGTGGGATCAATGCAAGGATTGCTTCCTGTTTTAATTTCGCCCAAAGGTTCACTATGATGGCAAACTTACAAAGCGAACAATTTTGTCATTGGCATCATCATTGTTTGACCCACTTGGACTGTTAGCTCCTCTCATTACCATCGTAAAAATCGTTCTTCAAGAACTCTGGCTCCTTAAGCTTAGTTGGGACGAATCAATTCCACAAGGCCTTCAAACTACTTGGGAACATTTCATCAAGGACCTCACATTACTGCCGTCTCTCGAAATTCCACGATGTTGTATAGCAGCTAACGCTCGCTCTCTACAATTACACGGATTCTGCGATTCATCGATTCGTGCGTATGGTTGTTGCCTGTATATTCGTACAGTGGACGCTGAGGGTAACATCACTGTACAACTGTGCAAAACTGCAACACTGTGCAAAATCCAGGGTGGCACCCACTAAGAAAAAATCACTGCCAAAACTGGAGCTCTGCGGAGCACACTTACTTTCACAACTCTACAGCAAAATCAGCTCTCTGTTATGCGAACGCATAGCTGAAACATACTTATGGACCGACTCCCAAATCGTTCTTCACTGGCTCAAACAACACTCAACGACGTTATCGACATTTCTAGGCAACAGGGTTTCTCAAATTCAAGATTTGACTACGTCGTGCTACTGGAGGCATGTCCCAACCAGCAAGAATCCAGCAGATATCGTTTCAAGAGGCTCATCTGTAGCAGCGTTGTCAAGTTCAATGTGGTACAAAGAACCAGAATTTCTACTGGACGACCAACAAACGTGGCCCGAAAACAAAAGCAATCAAATCGACTTCGACGAAGTTAATAGAGAAAAGCGAAAATCGGCATTTCATGTTTCAACGCAGTCCAACTACATCTTGGAAGTAATACAAACCTATAGCTCGCACCTAAAGGCGATACGTATTATTGCATGGATGTTTAGATTTTATAACCAAACTAACAAAAAAAATAAATGCGACTCAACCTCCCTTTCCCCTCAGGAACTAGAAACCGCACTCTTCTGCATCGTGTGGAACCTGCAGCAGCGACACTTCAAGGACGATATTCAGCGCATTGCAAAGAATATGGAAGTCAAAGGCTCACTGAAGTTTCTCAACCCATTCTTGCAACAAACTGCTGGTTTCAAACTACTAAAGGTCGGAGGTCGACTCGAACTCGCAGCGATTTCGGAGGAACAGAAACACCCGATTCTACTACCAAACCATTGCGAATTTGTGGAAAGATATGTTCGCCATTTACACATTTCAAATTACCATGCGGGGCCAAAGGCATTAGTGGCTCTCATACGTCATCGCTTCTGGATAGTAAATGCCAGGAATCTTACGCGTCGGATTGTTAGGACGTGCACGCATTGCATTCGGTACAGACCACGGTTGCTACAACAAATAATGGGTAACCTACCTATCGAACGCCTGACTCAATCTCGGCCATTTTCCTGCTGCGCTGTCGATTTCGGTGGGCCGATCAACACATACCTTCGAATTCGTGGAAAGGTGCCGTACAAGACTTATATCGCAATTTTCGTATGCCTCTCATCAAAGGCAGTACACATTGAAGTCGTGTCGGACCTATCAACTGAGGCGTTCATTGCGGCACTGAAGCGCCTAATTGGCAGACGCGGTCTACCCACCGATATTTTCTGTGACAACGCTACAAATTTTGTCGGCGCCAACAACCAATTAGCGGACTTGAAAAAATTCCTGTTCAATTCAAAAACTCAAACCGATATTACCGATTTTTGTACTAATCAATATATAAACTTTCGCTTTATTCCCCCCAGAGCACCACACTTTGGCGGCTTATGGGAGGCCGCAGTGAAGTCTGCCAAGGGGCATTTGTTCCGGACGGTGATGAACGCTCGTCTCACTTTCGAGGAGTTGACTACAGCCATGGTCGAAATAGAAGCAATTCTCAACTCGCGACCCATTTCACCGCTGTCAGCCGACCCCAACGATCTGGAAGCACTCACCCCCGGGCACTTCCTCATCGGCAGTGCACTACGGGCTCTTCCAGAACTCGCAACATCAGCTCGAGAAATCAGCCACATTGAGCGCTGGACTCGCATTAGTGCCGTCAAGCAGCGGTTCTGGAAGCAGTGGTTAACCGACTATCTTAACGAACTTCAGGCACGCACTAAATGGACTACTGACAGAATCAATGTCGTCGAAGGTGCACTCGTCATCATACAAGAAGACCATGTCCCACCGCAGCGCTGGTCAATGGGACGAATCACTCACGTCATTCCAGGCAAGGACAACCGCATTCGTGTCGTCGATATACGGACAACCAAAGGAATCATTCGGCGACCTATACAGAAACTCGCTATTTTGCCTTGTTGAAAGAGACCTTTCAAGGGGGGCAGGTTGTTCGGTCACCGAATGTACGATAACGTTTGAAATGTAATTTGCTATAGACACACCCTAACGTTTGAAATGTAATTTGCTATAGACACACCCTAACGTTTGAATGTAACTTGCTATACTTAGACTCTAATGTTTGAATAAAACTCACTCGTTGTTGAACTCTGAAACAGAACAGTCGCCTCGCACATCACTTCACCAATTCCGGCCCCCCCATAGCATTTTCGGGTGGGAAAACGCTCGCCACCGTACAACTTGAAATTTGGATATGTTGTTCACAACATGTATGACTATCGTCGGAACTAGATTCATAATTTTATTTAAATAATTTCTTATTTTTTACACTAAAAAACTAGTGAAAAAAGACCAGATTTTACGAACTTTTTTTCAAAAGCGCGCCATTTTGTCAATTTTTAATTTTTTCGATTTGTTCTAGTTCCGACCATAACTGCACTCTTTCTGATTAAGAGTTTTCTTGAATTTTGTGTTTCAGATGAGTAGAAGTCTCGAAATCACGTACGCCGTCCGGGTCCGATTTTTCGAGAGGGTCATCTTTAGCAGCATCTTTTATAATAAAAAATATTGTTTTTAAAATGCAAACAAAAATGTTTTGTATGCTCAATAAACGTAGTAATAAGCACAAAAAGTTGAAACATCGTTTTTTTAATTTTTAATGGCAAAAAAAAACCATGAAAACAGGTGAAATTTTCGTGCTCTAGACCACCGGGTCCCCTTAAGGTTTATGAGTGAGCAACGCGATAGATACGGAGGAATGGGATTGGAAAACTTTAGAGATCGAAGACCGAAATTCAAGAAGTATTTTTGAATTCGTTCAATACGATTGGAATGAGAAGAATAATATGGATTCCAGACAAAAGATGCATACTCCAGACGAGATCTAACAAAAGAAGTGTATAGGAGCTTGAGGGTGTAGGGATCAGAGAATTCGAAACTATTACGACGGACAAATGCTAGCAGAGAGTAGGATTTAGAGATAATGAAGTTCACATGATTAATAAACGACAGTTTGGGGTCAAAGATTACGCCAAGATCTGTGAAGACGCTTAGCCTCTCGAGAGGCGTACTAGCAATATGATATGAGGACTGGATAAAAGCTGACGATTTACAGAATGCCATATAATAGCATTTTTTTAGATTTAATGAGAGCTGGTTTCTATTGCACCACTGGTTGACGCTGTCCAAATCAGACTGTAGATCGTCGGCATCGCGGGGACTGCGGACAGCAGTGTAGATTTTTAGATCATCCGCATACAGCAGGAACCTACATTTGGAAAAGCAGCTACTAATATCATTGATAAAGAGTACAAAGAACAGAGGACCAAGGATGCTGCCCTGAGGAACCCCGGAAGTAGCAGTGAATGGCTCAGAGTGAGAGCCATCAACAAAAACAATGCATTGCCTATTACTAAGATAAGATTGGATCCATTCGAGGAAGACGGAATGGAACCCAAGCTGGGCTAGTTTAAGAACCAAAATGCGATGAGAAACCCTGTCAAATGCCTTTGAGAAATCCGTGTAAATGGTATCGACTTGAAATCCGGCGTTAAAGGCCGAGATACAATCATGCGCAAAAGTCGCGAGATTAGAAACGGTCGAGCGACCCGGAACGAAGCCATGCTGATTAAGACAAATCAGACTTTTAACTGCGAAATATACATTCAAACAGTTTAGATACACTTGACAATTTGGAGATAGGCCTGTAGTTATTAACATCATTCTTATTCCCAGATTTAAAAATTGGCGTGATAAATGCAACCTTCCACGCGTTAAATAAAACACCTGTAGAAAGGGATTTATTAAACAAACATTTCAATGGATATGCAAGCGACGAGGAGCACTTTTTTAACAGAAGGGCAGAGAGGCCGTCCACATCTGTTTGAGAGGAAGCCTTTAGTGACGAAATACCACGCAGCACATCCTCTGTACTTAAGGTCAAAGCACCAAAGTCAAGAAAAGTATCTTGAGCATGATTCGGTGCTCCGGATGGGAGTGGATCAACAGGGAGGGAGTTAGATGTAAAAAACTGAGCAAAAAGATTAACTGCTTCAAGAGAAGAATTGGCAGTGGTGCCGTTGTAGGACAGAGCAGAGGGAATACTAGAGTTCACTTTTTTGGATTTAATAAATCGCCAAAAAGCTTTAGGGTTAGACTTGATGCTCGCCTCGAAAGATGAGATATAATTCCTGTAAAGACGGCTATTAAGAGTATTAAATTCAATCTTATAAAATAAAAATTTTTGATTATGAGAGTATGAACTCGTGGTTTTAAACTTTTTGTGAAACTTGTTCCGCAAATTTTTCAATCTTTTTAAACGAGGAGTGAACCAAGGGAGTTTATGCACTTTCTTAGGGAGCAAGGGAATGTTTAAGCGACAAATATCCGCAATTCGTAATCTAAATTCATTAAAACAATTGGAGACATCAGCGGAAGAAAACAAGAGATCCCAATTGATTTCCGAAAAGAGCCGGTCAAGAAGGTTAAAGTTGCACAAGTTGAAGTTATTACCAAGAGATTGGCTACCTGAAGTATTGGAACGAAACTCATAGAATTCAAGAGAAATTACTAAAGCGACATGATGCAATCCCGATGGAGAGATTGGGAATGCGCATTCAGACAGCGAAAAGTTCAAATTATTATTAATAAAGACAAGATCTAAGATACGATTGAGTTTGTTGACAACTCCATTGATTTGTTGTAGATCAAGGCTCAGAAGGGAGTCGATTACGTAGATTTCAGTAGCACTACTAACATTGCAGGGCGTAAGAAAAGAGTCATCTGCCATACAAGACCAGGTAACTTTACTTAAGTTGAAGTCACCTAGAACGCAGAGATTACTGTCGCCATTGGATCTTAGGTACAGCTCATGAATATTGTCAACATGAGCCTTGTACAGAGATTCATTGCTATTAGGCGGTATGTAGGAGACGCACAAAGCAAAGAGCCAGAAGAGCCCGAAACCTTTAAGCAAAGCTGGTCGAGAAGCGACTCGTCATTTTGAAGTGCAAATAGTGACGCGCGGAGAGAACGCCGAACTAATAATAATATCCCCAATTCTTGTTCACATATTTCGTTTTTATTCCCAATATATAAGTTATCGGAAATTCTGCTGACGTCGAAAATTTGCCGCCGCTGCAGTGTTTATGTCAACAACCTCACAATGTTGACAAATAATGCTGACAGCGCGCCTCAAGGCGTTGACTTCGCGACGATCTGCTGCGTTCGACATCCGCAGCAGAAACGCTGATAATGCGTTTGCGAATATCGATTTCGCAACGCATGTTCAGCTTTAATTACACTGCACAACAAAATCAAACTTTTTTTAAAATAACAAGGTTCTGACAACGGATTCTGGTAGAGGGGACCAAAAAAAAATATACGTGTATCGGCGTTTTGAAAGTTTACGTCTGCATTTTTTTAGGGGGGGTCAAAGTTTTCCCCTTTTTGCTCATTCTTATGGTGATTCGGCATACGAAAACGATGTAACCTCACATTTTAGGTATGTGATGTGTTCAGCAATTTGATGTAAAATACTACGAAGAACATTTTTGTGGAGCATTTTAACCCTGTAACTCCTATTTGTATGGGTCAATTTGACCCTTCTTTTCTAAAATGCCAAAAATGTCCTGTAAAACAGGACTTTTTAAGGATAAAATGTACCACGAAAATATTCGCCATAAAATTCTACTATAGGTTTCTGAATACATCAAAGCTCAGATATTAACCTGGACGCCAGAATTAAGCCAAAACTGAAAATGTGTTTAAGTGTTTATTTCATACTTAATCAAAATTGGTAAGGGAGAGGGCTGGGTTGTGAACCAGGCTGGGGTGTGAACCATAGCCGTTTTTTCTTTCCCTAATTGACATATCGCCAATCTTTCAACTGTCAATTTTGTCTTATGATATGACTCTGCTTTTGTGGTTACACCGAAGTACAAACACGTATTGCTTGTGGCAGCAATCGAGTTTGAAAGACATCGTGTTTGAAAATCGACTGCGAAAACTTGTTGGCTTTTTTTAAAGTGCTATCCAAGTGACTGGGCTTATTGCAAAAAGGTCAGTGTAATACATGTTTATTTAGTGTTTTGATTCTATTTTACGATGCAATATTTGTTTATGTCGAATTATGATTGGAAGTGTCGTTTATTTTAAAGTTTCCAAAATGGCATCGTGGTTGGGCTGTGAACCACTGAGGTGGCTGGGTTATGAACCACCTGTTTTTCGTACTACATTTGTTCTAACACTGTCAAATATGGACGGATATATAAAAATAAAGTCATTTTATATAATTTCACTCGATTTCGTTGTGTTCACTTGAAGTGAGCCAATACGAGAACACGTTCGTATTTCACATGCAAACATTCCGATACAGATTAGGATGAAAATTTAAAAAATTGAGCAGTTTCATTCATTGCGATTTTTTGGCCTAAGAGGCGTCATTATAACTTTTTTTCACCTCTTGAGGCTTCCTGATTAAATAAATTCACAATGTACTTAAAAATTATGGGTGCTTTCTTCGTATTTTCCGACTTTAATAGGGATTTTCCAGATGGTTCACAACCCAGCCACTTTTTTGAAAAAGCGAAAAATCACGTTCTCAGAAAATTTGACGTAGAGAGTTAAATTTCAATCAAAACGGTAATCTGTCTTCATAACAAAGTTGCGTTATATATTCACCTTTCCAACGGTATCTTCGATTTTTCGATATCTTTATTCTGTGAAAAGTTAGAGCCAAAAAACAAAACCCGGTTCACACCCCAGCCCTCTCCCTTACTAAAATCTCCTACAAAACTTGCACGTGGAATAGCAGATGAAAGGGCAACCAAAAAACAATGGGAGCCGAGAGCTGAAGGGACATTAGGCGAGCATAATATTTTCCATCCACCACTTGTGCCAATAAAAAAAATTGTTTTACAACCATTACATATAAAACTTGGTGTGGTAAACAATTTTATTAAGTGTTTGGATACAAATGGATCGGCATTTAACTTTCTGAAGACATTGTTTCGAAAACTTAGCAAAGCAAAGATACAAAAAGGTATGAATGCTAAAACTTTACTTTTTTTATATTGGTTTCATACCAATAAATATAAAAACTCTCGCGTTTTCATTACAACAGGTGTTTTTGTTGGTCCTGAAATAAAAAGGCTTATGACTAGCGCGGAATTCGATAAAATGCTCTCACCAAATGAGATTGTCGCATGGAAAAGCATTAAAGGAGTCATTGACAATGGTGTAGGTAAGGAGGAGAGAGCTGATGGAGTAAAGACGTGCATTTTTGGTGCTCCTAAGAGTTTCGCGTTTTTCCTAATTAATATCCACTTTTTCTGTTTGATTTGCACATCATTGCATTGATTTAAAGTTTCGCGCCGTTGTTGCTTGTTGTCATCGAGGTCTTGTGGAGAATAGCAGCGATATTTGAAAAATTAAAAACACGAAATAAAAAATACGAAGTAAGATGACTAGCAGAAAAAATTCAGCACGAAAACCGCCATCCCCCCCGAAGACCCCTCTAACACCATCTTCAGCGATGTTTGATCATTTGGAGAAGAAGCTTTTTCATCAAAAGGAGAGCATAGTTGAGGAGCTGACTGCAATTGTGAGGAGTTCCGAGGAAAGGGTAATGCAGAAAATTGGTGAGCTGTCGGCTGAAATTATGAATATTAAGGCAACGGTTAAAGCTGTTGAAAAGAGAGTAACAATTGTTGAGAACAAATGTGCCGACGTATTCTCTCTTCGCGAGCAGCTTGTCGCAGCTCGCAAACAGTTGAGCGAGATTGAAAGCAGTGCAGTAGCCTCGGATGTCATCATTAACGGCATGCCTCTTGCGGACAATGAGAACCTGCCTGATGTTTTCGCTAAAATTTGCAATGCAGCTCAGCACGAGCCTCCGCCCATACGTGATGCATTTCGGCTTCGCCTCGCGAAGGGCAAACAGCACGCGCCTGTTGTGGTAAAGTTGACGTCGGCATTTGAGCGCAATCGGCTGTTTAAATCCATTGCTAACTTCTGTAAACATCAAAAAAGATCTCTCACACTTGCTGATATTGATCTACCAGGCGACGGAAAAATCTACATACACGAGAGTCTTACTAAAACAATGCGTGAGCTGATGTTTTATGCATCGCAACTGAAGAGACAGAAGGTGCTGTCATCTGCGTTCTCAATACGGGGAAAAATCTTTGTGCGCTTGAATCCAAATGAAGAGTCAAAAATGGTGGGCAGCAGAGAAGACGTTGATGCTCTTGTCAGCACAAACAAAGGAGTAAAGCGTGATTAGAATGTTTTTTGTGTGCTCTTTACGCTGCTGTGTTCTTTTCTATCACATGTATGCTTTAAGCTTAGTATTTAAGTCACCTCTTTCATCTTTCTCCATCTGTCTCAACTTTTCAATTAATTTTGGTAATCTCTCCTTACCTAATCTTATTGTATTTCATTTCTCTCATATTTCTTTCGTATTTTCTTGCTCTTATACTATTGATTTTTTATTTAATGTAATAATTTTGTTACGATTGCACCTACCTCAAATATTGCTCATTCCCACAAAAGCTAACGGTATATTTTACAAAAATTTTTCAGAATATTAAGTTATGCCTAACATTAAAACTGACACTTCACAAAATCATTCTGCGTTTTTGCTTTTCTAAAAAAAATTACTGTTTAGATTTGGCGAAGCTGCAAAGTGAAATTTTCTGAGTGTCTTATAATTATGTTACGCACCTTATACTTAATTTATTTCACTTTTACTTGCACTTGTATTTTTCTGATCGTGTGTATTGAATATCCAAAAGCTGCCTGCTTGAAGCGACAACAATTCCATGGTGGAGCATGAACTGACCGACAGCTCTAACGACATCAATTTAAAAATAATTTTGAAATCGGCAAGTGACTTACATCCGGGGTTTCAGCTATGCCACATCAATGCGCGTAGCTTAAACTATTCAAAATTAGATTACTTTAATTACATTTTCGAGACTGCGAACATTGATGTGGTTTGCATTACTGAGACGTGGTTCAAAAGTGATACCGATGACTCATGTTATCCATTGTGCAATTACTCTGTGGTTAGAAATGATAGAACAAATTACAAACGAGGAGGTGGCATAGCAATCTATTATAAGAGCTGTTTGCAACATAAGATAATTTGCCGTTCTGATCATCTTAACCAAGTTGAGTTCTTGATGGTTGAGTTCTACGATACTTGTCAGCGGTGTTTAGTAGTGTGCGTTTATAATCCCAACAAATCTTTTGATCTGGACGACTTTTTCTCGAAAATGTCGAAACTAAGTGCATGCTATGAACATATACTACTTTGTGGCGACCTCAACATTGATCTAATAACTGAAAATGAGCGATCTAGGAATTTGCGTCATAATATTTCTGCTCTCGGTTTAAGCATTATAAACAATTATCCAACTTGTTTCGGTCCGCACTGTAGACCAAGCTTGCTCGATTTGTTATGCATCTCTGATCTATCCAATCTGATACATTTTGAACAATTGTCCCTGGGTGGTGTTAGTGATCATGATTTACTTATCCTTTCCTATAACTTCGAATTAAATACTTTATCAAGTGAGTCGTCTGATTTTTTCTACTACAGAGATCATAAGAGTACTAACATAGAAGCTTTGGCAGCTGAGGCTAATTCCCTCCTATGGAATAAGTGCTGGTTCTTGGTGGATGTAAATGAAAAACTCGGTCATTTTACAGAATTAGTTAACTCTCTTTTTGACAAATTCGTCCCTTGGAAAAAAGTTAAAATCACTAACAAAAAACAGCCTTGGTTTACTAGAGATGTGCTTAGCGCAATCAAAAAACGTAATAATAGCTACAATATTTGGAAGCGTAGTAACAGAAATGAAAACTGGGAAGTATACAAATACCAGCGAAATAGAGCTACTGCAATAACGCGTAAGGCTAAAGAGATGTTCTTCCAATCTAAACTTAATTCCCATCTTCCTTCTAAAACGCTATGGAATAACTTAAAGTCCCTTAGTGTGAGGCCTTAACTGAAAAATGATTGTAAAATTGATATAAGGACTGTATCGAAAATTATAAATACACTTTAAAAATCATATAAAGTGGGCTATGCAATGTTGGTTGCTCAGCAATATCGGTTTTTAGATTCTAGAGGTTCAAATTGTTATTTTCGTGAAAAATTTGTTGTAGTATATCGAAGCGCTTAAAAATGAGAGGACTTTCCGCAAAACTTCGTCAGAAAATTTTGTCCAAATGGGCATCAACCAAAGGAATGTCGTATAGAAAACTAGCAAAAGAAGCAAATGTTAGCCTGTTCGCTGTGCAAAAACCATTCGCCGGTATACTACACATTGCACACTTGAGGATTTACCAGGACAAGGTCGTAAAAAGGGTGCGTCCCAACCATTGCTAAATACTAAGATATGTGCCTTGTTTAAAAAAAATAAGGATATATCCGTACGCGATTGCGCAAAAAAAGCCGAAACGAGTGCAGCAATGGTCCAACGTGCCAAGAAGAGAAACCAGTTGGGAACATATAGAAAGCAAAAACAGCCAAAACGAAGCACTCAGCAAGGCGCGCAGGTGAAAACCAGATCCCGAAAATTGTACGACTATATTTGTAGGCAAAAATTTGATTGCATCATAATGGACGACGAAACATACGTGAAATTGGACCACAAAACGCTGCCTGGACCCCAATTCTACGCAGTTCCGAAAGGATGTGAAATTTCAAAAGCTGACAAATCAATTTTTTGCGAAAAATTTGGCAATAAGATTCATGTTTGGCAAACAATATGCAAGTGTGAAAAAAGTCGACTCCATTCTTCACAGACAAGCCCCTGAACGCTGAAATGTACCTAAATGAGTGCCTCAAGTAGAGATTGCTGCCGTTGGTGAAAAAACACACTGGCAAGACTTGGTTTTGGGCCGACTTAGCCTCTTGCCATTATGCTAAGCCAGTACTAACGTGGTATGAAGAGAAGAACATAAATTTTGTTAAGAAAAACATGAATCCTCCAAATTGTCCAGAGATACGCCCTATCGAAAAATTTTAGACGTTGATGAAGAGGGGCCTTAAAAAAAGATCTAAGCCGGCTAACTCCGTTCAAAAATTTAAAAAATATTGGAATAGTGTTAACAAAAAATTAGATTCTGGCTGTGTCCAGAATTTACAAAAGGACCTCGACAAAAAGATTAAACATGTGGGCTAGCCTCCCACTAAATAATTTTTTTCGTTGCTATTTACAAAAAAATACAATATGAAATGCCATTTATAAAAAAAAATAAATTCTAACTTTTGTTATGCACTAGTATGAAGCATGTTTTGGTGTATTCATAATTTTCGATACAGTCCTTAGATGTGATGAACGAGTTCTTTTTATTAAAACCGTTGGAGCAAAATCGTACTTTTGAGCATAATCCTAAATTAGTGCGTGACCTGCCCAATAAATTTGATTTTTCACATGCATCGGAGTCAGAAGTAACGCAATATATTCTTTCCATTAAGTCGAATGCAGTAGGTGAGGATAAAATTAGCCTGCAATTTATAAAGTTGATTCTGCCTTACATAATTTCGTCTTTTACACATATCGTCAATTCTTCTCTAACAACATTGAGATTCCCTGATGTTTGGAAAATAGCAAACATAGTACCCGTTGCGAAGAAGAATAATCCCATTTTACCTCAAGACTTTCGGCCCATCAGTATTTTACCCTCCTTATCCAAAGTACTTGAAAAGCACATCTTAGCTCAAATGATGAAGCATATATATGAGAATAATTTACTCACTGAAAATCAATCCGGATTTCGTAAGGGACATAGTTGCTGCTATGCTTAAAATAATGGAGGATATCCGACCATCTTTTGATAAAGGGGAGCTCACAATTCTTACCTTGCTGGACTTTTCAAAAGCCTTTGACACTGTTAGTCACGCTATACTTCTGCAAAAGCTTGATAAATACTTCGGTTTTAGTAGTAGTGCAATCAAATTCATAGAAAGCTATCTTACAAATCGATGGCAGAGGGTGGTTTCGAAGGATAAGCATTCAGAGCTAAAAATGATAACGTCAGGTGTGCCGCAGGGATCTATCCTTGGTCCAGTTTTCTTTAGTATTTATATAAATGACATGGCTCAGTGCTGCCAAAGCGTTTCTATACATCTATATGCAGATGATGCGCAAATTTATCTCTCTGCACCTATAGGCCTTGTGGAGGATTTAATACAGAGAACAAATGATGATTTGAGCTCTATTTTTTCATGGTCTAGACATAACAATCTTAATTTAAATGCATCCAAGACTAAAGCAATTGCTATATCCCATTATCCTTACGATTTGAACAATTTCTCACCCATTACATTAAATGGTACTGTTATCAAATATGAGAAGGTCGTTACTAGTCTTGGATTTAAATTGAACTCAACCTTGACATGCGTTGATCACGTTAATTGTTCGGTCAGCAAGATGCAGTGGCGTCCCCAGGGGGGGGGGGATTAGGGGGATGGATCCCCCCCTTGGTCGGAGAATTCACTTATGCAATTTGCTATAACAATATGGAATTGTGAAACATTTTTATTATTTGCTTTATCGCTTCTGTAATCACCCACTTAAAACCTAATAACTGAACCACCCATGATCTGGCCAGACCATAATGTAAACAAGATGATAGTCGAGGATTGTTGTTAAGGATATAAAAAAACCAGAAAGTGTGAATACAATGATTTCTTTTGCTTGTCTACATTATTTTTACGTAAAACGGTGAAAATATACTAGAATAATTAGGTAAATAGCGAGTTTCAACTTTAATGAGTTAATTTTGAAATTAAAAAAATACGGCAGTAAAGCAAAAAAATAAAAAAAATGTATAAATGTAAAATACGTTACTTATGGATCTACTTCAGCTGCTTGACCAATGCAATTATTTCAACAATATAATGCAGTATCATGACTAAACCACATTGAGATTTTACATTCGACACATACAAATCGGGTTTTGATATATATATTTCTGGATTCCTTGCACTGTTAATAATTCTGAACTGCTTTGCCAAAGAAAAATATGCAAAACATGCTCTACATGTTGTTGTTCATGCTGAATTGGCCGGATATCGTTTTCCTTGTCGCCTTCGTCGTTGCTATCTTCACATTGAACTATCTAAACGACCATTTTTTCTATCAGTATCAGAAGCTTCGTTTTGTTCAGGGCCAAATGAAAGCGTGAAATTGGCAGCACCGTTATTATTGCCTCTCGCAGCAAATTATTTAATATCTTAAATTCGTTGCTCTAAAGCATTAGTTTCCGCTATTGCTAAGGAAATTTTTTTAGAGATTTTCCTCTCTGATTTAACTCCAGCGTCGAAGTTCAAAAACAATGTCCACCTGATTCTCAAAATAGCATTCTCTTCCTTTCATCTCTGTCACAGAAAACACCCAATCGAATTGGAAAATGGATAAGTATTAATTTTGAATATGTTTCAACATTATTTTCCAACAAAAATTATAATTTATTAACCCAAAGAAAATAAAAGCCAAGGCGAACGAAAAACACTTGGACCAGGTACATTTTGCGCCAGCTAATTTACGTCACTATTAACGGGATGGCACGAAAAAAGTGCTTCAAATCGGGTCAGATGGAAAAACCTAGTTGAAACTATATATATAATATAAAAAAATATTTATAAACAATTCTGACAATAATTACGTCGAAAATAACAAAAAAAAAACTGAAAATAACTGGCAAATTTGTATGAAAATACACCATGGTCTGGCCAAGCCATGGTTTTGGGTTTTGTGCTTAGAAAGGATCAGTTAAAGATATCATGAAATTTGAGCTCGATAGCTTAATTACAACATTACTAAAGTGGATCCAAAGTTCAATATGGTCTGGCCAGAACCGGATACCCGCAGAAGGGTTAAGAATAAATGAATAAAAAAATCAGCATTGCATTTGTTCTCGCAGAATAGTTGTATTTTCAATGTTCCCAAAAGTGTCGACTATTTACCAAAATAGTAATCAAACGCAGGCTTCATGCCAACCCTGCATCAGCTGTTGAAACTAAAAAAAAATTCACTTACATAGTTTTGGTGAATTGCGGGTAAACATGGAAACATGGTCACCTCTATCATAACATAATAAAATTTCAGAACGTCATACATTTTGTAAATGTTTGATTTTTTTTACATAGCTGGTGTGCTTTTTAAAAAACGTCTTTTCGTAATTCTATTAGCGGTTGTTTTCGAAATGTCATAACTTAAAACAAACTTGAATTTTTTGGTTGGGATTTTATGACTTAAAAATACATGTCACTTGAATTTTTTGTTTTAAGAAGTTTATGTTAGTATATGTATACATATATGTATGTATGCACAATTTTATTCAATTCAATTATTATTAAAAATAATACGCAAAGATGAAAGTATAAAAATGGCGTTAAACTGGATTTTTTGCATATCCCCCCCCTTCCCGAAATCCTGGGGACGCCACTGGCAAGATGTATAATGTGCTTAGGCAATTTTGGAAAACTGCTAGTTTTATTCCGCAAGACATAAAACTAAAACTTGTTAAAATCCTGATAAAGCCAATAATATCGTACCAGGAATTAATATATGGTCACCCTGATAGTGCGTCTCTGCGAAAGTTGCAACTATTAGTCAATAATGCAGCTAGATATGTATACTCCAAAAGAAAGTTTGACTCCATTTCTAAATTCTCCATAAATATACTGGATTGCAGTATATACTCGTTCTTTAATTGTCGCTCCTTACTATTCTTGCATAAACTAATTCATACTCGTTTTCCTAGCTCTTTTCCTAAAACTGAGCTTTGCACAATCTAGTCGTACATGCAACTTTATAGTGCCACGTACAAATTTTGTCGCTTCATCAAGAATGTTCTTCGTTAGAGCTGTTCAATTATGGAACTCGTTGCCGAATAACATAAAGGCCGAATTCAATTTACGACGATTCAAGCGGACAGTTTATAATATTTATACCATGTAGATTAATACCCTCTCTGTCCTTCTATCTTATGGGTCCCTCCTCTCTTTTTCTTCCTATCTTTCTTCCCTTCTAAATTTCTTTTTCTCTTCTTGTTATTTTGTAAGCAAAAATTGTTAGTAGTCTATAGGTATATAGTATTAGCTGCAATTGTGTATCTTAATATAAGTTTTGTTAAGCACTATAAAAGATGAATTCTTAATTGTGCAATGATTGTTTAAATGAATAAATGAAATGAATAAATGAATAAAAATTGTTATCCTGCTGCTCGAATGCACCTCGACACCATGATGAGTGCATTCGAAAACTAGGTGTTCATGTGTCACCAACAAATCATTTTCTGAATTCTCATATGGATTACTTCGAACATCAGTTGGCAACAGAATCCGATAAACATGGGGAACGATTTCATCAGACATGTGCCCCCATCAGGGGCGGATTCAGAAATATATTTCAGGGGGGGAGGTTTCAAAAAGTAATTCTTTAACACTTATAAAATGTCTTTTAATTTGTATGTAGTTTTAAAGTCGATCCTAATATTTCGGGGGGGGGTTCACCCCTCCCCCTGAATCCCCCACGGGCCCCCATAGAGGAACGGTAAAAAGGCTGATGTATGCTAGACATTATTTGAAAATGGTGTTAAATTGCCAAGAGCTAAACGAAAAATATAACGTAAAAATATAAATACCCAAAATTGTTCTCCTTTTTCTATTTGTATATATTATATCTAGAGCTTTCTTTTGTACGGTGACTCATAGTGAAAATTTGCACTCAACATTTTTTCATACACACTAATCCTCAAAAATCAAGTTTTGTAGGAGATTTTAGTACCAATTTTGATTAAGTATGAAATAAACACTTAAACACATTTTCAGTTTTGGCTTAATTCTGGCGTTCAGGTTAATATCTGAGCTTTGATGTGTTCAGAGACCTATAGTAGAATTTTATGGCGAATATTTTCGTGGTACGTTTTGTCCTTAAAAAGTCCTGTTTTACAGGACATTTTTGGCATTTTAGAAAAGAAGGGTAAAATTGACCCATACAAATAGGAGTTACAGGGTTAAACTGCTCCACAAAAATGTTCTTCGTAGTATTTTACATCAAATTGCTGAACACATCACATACCTCAAATGTGAGGTTACATGGTTTTCGTATGCCGAATCACCATAAGAATGAGCAAAAAGGGGAAAACTTTGACCCCCCCTAAAAAAATGCAGACGTAAACTTTCAAAACGCCGATACACGTATATTTTTTTTTGGTCCCCTCTACCAGAATCCGTTGTCAGAACCTTGTTATTTTTTTTTGTGTTGTGCAGTGTTATAAGCGAGTGTTCATTCCTATTTTTGTGGTCAATAAAGGCGGTCGTGCCGCACGAAAGAAAAACTTAAGTGTTTTTACTGGAATCAAGCGAATAAGTCGGCCTGAAGAAGCCCGCATCGTTAACTGGCGCCCAACGTGTTTCTCCACGCACTGCACTATTTCACTTCTGGACCCCGGGACACCGTTAGCATCGTTGGATCGTAGCGGGCTGGAACAACGTGTGGACAGCAACTCCCCAGTAGCTGACTGACAACAAAAAGGAGGCAGTTGCTCCCACAGACCCAGCATGCTCCCGACAGTTGTGGTTTCGTGAGTTGGCAGAACATTATTTAGTTTAAGCTAATAGCCACTGTTAAAATAGAAGAACAATTAAAGTAATAAGTGAAAATATTGTGAGAAAATTATATCGGGGAAAAAAAAAATTTCAACCATAAATTTAATTTTGTTTCGTAAGAGTGAAATTAGGATTTAAGAAAAAAAAAACACATAATTAAAGGCTCGTACAGCCAATAAAGAAATAATAAAAAAAAAAATTATAACAAACTTCAACACTGCGATTCTGAACACCAGACCCTCCAGTGGATAAGAAAAATAACAAAATGGCAAACCCCAACAACCTTATCCGCCCACCCGTCCTAAATGTTAACCAAGCCGGACCTAGTAGTGCCACCCCCCAACAAGCCAATCCCAACACACAAACAATTAGTGCAGCACCAGAGCTAGAAGCTTTAATTTCAGGTATCGTAAAGAGGATCTACGTCAATGAATGTAGAAGCACGGTTGAAGCAATAGTTAATCCACATAGTGACATAGCAGGAATAGTAGATCAAACCATAGATGATACGCATTTATCAAACCTTAGTGACTTGGACAAAATCCCTGATGTAGTGCGTTGCCTTAGGGACTTTTCAGGCAACCCTATCGAATATAGTTCCTGGAGGAAAAGTGTCGAACGTATTTTAAACCTTTACGAATCGCTTAAAGGAATCCCTAAATTCTACGGCATCCTCAGCGTCATAAGGAACAAAATAATTGGTAGTGCCGACAACGTCCTCGAATCTTATAACACACCCTTAAATTGGGAATGCATTGTAAAATGTTTGAATCTGCACTACGCAGACAAACGGAACGTAAATACTTTAGAGTACCAGATGACAGCAATGGTACAAGGCAACAGAACAGTGCATGAGTTTTATCAGGCAGTCTACACTCACCTCTCATTAATTATCAACAAAATTTCTAGTATGGAAATAGGGGTAGAAGCTATGCAGATCTTAACAAAAACATACAGGGACAAGGCATTGGATACCTTTGTCAGAGGTCTCAAAGGAGACTTACCTAGGCTATTGAGTATTCGTGAACCTGTAAATCTTCCCCAGGCACTACAACTGTGCCAGAAGCTCGAGAACCAACAATATAGAACGCAATTTTCAAATCACACCCATAATAATATTTCCGAAAAGAACCCTCCAATTCATCCCCGTGGAAATTATAACAATAGTCATAAGTGGCTACCACAGTTTTACCCACAGGTAGCCTACCTACCGCAGTTACGGCAACCGTACAACCAAAGGTTACCACAGGGAAATCAACCGAATTTCCAACATTTCAGCAGTCGGAACGGTATCCGACCTAATTTTCCACAGTATAACAACTATGAGAGTAGGCCACCACCTAGACCATTTGGCCCGAAACCGGTTCCCCAGTCCCAATGGAAATAGACGATACCATAAGAACTAAAGCAGTAAACTACATGGAATAATCCTGGGCACAATAATAGATTTATAGGAAAACGGCCTCAGCCGTCATCCCTTCAAACACAACAACATCAGAAAATTCAAAGAAATTTTCACATCAATACCGCTGAAGGTAGTGATACCAAAGACTATGACGAAGCGGTAACGCAATATGCTGCAGCAGAAGATTACGAGTACGACCAATCTCTTAAAGAATATTTACAAGAATCCCTTGAATATGAGAATACCGGCAACGAACAATTTAACGTTGATACTAATTCCGAAAATGACAATTTCTCGGATGTCCATTTTTTAGAATAACAAGCTCGCATTCAAAGAAAGGTAAGGTTTCTTTGAATGTAAGACGAGCGAAAATAAAATTCTTAAATTCCTTATCGACACTGGGTCGAATAAAAATTATATTCAACCCGCTCTGATTAAAAACCCAATACCCAACGATGATATTTTTTACGCCAACTCGGTAGGCGGGAAAACTAAAATCACCCATCATTCTCATATAAATCTCTTTAATCTTAAATCCGTCAAAATTAAAGTATTTTTACTACCAACGTTAACGGCATTTCATGGAATTTTGGGGAATGATACGTTGAAAGAGTTATCAGCCGTCATCCACACGAGGGACAATCTAAAGAGATAGATAAACAATCTAGTAAAGAAATATCCTAAACTTTTCACGGAACCGGACGAAAAATTAACTTTCACCACTACGGTAAAAGGTGAAATAAGAACAACTACAAATGATCCAGTTTATTCCAGATTCTATGCATATCCAGTGACACTTAAAGATGAAGTTGAAAAACAGATAAAAGAGTTGTTGGATCATGGCATAATAAGACCTTCACGGTCACCATATAATTCGCCCATCTGGGTCGTCCCAAAAAAAATAGATGCGTCAGGGAAAAGGAAATACAGAATGGTGGTTGATTATAGGAAACTAAATTCAGTTACCATTCCTGATCGATACCCCATTCCTCAAATCAATGACGTACTAGCGCAATTGGGAAAAAATAAATATTTTTCAGTAATAGATCTCAAGAGTGGATTTCACCAAATCCCTCTCAAGGAATCCGACATAGAAAAGACCGCTTTCTCCGTCAACAACGGAAAATACGAGTTTACACGACTCCCTTTTGGTCTAAAAAATGCTCCATCCATATTTCAGAGAGCACTCGATGACATTCTTCGGGAGCATATTGGAAAAATCTGCTGTCTATATAGACGACATAGTGATTTTTGGAGAAAATGAGGAATGCCACATGAAAAACATTGAAAAAGTCTTTCAAACTTTGCAAGCAGCAAATATGAAAGTTCAACTGGACAAAAGCGAATTTTTGAAACAAGAAGTTGAATTTTTGGGTTTTTAATATCTCCGCGTGGAATAAGAACAAATCCTGCTAAAGTGGAGGCAATTAATAAATTTCCTTATCCTAAGACTATCAAAGACCTTCGATCGTTTCTTGGCATGTCAGGTTTTTATAGGCGCTTCATAAAGGACTATGCGAAACTCGCAAAGCCCCTGACAGCGCTTCTCAGAGGGGAGGAGGGACGAATGTCCAAAAACATGTCCAGGAAAAAAATTATACAACTTGACGAAAAAGCAACTGAAGCTTTCAATAAATTTAAGCTTTCTTTGACATCACAAGATGTCATGCTTAATTACCCAGATTTCTCGAAAGATTTTCACTTGACGACAGACGCGTCAAACCATGCCATAGGTGCGGTCTTGGCACAAGATGGAAAACCAATCATGTTCATTTCCCGAACGCTTAGCAGAAGCGAAGAACATTACGCTACAAACGAGAAAGAGATGCTTGCCATCATATGGGCTCTGAAGTCACTAAGAAATTTTCTGTATGGTTCCGCCAAGGTCACAATATTTACAGACCACCAGCCGCTAACGTATGCGCTAAGTAATAAGAACACAAATAGCAAACTAAAAAGGTGGAAAGCTATATTGGAGGAATACAATTATGTATTGAAATTCAAACCAGGTAGCACAAATAAGGTCGCCGATGCTTTGTTAAGACCACCGGAAAATTCCCAAATTAACTCAATGACTCCTACCCAACACAGTGATCAAAGTTCATCGCAAAACACAATACAATTTACGGAAGCCCCAATAAACGCCTTCAAAAATCAGATACTCCTCTCATTTGGAAAAGACTCCTATTACCAATTTCAAATCATTCACCCAACTTACCACAGGCACACGATCAGAGAAAAGGAGTTCGATGGGGACAAAATCTTTGAAATTTTTAAAAAATATCTAAACCCTTCAGTTACTAATTGCATTAAGACAGACGACGAAACTTTGGGCAAATTGCAAGAAATATATTCAATACATTTTAATCAATGCAAGGTTCGCTACACTAGGAAAATAGTAACAGACTTACCCAACGAAAGTGACCAGGAAAATGAGATCATAAAAGAACATTCCAGAGCACACAGGAATGACAAAGAAAACAAATTGCAATTATTAGAGAAATGCTATTTCCCACGGATGGCAGCAAAAATAAAGAGAATCACCTCGCAATGTAAAATCTGTAAAGAAAGTAAATATGATCGTCACCCCAACAAATTGATCATTCAGGAACTCCTATACCCAAATTCGCTGGACAAATTATGCATTTGGATATTTTTATCACCGACAAGAAGACAGTGCTAACTGCAATTGATAAATTTTCCAAGTATGCTCAAGCCAGGATTATTAATTCAAGGGCCGCGGAAGATATTAAAGAACCCTTAAGACAGATACTGTTAGCTTTTGGCGTCCCCGAGATAGTGGTAGTAGATAACGAAAAATCTCTGAATTCAAACGCAATTGTGTTTATGTTGGAAAATCAATTCAGCGTACAAATTTACAAAACACCACCCTACACTAGTTCAGCAAATGGCCAAATTGAACGTTTCCATTCTACGCTAATAGAAATCATGCGATGCTTAAAGGCAGAAATTAATTAGAAAACTTTCTCAGAGTTATTGGATATTTCACTTTACAAATATAACAACTCTATACATTCGACCATAGGGAAAGCCCCAGTACAGGTATTCTTCAACAAAAATTTTACAAAAGACCCGGAACAATTGGAAAAGGAAAGGAATGAAATTATGAAAAAGCTAGAACAGAAACAAGAAGCAGATATTTCTTATCATAACAAATCAAAGGTCCCATTCAAGTCCTATTCAGTAGGAGAAATAATCTATGTAAAAATCAATAAAAGACTGGGTAATAAGCTATCACCCAGATACAGGAAAGAAATAGTTAAGGAAAACAAAACCAGCACAATCATAACCGAAACAGGAAAGGTAGTTCATAAGAGTTTAATAAAGGACTAATTTGTATCTATTTCCAATAGGTTAATCCTCCAGCTATGCCTTGCGGATACCCAAATCCTGGATTATTCCAACTCCCAACTAGTGACCATAGATGCGGGAAAAGCAAAACTTCAATCCGGATCATTCAAAATCATCCACCTCATAAATTTGAAGGAGTATGAAGAACTTATAACCAGATTTGAGACCACCATACACTCGGCACTAAATCCTACCCATCCCCTGTATTCATTTCTAACCTTTGAAGTCGAAAACATAAAAAATCATTTAAGGGGGTCGTCTAGTGTGACGGGTCAAAAAAATCGTTTTTGTTTTTTTTTCATAAATCACTTCTAAAACATGTTTAGAAGACGTGTATAAATGGATTTTTGTAAATTCGAAGCCGTTATCTAGTTGCACTTGTAAACCGGAGTAGGTATGCGGAGCGCATACCTCCAACTTCCAACTTAAAAACGCGTTTTTCTCAAAACACGTTTTTTCAAAACTGCTGCCACGATATCTCAAAAACTATTTAACTATTAATGCTCAACTTTTTACACCATCTTGAGTACATGTCCAACTACAAATTAAGCTAAAAGAATTAAGATTGCTTCGTTACTTTTTTTTTTCTTCAATTATATGCACGTGAAAAATAGTCGAAAAACTCATATTTTTTTTATGTTTAGGCAAAAAAATACTTTTTTTTGGAATTCGAACTTTCTTTTAGCTCAATTTGCAGTTTGAAGTCTCAGGAATGAAATGGCGTTTGGTTTTTTGATTTCAGATAATCACAACGCCCAGAATCATGGCAGCAGTGGAGCAACTTTTTTTTTTTACGTCTTCCTGTTGAGTGGTGTAACTCCGATACTAATCAATAGATTGGCTTCAAATAATTATAAAACTTTGTCGATATGTACTCAAAGAAGAAATAAAATTCAAAAGTTATTTTACTTGAACGGTTTTTTTAATAATGACTGTCAAAAAAGGCATAAAAATACGGCCTTCACACTAGACGACCCCCTTAAATAGATTAAGAACAACCAAAAGAAGTAAAAGGTCTATTGATGTTATTGGTACAGCATGGAAATGGTTGGCTGGCAATCCGGACCACCATGATTTCGAAATAGTAACAAATAAGCTCAATAAGGTACTCGAGAACAATAATAACACAGCCACACAAAAAAAACACAAATTTTGGCCTGGGGGTCTGACTATGTATACCATATGCTTTTGGGGTCGCTGAATCCAAATCCGAGGTCAATTTTACCCCAGCACGTCACGTTTTTGACATAACCTCAAAAAACACTTCAACATTCACTAAAACCATATAAAAAAAGTAAACCATGTATAAATATAAATATGTAAAGTATGTATATAAATAAATATGTTTTATTCATTTACATATTTATTATTCATATTCATTTACATTATTTATTAAATATAAATTAACAAATATGTGTATAAATCAATGAATAAATAACGGGCATGCTCCGTTGCCCGCCGCCACCGCGAGGAGGTGCCCTGGATGCAGACGCACGGGAGAGTATACCGAAATAAATCTGGAAATTCCAGAACTTAATATTATTTAATTTATTCATTGATTTATACACATATGTGCAATGTATGCGCAATGAGTACTTCTCGCGCCGTGCGCGGCTCAATATCGGCGCGCGCGGTCAACTTGGTCGTTGGATTGACGGCAAACTATTTATAGTAGATGAGTGTTCGAGCACTCATTTTGTAGGTAATTTCAAGTACTTTAAAATGGTATCGAAGCAGTATGCGAAAAAACCTACCGGTTTCACGGTATTCACGAAAAACGAAAACTATGCCTCACTTTTGACCTTTGACCGGCCATTGCGATTCACCTAATCGACCTATGACCTCGATTTTATTATCACTTGATAGATAATTTTATTCCCCACAAATTTGATCCCTCGGACATGTCGGTACAAGCAATAGCACCGGAGATAAGGAATTAAAACGAACTCACCCCTAAATAAGCAGAGGGTAGTATCTTCCCCACCCCCTCGAATACGAAAACTCAGTTTTAGACTCAGGACATGCCCCCGAACATACCCTCAAAATTTCAGCCATTAAGTATTTTTTTTTAGTAAAATATACCCATTTACTGTACTAAAAGAGGAAATAATAAACATAGAATATGCCATTCATTGGGCAAAAGCTCATATTGTAAATTCCTATATCTTGTCAGCTTCAGAAATTAATGTTACAGAAAAAATACTACAAAGAGAAGATTTTCCTTACATAAATATTGATGAAGCTTTGGAATTTGCGGAAGTCCGCATTGCTACTAATGGAAGCAATATTGTTTACATTGTTAGTTTACCAACCACCCAAAAAGGGAATTGTAGAAACCTTATTATACGAGCAGTAAAAATAAGAGAAAAAATTAACAAAATACCATTCGAATCTATTCTAAGATGTAATGACAATAAAATATTCGGAATTGCAACTAGCTGTAAATCTTATAATAATTTTGAAATATGTTCTGATACTAACATTATAAATATAAGCAACACGTCGTGCATCCCAAACTTACTGAGCAGCCGCACCGCCAACTGCAGCGTAGTAAACAATCAACACGTCCCGACTGTAGAGGAAATATCTCCAGGAGTATTGTTCCTTAATCAGTACGAAGGAAGTGTTCGTGTAAACGGCGACTTAATTCCGCTAAAAGGCACTTTTATAATTCGGCATCACAACACCACCATTCAAGTCAACAACAAAATAATTATAACAAATGAAATAATCAATCATCAACCGATGCCGGCAATTCTCCAACCCAGGGCAAGCTTCGAAGCAATAGAGGAAGTACTCTCGTTGGAAATGTTAAAGCAGCTTCGGGTGAACGACAGCAGTCACATCAATAAATTGGATGCCGAAAATAAAATCAACTTCTCCATTAACGTTGTGTTGATAATGTCACTCATAATAATACTTACATGGATTGGATGCAAAACATACTGCAAACATAGAGATCAAACCCAACCACCAACGCCCTTACCAAGAGATAAAGGTGCCTCAATTACCATAGGAATAGAAGACCTACCACACCAGCTCCAGCCAAGGCCACCGAACGCGGACGTTCGGACTTAAGAAGGGAGGAGTTATCGGAAATTCTGCTGACGCCGAAAATTTGCCGCCGCTGCAGTGTTTATGTCAACAACCTCACAATGTTGACAAATAATGCTGACAGCGCGCCTCAAGGCGTTGACTTCGCGACGATCTGCTGCGTTCGACATCCGCAGCAGAAACGCTGATAATGCGTTTGCGAATATCGATTTCGCAACGCATGTTCAGCTTTAATTATAAGCGAGTGTTCATTCCTATTTTTGTGGTCAATAAAGGCGGTCGTGCCGCACGAAAGAAAAACTTAAGTGTTTTTACTGGAATCAAGCGAATAAGTCGGCCTGAAGAAGCCCGCATCGTTAACTTATATATACCAATTTCACGACGCGTTTACACACACAATTGTAAACTTTGATCCTCAACATATAAATTCGTTTTGAAAATTTTTTACACTTTCGTGTACATATCTACAGTTTTATATTATCGTTCGCGCGGACGCGGTAATAGTTCCGGCTTATTTCCCATAAGACTTGTATTTATATTCAAACGAATTTCAAAGTCCTTTCGAGCTTCTTTAAGCCATTAAAATGCCTGTTGAGCGATTCCCTAAGCGTCAAATTAACGAAATGGAGTCTCCATCCCCAAAATATTCAAAGTCAACCGAGGCACATTTGACAGTTCCTGTCACTCGCGAGGCAATTAAAACTCGCTCTCAGCTCTCTAGTCCCAAAGCAACCGATCCCAGTGTTGCCACATTTGGTTTTGAGTCCGAGAGACTCGTGCAATTATGCACACAGTTTTCATCGGCTCCCATTGAGGATTTGACCAAATCACTGGTCCAAATTAAGCAGAAAAATCTGCAAGCCCAATGGGAGAGGCTAATGCGCGCACATCAGGCAGTCTTCCTCGCTGAGGACAACAGCCAGCCCGACGGTTTTAAAGAGTCGGCTAGGCAAAAGATCGACGCCTGCACAGACCAATACGAGTTGTGCATGGCTAAGATGTTGGACATCATTAAGATGCTCAAATCTCAGTCCCCCCAGCCTGCTACGCGTATGGAACCGGTTCAACCCCTAGAACCAGCAAATACTTCCTACATTTGCCTCCAAGTTCCTCCTTGCGACACCGAAACATTCTTCGGGGGCTATGAGCAGTGGCCGTCCTTTCGGGACATGTTTACTGCGGTTTACATCAACCACCCCCAACTCACTCCAGCCCAAAAATTGTATCACCTCGTATACAAAACGCAAGGCCAAGCCGGTGCTATTGTTAAACAATACGCATTAATCGATGAGAATTTCAGACTCGCGTGGGAAGCCCTACGATGCCGATATGAGAACAAACGCATCCTCGTTGACCACCAAATTCGATCTCTATTGAATATTGCTCCTGCCCACAACGAAAATAGTGAGGCCTTACAGCGGATCCAGAATTATATAAACAATTGTCTGCCCGTTCTCAAGTCTCAGGCCGTAGACACGGACAATTGGGATCCGCTGCTGGTATATACGTGTGCTCATTAAGCAAACCTCTTTCCGCCGAGCCATTTCTTCGAACAAGAAATAGTCACTTGGGGCTAGATCGGGTGAATAGGCGGGATGAGGGAGCAATTCGTAGCCCAATTCATGGATTTTTGCCATGGAAACTGCACATGAGCACACGAAATTCACTTTTTTCCATTTTCTTCTCAGTCAACGCGGTAGTCTGATATTAACGGCTGTCAAAAACAAACTAAGTGTCGCAGCTTGTTCAATTTTTGACAAGAGTCAACTGACAGATGACTGTTGACGGAAGCAGTGTTGCCATTTCAATTAGGAGGCGGGAAATTCAAAAAGTCACGGACTTATTGACCCGCCCTCGTATATGCTCTACAAAATTGCCCGAAGCAACTCTAGCTTTATGGTAACAATCGTTGACATCCCGGAAGGATCTGCCACCCTGGTCACAAATGGATGAGTTCCTGACATGCAGATATGAGGTAGTGGAACGGCTGAATTTTCGGCCTACTAAGTCTAAACCACCACCCTCATCTTCCAATGTCCTCAAAAACCGGCCCAACAGATCCTTAAATCTTCACTCTGAAGTGAAAAAGGACTTCGCGTGCAAACTCTGCAACGCAAATCATTCCGAACGGACTTGCCAAAGCTTTAAAAGGCTTACCCCCCAGAGTCGATTAGCATATGTAAAAAAGCACAAGGTCTGTGTAAATTGTCTTGCTACATCTCACCTAATTCAGGACTGTACAAGCAATTTCACATGCGTATATTGCCAGAAAAAGCACCACTCTTTGCTTCATCTCCCCAAAGGCAATGCGCCTCCCCCAATCGATCACATTCGACCACTTCCCTGGTCTCAATAGTTCTCCAACAACCGAGCAACAACTCCAACACTCATTCTCCCCATTTCGATGCGCCACCCAGCACATCTTCAAGGCAAAGTACGCTCCCAGTACCAGTCCTTCAACCAAATAATGGCACCCACTCCCTTCTGCCTACGGCACTGGTGTCCATTATACATTTAGGAAAGTTGGTTAAAGTTCGAGCGTTGATCGATCAAGGCTCTCAGCGCACCTTCATTTCCTCGAAGGTCCAGAGACGCCTAAAATTGCCAATCGAGAAATCTAACCCCCAGACCTCGGGCATGGGCGGAAAGATTTTGAAAACCGCCAAACATATATGCTTCTTGACATTGGCAGTCCCTAAAACGAGCACAAACCTCCCCATGCCAGCAATCGTGCTTCCAAAGTTAACGGAATTTCTCCCCCCTTCCGAAATAAACCCCCCAAATTTGAACGATTTCGCCATGCTAGATCTCGCTCAATCCCAACCCCTTTGAGGCAGCGCAGATCGATGTAGTGATTGGCAGTGATCTCATCCAGCAGATCATCCTCGAAGGTTTCCACCGAAATGTATTTGGCAGCTTACTTGCTCAACACACAGTATTCGGTTGGATATTAAGCGGTCGAGTACCCATGTCATCACATTTGACAAATGCTGCCGCGGTGGCAAATCACAGGCACACTGGTCCCGCTTTTCAGAAAAACCTACCTCCTCCAAAGGAAGCTCTTTCTGACGTGAGTGCCGCCCGCAATCCCATAGGGTTTCCACCCAAGGAAATAAAGGCATATCACGCAGAACCCACCATCCCTGCACACTCCAACGAAATGGCAAACAACCCGCTCCGTTGCCAAACGTTTCGCCTCCCGCAGGGTGGCTATCGCTCCCAATGAGACCGCGAAAAAGGGTATAACACAAGCGTTGGCTCGACGCCACGCGTCAATATGCACAGAAATTGATGGAAACTGCAGCCCCCTCGCATTTCCACATTGCACCCCCCCATACAACAAACCTCGAGAGCACCCATCCCGGGTCCGTCGCCATTCCCGTGCGACTTGTCCCAAGCGCCGTCACTCCTCCGAAGGCAACTCAAGTGAACCCCATCGCTTACACCCCACACAAACGATGTCAAAATTTTCATCTCTCACAACTGACATCTCTTTTGCAGAACCGGCGCTAGCGACCACCCCAGCAGGTGCCCCCAAGACTACCCCGCACGTCCGCACCGAGCATCACCCGCAAAGATGGCCTCAGCGCACTCCCCCGCGCTCCGTCATCGCTGATCGGCAAGAACTCCCCAGCCGTCAGCCCATCCTACAGCCAGGCAGTCGCGCATCACCGCCAAATCATCACCACCCAGCCGTCGGCCAAGGACCACGCCAAAAGTGTCACCAGCCAACCGTCCGCTGCAACCCTGGGCGGGACCGCGGCACCACATATTATTGCAATATGCAATGGCGGCCGGGATGTTCAGATGTACTGTGCTGTATATAGTGATTTATCGATCCCATCACTAATCCCAATCTCTCCTTATCCTCTTGTACTAACATAGATAGATAGATAGATAGATAAATCCTTTATTAATTATTTCAACACTCTTATAATTATAAAACAATTCAAATGCTTTCTTATAATGTAGTTATGTATATGAACGATATGGGGCATTTCACGTCAAGCGAACAACCCAAAAAAATGAATTTTGTTTATATTCTGGTCAGTTATACTTCTAGTAGTCGTGGATGTGTACACCCAATTTTTTTTCCGTATGATGTTTTTTTTGCTGAGTTATGAGCTTTTAAAAATTCACTAAGAATAAAGTCATGAATTTTTCGATGCTTATTATCTGTATCAATTAATTTGTAAAAAAAAACTAAAAAGTATTGTTTCTGATAGTAAAAAAGTTGTTGTTTTTTCCTTTTGTCGAATTCTAAATTTTAATTTTTTTTACGTATAGTAAACCGGAAGTGAAAATTTCAAATCGATGTTTGAAAAACTTCGACACTTTTTTTTTAATTCTTTTAACTTAAATTAAAGCCTTAAATGTACTAATTCTCCACAAAAAAAATTTTTACACAAAATTACATAAAATCCATTGTTTTAAGCTATTTATGTGTATGTACTGTATGTGCTCTAAGTCTTAAACGGTTGGAGATCACGTTTTAATTTTTTCTTTATTCAATCGTAATCTTTCAGTGGCAAGATCATAAAAATTATATTTCTACATATTGGAGTGCGGGATGACCTTGAACTTGCCCTCATCAGAATTTTTATATCAATTTCCCTGCAAGATTTCGGGCCAACCACGTAACCTACAAAAAAAATGAAACTAATCTGTAATTGATATTACATGAGCTATACTTAGGCACGAGCTTTTTGTTAAATTCAAAAATCTCTCGAAATTTTTGAAAAAAAAGTTATTTTTTCCCTTCTTTCAAATGTTTATTGCCTGTTATAATAAAAAAAAAACAATATTTTGTCAAAAGCTCGTGTCTACTCATAGCGACATGTTTTCTGAGCAATTCAAAAAAGAAATCGAATCGATGCCTGTAAAACTTTTCTTAATATCGTGCAAGTAAGTTAGAAAAATACGACTTTCGGGAAAACGCGTTTAAAGTTCACAGGGAGCGTGTGGAAACACCGTGAGCGAGCGTGCTCAATGCTCTACAGTGCAATAACCGTGAAGAGTTAACCCACATCCTTTGGGAATAACATTCCTCACGTCTTCCAAATGAAAATTATGTAAAAAAAATAAAACGATTTTTTAAAACTTTGTACGTTGACGACCCCCTTAAAGTCTACAAAAAACGCATAAACCTTCTTTTTTTCGTCAAATTTTATGTGAATAATTGATGTCAAGTTGTAAATGTTGTCTGATGTGGAGTACTTTTTCCGGAACCCTGCCTGATATTCTGTAATTAGACTTTTGCTCTCTAACCAATTTACAAGCCTCTGGTTTAGTATGCCCATCATTATCTTAGCAATACAATTCATGAATGAAATACCTCTGTAATTCGACACTACGTCCCTGTCACCTTTCTTAAACAGTGGGAATATAACACTGGTTTCAAAAACTCTATCCGCTTGTCCACAATTATATAGTCTGGTGTAGGTTATAGCCAGTTCGTCAAGGAATTGTACGTCTGTGTTAAGAAAGAATTCATATGTAATCCTATCCAAACCAGGGGCCTTTCCAGATTTCGTTTTATGCAACATTTGAAGAACTTCTGCCGAAGAGATTGGTTTGTCTAAACTTTCGTCTGTTTCTAGCAAGGCTACATAGTGTATTTGATGTGCAGAGGTGATTGGATTTAGAAGGTCCTTAAAATATTGTCTGAATGTCTCTGCAGATATCAGGTGTACAACTTTGCTTCCGCCGTTTTCCGATAGGTGGCTGTACCGGCTGAGGCTGGTTGAAATACATAGATGGTAATGCCTTTAAAGTGAGTGTGGACAGTGCCTAACGAATTGTCATCGCCGTTTCAGTGACAGTTGTTCTTGTTTTCGTATTATTCACGCTCGAAAATGTCCGTTTATGTGCCCAATTCTCGCCATTTGCGGGAAGTTTTACTTTTCTGTTACAATTCGAAAAAAAATGCAGCTGAAGCGCATCGAATGCTCTCAGAAACTTACGGTGATGCTGCTCTGAGTGAAAGAACGTGTCGGGAGTGGTTTCAACGTTTTAAAAATGGTGATTTCGACATACAAAGTCATCCTCCAACACGACAATGCTCGGCCTCACGTCGCAAAAGTGGTCAAAAAGTACCTGGAAACGCTGAAATGAGAAGTCTTGCTCCACCCGCCGTATTCCCCAGATGTCGCCCCTTCTGACTTCCACCTATTCCGTTCGATGGCACACGGCCTGGCAGATCAACATTTTCAATCCTTCGAAGAATTGGAAAAATGGATTGCTTCATGGATAGCGTCAAAAGAGGACTCCTTTTTTCGAGCCGGGATCCGAAAATTGCCGGAAAGATGGGAGAAAGTTTTCGCTAGCGACGGACAATACTTTGAATAATACATCTGTAAGCACTTTTTCGCAATAAAGCTTTTAATTTTGGAAAAAAAACGGCGGAAGCAAAGTTGTACACCTGATATATCAGAACTTGGCGATGGGTTTGAGCCTCGAATTTTCTTCACAAGATCCCACCACTCTGCACTATCTTGTTCTTCATTTATTCTTCGCTCTAGATCGTCATAATACTCCTTCTTGCTTATTTTACATTGTTCTTTATATTTTTTATTTGCAACGATGTACTGTTCTTTAAGGTCATCTGTACCTGTTTTGCGAAATTTTCTTAATAGCCTTAAAGTAACTTTTCTAGCCGCTAGACATTTCCAGTTAAACCACTCTGACTTTTTGACTAACTTCCTTGCAGTTTGTCTTTGTACTACTGCGAAATTTATAATATCCGTAAAGTCACCTAAATTCAACTCATCATTTTCTTCTTTTCTCTTGTGCATTTCGTTTATAAGCCGTCTATTGTACAATTCTACTTGTGAACTATCCCAACTCAATTTAGGTAATAGGTTTTCGTGCTTTTTACTGGAATCATTAAGCTTCAGTTGCAGCGAAAATGCAATTGGCAAGTGATCAGACCATACCTTATCTTCTACCTTAAAATCAAACAATGTCCAATGTTTTCACAAAAATCCATAAATTCTTTCCCATTTCTATTGACTACTTTGTCTTTTGAATTTCGCGTTTCTTTACCACCACCAATATCACTCTGTAAAATGTCATCCATGCCTACTTGTAAATCTCCGATTCGTACATTCAAGTCCCCGATCACAATAAGACTAATAAGATCATGTTGCTCAAAGCATTCTGTTACCAGATCGAATTCTTTGGTCCAGTTGCAACGCTTTAGATACAATGGTACAATACTAATTTTACTTCCAGCCACGGACACTTCAATGACATCTACACTTTCTACACACTTAAACGAATATATGACTCCCATCTTATCTAGGCTCTTTTTAACCCCATATAAATTTCCCCCACTTGCACGTCCATATTGGCTCAAACGTACTGCAGGTTTCCAATAAAGAGAAAATCCATTAAAGTACTTTGGGTATCTCTCAAAATTTTCAGACTCTACATGTGTTTCTAATAAAATAAATATATCAAATGATTTTATGAAATCAAAAAATTCATTAAATAAAGTTTTACTACTAAGACCATGGACATTATAAGATACAAGTTTCAATTTATAGTCATTTTGGAAAGCTTTTTCTGTATGTTTGTCACGGTTGCTTATTACATTTAAATTGTGATTTACTATCTTTAAATTTTCTAGTTTTTTGTCTTACTATTTTCTAAAGGTAATTACGATTTAGGCTAATTTTTGCAAAATCTATACCGTTAATCGATGCGAGTACTTTTTCAGCGGGTTGGTTTTTGCACATCAGAACCTTGTCGTTGTTAAAGACCATCCACTGATTGTTGACACAGATACTATCACCCTTTACGAATATTTTCTGGGACTGATTTAAAGCCGACAAATCTTTCTTTAATTGTAACAGTGCCTTTTTATTTTGTTGTTTCTCTATGCTTAGATCTTTTTCAACAAAAATATTGCTGCCATTTAGCTTTTTGGCGTTTTTTTTAATTTCAACCGCCATATGTGCTGTTTCTACTTCCGCTACTATATTTACTTTTTCGTTGCGCTCAGCTATAACGTGTGCATCAAGAACGACAATATGCTGCAAATTCAGCCGCTCTTTACACATATTTTGGATTATTTTTGTGGGTGATGCATCCTTTGCTAGACCCTTTACAATTATCTTATTTCTCTGACTTTGGCTAACCAACCGCTCTATTTCCTTCCGGTCGTTTTCTCTTTCTTTTTTAAGTTGTTGTATGTCTTCTTTTAACATTTGGTTTTCAGTTTTCAAGTTGTCAATTTGTACATTAAACGTTTGTTTGAGTTCGTCTATGTCTTTCTTCGAAGCCAAGTTCTCCAGTTTCGCCGTAAATTTGGTCTCAACACCACGTATAGCATTCATTATGTCATGCAATGATATCTGTGAGCTATTTCGTTCGATATCTGGCGATAATTCATAACTTTCCCGCTTGCCACTCTGGGCTGCAACCGTGTGCTTTTCTGGCGTGCGGTTCAATGGCATGGTGGCAACTCTGCGCGAGTGTCACACGTTATCGATAGAAGGAATCGATCTACTTCTATTTCTAACAACAGCTGAGAGCGCCGCTCACTAACACGTACAGCGATTATGGACGAATACAGTAATTTGCAGTTCTTATTTACCCAAAAAGAAGGGGCATGGACTTTCCAATGATGGTGGCGGATCAAATTGCTGGTGAAAATCACTTTTTATAAATAGACGCTCCAAGGGATTCCGCAGGCTGACAGCTCCTCCTCGACGGCCACAGACGTAGCGAAGGCTCACTCCCAACTTCAGCAGGTACAACAACACCTAAGTAGGGTTCTAACCCTGGTTTTGTCACGAAGTCAGCTGCACCTCAAAAAACACGTCCAACTCTTCAAACTCTTGCTTGCTTTTTTTTTTTTGTTTTTTTTTTGTTTGTACTAATGTTCCCCCTATTTGCTGCTCCCCGGCTTCGGCCGTTTGTATCGTTTAATGTTTCTTGTACACACTTGTTATTCGTACTTTAAGGGGCACAACTAGTTTGAAATTTTGAAAATTTCGTTTTTTGTTTTATTTCATATTTTTATAGTATAACTATCATAGAAAAAGTATACGAACGGATTTTGTCGAATTCGTAAAAGTCTCTGAGATACAGAGCCTCAAATCCGTCTCGTTCACTACGCGGTAACACGGTTATAAAACTTTAAACGCGTTTTTCTCAAAACTACTTTTTTCAAATTTGCTGCAGCTGTAACTTGATAACAAATCATCCGATCGACTTGGGTCTTTTTTTAGCTTATTGTGTATTTGTTTTTCCATACAATGACCCTCCAGTTTAATGATAGGATGAAAAGTATAATTATGCCAGGCCAGAAACCATCAGATTTTTCAGCAAAATTAAAATTTTTTTTTCAAAAAACCGCCATTTTGTTGCATTTTATTTTTTTGTTACAACCGAGGGTCATTGTATAGGAAATATAACCTAGTTAAGTAAAATTTTTAGTTTTTTTGATTTCAGGCACTGCGAAGGCTACAATCACTGCAGCAGTGGGAGAACGTTTTTTTTTTGAAGACTCAGGAGATGGTGGATAACTTGCTGAAAATCGAATATTTTCATTTGAAAAAATTACTTTGTATTCATTATTTATGCATAAATATATCTGCAAAATTTTAAAACATTCGATGCAATACTTCACAAAATTCAAAATTCACAAAAATCTGCCTTTTTCAGGCGGTCAAACTAGTTGTGCCCCTTAACACTAGAATGCCCGAGGGAGTCATTTTGACTCCATTGAGGTCTTTTATTTTTTAAATTATTCAAAACACTATACGTACCAGAATTACACTGTAATTTAATTTCAACAGCAAAAGCCACTGACAATAACTGTACAGTAGTTATGAATTCAAACAAGGCAATTTTTAACACTAGAATGCCCGAAAATCTGACATACCTAAAATGCCTCGGGCATTCTAGTTGTTGAATCTTGCAACGGCACCACAAGATAACCAACATCTGGTTGCACTTATCAAGTGGTGACCGCTGCAAGAATTCAAGTAGCAGGCACGATAAGAGCGTGTGGCCAGCATGTGGTGTTGGTATGGTCTTATCGTGCTGTGTATTTAGACTGCCAGGCACGTTGGGTCATGCTACCTAAGTATGTGTATGCGCAGGTAATTTTTAGGATAAGAAATATAATGTAAATAAGTAGGTAATAGGAAATAAGGAATAATATAAATAAAGGCTCCGGGCGACCGGAGCGTTAGTCTAGTTTCAGAAGTGAAGTACAGTGGTTTAATTTGTCGCAGCTCGACCCGGCAACCTGCAGCGTTAAACATTGGTGACCCCAGGACACGTACCGACTGGTAAGTGATACAAATTAGGAAAGTAAAGTAATTAAAATTATTGTTGAAAAAAAGAGTAATTACAAGATGGAAAAACAAATGCTAAAGAAACAGGAAGAGCTTGGCGATGCTATTCTTAGCATCTGCAACCAGCTGAACGCTGAGGGCAGGAATGAAGTGCTTCAAATGCAGTTAAATTCGTTGTTCGAGGAATTAACAGCGAATCACTGTATTTTAACTCCCAAGCAAGCGCTAAAGGAGTACAAAGTGTATTTCGAAAAGAAATACTTTGATAAAGTTCAGGCGTTGTGCGAGAGTACAGTTAAAAGAGTAGGTGAGGTAGAGGCAAGATTAGGGAAGGGCGCGGTCAGTTCTCCATTTGAAAATAAGGAAGTGCGAACTGACAGTAAGGTCAAATCGGTGTCGGCGGAACGTCAAAGGGACCAAGCCGCATTGGTTCAAGCAAAGTTTCAGGGCACCTTAAAGGAATTAAGAAGGTGTCACGAACGCATCCAAATGGGATGTAAAGATCTGTCGCGGTTGCACAAGTTCGAGGACCGTGCGACAGATCTTAAGTTCGAGTACAATGAGTTCTTTGGAGAGGACGAGTTGTGCGAAGAATATGAGATCCTAATGGACAAAGGGTCTCATATTGTGGCAGAAGAGGAGGAGAAAAAGCTATTCGAGCAAAATGTGCCTCCTCCCTTGCCATATAGCCTGCCTCAAATTCAGATTCCCATATTCAGTGGGGATTATAGTAAGTGGATATCGTTTAGGGATATGTTCACTGAAATATTCTTCCAGAGAAATGTGGGAGACACCCATAAAATGATTGCATTGAAATCATATTTAAGGGGTGAGGCGTTAAGGTTGGTTGATCACTTAGGTATAAGTGGTGCGAACTTTAACGTGGCGTGGAATATTCTTCAGAGGAGATATTCTGATAAAAGGCAAATAACATCTAATATGTTTAGGAATTTGCTGGACGCCAGGCAAATATGTTCTCGTTCTCCTGCGGAACTAAAGGAGTTGCACGACACAGTGTCGGCTAATCTGAGAGCGTTAGAGGCTACTAAGCTTTCAGATACTGAAATCAAAGAGGCGCTCATTCACTTCATAATTGTGAGGAAGCTAGACTCACACACAAAGGTTCGGTACGAGGAATCCTTGCCAGATTCAACAGAAGTACCATCAATAGAAAATCTTTTGGCATTTCTCGAAAAGCAGTTCAAAGCACTTGAAGGAAGTGAGCGGTTGAATGCTAATAGTGTCGAGTTGCCAAATATAGGTGTAGGTTTTCAAAAGGAAACTAATAAGACTCAAAATAATGAAAGAAAATGTTTATTAGGTTGTGACAGTGCACATAAGTTGTTCCACTGTGACGAGTTTAAAAAACTCGCAGTAGAAAAGCGAGTTAAAGTAGCACTGGAAAATGGTATATGCACCAAGTGCCTAAGGAAAGGGCATTTCTTCAAAAGCTGTGAGGTGGAACCTTGCCAAAAATGCAAGAAAGCACACCACACGCTGCTGCATAATGACAACTTCGGTAGTAGTAAACCGAATGTTGCGTTAGCGATAGGTAGCAAAAAGAAGCGCATATTACTGGCAACGGCCTTGGTGCAAATAAAAAACCACCAAGGCAAATACATAACAGCAAGAGCTGTGTTGGACAACTGTTCCCAGGGAAGTTTCATCACGGAACAGTTAAGACACAAATTAGGATTTAAAACAAAAAGGGCAAACACAATCATAGAAGGGGTTTCAGGTACGAAATCAAAAGTAAAGGAGGAAGTAATGGTGGAAGTTAAATCATCTCACAATGATTTCAAAATCAAAGTTGAGTCAATGGTTCTTCCAAAAATTGCTCCAAATTTACCAGGGGAAAAGATTGAGATATCTAATCTCCTAAAAGGAACTCCTTTAGCCGACCCGAAATTTCATACCCCAAATCAAATAGACATATTACTAGGGGCTGAAGTGATGGGGACCATATTAAAGAACGAAAAGAAAAAGTATTTGAGCTCGAGTCTTTATATGGAGAACACGGCATTTGGTTGGGTTGTAATTGGAGCTGCGCCAATTAAGCCTAAGGTAAAGGACTGTGGAACAGTGAAACACAGATTAACAAAAAATAATAAGGAAATGGAAACCTTAATAAGAAAAGAGCAGCACAGGTACTTTTCTGAAGAAATTGAAAAGTTAAAGGAAGGCAAAACGGTAAAAAGATCATCAAAACTAACCGCTTTATCTCCAATTTTAGGTGAAGATGGAATCATTCGAGTAGGTGTTCGATCGCAAAATACGGCGATGTCGGATGGCACGAAGCTTCCAATTTTATTACCAGACACAGATTGTTTAACCAAATCGATATTTTCAGATATACACAAAGAGAACCAGCATGTTGGAGCAAAAGAGTTGCTAGAACTCACGCGGGAAAAATATTGGCCGCTGCGAGGAAGACAAATAGCAGCGCAAGTTGTACGCGCGTGCTATAGTTGTCCAAATTAGAAACCAAATGTTACTCAGGCCACTAACCGACAGAGTAACGAGGTGCGATCCTCCGCAAGGAATGGTTGGTCTGCAATAAATTGCAGGGGGGCAGGGTGTCCAAGGCCAGTTTCGCTGAAAATGGTCTTGGTGACATAGTAGACGCAAGGATCAGGCGACTTAAATGCGGCTTATCCTTTTCCTACTACAAGTTTTAAAAAATATAATTACTAAATTAGAATTAAAAGGCAATTTAAAGTTATGAAGTTAAGGAGTTATACGATTTATAAAATATAAATTTATAGATAAATCGGCAAATTTAAAATTTCATTTAAATGAAATTAAAAGGACGAATGTTAAATTAAAGGAAAATGTATAAAGAAACAAAATGTTACTAAGAGTTTAAGAATAAGGAAAACAGCCAGAATTAAAAAACTGGCTAGTATAAGATGGAATGTTAATTATAATCTCACTTGGTAAAAGATAAGTCAGGGAGAAGTTATAAGAGCAGGGCAGCGTGGCTCAAGTTGAACACCGTGGGACCGTGTGAGAAATGCAGCCATGAAGGAGTACCAACGCATCGACAAGACCAAGCAGAGTCATATGGGAAACTGCAACATGTGCAGTCCATCGCAAGTTCGACGGCCATCTGCAGCTGAAGAAGCTTCCTGCACTCGAAGTGTAATTCGTGCAGCAAGAAGGTTGCTGCGCGTACTGATGTCAACTCGCATTGACTGGTTGTCGGTCATTGAAAGAAGGCAGCCACAAGTACAGTGAGCGCAGGCATAACGCTATAAGGAACTCGTCTGGCCCAAAAGATGAAAAAGGAACCAATTCCTAAAAAGGCTGAAAGCGCAAAAGCCGCAAAGCTAGAGGAATATGGTGGGTGCCGAACAAACTCAGGAGGAAGAAGAAGTTTCTCTTCCAATTGATCCTGAGTACGGCAACCTTGACAACATTGAGGGCGATGAGATTCCCACCAAGGTGGACAATCGCCTGCGGGAGGGCATCTGGGCCCGTCCAGTCAGCGCTAATTCGTTGTGTGACAGATACGTCAGCACGAAGAAGATCGTTCAAGTTCATCAACGAGAAATGGAGGAACTCCAAGATCGCGCAGAAGCGTGAGACAGCCTGCCCGGGCGAAAATGGCTCTAATGAAGGAAGCAGACGTGGTTTATGATGCGGACAACCAACATCAGCACTTAGCGGCCAGGGGTCAAGTAGCTGGAGTTAAGATGCGAAATTGAAAGGTGAAGAGATTGCAGATCCCAGTTGACAACCAGCGGTTGCAACACCAGCAGTAACCAGTGCTTGGAAGGTCAGGAAGCTGAGGTCAACATCGCTGCCCGCTGCTGCCCTAGCGCTAATATGTTTAGGAGGTTAAGAAAACCTTATGTTTTATGTTGAAAGGCTACTCCTTTCAACGGGGGCAATATGTTGAATCTTGCAACGGCACCACAAGATAACCAACATCTGGTTGCACTTATCAAGTGGTGACCGCTGCAAGAATTCAAGTAGCAGGCACGATAAGAGCGTGTGGCCAGCATGTGGTGTTGGTATGGTCTTATCGTGCTGTGTATTTAGACTGCCAGGCACGTTGGGTCATGCTACCTAAGTATGTGTATGCGCAGGTAATTTTTAGGATAAGAAATATAATGTAAATAAGTAGGTAATAGGAAATAAGGAATAATAAGGAGGCTCCGGGCGACCGGAGCGTTAGTCTAGTTTCAGAAGTGAAGTACAGTGGTTTAATTTGTCGCAGCTCGACCCGGCAACCTGCAGCGTTAAACACTAGTGTTAAACAATAAACACCCCTAACCCGAACTAAGCCGATTTTTATTTATCCGCTCCGCCGCGATCGAAACAGTATATTTGTCATAGCAATACGGGTATCAAAGGATTCAGCGTGTCATTGCCGCAAACATAGGCTATAATATAATCGGCAACACCCACTTTCCGTGCCCACTAAGCTAACAAAACAAAGCTACGGTACATGTCTGAAAATAAATGTTGATATAAAATGATTCTTTGTTTCATAGCGGTACACATAGGCTATATAAGGTTGACCACGCCCACCTTTTACGCCTTCCTGCAATTCCCATGACGACAGAAATTAACTGTGGTATATTTGTGCAAAACAATGTGGATATAAAGTTACTAAGCTTTATTAGGTCGGTGGGACTGGGGGACGTTCTCTAAAGTTGTAGGGGGCACAATAGATCAGCTTTGGTCTCAGTGCATATTCCCCCTTCAAATCTAATCTAATCTAATATGGATATAAAAACAATTCGCGAGTCATTGCAGCAAATATCTATATGTTGTATATAAAAATTAATATACTTATGTTTGTTTGTTGGTCCCACGACACTAAAATTCACAAACTAGATAGCCGATTCGCTGAATTTTTCATGGAATGTTCGTCTTAATTAAGTCTCAATAAACTACATAGTGCGAATACGACCCGATAGGTAGGCGTGGCATCTCCCATACAACTTAAATTTTCAATATGGAATATTTTCGTAATGAGAAGTCGGACAGCATTAAAATTTGGTGCGGGGCCACCGTTTAGATGTTCCGTTGCACTGGTAAAGTTTAATGGGCATTGGACAAGGGGCGTGACACTTTTTAAAAGCCGGTGTAACTTTGGAACTATAGCGTTCACATCAATGACACTCGATACAAACGTACGATTTAGTTGTGTTTTTCGATAGGGGAATGGGTGGGTTTTTGACAAGGAGGCGTAGCACCACCCATACAACTTAAATTTTCGATATGGAATATCTTCAGAATGAGTAATCGGGCAGCATTAAAATTTGGTGCGGGGCCACCGTTTAGATGTGCCGTTTCTTTGGTGAAACTTTTTAAGCAACTCAAATGTTTTGAATAACTGTGGAACTCCAAATCATACATCAAAAATTTACGACTTAGATGTACCCTTCGACATGGGGAATGGGGTGGGTATTGGTGGGTATGTTTTTTTTTAATATTTACATGCAATGCAGCCTCGATAGCCTAGCGTGAGTGCACTAGACTGTCATCCCAGAGGTCGTGGGTTCAACTCCCGCCGTGTGCACGGTCCCCGCACTTTTCCATCCAATTTTTCTGATTTTTCCTGTTCTCTAAATTTTCCTAAAAACCCTGCAACATATCCAAGTTCATTGATTTCCAACCCAATTATTCCTATTCCACTTACTTCCACGCAATAGAACGCGCAATTATGCGCTATGCGGCTGATAAAAGCAAACAAATAAACAGTTACGCAAAACAGGCGCACGAGTGACATCTGCAAGCGGAAGCGGACAACTGTGAAAGCGCGCGCCAACCTGATGTAGTGACGTCCCCAACCATTCTGCTGTAACCTCCTCACAACAGATGGCGCTCCATCACTTAGGACTATCGCGATTAATAAGACTCGAGGCGGTTAGGTTTCCATTGCTTTATTCACTAACGTTACAAACTTTCTACGCGCGTGCGCTCAGCTCCGTTGCCAGCTTTCGACTCGTTTTCTTTTCTGCCGCGCCAGTGCTGCCAGCGCTCGATGCACGAACCAGTGTCGCCACAGTACCCCCCTTCCAGAGAGCGGCAATTGACAAATTGGCGAGGGCGAACGATACCGTTTAGGTCTTCGATCCTGGTTAGGTGCGCTAATGGTCGACAGTCGATGAAAAGGATGGGCGTGACGTGAGGGCAGGAGCGTCAAGAAGTCGATGTGAAGACGCTGTAGGTGTAGCGGGTGCGTCTGCTGATGCTTCGATGTACGCTGGCACGAATGTGGCTGCGGTGGCGGATGAAACGTCTTGAGTTGGCCGGGCGACGGTGATGTTGGCGGAAAATGCGGTGCATGTGGCGGTTGCGGATAATGCACGAATTGTGTGTGAAGCGGGGCGGCGACCAGCAGTGGTTGACCGGTGCTTGTGGGCGTGGTCGCTGTGTCGCGTTGGTTGCAGGTGTTGCGTTAGTGTGGGAGAAGGCGAGGACGGTGAGACACTTGCGGCTCTTGCGTGAATATGTGATGGTGCACGCTCCGGTCTGTGACTTTAAACAGTTGCGGAGGCCGTGCTAAATCAATGAAGTCCACGAGCAAGTCCGGTGTGAGACGGTCGATCGTCGTCAACGAGGGCAAGTTGCTGGAGATAAGAGAACCACGGACTGAAATACCTGTTGCGTTTGCTGCTCGGCGCAGGAGAGTCGCGATGTGCGGTGCAGGAAAGTTGCGGTGCAGGCGAGTTGCGGTGCAGCAAGGGCGATGTGCGGTGCAGGAAAGTTGCGGTGCAGGCGAGTTGCGGTGCAGCAAGGCGATGTGCGGTGCAGGCAAGTTTCAGTGTGCGGTGCAGGCAAGTTTCAGTGTGCGGTGCAGGCGATGTGCGGTGCAGCACAGGCGAGGTGCGGTGCAGGCGAGACTCGGTGTGCGGTGCAGGCGATGTGCGGTGCAGCACAGGCTAGGTGCGGTGCAGCACAGGCGATGCGCGGTGCAGATAAGTTACGGTGCAGCACAGGCGATGCGCGGTGCAGGCAAGTTGCGGTGCAGCAAGGGCAATGTGCGGTGCAGGCAAGTTGCGGTGCAGCAATTTGTGGTGCAGGCAAGTTGCGGTGCAGCACAAGCGATGCGCGGTGCAGGCAAGTTGCGGTGCAGCACAGGCGATGAACGGTGCAGGCAATGGACTTGCTGTTAGCTGGTAGAGCGTAGAAGCTGACCCTATTGTCAGATCAACGAATGTCGTCAGGCATCTGCTCAAGAAAAAGAGAGCGGAGCAAGGTTCCAGTGCACTGGCCGGCAGAAAGGTTGCGCAGCTGCTGGAGGAAAGTGGGAAACGGTGGGTTTTCGCGCCCCAGGGGTGGCCGTGAAGGAGGCGTCGGATGTTAGCTTCCTGCGAAAGAGACAGAGCATTTAGGACACGCTGCTTAAGAGTTTCATACTTAGCGTTTTCTGGCGGGTTGATCAGTCCCTGCAGAGCGAAACGAGATTAGCGTCAAAGTTGCAAGCCACACGATGAAATTTTGCCGCATCAGACGTGATACGTGACAAAAATTTCAGTTCGGCCATGGCGAAGTAACTTTGGTTGTCTTCTTGTCGAATGCAGCGCTAACTTCACGAAAAAGTCAGGAGAAAAGCGAGAAGGGCGCCAAATTTATCACGACTCAACACGTTTGTAAACTTGACGCAATGTGGTAACGAGATTTTTCGCCACCACTCCCACGATGACTTCTCGGCTTGTGACGCCACGAATAACGGTACTGGGAAGAAAGTTCGCGAACAAAGGAAATTCGGCAACGCTGTATGCCGGCTCTAATTGAAATCGCGCCTGCAGCCTTGGACGACGAAGTCCGGCGTAGTGCTGCGTGCCCCGCAACACTACGCCGTTGATTAATCACGAAAAAACTCGTTAAGATCACGTCGGGGTCACCAATTATCGCGATTAATAAGACTCGAGGCGGTTAGATTTCAATTGCTTTATTCACTAACGTTACAAACTTTCTACGCGCGTGCGCTCAGCTCCGTTGCCAGCTTTCGACTCGTTTTCTTTTCTGACGCGCCAGTGCTGCCAGCGCTCGATGCACGAACCAGTGTCGCCACAGGACTACCTGCGGCAGGCCAATAACCTACCCTGACAGAACAACACAACTGATTAATGTAACCAACACAAGGCTGTCTTGTGGAGGCCCTATGATCCCGAGAGGAGTGAATAAGGAACAATAAAAAACATGCATATTCAGTAGGTCTGAGAATCGGCTACTATCTATTTTTCATACCCTTAGGGGCGTGGCACATTTTTGTGACCCAATTATTCTGCTGACTATTAGTCACACAGCAATGAAACTTAGCATGAACCTATAATGTACTCATATCTTTCGACAGACGGAATGAGGCGGGTTTTGGACAACGGGGCGAGGCACCACCCATACAAACAAACTCTTTAAAACGGAATATTTTTGAAATTGTATGTAGCACAACACTTTAATTTAGTACCCCGTCGTTCCATAGAAGAGTCATTCCCCTGGTAAGATTTAATGGGCGTTGGACAAGGGGCGTGGCACTTTTTTGTAACCCAATTATTCCGCTATAAGTTGCACAGCAATGAAACTAAGTACGAACCTACCATTTATTCATATTGTAACGATAAGACAGTCTGTCGCTGTGCAAAGCAACCCTGCCGCTACGTGCCGTGCTATAATCCAATCTGGCAACGACGGCCGCGATAGTGATTTTTAGTCCAATCTGGCAATGACGGCCGCGATAATAACTTTTAGTCCAACCTGGCAACGACGGTTGCGATCATCATGGAAACCTTTAGTCCACTCTGGAATGCGCGAGAACGATCCGCGCGATGGCCGGACAGGTATAAAAGGCAGCCGGGTGCGGCGCAGCGAGTCAGTCTGATTTTGACTAGTGAAGGTGCCACACGGAGTAATTCAGCAAATACTTAAGTGTAAAGACAGTGAAGTGTAAAGTATGAAATATAGTGATAGTTGGTTTTTATTGACTGCGTTTGGATAACTAAAGTTGTTTTATTTTCAAATTGCACAATCCAGTGATACGTAACAGCCCACTAGAACTAGTATTCGTAACAATATTTTTCGACAGAGGGAATGATGAGGACATTGAACAAGGGAGCGTGGCACCGCCCATATAAGCCAAATCTTTAATATAGAATATCTCCGCAATTGTAAGTCGTACAACACTGAAATGTTGTATCCCGTCGTCCCATACATGAACCATTATGATGATAAGATTTGATGGGAGTTGGACAAGGGGCGTGGCACTTTTTTGTGATCCAAATATTTTGCTGAAATATAAGTCGCTCAGCAATGAAACTTAGTACGAACATACCATTTCCTCTTTCGACAGAGGACATTGAATAAGGGGTAGGTATTGAATAAGAGGGCACCGCCCATATAATTAAAATCCGGTTCAAGCGCAGTCCATTTCTTTACTGAAAGTTAGCAGCAACATTGCTTATTTGTGGGCCGCGATTGCGTTACCCAGTAGCTCCTCCTCTTCCTTTAGTTGGTTTTCTTCGTCAATTTGCATCGCAATAGATTCGCCATCTCGCGTATTTCATTATAAAAAACAACAAATGGCGTGCGAGACAAAGTTCGCGGGGTCAGCTAGTTTAAAGTAAAAAAACACTTAATTTCTCGAACGCAGTCAATCAAAACCAACAATCACTTTATTTCACAAATTTCACACTTTACTGTCTTTACACTTAATTACTTGCTTAATTACTCCGTGTGGCACCTTCACTTACCTAAACCAAGACTGACTCGATGCGCCGTACCCGGCTGCCTTTTATACCTGTCCGGTTATCGCGCAGATCGTTCCCGCACATTCAAATTGGATTAGAAGTTTCCATTATTATCGCTGGCCATCATTGCCAGAGTGAATTATAGCAAGTCGCTGTACTTTAAAGTACGTGCCTAAAAGTATGCCCGTAAAAGCATTCATAGCACGGCGCGTAGCGACAGGGCGCCTTGCACAGCGACCGGCTGCTTTGCACAGCGACAGACTGTCTTATCGTTGCAGTATTTTTAATAATTTTTTCTTTTTTTTTAATTTTCACGAAATAATTATTTCTACTTATTTCCACGAAGTTCAAATTTCAACTGATAACAATGGGAAACATGTGATGCTTACAGCCGTGCTACAGTAAAGAAATAACTTAATTTATCTATAGGTTAGGTTAGGTTAGGCTGGCCTGGTTGGGTCCTATTGGGTCCTTAGCGATACCAGTTGGAGCTCCTTGGAGAATGCGGGTGTTCCTAGCGAAGTTCAGCAGCGATTTAATGTCGTGCTTGGGGACCTCTCCCAACGCAGAGAAGAATGGGGCCCCGAAGTAAGTAAAGCGTAGTCTTGAGATGGCCGGGCAGGAGCAAAGTATGTGCTGCAGGGTTTCCTTGGCACCATTTTCTTTGCATTTCCTGCATTCATCCGACTCACGAATTCCCATCTTTTGCGCGTGAGGCGCTGTCAAGCAGTGCCCCGTTAGTATGCCTACGATGGCTCTGCAGTCCTTTCTTGGTAGCGAGAGAACGAATCTTGTTAGCTTTTCATCGAATTGCTCGAGCATTATTTTAGCGGTTGTGCAGGTAGTTAAACTGTTCCACCTCGCCTTCGCTTTTCTCATTAGGTTATCTTCCAAACCTTTGTTGAATGCCCGCAGAGGCATCAGAACGTTGCTGATTTGCTCGTCTGGCAGGTGAATACCACTTTAAGCGACAACATCTGCCGCCTCATTTCCCTCTATGCCTTTGTGACCAGGTACCCAATAGATATGTAGCTTGCGGTTCGCAGCCAGCCTTTCCATTGCTACCCGGCACTGCATGACATTTTTGAATGATATGCAGGCAGAAGTTATCGCCTTAATAGCAGTTTGACTGTCGATGTAAAAGTTTATTGATTTATTAATAGTGGTGTCAGTGCAGACAAGCTCCGCAGCCTTCCTAAGAGCAAACACCTCGGCTTGAAAGATGCTGAAGCGATTCGGCAACCGGAACGGTAGCTCGATGCCCAGTTCCGGGTAGAAAATCCTTGCAACTCCAACTCCCTCCATCATTTTGGATCCGTCCGTGTGAATGTTGAGGGTTCTGCGCCTAGGTGTCATCCCTTTGCGCCAGCCTTCCTCTTCTATTGCGGTTTTTATCTTAATTCCAGGATTCAGCAGCGGGATCATGTAATCGGAGCTGTCCACTGCTTTTTGGCCTACGGAGCTATGCCCGAAGGACCTGCATGTGAACTGTCCTGTAGCTCTTAACCTACTCGCAGATTTTGCCGCCAAGCATACCGCGTAGAGGTCGATGGGCGGAAGGTTGAGAATAACGTTAAGTGCTGCCGTAGGAGTGATTCCTAGAGCTCCTGTCGTGCAAAGTGCAGCCAGCGCTGAACCTTTTTCAAAGGTTTACAGTAAGTCTTTTTCTTTACCGCGGTCCACCACACCAAAACGCCATAGAGAAGTATCGGACGTGCTATAGCTGTGTAGCACCAATGCATCAAAGAGGGCGAAATGCCCCAAGTCTTACCGAGCATTATTTTGCAAGCGTAGATAGCGTTGCAGGCTTTTTTCCTACCTTACCCAGTTGTGTACAGTTCTTAGCGTAGCCGTCATAAGACTGCTGAGAGTCGGAAGACATTTTCCGGTTAGAACTATGGCAATGTCATCATGCATATGCAAATAGTTTCGGTGCTTTGCCTTCCAAATTAACCAGGATTTTGTTGACCACCAGCAGCCAGAGTAGTGGTGATAGGACTCCACTTTGCGGAGTACCTCCGGACACCTCTCTTAGTGCTAAAGCACCATTCCACTCAGCTCCTTTTTTTCTGCAGCCTACCAGACTCTTAATCCACCGATAAGCAGCTACTTCAATTCCTGAAACTCCAATGCCATCTAAGATGGCGTCGGTAGTTACGTTGTTGAAGGCTCCAGCAATATCAAGAAATACTCCTAGAGCGTATTCTTTGAATTCCAGAGCTTTTTCTATGTGCGCCACTAGTGAATGTAATGCAGTCTCCGTGGACCTGCCTTTCATGTATGCGTGCTGAGAGTCTGCTATCCCTGAGGGTCCGAGAGTATCTCGCACATGCAGATCTAAAAGTTTTTCGAGTGTTTTCAGGAGGAATGACGTCAAACTAATTGGCCTAAAGTCTTTCAAGTAGAGGTGGCTGCATTTACCTGTCTTCGGTATCAACACCACCCAGCTTTTTGGCACTTAGTTGTATTGAAGACATCCCCTTTAGATCGATATCAGTCGGGGTATGATCAAACGGGAAGCCTGCTGTAGCATAGCAGGAAGTACACCGTCCGGCCCCGGCGATTTAGAGGGGGTGAACCCGTTGATCGCCCATTCCAGCTTGTCCTTCGTGATTAGCTCTGGCGGCACAATACACGGGAAGGATTTGGTTGGTTCCGAAGCAGGTACATTGCTGCAGCCAGGAAAGTGAGCATCTAAAAGTGCATTCAATGATTCCTCACAGTTGTTTGTCCAGTCGCCATTTTCTTTCCGCACGAGACTAAGCAGGGATGACTGTTTGGGCAAAAGCTTCCTAAGTCTCGTTACCTCTGTTGTACCTTCCAGGCTACTACAGAATTCATTCCAGGACTCTCTTTAAGCTTTCCGGACTTCCTTCTTGTAATGTTTGAGCGCGTCTTTATATTCGTTCACGCGAACGCTTCACGCACGTATTGTCGTTGACCCCCAAGGTTTTTGTTCCACCAGGGTGGCCTAGACCGCCGCCCCGTGCGTACGGGAGGGCATAAGATACGATACGCTTTATTGAGTCAGGTGGTTAGGGGGTTAAGTTCCTTCTCCACCATCGCGTGAGAGTTTATTTCCCTAGACACTTTTTGCCAAGTATACTCCTGAAAAGATCCCAGTTTGTGTTTCTGGGATTCCTTACAGTTATACTCGCTCTCTTGGGGGAGAATGTAATAACAAAGCTTAAATACTTGTGGTCAGAGAAGGATGGAGTATCCAGTACCCTCCAGTCCTCGACCAAAGTGTTTGAGCCCGTAAAGAGAGTGATATCGAGAACATTCTTCGAGGAGGGTCCAATATATGTTGGTTCACTACCTCGGTTTGCGACATACAAACTACTTTGCATAATGAAGTGTTGGGGTCTGCATGCTTACAATCTCTAAAGTTTTGGAACCCCTGAAACCATTTGCGCAAGTTGCTCAAAGCTGCGCCGAGCACTCAAGCCACTCACGCAACATCACTCAACCCTTTACCTATGCAAAAATGTTGCGATACATTCGTACGAGTGTGCGTAGGTTTGAGCTTAACTGAGGAAGCGACTAAGAGTGGTTGTTGTACTGCCCAGCAAGTGCGCAGGTGGTTGTTGTAACACACAACGTGGGTGTTGTAGCGCAATGGTAATCAAATGTGGTTTTTGTAATGCGAAAATTGGGTGTTGTAGCACAATGGTAGTTAAATGTGGTTGTTGTGATGCACAAATTGTGTGTTGTAGCGCAATGCAAATCAAATTTGGTTGTTGTGATCGACAGTTAGTGTCGATTCGCGAAGTTGTTGTTAAAACTGGTGATCGGTTGAATGTTGTTGGTTGTTTTCCGCTGTTGCTAAGCGGACCAATTTTGGTGGGGCCATAAAAATATGCACAAACGCACAAACTCATGTAAACTTATGAATATGCACAAAAAAACTGAATAACGCAGGTTAGGACACGACAAGGTGACAAAACGGCTTGGCGTTGTTTTAAGTCGCTTATAAATAGCGCTGGGCTCACACCAGAGGAGGAAGAAAGAGCCGAGACACTGCCACGCTGCCACGCTGAACCGCTGCACGACTGCGGAATGCCGTCGGGCCAACGCACCTAAACCGCGAGTCGCGTTTACAACTAAGTTAACATTTAAAAACAAAAAAAAAAAAAACAAAGAAAGAAGTTTATTTTTATAAAAACCGAACAAATTGTGCATAGACGAAAGGGAGAAAAAAAAACATAATGAACTAGCACGAAAAAAAAAACCCCTCACATACTTTTTTAAAAATCAAGCACGGCGAACGCGAAAACAAAACCCCAATTAAAACACTAAGCGGCGGCGGGGGAAAACTTTTACCACCGATAAGTCTGGTACAGCTCAATTTAAGCGGAGAAACAGTGCTAAAAAAAAAACCCAAACAACAACAACAGTCACAGTATTAAGCATGCAGAACACAAATCACAGCAGCAACAACACTCCAAATTCTGGAAAATTTTGCGACAACAACCACAACAACAACAGTAACACTGCAAATTCGGAAGTATTTAAAAATTGTACAACAACAACAACGCAACATTGATTACTTATGCTACAACGGCGTCACAAAAACTATCACAGCAACTAAATGGCAACTAAAAGTTTGGAAATTGTAATCTTGATTTAAGAAAAAAAAATGTTTTAAAATTTAAGGAAATTGTGTAAAGTGAACAAAGAAAGAAAAAAAAATGTCGTCAGATTGATTAGAAAAGAAAAGGCAGGAAAAAAGGTTTAAAACCATAGCGTGAAAGTTTTTGGAGAAACAAAAAACTAAAGAAATATAGTGAAAAGAGAAAAGAAGTGTATAGATAAATGCTAGGAAGAAGAAAAAAAAACCCAGAAAAAGAAAAAAAAACCGAAAGCTTGAGAAGAATAAAGAGTTCTATATTTTGTGTTGTGCCAAACTTCAATCACTCTTTGGTGGTTGCGGTTTTAAATATTTTTTCCAGTGTACATCTGCATCGATGGGCCCAACGATGGACAACACACACACGTCAACACACAGTCATGTAAGTTCAATTCATTCTTCTGGCACATTTAATTAAAACACAAACCTATTAACAAAAAAAAGAAAAAAAAACGACCCGAAAGAAAATTTCTTAACTCAAAAATTTCTTCTTTGGCCTTGCATTTATCTACATCATTTGTTCATCATGTTTAAAATTACATTAATTCGTTAAAAATTTGCTACTTAATTTAGGATTTATTGTTGTAGAAAAAAAGGGTTAAAATTGGTTTTCAAGCTAAAATTATTGAGATTTATATTAAAACTTTGGCTAAAACTAGTTCTAAGCTACATTTTTGATTAAAAGGATTAAAAAAGGTTGAATTTCGAATTGTAAATCTTGGGATTAAGAAAAGGTTATTATTAAGAGTTAAAAGAAAATTCAAGAAAATTGTTATTATTAGAAATTGCTAATGTACATATTTAGGCTTACGTTTTTTTGTGTAAATTTAGTTTTGGCTTCAGATTTTAAATTTTATTAATGCAGTTCTTTACAAAAAAAACAGTTAATAATTTTAAGTTTAATTATTTAATAAAGATTATTTTTTTGTAATATGATAAATTGAGCTAATTTGAGTTTGGCCTGGGAATAAGGGAGTAGGAAATATTTCGTAAAAGGGTTTCTCGGCGTCAGCTACGAGAAACAATGGTAGGGTGGGCAAGGAGTATCCGACAACGTCATCATCAGGATACTAGAAGGAAAAGGTTCGCAGGTGCAATGCGTTGGTGCACCACAGTCGGTCCGAGTTAGTTTGCAGATTCTTTCACTCGTTTGATGCAATCGTGTGCATAATTTTTTTGTTTTTGTGTTGTTATGTCCTCGCGCAACCGATTCGGGCTAACACTTAATGATAGCCATGCGGATAGGTGTTTTCTTTAAACCTGGTTGGCCTTATTCAATCCACCCCCGCTGAAGCTACGGGTCAATTAAAAAGCCAAGTGCACACGGGTTAGCCAGGGCAACATCCCCACAACTTCCACCACACCTACTCTCACCAATCAAGGCCGGAGGATCATGAAGCCTCTGATACCGGGTCCTCCTTGCGCAGGAGCGTCTGTAACCGACGGTTACAGGGTTACAGACGTGCAACATACATACCTACATACATACAACACACATCCATAACAAAAATGGCGCCCAACGTGGGGCCTCACTTTAGGTGGGGTTCATGCATTGCTATTGTAGTAATGTAGTCCGTCCGTCCGAATATCGCTTTGGTAGCTTTGCGTAATGCACATACGATGGATTTTGAGTTCTGATGGTTAGATATCATGGAACTTTACCGCTGCGTGATTACGTCCAAATAACTTCCAAAAGTTTTGGTTTTTAGGTTGGATTTTTTTTTGCTAAACGCGGATTCTGGATTGTAGTGCTAACTTGGCTAAATGCTAATAGCACTAACCGTTCTGTTGTTGGCGTAAAGAATTTCCATATTGGGTTTTGGTACATGACCGTTGCGACCGCGAGGCTTCGTGGATTTTAGTGAGTTGAAAGATACTCATAACCACGATTGCTGTTGCTGATAAGTCGTCAGGGTTAATAACCAACGCTTCACTTCGAACTTTTCCTCATTTCATGAAATATTTCCGAATCTCTTTTCCATAACAGGCCAAATAACTCATATTTTGAAAATTTGTATTTTTTTGGGGTATATCGTTATCGCTGATAGTTTTAGTAGTTTTAGTAGATTTATCTTTTGCTGCTGCTGATGTAATTTTTTCATTTGTTGATTGGATGGAGTTTTTGTCGAGATCATGCCGATCTGATCTTGGGTATCAGATACCTTCGTTTGCGACTAATTACAATTAGCTTGCGATTGTCCTTTCCGAGTTTTTTAATTGTTTATTTTTGTATACGATTTTGCGGCCGTCACTATGCCGTTGCGTCACAGTAGTGAAAACTTGGCAACTGCTGGGCAGACGGTATGTTCAATTTGTCGCGAAGGTTTGAGCGATGGTGCGGAGGTCTTACGCACAGCCTGCGCACACGTCTTTCACCGGAGTTGCTTGATCAACTGGTTGAAGCGGAACTCTTCCTGTCCGCAGTGCCGAGCTGCATGCAGCAGTCGCGATTTCATGTCAGATCCAAACAAACATACTCCTGGCATGCGAACTCGGGCAAAAACAAGAGAGCCTATAGACGATGTGAACAATCCTGTGCCTTCGACCTCACAAGCTGCAGCTACAAGCGCTGCCAACCGAGATATACCCATTGATCGTAGTTTGGCGGAGCCTTCAGTGAGTTTGTCTGAGCCTGGTGGGAATGCTGGTGATAACCGCATTCGATCTATAGTAGAAACAGTGCTAGCGGGTCGACAGGCAAATCTTATTGATGACTTAGAAGCTAGAATAGCGCAGGTGATCGAACAGAGGCTGGAAAGTAGTTTAGCTAATGCATTAGGCAGGCTTGATGTACAGGGCGCGCAGCCACGTGAAGGCCGCAACAATCAACCCGGCTCAACACCTGAATGGCCACAGGATTTGCCGTATGGCAACAACAATCGCGAACATCACGTGCCACTTCCAGTACGAATGAGCGACTCATCCGCTGTTACCAATTCTGGCAAAATTGCTCATTTGATTGCCAGTTGGGACATTAAATTCGATGGGACGTCAAAGTTATCAGTAGAGAATTTCATTTTTAGAATAGAGCTACAGGTAATTGATACTCTTTATGGCAATTTCAACTTGTTGTGCGAGCATGCCCAAAGTTTATTCACGCATGAGGCTAAGGACTGGTACTGGCGATACCGAAGGTCTGTCGATCGGGTTAACTGGCATACGCTATGCCAATCGCTGCGAACACACTTTGGCGAACACAAAACCGACACGGACATCAAGGAAGCGATGCGCAATCGGAAGCAAGGGCCAACAGAATCGTTCGACGACTATCGCAATGCGGTGTTGAGATTCGCGGAAAATCTTCAGAACCAGATTCCAGAATCTGAGCTGGTGGAAATTATTCAGAGGGGACTTCGTCCGCGCATACGGCAAGAATTGTTATACGTGAATGTCAATTCGTTGGCCGAATTGCGTCGCTTGTGCCTTAAAGGTGAAAGCTTGCTGAACGAGATCGCCAAACACCAGACGACGCACCCATCTACGACAACTGCGCCGCGCAACAATCCCTTCAAACGGCAAGTAAACGAGGTTGACGTCGAGTTGGAATTGGTGGAAGATAAACCATTGGATGATGATGTTGTCGAAGTGGACGAGGTTACCAGACGCAGCACGAATCCGAAGATAGTTTGCTGGAATTGTCGTAAAGAAGGTCACAGGTATTTTGATTGCCTGGATAAACGAACGGTGTTTTGTTATGGTTGCGGTGCACCAGGCATTTATAAACCAAATTGCGACACTTGTCGTCCGGGAAACGTCCAAACGAGCGAGGCTCACAGACCGAGTCCTCGCTACGACCAAACACGGCAATAAGCGCAACAGCACAAACGCCACCTACAGCACCGGAGCTGCCATCTGACTCCCATCATATAATTCCTTATGGGGAACGTTTACAAAACTACAAAAGAGTCAGAAACTTAATTTTTAACGACAACAAACTAGTAAAATCAAGCCGCTCTATACGTTCAACGGAGCGTATGAGTAACTTCTGGCAAGCTGTTAGGCGGCAGCGTAAATACATTGCGGGAATCTGTGCAATCCAGCACAAACCTTTAGATTTGCGTCCGTATGCACAGATTACTCTCCTCGACAAGAAGGTGCTCGGCTTACTTGACAGTGGGGCGCAGATATCATGTATAGGGGGCGCACTAGCGAGCGATATTATTGGTAGAAAAGATGTGCGAGCATTTAAAACTTCAATTCACACAGCAGATGGGCGAAAACAAGTTGTTTATGGTATTCTTCGCACGTTAATAAAATTCAGGAATCGAGAGGACGAAATTGCATTTTATATAGTCCCAAATCTCTCACAATCAGTTATATTAGGCATTGATTTTTGGCAAAAATTTAAAATTGCACCAAATATAATTGCGCAAATTGATCTTCAGCAGCCGTTGACGGATAATGAAAATACGTTGGTATTATCCGGACAACAACAAGACCGGTTAGAAGCAGTGAAAAGGCTATTTCCAGCCTATGAGCGAGAAGGGCTGGGTAAAACCACATTAATGCAACACGTCATCGAAGTTGAGTCAAATGTCCGTCCGATTAAACAACGTTACTTTCCCATTTCTCCCGCTATTGAGAAACTTGTCCACAAAGAAATTGATGAAATGCTGCAACTTGGCGTTATTGAAGAAAGCCCAAACAGTCCATGGTCCGGTAGTTCTCGTCCGAAAAGGTGATAAGGTCCGTCTGTGTCTCGACTCAAGGAAGGTGAACGCTGTTACAATCAAAGATGCGTATCCTTTGCCGCATATCGAAGGCATTTTAAGCCGATTGCCTAAAGCTCGTTTCATCACGTCGTTGGATTTACGACGTGCGTTTTGGCAAATTCCGTTGGAAGAAAATTCTAGAGATTTCACATGTTTCACAGTACCAAATCGGCCGTTGTACAGATACCGGGTTATGCCATTTGGCCTATGCAATGCGCCGCAAGCGCTTTGTCGGCTCATGGATCATGTAATACCAGCGCAGCTTAAAAATCAAGTTTTCGTCTATCTTGATGATTTACTGATTGTGTCAGAGACTTTTGAGGAACATATGGCCACCTTGACGGAAGTGGCTAGCCATCTTCGCAAAGCTGGTTTAACCATTAACGTGCAGAAGAGTAAATTTTGTATAAAGGAAGTGCGATACTTGGGTTATATTGTGGGGAACGGTACTTTGCGCACTGATCCTGATAAGGTGTCGGCAATTGCGAACTATCCAGCACCAACGACAGTAAAACAGCTAAGAAGATTTTTAGGCATGACTGGATGGTACCGGCGATTTATGGACAACTACGCCGCCCTTACCACGCCACTTACTAATCTTCTCAAAACGAGTAGAAACTTCAGTTGGACAGAAGAAGCGCAGTCAGCGTTTGATGAGCTCAAGCACAAGCTGGCGAGCGCGCCAGTACTTGCGAATCCTGATTATAGCAAACCTTTTATAATTCAGTGTGATGCAAGTAAACACGGGGTAGGAGCAGTATTGGCTCAAAGAAATAGTGAAGGGGTAGAAGTACCAATAGCGTATTTTTCTCGGAAATTGAACAAAGCCCAAAGCAATTATAGCGTAACGGAACTCGAATGCATGGCAGCAATGTTGAGCTTAAAGAAATTTAGAGCATATGTAGAAGGGCAAGACTTTACGATAGTCACGGACCATGCAAGCTTGCAATGGTTGATGCGACAACCTGATTTATCAGGACGCTTAGCGCGTTGGTCATTGAAGCTGCAAGGTTTCCGGTTCAAAATAGAACACCGGCGGGGAACGCAAAATGTTGTACCCGACAGCCTGTCGCGTCAGAATTTCGACACCGAAATAGTGGAAATCGAATTCTGTCCTGTGGTAAACCTGAATTCCTCTGCATTTACGTCACCTGACTACGAAGACCTCAAACGTTGCGTACGAGAAAATCAAAACAAATTGCCCGATTTACGTATTTTGGACAACGAAGTTTACAAACGAAACGAATTTGCGAACGGAAACCCGGAAGCGGAAGCTAGTTGCTGGAAGCTCTGGCTGCCAAAGGAATTGGTACCGGAAGTACTAGAGAATGCTCATTGCCCGCCAAACAAATGTCATGGCGGCATCGCCAAAACCTTAGAACGGTTGAGGAAAAACCTATTTTGGCCAAACACGGTGGCTGATGTGAAGGATTACATAAGCAAGTGTAGCATTTGTTGCGAAAGCAAAGCTCCAAACCGCGTATTGCGGCCGCCAATGTCTGGGCATTATGCTACTCAACGACCTTTCCAAAAGCTTTACATTGATCTTCTAGGTCCGTATCCTAGATCCAAACAGGGAAATATCGCAATTTTAATCGTTTTGGACCATTTCACCAAATTCCCGTTGCTCAAAGCCATCCGAAGAGCTACTGCACCTGTCATTTGTGAATTTCTGCGGGAGCAAGTTTTCAGTGTTTTTGGTACACCGGAAATAATTATGTCTGATAACGGAAAACAATTTAAATCTTCCTATTTTAACGACTTTTTGAAAGACCGAGGTATCCGCCACATGTTTACCGCCTTATATAGTCCTCAAGCCAACGCCAGTGAACGAGTAAATCGGTCCATATTAGTAGGAATACGCGCCTACATCAGCAAAGAGCAATCAATGTGGGATAAACATTTGGCTGATATCGCTGAAGCTTTACGTAGCTCAGTCCATCAATCAATTGGCTGCACTCCTTATTATGCAATTACTGGTCAGCAAATGCTTTCGAACGGCCGTGACTATGAACTGCTGCGTAAGCTGAGTTCATTCGAAGATACAGTCATAGAGAGGTCAGATAAAATTAAACTAATTAGAGAAGCAATTAGCCAAAACATCACTAAAGCTTTTGAAGCGTCAGCTAGGAGGTATAATTTGCGTAGCACAACAAAAGGTTTTGAAGTAGGAGATAGGGTTTATAGACGTAATTTCATTCTGAGTGATGCTAGCAAGAAGTTTTGTTCCAAGTTCGCTAAGAAATTTATTAAAGCCAAAGTTATAGGCAAAAGAGGCAACAACATGTACCAACTCGAGGACGAAGATACCGGCAAGAAAGAATTTTACCATCGGAAAGACATTATCGAGCGAAAATCCTAGCATGCAGTCCTTTTTACAAATATTGCAGCGTAGCCGCAATATCTGGTGTTGTTGGGGTCTGCATGCTTACAATCTCTAAAGTTTTGGAACCCCTGAAACCATTTGCGCAAGTTGCTCAAAGCTGCGCCGAGCACTCAAGCCACTCACGCAACATCACTCAACCCTTTACCTATGCAAAAATGTTGCGATACATTCGTACGAGTGTGCGTAGGTTTGAGCTTAACTGAGGAAGCGACTAAGAGTGGTTGTTGTACTGCCCAGCAAGTGCGCAGGTGGTTGTTGTAACACACAACGTGGGTGTTGTAGCGCAATGGTAATCAAATGTGGTTTTTGTAATGCGAAAATTGGGTGTTGTAGCACAATGGTAGTTAAATGTGGTTGTTGTGATGCACAAATTGTGTGTTGTAGCGCAATGCAAATCAAATTTGGTTGTTGTGATCGACAGTTAGTGTCGATTCGCGAAGTTGTTGTTAAAACTGGTGATCGGTTGAATGTTGTTGGTTGTTTTCCGCTGTTGCTAAGCGGACCAATTTTGGTGGGGCCATAAAAATATGCACAAACGCACAAACTCATGTAAACTTATGAATATGCACAAAAAAACTGAATAACGCAGGTTAGGACACGACAAGGTGACAAAACGGCTTGGCGTTGTTTTAAGTCGCTTATAAATAGCGCTGGGCTCACACCAGAGGAGGAAGAAAGAGCCGAGACACTGCCACGCTGCCACGCTGAACCGCTGCACGACTGCGGAATGCCGTCGGGCCAACGCACCTAAACCGCGAGTCGCGTTTACAACTAAGTTAACATTTAAAAACAAAAAAAAAAAAACAAAGAAAGAAGTTTATTTTTATAAAAACCGAACAAATTGTGCATAGACGAAAGGGAGAAAAAAAAACATAATGAACTAGCACGAAAAAAAAAACCCCTCACATACTTTTTTAAAAATCAAGCACGGCGAACGCGAAAACAAAACCCCAATTAAAACACTAAGCGGCGGCGGGGGAAAACTTTTACCACCGATAAGTCTGGTACAGCTCAATTTAAGCGGAGAAACAGTGCTAAAAAAAAAACCCAAACAACAACAACAGTCACAGTATTAAGCATGCAGAACACAAATCACAGCAGCAACAACACTCCAAATTCTGGAAAATTTTGCGACAACAACCACAACAACAACAGTAACACTGCAAATTCGGAAGTATTTAAAAATTGTACAACAACAACAACGCAACATTGATTACTTATGCTACAACGGCGTCACAAAAACTATCACAGCAACTAAATGGCAACTAAAAGTTTGGAAATTGTAATCTTGATTTAAGAAAAAAAAATGTTTTAAATGTTTTAAGGAAATTGTGTAAAGTGAACAAAGAAAGAAAAAAAAATGTCGTCAGATTGATTAGAAAAGAAAAGGCAGGAAAAAAGGTTTAAAACCATAGCGTGAAAGTTTTTGGAGAAACAAAAAACTAAAGAAATATAGTGAAAAGAGAAAAGAAGTGTATAGATAAATGCTAGGAAGAAGAAAAAAAAACCCAGAAAAAGAAAAAAAAACCGAAAGCTTGAGAAGAATAAAGAGTTCTATATTTTGTGTTGTGCCAAACTTCAATCACTCTTTGGTGGTTGCGGTTTTAAATATTTTTTCCAGTGTACATCTGCATCGATGGGCCCAACGATGGACAACACACACACGTCAACACACAGTCATGTAAGTTCAATTCATTCTTCTGGCACATTTAATTAAAACACAAACCTATTAACAAAAAAAAGAAAAAAAAACGACCCGAAAGAAAATTTCTTAACTCAAAAATTTCTTCTTTGGCCTTGCATTTATCTACATCATTTGTTCATCATGTTTAAAATTACATTAATTCGTTAAAAATTTGCTACTTAATTTAGGATTTATTGTTGTAGAAAAAAAGGGTTAAAATTGGTTTTCAAGCTAAAATTATTGAGATTTATATTAAAACTTTGGCTAAAACTAGTTCTAAGCTACATTTTTGATTAAAAGGATTAAAAAAGGTTGAATTTCGAATTGTAAATCTTGGGATTAAGAAAAGGTTATTATTAAGAGTTAAAAGAAAATTCAAGAAAATTGTTATTATTAGAAATTGCTAATGTACATATTTAGGCTTACGTTTTTTTGTGTAAATTTAGTTTTGGCTTCAGATTTTAAATTTTATTAATGCAGTTCTTTACAAAAAAAACAGTTAATAATTTTAAGTTTAATTATTTAATAAAGATTATTTTTTTGTAATATGATAAATTGAGCTAATTTGAGTTTGGCCTGGGAATAAGGGAGTAGGAAATATTTCGTAAAAGGGTTTCTCGGCGTCAGCTACGAGAAACAATGGTAGGGTGGGCAAGGAGTATCCGACAACGTCATCATCAGGATACTAGAAGGAAAAGGTTCGCAGGTGCAATGCGTTGGTGCACCACAGTCGGTCCGAGTTAGTTTGCAGATTCTTTCACTCGTTTGATGCAATCGTGTGCATAATTTTTTTGTTTTTGTGTTGTTATGTCCTCGCGCAACCGATTCGGGCTAACACTTAATGATAGCCATGCGGATAGGTGTGTTCTTTAAACCTGGTTGGCCTTATTCAATCCACCCCCGCTGAAGCTACGGGTCAATTAAAAAGCCAAGTGCACACGGGTTAGCCAGGTCAACATCCCCACAACTTCCACCACACCTACTCTCACCAATCAAGGCCGGAGGATCATGAAGCCTCTGATACCGGGTCCTCCTTGCGCAGGAGCGTCTGTAACCGACGGTTACAGGGTTACAGACGTGCAACATACATACCTACATACATACAACACACATCCATAACAGAAGTTAAACAGTGACTCACCCCTGGTATTGATGTCGCTGCTTCCCCATACTGTGTGATGCGCTTTGGCGTCTGCCGCAACAACCAAGGCCTGCTTCCTTTCGCCAGTTGAGTCCACCAGCCTTCGAAGCTCAGACGGCGGCGCCTCGATGTCGTGCGCCAAGTAGCAGGACGCACGTAATTTATCTATAATATGCCATGAAAATTTCATTTAAAAAAATTACAATTTATGTGGACTTTTCTAGCTTTTTGTGTACCGTGCCTTAAGGCCGTATGGGGCAGTAGAAGGTTAATTAATAACTCTTTTAGGGGTTATATACCTTTTTCTGTAGGGAAATACAGGGTTTTAATTTTTTTAAGCATGTTACCATAGTTTTATTCAAATACAATACAAAGTTTATAAAAGTACATGTCCTTATGTGAATTTGTGTAAAATTTCAAGCGAAAATTCGAAAAATTGGGGAAGTTGCAGTCCTTGCCGCAGAACTCCTTTTGTTAGCAGTGGTTGACGGTGAGCATGAAATCGAGGTAACGGCTCAGCTGAAAAAAAAAACTACGTTAGTACATAGTGTTACCTTGTTCGTGAACGAAGGATTTTACAAAAAAATTTTTTTACAGTTACAGTGCTATTTTTTTCCAAAAATTTCGATTTTTTAAGGTCGAAAAATTGATTTTTTTGCCAAAAAAAAAATAGAAGAATTTGTCGAAAAAAAAATTCCTTCGTTCACGAATTAGCTATTGTATGTACAAACAACCCCTCAAAATTTCAAATTGATCGATTTAGTGGTTAGCGGGATATCGTGCTCACCGCGATGGCATTTTTTTCAAAAATACCATTCCGAGATAATCGCGTTTATAGTTGCGGCAAGATACTTGAGTTCCGGAAACTGCGCGCTATGAACGGCCGTATCTTAGGTTCTAGTGCCCCGATCTCGATGAAATTTTGCAGAGAAATTATTAAAAGTATGTACTTCAAAAATAAGTCATACAAATTTTTTTCCATTTTTGAGCCACAAAAAGGTATATAACCCCTTAATGCGTAACGATATCGTGGTGAAATTTTGTACTGGTGTTTCACCTGACAACTGGTATCCATATGGGCATGGTCCGCCTACTTTAAAGTAGGGTTGCCATCTATATATATAAAAGAAAGTGGATGTATGTGTGTAAGCGAATCACGCTCAAGTGGACTGGCTGATTTCCATGGAGTTTTTTTGTTGGATTCGTATTGAGTCAGTTCAGGTTCGTGCGAAAAGAAAATTCCTGAAAATCTATTGGAAATGTCGGAAATCTCTGCTTTATTTGACCGTGAATTCTGAACATTTTCAGACGATAACTGTGGAACCATACACTTAGCAGAAAATGTCTGCATACACAAACTTAAATTTTCTTCTCTTCAAAAAAATCAATAAATAAATAAATTTTTTAATTAACATTAATTTTTTATTGAAACAATAATTTGTTTTAGTAATTTTAACATGAAGTGTATTACTATAGGTTTATAAGAAAAATTATAAAAATTAAAAACAAAAAAAACGAAGCTTTGAGGTAACGAAAAAGTCTGCGTACAAAAATATTCAGTGAAATGGAAACTAATTTTAAAACATATTAAATTTTAATTAATAACTCGTTGGGTATCCCTTCATTTCTATAACCTCTATAAGCCGTTTTTGCATCGAATTTACGAGTTTAGCAGTGCTAATTTTTTCCCATTCTTCGAGGATTACTTATTTTAAAATGTCTTTGGAAGTTATGATGTGATCCCGGATTTTCCGCTCCAACAGATCCCACAAATGCTCTATGGGATTTAAATCTGGGGACTGTGGAGGCGTTTTAAGCTGCTTGGGCACATTATAAAGCAACCAGAGTTTAACTACTTCTGCCGTGTGCTTGGGGTCGTTATCCTGGTGGAATAACAAGTTTTTCTGGAGCCCTAGCTTTTCGGCATTTCGCTTTAAGTTACGCTTTAAAATTTTGATATAGTCAAATTTATTCATTATAGATTCAATAAACTCCATTTTGCCCACTCCACTGCTCGCTATCAAAAAGTATGAAACATAAAGAGTGTGCATCTCATACAAGCAAAAATTTGAATGCGGGTGCTGATATCGCCACCCGCCTTCTGGATGCGGGGGTAGACAACAAGAGGAAACACTTGAAATGACAGCAAAATGCTCTGAGCGCAAATCATAGAAACACGAATGACGCGTCTGTGCTCACTCGTTCATTCTCGCTCAATTGTCCGAAGAGGAGGAAGACCATGTGCTGTTGTTCTTGTTGTTGCGCTGGCGAAAAGCTGAAATTGTAAAACGATTTATATTTTCTGGCTGGCTTTTGTTCTTCTTCTATAAGCCTGCACAGCGTCGCATATTGCTCCTGAACTCACTGCCGACTGTAGTGTGCGCAAAATTATAGAAAAGAAAATAAAATATGGCTGGCATGGCGACCTATATGATCGCTACAGGCAATTAAAAAATAAATAATAAGTAATCAATAAAAATGGAATTGGAAAGAAAAGAAAACGTTTCTATGACCCGTAATAATTTTCCGTCCCGTTCTTTGGAACCTTTCTTACGGCCCACATATAATGCTTGTTTAAAAGAACTACAATAAGAAAATCTAATATTGTAAATTTATGATCACATCATTCGCCATGGAATCATTCAGGTGTAGAACATTTAAACTATTTTTAAACGTAGGCATGCCGTAATACAATTTTCTTATGACAAAATACTTGTCTTATTATTTCTTTATTTAGTGCTTTAGTAGTGCTTTCGCCCTATTGAAAGTCAATAGACCTATTAAATTATGTTTTTCTATACAATCTTCTAACCCTCCGTTAGATTTCGATAACAAAAAAATTAAAACACGCATTTAATTATTTTTAATTTCAAGTGTTTCACGAATTTTGAAGTCAATATGCCTATCAGTTCATTTTTTTTCGTAGTTTTCCCATATTCTCAAAATTGTAATCAAGCATCTGAAAATATAAACAAATAATTTTACTTCGAACTCGCCACGCAAAAATATTTACAAACATTTTAAATTGGGATCAACCACCAAATTTTTAAATTAATCAAAGCATTGGCCAGCAAAAAGCCATACACCACAAAGATTCGATTGATGGTGACATTGCAGCAATTTTTTCAGCAAAACCAATCACAACACATAAAAGCATACACACAATAAACGACAACACCAAAAACATTAGCGAATCCCGAATCATCTTCGTTGAAACGACGATGACGATGCTTTGGTTCGTTGTTTACTCTTCGCTTGCGCTTCGACGAACAAGATCGCAAACTGTTGAGCGCGAGCAAATTTCCCGCAACCTAAGCCTCCGCTCATCTCTTCCCGCCCGCATCAAGAAAATCGCTTGACAAATTTTTGAAGATGCGTATTCTTTATATTCTATATTCTTTGTCGCCATGCACCCCCACATTATTACGCCACCACCACCATGCTTGACAGTTGGGTATAACCACTAAGCAAATAAACACATAGAGGTACCACGCAGTACAAAATTTTTCGGTCACGCAAATCTAGCACAGTAGGTCCCACACGTACTTCGGCTATACGAAGTTTTGTCGCTGGCTTCGCCAAACTTCAATTTTCGAAGTTCATCTTCATTCTTTGTGGGATATTCGACAAGGAACATCAATTGCAAGCTGTGCTGTGCTGATGAGCACGAAACGGCGCGCCGCGGCGTATCGTTTGCAAATTCGAATATGCAAGGGTGTGTCCGTGTGAAAATAAATGTGCGTGTTGCTTGTGTATGCGCTGAGGTGAATGAAAACAATACGAGCAACTGCACAAGATAAAAAGCAAATTGAATTTCCATGGCTTTCGGTTCTGCTATGAAAAATGAACCATGTGAATTCGCAAAGGCGTACAGTAGAGTGTGCGTTCCTATTGAAAAAAACTAAAACCATGAATTTCTGCTGTGCAATGTTGGCATTCATGTAGGCTACGTTGCCTTCTGGCCTAATAAAATTCATACCGATAAATTTTTCAAATTCATATATTAACAGCAACATATTACTATTTATTATTATCATTTCCTTAAAATTTATATTATTTAGTAATTTTATGTGTTCTTTAGTATTTTTATTTTATTCTTATTTTTCGTTTTACTTGCAATTTGCTCTCTTAACCATGTGCAATTTTTTCTTAGCAAAATTATTAAAAGTAATCTATATACATATAAAAGAGAGTGGCAGTATGTGTGTGACCGCATCACGCTCAAACGGAACGGCCGATTTTCATGGGGTTTGTTTTGTTCGATTCGTATTAAGTCAGTTCAGGTTCGTGCCAAAAGAAAATTCCAGAAAATCTATTGGGAAACTCGGAAAATCCATGCCATCTTTGACCGTGAATTTTTTCATATTTTCAGATAATAACTTTGGAACCATAAGTCACACATCAATTAAATTCACTACGAACTTACTATTTAGTCATGTCCTGCGACAGAGGGAATGGGGCGGGTATTGGACGAGGGGGCATGGCACCACTCATACAAGCTAAATCTTAATAATGGAATATCTTTGAAATTGTAAGGCGCACAGCATTGAAATATGGTATAGCGTCGACCCATAGATGAGTCATTCTACTGGTAAGATTTGATGGGCGTTGGACAAGGGACGTGGCACATTTTTTGTGACCCAAATATTTCGCTGAACTATAAGTCGCACAGCAATGAAATTAAGCACGAACCTACCATTTATTCAAATCTTTCGACAGAGGGGATGGTGCGGGTAATGAACAAGGGAGCGTGGCATCACCTTTATAACTTAAATCTATATATAGACGTGTCTGGGTATAGTGAACACCCTATGTAGTGAACACTTCAATATAGTGAACGCCCAAATTTTTACATGGAGTAGCATGGGCTGAGGACAACAGCACTGAATATGTTGGTATACAAGGGTAATCTACGAAAAAGCGGTTCAAAAGTAACTTTGTGAACGCAAGAAGCAAACGCCTATTCGCCATTTCTTTCAATAAGCATACATTAATATTTTCCTACGTGCGGGACGAAGTTCGCCGGGTCAGCTAGTCTAATATAAATTGCTCATGTTCCCAACAAGTAGACGGTTCTGAAAATCCCATTTTGTATTCATCTACTTTGTTACGTTTGCAACACACAGATTGTACAAAAGCTTTTTTTATATTGGAGGAATGAGGGTTTTCCTTAAAAAACGTATGAAATGTGTTGTAAACGATTTTTGAAACAAAAAAAATTAGTCGATTGGAGCTTTTAGTTTTAAACTACTGTTAAAATAGTTGAAATTTTTGAAAAATATAAACATTTCGTTTCTTTGTAAATTACAAAGCTCATCTTTTATTAACTTTTTGCAGTTATGACAGTCAAATTTTTCAATAGTTTGCATCAATATGAAACCAGAGGAATAACGAAGGGAACCATCACTCATATGTTCAAACAAACTGGTATTATTGTCAATTATTATAAATGAACCTTCGTCAGTTGGTTCACAATTGAAGGTTCCTGCCTTAAATGCTATTATTTTCATTGAGATCATTAACGCAAGAATATGGTCAAACTCAAAAAGTGAAGGATTATTGTTTGTAACTCCGCTTTTTCTTACCAAATAAAAAAGATTTTCAATAATCAAGATTTTCTTGATTAAGTCTTGATAATAAAAGAAAATTGGATTTTTCCGCCCAGATATCTTGTGAAAGAGACAAAACGGAAGTAATTGATAAAACTATACCTTTTCAACAGTATACAGTTTTAGAATACTGACAACTTTTGACATAGTTTTTCATTTCCTTCAAATAATTTTGGATATTGTTATTCTCACGAAGAGCTGATCGGAAAGGTTTTTTATCAAAAAGAACATGGCTATTCAAACAATCAAAAAGTCTGTTTGTTTTTTCAATAAATATAGCTGTGGACGAAGCTTTTTCTTTGCAATCATTATAACAGCCATTTTCAACGAAAGATTTTATGGCTGCGGATACAGTATTGCTAAATATGAGTTGCGTATTTAACCTTCATTTTTTCAAATGAATTAGGATGAATATGCTTTGTTGTCAATTTGGGACAAAGGCGGGTTGAATTGTTTTTATCCAATTCATATAACCTGCAAATAATCGACCAAGAAATATGTCCATCAGTCGAAGTTTCATCATCAGCAAATTTGTTGAAGCGAAAGCGATCGTCAACGAAAAAAAGGTATACACACAAAAATAAGCGCGAACAAGTGAAATTGTGTTGTTGCTTTTGTTGGCTTTTTTGGTGGTTGATTATTTCATTGCGTGTGAAGGCAACGCACACAATTTTGCGAATATTTTCGGCTAGCCGAAGTGCGTATGGGACCTGCTGCGCTGAAAGCAAGGCGCATAACAGCAACATCATCACAGCGCACAGTTGATGTGCGACTGACCACATCAACATAAAGCAAATTATGAAAGCTGACTTCGAATTGAGAAGTTTGCCGAATTCATCGCGAATATGTTCGAATAGCCAAAGTGCGTATGGGACCTACTGCGCTGGTACGCAAATTTGTGCCAGTTGACACCAGTGTGCTTACTTCTACCATATATGTGGTAGATCTACCACAATTATTTTTCAAATAAAGTTTCTACCACATCTACCACGGAGGGCTTAAAATCTACCACATTTTTGTGGAACATACATTTTTCTCTTAACCAACCTATTACTCCAAGTAAATTAGAGCTTTATGTTGTAAAATTTATGTTAGAGCTGCATTGAACATTATATATATATATATATATATATATATATATACATATAAGAGAAAATGTGCAAAAAAAACGTATGTGGTAGCACTCTCATCACTTCGAAAGCAGTGCACTACAAATACTTGACAGTTTAACAATTGTTTTGGCGGCAGGTGCAATTAAAATGGAAACATTTCTAAAAAAGTTGAAGTTGAAGTTAATTTTTGCCTTTATTTTTCAGTAACGTTTAGTTTTTAAGAATATCGCATGGCGATGGCAATGCGCTTGGACGGGATGAAGTTTTACCACGCGAAGTTGTACCTGCTGCTGAAATTTGCGAGTCCGAACTCCCAAAAAAGAAAAAAAATATAGTCCACAATACAAAAAACAATGAGAAGAAACCCGGCACAGGTTAAAGTGCATAGAAGAACGTAAAATACAATTAATGAACAAATACAATGAAATACAATAAATGTACAAATGCAATAAAATACAATTAATGTACAATAAAAAAAATCTACCACATTTCATTCAAATCTACCACATTTTTTCACTGGGTCTACCACATAAATGAAAAATTAAGTAAGCACATTGGTTGACACCTCTATGTGTTTATTTGCTTAGTGGTATAACTTCTCTTTGTTGAAAGCAGTTCCCGGTTTTCACCAAATAAGCTTCCGTCCTTTGATGCCAAAAATGCAAAACTTGCTTTCGTCCGAAAAAATTACCCGTTTCCAAAACTCCAGGGGCTTGTTCACATGTTCCTTTGCGAAGGCGAGTCGCTCCATTCTATTCACTCTGGAAACAAGTGGCTTCTTGCGTGCATCACGGTCGTGGTAGTTATATTTTTTCAATATTTTGCGAATAGTATTGATGCAAACACGTTTCTCATTCATTCCGCAGTGCCGAAGCAGTTACGCGAGGATTTACTTTCACTGATTGGATAATACTGCGTGTTTCCCGCGTTGACAGCTTTGGTGGACATCCTGATCTGGGCTTTGAAACTAATACTCCTGTTTCCTTATAGTTGTTTACTAGTCTTTGGATGGAGGAATGTGCTCTGTCAACGATTTGGCCTATTTAGCGGTACGTGTTTCCTTTTTGCCATAGATCGACTATTATTTTTCGTTCGCTGATATTCATTTCACTTCTTTTGGTTGCCATGATGAAGCTTAATACTTTTAGCCGGCGACAAGTCCTTGAAAGCACGTTTGCTTGCACATAATGCTCTACTGAAACTCCAAAATAATTAACCCTTCGATGAGTGACAATTCTGAACTTCACGGCCGTGTGACAAGGTCCGTAGGGACCTTTTTTTTTAAATTTGGGTTTTTTCATGAAACAATTTTTTTTTTTTTTATGTTTATGTTTTTATTGTTTATAACTAAATACTACATACTAAAATAAAATTGTTTAAGTTTTTTTTTTTTGCTCCATTTTTCTTAATTTTACTATCAAAAAGCTTTAAAACTATTGTTGTTGCGCGTGTTCCGCTTGTCCCCCGCCCTGTGCGCAAGTGTTGCAGCGATGGAGAACTGTGCTGTGTTCTCCACAAACAGCGTTGCCGCATCCGAAGCAGTAGGCCCTCGTTTTCCGCTGCCGCCCGTACTCAGAACGGCAAAGACGACATGACGGTCTATTCGCCCTACCCGCAAACGACGGTGCATCGGCTTCTACCGGTCTTGATATCATCTGAAATGAACAAAAAAATTAAAAAACAAATAAATACACAATCTACACTTGAATTTGAAGATGTTTTTTCTTACCCTGACATCAAATGCTTCCATCGCATTGCGTATCCTTGGATATGCGGTTATATGGTTATTCAGGGCACGTTCCTCGATATTTGGTGTGGCCAATTGTTTAGTGAGAAGTAACAGGAATGACCGCCGTCTGTCACTCCTTTTTATCGGCTTCATCTCATTATAAATTGTAAAAGCAGCCAATGCAGCGACGTCCAGCATATTATAGAACATGGCCAGTGGCCAGCGGTTTGTTGATCGCTCGCATGTGTACGTGCCAAGCATCTGGTCCATTGTATCAACGCCGCAATTATCCGCGTATATTGTGCGGCCTGCATCCAAATAGTTTTCCGCAAGTTCAAGCACCACGTTCTGCCCTTGATTTACTTCGCGTTCTTGGTTAGGCAATTTGCCGGAATATATCATTCCCTTCACGGGATAATAAGACTTCGAGTCGCATAACCACCATACTTTTAGACCATACTTAGCCGGCTTTGACGGAATGTATTGCGTGAAGCGGGTGCAGCCTCTGTAAGGGAACAACTGCTCATCGACGGTTAGTGCTTCATGAGGAGTGTAAGCTGCTGCCAAGTTATGCTGCAACATTTTCCAAATATCATCGATAGCCGCAGTTTTGCTGTTGATAAGTCGCTGTTGTCGAGTATTTCCATTGTCGAATCGAATGACTTGCTTTATGCACATGAAGCGATCGTACGACATCGCAGCTTTGTATATTGGACAACGCGTCGCGCCCCATAATTCCGTAGCAGGTTCACGATTCGATTTTGTGAGTCCAGCATTCAAAAGGATAGCTAGAAAGGCGTCAAGCTCTTTCACAGTCATTGGCTTCCACTCCTTTTTCTTCGTGGGATTCGCCAAATTCCATGCACCTGTAACCTCCCTGCCTTTACGATTTGTTTCGCGTATTATGATGTATATTATTTCCTCGCTAATGATTGAACGAATATAGTGTAGGGGTCATGTACAGTTCCTGATGGTCCTGGTTTCCTTCTTGTGAAGTCGACCACGTTATGAACACGAGTACGAGAAGTTGGTGGTGCTTTTTTACACCATTGGGTGCCATCCTTAGCAATATAGTAGTTTTCATTTGTTTCCGGTGCATCATTTTCTTCCTCTTCATCATCGTCGTCATCAATATCTTCATTTATCTCTACGTATCCTTCAGTTTCGGCATCTGACTCTTCAGCGGGTTGGTATGTGCAGTCGTCATCATCCTCAGCTTCATTACCAAGTGCAGCAATATCAACTTCTTCATCCATCTCTTCATCCATAAAGTCTGCAAATCTCATATCAGCTGCACGCCTTTCATCTGCACTCATTTGCTGGTAACGTGTACTACGGCGTACAACCATTTCAGCAATGTCTACATTACTTGCATCTGCCATTTTTATATTTTTGTTTTTATTTTATTTGTAATACAATTTCACACACGATTTTACTGTTCACTGTCTAAACTTTGACTGATTTGGTTTACGAAACTACAACTTCTTATATACCGTTTCGTACGTATACCTGAACGCATGGACATTAGGGATGAAGTAAATTGAAACAACTGGTTTGGTACGTATACCTGCGCACGTGGACATTTAGGTATACAAATTCCAAGAACTGGTTATGTATGAACACCTGCGCATATGGACATTTAGGGATAAAGTAAATTCAAAGAACTGGTTTATTGCTTTCAATGAAAGGCACAATAAAAATAAAACAAAAAGCCAGAATTGAAAGAACAAATTCGTTATGTGTTCAAACAATAAAAAAAGTATAATGATGCCCAAAGAACATGCATTTATTAGTCATTGCATGAAAATTCAGTACAAGGTCCCTACGGACCTTGTCACATGTCCGCGTACTATTTACAATAAAACCTCAATAACTCCTAAACTAATGGTCGGATCGCCTTGATTAAACGATGCGCAACAAAATTCTATTGGAATACATGGTAACTTTATGGGGGGGTTGTAGTGGCCGAAATAGGAGTAATTTCAGTTTGAAAATGCAAAAAGGTCCCTAGGGACCTTCTCACTCATCTAAGGGTTAATAAAGCAAAGGTTTGGTGGCAGAACATCGGGGAATCCCCTTTTTATATTTTGTACGCAGACTTTTTCTGCCACACTCAGCGTTGATTTTTAAGACATTTAATTTTTATAATTCTTACGTTAAACTTATCTTCATGAAGCTTATCTACCAATATAGCAAAAACATTACTGTATAAAGACAAAATCGGATATAAAAAACAAAATTTTTTTTGTTGGTGTTTTCATAACAAAATACAAGTTTTGTTTCATGTACGCAGACTTTTTCTGCTAAGTGTAAGTCACACATCAATTAAATTCACTACGAACTTACTTCTAGTCATGTCCTTCGACAGAGGGAATGGGGCGAGTATTGTACGAAGGGGCGTGGCACCACCCATACAAGCCAAATATTTAGTAGAGAATATCTTCGAAATTGTAAGTTGTACAACACTGAAATTTAGTAACCTTTCATCGCATAGATGAGTCGTTCTACTGGTAATATTTGATGAGCGTTGGACAAAGGGGCGTGGCACATTTTTTGGGACCTAAATATTCCGCTGAACTATAAGTCTCACAGCAATGAAACTTAATACGAACCTACACTTTTTTTTTTTTCGACAGAGGGCATTGTGCGGGTATTGAATAAAGGGTCGTGGCACCGCCCATATAATTTAAATTTGGTTCAAGCGCAGTCCGTTTCTTTACTGAACTTAGCAGCAACATTGCTTATTTGTGGGCCTCAGTTATATAGTAGTAGTAAAAAGTATTAAAAGTATAGTAGTAAATGTATTTTACGAAATAAAACTCAAACTACCTATATTTTTTATTAATCCACATAATTTGGCAATTAAATGATGTTTATTATTATTTTCTTACATTACATAACACTATTGCATGAAAGAAAAGTTAACCAGAATCTGAGCTACTATCGCAATTCGACAATTCAGATTGTAAATTTGTATCTGAAAGAAGATTATTCACTTGTTGATTTAATATAAAGTTCTTTTTTGCGTAGCTGAAAACATTTTTTGGTAATGATGATATTAGTGGATCAGACGAAAACAAGAGTGTGTGCGCCAAGTCTTCCATTGTATTTTGTCGCGACGTTTTACGTGTATGGTGCAGCCGAAAATTTCGGAAGTCTTTGTTTTTTGCATATAAGGCATATAAATCCAAGGATATTCCTCTACAAAAATTATGTTTCAACTAACAGAAGGTTCCATCTAACCAGTCGCAGATTTGTTTTTGAAAAAGAATTAATTTCCTCTTACATGCTTTCCACTTCTGCACTAACCGGCTTTTGTTTTAAACAGGAACAAACGCGCAGGGGATGACCCCTATTAATGCGAAGCATTGCGTTGGTTCAGGAAGGATATAAAGTGAAGTGTTTATGGGCTCTTGCCTTGAACCCATCCAGATTATAAGTGCTGGGGAAAATATCCGCAGGGAGACCATTCCACAAGCAAATTGTTATAGGTCGGTAGTTCGCAGGGTCAGTAGTCTTGCCTTTATTAGGAACTGGTTGAACATTTGCTACCTTCCAGCATGTCGGAAATACGCCTGTGATGTATGACATGCTGAAAAGTTTGCGGAATGGACAAAACAGCGAAGTAGCGCGCTTTTTCAAAACAAGGGCTCGAATAATGTCAGGCCCTGAAGCCTTATTTGCATCGAGATTTGCAAGCACTCGTTTAACTACCCGTGTGCGAAATTGTATTTCAGGCATGGAGCAAGAGAAATTATCGACTACGGGTACAGGTTGATCGCTGGGGGGCAGAGAGGAATTCTCTGCGAAAATTTTAGCCAACAAATTAGCTTTATCAACCGAGTGAGTGATGATTTGATCATTGTTAAGAAGAGTTGGAATTGAAGAGGATGTTTGGATCTTCACTTTCTTAACGAATGACCAGAAGTTCTTACTACCACGCTGGCATTGAAGAACTTTTTTCCTTTGGCGCTGTTCGTGCAGAAACTTTTGGCGCCTTACGATGGCATTGCATCGATTTCTAGCCTGTTTACGCAGCTGTTCAGTGGTGGCATTTTTATTTGCCTGCCATGCTCTGAAAGCTTCCTCTTTAGACCTGACAGCAACTGACTTCCTGCACTGAATTTCAAAAGTTGTACTCCACGGAAGACTAGTGTTTGCCACTCAAAATACACTATCACAAATGTTAACTTCAACCACAATTTTTTATTAGAAAAAATAAACAGCGCGCGAAACTATGTTGGTGCACTTGCTCCAACATATGTTGTGCTTGAAAGTTCACAGCTGTGCGAATATAGAAAGCAAAGCAAAATAAAAAACATCGATAAACTCTATAGGGTATTAGTAATCAGAACAATAAACAAAATTGAGCAAATCGAAACTTAAAATTTTGAATTAAGTTCCGCTAGATTGACCATATCGCGGAGGGCTCTTGACTTAATTACCTTGGCTTGCGCATATTTGGAGAATTTGTCTAGTGCTGTGAGAACGAGGTTATTGTCTGTTTTATAGATATATATGTGGATATATATATGGATTTGTCCGGGGGGATGTGGGATGGGGGTCTCTCCTAGTTCGGACTTAACCGGGTGTCGGTCATACTTACAGGGCTATTCTGGCAAAGACTGTTGAAGCACTTTCAATAGATTATTGAAAGATAGTTTGAAAGACTGAATGAAAGATTTTAGCTATTCCAACGAAAAAATCTTTCGGAAAAAGCTCTAAAATTCAACACTCGAGTTGAAAAGCTGTTTTCGGCGAACAGCATTGCCAGCCAACTCTTTTTCTGTGAAATTTGAAGCAATTTTGCAATGATGAAAGAAAATTATTTTTCCAATTTTCGTTATGATTTTCTTTTTAATTACAGATGTGTTTATCAGGATTATTTTGCATTTACGTATTTCTTTTTAGAAAAGATAAGAACTGGTGTAAAAATATGAATTCTAATTAATTGTTTTATTTTTTATGTGATGTTAATGATGTTGTCAGATTTAACCTTAAGGCAATGAACAGCACATGAAGACAAACACTTTCGGCCAATTTATATTATGTACTTTTGCTGTTAATTGGTGTATTTTTATGTTTTCTTTCATCCTTCATAAAAATCTCACATTTGTAAACCAAGTGCTCTGTTCGATGCTGGCAATACTGTTGGCAAACGAACCGTCCGTCGTGAAATGAAAAATTCAAACAAAATTTCAAAGATTTCAATCAATGGCTGAAGAAATCAAGGTGAAGTAAAAATTAAAAAAGTAATTGCATTCTTTTATAAAATATGTCCATATATATTATATATATATCGTTTCTTTTCATAACACAAACACAACGCACGTACTTTTTGCAAGCTGAAAGACGACCCCAAAAGCACATCCTTCAAACTGTCTTTCATGTTACGGAAAAAAGTTTTCAAGATAGTTGCTAGAATAGCAAATTGTCTTTCGAAAGATTTTTGTACTTCGAAAGATTGAGGTGAGTTGAAAGATAGTTGCCAGAATAGCCCTGTTATTTTGTTTGCAGATAAGGCACAGTTTAACAATTCTTTTTACTTTATTGGACATAGCTGGAAAGTAGTATTGTTCCAGTATTTGTAATTTGTTTTCTTTAACGTTTCTATGCGCTCTTTTGTGCGTTGCAATCATTATTTGCGCCTATTCATGTTCGTTTTTAATATCTTCGACTCGAGTTTTAGCAAAGCGCGTGCGGTATTTACTAAAATGATCTGCGTATATTTCTTGTATTCTACCCATGACTTGTTCGGATGTTTTGATACCGTTGATGACAGATGGGTTGAGATACTTTTTAAGGATTTGTATGAGTTCTGACACGCTGAGATCTGGATCTACGATGTGGTGTCGGTGGTATGTTAGGAAAACGATTTCAAATCTGTAACTAGGTATGGACTCCTCACTTAGAATGATCTGATTTCTGAAGACGTTTATTGGTGTTTCTGCCCTGTATATTAAGTTTTGTCCTGAGCTGTCATCGGAATTAGTCGTTATTTAAAAGGAGACAATTTTTCTCTTTTATTTGATACCCATATCTTCATTATTGCACAACCGCAAATACGAGGGAAGTCCGATTAGTACTTAGCCCCACCGCCCGATGGTGCCACTATCATAAGAGAAATTTACTATCGTGTAGTACATCCTCGTAGACGGCTACTATCAAAATTTCAGCCATATTGGATTTGTAGTTTGTTTTTGACCGCGTGTGGAAACGAACGTGTCCGCGGATTTTAGAAAAATGGAAAAAGAGCAATATCGGTCGTTGATTCGCCAAATTGGTCGCATTAGGCTCCAGATTTGGCCGCGTGTGATTTCTTTTTGTTTCCAAACTTGAAAAAGTCACTCGACGGCCAGAAATTTGAGTCGAATGAGGAGGTTATCGCCGCCACAGAGGCCTCCAGAAAACGTATTTTTCAGACGGGTTAAAGAAGTTGGAGCATCGCTGGGTCAAGTGTATCGAGTTGAAAGGAGACTACGTTGAGAAATAAATCGCCTCTTTTCCAAAATTTTCGTTTTGTTTTTAAGCTAAGTACTTATCGGACCACCCTCGTATTAAAAAAAGATATTTGAAATGTGTATGTCCTTAAAAGTCCTTTAAAAATCACTTTGGGCCAGAAAATGAAAACTGACTACGCCAGGTAAATGACCTTTAGTTTCATGCCTATATCAACATCCACGGTGTAATTAATGTAAAGTTGGTGTTTTCACTCAGTGCATCATAACTTTGTCATTTTCCTTTCGATTCCATTGATGGTAGGCGTAATATTTGCACAAATAATGTATTTTTCATCTTAGGTTTCGAAACAAAAGGAAAAAGTTTATTTAATCTATAAAAAAACACTTAGAAACTTATACTTTTTGAAAATGGTCGAAAAATGTACCTTTTTACAACTTTCATCGTCAGTCATTTCTCCAAATCTCTGGAAAAGCTAAGTATTATCTTCTGACCGACGAACATCTTGTGTTAGTCAGATGGTTCGTTTACGAGATATGTGCTCATAACTGAAACAACAGGGTAAAAACTGGTTTTTTGAAGATTTGAAAACGCTTCTCACTAAATTTTTTTGATCTTCAGTTTCGTGTTCAGCGGCCCAAAGTTACAACCTGATTCTGTGTATTCTTGACAACTTTTTATCAAGGTATTTTGTTTTTTTTTAAGTAAAAAACTAATTTAATTTAACATAAGGTGAATATGCGATAGTTGTCAAATTGTCAAAAAATAAAACAAATAAAAAATTGAAAGACGTAATTTTGAAACTATTTTGAAATTTTTATTAAACATTTTTACAATTTTGTGAGACCGATGATTGGCTCATGGGCAAATTACAGTTTTTACCAACGCATATTTGGTAGGATCCATGCCAAAAAAATTCAATGCCGCCAGAACGCGTAGGGCAAAGATAGCCCAATTAATCGATGCCACAAGGATCGAGTTAGCCGGAAATTCTTCATGAATTCTTCTTCGCTCAACGAAGGCAAATTATTTGTTTTCTTCTGCTTCTGATTTCTTCTCTTCTATCCTCCTCAACCGTTAAAAGTGTAAACATGCACAATTCTTCCATTTTCAAAATTCCAATTCGTATGCTGTTGTCAATAGCATTCACACTTTTGGCAATTTATCAAGAAAGGAGCTTTTATTTTTAGGATTAGAATACCAATTCTTGACAAATAGTAAAAACTTGACAAATAGTCAATATGGTGAATTTATCAAGTGTACAGAATTGGGCTGTTAGTATAGAAAACACTTTTTTTTAGGTGAATTTTTTGTGTCGAGTAGTGTTATTGATGATTTAACATATATGCGACGGTTTTAAATTAAATTTCTGTACTAACTTAAAAATATTTCGGTGGGGTTCGAACCCCCAAAACCCCCCTGTGTGCGCCACTGGTAGTGATCATTGGTGAATGTACAAGATGAATTAAGGTCTTTGAGTAATGGAGGAATGCAAGTATCGTTGCTTATATCGATTAATTCGCTCCGATGACATATTTTTGCCGACGGGTAGCACAGCTGTACGAGCCGCTCAATGTCTGCTGCATATGTCTGCAGCGCCTCGTTGGCTCTTTGCCTGCGGTTCTTCAGCTCACAGTAGTACAGCGTTCTGTTGTGCTCGTCGCTGTATTTGGCTGCCAGCGCCCTTATGACGGTCTCGAACTCACTTCGTAAACATTCTGGAACTGATTTTATTACCTCAGCCGCAGCACCTTTAAGAGCCAGCGCCAATCTCCGACCTTTCCTTACATTGGTCCACTGATTTTCCAGAGCAGCCAGGTCGAATTGTAGCTTGAAGGTATCGAACGGCGTAGTCCCATCATAAGTAGGCACTTCTGCTCGGATGGCAACATTTTCCGGAACCGGCGGCAACCATTCTCGCAGCTGTACCTCCCTAAGCCGCTCGTCCATTTTTCTGTTCATCGAGTCTTCCAGACTATCAACTCGTTTGTTCAGGGAATCATCTAGGTCGTCGACTCGTTTATCTAAGTGCTCTACCCGCGTCTCCAGGTGCTCGACTTTCCCATTAATCCTGTCTGAGATTTCCTCCACTTTCTGCTCCAAGCGCGCAGAATTTTCCTGAAGCTTGCTGGACAACTCCCGATCTGCATTTTCAAGTTTGGCTCACATTTCCCGATTTGCAGTCTCGACTTTTGCCGAAATTTCGAGATTCGTAGTTTCCAGCTTCGCTGCCATCTCTCGATTCGTAGTTTCCAGCTTCGCTGCCATTTCTCGATTCGTAGTTTCCAGCTTCGCTGCCATTTCTCGATTCGCTGTTTCCATTTGCGCCGACATGCCTTTGAGTGCAGCCATTAGTTGGCTCATGTCCAACGCTTGTATTGGTGCAGCCGCTGCAGCTGTACTCTGTAGCGAAGCAGCACCAGCAGGCGACTCCTCCACCTTGGCCGACGCCTCCAGTTCTTGCGCTCCGAACTCGTGCACAGTCCAATCGACGCCTCGTGCCTCACATGCTTCTCGCAAGCGCAACTGCAACTCCACCTTTCCGCCAGTAGTCGGCAAATTCCAGGCAGCCAGCTCCTTCTTCAGCTGGTCTACCTTCAGCAGCTCGAGTTTAACCATGTCCGTGCTTTTAGATTTTCTTTGTTTACTTTCAATTTTCCACAATCCCACTTCTGACACCAAATGTTACGAATACTACGTCTAGTGGGCTGTTACGTATCACTGGATTGTGCAATTTGAAAATAAAACACACTCAGTTTCTTAAACGCAGACAATAAAATATACCAACAGTCACTTTATTATTCACAGTTTACACTTTGCTGTTCGTACACTTGAGTATTTGCTTAATTACTCCGTGTGGCAACTTCACTTGTCAAAACCAGACTGACTCGCTGCGCCGCATCCGGCTGCCTTTTATACCCGTCCGGCCATCGCGCAGAGCGTTCCCGCATATTCCGGAGTGGACTAAAAGTTTCCATCATTGCCAGGTCGCGGCCGTCGCTGCCAGATTGGACTAAAAGTTACTATCGCGGCCGTCGTTGCCAGATTGGGTTATAGCACGGCACGTAGCGGCAGGGTTGCTTTGCACAGCGACAGACTGTCTCATCGTTACAATATAAAATGATTCTGTGTTTCATAGCGGTAAACATAAGCTATATAAAGTTGACCACGCCCACCTTTTACGCCTTCCTGCAATTCCCATGACGACAGAAATTAACTGTGCTATACAATACACTGTAAACTGTGCTACAATATGGATATAAAAAAATTTTGCGATTCATTGCAGCAAATATCTTTATGTTGTATATACAAATTAATGTATATTTGTTTGTTGGTCCCACGGCATTAAAACTCAAAAACTAGACAGCCGATTAGCTGAATTTTTCACGGAATGTTCGTCTTGAGTAAGTCTCGGTAAGCCACATAGTGCGAATGCGACCCGATAGGTAGGCGTGACACCTCCCATACAACTTAAATTTTCAATATGGAATATTTTCGTAATGAGAAGTCGAACAGCATTAGAATTTGGTGCGGGTCCACCGTTTAGATGTTCCGTTTCACTGGTAAAATTTGATGGGCGTTGGAAAAGAGGCGTGGCACTTTTTAAATGCCGGTGTAACTTTAAAACTATAGCGTTCTCATTAATGACACTCGGTACAAACGTACGGTTTAATTGTGTTTTTCCATATGGGGAATAGGGTGGGTTTTTGACAAGGGGGCGTGGCACCGCCCATACAACTTAAAATTTCAATATGGAATATCTTCGGAATGAAAAATCGGGCAGCATTAAAATTTGGTGCGGGGTGACCGTTTAGATGTGCCGTTTCACTGGTAAAACTTTGTGAACGTTGGACAAGAGGTGTGGCACTTTTTAAGCAACTCAAATGTTTCGAATAATTTTGGAACTACAAATCACACATCAAAGATTTACGATTTAGATGTGCCCTTCGACATGGGGAATGGGTTGGGTATTGGACGAGGGGCATGGCACAGCCCATAGAACCCAAATTTTTAATGGGGAATAGCTTCGGAACAATAAGTTGGAAAGCTTTGATGTTTTGTATATCATCGTACCATAGATGTGTTATTCTACTGGAAAAATATTATGGGCGTTGAACAAGGGGCGCGGCATATTTTTTGGGACTGAAATTTTCCGCGCAACTTTTGAACTGAAAGTCGCATATTAATGAAACCAGGTCACACCCTTCGGCTGGAGGAATGGATTGGGCATTACATAAAAGAGGCGTGGCATCGCCCATAGAGTATAGTATGAAGATACTTGATTTATTGGGCCCATTGAAGCTTGCGTGCAAAGCCGCAGGGCCCTACTAGTAATATTATAAATTCAATGCTTCTCACTTCGGAGGAAACCAGAATCGCTATAGAGAAATTCAAAGAAGAAAACATGCCTTTTCAATCAATAGAGGACTGCTTGATCATCAATTATCAGAAGTAAAAATATTGCATAATCACACAATGTTATTATACGTTATTAAGATATCGTTAACGAAAGAAGAAACCTACAAGAACATATTGTTAAGATCAGCAAAAAATAATAATAGTACATTACCAAGAAATCATTTACAGTAGAAACGAGATATATGCTGTAATTAACAAATGTAAAATCTTTAAGGTAGCATGGCACTTTAGAAAGGGGAATTTTTAATAAGACCTTAATTCATCTTGTACATTCACCAATGATCACCACCAGTGGCGCACACAGGGGGGGTTTTGGGGGTTCGAACCCCGCGGCCGCGACCTGGCAATGATGGAAACTTTTAGTCCACTCCGGAATGTGCGGGAACGATCTGCGCGATGGCCGGACGGGTATAAAAGGCAGCCGGATGCGGCGCAGCGAGTCAGTCTGGTTTTGACAAGTGAAGTTGCCACACGGAGTAATTAAGCAAATACTTAAGTGTACGAACAGTAAAGTGTAAACTGTGAATAATAAAGTGACTGTTGGTATATTTTATTGTCTGCGTTTAAGAAACTGAGTGTGTTTTATTTTCAAATTGCACAATCCAGTGATACGTAACAGCCCACTAGACGTAGTATTCGTAACATTTGGTGTCAGAAGTGGGATTGTGGAAAATTGAAAGTAAACAAAGAAAATCTAAAAGCACGGACATGGTTAAACTCGAGCTGCTGAAGGTAGACCAGCTGAAGAAGGAGCTGGCTGCCTGGAATTTGCCGACTACTGGCGGAAAGGTGGAGTTGCAGTTGCGCTTGCGAGAAGCATGTGAGGCACGAGGCGTCGATTGGACTGTGCACGAGTTCGGAGCGCAAGAACTGGAGGCGTCGGCCAAGGTGGAGGAGTCGCCTGCTGGTGCTGCTTCGCTACAGAGTACAGCTGCAGCGGCTGCACCAATACAAGCGTTGGACATGAGCCAACTAATGGCTGCACTCAAAGGCATGTCGGCGCAAATGGAAACAGCGAATCGAGAAATGGCAGCGAAGCTGGAAACTACGAATCGAGAAATGGCAGCGAAGCTGGAAACTACGAATCTCGAAATTTCGGCAAAAGTCGAGACTGCAAATCGGGAAATGTGAGCCAAACTTGAAAACGCAGATCGGGAGTTGTCCAGCAAGCTTCAGGAAAATTCTGCGCGCTTGGAGCAGAAAGTGGAGGAAATCTCAGACAGGATTAATGGGAAAGTCGAGAACCTGGAGACGCGGGTAGAGCACTTAGATAAACGAGTCGACGACCTAGATGATTCCCTGAACAAACGAGTTGATAGTCTGGAAGACTCGATGAACAGAAAAATGGACGAGCGGCTTAGGGAGGTACAGCCGCGAGAATGGTTGCCGCCGGCTACAATTCGACCTGGCTGCTCTGAAAAATCAGTGGACCAATGTAAGGAAAGGTCGGAGATTGGCGCTGGCTCTTAAAGGTGCTGCGGCTGAGGTAATAAAATCAGTTCCAGAATGTTTACGAAGTGAGTACGAGACCGTCATAAGGGCGCTGGCAGCCAAATACAGCGATGAGCACAACAGAACGCTGTACTACTGTGAGCTGAAGTACCGCAGGCAAAGAGCCAACGAGGCGCTGCAGACATATGCAGCAGACATTGAGCGGCTCGTACAGTTGTGCTACCTGTCCTTCGGCGCTGATGATCTCGAGAGGATGAAGATTGAGGCGTTTATTGAAGGTCTTCATGATCCGGAGACACGTCGCAGTGCGTTGATGATGGGCAAGCCGACAGTTAGGGAGACGGTGACCAGCGCGATGACATACGAGGCGACATGGATTGGGAGCACTCGGTATGCACCTGCAAGGGTACGCCAGATCCAGCCAGACAACGGCATTGCGATCCAGGCCATAAGCTCTGAGCCACCGGGCAGGCCACGGGTGGTCTCCTCTGAAGTTGTTTGCTGGGTATGTGGCAAGCAGGGCCACATATCACGAGACTGCTGCCAACGAAAGAGGCGTTCCCGTTCTCGATCGCAATCGCCTGAAGCGAGGAATACTGACAATCGAGGCCCAGCTAACAAGCGCCGGGCTGAGGACGGCGAGTCGTTCAACTAAAACGGGTCAGCCCGAAGGGGCGTGAGCTGATCCCCGCAATCTGACGCCCCACCGTCCTTGTCTCACAGCTGAAACGACAGCCCAGCAGCTTGACAATTGAAGGAAGGATAGATGGAAAGTTGTTCGTGTTGACACTGGATACTGGATCGTCATATTCGATCATAAAAAGGAAGCTGCTGAAGAACTGGGAACCGCTGCATGGCATACAGCTACGGGCTGCGACTGGCGACCGCGCGCCGGTAAGAGGGAAAGTTACGAAAACGATTGCTATCGGCACCAGCAGCCTGGAACATGAGTTCATCGTCGCGGATATAATGGACGACGTGATTATCGGCGTGGATTTCATGATTAGGCACGGTTTCACGCTGGACCTGAAGGGAAATGTACTGAGATATGCCAACGCTGAATTTTCGCTGCACACCGGCTATGAGCGAAGCGTGGTGGTAAGGAAGGTTGTATCGTGTCAACACAGGAGGATATCAGCGAATTCCGAGGCGATTTTGTGGGCAAAGGTGGACGAGGACGATGGGACGAGTCGGCTGTGGGTTGTAGAAGCACCGAAACAAGGACACGACAACATCATCATCGGACGTACATTAGTGGAACCTAAAAATGGCAGAATACCAGTCAGAATACTGAACCCCCTGAATGCACCCAGATATGTCGGGAAAGATGAGATAATTGGCGAGTGTAAGGAAGCTGTAGTACCTCCGCCTGGAGGTAATAAGAAGAGCGGCTTTAACATGGACGCCATACCGCAGGAGAACCAGTGGAGCAGCGAGTTGACGGCCAACCAGAAACAGAAGGCAAGGTCACTCCTGCAGCACTATGGGTCAATATTTGCGGCAGAAGCAGCCGGAAGAACAGCCATAGTGAAGCACAACATCGCCACCGGAAGTGCAAAACCGATTCGCTAACCGCCAAGACGAGTTCCTCTGGCCAAGAGGGAGGAGGTCACAAATTTGATCGAGAACATGCAGAAAGACAAGGTCATAGAGCCTTCTTCGGGCCCCTGGTGCTTCCCGGTCGTGCTAGTCAAGAAAAAAGATGGCAGTACCCGGTTTTGTGTGGACTATCGGAAGCTCAATGATGTGACCCAGAAGGACAGTTATCCACTACTTCGGATCGATGACACCCTGGACACACTGTCAGGCACGCAGTGGTTCTCCACGCTCGACTTACGCTGCGGCTATTGGCAGGTAGAGCTTGCAGACAAGGACAAGGAGAAAACAGCTTTCAGTGTGGGCGATGGTTTGTGGCAGTTCACCGTCATGCCGTTTGGACTCTGCAACGCACCAGCAACATTCGAGCGGCTAATGGAACGCGTGCTAAAAGGGCTGCATTGGCGAACGTGTCTGGTGTACCTCGACGACATAATCGTAATGGGTAAAAGCTTCGACGACCACCTGGGAAAGCTGAAGGAGGTATTTGAGCGGATACAAAAAGCTGGGCTTAGACTCAACCCAAAGAAGTGCTCGCTGTTCCAAAAGGAGGTCAAGTATCTGGGTCATACGGTTTCCGCCCGCGGAGTACATACGGATGAAGGCAAAATTACGGCGGTGAAGGAGTGGCCCTGGCCACGCAATCTACACGAACTCCGCAGTTTCCTGGGCCTGTGCACATACTACCGCAGATTTGTTCCGGGATTCGCGAACATAGCCAGCAGCCTGCACAAACTGACGAAAAAGGGCCAAGCTTTCGAGTGGAACGAGGATCAGGAACAGGCTTTTGCACGTCTGAAGGAAAAACTGTGCAGTGCTCCAATTCTGGCCTTCCCCGTGCCTGGGGAGATGTTTGTGCTGGATACAGAAGCAAGCGGAAATAGTATTGGCGGTGTGCTATCACAGATAATAGAGGGCCAGGAACAAGTGATAGCGTACTACAGTAGGGTTCTATCGAAACCGGAACGCAATTACTGTGTGACACGGAGAGAACTGCTGGCGGTATTGGACTGCGTGAAACACTTCCACAAATATCTGTATGGACAAAGGTTTCGCCTGCGCACAGATCATGCGGCATTGAGATGGCTCCTGAACTTTAAAGATCCTGAAGGGCAATTGGCGCGGTGGATCGAGCGACTGCAGAGCTACGACTACACGATAGAGCATCGCAAGGGCAGTAGCCATGGAAATGCCGATGCCTTGTCACGCCGTCCGTGCAAAGTCGAATGCACGCCGTGCTCGCGAGCCGAAAGCAAAGAACAGATAGTGGACGTCCGGTTGGTAAGCGTCATGCCAGAGGAAGAGTGGTCTGCGGAGAGGCTACAAAAAGACCAGCGTGAGGATGCGAATCTTGCAAAAATCGTCGAAGGCAAGGAGCAAGGCGCACGTCCAGACTGGCAGGAGATGGCCGGTGAAAGTCCGATCGCTAAGGCCTACTGGGCACAGTGGAAAAGTCTGCAGCTAAAAGAAGGTTGCCTGTACCGCGAATGGGAGAGCGCGGATGGTCGGACCAGCAACTCCCTAATGGTAGTGCCGAAATGCAGGTCATCGAGGCATACCATAACGACTCGAGTGGAGGGCTCCTGGGCATCACCAAAACCGTCGCCAAAATAAAGAGACGATTCTACTGGTTAGGATGTCAGGAGTCTGTAGCCGAGTGGATTAAGAGCTGCGACCGATGTTCAGCCGCGAAAGGGCCGACAAGAAAATCTCGAGGCCGCATGCAGCAGTACAACGTGGGAGCGCCCTTCGAGCGGATTGCTATTGACGTCGCCGGCCCATTCCCAACTAGTACTCAAGGCAACAAATATGTGCTGGTGGTAATGAATTACTTCAGCAAATGGCCCGAAGTGTACCCTATTCCTAACCAGGAAGCCACTACGATCTCGGAAAAGCTGGTAAACAACTGGGTAGCCAGGTTCGGAGTTCCGTTGGAGTTGCACTCAGACCAAGGCCGGAATTTCGAGTCTGCGGTATTCAAGGAAGTGTGTGAGCTGCTGGGGATAAAGAAAACGTGTAGCACTCCTTTGCACCCACAGTCCGACGGCATGGTGGAACGCTTTAACCGGACACTGGAGGAATACCTGTGGAAAGTGGTAGGCAGGAATCAAAAGGATTGGGACACGCATATCCCCCTGTTCCTGATGGCGTATAGGTCAGCCCCGCACGACACGACATCACTCACTCCAGCCCGAGCAGTGTTCGGCACAGAGTTGCGGTTACCCGCTGACTTGAAGTTCGGGGTAGTCAGCACAACGAGAGGCGCTAAGACGGACTACGTGGTCAATAAGCGGGCGGAACTGGAGGAAATTCACCAGTTTATAAGGAACCGCACCAAACTGGTCAGCGATAAGGCGAAAGCCAGATATGATCTACGGGCCAACTCAGCAGGGTTCCAAGAAGGCGATCTGGTAATGCTCTACAACCCGCAGCGGAGGAAAGGCTTGTCTCCGAAACTTCAAGCGTCATGGGAAGGACCGTACGAAGTCGTGACTAGGATTAACGACGTGGTATACAGGATTCAACGTTGCAGCAATAGAGGCGCTAAGCTGAAGGTAGTCCATTTGGAGCGCCTGGCGCCTCATCACAGCGGAGCCTCGGCACTTGTTCGGAACGAACAAGTCTAAGTGGTGGGCAGTGTAACGATGAGACAGTCTGTCGCTGTGGAAAGCATCCCTGCCGCTACGTGCCGTGCTATAACCCAATCTGGCAACGACGGCCGCGATAGTAACTTTTAGTCCAATCTGGCAACGACGGCCGCGACCTGGCAATGATGGAAACTTTTAGTCCACTCCGGAATGTGCGGGAACGATCTGCGCGATGGCCGGACGGGTATAAAAGGCAGCCGGATGCGGCGCAGCGAGTCAGTCTGGTTTTGACAAGTGAAGTTGCCACACGGAGTAATTAAGCAAATACTTAAGTGTACGAACAGTAAAGTGTAAACTGTGAATAATAAAGTGACTGTTGGTTTATTTTATTGTCTGCGTTTAAGAAACTGAGTGTGTTTTATTTTCAAATTGCACGATCCAGTGATACGTAACAGCCCACTAGACGTAGTATTCGTAACAATATCAACATTAATTTTCAGACATGTACCGTAACTTTGTTTTGTTAGTTTAGTGGGCGCGGGAAGTAGGCGTGACCGATTATATTATAGCCTATGTTTGCCGCAATGAACGGCTGAATCGTTTGATACCCATATTACTATGACAAATATACCATGGCTGATTTGTTATTATAGTGGGCGTGGCGAAAAGGCATATCGGGTGGGCGTGGTCAATCTTATATATCCTATGTTAACATCAACGAAGCACGGAATCATTCGATTGTAGTGGTACCACGTAGCCACTTATGCCAACGCTAATAAATTATGCTACACTTGAGCACAAATGTGCCAAAGTGTCAAATAGCAACGGGCGCACGACACAAGCGACACTCAAGTGGCTAATCCAGCGGCGTGCCATCCGACACGACTGACCGCTGTGCAGTGTCCCACATATGGAACATGCACTGATCGGCACTCTGTGTGATGTCACCTACCGCAGGGCAATGGCACTTGAGGAAAAGTGCTGAATTGACCGAAAGGGTCCCATGACGCTGATTGGTCACACTTCCGCGACACTGGAAAATCGGGCGGAGCATTGGAAATGCTCAGCCGTATAACAGTTATGTTTTTTAGTATTTAAGAGACCAAAATTGAAAAATAAAATCAGCTTTGTGACAAGAGTCAAACCGCTTGTTTTCACTGCTCAACACATAGGCTTCCTAGCCATAACATTATTGGCCCGGCCCGCCGTTTCTTAAAGGTCAACCCGAACGCTACTGACGCTAAACAAACAAAACAAACTTGTTACGACAACTGTTCTCCACTTATACAATTAGAGACTCACCACATGGCGATCCTGCCCAATTGCGACCAAATATGGAACAACCACCAATAAATAAAAACCCACAGTAACACCGGTCCTGCCAGACCACAACCATCGACCACTACATTTGAAAATTTAAAAAAGGCAAACCCACCGTACACATCCACAAACTCCATCATCCACCCAGGAATGACAACGCTGGAAGAAATCGACGCAGTATTCGAAAAGTGGGTCCGAGCCGCACAGCAGTAAGAATACGTCCCAGAAAGCGTCATACCGACAACATCGACGCCACCCGTATATACAACGACACCAAAATCAGCCGGGCCGAGGGCCATAACCATCGAAGAATACAAGGCGAGGAACTGCAGAGACAACTCCAAAACAGCAGAGGCCCCAAAGAAACGACGCACCAGAGCCGGGAAAAAGGTTGCAGCAAGAAGAGAGAAAGCAATATTGTACAAGCTGATCCCCGTGACTACAGATCGGGACCTGAAACGCAAATTAATCAATAATTTGAAAGACTTACACTAATGGGCACTAAACAAAGTAAGGAAGAGGTTATTGTACTACATGGGCTGAAAAGTCTTTGGCCTGACATAGAGATGGCGCCAAAAATTAAGAATTATTGTGTTGTACATGGAAAACCATCCTTAACTTAGATTCTGTCAAAGTTTCATGACATTTGGTTGACTCGTTTTCAAGTTATTGCTTTCGAAGTGACGCTACCTCTGAATTTTTGTAAACAATGGAAAAAAGTGAATTTCGTGTTTTGATAAAACATTGCTATTTGATGGGCAAAAATACAGTGGAAACAAAAGCATGGCTTGATAAATGTTATAATACATCTGCTCCACCAAATTCAACTATCAAGTATTGGTTTGCTGAGTTTCGTCGTGACCGTACGAGCACCAGTGATGCACCGCGTTCAGGGAGGCCAAATGAGGCAGTTAATCCGGAAAACATCCAAAAAATCACGGACCTTGTGTTAAATGATCGCAAAATAAAATTGAGTGAGATAGCTAACATCATAGGCATCTCAAAGGAACGCGTTGGTCATATCATTCATGAACATTTACACATGCGGAAGCTGTGCGCGCGATGGGTGCCGCGTTTGCTGACAATTGACCAAAATGCACCAGCTCATTCTGCTCGCGATACGACCGAAAAATTAGAGGAATTACGCTACGAAGTCGTCAAACACCCACCGTATTCACCAGATTTAGCACCCAGCGACTATTTCCTCTTTCCCAGGTTGAAAAATTGGCTCGCCGGAAAAAGATTTTACTCAAATGAGGAGGTCGAGTTGGAAACAAACGCCTATTTTGAAGAGCTTCACGCGGACCACTATAAGAAAGGCATCGAAATGTTGGAAGACCGTTACACTAAATGCATTACTCTAAATGGAGATTATGTCGAAGATTAAAATCATTTTTGCACTAAAAATATCGTTTTTTCATTGTCAGGCCAAAGACTTTTCAGCCCATGTAGTATCTAACAATATCGCCGCGAGTACGGCACAGGCAACAGCAGCAATAGAAAATAGGACTTTGACATATGTTTTAAGTATTGCAGTAATAATACTAATGTTAATACAGGCTAATGCTTATTATAAGAACTACATAAGAAAACATACTAGGAGTACACATGTAACACAAGTATAAAAGAAAAATAAACAAAAACAAACAACCAAAACTTATGTATAATAATAACAAATAAATAAAGACCGAAACAAAAAAAAAAAAATTTAGATAATATGGACAGGAGAAAGAGACAACACAAATACGGAAGAATTTCGACGACAGAAAAAACAGTGTTAGAAATTGAGGAAATAGACGACCAGACAAAACTAAAATTTTTAGTAAAACACTGGCAACTAATTGGCATGCCAAGAAAGCCAACAATAGAAGACGTTACAAATCATACGACACTAGAAGAGGAAACAGTACGCATGCTCAACATGTTTACTCTCCGGTTCTAATGGAGGACATTATTGACGAGCTGACAAGAATACAATCAAACTTAAGGGGGAGACTCGTTTAGAGGGTCAAAAAAATTCATATTTTGAAAATAGTTTTAATCATTCGAATACATATCTAAAAATAATCCTACAAAATGTCAAGTCGAAATTCGAAATATTTTCGAAGTAACAGCCTCTGACTTGCCACGCGTAGACTAAGCAGATAAGCGCAAATTAATTCCTGACGCTGCAACTCACCGCACCTTCGACAGCTCCAAAGAGGCACGAATGTCTCGTAGAGCAGAACAAATTGCTCAAAATGAGTATTTCGAGGAGGCTGAAGGACTTCTGTATGGACCAGGGATAGCTGATTAGCCTGCACAATCGGTAAGCTTTGAAAATGCTTGCTCTTTTTAAAAAAAACTTTGAATGTGATTTTCTCAAAACAGTATTTTTTAAAACTGTGGGCGTAATAAAAACAATATTTCTTGACGGATTTCTACAAACCAGTACTTTTTCGAAAGCTTATGAATTAGGCTTCTATTTAAACTAAAAAAATTACATAAAAATTAATAATAAATAATTTTTTGTTGCGTGCAAATTATAAATTTTCGCTGTAAAAGTCGAACTTTTATTTTGGAGACCCACAACTTTTCGTATTTTCAAAATTTTTTTTATATTTTAGTTCAAATAGAAGGTATTTTCATGTAGATTAAAAATTTTTTCAATTTATGTGTTTCAGATCAAAATCACGACTGCTATCACGCCCGCATTGAAGGTCTTCCGGTAGCTCGGCGCTCCAAACAACCTTGCTTTTGGACGATATAACATAATTATTTGAAGGTAGGTAGGTAGGTAGGTGGTAGTGGCAGCTCTCATATGAGAGCTCACTTAGGCCAAGCTAGGCCCATTGTGATACCACAGGATCTCTAACCCCTTTTATTTGTTGTTAGGATGTCTCAAACCATCCCGAGCAGGTGATGAAGCGTATTAGGCTCTTGGCGTCAACCTCCGATAAGTCCGCGAGGTTGGCTGTATGGTAAAACCCTAGATGTTTTTTCCATTTCCTACAAAGAGCAGGACAAGTACAAAGCAGGTGGAGAATTGTTTCTTCCTCCTCTATGTCTCTGCAGCTTCTGCAGAAGTCGTTGGCCAGGTGGCCCAGCCCTAATCTAATGGCGTGGCTACCAAGGATACAGTGACCAGTGATGACTCCGACAACAACCCTGAGCGTGCCCCTATTGAGGTTTAGCAGACTTTTGGTGCGCTTCCAGTCCAGCTTTGGCCAGATCTGTTGCGCTGTCTTGCCTGTCTCTGAGGCCGCCCATGCATTGTTAGCGGATTTGGTCATCGCTTCCTCTATCACCAGCTTGCAGGTACTCAATGGAATACCTAAGCCGGCGAGTTCTGAGGATAGCTCCCTAGTCGTTCCTTGTCTAGCCAGTTCGTCTGCCCTGCAGTTCCCCGGGATATCTCTGTGACCAGGCACCCATATAAGGTGGATTTTAAGCTGCTCAGCCATCTCGTCAAGAGATTTGCGGCAGCTGATCACTGTTTTGGAAGTCAGAACATGAGACCCTAGGGCCCTGATAGCCGCTTGGCTGTCAGAGAGAATGCTAATATCTCGCCTAGAGACACTGCCCTCTTTGATCAAATTCAGGGCAGCTTCAATGGCTGAAACCTCTGCTTGGAATACGCTGCAGTGGTCCGGCAGTCTAAAAGAGTAATTTATACTAAGTGAGTCTGAAAAGACGCCTCCACCAACAGCTCCGTTTAACTTGGAGCCGTCGGTGTATATCTGGTGTGAGTTTCCTATTAAGGATGTTGAGCTTTCCTCCCAGTTGTTCCTGTCTGGAATGGTGCTTGTGAACTTTTTGTTAAATTGCAATTGGGGGGGTGAAGAATCCAGTTCCCCGAACTCCTTCAAGAGAGTAAGTATCCTGGCATGACCCCGGTTAGACTCCGACCATTGGCCGTTAGCCCGTAGCCTATAGCTTGTTATAGCCGCTAATTTCCTACAATGCAGATCTAGCGGAATAAGGTGAAGCAGGGCTTCTAAAGCTGAAGTTGGTGTTGTCCTAAGAGCGCCCGTGATGATGACGCAGGCTGCCCTTTGAACTTTGCGGAGGTGTTGGAGGAGCAGTGTTTTTTCCAAAGCATTCCACCAAACCAGGCACCCGTAGGTTAAGATGGGTCGTACGACAGCCGTGTAAACCCAGTGCGTCATATTTGGTTTTAGGCCCCAGGTTTTCCCCAGTGCCCTTTTGCAGGTGTATAAGGCAATCGTTGCCTTTTTGACCCTATTGAGGATGTTCGGTTTCCAGCTCAACCTCTTGTCAAAAATGATTCCAAGGAATTGTGCTTCATTCTTGAAAGGGATTTCTGTATTGTTAAGTGATAGAGGAGGTATGGGTGGGGGTTTGTACTTCCTCGTGAATAGGACAACCTCTGTCTTTCCAGGGTTGATGCCTAATCCCCGACTGGTAACCCAGCTGTTTACCTTGTTAAGCAGTACTTGCATTAGATCTCTGATGGAGTTGGGAAACTTGCCCGAGATAGTGAGAACTATATCGTCTGCATACGCCGTTACCTTGCCGCACCCCCCTCCCAGGGACTGGAGCAGTTCATTAACTACCAGGTTCCAAAGGAGGGGGGAGAGGACTCCGCCCTGGGGAGTGCCCCTGCTCACCCCTCTCGAGGTGGAAGAGTCGCCCAGTTCAGCGCAGATAACTCTGCTCTGCAGAAGATTATCCACCCAGTTCACCAAGCCACCCTCCACCCCAAGCCTGGCGAGCGCGCCCGTGATGGCTGTAAGCTCGACGTTATTGAAAGCCCCCTCTATGTCCAGGAAAGTTGCTAAGGTGTACTCTTTGTGTTCGAGTGATTTTTCGATCGTGTAAGTCAGGGTATGTAAAGCTGTGTCTACAGATTTACCCTTAATGTAGGCATGCTGATCCTTCGAAATGAGATCCTGCCTGATCGTTTGTCGTAAGTAAAGATCCAGCAATCTCTCTAGTGTTTTTAACAAAAAAGAAGAAAGGCTTATTGGTCTATAATCCTTAGGGCTAGTGTGGGAGCTTTGGGGATGAAGACCACCCGTACTTTGCGCCAGTGTTCCGGTATGTAGTTTAAACCGATACTGGCTGAGAATATTGAGTTTGAGTATTATTTGAGTATTGAGTATTAAAATTAACGGTCCGGCATGTTGAAGTTGTGCTGGGAAAATGCCGTCTGGTCCTGGCGATTTAAACGGGTGGAAACCAGCGATTGCCCATTTGATTTTGTCAATCGATACGATACTGTTTATAGAGGCGACACAGTTGGTGCTGGCCTGAGTTCCTAACAGCCTTTCGTGTTGGCTGATCGGAAAGTGGGTATTTGTAAGAAGTTCAAGTGCTTCACTTTCTGATGATGTCCAAGAACCATCGGGGTTTTGTAAAGCACTTGGAATAAAGGAGGAAGAGGCGAGTAGTTTCCTGAGTCTTGCAGTCTCGGAGACACTTTCAATATTGCCGCAAAAGTCGCTCCAGGAGCTTCTCTTAGCCTCCCTGAGGCTTTTCTTGTAGGTCTTGAGGGATTCTTTATAAAGGTCCCAGTCTTCTTCAGTTTTGGTCCTCCTTGCTCTGTTAAAGAGAGTCCTAGAGTGTTTCCTAAGCTCACTAAGATCATGGTTCCACCAGGGGGGTTTATATTTCCCTCTGGGCATGTACTTAGGGCAGGCGAGGTCTTGGGCCTTAGAAAATGCCAGAGTAAGTTGATTAACAGCCGATTCTAGCATCGCTTGTGTGTTTATTTCAGAGATATGAATCGTTTTGATGTGCCTATCCACTGTGCGGGTAAACAGCTCCCAGTTTGTTTTCCTGGGGTTGTTTACTGCTATAACCCTCCAGGGGTCGCTGTCAAGAGTGAACTCTATATACCTATGGTCGGAAAAAGAGTGTTCATCGGATACCCTCCAGTTCCTAACCTTGTCGGCTATATTCACCGAGGCAAGGGTGAGGTCTAGAACCTCCTCCCTATTTCTGGTTACAAAGGTGGGAGTGCGCCCTATATTGCACACAAGAAGGTTTGAGGTAGAAATGTAATCAAAAAGTGACTCACCTCTATCGTTGATGTCTGTGCTCCCCCAGATACAGTGGTGAGCATTTGCGTCGCATCCAATCACGAGCGCAGTATTGGACTTGGCGGCTTCAGTTACCAGGTTCCTGACTGGATCCGGCGGTGGAGGCTCTGGATGGTCATGAGCCATATAGCTAGACGCGAACCAGTGGCATCTCCCCTTAAGCATCAGGGAGATGGAGACCAGATCGTCGTCGCTGAAATTAGGGAGCAGATATGCATTTAGTGATTTTTTCACAAGGATACAGGATCTGGGTCTACCTGTGCTGTTAGCATGGACCAGCCTGTAGTTCGTCGCTCTCAATCCACAAACCTTGTTGGCTACGAGCCATGGTTCTTGGATGAGAGCGATGTCGTCTCCGCCTTTAGAAAGGCGGAGGAGTAGTGCAGCCGAAGCTGCTTTAGAGTGGTGGAGGTTTATCTGAACTACTCGGACCATTGTCTATTTCGCTCATGTCTACCTCCACCACAGTAGCGTCGAGGTCATCGTCCGTTTCGGCGAGAAGCTCGGACTCCCTCCAGAAATTCCCGAAAGCCGTGGCCATCTCCGATCCCGAGGAGATTGATTCCGCCCGGGATAGGCGACGTAACGGCTTTGAGGAAGACGGTTGGTCATCTGTCGCCTCTGTTGCCAGGGTAGTCGTCTCGGCTGGCAGCCCGTGCGGGCCACCTTTGCCGGGGTCCGTCGTGGCTGGCACCCTTGTTGGCCGCCTTCACCAGAGTCTGTTGAGGCTAGCAGCCCTGGGGGGCCACTTTCGCCGGTTTCAGTCTGCTCGTCCTTCCTGTATACCCTCAGTTTAATGTGCCCAAAACCGAAGGCCACGACACCATTGGACTTTGAAAGGTGCTCAAGGGACTCCTTGTTCACAATTATTGTGGCACAACGAGACCCTTTGAGCTCCTCCAACTTGGCAATTTTCCAATTGTGCGTGGGTATCATCGGGTTGGACAATTGGAGGGTTTCGAGGACTTTAGCCGGATCCGTGGGTTTTAATGGGATCCAGGCTCTAGTCCTTGGTCTGCTGGGGATCGATTCCCTGGGTACTACCTCGAGTTTAGCACCCGGCCAGATCTCTCCCGTTCTGGAAATAGCCACGCAGAAGAGATCCAGGGCCCTCTTGTCCGCACACGCAACCAGCTTTACGTGGCCTTGATGCCAACCGCACATCTGGTATTGTGGCACCGGGCCCGGATTCTCCTTCATGACGTCCAGAAAGATGTCGGCGAGGAAATCTTCCACCAGTTTCCAGTTTGACGGAGTAATACTTCCGTCAGGGTCGGAGCGGTCAACGACCGCCTTAATGAGACTGCTTTTCAACATGTCGCTGTAGGTGGCTGCTGTTCTGAGCGAGCTGCGCACCTTCTTGGCAGTCGGGGCCTCTTCCTCTGTAGAACGCTGCCTTTTGGCGGCGGTCTCAGTGGTCGGTGCCCCGTCAAGCTCCGCTAACCTAGCAGTGGCCCAGGTAAAGGACTCTTTTTCTTTTTGAGTCCTGCGGTTCTCTGGGATACATTGTATCCGTTCGAGTACTCGCTTGGCACTCTGGCGTTCTCTATAGCGGACTTTTGAGTCCTTGATTTGTCGAGTGCTTGCTGTTACCGCAGCTCCGCTATGTTTGTTGCTGTTGCTGGACGGAGGTCCGGCTTTGGCAACCACAACGTTGCTGGGGTCAGCTGTAGCACTAATGTTTGTGGCTTTAGTTGCGGAGGCAGAGCCTTGGCATGGGATCTTCTGATCAACCAAGGATGCTCCTTTTTTGGCGGTGGGCGCTGGCTTGTCTGCTTCACCCATCCCCGGCTTTTTAAGAGGGCCGGCCTCTGGTTCCGTCAATGTTCGTACGTTTGTTTTTGGTTTTGTGTTTGTGTTTTTTGTTAAAGTGTCCATAATTGAGTCCCACGAGTGGCGGAGAAGGGGTGGTCCACCTGTGCAGAGATCCGCAGTGCACAGGTAAGGCTAATAATCCGGAGGGCGCCAGGTATCCGGATACTCCGTTCGCGACTGGGCTATTTGAAAGGGCCCCCAGCCAGGCTGACCATCGGCACGGGTCGTATGACACCTTGGTCCGGCCCTTACCCCGATCCTATGGAAGGAGCCACATCCTATCCTACCGACCGAACTATTGAAGAGTCGGGTCAGTGGGGCGAAGCCCACATCCTTAGCTGGCTATCACCAAGGTGAACTGTTTAGCCATTACCAGCCGGCACCCACGTGGAGGGTTTGGAGGAGGATTTTTGCCGGCCATAATTATTTGAAAGTGAAAAACATTTTTTTGTCAGTTTTTATCCTCCAGATTGTACTTGTAAGGTTACTTCATCGATTTTTGTAATATATACATATACACAGCAATTTGAATTTGTCCTCATTTTAGATGTCCTAGACGAGTCTCCCCCCTTAAGAAAAACACCGAACAGAACATACACTCAGGAAACATTAGCAACAAAACAACAAACGATATTCGATCTAAAAAACACGATTTGAAGAACTAATAACTGAACACACAGACGACGAACACACAGCTGGCATAAAAATAGCCTTCAACAAGACATACGAAAATATCGTAAAAATACTTAGGCAGAAACAGACCGACAACAACACAGAACAAAAACACTCGAGAGCAACCATGGCTTCATTCAATATAGAAACGGCAATGAAAGCCTTTCCGAATTTCACAGGCAACTACAGAGACCTAGACACTTTTACGAAAATAACAGAATTAATCCACAAAAAACTGGACGCGACTGGCAAAACAGACCTACTAGAATTCGTATTTGACGCCAAATTAAGCCTCACAACTAGAACGGCAATCGGTCACAACATACCAAAAACGTTTGAAGAACTAACCACGTTACTGAATGAACGATACAAGAGCACGAACACGATTCCCCAGCTCCAGAGTCAACTGTCATACTTCGTCCAAAGGAATCTTGACATAACCACGTACAAGAACAAAATACTTAACTTAATAGCGGAGCTAAACAAACTACAAATAGCTTAAGCTAGTCCCGAACTAACCACCATCGAGCGAAACATAATAATAAAAATCAATGAACAATACAGCCTAACTGTATTCAAAAATGGACTCAACGACGAATATAAACAAACCATTTTCGCAGCAATGCCAACAACATTTAATCAAGCAGTCGAATTGGCCTTAGAACTAGATAAGGACAATAAACAAGCACAGGCAAAAGTGATGTTTATCAACAGGAACAGCAACAACCGAAATAACAACCAAAATAGAACAGACAACAGAAATTTTAACCAACAATACAACAACAGATACCAAAATAACAATAATGGCAGAAACAACAACAACTACAGGAACAACAGCCAACAAGCTAACTACAACCCCAGAAATAACTATCAAACAAATCCTCGCAACTCATACAACAACGGCAGATCAAACAGTCACACTGCCAACGCAAATTTCAATAACAGAAATTAAAACCAAAGGAACTATAACCAAAACAACAGGAACTTCAACCAAAACTCAAGATACAACAACAGTGCGAACCGAACCCAAAATTTCAGCAACCACGGTCGCCCCACACACATCAACTATATTCAGGAAAACTCGGGCGACCCGGAGGAAGCCAATCAAGTTCCTCCGGGGGAGCAGCAACAAATGAACAAAGAATTTACCTAATATCAGAGAATCTAACAAACTATGTCACACTGAAATGCCACCAATTTAATAAACCTTTAACTTTCCTCATTGATACCGGAGCAGACATATCACTTTGTAAAATAAACAACGATGACAACCTTGAGATCAACACAGAGAACACATGTAAACTAACAGGAATATCCACACAAAAAATAAACTCACTGGGAACATTAAAACTGACATTCCCACTACGACAAACAAAAACAGAATTGAATTTCCATATGGTCAATGACACCTCCCAATCGTAACAAATGGAATCATAGGAAGAGACTTTTTACTCAAATACGTGTGCAAAATAGACTACGAAACCCTCACACTAACAATGATAATAAATGAAGAAGAACACATATTTCCTATAGCAACCAAACCACCGCCACACACCTCACACACAATACCGCCAAGATGTGAAGTAATATTACCGATTAACATGAATATCCAAGAAGACAGTGTTATACTAAACCAAGAACTTGCAAGCGGAGTATTTTTGGCAAATTCCATAGCACCAGCAAAAGGCAAATGCCACGTAAAAATAATCAACACAACAGACAAAACAATAACCATAAAAAACATCCGACCAAAAATAGAAAACTTGTCTAATTATACAATAATGAAAACAAACTACAGCACCAAATGTTCAGACAATGAACAATTCAGAAAACTCATATCAACACTCAAGCTAGACACCCTAGACGAACGAACAGAAGCAGAGCTTAAAAATATTTTCCGAAAATATCAAGCAATTTTCCACCTGGAAGGAGAAGAAATTACAACAAACAATTTCTACACTCAACAACTTAACCTAGAAGACTCTACTCCCGTATACATTGCTAAGACAAATATACCATGGCTGATTTGTTATTATAGTGGGCGTGATGAAAAGACATATCAGGTAGGCGTGGTCAATTTTATATATCCTATGTTAACATCAATGAAACACGGAATCATTTGGTATTAATACTGATTTACCAACATGTACCGTAGCTTCGTTTTGTTAGTTTAGTGGGCACGGAAAGTGGGCGTGGCCGATTATGTTATAGCCTATGTTTGCCGCAATGATAAGCTGAATCGTTTGATACCGCATTCGAGCATTCTTTTGCAATCGTAGATAGCGTTGCAGGCTTTTTTCCTACCTTACCTTCTGGTTAAGAGAAGCATGTCTGTTTTCTCTGCGTTTACGCTGAGACCAGTGCTTTCTGCCCAGTTGTGTACAGTTCTTAGCGTAGCCGTCATAAGACTGCTGAGAGTGGGAAGACATTTCCCGGTTAGAACTATCGCAATGTCATCATGCATATGCAAATAGTTTCGGTGCTTTGCCTTCCAAATTAACCAGGATTTTGTTGACCACCAGCAGCCAGAGTAGTGGTGATAGGACTCCACTTTGCGGAGTACCTCTGGACACCTCTCTTAGTGCTAAAGCACCATTTCACTCAGCTCTTATCTTTCTGCAGCCTACCAGGCTCTTAATCCACCGATAAGCAGCTACTTCAATTCCTGAAACTCCAATGCCATCTAAGATGGCGTCGGTAGTTACGTTGTTGAAGGCTCCAGCAATATCAAGAAATACTCCTAGAGCGTATTCTTTGAATTCCAGAGCTTTTTCTATGTGCGCCACTAGTGAATGTAATGCAGTCTCCGTGGACCTGCCTTTCATGAATGCGTGCTGAGAGTCTGCTATCCCTGAGGGTCCGAGAGTATCTCGCACATGCAGATCTAAAAGTTTTTCGAGTGTTTTCAGGAGGAATGACGTCAAACTAATTGGCCTAAAGTCTTTCAAGTAGAGGTGGCTGCATTTACCTGTCTTCGGTATCAACACCACCCAGCTTTTTGGCACTTAGTTGTATTGAAGACATCCCCTGTAGATCGATATCAGTCGGGGTATAATCAAACGGGAAGCCTGCTGTAGCATAGCAGGAAGTACACCGTCCGGCCCCGGCGATTTAGAGGGGGTGAACCCGTTGATCGCCCATTCCAGCTTGTCCTTCGTGATTAGCTCTGGCGGCACAATACACGCGAAGGATCTGGTTGGTTCCGAAGCAGGTACATTGCTGCAGCCAGGAAAGTGAGCATCTAAAAGTGCATTCAACGATTCCTCACAGTTGTTTGTCCAGTCGCCATTTTCTTTCCGCACGAGACTAAGCAGGGATGGCTGCTTGGACAAAAGCTTCCTAAGTCTCGCTACCTCCGTTGTACCTTCCAGGCTACTACAGAATCCATTCCAGGACTATCTTTAAGCTTTCCGGACTTCCTTCTTGTAATGTTTGAGCGCGTCTTTATATTCGCTCCAACAGAATTCGTTGTCTACCTGCTTCGCAAGCTTGAAGATTTCACGCACGTATTGTCGTTGACCCCCAAGGTTTTTGTTCCACCAGGGTGGCCTAGACCGCCGCCCCGTGCGTACGGGAGGGCATAAGATACGATACGCTTTATTGAGTCAGGTGGTCAGGAGGTTAAGTTCCTTCTCCACCATCGCGTGAGAGTTTATTTCCCTAAACGTTCCCAGCTTTTTGCCAAGTATACGCCTGAAAAGATCCCAGTTTGTGTTTCTGGGATTCCTTACAGTTATACTCGCTCTCATGGGGGAGAATGTAATAACTAGGTATCGGATTTATATGCACATCAAATATGCACGAAATATGCAAAATATATGCAAAACATATGCACTCCATCCAGATCGAACCGCTGAAGCTAAAAACATGAAATTTACAGTGTAGATACATCTTCCAAAATGAACCTTCGTTCAAAAAAAATTTTTTTAAATTCGGGGTCCAAAAGGGCAAAACATGGGTTAAGGTGTTGTATGAAGAAACCCAATTTAATGAGCCTATTGATTTCAAATTTAGTGAAAATACTTCAAATAAAAAATAATTCGACACATATTTTTAAATTTTTCGGAAATCGAAACTTAACGGGGTCAACCAAGGGTTAAGGTTCGTATACGGAAAGACTACGACAAAACCATGAACCGATAGGCCTATTGACTTAAAAATTTGTGAAAACATTAGAAATAAAAAATAATTAAACACAAATTTTTTGCTTTTGTGAAAATCTAAATTTAACTAGGTAAACCAAGGGTTAAATGTTAGTATGGAGAAAGAAAATTTTTTGACCCGTTTGACTTCAAATTTGGTAAAAGTACTTCAAATGCGAAATAATCAAACACGTGTTTCTCAGTTTTTTTTTAAATCGAAATCAACCAGGGTAAACTAAGGGTTAAAAGTTTGTATGGATAAGCATGATTTGATGATTTTTTTTCTTCAAACTAGGTTAAAGTGAAACGTGTTTTTTTTATCAACGATGGGTTAAGAGTTTGTGTAGGAAAACATGATTTAAGCGGTCAAATTACTTTAAATATGGCGAAAGCCCTTTAAATAAGATATAATTAGACAGTTATTTTCGTACGAATCTGACTGGGTCAACGAAGGATAACCCATTATGTCGTCCGGTCACACCACAGTAGCGTCGTAAGCAAACTAGCGACCAACAGCCGGCAACACCACAGTGGTGTCGTGCGCGAATTACAAAAAACAAACAAATTTTGTATTTAGTTTCGTATGTATATCTTCGAAATTTCATGAAAGTACGATGAGATTAGTGTAACTTAACACATCATAATCTCCGGATAATGTAAAAAACGGCCGGCGACAAGCCAAGTAATCCGTATTAGCGCTGCCAAGCGACTAAATATTTACAAGACGTCCGGACGGAAACTTGATTTATTGAGCCCATTGACTTAAAAGTTCGCGTCCACAGCCGCGGGGTCGTGATAGTTATGGAATCAAAATTTTTTTAATAAAAGTATGAAATTCTTCCGTGCAAAGCCGGGGATAACTGGTGGTATTTCTTATATTCCAGGAATTTAGTGAAATTTGGGAAGTTCAAAACAGTTTAAAAAATCATTGTCTTTTAAATAGAATTCAAAACAAAACCTTAACTCAAATAATAACAAAACTTAAAATGAAATGTAAAAAATTAACTACTTATTACAGTAAATAACTAAAATTTCCTCCAAGTTTTCTACGGTCAGTATATGCCGTACACCAGCTCGTGGAGTACGAAAACGTTCATTATTCTTGTATGCTGGGCATTGCTGACTCCAAAAAATAGCTGAGTAAGCCAAACTACAACATCCTCAATAATGATCCTAAGAACATCATTCTCGGAATAACAAAAGTCTGGGATTGTCCAATTTAACTCCCATCCCAACCCCTTACACACAGGAGCACACGAACATCACTCTTGTTAGTTTGCATAGAAAAAAATAAGTCTATATGAATATATTTATATATAGCTACGCCAAATACGGCAAAAAATGGAAAAAACATGCAAAATTATGCCAAAATATTCAACAAATATATACAAAATATGCAAAAAGTATGCAAAATATGCAAAAAATATGCAAAATATGCAAAAAGTATGCAAAATATGCAAAAAATATGCAAAATATGAAAAAAATATGCAAACATATGCAAATATGCACTGCATATGTTAGCTCATTCTTAATATTTTTTAACAAAAATAGTTTCTGTCTTGGTCCCGTTCAAATCCGATGCTCCAAAAAAATATGCATTTGCATATAATTCCGATCCCTAGTAATAACAAAGCTTAAATACTTGTGGTCAGAGAAGGATGGAGTATCCAGTACCCTCCAGTCCTCGACCAAAGTGTTTGAGCCCGTAAAGAGAGTGATATCGCGAACATTCTTCGAGGAGGGTCCAATATATGTTGGTTCACTACCTCGGTTTGCGACATACAAACTACTTTGCATAATGAAGTTAAACAGTGACTCACCTCTGGTATTGATGTCGCTGCTTCCCCATACTGTGTGATGCGCGTTGGCGTCTGCCGCAACAACCAAGGCCTGCTTCCTTTCGCCAGTTGAGTCCACCAGCCTTCGAAGCTCAGACGGTGGCGCCTCGATGTCGTGCGCCAAGTAGCAGGACGCACGTAATTTATCTATAATATGCCATAAAAATTTCATTTAAAAAAATTACAATTTATATGGACTTTTCTAGCTTTTTGTGTACCGTGCCTTAGGCCATATGGGGCAGTAGAGGGTTAATTAATAACTCTTTAATGTGTAACGATATCGTGGTGAAATTTTGTACAGATACTGCTGGTGTTTCACCTGACAACTGGTATCCATATGGGCATGGTCCGCCTACTTTAAAGTAGGGTTGCCATCTATATATATAAAAGAAAGTGGATGTATGTGTGTAAGCGAATCACGCTCAAGTGGACTGGCTGATTTCCATGGAGTTTTTTTGTTGGATTCGTATCGTGCGAAAAGAAAATTCCTAAAAATCTATTGGAAATGTCGGAAATCACTGCTATATTTGACCGTGAATTCTGAACATTTTCAGACGATAACTGTGGAACCATACACTTAGCAGAAAATGTCTGCATACACAAACTTAAATTTTCTTCTCTTCATAAAAAATCAATAAATAAATAAATTTTTTAATTAACATTATTTTTTTATTGAAACAATAATTTGTTTTAGTAATTTTAACATGAAGTGTATTACTATAGGTTTATTAGAAAAATTATAAAAATTAAAAACAAAAAAAAAACGAAGCTTTGAGGTAACGAAAAAGTCTGCGTACAAAAATATTCAGTGAAATGGATTGATGGATGGATGGATGGAATTTTAAAACATATTAAATTTTAATTAATAACTCGTTGGGTATCCCTTCCTTTCTATAACCTCTATAAGCCGTTTTTGCATCGAATTTACGAGTTTAGCAGTGCTAATTTTTTCCCATTCTTCGAGGATTACTTATTTTAAAATGTCTTTGGAAGTTATGATGTGATCCCGGATTTTCCGCTCCAACAGATCCCACAAATGCTCTATGGGATTTAAATCTGGGGACTGTGGAGGCGTTTTAAGCTGCTTGGGCACATTATAAAGCAACCAGAGTTTAACTACTTCTGCCGTGTGCTTGGGGTCGTTATCCTGGTGGAATAAAAAGTTGTTCTGGAGCCCCAGCTTTTCGGCATTTCGCTTTAAGTTACGCTTTAAAATGTTGATATAGTCAAATTTATTCATTATAGATTCAATAAACTCCATTTTGCCCACTCCACTGCTCGCTATCAAAAAGTATGAAACATAAAGAGTGTGCATCTCATACAAGCAAAAATTTGAATGCGGGTGCTGATATCGCCACCCGCCTTCTAGATGCGGGGGGGTAGACAACAAGAGGAAACACTTGAAATGACAGCACAATGCTCTGAGCGCAAATCATAGAAACACGAATGACGCGTCTGTGCTCACTCGTTCATTCTCGCTCAATTGTCCGAAGAGGAGGAAGACCATGTGCTGTTGTTCTTGTTGTTGCGCTGGCGAAAAGCTGAAATTGTAAAACGATTTATATTTTCTGGCTGGCTTTTGTTCTTCTTCTATAAGCCTGCACAGCGTCGCATATTGCTCCTGAACTCACTGCCGACTGTAGTGTGCGCAAAATTATAGAAAAGAAAATAAAATATGGCTGGCATGGCGACCTATATGATCGCTACAGGCAATTAAAAAATAAATAATAAGTAATCAATAAAAATGGAATTGGAAAGAAAAGAAAACGTTTTTATTACCCGTAATAATTTTCCGTCCCGTTCTTTGAAACTTTTCTTACGGCCCACATATAATGCTTGTTTCAAAGAACTACAATAAGAAAATCTAATATTGTAAATTTATGACCACATCATTCGCCATGGAATCATTCAGGTGTAGAACATTTAAACTATTTGTTCCCACCACCTTCGATCGGCGGTGGAAACTGCGAAATGTAAACTGGTTTAAATAAAACGCGCACTCCTTGGGAAAAAGCCATCAGCTCAAAAAACCCAATTTATTTTCCGCACTACAAGCACACGCATATCTTGCACCTATAAATTAATCATGAACCAAAAAATTGACGTCTTGTCCGCTTCACGCTCGCTGCACGACTGACTACTTCGGCCAGAGACGATCATCCCTGTGCGAACAACTCAATCGCACAGGAGATCGTCCCTGTATGAAACAGTGCCAGCGAAAACCAACGGTTTTCCTTAAATACAATCAGGTTGCACCAACAATTAATAACAATACAATTAACAATCAACTTAATTCTAATCTTTTTTTTTTTTTTTTTAAATACGAGCCAACGCGCAGGGGAAACCCCTATAAATGCGGGCATTGCGCTGGTTCAGGAAGGATATATAGGTTGGGAGAAAGGATGTTGGGTGAAGAATTTATGGACTCTTGCCTTGAATCCATCAAGATCGTAAGTGCTGGGGAAAACATCTGCAGGGAGACCATTCCACAATCGCGCTGTTCGGGCCAGGAACGAACTTTCTCTGTAGTGCGTAGTGCGCTGGAACATCGTTTCAACGTGGAATGCATGGGCGCCAGTGTTCAAACGGGTTGCCCGAGGGAATACCCGGAGTGATGGCAGCAAGCTGCTCATCTCCACTGAGCAATTGCCGAAAAAGTAACGGTAAAATAAAACCACACATGCCACGTTTCGACGATGTTCCAAGGAGTCAATAGAGCTGGATGCCCTACTGTCCCCTATAAGTTTAATCGCACGGTTTTGCACCCGATCCAGGAGCTCCAAATGGGTTTTTGAAGCCCCTGCCCATAGGTGCGAGTTAAACTCCATTTTAGGTCGGATATAGGTAGTGTAAATAATGCGGAGATCAGACGGAGTGAAATATTTTTTGCACCGCTTTAGGAAGCCGAGGCACTTGGCTGCTTCTTTCGACACGCCAAAAATATGATCATTCCAACGAAGATCGTTCTTAATGGACATGCCCAGAATATCAAGAGCTGCTGATTCCGCAATACCCACACCACCCATAACCAGGGATGTGTTGGGATGTGGGGAGACTCGTTTGTGGGATAACAGGCAACATTGGGTCTTGCGGGGATTAAAATCGACCCTGTTCGCTTGACCCCACTTGAAGATTGTTTGTAGGTCGCTATTAAGTGTGTCATTCATACGGCGCCGTTCTCTCTCAATCTCCACAGAGCTGGGACGCTTTGTGAAGGAGTATGAATGACAAATGGTGCTGTCATCCGCAAACGAGTAGATGGGATTCTTCGTCGACGACAACAGGTCGTTGATGAAGATCAGGAAGAGGGTTGGAGAAAGGACCGAACCCTGCGGCACTCCCGCGCTAAGGGAATGCTTTTCCGAGGCTATGCCGTCTACTACAACACGAATAGAGCGATCATAGAGGAAGCTCGTAATCCAACGAGAGAAGGTACTACCGACACCATAGGCAATCAATTTTGACACGAGTGCTTTATGCCACACCCGGTCAAAGGCCTTGGAAATATCCAATGCAACAACCTTGCTTTCACCGAGGTTTAGAATGCTATGGTTCCATTTCTCGGTGAGTACGGCCATAAGGTCTCCCGTCGATCGTTGTCTTCGGAAGCCGTATTGGCGGTCACTTAGCAGTCTATTGTGCTCCAGATACTTCACAAGGTTGAAGTTTACAATGCTTTCCATTACTTTGGAAAGCACCGAACAGATTGCTATAGGTCGGTAGTTCGCAGGGTCAGTAGTCTTGCCTTTTTTAGGAACTGGTTGAACATTTGCTACCTTCCAACATGTCGGAAATACACCTGTGGTGTATGACATGTTGAAAAGTCTGCGTAATGGACAAGCCAGTGAGGTAGCGCACTTTTGCAAAACAAGGGCTGGAATGCCGTCCGGCCCTGAAGCCTTATTTACATCGAGATTTGCAAGCACTCTTTTAACTACCCGTGTCCGAAAATGAATTTCGGGCATAGAGCAAGATACGTTCTCGACTACGGGTAGTGGTTGATCGCTGGGGGGCAGGGAGGAATTCTCTGCAAAAATTTTAGCCAACAAATTAGCTTTATCAACCGAGTGAGTGATGATTTGATCATTGTTAAGAAGAGTTGGAATTGAAGACGATGTTTGGTTCTTCACCCTCTTAACAAATGACCAAAAGTTCTTACTACCACGCTGGCATTGAAGAACTTTTTTCCTTTGGCGCTGTTCGTGCAGAAACTTTTGGTGCCTTAGGATGGCATTGCATCGATTTCTACCCTGTTTACGCAGCTGTTCAGTGGCGGCATTTTTATTTGCCTGCCATGCTCTGAAAGCTTCCTCTTTAGACCTGACAGCAATTCTGCATGTCTCATTAAACCAGAGATTGTCCTTAGGTTTAATGCAAATTTTCTTATTAGGGATGAAGGACCGCATTCCCAATAATATAATTTCTTCAACCATTTTGGCTGCGGCATTTATGTTTCTATCTAGAAAACACAATTTCCAATTGAAGTGGGCGAAAAATTCATTAAGTCCACTCCAGTTAGCTTTATCATACATCCACACTAGGCGCTTCGGGGCTAAGAGCGAAGCATTGCGGATAGAAGAGTATGAGAAAGACGCCAAAATGGTGCAATGGTCCGAGTTACCAAGAGGTGCGTGCATTTCAACATCATATTTTTCGTGATGAGAAGTGAGAAAAAGGTCTAGAGTGTTGAGAGCTTGCCCAGCAACGCAGGGGATATGCGTTGGTTCATGCACTATTTGAGTCAAGTTATTAGACTCGGCAAAGAGCTCGACAAATAAGCCTTCAGGAGTTGTGTGGCTGGAATGGCGTAGCCAATTGGAATTATGAATATTGAAATCACCAGCAACTACAATTTCACTATTCGGATACGATTCCAAAATATGAGAAATAGAATCAGAGAGAAGATCAAACTTGTTATAAGTAAAATCTCTCCCTGAATTCGGGCTTCTATATAGAAAGCAAAAGTGCAGAATGTGCGACTGGATATTGAATTTAACCCACATGGAGCTAAATTCGGCATCCGTCGTGTATAGTTGTTGCTGGCACTGGTACGCAACATTACTGCACACATAAATGGCAATACCCCTATGAGGAGAGAATAATGGCAGTAAGTGGTACCCTGGGATGTGGAAATCCAGTGGATCTGCATCCTCACACACCTGGGTCTCACTTAGTGCCATTATATGGGGCTTGTGGAGGTCTTAGCACTCTAGTTACTCCGGCTCCACATTGGCAGGCTCCACCGGCAATATGCATACTTTCTGCACAGGTCTGGTCAATCTGCTTGTCTGGGTCTCAATCTCCACGGATCGTACAAGATTGTCCTTGCTCAGAATTAACTTGCACACTCTGCCTAGCGACCACTGCGCTGGCGGAAAGTTCTCTGCCTTAATGAGAACTAGCTGGCCCACTCTCAAATTCTCTCTCTCTCAGCGCCATTTCTTGCGCTCCTGCAAACTATTCAAATAATCAACTTGCCATCTAGCCCAAAAATGCTTTAACATAGTCTGGCGCTCTTTCCAAAGCTTAATGCCCTCCGTGTTTGGTTGCTCATCCAATGCAAAGGGAGGTGGTAATACCAGCGGCTCTCCAACAAGAAAATGCCCCGGTGTCAATGCTTGCACATCCGTCGGATCGTCCGATATCGGATACAACGGCCGCGAATTCAGAATCGCTTCTACTTGCACCAATAACGTCGCAAGCTGGTCCTGTGCCAGCGTTCTCTGGCCCACGACTCTCGTCAAATGATACTTCATGGACTTCAAAGCTGCTTCGCAAATTCCACCTTGATGTGGGGCAGCTGGAATCATAAAGTGCCATTCTGTGCCTTTCATACTCAAATGCTCTAGCACCTTTTGCTCCCTCCAATAGTCAATTGCTCTCTTGATCATCCTATCTGCACCAATAAACGTCGTAGCGTTGTCACTGTACATGCGCTCACATCTTCCACGTCTTCCGATACATCTCTCATAGCACGCAATGAATGACTGAGTAGTTAGATCTAGCACCATATCAATATGAATAGCTCGGGTCTTCGGGCACACAAATATCGCGATCCAGCATTTGCTTTTCGCTACGTAATCATCTCGCACCCTCTAATTATTCCGTCCGAAATTTATGCAAAACGCGGGGGGGGGGGGGGTTCGTATATCGTTATAAAGGGTTTATTCAATTTAATTCAGTGTATAATATGTGTTCATTATTTAGAGTTAAGTGTAGCTTTTGTATGTTTGGTGTAGAAAACAGAACTGCCGGCGGCGTGACGCGATCCAAAGTTCGTTAGCGAAAAACCCGACGCCACAACGTGCCAAAAAAGTGTCTAGCCAGCGGCGACTGACCGCATGATGCCGGTTGGAAGAAAAATTGGAAAGGAGTGGACATTGGAAAGGAGTGGAAAAGAAAAGAGAGAGGGGCCGCCTTGCACTAGTGCAACATCCAATGCATGATGCAGGCGACTCACGGTGTCCAGTGCGGTCCGAAGCAGCGCCCTGGTGCTGTGGTCCATGCGGTGGCGGCTGGTCATAGAGTGGCGTGCGCGGCGCCCCAATGGGCCGCTTTGTGCTCTTTGGGTCTGTGGCTGAGAGGACTCGCTGGGGGTGGTTGCCGGTTCCGTGGGCGTGAGCGATGTGTCGGCCCTGTCTGCTGTCGCGCCTGGCTTCCTTGGCGTGATGCGGCACGTTGTCGGCTCGGACGTTGACGGCGCTGGCGACTGTCGGCGTTGGCTGAGGCTGGACGCGGCGCTTGAACTGGTTGGTGGAGCAGCGTATGGTGCTGCTGATCGCAGTGGCGGCAATGTGTCCGGGAAGTACAGTCCTCAGTGGCATGGGACCGGGCCAGACAGTTGATGCAATAACTGTGGGCCAGAGCGACCACAGCTCGGAACCGGGGCGTCATTGCCAAGAAGGCCGGGCAGTACCGAAGCGAGTGGTACCGGTGGCACACCTGGCATAGGTGGACCTCGTCGTCGCGTTCTGCTTGTGTTCTGGAATAGAAAAGGACTTTAGTACTGGGAAACTAGAATCGGTGGTGGGTGGAGATGGTAATTGTATGCGGAAGATACTTAGTCTTTGGCGTCTACGCGGATGGTAGGACGCAGAGTTTTACGATGGGGCGAGTGAAAATACCCGTTTGCGTTCGTACGTCGGCGACACGGATGTGATTGTCTTTTCCGCGGTAAAGTTTGACGACACGGCCAAGACGCCATTCGTTGGGGGCAGCGTGTCGTCTTTGATGACGACGAGTTCACCTTCCGGTAGTTCCTTTTGAGGATTCTTCCACTTGTACCGTTTGTGCAGGTCCTTTAGATACTCGTCCTTCCAGCGGCGACTGAATTCCTGGTGAAGAACCTTCAGGTTTTCCCATCTATTGATTAGAGAGATATCCTTTCTGGTTGATTCAGGTAAGGCGAGTAATGGGGCCCCTATGAGGAAATGGCCGGGGGTGAGAGCGGTAAGCTCCTCGGGATCCTGCGACAGAGGTGATAACGGACGAGAATTTAAGACACCTTCGATGCGAGCGAGGAGGGTAGAGAATTCTTCGAAGGTGAACTTATGGGTGCCTGCTACCCTTTTGAAATGGGTTTTAAAGCTTTTGACGGCTGATTCCCAGAGGCCTCCCATATGGGAGCATTCGGGGGTATGAATTTCCACTCTAGGCCTTGAGGACTATATGTGCCGGAGAGGTCAAGGGATATCTCATTGATAAATTTGGCATAGTCTCTAGAGATGGCACGTTGAGCGCCGACGAATGTCTTACCATTGTCGATCATCACTTTCTTGGGCAGGCCTCGTCGTCCGATAAATCGGGTGAATGTCGCGTGGAATGCGTTCGTGGTGAGATCGGAACACAATTCCAAATTAGTGATTGGGCACTATGTGCCCGTTTTAAAAATCAAACTGCGAAGTTTTACTAGGGACTATGTCCCAATTTTGTAACTGTTTATTGAATTAAGCGCTATGCGCTCCTTTTCGTTACAGAGTACTTCAAAAACTAAAAGCTAATTCCTTATTCTACCCTTCTTTTATATCTTTTCTTGGCTGTGTTTGGCACGTTGTTATTGTTGTTGTTGTTGATCTGGCTGCTGGCGCTGGTGCTGACACAGGTGCAAATTTGATTGTGGGAAACGGTTCGTTCTCACCGTAGCATGCGGTGTCATGATTACACCACGGTGGATGCTGCTGATGACATTGGCACAGGTGCAGTTGGAAGTTGACGAATTGCACCGTGGGAAGAGGAGCTTTCTTAGTCGATCTGCCGAGCTGCTGAGTTGTCGTCTGCCAATCCCAAGAATTGAGTCGCGTCTGAATGTGGGAACTACGGTTTAGTCACGTAGCGTTTGTGGGATGTTGACACAGGTGCAAGTAGGAATTTGCCGAATTGTGGGATGGGGAGCTTTCCCAAGTGATCTGTTATGGTTATGCTACGGATTGGTCACGTAGCATTTCGGTGTTGTGGGAGTCATGTGCTAACTGCCCCCCCTGTAAGTCGAGACCGTCCGCGGTCGCCTTAATGATTTCGGCCATAACTTTCCTTTGATGGACTGCGTGGATTTTACGTTTGCCTGCTCTTAATTTTCTGTATACCAGGATAATGCAAAAGGTGATTAGAATGATTAACAGTACTGTTCCTCCTTGGATCGAGCGAGTTTGAATAATGCTGTGCAATTCTTTAACGTGGCCAACATTCCTTAAATGAATTTGATGTAAGTACGGTAGGCTTAGGATTTCTAGATGCTCCGTAAAGTTTACAAATTGAGTTGAAGGAGTTCCTGGCCGGAGTGTTGCCATCCTTTTCTCGTTCACAAAGATTGTGCCATTAATGTTGACTTCCTCCTCAAAAGTTATTAAAAAAGTGCCGCTTATTGTGACCGATGAATTCTTCTCCTCTTGAACTTCGACCGTGTTATCATTTATGATAATTAATCCGCTGTCGACTTTGTTTATTGGGTCAAGTTTGTTGAATGTTGTTTTACAATTTGCCTTATGGTTATTGAATAGTTGTTTGACGCATGCGGCCTCTGTTAGTGTTTTACAAAAATTGGCCGTAAGCGCTGTTGTGCAGTTTGTAACAGGAATTACTATATTGCCGCAGTCTGCAACAGTGTTGGTCTCCAAAAGTATGGTCTTTTCGCCGTGTGCCACAGGAAAAACCCTAACTAAACTACATAGTTTCTGTATCCTAGGAAACTTAATTATAAAGTGGATTAATTCCTTATTCTGCAAAATTTTTATTTTGGAGTTGCTTATAATATCGCTTATGCTAACATTTGAGGTGTGTTCAGTGACCAGTATTTTAGCAATTTCTTCTGTGTCGAGAATGACAGGGTTTACTACATTTAACTTGGCCAAAAGCGTTGAATAAATAACATTATCTAAATCTGTTATGATTGCCGCATTCCTGGCTGTTAGTAGCTCAAATAAATGTGCCCTATCTATTTCTGTTTCCCTTGTGTTCTTCAAAATCTTGTTTACTGTTTGAGTGAGTTGATTAATCTGTTGTTGTATTTGCGTATTTATAGAAAATTGTCGTTCGTTGGCTTCAATAAGCGCTTCTTCCTTGTTTTTAACTTCGTTAAAATCGTCAAAGTCGGGTGTTCCTGCAATATATTTGAGTGCCGTACCAATAATATTTATACTTCTAGCATGTCTATGATGAATTCGTAATGTGTTGATTAGTCGAAAAATCCGGTCAATGCCCGATTGGAGAAGGTTCCTTATATATGAGTGAGGAAAACCCTCAAGTATTGCCTTGGTTTCCTCTGAAACGATTTCGTAGTTTGTTAGGTTAATACAATGCGTTATGTATTCGTATTCCCCCCAAACTGCTACTTTTCCGTCCATTACTGGTATGTAATTTGATTGTGAAAAGTCAGTTATCTTGCTGTCCATTCCGCGGATTCTTAGTAGTAATATTAATAATAATACTTTGTAAAAAATTAAAAACAAAAATTAAATTTATTTATAGTAGTAAAATTTTTGGTTTTTTTTTTTTTTTTTTTTTTTTTACCTTAAGTTACTTTTATGAATCTTTCTATTATCTATTAAAACGGTTGATCCTAGATCCTTTTGTATCGTTTTTTCTATAAAAACCTTAGAAAACTTATTACCTATTCTTTTATTAGTCCTAACATAGACTTTGTGACTTTTGATTAAATCTTTGTGTAACTTTACCCTTATTATGCCTTTCCAATTCATTTTTCTGGGCTTTTATTAATCTTGCTATTATTTCAGTTTTAAGATCCCTGGGTTGGCGCATATTAACTCAATAGGCTTCCACCCGGTTACCGAATGAATGGATCTATTGTATTTTGAAGTGGCAAGAAGTATTAACTCCTCAGTATCGTTTATAGCTTGCTCCAGCTTAGTGCATCTAGCAATTTCAGTCAGAGTGCTATGGAATCTCTCTATCTGTCCATTTGTTGTGCTATGGAAAGGAGGTGTTGTGAAAATGTCCGCGCCAAAATGGTCTTTCAAAAGGGACTTAATTGTTTGAGAATTTAACGACTTTTCATTGTCAAAGGTTACATTTTTCGTGTTCTGAAAGCAATTGAGAATCTGAAGTAGAGCCTGTTTAACGTCCACAATGGCTCTTGATTTAATAGGAATAACAATGGCAAATTTTGAGAATTTGTCTATGCTAGTTAAAAAGTGATGTTTATCAGTGGAATAGATATCCATATGTAGCATCTCTCCAGGACGAGTTGGTATCGGGGTTTTCCCTATTTCTGGGTTAGGTGGACGTCGCTGATATTTGGCCTCCTTGCAGATTTTACAATTTGACACAATTGCTTTTAATTTCCTTCGCATGTGTGGAAAGTAATAATCATTCATAACCTGTTTCATGTTTTCCCGTATAGAGCGATGTGCTCTGTTGTGTTCCATTGCTAATATTTCATCTTGATCATCATTGTTGAAAACATCAGCTACTTGTTTTGTTGTATGACGAAATTTTACTGATGGAAATTTTCCTATAATTTCGTTTTGAATTTTCCCTAAAATTGGTAAATCGCAAAGGATACCGTTAACGACGTCAGGATTTATGCATTCCCCAATTACTGCTACAATGTCCTGTAATGTTTTAAATGTAATCCTATGTCTAATTTTTGACTTAAAAATAATTGTTGTTGCTTTTGATAAGGTGTTTCCTTCCTCTAGTATTATTTGATTTCGGAATGAATTCACTGGGGTTTCAACAGTTGGAATGATTTCCGACGAGGATTCCTCACTGTGCATCGTGACAGATGACGAATCTTCTTCATACTCCATGGTATTTATGTGTTGTCGAGATAATGCATCGGCAACAACGTTATCTTTCCCTGGTTTGTAAAAAAATTTGGGTGAAAATTCCTCGACAAATGCCCTCCAACGTTTAATCTTTGTGTTGGGATTTCTATCTGAGACCGCAAAGGTCAGAGGTTGATGGTCAGTGAAGATGTTTAATTGTCTGACTCCATATAAATAATTTCGGAGCTTTTGAAGTGCCCATACAATTGCCAAAAGTTCCCTTTCATTGGTGGCATAGTTCTCTTCCGTGGATGATAACGTTCTTGATATCATTGTTATTGGTCTACCTCCCTGTGATACTATTGCACCAATGGCGTGCGCTGATGCGTCGGTTGTTAGGTCAAAAGGTTTTGTGTGTTCAGGGTATAAAAGAAGTACGTCTTCGGAGGACAAAATTCGCTTTACTTTTTCGAAGGCTAACAATGCGTCATTGTCTAAATCAATTTTAACATTTTTTGACGTATTGGCCCCTATTTGGCCATTCTCTCCCCTTAAATATTTTGTAAGTGGTTTCACTATAGCGGCGTAGTCCTTAATGAATCTTCTATAGTAGCCTGATAACCCTAAAAATGATCGAAGACCCCGAAGATTGGTAGGTAGCTTATAATTAATTATATCCTTAACTTTGTCAGGGCATGTTTTTATTCCTTCCTTAGATACTACAAATCCAAGAAACTCAACCTCTTCTTTAAAAAATTTGGATTTTTCTATTGAAACGCGCATATTTGCTTCGTAAAGCCTGGTTAAAATTCTTTCAATATCTTCATAGTGTTGTTCTTCACTATTTGGGAATATAATTACATCATCGATGTAAACGTGGCAGCATTTCCCTATTTCGTTCCTTAAGACGTCGTCAATTGTTCTCTGAAAAATTCCAGGAGCATTCTTCAAACCAAATGGAAGTCTACAAAATTCATATTTCCCATTATTCACGGAGAATGCTGTCTTTTCTCTATCTTTTTCGGCTAATTTGATCTGGTGGAACCCAGATTTCAAATCAAGAGTTGTAAAGAGTGTCGATTTCCCCATATTTGCTAATATAACAGACGTGTCAGGGATTGGATATTTATCAGGAACTGTCTTATCGTTTAATTTTCGAAAATCAATTACCATACGCATCTTTTTTTGGCCATTTTCATCTAATCCTTTCTTGTCGACAACCCATATGGGATTGTTGTATGGTGACCGAGACTGGCGAATGATACCATCTCGCAACAAGTTAGAAATTTCTTTATTTACAAATTCTGAAGCTGCTATTGGGTAAGGGTATGCTCTAGAATAAACTGGTTCATTATCTGTAGTTCTTATTGTAGCAACTACATTTGTATTGAATGGTAATGCTTCGTTCGGACTTGCGAAAACCTTAGAGTGTCTTTTTAGAATGTCTGTAATGCGTTCATCCTTACTTGACTCATTAGAATTGTGTTCATGTGGCATCACATTATTTATGTTTTTACAGTCATAATATTTTAAATGCTCTTTACCGCCATTATAGTGTAAAATTCCGGTCTTTAAGTCCAAGTTCGCACCGATTTCTTTCAAAAAATCGAAGCCGATAATGCCATCAAATGTCTTTAAGCCGGAAAGAAGAAAGAAGGTTGAATTTTTCCCGAAAATATTCACTAAACATTTTTCCTTTATTTCAGTGGTTGCATGGATGGATTGAACCTTAAATGGTTTTTTAATTTCTTTTATCCCTTTTAGGTTTTCATTGTATTTTATATAATTTTTTTCTGCTCCTGTATCGATTAGTAACTTAATTGGTCGTCCTGCCAACTCCCTGCTTACGTATGGCAGGAGCGACTTTCGTCTAAAAAATTAATTTCCTCAGATATTTCGCTCTGGGTATCATCAATGGAATAGCTTTCTTCCTCGTCCTCGTGATCCAAATGATTCACTCTTTGAATTTTCGGGAGCGGTTGTCTATCGCTCTCGCGTTCCCTTTTAGCTGGTCTCTCTTGTGCGAACTGTTGGTTATTCTGATTAGAGTTCTGCGTTATCTGGTGGGTCCTAAAAGAATCCTGCGTGGTTCTACAATTTGGATTAAAATTTGTTCTTTGTCTGAAATTCGATGTGGAAGGATCAACCTCCATTGGAATCGGCGTGTTTCGAGGTTGTCCGTTGGTCGGCTTATAATGAGGCGATTGGGGTGGTTGTCAGTTGGTCGGCCTATAATGAGGCGAGTGGTGTGGTGTAAAGGATTTGTTTCCTCCACTTTGATTATTAAAAGAATTCGCAAAGGAATATCGAGCCTGATTCGCCTCCAATTCCTGAGCTAGTGCTAAAGCACTAGGCATGTCATTTGGTTGTGACGAAAATAAGATATCGCACATTGGTTTGCGTAATCCTGAAATAAACACCCTTAAGGCGTCCCCCCTGTATTTCTGGCTAAGTGAATTTATTAAATCGCTGTTACCCTCATGCAGCATAATAGTCTTGTTTATTATGAGCGTTAATTTTTTCTCCACTTCATCATAAAATTAAACAATAGGCAATTTTCCCTGACGCAAGGTTGACATTTCTTGTTCTATGAGATAAATTGGCCTTTTATCTGCGTAAGTAAAATCTAGACGCGCAATTATAGCTTTAAAGTTTAAAACCGTGTTGAAGGATGATAATACTTGATCGGCTGAACCAACAATCTTATTTCTCATTATCGCTACCGCTTGGTAATGCTTTGAGCTACCTTCATATCCCTCGAAAAGCTTGTAAGCGGCAAATGCAGCTTGTCGCCACGAAACGTACCGAACCTACTCACCGCTAAACTCGGGTAATGATTTTATCAAATCAAGTGATTCATTACATTCCCTTCCTGGACGAATTTCCACTGGTTTGTACTCCTCTACTGGAGTTGGAGTTTCCAGGGCCCTAAGTCTTTCGGTTAAGTCCCTTACTATCCCTTCAAAGGATAGCTTTGTTCTCTCTGTCGCCGAGAGGACAGCTGTGTTTAGTATTGCCCTCAGCTGTTCCTCATTCATGTTTGCAGATACTAATTAAAGTTATTTATTTAAGATTATTATGTAATATGTTATGCGAGTTTATTTATAAACCCCCTTTTTCCTTTACGACCTTAAAAATCACTAGCAAATTTCCTTATCATTAAGATCGTTTCGTACTCTATCATAAATATCCTCCCTTGTGGGTTCGCCACGGTCTGCTATTCCGAGTGTCTCCCAAATCTTTTTGATTGTTTTTAACCGCTGCTCTTCACTACTGTCGTCGTTGATTCGTTCGTCTTTTAGTACGTTCTTCTTATATTCTCGCCTTTTTAGTCGGCTAGGCATTCTACGCACACAAAAAATTTTCTAACAGCAGAATTTACACAGCGTTTGCCTGTACTGTTCACTGACCACGACACCAAGGACACAAATTTTCATAATTACCATGTATTTATTCTATACTTATTACTACTTACAACTGTTTCATTCTTTTTTATTTGTTTTTTTATACACTAATTTCCTGCTGGTGTGTTGTCCTAGTGGCTGCAATTGGTGTGCGTTGTTTTGCTGCGTTTCCTTCTTGTAATCCGGTATGTGTTTGTCTCTATGTTGTGCTGGATGCTTATGTTGCTGTGGTTGGTCACTACCCACAGTTGTTCTGCTTCTTGGAGAAGGTTTATAAATTTCTTCCTTTCTAGTTCTTTTGAATACAGTTCTACTCTGTTCTCTAGGAAGTTAATACTTTTTTCTAGTGCTTTCTTTGTAATTCTCATTCCTTTACTGCACTTTTTCCTGTCTTTTTCACAGTTTATTCCACTTTATACTTTCCGTATTTTTATAAATCAAGTTTTTCCTTCACTATGATTTCTTTGCAGTAACCTTTCCTTGCACTTTTTAAAGTTTTTCACAGTTTATTCCACTTTATATTTTCCGTGAGTCCGGGAGCACGATCACTTAACAAGGATCGCGAACTAGTCGTTGGGCGCCAATTAGTGATTGGGCACTATGTGCCCGTTTTAAAAATCAAACTGCGAAGTTTTACTAGGGACTATGTCCCAATTTTGTAACTGTTTATTGAATTAAGCGCTATGCGCTCCTTTTCGTTACAGAGTACTTCAAAAACTAAAAGCTAATTCCTTATTCTACCCTTCTTTTATATCTTTTCTTGGCTGTGTTTGGCACGTTGTTATTGTTGTTGTTGTTGATCTGGCTGCTGGCGCTGGTGCTGACACAGGTGCAAATTTGATTGTGGGAAACGGTTCGTTCTCACCGTAGCATGCGGTGTCATGATTACACCACGGTGGATGCTGCTGATGACATTGGCACAGGTGCAGTTGGAAGTTGACGAATTGCACCGTGGGAAGAGGAGCTTTCTTAGTCGATCTGCCGAGCTGCTGAGTTGTCGTCTGCCAATCCCAAGAATTGAGTCGCGTCTGAATGTGGGAACTACGGTTTAGTCACGTAGCGTTTGTGGGATGTTGACACAGGTGCAAGTAGGAATTTGCCGAATTGTGGGATGGGGAGCTTTCCCAAGTGATCTGTTATGGTTATGCTACGGATTGGTCACGTAGCATTTCGGTGTTGTGGGAGTCATGTGCTAACTGCCCCCCCTGTAAGTCGAGACCGTCCGCGGTCGCCTTAATGATTTCGGCCATAACTTTCCTTTGATGGACTGCGTGGATTTTACGTTTGCCTGCTCTTAATTTTCTGTATACCAGGATAATGCAAAAGGTGATTAGAATGATTAACAGTACTGTTCCTCCTTGGATCGAGCGAGTTTGAATAATGCTGTGCAATTCTTTAACGTGGCCAACATTCCTTAAATGAATTTGATGTAAGTACGGTAGGCTTAGGATTTCTAGATGCTCCGTAAAGTTTACAAATTGAGTTGAAGGAGTTCCTGGCCGGAGTGTTGCCATCCTTTTCTCGTTCACAAAGATTGTGCCATTAATGTTGACTTCCTCCTCAAAAGTTATTAAAAAAGTGCCGCTTATTGTGACCGATGAATTCTTCTCCTCTTGAACTTCGACCGTGTTATCATTTATGATAATTAATCCGCTGTCGACTTTGTTTATTGGGTCAAGTTTGTTGAATGTTGTTTTACAATTTGCCTTATGGTTATTGAATAGTTGTTTGACGCATGCGGCCTCTGTTAGTGTTTTACAAAAATTGGCCGTAAGCGCTGTTGTGCAGTTTGTAACAGGAATTACTATATTGCCGCAGTCTGCAACAGTGTTGGTCTCCAAAAGTATGGTCTTTTCGCCGTGTGCCACAGGAAAAACCCTAACTAAACTACATAGTTTCTGTATCCTAGGAAACTTAATTATAAAGTGGATTAATTCCTTATTCTGCAAAATTTTTATTTTGGAGTTGCTTATAATATCGCTTATGCTAACATTTGAGGTGTGTTCAGTGACCAGTATTTTAGCAATTTCTTCTGTGTCGAGAATGACAGGGTTTACTACATTTAACTTGGCCAAAAGCGTTGAATAAATAACATTATCTAAATCTGTTATGATTGCCGCATTCCTGGCTGTTAGTAGCTCAAATAAATGTGCCCTATCTATTTCTGTTTCCCTTGTGTTCTTCAAAATCTTGTTTACTGTTTGAGTGAGTTGATTAATCTGTTGTTGTATTTGCGTATTTATAGAAAATTGTCGTTCGTTGGCTTCAATAAGCGCTTCTTCCTTGTTTTTAACTTCGTTAAAATCGTCAAAGTCGGGTGTTCCTGCAATATATTTGAGTGCCGTACCAATAATATTTATACTTCTAGCATGTCTATGATGAATTCGTAATGTGTTGATTAGTCGAAAAATCCGGTCAATGCCCGATTGGAGAAGGTTCCTTATATATGAGTGAGGAAAACCCTCAAGTATTGCCTTGGTTTCCTCTGAAACGATTTCGTAGTTTGTTAGGTTAATACAATGCGTTATGTATTCGTATTCCCCCCAAACTGCTACTTTTCCGTCCATTACTGGTATGTAATTTGATTGTGAAAAGTCAGTTATCTTGCTGTCCATTCCGCGGATTCTTAGTAGTAATATTAATAATAATACTTTGTAAAAAATTAAAAACAAAAATTAAATTTATTTATAGTAGTAAAATTTTTGGTTTTTTTTTTTTTTTTTTTTTTTTTTACCTTAAGTTACTTTTATGAATCTTTCTATTATCTATTAAAACGGTTGATCCTAGATCCTTTTGTATCGTTTTTTCTATAAAAACCTTAGAAAACTTATTACCTATTCTTTTATTAGTCCTAACATAGACTTTGTGACTTTTGATTAAATCTTTGTGTAACTTTACCCTTATTATGCCTTTCCAATTCATTTTTCTGGGCTTTTATTAATCTTGCTATTATTTCAGTTTTAAGATCCCTGGGTTGGCGCATATTAACTCAATAGGCTTCCACCCGGTTACCGAATGAATGGATCTATTGTATTTTGAAGTGGCAAGAAGTATTAACTCCTCAGTATCGTTTATAGCTTGCTCCAGCTTAGTGCATCTAGCAATTTCAGTCAGAGTGCTATGGAATCTCTCTATCTGTCCATTTGTTGTGCTATGGAAAGGAGGTGTTGTGAAAATGTCCGCGCCAAAATGGTCTTTCAAAAGGGACTTAATTGTTTGAGAATTTAACGACTTTTCATTGTCAAAGGTTACATTTTTCGTGTTCTGAAAGCAATTGAGAATCTGAAGTAGAGCCTGTTTAACGTCCACAATGGCTCTTGATTTAATAGGAATAACAATGGCAAATTTTGAGAATTTGTCTATGCTAGTTAAAAAGTGATGTTTATCAGTGGAATAGATATCCATATGTAGCATCTCTCCAGGACGAGTTGGTATCGGGGTTTTCCCTATTTCTGGGTTAGGTGGACGTCGCTGATATTTGGCCTCCTTGCAGATTTTACAATTTGACACAATTGCTTTTAATTTCCTTCGCATGTGTGGAAAGTAATAATCATTCATAACCTGTTTCATGTTTTCCCGTATAGAGCGATGTGCTCTGTTGTGTTCCATTGCTAATATTTCATCTTGATCATCATTGTTGAAAACATCAGCTACTTGTTTTGTTGTATGACGAAATTTTACTGATGGAAATTTTCCTATAATTTCGTTTTGAATTTTCCCTAAAATTGGTAAATCGCAAAGGATACCGTTAACGACGTCAGGATTTATGCATTCCCCAATTACTGCTACAATGTCCTGTAATGTTTTAAATGTAATCCTATGTCTAATTTTTGACTTAAAAATAATTGTTGTTGCTTTTGATAAGGTGTTTCCTTCCTCTAGTATTATTTGATTTCGGAATGAATTCACTGGGGTTTCAACAGTTGGAATGATTTCCGACGAGGATTCCTCACTGTGCATCGTGACAGATGACGAATCTTCTTCATACTCCATGGTATTTATGTGTTGTCGAGATAATGCATCGGCAACAACGTTATCTTTCCCTGGTTTGTAAAAAAATTTGGGTGAAAATTCCTCGACAAATGCCCTCCAACGTTTAATCTTTGTGTTGGGATTTCTATCTGAGACCGCAAAGGTCAGAGGTTGATGGTCAGTGAAGATGTTTAATTGTCTGACTCCATATAAATAATTTCGGAGCTTTTGAAGTGCCCATACAATTGCCAAAAGTTCCCTTTCATTGGTGGCATAGTTCTCTTCCGTGGATGATAACGTTCTTGATATCATTGTTATTGGTCTACCTCCCTGTGATACTATTGCACCAATGGCGTGCGCTGATGCGTCGGTTGTTAGGTCAAAAGGTTTTGTGTGTTCAGGGTATAAAAGAAGTACGTCTTCGGAGGACAAAATTCGCTTTACTTTTTCGAAGGCTAACAATGCGTCATTGTCTAAATCAATTTTAACATTTTTTGACGTATTGGCCCCTATTTGGCCATTCTCTCCCCTTAAATATTTTGTAAGTGGTTTCACTATAGCGGCGTAGTCCTTAATGAATCTTCTATAGTAGCCTGATAACCCTAAAAATGATCGAAGACCCCGAAGATTGGTAGGTAGCTTATAATTAATTATATCCTTAACTTTGTCAGGGCATGTTTTTATTCCTTCCTTAGATACTACAAATCCAAGAAACTCAACCTCTTCTTTAAAAAATTTGGATTTTTCTATTGAAACGCGCATATTTGCTTCGTAAAGCCTGGTTAAAATTCTTTCAATATCTTCATAGTGTTGTTCTTCACTATTTGGGAATATAATTACATCATCGATGTAAACGTGGCAGCATTTCCCTATTTCGTTCCTTAAGACGTCGTCAATTGTTCTCTGAAAAATTCCAGGAGCATTCTTCAAACCAAATGGAAGTCTACAAAATTCATATTTCCCATTATTCACGGAGAATGCTGTCTTTTCTCTATCTTTTTCGGCTAATTTGATCTGGTGGAACCCAGATTTCAAATCAAGAGTTGTAAAGAGTGTCGATTTCCCCATATTTGCTAATATAACAGACGTGTCAGGGATTGGATATTTATCAGGAACTGTCTTATCGTTTAATTTTCGAAAATCAATTACCATACGCATCTTTTTTTGGCCATTTTCATCTAATCCTTTCTTGTCGACAACCCATATGGGATTGTTGTATGGTGACCGAGACTGGCGAATGATACCATCTCGCAACAAGTTAGAAATTTCTTTATTTACAAATTCTGAAGCTGCTATTGGGTAAGGGTATGCTCTAGAATAAACTGGTTCATTATCTGTAGTTCTTTTTGTAGCAACTACATTTGTATTGAATGGTAATGCTTCGTTCGGACTTGCGAAAACCTTAGAGTGTCTTTTTAGAATGTCTGTAATGCGTTCATCCTTACTTGACTCATTAGAATTGTGTTCATGTGGCATCACATTATTTATGTTTTTACAGTCATAATATTTTAAATGCTCTTTACCGCCATTATAGTGTAAAATTCCGGTCTTTAAGTCCAAGTTCGCACCGATTTCTTTCAAAAAATCGAAGCCGATAATGCCATCAAATGTCTTTAAGCCGGAAAGAAGAAAGAAGGTTGAATTTTTCCCGAAAATATTCACTAAACATTTTTCCTTTATTTCAGTGGTTGCATGGATGGATTGAACCTTAAATGGTTTTTTAATTTCTTTTATCCCTTTTAGGTTTTCATTGTATTTTATATAATTTTTTTCTGCTCCTGTATCGATTAGTAACTTAATTGGTCGTCCTGCCAACTCCCTGCTTACGTATGGCAGGAGCGACTTTCGTCTAAAAAATTAATTTCCTCAGATATTTCGCTCTGGGTATCATCAATGGAATAGCTTTCTTCCTCGTCCTCGTGATCCAAATGATTCACTCTTTGAATTTTCGGGAGCGGTTGTCTATCGCTCTCGCGTTCCCTTTTAGCTGGTCTCTCTTGTGCGAACTGTTGGTTATTCTGATTAGAGTTCTGCGTTATCTGGTGGGTCCTAAAAGAATCCTGCGTGGTTCTACAATTTGGATTAAAATTTGTTCTTTGTCTGAAATTCGATGTGGAAGGATCAACCTCCATTGGAATCGGCGTGTTTCGAGGTTGTCCGTTGGTCGGCTTATAATGAGGCGATTGGGGTGGTTGTCAGTTGGTCGGCCTATAATGAGGCGAGTGGTGTGGTGTAAAGGATTTGTTTCCTCCACTTTGATTATTAAAAGAATTCGCAAAGGAATATCGAGCCTGATTCGCCTCCAATTCCTGAGCTAGTGCTAAAGCACTAGGCATGTCATTTGGTTGTGACGAAAATAAGATATCGCACATTGGTTTGCGTAATCCTGAAATAAACACCCTTAAGGCGTCCCCCCTGTATTTCTGGCTAAGTGAATTTATTAAATCGCTGTTACCCTCATGCAGCATAATAGTCTTGTTTATTATGAGCGTTAATTTTTTCTCCACTTCATCATAAAATTAAACAATAGGCAATTTTCCCTGACGCAAGGTTGACATTTCTTGTTCTATGAGATAAATTGGCCTTTTATCTGCGTAAGTAAAATCTAGACGCGCAATTATAGCTTTAAAGTTTAAAACCGTGTTGAAGGATGATAATACTTGATCGGCTGAACCAACAATCTTATTTCTCATTATCGCTACCGCTTGGTAATGCTTTGAGCTACCTTCATATCCCTCGAAAAGCTTGTAAGCGGCAAATGCAGCTTGTCGCCACGAAACGTACCGAACCTACTCACCGCTAAACTCGGGTAATGATTTTATCAAATCAAGTGATTCATTACATTCCCTTCCTGGACGAATTTCCACTGGTTTGTACTCCTCTACTGGAGTTGGAGTTTCCAGGGCCCTAAGTCTTTCGGTTAAGTCCCTTACTATCCCTTCAAAGGATAGCTTTGTTCTCTCTGTCGCCGAGAGGACAGCTGTGTTTAGTATTGCCCTCAGCTGTTCCTCATTCATGTTTGCAGATACTAATTAAAGTTATTTATTTAAGATTATTATGTAATATGTTATGCGAGTTTATTTATAAACCCCCTTTTTCCTTTACGACCTTAAAAATCACTAGCAAATTTCCTTATCATTAAGATCGTTTCGTACTCTATCATAAATATCCTCCCTTGTGGGTTCGCCACGGTCTGCTATTCCGAGTGTCTCCCAAATCTTTTTGATTGTTTTTAACCGCTGCTCTTCACTACTGTCGTCGTTGATTCGTTCGTCTTTTAGTACGTTCTTCTTATATTCTCGCCTTTTTAGTCGGCTAGGCATTCTACGCACACAAAAAATTTTCTAACAGCAGAATTTACACAGCGTTTGCCTGTACTGTTCACTGACCACGACACCAAGGACACAAATTTTCATAATTACCATGTATTTATTCTATACTTATTACTACTTACAACTGTTTCATTCTTTTTTATTTGTTTTTTTATACACTAATTTCCTGCTGGTGTGTTGTCCTAGTGGCTGCAATTGGTGTGCGTTGTTTTGCTGCGTTTCCTTCTTGTAATCCGGTATGTGTTTGTCTCTATGTTGTGCTGGATGCTTATGTTGCTGTGGTTGGTCACTACCCACAGTTGTTCTGCTTCTTGGAGAAGGTTTATAAATTTCTTCCTTTCTAGTTCTTTTGAATACAGTTCTACTCTGTTCTCTAGGAAGTTAATACTTTTTTCTAGTGCTTTCTTTGTAATTCTCATTCCTTTACTGCACTTTTTCCTGTCTTTTTCACAGTTTATTCCACTTTATACTTTCCGTATTTTTATAAATCAAGTTTTTCCTTCACTATGATTTCTTTGCAGTAACCTTTCCTTGCACTTTTTAAAGTTTTTCACAGTTTATTCCACTTTATATTTTCCGTGAGTCCGGGAGCACGATCACTTAACAAGGATCGCGAACTAGTCGTTGGGCGCCAATTAGTGATTGGGCACTATGTGCCCGTTTTAAAAATCAAACTGCGAAGTTTTACTAGGGACTATGTCCCAATTTTGTAACTGTTTATTGAATTAAGCGCTATGCGCTCCTTTTCGTTACAGAGTACTTCAAAAACTAAAAGCTAATTCCTTATTCTACCCTTCTTTTATATCTTTTCTTGGCTGTGTTTGGCACGTTGTTATTGTTGTTGTTGTTGATCTGGCTGCTGGCGCTGGTGCTGACACAGGTGCAAATTTGATTGTGGGAAACGGTTCGTTCTCACCGTAGCATGCGGTGTCATGATTACACCACGGTGGATGCTGCTGATGACATTGGCACAGGTGCAGTTGGAAGTTGACGAATTGCACCGTGGGAAGAGGAGCTTTCTTAGTCGATCTGCCGAGCTGCTGAGTTGTCGTCTGCCAATCCCAAGAATTGAGTCGCGTCTGAATGTGGGAACTACGGTTTAGTCACGTAGCGTTTGTGGGATGTTGACACAGGTGCAAGTAGGAATTTGCCGAATTGTGGGATGGGGAGCTTTCCCAGGTGATCTGTTATGGTTATGCTACGGATTGGTCACGTAGCATTTCGGTGTTGTGGGAGTCATGTGCTAACTTGCACTGCCTTTGTTCGAGAAACACACAAATACGGCGACATACCCTTTAAGGAAGCTGGAGGTGCGTAAGGTGGACGCCTTTATTTGGAAGGGGCCAGCAAATTCGATTCCGGTTACTGCAAACGGGGGGGTCAGAGCGCAGCGCTCAGGGGGTAGAGCAGCCATTATTTGGGAACGCATTCGTTGTTTGTGGATGGTACAGATTCTACAGTGGAAGATGAATTTTTTTATTTGAGGTTTGAGTCGGGGGATATAATATTCCTGTCGGACCATCCGGAACATCAGCCGTTGGTCCGCATGCAATAACCGGCCATGTAAGAACGTGATATACAAGGAGCTGTACCTGGATGTCTCGGGTAAGATGACGGGGTGGCGCTCATTGTAGCTAAGTGAAGCATGAGTGAGTCGACCATTTACCCTTAGGACCCCCTTTTTATCAAGAAAGGGATTGAGAACCAGTAGAGAGCTTTTGGGACTTATAGGCTTTGACTGGGAGAGTGCAAGCGATTCAGTGGGATATGCGCGCGATTGGGCGAGAATAATTAGTCGGGTCTTTACGAGACTTATTTCGCTTTGAGATAGAGCGAGAGTGGAAGTCGGAGTTGACGTTCGGGAACGTAATCTATGGTTTAGAAATCTGAAAACGTAGGCTATCACGCGTAGCGCCCGAGGGAAGGACGAGAACCGATCAAGGACATCAATTTCTTCTATGACATGATAGACCTCTTCTTTTCTTTGCTCGAGAAGGGGGACTGCACGCGGGTTGGACGTGGGCCACATTTCCGGGGCGGATTGAAGCCGTGCCACCAAAGTGGGTTGACGGACAGTTCCCGTGGGTGGCAGCCGCGGGTGCCTAAGTCGGCAGGGTTGTCCGCGCTGGCGACATGTCTCCATGTAGCTCCTCCGACAATCTGGAGTATTAGAGATGTGCGGTTCGCCACATATGTTTTCCAAGTGTTTGGCGGCTTGGCAAGCCAGGCCAGCACGATCTCGGAGTCAGACCATAGGAAGAGGTCGCATTTGTCCAAGTTCAGGACCGAACATGTGGAGCGGACTAATTGAGAGAGCAGTACGGCGCCACATAACTCTAAGCGTGGGAGACTTACCGTCTGTATTGGGGCGACCTTAGTCTTAGCGACTAGAAGATGAGACGAGATAGACTGGCCATCTGAGGTTCGTATGTAGAGGGACGCAAAATACGCCTTTTCAGAGGCATCGCAGAACCCGTGTACCTGGGTGGGTACTTGTGGATTGTAATTGACCCATCTAGGAATTTGGATCTTATCAAGTTCGGACAAATTTTGGACAAAGAGGTTCCACTTGATCAGGGAGCCCGGTTTGACGCCTTCGTCCCAATCGGTGCCCTGTAGCCAGAGTTCTTGAAGTAACATCTTGGCTTGAATCATTATTGGAGAAAGCCATCCTGCGGGGTCAAACAGTTTCGCGACTGAGGAGAGAATTTGTCGCTTTGTCACCGAATTGGTGGCCAAAATAGGGTGACTACATAGAAAAATGTGTCAGAGAGGGCGTTCCACCGAATGCCGAGCGTTTTTGTGGAGCTGGCGTCGTAGAATTTTAAAAAATCGGAGTCTAGAAGATCTTCTTGAGGGATGTCTTCTAAGATTTTAGGGTGATTTGCAGTAATTTTTTTGAGAGGAAATCCTGCTGAGCGGAGAACTTGAATTACAGATAGGGAATCTAAGGCGGAAGGAATGTCATGGGATCCGGAGAGGATGTCATCGACATATGTATGTTTGAGAATTATATGTTCCGCGAGTAGGAACTTCTCTTGAGAATCCCTTGCCAATTGATGAAGAGTTCGAATGGCAAGGTATGGGGCACAATTAACTTCGAAAGTCACGGTTTTGAGCTTATAGTCTCTGACCGGCGATTCAGCAGATTCTCGAAAGAGGATTCGCTGAAAGCTTTGGTCGTCTTCGTGAACCATAATTTGACGATACATTTTTTGTATGTCACCATTAAAGACGTACTTGAATAGACGCCATTGCAGGATCAAACCCATAATGTCTGATTGGAGCGTGGGGCCAGTGCACAGAACATCATTGAGAGAAAGCCCTGAGCTGGTGTCCTTTGAGGCGTTGAAGACAACTCGGACTTTAGTCGTAACCTTTTCTGGTTTTATTATGGCATGATGGGGCAAATAGAATGAGAAGTATTTGCCCTCAGAGACTATTTCACGGGTTTTTTCTTTTTTTTTTAACCCGTATTCCAGAGTTATGCCGGATTTCTACCGGCTAAAACCAACTCCCGTAGTCTTCACTCTCCTTTGATTCCCCGCGGTACCGCCGGTGAGGGCATTCCTTCACGGGGAGGATTGACCTTGCGTCAGGCACATGTGGTTTTGTCTTGTCGCTTATGGTTCTTGTCTCGTTGCTTGTTCATCGCGTCGTAGTCGCTGCATATTTCACGGGGGTCGTGAGTTCCATGTGATCCAGCATTATATATTCCTCGAGGACCTCGTCGTAGACGGGTTTGAGGTCTGGTTTCTTTTGCAATGTGCGCTCCATGCTGAAGAACTGCTGGAGCGCTCCAGTGCGGGAGTGACCAAGCGCTAGAGCATTAGGAAAGCTCGGTTTAAAGGGGAGTTTGACCACATAACGACCATCGGGTCGATGGGTGGTAGTTTTGCGGTAATAGTCTTCGCAAAACTGATCTTCAGCGGAGAGGGGTGGGGTCTCTTTTATTTCTTCCTGTTCCCAAAACTGTTTTAGTTGTGAGCTAAGGAGTTGGTTGGACACTTCTGCGACTTGGGTTGAGAAGGTCGAAATATTTTGAGGGAGGGGACCACTAACTATCCAACCAAAGATTGTGTTTTGGGCAAGGAGGGAGCCAGCGAGATTGTGGTGAATGCCGTCAAGGAGGATCTGGGGGATTAGATCGCTACCTATGACGAGGTCTATTTGAGCTGAAACCAAGAAGTTCGGATCAGCGAGCTCGAGGGTGGCAAATTCTTGCCAATTGGGATTGCGGACCTGGAAGGTCGGTAGCAATTTTGTCAATTGCGGGAGAACTATTGCTTGGGCGCTTAGTCGTTTTCCACTTTTAGGGGCTACAAGGGTGAGGGAGCAGACTTTGTTTGCATTTTGTACAATGCGGCCACCCATGCCTGATATTTCGAATTGGGAGAATTGAGTTGGCAGGTGCAGCCGCTTCTGAACTTTCGAAGCGATGAAGGTTCTTTGTGAGCCTTGGTCGATCAGTGCTCGGACGGTGAAAAGTTCACCTGAGTGCTCGATTGAGAGCAATGCTGTGGGTAGCAGAGTTTTTCCTCCGTTGTTGGAGTACAACATTTGCACCTGATCGGCTGCCCTTGAAGTTGAGGGGGCTTCCTCTGAAATGGGCGAGTCTCGGGGGGTTCGAGGGCCTTTGAAAGGGTTACTTCTGGGGGCAGTTGTCGACACTTGGGCTAAGGTGGTTTGGGGTCGATTATTGCCCTGACTGTGGGGTGCCCTGTTTGCCAAATGGAGAAGTGAGTGATGGGGCTTTTGGCAATAAACACAAGTGAAATTGCTTGTACAGTCCTTCTTGGTGTGAGAGAAGGCCAAGCAATTCACACAGAGATTGTGTTCCCGTACGTATTTAAGTCGGTCGGGAACCGAGATATTTTTAAATTGAGGGCAGGACTTCATAGAGTGGTTCACGTTACAGAGCTGGCACTTGAACGAATTTTTTGATTCTGCCAGATAATTTTGTGTCCGCATTTGGGGTCTAATTTGAGGCGGGTTTGGGTTGGCCATGGGTCTGGGTTTGGTAGGCCTAATGGTATTGAGCCGTTCGACGACTTCGTACCTACTGGTGAGAAAAGCATTCATTTGTGACCAAGAGGGGAGATTACGCCGGGAGCTAAGAGATTGTTCCCACAATTACAAGGTTTCTTCTGGTAAACGCGTCAAACAAATGTACACGAGGTGCGGGTCCCAGTTTTCAATATTGACGTTTTGAGACGTCAGTACGGACAGAGAGTTCTTTACCGAGGTCTGAAGCCGTTGGATCGCTTCGCTATTTTCGGATGGAATAGCTGGGAGGTTGAGAAGCGTTTTTATTTGGTTGTCCACCAGAATACGCCGATTATCATACCGCGATCGGAGCGCTTTCCACGCAAGCTCAAAGTTTTCATCGCTCAAAGCATATTGCTTGACGATGGCACCTGCTTTGCCCTGGGTTTTATACCTGAGGTGGTATAATTTTTGGGCAGGCGTAAGTTTGGGGTGATTTATATACACCGCCGTAAACATGTCCCGGAAGGACGGCCATTCTTCGTAGCCCCCAGAGAAGGACTCGGTATCGCAGGGAGGAATCTGCAGACAAATGTTGGAGTTATTTGTCTGTTCAGGAGGTTGAAATGATTCTTTGGTCTGAGCTGCGCTTTGGGGCTTGGGACCCCGCAAAACCAGCAAGTCAAGTATCATGGCTTTACACGAATGGTAACATTCTAGGCATGCCTGGAACTTGCGCCTCACCGACTCTTTGACGTCTTCGGACAGATCGCTGTCTTCAGCGTTAAATGTCTTGTCATATGTTTGCTCCACCCGTTCCCAATTACTGTCAAAAGTTTGACTGGTGACCTTTAACAAGGACTCAGTTTGATCGTCCGGAGAGGCGGACCTGATCCTTGTGCAGAGATGCATGAAATTGTCGGTCTCGAAAATAAATTTGGAAACATAGGGTTGTGGACGTTTCTTGCTTCTTGTTTTCATTTCTATTGGAATAATTATTTTAGTTACATGGCAACCTTGTATTCATTTAGACCTTCGGTCGTTTTTTCTTGCACTGCTGTTTTCAGTCTGTTAGTTTCTTTCTCCCTTTACACACATCATACGCTCTGTAAATTCTATATATCCAATAAACTTTGTTAAATAACGGATTCAACAGGTTATGGGCCCAGAGCGTAGCCCTCGCGTGGTGTGTTGAAAGTAAAAAAATAAAAAGACAAACAGCATTGTTCCTTGCTGCTATTTTTTCTAATATATAAAAACAAAATTGAAAGACTCAATCAAAATGTTAGCATCGGAAGGCGAAATAAAAATTGAAAAACTCCAGGATAGTTCGCAATGGTTGACTTGGAAATTTCAAATGGTGCAGATTTTGGAGGCTGGTGAAATGTATGGCGTGGTCACTGGAGAAGAGGAGATGCCGAAGGAGGGAGAAATCAACAATCGAGCAAATTGGAAAAAAGTCGATGCTAGAGCTCGTCGCACAATTAGCACGGCGTGTGGAAAACAACCGTTACTGCAGATTCTTAACTGTGCAACGGCAAAAAGCATGTGGGATACTTTAAAAAGCGTATACGAGCAATCATCAAGGTCAAATATATTGTTTTTGCAACAGAGGTACTACAGCTATTCGAAAGATCCAGACGATGATATTGCAACCTTTTTATCCAAATTAATGGAAGTCGTGCAGCATCTTCGTGACCAAGGCGAATCTATTTCAGACTCTATGATTATGACAAAAGTTTTAATGTCATTACCAGCAGAATATAATCATTTTCATAGCGCATGGGAGTCGGTAAGGCCGGAAGATCAGAATCTCAACACTTTGCGAGCGCGGTTAATGGCGGAAGAAATTCGTTTGTGTGCTCAGGAGAAAGTCAAAGTGGAGGCGTTTGTGGCGAAACGCCAGAATCGATCACAAGGAAAACGGCAACAGACTAAAGGCGGCAAGGCAACAGGAAAGGGGCAAGGAAGCTGTTTTAAATGTGGAGAAAAGGGCCATTGGAAGCGAAATTGCCCACAAGCGGCAAAATCAACTAAAGATGAGACTCATGGCAAAAACATTGAAGCGCTGGTTTGTGGAGCAAACGTTACCAGCAAGCAGGATGCTTGGGTTCTTGACTCAGGTGCGACAGATCACATGTGTCATCGACGGGACTGGTTTGTCACTTTCCAGAATTATAATGATATCGTCAGAGTCGGCGATGGGCGTGCAATTAAAGCTGTAGGGAAAGGTGACATTGTTGTTTCAGTCAATGACGGTCAAGAGTGGTTTGAAAAAGTGCTCAAGGATGTACTTTACGTTCCGGGTATCCACTATAACTTGTTCTCATCAACAAAGGCACTAGATCGTGGTTTTAAATTCCGTTCTGACAGCAACAGCTGCAAATTTGTGAGAAGAGACGGAAGCACTGTTGCAGTAGGAGTACGTAGAGGAAAGTTGTTCTACATGCTCATAAAAGTAACAGAAGACAGTATGGCAAATGTAGCAGCGAGCAGTAAGCTAACTTTACGGCTATGGCATGATCGAATGGGTCATCAGAATGCGGCACATGTTAGAAAATTCCTTAAAAGTGTCAATGTGGATTTCATTGAGGAGGAATTTACATGTGAAGGGTGTATTCTAGGCAAGCAGCACAGGAGCGGATTCAAACCACGTCAAGTAAGATCATCGAGCTGTGGAGAACTATGTTTTGCGGATGTGTGCGGCCCGTTACAAGAAAAATCAATCGGAGGTGCCAGGTATTTTTTGTTAATCAAGGACGACTACTCTCATTTTCGTTTTGTATATTTCATAAAAGAGAAATCTGAGGCTCCTAGTGCCATAAGAAATTTCCTGATGCAGGCTGAAAAAGTTGATGCACACATGATTAAGAGAATACGAACAGACAATGGGCTCGAATTCGTCAATGAAGAGCTGGCGACGATTTTTAACCAATTTGGAGTTAAGCACGAACGTACGGTGCCATACACACCGCAACAAAATGGTTGTGCAGAGAGAGAGATGCGGACAGTAATGGAGCTGGCGCGCACTATGCTGTATGCAAGAGATATGGACCTCAAGTTTTGGGCCGAGGCTGTCAACACGGCAGTGTATGTGCTAAATCGTACGGGCACGAGCACAGTGGACGAGAAGACCCCATACCAGTTATGGCATGGACAGCAGGCAAAAATCAGCCATTTAAGAAGTTTCGGCGAGGAGGTTTACGTGCATATCCCCAAAGAAAAACGTCGCAAGCTGGATGCTAAAGCCTGGAAAGGTGTTTTCGTTGGTTATGGTGACAACAGCAAGGGCTTGCGGGTGTGGAATCCGGATTCACGAAAGATTGAAATTTCATGTGATGTGCAATTTTTGCCGGAGACTACGACTATTAAATTTGTTTGCCCACAAAAAAGTTCGCTAACGAAACGTCAACCGAATAAGCCAGTGGAAAATCAAAAGAGAGAGGAAGAAGCAGATGGCGATATCGTGGAGATACTGGAAGATAGTGGTGATGGTGTATTTTATAACGCCACTGACAACGTAAAAGAAGTCAAAGACAACATAAAATATCGTCTTCGCAACAGAAATCATTCCGAGCATATGGCAGCTGTCATGATATGTGAAGAACCGAAATCATTTGAAGAGGCCATGCAGTCCAAAGAGCGAGTAAAATGGAAACAAGCGATGGATGACGAGTACGACTCATTAATCGAGAATGGGACGTGGACACTCGTTCCAAAAACGTCAAATCAAAAGGTAATCGACAATCGATGGGTTTTTAAGCTGAAGCGAGACGCTAAAGGAAACACCGACCGTTATAAAGCGCGTCTAGTTGCGAGAGGTTTTACCCAGGAGTATGGAGTCGACTATGAGGAGACGTTTAGTCCAGTTGCAAGGTTTACGTCAATTCGCTGTATTCTGGCTATGGCGGCAGTTCATAGAATGATTTTGAAGCAGTTCGACGTGAAAACTGCTTTTCTTTACGGCGACTTAGCTGAAAACGTGTACATGCAGCAGCCAATAGGTTACGACGATGGCAGTGGACGCGTCTGCAAGTTGGTGAAAAGCTTGTATGGCTTAAAGCAAGCCTCACGTTGCTGGAATAAGAGATTCACAACTTTTCTTCAAATTTTCAACTTTAAAGTCTCAGAGCACGATCCGTGTGTTTTCACTCGCAACAACAATGATGGCTGTATTATACTGGCCATTTACATTGACGATGGTCTGGTCGCAGCAACCAATGAGAAGCTTATTGCGGTTTTAATAACTCATTTACAAGAAGAATTCAAAGTTAAGGTATCTGAAGTCAGATACTTCCTAGGACTTGAAATTGACCGTGATGCCGATGGTTCAATATATATTGGTCAAGAGGCTTATGTCAAAAAGGTAATTTCTAAATTTAATATGGAAAGTTCCTATTTTGCAGTAACACCTGCAGACAGCTCCACCAATTTGAGTGTTTTCGATGCCAACGATGTGGTTAAATTTCCATACCGGGAAGCGGTTGGAAGCCTTATGTACCTAGCAGTAGCTACAAGGCCAGATATAGCATATGCTGTGTCATGCGCAAGTCGATACCTTGAAAACCCGGCAGCAGCGCATGTGAACGCCGTCAAAAGAATCCTGAAATACCTTACTGGTACCAGTGGCATGGGCATCCATTACAGAAATGACAACAGTCTTAAGCTACGTGTCTACAGTGATGCAGATTATGCTGGTGATGTCCAGACTCGGAAATCCACTTCGGGCTATGTCGCTATGGTGGGGAACGGTATCGTAAGTTGGTGCTCTGAGCGGCAGAAATGCGTATCGTTGTCAACTACAGAGGCCGAATATATTGCTGCGGCTAACGCAGTAAAGGAACTGGTTTGGGTAAAACGGTTTTGGTCCGGTCTTGGTAATCCAGAGATGGTGGTTTTATGCGTCGACAATCAGAGTGCCATACGGTTGATCAAAAACCCAGAATTTCACAAGCGGACGAAGCATATCGATGTGCGCTACCACTTCATACGAGAAAAGTATGAGGAGCAGGTTTTTGAGCTCAAATTTGTAGCATCCGATGCTCAACTCGCTGACGGGCTTACCAAAGCATTACCAAAAGGAAAATTTTTGAATTTTAGAAACCAAATAGGCTTGAAACATATGTGTACATAGTATGTAGTACATTCGTTTTTCTTTTTGCTTATGCTTTTGGAGTGTAACTAAAAAAGGAAAGTATTGGAATAATTATTTTAGTTACATGGCAACCTTGTATTCATTTAGACCTTCGGTCGTTTTTTCTTGCACTGCTGTTTTCAGTCTGTTAGTTTCTTTCTCCCTTTACACACATCATACGCTCTGTAAATTCTATATATCCAATAAACTTTGTTAAATAACGGATTCAACAATTTCCTTTGAAGCAGAGGGGAGATCTTCAACGGGCTCAATGGCTTCAAGTTGCTTACCAGTTGCCTTATCGTACGGCATTGCGGAAGCTGGTAATGGGTCGGCTGAGAAGCGGTTTCAAAAAGGGTTTGGGAAGGAGTGTGAGAAAAATTTTAAGAAAATAAACGGGAACGCTCAATGTGAGAGAAAAAAAAATCCGAAAAAGTTTTTTTTTTTGAGGAGGACCAGGGAGGCCGTATTCAATTTGGAGGCCAATGAAAAAATAATTAATTGAGAGAGGCGAAAAAATATAAATTTATTAATTGGAAATAAATACAATGAAAATATACACCAATTAAAAAATAAAGAACAGTGGTTGGAAACAACGTTCGATTTTATTAAGTCGCGCACAGAGATTGCAACTTTAAACAACCCCCAAAATACCTTTAATGAAAAAAAAAAAAATTTTTTTTGGGTTTTTTTTTTTTGTTTAGAAGGCACTTGGATTGATTATAATCTCCACTAATGAGAAGCTTTAACTTTTGAGAAAACCCACGGAAACTATTTATATTTGAAGTTAAAACCCGAGAAATGGGCGTAGAGATCGATAGAAATGAGGGCTAGTTGGTTTCGAATCGAAAAATAATTCGAGTGATTCCAACTGATTTTGCTCATCGGAAAAAGCAAAGTGCCCACTGTACCAATGAGGACCACAAACAACTGCAAGCTCACGGAACGAGATTTAAAAATACCGGAATCGACAAAGAAACTCGATGATAGAGAGCAAGCAATAAATAGAGATTTTATGACTTACAGCTTTTATCCAATTTAAGGGAAAACTTTTTATTTGGGGGGACACTGCTTCCCACGATGCTGGACTACCGCCACTGGCTGATGCTCGGCTGCACTGCTAGGTGTTGTTTGTTGTATGTCGATGCTATGCTTGTTGTTTGTTGCTGTCCCAATCTATGCGGCCCCGACTGTGCTGTTCTGCTGTTGTGCTGCTTTTCTGATTTCTTTGTTTCCCGTGGTCGTTGTGGCGCTAGAGGTGTTTGGGTTGTTGTTGACTGTGCTGTGTACTGTATGTATGTTTGTAGTTTCACACGTCCCGCTAATTGTCCGACCGTTGTCTTCTTTGTTATGTGCACTGTATGTAGGTTTGTAGTTTCACACGTCCCGCTAATTGTCCGACCGTTGTCTTCTTTGTTATGTACTCCTTTTTTGTTGGTGCACTGCGGTTTGGTTGCACTTTAATGTCACCTTATTGAACTTTTCATTTTCGGGAGTTGTGCCATGTATTAAGTTGTTTTATATGTGAGTTTTAGCACTTTAACTTCGCGTGGGGTGGGTTTTATTTTTATTTTTTTTTTTATTTTTATTTTTACTTTACCTCATTTCCACTGTATCCGGCTCGAAGGACCAATAAATAATTCCGTCCGAAATTTATGCAAAACGCGGGGGGGTTCGTATATCGTTATAAAGGGTTTATTCTGTTTAATTCAGTGTCGGTTTAATTCAGTCTATAATGTGTGTTTGTAACTTTAACATATAATGTGTGTTCACTGTATGAATTCAGTTTTATGTACAATGGTTGTGATACAATGTTTGTGATTTGTGAATAATGTGAAATGTTTCAGTGTGGTACAAATTGCGTGGAGAGGGCGGATTTATTTAGAGTTAAGTGTAGCCTTGTATGTTTGGTGTAGAAAACCGAACTGCCGGCGGCGTGACGCGATCGAAAGTTCGTTAGCGAAAAACCCGACGCAACAACGTGCGAAAAAAGTGTCTAGCCAGCGGCGACTGACCGCATGATGCCGGTTGGAAGAAAAACTGGAAAGGAGTGGACATTGGAAAGGAGTGCAAAAGAAAAGAGAGAGTGTGGAGAGGGTGGAGAAAGAGAGACCGAAGAAAGGATAGAACTTGAATGAGGGGAAATGGGATTCGCCGCCGCCTACTGTTGCTCATCTGAACAAGATAGATAGATAGATAGATAGATAGACAGATAGATAGATAGATAGATAGATAGATAGATAGATAGATAGATAGATAGATAGATAGATAGATAGATAGATAGATAGATAGATAGATAGATAGATAGATAGATAGATAGATAGATAGATAGATAGATAGATAGATAGATAGATAGATAGATAGATAGATAGATAGATAGATAGATAGATAGATAGATAGATAGATAGATAGATAGATAGATAGATAGATAGATAGATAGATAGATAGATAGATAGATAGATAGATAGATAGATAGATAGATAGATAGATAGATAGATTTTTTTTTCCTTTGTCTCTACACGCTAATCCGCGCTTCGAGTAGTATATTATATTCTCCTTTTTGTTTTTTTCCTTGGTATTATGTACATGTTAACAATATATAATATGTGACTATGACTAAGGACTAGATTACAAATTATGTTAAATTTTTATTGTAATAACTTTGGCAAAGAAGGAAAAATAATAATACTATAAATGCCTGCGAATGGATACAAGCGAGTTAAATTTACAAATAATTTAAGTTTTTAATTCGCAGTAGAATGAAATTATATTTCACAAAATTTAGGTGGTAGAAACTTTAAAAGTATTAAGACTTCTTAAAATTAAATATGAATTCATTGAGGAATTAAAGCTATGATTTATGATAGATTATTAAAAGCTTTAATATTACGTATGATTATTAGAAACTTTAAAAATTTTAAGACTTCTTAAAATTAAATATGAATTCATTGAGGAGTTAAGGTTGTGATTCATGGTAAATTATTAAAAGCTTTTATATTACTTATGATAACTTTAACAAATTCTGAAAATGATGTTGCCAGCGTAGCATGGTTTGCAATGGCCTTTACATCGAATGGTGGCGCTTCATACTGCTCGCAGAATGTTTTGTGCCGCTCTCTTGCACGATCGTACCGTGGACAGTCATGGAGAAGGTGTTGAATAGTTTGCGACGTCCGTTGATCGCATGGGCAGGAGTCTTCATCTATGATTTTAAAGCGGTGTAGGTATGCTTTATTGAAGCCGTGGCCGGTTAAAACCTGAGTCATCTCAAACGAAATTCCAAGGTTTTCTCTATATAGTTTGGCATCGTCAATTGTTGGGAAAAACGTCTTTGTACCACTGCCGGTTGTGTCCTCTAGATACTCTTGTTCTCACGCTTTGAGTGCTTCAGAGTGTGCTTGCCGTTTGGTGTAACTTAGTGGGAACTCAGTGTATGATAAGTCACTATGGCGTGCAGCGTCTTTTGCATGTTGATCTGCAGACTCGTTTCCTTCGATGCCAATGTGAGATTTAACCCAAAAGAATTTGATTATATGTTGTTTTTGGCGAAGCATGTGTAGATGCCGATGAATAGAAGCAATGAGTGGCGTGGAATTGCTCCGGTCTTGTATGGCTTCAAGGCACGAGCGGCTATCGCTGAATATGCAGAGCTTCCTCGTTTTTAGCTCGCTTTGAGCCCATGCCATCGCTGAGTCAATTGCGAAAGCTTCGGCCTGGTAGACAGTACAGGTACGATGTAAGCTGAACTTGTGCGGCTCCCAACTACTATCTGAAAGACGAACAACGAACGCAGATCCACATTCACCAGTTTCAAGTTTACTTCCATCGGTGTATATATGTGTTGAGCTGACACCAGAAATGGAGTCAGCTTGTTGTTGTGAGTCAATACTATCATAGCTTATAGTTTGGCGTTTGGCTGGATGTAATTGCTGTTTTGGTGGAACGCGTTGCTGTAGCGTAATAGCATCGGAAAGTGGTGGATATACTCCAGTGGCCCACCCACATAGCCCTACCTGCATAGCTTCCTTGATTTTCAGATGCAAAGGCAGGAACCCTGCAAGCGCCAGCGCTGATGTAGCTGACACCGTGTGGAACGCTCTGATAGCTCGTATAGCAAAGCTTCTTTGAAAAGATCGCAGAAGTCGCCGAATGTAGTAAAATTTAATGGCTTTACCCCATATTTCTGCAGCGTACGTTATAGTCGGTTCAACAACTTGCCTATAGATAGTAAGGACGTTCTCGGGATGAACGCCCCATGTGGGTCTTACGAATCTACACAAATTGGTGAATATTCGCTGAACTTTCGCGATCACGTACTGCGCGTGGTTTGTAAACTTCAGACGTTCGTCAATTACTACACCGAGAAGTTGTATTTCTTTTGCAAAAGCTAAACGAGTACTATTTATTTAACTTATTTCAGCCCGTTTGGCTTTACGAGTAAATGCCATAGCATGGGTTTTGGCATCGCTGAATGTCAATTTCACATCGACGCCCCATTTATGTATTTTGCGCAAAGCTTCGTTGGCGTGCCGCTGAAGTTCTTGGACTGTTTTTGCGCTAACTATTAGAAGAACATCGTCTGCAAAAGCTTGAATTTCGCAACCTTCCGGTAGTGGCATTGACAGCAGCTCATCTAGAATTGTGTTCCAGAAAGTAGGACCACACACTGAACCCTGAATACACCCTCTGGTCATTTTTTTTGTTGCCGTTGCGTCGGCATAGTCAAGTGTAACTGTGCGGTCTTTGAGGTAACTGCTGATGAGTTTGTAGATGTTCGATGGGGTGCGGATACGTTCTAACTGATTAAGGAGAGCTGGCCACCAGGCATTGTCAAATGCAGCTTTGATGTCAAGAGAAATGCATATGACTTGACGCTTTTTACGTTTTTGCCCTTCAATGTATTCTATGGCGTTTCGCAGTGCGTCGACAGTAGAAACCTGCTCCCTGAAACCAAACTGCTTCGGTGACCATAGCTGGTGCAGCTCTGCATGGTAGGCTAAACGCTTTGTAAATAATTTCTCCAGCAACTTTCCAAACACAGGTAGGAGCCCTATAGGTCTGTAGGATCCTAACTCATTCGCCTCTATCTTATTCGCCTTAGGCAAAAGTTTTACATACGCGCCTTCCCACGGTTTTGGAAAATGTCCTATTCGAAGACATGTATTGTAAAGAGCAGTCAGAAACTTGGAATGCGTCTTTGCAAAAGCTAGGCATATATCCGATGTGAGACTGTCAAGACCTGGCTTTGTTGGGGCTCATTGTCATCAAAGCTTCCAGCACTTCGTCTTCTGTGAACTCCTCGTCGTCGGGTGTTCCAAAGCCGATTTTAACACTGTTGCGCAGGTTGTGCTGACGAAGGGTGTAGTCATCTGTGTCATCGGGATAGAAACGCCGCAACAGAGCTTCAGCGGTCCCCGCACTCGTTTCGGAGAACGATCCTCTGCACTGAAGTGTTACTGGAGGGCGTTGTGATGGCGCATCCTTAATGAGCCGGTTAGTGAGAGACCAAACATTCTCTTTTCCTTGCTGGTTGCAGAACTCACGAAAATTGTCGGTAGATGCTTTCCTCAGTGCTTTAGCATATGTGCGCTTAGCATATGCATGCTCTTGCGCAGTGGTTTCTGTGGGCTTCTGAAGTCTTCGCAAATTGTTTAGCTTATGGTGTAGTCGAACGCAGTTTTGTTTGAGGTCTTGAAGCTCTGCACTCCACCAAGGGTTGTATTGGTTAGCTTCTCCGCGCAACTTCATTGACGCTGAGCATGCATATCTGATGCCTTCAGTTCAGACTTGAACGACATTATCTAATTTATGTGCTGTGATGTTGACGAAATCAGTGTTTAGGACGCCTGTTTGCTGAAGACATTTTCGAACCTCTTCCAATTAGCTGTTTTGTTGTTGTACAAATAAGTTGAGGTGCGCTTAGCAGGAGTGACTTTAGTGCAACTCTCAGCTTTGAATGTTATTGCGCTATGGTCTGAGTTTTGGATGGCCCGAACATTCACAGTCCAGTCGACAACGCGCTGCGCAAGATTCTCAGAGACCATAGTGATATCGACGATTGAACAGGCCTGAATACCATGTCGCACTGCATTGAAGGTTGCGGTTTTCCCCCTGTTGCAAACTACCATTGCGTTAGCTGCTATAATGTTTGCCAAAGCAACTCCACGATTGTTGTTTTTCTCTGATCCCCATGATGCGTGCCAGCCGTTAAAATCTCCACCAATAATCTGTAGTGCAGACGATGTGCTACAGAGGAATGTGTTTACTGCACCTAACGTATCAAATTGGTCAATGTCTGGCTCTACATACGCGCTAGCAATGTACAGTGAACGCTGACCTATGAGTAGTTTGACCACGCTCAGATTTGGGGTAGATAACTGTGAAATTCCAAGCGCTGCGCCTGTAGCTTCTTTTATCAGGATGCATGCCTTGATTTTCCGATTTGGCATTGGGAATTGAAATATTGAGAAACCATTAGCTGCGTGAACCGTTTAAGTATTACCAGTGTACGGCTCAGATATAAGTGCAATGTCAACAGTATTTGAAGTTAAAAATTGAAGAATTTCGTTGTGCGTTGCATAACAGTGATGCGCGTTGACTTGAATAAAATTGAGCGGCTTAACAACCATATTGAGTGCGTGAGTTGATTCGCTGCTGCATGGATTTAATTTGTGGGCAATGCTGAACGCTTGTCGCAGAATGCTTATCGTCTACCTTAGTACTGGTTTTCTCGTTTCGCATACCACAATTAAAGCATTTACGCTTAGCCTCAATACTCTTGTCCGGGCAGTTAGCATACTGGTGGTCTTTGCTTGCACAATGCGAGCATGGAGTTATTGTTGCGCTGCACTTGTTTTTAGTATGTCCGAACTGAAGACATCTGAAACATTGAACGAAGGCGCTGAAGTCAGATACGTCTACGCGTTGAAAATCCACGTTTATGCGGCCAAGCGCCACCATTGCGTTGCGAACATTTGGAGAGACCTCCAAAACAGCATTGTAGACAGCGTCTGGGTTCCTTCGATTATTACGACTAAAGCGAAAAACAATATCGTCGGCCTGCTTTGACTCTGCACCAATACTAGCGTTTTGAATTTGAATAATGTTGACTAGTTCATTTATTGGAATATCTTTTGAGATACCTTTTAAAATAACTAAAGGTCGCCTATTTCTAGCGTTTTCGGCTTTGAGAGTAGAAACCTCTGAGAGTTTACGCATTGTAGCGTCGCGCTGTTCTACAGAGTCAAATTCCACACGCACTTTGTTGTTTGATACCGGTAGAATTTTTGCTGGAGCGTAGCTTGTGTCTCTGAATGTGACGCCCTTTCGAAATGCGTTGAGGATGTCAGTGTGCTTGGCATTGACATCTTGTTTCGCGCCGAGTATGATGGCAGGTTTAGCGGTAGCATTTTGTGAGGCTTTTTTAGCCTTAACTACATTGGCATAGCTTATTTTTGGTGGTTCTGATGAAGCGTTGGCATGTAATGAGTCTCTGAAAGCAGCTAATTCTTCACGGACCACAACTCGCATATTAGCAGTTGAGTCTGCAGTTGCGCACGCAGTAGCATTGTTCAGTTGAAGTGCTTCAATCGACGGGATGAGTGTCTCTAATTGTACGATTTTTTCCGCGATGGCATTTTGTATTTCGTTTTATATTGCCTGATTCTTTGAGCTGCTTTTTTATTTCTTGCGAAATGTTTTCAATAGCATTGATGATTTCTGTTGGCGATTTCATCCTGTATTGTCATTGGCCAATCACAGGACTCAATATGGCAAATTGACAGCTACGCGTTGAATAGGAGCCACCAAGCGGATAGTAGCGAAAGTGTAATTTGGAAACCCTTAAAGCTTTTACAGCGAAAGCGAAATCGTAACTTGGCACCACTGGAATGTTCACAAACAGCTGTTGACGCGTGCGCACCGATTGTTGCGAATGCGTTCACCCACGCACCAGGACACTTTATAACAGTGTTTTGCTATTTTATTTTATGTAATTCATAAATTCTGCACTGCACTGCATATAGAATTTTGAATCAATCGATTCCCGGCACTTTCCGCGATAGTTTGAGGGCACTTTAAAATGTTTGCGAATTTGTCTGAATGAGGAAAATAAATTTTTCGCGGAGCCGATTTTAAACACGTCCGTTCACTTTAACGCTTCAACTGCTCTCCTAGATAGATAGATAGATAGATAGATAGATAGATAGATAGATAGATAGATAGATAGATAGATAGATAGATAGATAGATAGATAGATAGATAGATAGATAGATAGATAGATAGATAGATAGATAGATAGATAGATAGATAGATAGATAGATAGATAGATATATAGATAGATAGATAGATAGATAGATAGATAGATAGATAGATAGATAGATAGATAGATAGATAGATAGATAGATAGATAGATAGATAGATAGATAGATAGATAGATAGATAGATAGATAGATAGGGGGGCAAGGTTCGTGCAGTTATGTGCCGTATGCAGCTAGCATAAACTGTATGGACTAGTTTTCCGACTCTCACCTCCACGTGGTGCCCCCTGGTAACCTGAACCCACTGTGAGGTGCAGTAACCAACCTGCATGGATCGTGGGTCAGGGCTGACGAGAGCAGGAGGCCTCATCAGAGTTTCAATGATGATGAGGATTTGACGGACTAATACAATGGGCACTGATTGAGTTGAGCTGGTGGCCGTAGTGACTGGCCTCTTAGTAAATGTGGAGTGAAATCCCATTGAAACGGCGGTTCAGATATTGCTGCGGCTGCCTCCGTCCCGGTAAAACCTTGGCAGGCCTCAAAGTACGTTCCCGCTCCGTCGCCATTAGGTTGGTGGTACAGGTTAGGTTGAGCTTGCTCCCTATTTGCGCTGACCCGGCTCTGAATGCAAGCTCCCATAAGGACTTGTATCAACCCTCGCGTGGCCTCCCTGCTTAAGCACAGATAACCACGGGGTCACCAAGGCGACTGCACATCCGGACTGGGATAGCGGCTTTGAGGGGGGACCACGCCGCCATGAATACAGTGAAATCGACGACGACTAAAGCAACGAACAAGGACAATGAAAATCAGGATACGGCAACACCTTTCCAGAGGAGCTCTAGGATCATGCGGTCTCCGGTGAGCGCAACACGAGTGGCTAGGCCTCGAAGCGAAGTCATTCTGGACACTCCGAAATCGGGAACACCGGTAGCAGATGGTAGTACACCACTACACACGGTACTTACCGAAGAGGCAGAGCATAAGCGTAAGGAGAAACAGAAAGAAGACACAAACAAGGAGAAGCCAGATGAATTCACGATGGCGAAAGAACCTACAACAGCAGCTCGGTACAACACGGCGATGGCAATACCGCTGATGGCACTAGGGCGGGAGATAGATGACCTCATGCGCTACTGTAATTCGCAGAGAAATATGCATAAGGACGTCTTACGGCGAAGCAGCGTCATTAAGCGTCTCCATACAGAGGCAATGATGCAGCTGGATAAGGAGAATCAGTCGAGGCCTAGAATAAACCCGGAAGCGGAGAAAAGCAGCTTGTCCAAGGTTGCGATACTAAGCACCGCACAGTCTGCTAAGCGGGTTAGATCGATGACTAGCCCAAAAAGCAAGTCTCCGGTTGCAAAAAAGCAGAGAGCCTTAAATGCAGACCTGACTCCTAAAAGGTCCTATGCGACAAACACAAATGACGGATGGACGAAGGTACAGCCAAAGCATAGGCAGCAGCAGAAGCAGCAATCAATCAAGCCAAGGGCAGACGCCATTATCATCGCGACAAAAGGGGAAAAGTTGTCTTATGCGAACATACTCCGCACTGTTAAAAATTGTTCCACCACTAAAACGCTGTTTGAAGAAGTGCGCACTATACGGCGGACACAAAAAGGAGAGCTGCTACTAGAACTCAATCGGGCGAAGAACACGAGTACGACCTTGCTCCAGACGGCCATCGAGGAAGTACTTAAGGAGGAAGCGACGGTGCAAGTTAAGTCACACATGGTTACGGTGCAATGCAAGGGTCTGGTATCCGATATTAGTACCAAAGAGGAGTTGCTGGATGCTCTAGAGAAGCAGGCGAGAATCAGGAGACCAGAAGAATCCGCAATAAGGCGTTTAAGGAACACGTACGGTGGAACGCAGACAGCTTACATAACGCTACCAGCGGTAGATGCTAAGAAAGTAGTGGACTTAAAGCACCTGCGTGTGGGATGGGTCCGTTGCCGGGTGTCGGAGGCCTTATCGCCAACGAAATGTTACAGATGCTGGGGCTATGGCCACAAGGCTGCAGCGTGTAAAGAACCAGATCGAACGGGGTTGTGTAGAAGGTGTGGGGATAAGGGCCACGTCGCATCATCATGCAAAAACGCAGAAAGGTGTTCTCTTTGCCACGGGCCACATGATGCAGGGAGTACAAAGTGTCCTCGCTATCAGGAGGCAAGAAGTAAGAAGCGTTCATGAGAATTATTCAACTCAACCTTAATCACTGTGCGGCGGCACAAGACCTATTGTGGCATAGCCAGAGCGAGCTGCGGGCAGACATCGCGCTGTTGGCAGAGCCGTACGCTGACATAGACTCCCACAACTGGTCTACTGATAGGTCGCATAAGGCTGCTATCTGGACCCTGGGCGACAAAACTGCACAACGTAGGTCAACAATGTCAAATGTAGGCTTTACTTGGATCCAAATCGAGGGGATGTACATAGCTAGCTGCTACGCACCGCCGAGCATGCCCATAGAAGAGTTCACAAGGATGATGTCAATATTGACGACGGAGCTAAAAGACTTGCGCCCGATCATAGTGGCAGGTGACTTTAATGCCTGGTCGCAAACTTGGGGAAGTAGGCACACAAACCCGCGAGGAAGGGTAGTCGAGGAGGCTTTCGCTTCGATTGACCTAGTGCTTCTTAACGAACCAGGTCACTACACATTTGAGTCAGGGAGAGGACGATCGATCATAGACCTAACTTATGCAGATAGATCGATAGCAAAGCATGCTAAGTGGGAAGTGTCCAAGGTTTACACACATAGTGATCACCACGCCATCATTATTGATGTGGCTATAAGGCAAAAATGGAATACGCATGTACATAAGGTGCAGAAGATCTCATGGAAGAGGAGCGCTTTCGATGCAGAATCCTTTGAGGTGGTTTGGAGCGAGGCTTTGTTTGACGACGGTACGGCAGAACCCAAAGCTACACAGATAGCGAAAAAGCTGGCAGAGGCGTGCGATGCAGCGATGCCGAGGCGAAGTGGCAAGGTCAACAGACAAGCGGCGTACTGGTGGACCGAAGCAATAGCCGATCTACGAAAAAACTGCATAAAAGCGCGCAGAAAGGCTCAGAGAGCGCGACGAAGACAAGATTTCGGCGAGAAACAAGCGAACTTTCATGCTTGCAGGCTAGCGCTTAAAAAGGCAATAAAAGCCAGTAAAAATCGATGCTTCAGGGAATTATGCGACAGTGCTGATGTCGATCCATGGGGGCAAGCCTACAAAACGGTGATGAGTAAGGTGAAAGGCCCAAGAGCTCCCCAACCTACATGCCCAATTTTACTGAAGAAGGTCGTTACTTCGCTCTTCCCACAACAGGAAAGAATAGGCAATGCTAGCGTAAGTAACAGTGTCGATGTACCGGAGACAAACGATGTAACGGCGGAGGAAGTACTAAGCATCATTGGAAGGATCAGCGATAGAAAGGCCCCAGGACCGGATGGGGTGCCAAACGCAGCACTCAAGGCCGCGATTCGCTCGAGACCTGATGTATTCGCGGATCTCTATAGCTCGTGCATCAGAGAGGGAATCTTTCCAAATCGTTGGAAGCGGCAACGGTTGGTGCTATTGCTGAAACCCGGTAAGGCGCCGGATGAACCGTCAGCATACAGACCACTATGTCTCTTGGATACCACAGGCAAGATTCTGGAAAAAATCGTATGTGATCGTCTGCAGGAGTACCTAGAAGGAGCAGAAGGACTCTCCGACCAACAATTTGGGTTTAGGCGAGCGAGATCAACGGTGGATGCCATAAGCATGACGATGGGCATAGCTAAGAAAGCGACATGTGGAACAGGTGGCGCTTCTGGAACCATGAGGTATTGCGCCGTCGTTACTTTGGACATTAGGAATGCCTTCAATTCTGCCAATTGGGCGAGGACCCTGATGGCATTAGAAACCTTTGGCGTCCCGTTGTACCTGAGGCGCATGATCCGCAGCTACTTCTGTGACAGATTCTTGGAGTATGACACGGAGAGCGGCCCAAAAAAGTACGAAGTAACTGGTGGTGTCCCACAAGGCTCCGTGTTGGGCCCAACTCTCTGGAATGCCATGTATGACGGGGTCCTGAAACTAGATCTACCAGCAGATGCCACTTTAATCGGATACGCTGATGACATAGCACTCGTGGTCACAGGAAAGCAAATCAGGGACGTGGAGCTGACATGCAACGACGCGGTGGCTAGAATACAGCGCTGGCTGAACATCGCAGAATTAGAACTGGCAGCACAAAAGACGGAGGCAGTGTTGCTGAGCGCGCGAAGACGAAAGGAACACATGACGGTCAATGTCGGTGGACACGACATCCAATCAAAGCCGTCCATCAAATATCTTGGTGTCATCATCGACTCACGCATGAACTTTCGAGACCACCTAACGGCAGTTAGTACTAAGGCCGGAGCTGTACACAATGCGCTCACTCGTATACTCCCTAATATTGGAGGCCCACAGGGAGCCAGAAGGAAATTGCTCTCCACAGTCGTGGACTCAATTATTCTGTATGCTGCACCCATATGGGCAGGAATACGAAGCAGCCAGCTACGGGGAGCGAGACAGGCATACAGACTTGGCGCGCTACGAGTGGCTTGTGCATACCGAACTGTGTCCGAAGAGGCAACCTGTGTCTTAGCGGGTAAGATGCCCTTGGACATCCGTGCTTGATGCAGCGACTGTACACAAGGCAAGGTGTAAAACCGACGCAACAGGAGAGATTAGAGCAGCGAAGGCATTCACTTAACGAGTGGCAACAAAGATGGGAGCAAACCAGTAAGGGGCGCTGGACATACAAGTTAATCCCCCAAGTAGAGGTATGGATCTAACGTAAGCATGGAGACTTGGACTTCCATCTGACGCAACTACTGAGCGGACATGGGTGCTTTTTGTACTACCTACATCGATTCGGTTTGGCGGATACCCCACTTTGCCCCATCTGCCATGGAGAGCAAGAGGATGCTGAACACGTTCTCTTCCACTGCATTCGCTTTGAAAATGCGCGAGCGGAACTTGCAAGATCATTTAGCAGCCCGCCGACAACGTCGACGCTGGTGACCGAAATGTGCGAATCGAAACATAAATGGGACGCAGCGTGCAAGTTTGCGACATGCGTTATGTTGAGGCTCCGAGACATAGAGCGAGAGAGGAAGAAAGAAGAACGGTGGGCCCGCCACGAGCAGGTAACGACGACTACTGACTGACAAACTGACAGACTGACAGACGCTTGAGCAGTAATGCTCATAACGACCTCCCTGACGTAATTACCTACCGGTATCCCAGGGGGGATTAACCGTCGGACAGTGAGGGGGTTTTAGTGGGTTAAAGTCTCACACTGACAGGGTGGCTTTCGATGCTTTCCCCTCAATTAAAAAAAAAAAAAAGATAGATAGATAGATGGATAGATAGATAGATAGTTAGATAGATAGATAGATAGATAGATAGATAGATAGATAGATAGATAGATAGATAGATAGATAGATAGATAGATAGATAGATAGATAGATAGATAGATAGATAGATAGATAGATAGATAGATAGATAGATAGATAGATAGATAGATAGATAGATAGATAGATAGATAGATAGATAGATAGATAGATAGATAGATAGATAGATAGATAGATAGATAGATAGATAGATAGATAGATAGATAGATAGATAGATAGATAGATAGATAGATAGATAGATAGATAGATAGATAGATAGATAGATAGATAGATAGATAGATAGATAGATAGATAGATAGATAGATAGATAGATAGATAGATAGATAGATAGATAGATAGATAGATAGATAGATAGATAGATAGATAGATAGATAGATAGATAGATAGATAGATAGATAGATAGATAGATAGATAGATAGATAGATAGATAGATAGATAGATAGATTAAGATTAAGATTAAGATTGATTGGGCTAGACATTGGCTGTCTATGGCACTGCGTTCATTTTGAACTATTGTGCCTTGTCCGAGTTCAGTACTGGAAGAGACTATTTCCTCCTATTTTCTCAAAGAACATTTTAATTCTTGCGAGATCAATTTCAGACAGATGAGTAGTCTGTAATATTTCCTCGCCTAGTGCCTGCTTTCTTGCATGAACTAAGGCCGGGCATTCAGTTATCAGGTGTATGGAAGTCTCGTTATCCTCCATGCAAAATCTACATATTTCACTGTCTGTTAATTTCAGACGGGTCTTATGTTTGTTTAGCAGACAGTGTCCGCTGATTACTCCTGTCATGAGTTTTAGTTCCGGTCTGCTCAAGCGTAGGAGAAACTTTGCATTTCTGCTTGAGTATCGCGGTAAAAAGGCTTTGGTACACTCCATACCAATTGATTTTGACCATCGTGCATTTGCTTTGATCAAGTATTCTTTCTTAATACAACCTTTGTAATGAGATTTGCTGACACCTAAGATCGGTTCGGGTCCAAATGGTCGCTTTCCAGCTCCCTCCCTTGCCAATCTGTCTGCATCCTCATTACCATCATAGCCGCAATGTGCTGGAATCCAGTGTATTATTACTCGATTCCCTGTTGACAGTTGTTGGAGAAGATTAGCTGTCTCCCATACCAACTTAGAGGTAAATGTCGACGCGTGCAAGGCTCTTATTGCGGCCTGGCTGTCTGACATTATGATAATCCTTTTCCGATGAGGGTGAAGGTTCAGAATTTCTCTGGCACACTGATTGATAGCACAGACTTCCGCTTGGAAGACGGTTGCCAAACTACCAAGGCTGACTGACATTTGGGTACTGGAACTATATATCCCAGATCCTGTGCCTTCTCCAGTCTTGGATCCATCAGTGTACCAGATAATGTCATCACAGGTAAGACTGATTTTTGAATTGTCCCAGTCTATTCTGTTAGGAATATGTGTCTTATATTTCCTGTCAAAGATGTGTCGCGGAGGCATTGAGTCAAGAGGCAACCAAAAGCTTCCGTCTCGCCTCCGTTCTTTAACAATGGAGCGGTGACCGCTTGCATGTAGATCCTGTAGTATGAATCCACTGTGCATCAGTCTGTGTGTACTAATGACCGCATTCATTTGTACGGTTAGGTCCAACGGCAAAACTCCCAATAGTACATTGAGGGCAGCTGTTGGTGTCGTGCGAAGGCAGCCAGTGATGCAGGAGTTAATTACTCTTTGCAACCGTTCCAGTCTGTTCGCAGTCGTTTTCTCTGTGGTTTTTTTCCACCATACTATCGCCCCATAGGTGATAATGGGGAGGATGACTAGGGTGTAGATTTTTTGAAGCCATATCGGTTTCGTTCCCCAGTTTTTGCCACAGATTCGTTTACAAGTCCAGAGAGCGTTGCCCGCCTTCTGAATAGTACGATTTATGTTAGGTTTCCAGTTCAATTTACTGTCTAGAGTTACCCCAAGGTATTTGGCTTCTTTTACGAAGCCTACATCTTTGCCAAAAACCTTTATCGGTCTCAGGTCATATTTCCTTTTGAGTGTGAACGGTACGAAGATTGTCTTATCAGGGTTTACCGATAGATTCTGCTGGGCGCACCAGTTCTCTACAATTTTTATTGCACCCTGTAGTAGATCAGAGACGGTCTGCCCGTCTTTGCCTCTAACCGCCATAACCAGGTCATCAGCATAGGCAATAACGTCATAGCCTCGATCCGAGAGGATGCGGATTAATCCGTTAATGACCATGGACCAGAGTAGAGGAGATAGTACGCCCCCCTGGGGACAGCCCCGGACCGTTCTGGCTAGGATCTCGATGCCATTTAAGTCGGACTCTATTAGTCTGCTTTTGAGCATCGTGGAGATCCACCTTATAAGTGCAGTCGGCACTTGAAATACCTCTAAAGCCGATCCTATAGCTTCATAGGTGGTGTTGTTGAAAGCCCCCTCTATGTCTAGGAAACCTACTAAACAGATTTCTTTCTCGTCAAGGGATTTTTCGATTTTGCTGACCAGGGCAGATAGGGCTGTTTCCGTAGACCTGCCTTTTCGGTAAGCATGTTGGTGTGCACTTAGAGGATTTCGGATAAGGACTTCGTCTCTGAGGTATCTCTCTATTACCTTCTCCATACCCTTAAGTACACATGACATCAAGCTTATAGGCCTGAAGGACTTTGGATCCTTTTTGTTTGACTTTCCGGCTTTAGGAAGGTAGACAACATTCACTGTTCTCCACACCTCCGGAACGTAGCCAAGCGCCAAACTGCATGTATATATTTTCGAAAGAATGGGCAACAGACTGTCTGGTCCTCTTTGTAACAGCGCCGGGAAGATTTTATCCTTTCCCGCCGCCTTGTACGGGGAGAACGTTCCTATCGCCCATTCTACAATCGAACGTTTTCAGATGAGATCTCCAATCATCCCTACTGGGGCAGTGTGACTGCCAGCCGCTATAGTTATTATGGTCGGGGTCGTCTATTATTTCTGATCCCGGAAAGTGGACTTTAGTGAGAAGGGCTAATGTATCCTGCGCACTATTTGTGAGTTCACCCTGTTCGTTAGACAAGGATCCAATCGGACATGGTTTATCGGTTGACAGAATCTTTTGCAGCCTACAGCCTGAGTTCGCGTCGTTCTCGTCCTCGCAGAAGCGTCTAAAAGATTCCCTCCTGGCTTTCTTAATCTCTTTATTGTATTTGGTGAGAGCATCGGAGTAGGTTTGCCAGTCGTTATTCCGCTTGGCCCTATTGAATAGTTTCCGTACTCCCTTCCTTAGCAAGCTAAGATGACTGCTCCACCAAGGTGTCTGTCTTTTAAAAGTTTAAGTTTTTAAGGGACAGTTTTCTTCATAGGCGTTCACTACGACTTCCTGGAGTTTCCTGGATGCCCTTTCCAGCCTATCTATTGTGTCAACTCTGTTTTCAAGTTGTCAAGTTGTGTAGTGATGTCGTGCCTTAACTGGTGACAATAGCTGTCCCAGTCGGTCTGTCTTTTTGGCCTAAAGGACACGGCAGTCAGTGACTTGTCACCTAACCTAAACCTTATATGTCTATGGTCAGAACATGAGGGCTCTTCGGATACTCGCCAGTTGCTGACAAGTGATTTCGATAGAGAAGTAGTTAGGGTAAGGTCTAGCACCTCTTCCCTAGTTCTAGTTATGAACGTCGGACTACCTCCGACATTGCATATACTTAAGTCTAGTGAGAGTATATAATCGAATAATGACTCACCTCTAGCGTTGGTGTCCGTGCTTCCCCAGATAGTGTGATGGGCGTTCGCGTCACACCCTAGGACCAGCTCCAGACGATTGTCCCTAGCATAAGCAACAAGCTGTTCTGCTATCGTCGTGGGACATTCGGGCACATATCCAGGGAAGTATGCCGACGCATATTATATATATATATATATATATATATATATTCCCTGGAGTTGCAATTGATCTTGGCCGCGCACAGATCTGGCGTAACAAAATCTGTCAACGGGAAGAAAGAAATGCCATTAAACACAATACACGTTCTAGGCCTATCAGTAGATTGACACCACAGTACATTGACTGACTGACTGTGAGAGGCCCAGGATCTCATTGTTGGTGCTGGTCCACGGTTCCTGCACCAAAGCTATGGTAGGACCGTAGGTGTTGATGGTCCTAGCCAAGACAGCTGACGCTGCCTGTGCCCTATGGAGATTGATCTGGACAATCTCCATATTATTCATGGGGGCCTTTGGTATGAGTACCTGCTCGCTTGCCCCCTCTACCCCTTGTCGGCAGCCGTTCATTGCTGCTCGGGGTTTTTGCAGATTTATCCAAAAGGCTCAGTTGCCTGGACGGATTATCCTTTCCAGACAATTGAGTCTTCCGGACGGGTTTAGTTGAGGCATTCTTTACAGGTCTCATTGTTGTCAGTGTTGGCGTTTTGTCGCCAGTTCGGGTTTCAGTCCTTTTCGCGGTCCGGTCTGTCCGTACCACTAGGGCTGCTTGTCGGCTTGTGGACGGTCTTTCGTCATCCACTCTAATCTGGGGAGTCCTGTTCGTCGTCGTCCCACCATCACTGGTCACTGATGGTTTTGTCCCTTGCTCACGCCGCACCCGGAACTGAATCCTTCCCAGCTCAAAGAAAGGGAGGTCGTTCAGCTCAGCGAGCAAGCGGGCCGACACATCATCAATGGCCAGCGTTAGCGCCGATCCCTGTGCCGTAACAGTTCCGTTCATTACTTTCCAGTTGCCCGTGGGTAATGAGCGGTTCTGCATTCGAAGCATTCGAAGTATTTCATCGGCCGGGAGGGAGCAACCAGGAAAGAAAGCCGAGGCAATATTGGGTTTGGGAATATCAATTCCCTCTACCAGCTTCAGCTTTTTGTTTCCTGGTTGAATTTTTGGCATCACCTCCTTGAGCCAGTTCTTCGACGCCTCATCGGCACAGTTCACGGTGATCCATCCCGGTTTGAAGGAGCAGCCTAGAAATCGGATTTGAGGACCATCAACGGGGAGCTTATGCAGTTCCTCCTTGATGGCCTTCTCGACATCTTTCTGCCCCTCCAGATCGAGATGGATGGTCGGATATTCTTCTGGAAGAATACCTACTTTGATTGCAGCAGCAGTTTCGGCGTAGGATGGACCTATCTTCATCCTTTTGGGAGCGGGCTGTGCCGCTTCCTTTTTGCTACTGCTGCCGTCCGTCTTTGCTTCTGTGTTGTCCTCTAGGACCACCTTCAGAGCAACCTCGTACGGCTTACCACACGCCATCAGCTTCCGAAGTCTCTTCTTTTGAGAAGTCGTCAACCGCTTTCTCTTAAGTGAGACGGCTTCGGTAGCTTTTACCAGCGATGGTAATCCGCCCGAAATGGCCCCTTCGGCTACCAAAGTGGACACCGTGGTCAAGCTTGATTGTGAACAATCACTGTCCATGTGACCTTGAGACGGTTGGTCTCTCCAACCGCCCATGGCCTGGTTTTCAGCGTCACGCTGAGTATTGACGTCGGTCTGTCCTTCGTCCTTTCCATCCGAGGCGAGTTTTAAGGTGCTCATCATCATCTGGTTCTTCGGCCACCTACTCCGACGAGGCGTTTCGGAGGCCTATGGTAATATAGGGGAAAGGGAAAGGTCAGCCATGACAGAGCCCCGTATCATGGTAAGTCCTTCATACTATCCGAGGCGGACCGGTATCGGATAGGTTCCGTTAGAATACAGCCGGATACCCCTGGCTGCAAACCATCCAATGGGCACGGATCACATGACACCCTGGATTAGGGGGGGTAAGAATGTTGGTACGAGAGGATAATAGCAGGTGGGAGAAATGGAGGGGAAAGCGTGACTAGTTAGCCAGCCACCCGGGAGGAGACATGACCACACCCGGGTGGCTGTTTCCAGCGGCCACCACGAGGAGGTCTAGTCACATTCTGCCAGCCCTTTAGCCACCGTTTGCCGTCGGACATCCAACCGCTAGCGGTGGCCATAAGGTAGGCAGAAGACCACCAGATAGATAGATAGATAGATAGATAGATAGATAGATAGATAGATAGATAGATAGATAGATAGATAGATAGATAGATAGATAGATAGATAGATAGATAGATAGATAGATAGATAGATAGATAGATAGATAGATAGATAGATAGATAGATAGATAGATAGATAGATAGATAGATAGATAGATAGATAGATAGATAGATAGATAGATAGATAGATAGATAGATAGATAGATAGATAGATAGATAGATAGATAGATAGATAGATAGATAGATAGATAGATAGATAGATAGATAGATAGATAGATAGATAGATAGATAGATAGATAGATAGATAGATAGATAGATAGATAGATAGATAGATAGATAGATAGATAGATAGATAGATAGATAGATAGATAGATAGATAGATAGATAGATAGATAGATAGATAGATAGATAGATAGATAGATAGATAGATAGATAGATAGATAGATAGATAGATAGATAGATAGATAGATAGATAGATAGATAGATAGATAGATAGATAGATAGATAGATAGATAGATAGATAGATAGATAGATAGATAGATAGATAGATAGATAGATAGATAGATAGATAGATAGATAGATAGATAGATAGATAGATAGATAGATAGATAGATAGATAGATAGATAGATAGATAGATAGATAGATAGATAGATAGATAGATAGATAGATAGATAGATAGATAGATAGATAGATAGATAGATAGATAGATAGATAGATAGATAGATAGATAGATAGATAGATAGATAGATAGATAGATAGATAGGTAGGTAGATAGATAGATAGATAGATAGATAGATAGATAGATAGATAGATAGATAGATAGATAGATAGATAGATAGATAGATAGATAGATAGATAGATAGATAGATAGATAGATAGATAGATAGATAGATAGATAGATAGATAGATAGATAGATAGATAGATAGATAGATAGATAGATAGATAGATAGATAGATAGATAGATAGATAGGTAGATAGATAGATAGATAGGTAGATAGATAGATAGATAGATAGATAGATAGATAGATAGATAGATAGATAGATAGATAGATAGATAGATAGATAGATAGATAGATAGATAGATAGATAGATAGATAGATAGATAGATAGATAAATAGATAGATAGATAGATAGATTTTTTTTCCTTTGTCTCTACACGCTAATCCGCGCTTCGAATAGTATATTATATTCTCCTTTTTTTTTCTTGGTATTATGCACATGTTAACAATATATAATATGTGACTATGACTAAGGACTAGATTACAAATTATGTTCAATTTTGATTGCAATAACTTTGGCAAAGAAGGAAAAATAATAATACTATAAATGCCTCTGAATGGATACAAGCGAGTTAAATTTACAAATAATTTAAGTTTTTAATTCGCAGTAGAATGAAATTATATTTCATAAAATTTAGGTGGTAGAAACTTTAAAAGTTTTAAGACTTCTTAAAATTAAATATGAATTCATTGAGGAATTAAAGCTATGATTTATGATAGATTATTAAAAGCTTTAATATTACGTATGATTATTAGAAACTTTAAAAATTTTAAGACTTCTTAAAATTAAATATGAATTCATTGAGGAGTTAAGGTTGTGATTCATGGTAAATTATTAAAAGCTTTTATATTACTTATGATAACTTTAACAAATTCTGAAAATGATGTTGCCAGCGTAGCATGGTTTGCAATGGCCTTTACATCGAATGGTGGCGCTTCATACTGCTCGCAGAATGTTTTGTGCCGCTCTCTTGCACGATCGTACCGTGGACAGTCATGGAGAAGGTGTTGAATAGTTTGCGACGTCCGTTGATCGCATGGGCAGGAGTCTTCATCTATTATTTTAAAGCGGTGTAGGTATGCTTTATTGAAGCCGTGGCCGGTTAAAACCTGAGTCATCTCAAACGAAATTCCAAGGTTTTCTCTATATAGTTTGGCATCGTCAATTGTTGGGAAAAACGTCTTTGTACCACTGCCGGTTGTGTCCTCTAGATACTCTTGTTGCCACGCTTTGAGTGCTTCAGAGTGTGCTTGCCGTTTGGTGTAACTTAGTGGGAAATCGGTGTATGATAAGTCACTATGGCGTGCAGCGTCTTTTGCATGTTGATCTGCGGACTCGTTCCCTTCGATGCCAATGTGAGATTTAACCCAAAAGAATTTGATTATATGTTGTTTTTGGCGAAGCATGCGTAGATGCCGATGAATAGAAGCAATGAGTGGCGTGGAATTTCTCCGGTCTTGTATGGCTTCAAGGCACGAGCGGCTATCGCTGAATATGCAGAGCTTCCTCGTTTTTAGCTCGCTTTGAGCCCATGCCATCGCTGAGTCAATTGCGAAAGCTTCGGCCTGGTAGACAGTACAGGTATGATGTAAGCTGAACTTGTGCGGCTCCCAACTACTATCTGAAAGACGAACAACGAACGCAGATCCACATTCACCAGTTTCAAGTTTACTTCCATCGGTGTATATATGTGTTGAGCTGACACCAGAAATGGAGTCAGCTTGTTGTTGTGAGTCAATACTATCATAGCTTATAGTTTGGCGTTTGGCTGGATGTAATTGCTGTTTTGGTGGAACGCGTTGCTGTAGCGTAATAGCATCGGAAAGTGGTGGATATACTCCAGTGGCCCACCCACATAGCCCCACCTGCATAGCTTCCTTGATTTTCAGATGCAAAGGCAGGAACCCTGCAAGCGCCAGCGCTGATGTAGCTGACACCGTGTGGAACGCTCTGATAGCTCGTATAGCAAAGCTTCTTTGAAAAGATCGCAGAAGTCGCCGAATGTAGTAAAATTTAATGGCTTTACCCCATATTTCTGCAGCGTACGTTATAGTCGGTTCAACAACTTGCCTATAGATAGTAAGGACGTTCTCGGGATGAACGCCCCATGTGGGTCTTACGAATCTACACAAATTGGTGAATATTCGCTGAACTTTCGCGATCACGTACTGCGCGTGGTTTGTAAACTTCAGACGTTCGTCAATTACTACACCGAGAAGTTGTATTTCTTTTGCAAAAGCTAAACGAGTACTATTTATTTAACTTATTTCAGCCCGTTTGGCTTTACGAGTAAATGCCATAGCATGGGTTTTGGCATCGCTGAATGTCAATTTCACATCGACGCCCCATTTATGTATTTTGCGCAAAGCTTCGTTGGCGTGCCGCTGAAGTTCTTGGACTGTTTTTGCGCTAACTATTAGAAGAACATCGTCTGCAAAAGCTTGAATTTCGCAACCTTCCGGTAGTGGCATTGACAGCAGCTCATCTAGAATTGTGTTCCAGAAAGTAGGACCACACACTGAACCCTGAATACACCCTCTGGTCATTTTTTTTGTTGCCGTTGCGTCGGCATAGTCAAGTGTAACTGTGCGGTCTTTGAGGTAACTGCTGATGAGTTTGTAGATGTTCGATGGGGTGCGGATACGTTCTAACTGATTAAGGAGAGCTGGCCACCAGGCATTGTCAAATGCAGCTTTGATGTCAAGAGAAATGCATATGACTTGACGCTTTTTACGTTTTTGCCCTTCAATGTATTCTATGGCGTTTCGCAGTGCGTCGACAGTAGAAACCTGCTCCCTGAAACCAAACTGCTTCGGTGACCATAGCTGGTGCAGCTCTGCATGGTAGGCTAAACGCTTTGTAAATAATTTCTCCAGCAACTTTCCAAACACAGGTAGGAGCCCTATAGGTCTGTAGGATCCTAACTCATTCGCCTCTATCTTATTCGCCTTAGGCAAAAGTTTTACATACGCGCCTTTCCACGGTTTTGGAAAATGTCCTATTCGAAGACATGTATTGTAAAGAGCAGTCAGAAACTTGGAATGCGTCTTTGCAAAAGCTAGGCATATATCCGATGTGAGACTGTCAAGACCTGGCTTTGTTGGGGCTCATTGTCATCAAAGCTTCCAGCACTTCGTCTTCTGTGAACTCCTCGTCGTCGGGTGTTCCAAAGCCGATTTTAACACTGTTGCGCAGGTTGTGCTGACGAAGGGTGTAGTCATCTGTGTCATCGGGATAGAAACGCCGCAACAGAGCTTCAGCGGTCCCCGCACTCGTTTCGGAGAACGATCCTCTGCACTGAAGTGTTACTGGAGGGCGTTGTGATGGCGCATCCTTAATGAGCCGGTTAGTGAGAGACCAAACATTCTCTTTTCCTTGCTGGTTGCAGAACTCACGAAAATTGTCGGTAGATGCTTTCCTCAGTGCTTTAGCATATGTGCGCTTAGCATATGCATGCTCTTGCGCAGTGGTTTCTGTGGGCTTCTGAAGTCTTCGCAAATTGTTTAGCTTATGGTGTAGTCGAACGCAGTTTTGTTTGAGGTCTTGAAGCTCTGCACTCCACCAAGGGTTGTATTGGTTAGCTTCTCCGCGCAACTTCATTGACGCTGAGCATGCATATCTGATGCCTTCAGTTCAGACTTGAACGACATTATCTAATTTATGTGCTGTGATGTTGACGAAATCAGTGTTTAGGACGCCTGTTTGCTGAAGACATTTTCGAACCTCTTCCAATTAGCTGTTTTGTTGTTGTACAAATAAGTTGAGGTGCGCTTAGCAGGAGTGACTTTAGTGCAACTCTCAGCTTTGAATGTTATTGCGCTATGGTCTGAGTTTTGGATGGCCCGAACATTCACAGTCCAGTCGACAACGCGCTGCGCAAGATTCTCAGAGACCATAGTGATATCGACGATTGAACAGGCCTGAATACCATGTCGCACTGCATTGAAGGTTGCGGTTTTCCCCCTGTTGCAAACTACCATTGCGTTAGCTGCTATAATGTTTGCCAAAGCAACTCCACGATTGTTGTTTTTCTCTGATCCCCATGATGCGTGCCAGCCGTTAAAATCTCCACCAATAATCTGTAGTGCAGACGATGTGCTACAGAGGAATGTGTTTACTGCACCTAACGTATCAAATTGGTCAATGTCTGGCTCTACATACGCGCTAGCAATGTACAGTGAACGCTGACCTATGAGTAGTTTGACCACGCTCAGATTTGGGGTAGATAACTGTGAAATTCCAAGCGCTGCGCCTGTAGCTTCTTTTATCAGGATGCATGCCTTGATTTTCCGATTTGGCATTGGGAATTGAAATATTGAGAAACCATTAGCTGCGTGAACCGTTTAAGTATTACCAGTGTACGGCTCAGATATAAGTGCAATGTCAACAGTATTTGAAGTTAAAAATTGAAGAATTTCGTTGTGCGTTGCATAACAGTGATGCGCGTTGACTTGAATAAAATTGAGCGGCTTAACAACCATATTGAGTGCGTGAGTTGATTCGCTGCTGCATGGATTTAATTTGTGGGCAATGCTGAACGCTTGTCGCAGAATGCTTATCGTCTACCTTAGTACTGGTTTTCTCGTTTCGCATACCACAATTAAAGCATTTACGCTTAGCCTCAATACTCTTGTCCGGGCAGTTAGCATACTGGTGGTCTTTGCTTGCACAATGCGAGCATGGAGTTATTGTTGCGCTGCACTTGTTTTTAGTATGTCCGAACTGAAGACATCTGAAACATTGAACGAAGGCGCTGAAGTCAGATACGTCTACGCGTTGAAAATCCACGTTTATGCGGCCAAGCGCCACCATTGCGTTGCGAACATTTGGAGAGACCTCCAAAACAGCATTGTAGACAGCGTCTGGGTTCCTTCGATTATTACGACTAAAGCGAAAAACAATATCGTCGGCCTGCTTTGACTCTGCACCAATACTAGCGTTTTGAATTTGAATAATGTTGACTAGTTCATTTATTGGAATATCTTTTGAGATACCTTTTAAAATAACTAAAGGTCGCCTATTTCTAGCGTTTTCGGCTTTGAGAGTAGAAACCTCTGAGAGTTTACGCATTGTAGCGTCACGCTGTTCTACAGAGTCAAATTCCACACGCACTTTGTTGTTTGATACCGGTAGAATTTTTGCTGGAGCGTAGCTTGTGTCTCTGAATGTGACGCCCTTTCGAAATGCGTTGAGGATGTCAGTGTGCTTGGCATTGACATCTTGTTTCGCGCCGAGTATGATGGCAGGTTTAGCGGTAGCATTTTGTGAGGCTTTTTTAGCCTTAACTACATTGGCATAGCTTATTTTTGGTGGTTCTGATGAAGCGTTGGCATGTAATGAGTCTCTGAAAGCAGCTAATTCTTCACGGACCACAACTCGCATATTAGCAGTTGAGTCTGCAGTTGCGCACGCAGTAGCATTGTTCAGTTGAAGTGCTTCAATCGACGGGATGAGTGTCTCTAATTGTACGATTATTTCCGCGATGGCATTTTGTATTTCGTTTTATATTGCCTGATTCTTTGAGCTGCTTTTTTATTTCTTGCGAAATGTTTTCAATAGCATTGATGATTTCTGTTGGCGATTTCATCCTGTATTGTCATTGGCCAATCACAGGACTCAATATGGCAAATTGACAGCTACGCGTTGAATAGGAGCCACCAAGCGGATAGTAGCGAAAGTGTAATTTGGAAACCCTTAAAGCTTTTACAGCGAAAGCGAAATCGTAACTTGGCACCACTGGAATGTTCACAAACAGCTGTTGACGCGTGCGCACCGATTGTTGCGAATGCGTTCACCCACGCACCAGGACACTTTATAACAGTGTTTTGCTATTTTATTTTATGTAATTCATAAATTCTGCACTGCACTGCATATAGAATTTTGAATCAATCGATTCCCGGCACTTTCCGCGATAGTTTGAGGGCACTTTAAAATGTTTGCGAATTTGTCTGAATGAGGAAAATAAATTTTTCGCGGAGCCGATTTTAAACACGTCCGTTCACTTTAACGCTTCAACTGCTCTCCTAGATAGATAGATAGATAGATAGATAGATAGATAGATAGATAGATAGATAGATAGATAGATAGATAGATAGATAGATAGATAGATAGATAGATAGATAGATAGATAGATAGATAGATAGATAGATAGATAGATAGATAGATAGATAGATAGATAGATAGATAGATAGATAGATATATAGATAGATAGATATATAGATAGATAGATAGATAGATAGATAGATAGATAGATAGATAGATAGATAGATAGATAGATAGATAGATAGATAGATAGATAGATAGATAGATAGATAGATAGATAGATAGATAGATAGATAGATAGATAGGGGGGCAAGGTTCGTGCAGTTATGTGCCGTATGCAGCTAGCATAAACTGTATGGACTAGTTTTCCGACTCTCACCTCCACGTGGTGCCCCCTGGTAACCTGAACCCACTGTGAGGTGCAGTAACCAACCTGCATGGATCGTGGGTCAGGGCTGACGAGAGCAGGAGGCCTCATCAGAGTTTCAATGATGATGAGGATTTGACGGACTAATACAATGGGCACTGATTGAGTTGAGCTGGTGGCCGTAGTGACTGGCCTCTTAGTAAATGTGGAGTGAAATCCCATTGAAACGGCGGTTCAGATATTGCTGCGGCTGCCTCCGTCCCGGTAAAACCTTGGCAGGCCTCAAAGTACGTTCCCGCTCCGTCGCCATTAGGTTGGTGGTACAGGATAGGTTGAGCTTGCTCCCTATTTGCGCTGACCCGGCTCTGAATGCAAGCTCCCATAAGGACTTGTATCAACCCTCGCGTGGCCTCCCTGCTTAAGCACAGATAACCACGGGGTCACCAAGGCGACTGCACATCCGGACTGGGATAGCGGCTTTGAGGGGGGACCACGCCGCCATGAATACAGTGAAATCGACGACGACTAAAGCAACGAACAAGGACAATGAAAATCAGGATACGGCAACACCTTTCCAGAGGAGCTCTAGGATCATGCGGTCTCCGGTGAGCGCAACACGAGTGGCTAGGCCTCGAAGCGAAGTCATTCTGGACACTCCGAAATCGGGAACACCGGTAGCAGATGGTAGTACACCACTACACACGGTACTTACCGAAGAGGCAGAGCATAAGCGTAAGGAGAAACAGAAAGAAGACACAAACAAGGAGAAGCCAGATGAATTCACGATGGCGAAAGAACCTACAACAGCAGCTCGGTACAACACGGCGATGGCAATACCGCTGATGGCACTAGGGCGGGAGATAGATGACCTCATGCGCTACTGTAATTCGCAGAGAAATATGCATAAGGACGTCTTACGGCGAAGCAGCGTCATTAAGCGTCTCCATACAGAGGCAATGATGCAGCTGGATAAGGAGAATCAGTCGAGGCCTAGAATAAACCCGGAAGCGGAGAAAAGCAGCTTGTCCAAGGTTGCGATACTAAGCACCGCACAGTCTGCTAAGCGGGTTAGATCGATGACTAGCCCAAAAAGCAAGTCTCCGGTTGCAAAAAAGCAGAGAGCCTTAAATGCAGACCTGACTCCTAAAAGGTCCTATGCGACAAACACAAATGACGGATGGACGAAGGTACAGCCAAAGCATAGGCAGCAGCAGAAGCAGCAATCAATCAAGCCAAGGGCAGACGCCATTATCATCGCGACAAAAGGGGAAAAGTTGTCTTATGCGAACATACTCCGCACTGTTAAAAATTGTTCCACCACTAAAACGCTGTTTGAAGAAGTGCGCACTATACGGCGGACACAAAAAGGAGAGCTGCTACTAGAACTCAATCGGGCGAAGAACACGAGTACGACCTTGCTCCAGACGGCCATCGAGGAAGTACTTAAGGAGGAAGCGACGGTGCAAGTTAAGTCACACATGGTTACGGTGCAATGCAAGGGTCTGGTATCCGATATTAGTACCAAAGAGGAGTTGCTGGATGCTCTAGAGAAGCAGGCGAGAATCAGGAGACCAGAAGAATCCGCAATAAGGCGTTTAAGGAACACGTACAGTGGAACGCAGACAGCTTACATAACGCTACCAGCGGTAGATGCTAAGAAAGTAGTGGACTTAAAGCACCTGCGTGTGGGATGGGTCCGTTGCCGGGTGTCGGAGGCCTTATCGCCAACGAAATGTTACAGATGCTGGGGCTATGGCCACAAGGCTGCAGCGTGTAAAGAACCAGATCGAACGGGGTTGTGTAGAAGGTGTGGGGATAAGGGCCACGTCGCATCATCATGCAAAAACGCAGAAAGGTGTTCTCTTTGCCACGGGCCACATGATGCAGGGAGTACAAAGTGTCCTCGCTATCAGGAGGCAAGAAGTAAGAAGCGTTCATGAGAATTATTCAACTCAACCTTAATCACTGTGCGGCGGCACAAGACCTATTGTGGCATAGCCAGAGCGAGCTGCGGGCAGACATCGCGCTGTTGGCAGAGCCGTACGCTGACATAGACTCCCACAACTGGTCTACTGATAGGTCGCATAAGGCTGCTATCTGGACCCTGGGCGACAAAACTGCACAACGTAGGTCAACAATGTCAAATGTAGGCTTTACTTGGATCCAAATCGAGGGGATGTACATAGCTAGCTGCTACGCACCGCCGAGCATGCCCATAGAAGAGTTCACAAGGATGATGTCAATATTGACGACGGAGCTAAAAGACTTGCGCCCGATCATAGTGGCAGGTGACTTTAATGCCTGGTCGCAAACTTGGGGAAGTAGGCACACAAACCCGCGAGGAAGGGTAGTCGAGGAGGCTTTCGCTTCGATTGACCTAGTGCTTCTTAACGAACCAGGTCACTACACATTTGAGTCAGGGAGAGGACGATCGATCATAGACCTAACTTATGCAGATAGATCGATAGCAAAGCATGCTAAGTGGGAAGTGTCCAAGGTTTACACACATAGTGATCACCACGCCATCATTATTGATGTGGCTATAAGGCAAAAATGGAATACGCATGTACATAAGGTGCAGAAGATCTCATGGAAGAGGAGCGCTTTCGATGCAGAATCCTTTGAGGTGGTTTGGAGCGAGGCTTTGTTTGACGACGGTACGGCAGAACCCAAAGCTACACAGATAGCGAAAAAGCTGGCAGAGGCGTGCGATGCAGCGATGCCGAGGCGAAGTGGCAAGGTCAACAGACAAGCGGCGTACTGGTGGACCGAAGCAATAGCCGATCTACGAAAAAACTGCATAAAAGCGCGCAGAAAGGCTCAGAGAGCGCGACGAAGACAAGATTTCGGCGAGAAACAAGCGAACTTTCATGCTTGCAGGCTAGCGCTTAAAAAGGCAATAAAAGCCAGTAAAAATCGATGCTTCAGGGAATTATGCGACAGTGCTGATGTCGATCCATGGGGGCAAGCCTACAAAACGGTGATGAGTAAGGTGAAAGGCCCAAGAGCTCCCCAACCTACATGCCCAATTTTACTGAAGAAGGTCGTTACTTCGCTCTTCCCACAACAGGAAAGAATAGGCAATGCTAGCGTAAGTAACAGTGTCGATGTACCGGAGACAAACGATGTAACGGCGGAGGAAGTACTAAGCATCATTGGAAGGATCAGCGATAGAAAGGCCCCAGGACCGGATGGGGTGCCAAACGCAGCACTCAAGGCCGCGATTCGCTCGAGACCTGATGTATTCGCGGATCTCTATAGCTCGTGCATCAGAGAGGGAATCTTTCCAAATCGTTGGAAGCGGCAACGGTTGGTGCTATTGCTGAAACCCGGTAAGGCGCCGGATGAACCGTCAGCATACAGACCACTATGTCTCTTGGATACCACAGGCAAGATTCTGGAAAAAATCGTATGTGATCGTCTGCAGGAGTACCTAGAAGGAGCAGAAGGACTCTCCGACCAACAATTTGGGTTTAGGCGAGCGAGATCAACGGTGGATGCCATAAGCATGACGATGGGCATAGCTAAGAAAGCGACATGTGGAACAGGTGGCGCTTCTGGAACCATGAGGTATTGCGCCGTCGTTACTTTGGACATTAGGAATGCCTTCAATTCTGCCAATTGGGCGAGGACCCTGATGGCATTAGAAACCTTTGGCGTCCCGTTGTACCTGAGGCGCATGATCCGCAGCTACTTCTGTGACAGATTGTTGGAGTATGACACGGAGAGCGGCCCAAAAAAGTACGAAGTAACTGGTGGTGTCCCACAAGGCTCCGTGTTGGGCCCAACTCTCTGGAATGCCATGTATGACGGGGTCCTGAAACTAGATCTACCAGCAGATGCCACTTTAATCGGATACGCTGATGACATAGCACTCGTGGTCACAGGAAAGCAAATCAGGGACGTGGAGCTGACATGCAACGACGCGGTGGCTAGAATACAGCGCTGGCTGAACATCGCAGAATTAGAACTGGCAGCACAAAAGACGGAGGCAGTGTTGCTGAGCGCGCGAAGACGAAAGGAACACATGACGGTCAATGTCGGTGGACACGACATCCAATCAAAGCCGTCCATCAAATATCTTGGTGTCATCATCGACTCACGCATGAACTTTCGAGACCACCTAACGGCAGTTAGTACTAAGGCCGGAGCTGTACACAATGCGCTCACTCGTATACTCCCTAATATTGGAGGCCCACAGGGAGCCAGAAGGAAATTGCTCTCCACAGTCGTGGACTCAATTATTCTGTATGCTGCACCCATATGGGCAGGAATACGAAGCAGCCAGCTACGGGGAGCGAGACAGGCATACAGACTTGGCGCGCTACGAGTGGCTTGTGCATACCGAACTGTGTCCGAAGAGGCAACCTGTGTCTTAGCGCGTAAGATGCCCTTGGACATCCGTGCTTGTGAGATGCAGCGACTGTACACAAGGCAAGGTGTAAAACCGACGCAACAGGAGAGATTAGAGCAGCGAAGGCATTCACTTAACGAGTGGCAACAAAGATGGGAGCAAACCAGTAAGGGGCGCTGGACATACAAGTTAATCCCCCAAGTAGAGGTATGGATGCAACGTAAGCATGGAGACTTGGACTTCCATCTGACGCAACTACTGAGCGGACATGGGTGCTTTTTGTACTACCTACATCGATTCGGTTTGGCGGATACCCCACTTTGCCCCATCTGCCATGGAGAGCAAGAGGATGCTGAACACGTTCTCTTCCACTGCATTCGCTTTGAAAATGCGCGAGCGGAACTTGCAAGATCATTTAGCAGCCCGCCGACAACGTCGACGCTGGTGACCGAAATGTGCGAATCGAAACATAAATGGGACGCAGCGTGCAAGTTTGCGACATGCGTTATGTTGAGGCTCCGAGACATAGAGCGAGAGAGGAAGAAAGAAGAACGGTGGGCCCGCCACGAGCAGGTAACGACGACTACTGACTGACAAACTGACAGACTGACAGACGCTTGAGCAGTAATGCTCATAACGACCTCCCTGACGTAATTACCTACCGGTATCCCAGGGGGGATTAACCGTCGGACAGTGAGGGGGTTTTAGTGGGTTAAAGTCTCACACTGACTGGGTGGCTTTCGATGCTTTCCCCCTCAATATAAAAAAAAAAAAAAAAAAAAAAAAAAAAAGAAGATAGATAGATAGATAGATAGATAGATAGATAGATAGATAGATAGATAGATAGATTGATAGATAGATAGATAGATAGATAGATAGATAGATAGATAGATAGATAGATAGATAGATAGATAGATAATAGATAGATAGATAGATAGATAGATAGATATATAGATAGATAGATAGATAGATAGATAGATAGATAGATAGATAGATAGATAGATAGATAGATAGATAGATAGATAGATAGATAGATAGATAGATAGATAGATAGATAGATAGATAGATAGATTGATAGATAGATAGATAGATAGATAGATAGATAGATAGATAGATAGATAGATAGATAGATAGATAGATAGATAGATAGATAGATAGATAGATAGATAGATAGATAGATAGATAGATAGATAATAGATAGATAGATAGATAGATAGATAGATAGATATATATATAGATAGATAGATAGATAGATAGATAGATAGATAGATAGATAGATAGATAGATAGATAGATAGATAGATAGATAGATAGATAGATAGATAGATAGATAGATAGATAGATAGATAGATAGATAGATAGATAGGTAGATAGATAGGTAGGTAGATAGATAGATAGATAGATAGATAGATAGATAGATAGATAGATAGATAGATAGATAGATAGATAGATAGATAGATACATAGATAGATAGATAGATAGATAGATAGACTCTCCGACTCTCACCTCCACGTGGTGCCCCCTGGTAACCCGAGCAACTCACCGTGAGATGCAGTAACCAACCTGCATTGATCGGGGTCGGGGCTAACGAGAGCAGGAGACCTCAGCAGAGTTCTCTGACGAGGAGTTGGTTAGTTCAAGTGGCGATGCTCCAGCATCCAATTAGCGCGTTAGCGCCGTTTTGATACCACTATTCCCGATAGGTACCCTAAGGTTTATTGTGTGGTGTCATCTGGACTTATATGTATTTATCCGTACATATCTTTATATCCAGTCCGAGAGGTTAATGAACGAGAGTAGTGAGTTTACGCTGCACTTCGCTATCTCCTCGAAACTTTGAAATATCGGTTTTCGCAGCGTTTTCCATCTCCTTCTTGCTAAGGCCGGACAGGCGCAGAGGAAATGGTGAACGGTTTCTTTCTCATCCGTGTTTTCACAGCTGTGGCAGCTGGTGTTGTATGGTATTCCCATTTTTGCCGCGTGCTCTCCAATGGGCCAGTGGCCAGTGATGACTGCCGTCAGTCTTGCCACATCCCGTCGGCCTTTGTTCAAGAGCTCCGCGGTCCTATTCTTTTCGTATGTTGGCCAGAGTGATCTGCTGATCTTGTAGGATTCCATCCTCTGCCATCTAGTGTTGGCTTTGGCGAGGAAGTCCTTCGAGACCCCGTTCTTGATAGAGCCCATTGGGGCGTGAACCGTCAGCGCCTCGCTCACATCAAGATCGGAGCCTCTTCGAGCCAGCTCATCGGCTCTTTCGTTCCCGTCAATGTTGTTGTGCCCTGGCACCCATATCAGGGTAACTCTGAACCGCTGAGCTAGCTCTATCAGGAGATTCCTGCATTCCCGCACTAGTTTTGACGATAGAGTCGACGATTCCAGTGCCTTAACCGTAGCTAGGCTGTCGGTAAGTATTGTTATGTGACTTTTGTAAGATGTGTCCATCAATGCCATCTTGCACGCTTCTCTAATAGCGAGCACTTCCGCCTGGAAAACGCTTGCTGTGTTGGGGAGGCGGAAAGACACATTTATCTTTAGATGTTCGGAGAAAACCCCCGCTCCTACTCCGCATTCCATTTTGGAGCCATCAGTATAGATTGTGGTACTCAGGTTATTTAGGATGTTCCCTCTCATCCATTCTAGACGAGAGGGGGTACGGATATCATAATTTCTCCCAAAGACCATGGTAGGAATTGCATAATCCGTCGTTGTAGGTAGGCACCTTTGCCCTTGTGATAAAAGACTGCCGTGGCCATACGGTCTGTCCTTCCAGCAACCTGTTTCTCTCAGTCTCAGAGCACTGAGCGTTGCGGCCTTCATAATATGCAGATCGACGGGGAGCAGGTGCGTCAGCACGTTTAGCGCCTCTCCAGGGCAGGATCTAATCGCTCCCGTAGTTCCGGTACAAGCTGCTCTTTGCAGTCTACCGAGTTTGGTGGTGTTGTAATCCCTCCTGTGGGCTTTCCACCAGACCAGAGCTCCGTATGATAGTATTGGACGTACAACCATCTTGAACATCCATATCATTAAATTTGGTCGGATGCCCCACCTCCTCCCTATCATTTTTCTGCAGGAGTATAGTGCAAATCCTGCTTTGTTTATTCTGTGCGCTATGTTAAGCCTCCAGTTCAGCTTAGGGTCTAGAATTACCCCGAGATATCTGGCACTGGACGAAAGGGGTAGTGTTATATTCACAAGATGAGGTCGTCTAAAAGTTGGTATCTTAGTACGAGTGGTAAACAGCATCAGTTCAGTTTTGCTAGGGTTAATGCTTAGTCCACGTCCCGTGCACCAAGCAGTTAACCTATCCAGGCCACCCTGAAGGATTCCACTAATCACGTCAGGGCACATCCCTGATGCCATTAAGACCACGTCGTCAGCATACGCAACCGTTTTGACTCCTCTCTGGTTAAGATCAGTTAAAGTGTCGTTGATGGCACAAACCCACAGTAGAGGCGACAGTACCCCCCCCTGTGGAGTACCCCTGCTTACAAATTTTGTGAGGTGTGTGTTTCCGAGCATCGCGCTTACCACCCTCGATTGGAGCATTGCAGTAACCCAGGTGCGTACCTGTGTGTTAACTCCAAGGTTTACCAGCGATTTCTCTATCGCATTCATCTTTATGTTATTAAAGGCACCTTCTATGTCCATGAAGGCTGCCAGTGTGTACTGCTTATACTCCAGTGACCTTTCCACTGTTCGTACTACCTCATGGAGGGCGGTCTCCGTTGACCTACCCTTTAGGTAAGCATGTTGGGCATCAGATAGCTTGTGTCCCACTTCCTCGCGTATGTGGAGGTTTTAAGAACAAAAGATGTCAGGCTTATAGGCCGGAAATCTTTCGCTGAGTCGTGACCTCTTTTCCCTACCTTCGGGATAAAGGCGACTTTCACTCGTCTCCAACTGACGGGGATATACACTTTGTTTCAAAGCTATAAAGACATTCATTTTTTTCGTTATATTTGGAAAATTAAAATATATTAAATAAAAATAATAATGCAGTTTTTTTCCTACATGGTCAACATAAAAAATAGCAACAATAACATTTTTGTGCTAACGGTAAATATTGAGAGAAAAAGAGAAATCAAAAAAATTCCATAGAAACGGTGTTTCATTGCTATAAAGACACTCACTCCACTGTTGATAAATAAAACAACAATCACTTTTTCGGTGCATTTAGTAATTTATTAATCTACCATTATTTGCAATGATCTCATAAATTCTATTTGGCATAGAATTTGTGTAGTTGTTTAGCATTTCTGGGGTCAGTTGTTCCCATGCAGCTAAAATGGCCTCTTTCAACTGCTCCACTGTGTCAAATTGTCGAAAATTTGCATACACCTTCCGGACTAGCCAACCCCAGATGTTCTCAATGGGATTGAGATCCGGAGAACAAGCGGGCCAATCCATTGTCTCAATATTTTGACATCTAAGCCACGTTTTGGTTGATCTGCTCGTGTGGATTCTGGCATTATCCTGTTGGAATATGAATGCTTGCTCCTGGTGGTTGCCAATATAAGGAAGCAAACTATGCTCCAACACTTCCTGATATTCCGAGCTATTCATTCTGCAAGTTGGGAACGCCAACGGGACTGTGCCTGAGCTTGAGAAGCCACCCCAAACCATTTGCGATTGGCCACCAAAATTTGTCTTAGAGAAATACCGTGGTTCCATTCGCAAATCTCTCCAATATCCTAAAAACCCATCAGGACCATCAAGGTTGAATTTTTTTTAATCAGTCCTTCTCAAGCTCAGGCACAGTCCCGTTGGCGTTCCCAACTTGCAGAATGAATAGCTCGGAATATCAGGAAGTGTTGGAGCATAGTTTGCTTCCTTATATTGGCAACCACCAGGAGCAAGCATTCATATTCCAACAGGATAATGCCAGAATCCACACGAGCAGATCAACCAAAACGTGGCTTAGATGTCAAAATATTGAGACAATGGATTGGCCCGCTTGTTCTCCGGATCTCAATCCCATTGAGAACATCTGGGGTTGGCTAGTCCGGAAGGTGTATGCAAATTTTCGACAATTTGACACAGTGGAGCAGTTGAAAGAGGCAATGAAACACCGTTTCTATGGAATTTTTTACAATTATCTTTTTCTCACAATATTTACCGTTGGCACAAAAAAGTTATTGTTGCTCTTTTTTATGTTGACCATGTAGGAAAAAAACTGCATTATTATTTTTATTTAATATATTTTAATTTTCCCATATAACGAAAAAAATGAATGTCTTTATAGCTTTGAAACAAAGTGTAGTTCCAGACTAGGCAGGCCTTAAAAATTGCCTCTAGCCTGGGTAATACTGAGTCCTGTGACACCTGTAGCATTATAGGAAGGATGCCATCTGGTCCCGGGGACTTGTATGGTGAGAAGCTTTCCACAGCCCATGTGAGCTTTTCTCTCGTTATAATGTTGTTGTCCTCGTTTATCGGAGTTAGGCATTGCACTGCATGTCTACCTCCTAACTCTGCATGCCTAGTCGAGGTGTCCTCTTCTGTGCATCCTGGGAAGTGTGTATTCAGCAGCAGGTCTACGGCCTCCTCGGTACTTTCAGTCCAGGAGCCGTCTGGCTTCTTTATGAACGAGGGGCAGGTGTGGTCTCTGGACAACACCTTTCCTAGCCTTGCGGAATCCTTCGTTGTTTCTATAGCTGAGCAGAATTCCCTCCAACCCTTGTTTTTAGAATTTCTGATGATTTTCTGACGAGGAGTAGGCAAACCAATATGGCACGGAGTATCTGATACCATCGGTTGCTGACATGGGATGCGGCTAGATCAGGACCAGTCGATCGTAGGCCAAACGAAGCGCGCGATGGCAATAAGTTCCCAACGATGCACAGGTGAACGATAGCCGAGAGTACACAGAGGACTTCATAACCACGACACGGACGCCAGGGTCTGAGACCAGTAGGACCTTGGCGATTATGGCACTGGAAATAAGTTGGAATAGTTGACATGGGCTGGTGGCTGCAGTGACTGGCCTCTTAGTAAGTGTGGAGTGAAATTCCGCTGAAATGGCGGTCCAGATATTGCTACAGTTGCCTCCGTCCCGATAAAACCTTGGCAGGCCTCGAGGTACGTTCCCAGCCCGTCGCCATTAGGTTGGCGGTGCAGGTTAGGTTGAGCTTGCTCCCTATTCATGCTGACCTGGCTCTGAACGCAGGTACCCATAAGGACATGCGTAAACCCTAGCGCTGGCCTCCCTGCTTAGGCATAGACAACCACGGGGTCATTAAGGCGACTGCACTTTCGAAATAGGATAGCGGCCTCGAGGGGGGACCACACCGCAATGAGTACTGAAAATTTGATGACGAATATGGCAAATACAAAGGACAATGAGAGTACACCGCCGCCTTTTCAAGGCAACACACGGACTTGGCGTTCCCCTGTTATTGCCTCGAGGGTAATCAGAGGCCAAGGAGAAATCGACCACGAAACCCCAGAACCAGGGGTCGTCGCAACCAGAGCCCCCAACGCTACACCGCGCGCTGTTTTAGGCACTTCAAAACCCACCCCGATTGTCTCAACACCAGGAGATATCGCAAAATCCACTCGACCAGAAAAGCAGGGATCGGGTAATATAAGCATACCGGCAGCTCATAACGATAGCACTATTCTAGCACCGATGGTTGCACTAGGTTGGGAGATAGATGAGCTTATGCGATACTGCAACGCACAAAGAAATATGCACAAGGATGTTTTAAGACGATGCAGCATCATCAGGCGTTTGCATACTGAGGCAATGATACAGGTGGACAAGGAACAGAAGCAGTTAAGAGCGAGAACAAACCAAATCGCGACAACAGTGTTAGAGACGGATGCGTCTGGCGCACGAAGTGAAACACACTCTGCCAAGCGGGCGAGAACAACAGCTAGCCCTAAGGGTCCTGGAAAAGTCAAGTCTCCTGCAGCGAAGAAGCAGAAAGCGCTGGATGCGATGGTTACTCCAAAGTTGCCGGAGGCGCCAGCTAATAATGAAACCTGGACTAAGATCCGGAGAAAAAATAGGCAGCGGGAGTCAGAGGGTGGACGCCATCATAATTACCACAAAAGGAAACGAGTCTTATGCTAACATCCTACGGAAGACCAGCACGGAACTTAAGGTCCTGTTCGAAGGGGTACGCACTGTTCGAAGGACACAAAAAGGGGACCTCCTCCTTGAGCTTTGTCGTGCGAATGATACAACCGCAAATACAGAGGGTGTTCTGAAGGACGAGGCGGTAGTGCAAGTGAGAACACACATGATCACGGTGCAATGTAAGGGTCTGGTCTCCGACATCAGCACCAAAGAGGAGCTCCTAGATGCTCTGGAGGAACAGGCCAAAATCAAACGGCCAGGTTTATCTGCAATAAGGAGTATGAGGAACACGTACGGTGGAACGCAGACAGCATACATTACACTTCCGGCGGAAGACGCTAGGAGAGTGGTTGACCTAAAGCACCTGCGGGTGGGGTGGGACCGCTGTCGCGTGTCTGAGACCGCATCGCCAACAAAATGCTTTAGGTGCTGGGGCTATGGCCACATGGCAGCAGCATGCAAAGAGACGGACCGAACGGGACTCTGTAGAAGGTGTGGCGAGGGTGGCCACATGGCGACCACATGCAGAAATCAGGAAAGATGTGCACTTTGTGGAGGATCACACGCTGCGGGGAGCTCATTGTGCCCGCGGTACCAGGAGGCAAAGAACAAGAGACGCGCATGAGAATTATTCAAATTAACCTGAACCACTGCGCGGCTGCACAAGACTTGCTGTGGCAGAGCCAAGTGGAGCTGAGAGCAGACGTTGCCGTACTGGCGGAGCCGTACGTTGCGATAGATTCGTACAACTACACGTCGGATCAATCACATAAGGCCGCTATTTGGATCCTGGGCGACAAAACTCCACAGGCCAGTCCGAAGGTGGCAAACCAGGGATTTACATAGGTGCGAAACGAAGGGCTCTACATAGTTAGCTGCTACGCACAACCGAGCATGCCAATAGATGAGTTTCAACAGATGATGGGAAAAATGGTAACGGAATTGCGAGGCAAGCGTCCCGTTATAATTGCAGGTGATTATAATGCCTGGTCGATGACATGGGGAAGTAGCCGCACTAACCAAAGGGGAAGGATAGTTGAGGAGGCATTTGCTACAATGGATCTAGTTTTGCTAAACGAGCCTGGGCAGTACACGTTTGATACTGGCAGTAGGCGATCGATTATTGATCTGGCCCACGCAGACAGAGCTACGGCAAACCGCGTAAGGTGGCAAATCGCGGGAATGTACACCCACAGCGATCATAATGCCATTATGATCGATGTGGACCAAGGACAAAGGCGTCCAACGTGTTTGCAGAAGGTCCAGCGGGTCTCGTGGAAGAGGAGCGCATTTGATGTGGAGGCATCCCAAGTAGCATGGAATGGATTTTCATACAACGGGGATACGGCAACAACCAAAGCCATGCAGGTGGCCAAGCAACTAGAAAATGCGTGTGACGCGGCAATGCCAAGGCGAAATGCCACAATTAACAGACCTCCCGCATACTGGTGGACGGGTGAAATCGCGGAGTTGTGTAGAGCTTGCATAAAATCACGAAGAAAGGCTCAAAGGGCGAGGGGCAGACCTAATTTTAGGAACCTGCACTCTAACTGTAGAGCAAACAGGTTAGCGCTCAAAAAAGCAATCACAGCCAGCAAAAACCGCTGCTTTAAGGAACTCCGTGACAGCGCAGACGCGGACCCGTGGGGATAGGCGTATAGAACTGTTATGAAGAAGGTGAAGGGGCCAAGAGCTCCACAACCCACATGCCCAGATCTATTAGAGAAGGTGGTGAGCGAACTTTTTCCCCGACAAGAAGGCATGGGCCAAGTCGGTCTAGACAAAATGATTGACTGGGCGGAAGTGCACGAAGTAGCGCCAGAAGTGGTGTTAGCCTCGCTCTCGCGAATTAGCGATGGAAAAGCACCCGGCCCGGACGGGGTGCCAAACGCAGCACTCAAGGCCGCCGTGCGCACAAGACCCGATGTCTTTGCGGACCTCTACAGCGCGTGCATCAAGGAAGGGACCTTCCCAAAACGTTGGAAGCGACAGCGCCTGGTACTGTTATTGAAACCTGGCAAGTCACCAGATGAATCGTCGGCTTACAGACCATTATGCCTTTTAGACACGGTAGGAAAAATATGTGAGCGCATTATATGCGACCGCTTTCAAGAGTACCTGGAAGAAAAGGAAGGGCTCTCCAATCAACAGTTCGGCTTTAGGCGACGGCGGTCTACGGTTGATGCCATACGCACGGTGGTAGGCATAGCCCGCGAAGCAACGAGAGGAACGGGTGGACCATCCGGCACCATGAAATATTGCGCTGTCGTCACCTTGGACATTAGAAATGCGTTCAATTCAGCCAACTGGACGAAGATATTGTTGGCTTTAAAGAACTTTGGCGTCCCAGCATACTTGCTGCGAGTGATTCGCAGCTACTTTTACGAGAGGCTACTTGAGTACGACACGGAGGATGGGCCGAAAAAGTATGCGGGTCTGGTGGCGTCCCACAGGGCTCTGTTTTGGGTCCAACCTTGTGGAACGCAATGTATGACGGCGTCCTCAGATTGTATCTCCTCGCAAACACTACATTAGCCGGGTATGCGGACGACATTGCACTAGTAGCAGTAGGCAAGCAGATACTGGACGTTGAGCTAATTTGTAATGAAGCAGTATCCAGAATTCTGCGCTGGCTAAACAATGCAGAGCTTGACTTGGCCGCCCTCAAAACGGAGGTAGTACTGGTGAGCGCGAGAAGAAGAAGAGAACAAATGGTGGTGAATGTTGGAGGCCACGACATACGATCTAAGCCAGCTATCAAATACCTAGGAGTACTGATAGATTCACGATTAACTTTCAAGGAGCACCGAACATCAGTCGGTAAAAAGGCGGCAGCAGTAAACGGGGCGCTCTTCCGCATACTCCCCAACATAGGGGGACCGCAAGGAGCCAGGAGGAGACTGCTCTCCACAGTCACGGATTCTATTGTCTTTTACGCAGCGCCGATATGGGCACGCGCAAAGCACACACACATGCGTGAGACAAGGCAGGCTTACAGGATAAGCGCTCTAAGGGTGGCCTGCGCATACCGAACGGTATCTGAGGAGGCGGTATGCGTGATTGCGGGGAAATTATCTTTTGAAATTCGTGCACGGGAGCTGCAGCAGCTGTATACAACTCAGGGCATAAAACCGACAATAGAGCAGAAGTTAGAGCATCGGGACAAATCGCTTAACGAATGGCAACTAAGATGGGAGCAAGTAAGCAGAGGTCGGTGGACATACGAGTTGATTCCCCGGATAAAGACGTGGATGCAGAGAAAGCATGGAGACGTAGACTACCACCTAACGCAGCTGCTGAGTGGACATGGGTGTTTTTTGTACTACCTACATAAGTTTAATTTAGCGGACACTCCCTTCTGTCCAAACTGTCAGGGAGAGGTAGAGAGCGCGAAACATATCGTTTTAGACTGTGGACGCTTTGACCATGAGCGGAAGGAGCTAGCTCAAATATTCGGGAGTTCTCCGACGGTGGAGAATTTTGTTATGGAGATGTGTGACACGACAGAAAAATGGAATGCTGCGTGCACATTTGCTGCTCGAGTCATGTTAAAGCTATGCGATATAGAGCGGGAGCGAAAGCGAGTTCAGCGACAGCTTGGGGAACAGGAAGAACAATCTGCAAATCTGCAACATCAGTATTGCTGACAGAGGAGAGGCAGGTACCAGATGAAATCGGCTAGACACTAGGGAAAACATGACAAAGACCATGACGGACGCTTGAGATACAATACTCAAAAGGGCCTCGTTGACGTAATTACCTACCGGTATCCCAGGGGGGATTAACCGTCGGACAGTGAGGGTGTTTTAGTGGGTTAAAGTCTCACACTGACTGGGTGGCTTTCGATGCTTTCCCCCTCAATAAAAAAAAGAAAAAAAAAGATAGATAGATAGATAGATAGATAGATAGATAGATAGATAGATAGATAGATAGATAGATAGATAGATAGATAGATAGATAGATAGATAGATAGATAGATAGATAGATAGATAGATAGATAGATAGATAGATAGATAGATAGATAGATAGATAGATAGATAGATAGATAGATAGATAGATAGATAGATAGATAGATAGATAGATAGATAGATAGATAGATAGATAGATAGATAGATAGATAGATAGATAGATAGATAGATAGATAGATAGATAGATAGATAGATAGATAGATAGATAGATAGATAGATAGATAGATAGATAGATAGATAGATAGATAGATAGATAGATAGATAGATAGATAGATAGATAGATAGATAGATAGATAGATAGATAGATAGATAGATAGATAGATAGATAGATAGATAGATAGATAGATAGATAGATAGATAGAATACAGTGAAATCGACGACGACTAAGGCAACGAACAAGGACAATGAAAATCAGGATACGGCAACACCTTTCCACAGGAGCTCTAGGATTATGCGGTCTCCGGTGAGTGCAACGCGAGTGGCTAGGCCTCGAAGCGAGGTCATTCTGGACACTCCGAAATCGGGAACACCGGTAGCAGATGGTAGTACACCACTACACACGGTACTTACCGAAGAGACAGAGCATAAGTGTAAGGAGAAACAGAAAGAAGACACAAACAAGGAGAAGCCAGATGAATTCACGATGGCGAAAGAACCAACAACAGCAGCTCGGTACAGCACGGCGATGGCAATACCGCTGATGGCACTAGGGCGGGAGATAGATGACCTCATGCGCTACTGTAATTCGCAGAGAAATATGCATAAGGACGTCTTACGGCGAAGCAGCGTCATTAAGCGTCTCCATACAGAGGCAATGCTGCAGCTGGATAAGGAGAATCAGCCGAGGCCTAGAATAAACCCGGAAGCGGAGAAAAGCAGCTTGTCCAAGGTTGCGATACTAAGTACCGCACAGTCTGCTAAGCGGGTTAGATCGATGACTAGCCCAAAAAGCAAGTCTCCGGTTGCAAAAAAGCAGAGAGCTTTAAATGCAGATCTGACTCCTAAAAGGTCCTATGCGACAAACACAAATGACGGATGGACGAAGGTACAGCCAAAGCATAGGCAGCAGCAATCAATCAAGCCAAGGGCAGATGCCATTATCATCGCGAGGAAAGGGGAAAAGTTGTCTTATGCGAACATACTCCGCACTGTTAAAAAGTGTTCCACCACTAAAACGCTGTTTGAAGAAGTGCGCACTATACGGCGGCCACAAAAAGGAGAGCTGCTATTAGAACTCAATCGGGCGAAGAACACGAGTACGACCTTGCTCCAGACGGCCATCGAGGAAGTACTTAAGGAAGAAGCGACGGTGCAAGTTAAGTCACACATGGTTACGGTGCAATGCAAGGGTCTGGTATCCGATATTAGTACCAAAGAGGAGTTGCTGGATGCTCTAGAGAAGCAGGCGAGAATCAGGAGACCAGAAGAATTTGCAATAAGGCGTTTAAGGAACACGTACAGTGGAACGCAGACAGCTTACATAACGCTACCAGCGGTAGATGCTAAGAAAGTAGTGGACTTAAAGCACCTGCGTGTGGGATGGGTCCGTTGCCGGGTGTCGGAGGCCTTATCGCCAACGAAATGCTACAGGTGCTGGGGCTATGGCTGCAGCGTGTAAAGAACCAGATCGAACGGGGTTGTGTAGAAGGTGTGGAGATAAGGGCCACGTCGCATCATCATGCAAAAACGCAGAAAGGTGTGCTCTTTGCCACGGGCCACATGATGCTGTACACGTACGAAGTGTCCTCGGTATCAGGAGGCAAGAAGTATGAAGCGTTCATGAGAATTATTCAACTCAACCTTAATCACTGTGCGGCGGCACAAGACCTATTGTGGCATAGTCAGAGCGAGCTGCGGGCAGACATCGCGCTGTTGGTAGAGCCGTACGCTGACATAGACTCCCACAACTGGTCTACTGATAGGTCGCATAAGGCTGCTATCTGGACCCTGGGCGACAAAACTGCACAACGTAGGTCAACAATGTCAAATGTAGGCTTTACTTGGATCCAAATCGAGGGGATGTACATAGCTAGCTGCTACGCACCGCCGAGCATGCCCATAGAAGAGTTCACAAGGATGATGTCAATATTGACGACGGAGCTAAAAGACTTGCGCCCGATCATAGTGGCAGGTGACTTTAATGCCTGGTCGCAAACTTGGGGAAGTAAGCACACAAACCCGCGAGGAAGGGTAGTCGAGGAGGCTTTCGCTTCGATTGACCTAGTGCTTCTTAACGAACCAGGTCACTACACATTTGAGTCAGGGAGAGGACGATCGATCATAGACCTAACTTATGCAGATAGATCGATAGCAAAGCATGCTAAGTGGGAAGTGTCCAAGGTTTACACACATAGTGATCACCACGCCATCATTATTGATGTGGCTATAAGGCAAAAATGGAATACGCATGTACATAAGGTGCAGAAGATCTCATGGAAGAGGAGCGCTTTCGATGCAGAATCCTTTGAGGTGGTTTGGAGCGAGGCTTTGTTTGACGACGGTACGGCAGAACCCAAAGCTACACAGATAGCGAAAAAGCTGGCAGAGGCGTGCGATGCAGCGATGCCGAGGCGAAGTGGCAAGGTCAACAGACAAGCGGCGTACTGGTGGACCGAAGCAATAGCTGATCTACGAAAAAACTGCATAAAAGCGCGCAGAAAGGCTCAGAGAGCGCGACGAAGACAAGATTTCGGCGAGAAACAAGCGAACTTTCATGCTTGCAGGCTAGCGCTTAAAAAGGCAATAAAAGCCAGTAAAAATCGATGCTTCAGCGAATTATGCGACAGTGCTGATGTCGATCCATGGGGGCAAGCCTACAAAACGGTGATGAGTAAGGTGAAAGGCCCAAGAGCTCCCCAACCTACATGCCCAATTTTACTGAAGAAGGTCGTTACTTCGCTCTTCCCACAACAGGAAAGAATGGGCAATGTCAGTGTAAGTAACAGTGTAGACGTACCGCAGACAAACGATGTAACGGCGGAGGAAGTGCTAAGCATCATTGGAAGGATCAGCGATAGAAAGGCCCCAGGACCGGATGGGGTGCCAAACGCAGCGCTCAAGGCCGCGATTCGCTCGAGACCTGATGTATTCGCGGACCTCTATAGCTCGTGCATAAGAGAGGGAATCTTTCCAAATCGCTGGAAGCGGCAACGGTTGGTGCTATTGCTGAAACCCGGCAAGGCGCCGGATGAACAGACAGCATGCAGACCACTATGTCTCTTGGATACCACAGGCAAGATTCTGGAAAAAATCGTATGTGATCGTCTGCAGGAGTACCTAGAAGGAGCAGAAGGACTCTCCGACCAACAATTTGGGTTTAGGCGAGCGAGATCAACGGTGGATGCCATAAGCATGACGATGGGCATAGCTAAGAAAGCGACATGTGGAACAGGTGGCGCTTCTGGAACCATGAGGTATTGCGCCGTCGTTACTTTGGACATTAGGAATGCCTTCAATTCTGCCAATTGGGCGAGGACCCTGATGGCATTAGAAACCTTTGGCGTCCCGTTGTACCTGAGGCGCATGATCCGCAGCTACTTCTGTGACAGATTCTTGGAGTATGACACGGAGAGCGGCCCAAAAAAGTACGAAGTAACTGGTGGTGTCCCACAAGGCTCCGTGTTGGGCCCAACTCTCTGGAATGCCATGTATGACGGGGTCCTGAAACTAGATCTACCAGCAGATGCCACTTTAATCGGATACGCTGATGACATAGCACTCGTGGTCACAGGAAAGCAAATCAGGGACGTGGAGCTGACATGCAACGACGCGGTGGCTAGAATACAGCGCTGGCTGAACATCGCAGAATTAGAACTGGCAGCACAAAAGACGGAGGCAGTGTTGCTGAGCGCGCGAAGACGAAAGGAACACATGACGGTCAATGTCGGTGGACACGACATCCAATCAAAGCCGTCCATCAAATATCTTGGTGTCATCATCGACTCACGCATGAACTTTCGAGACCACCTAACGGCAGTTAGTACTAAGGCCGGAGCTGTACACAATGCGCTCACTCGTATACTCCCTAATATTGGAGGCCCACAGGGAGCCAGAAGGAAATTGCTCTCCACAGTCGTGGACTCAATTATTCTGTATGCTGCACCCATATGGGCAGGAATACGAAGCAGCCAGCTACGGGGAGCGAGACAGGCATACAGACTTGGCGCGCTACGAGTGGCTTGTGCATACCGAACTGTGTCCGAAGAGGCAACCTGTGTCTTAGCGCGTAAGATGCCCTTGGACATCCGTGCTTGTGAGATGCAGCGACTGTACACAAGGCAAGGTGTAAAACCGACGCAACAGGAGAGATTAGAGCAGCGAAGGCATTCACTTAACGAGTGGCAACAAAGATGGGAGCAAACCAATAAGGGGCGCTGGACATACAAGTTAATCCCCCAAGTAGAGGTATGGATGCAACGTAAGCATGGAGACTTGGACTTCCATCTGCCGCAACTACTGAGCAGACATGGGTGCTTTCTGTACTACCTACATCGATTCGGTTTGGCGGATACCCCACTTTGCTCCATCTGCCATGGAGAGCAAGAGGATGCTGAACACGTTCTCTTCCACTGCATTCGCTTTGAAAATGCGCGAGCGGAACTTGCAAGATCATTTAGCAGCCCGCCGACAACGTCGACGCTGGTGACCGAAATGTGCGAATCGAAACATAAATGGGACGCAGCGTGCAAGTTTGCGACATGCGTTATGTTGAGGCTCCGAGACATAGAGCGAGAGAGGAAGAAAGAAGAACGGTGGGCCCGCCACGAGCAGGTAACGACGACTACTGACTGACAAACTGACAGACTGACAGACGCTTGAGCAGTAATGCTCATAACGACCTCCCTGACGTAATTACCTACCGGTATCCCAGGGGGGATTAACCGTCGGACAGTGAGGGGGTTTTAGTGGGTTAAAGTCTCACACTGACAGGGTGGCTTTCGATGCTTTCCCCTCAATTAAAAAAAAAAAAAAGATAGATAGATAGATGGATAGATAGATAGATAGTTAGATAGATAGATAGATAGATAGATAGATAGATAGATAGATAGATAGATAGATAGATAGATAGATAGATAGATAGATAGATAGATAGATAGATAGATAGATAGATAGATAGATAGATAGATAGATAGATAGATAGATAGATAGATAGATAGATAGATAGATAGATAGATAGATAGATAGATAGATAGATAGATAGATAGATAGATAGATAGATAGATAGATAGATAGATAGATAGATAGATAGATAGATAGATAGATAGATAGATAGATAGATAGATAGATAGATAGATAGATAGATAGATAGATAGATAGATAGATAGATAGATAGATAGATAGATAGATAGATAGATAGATAGATAGATAGATAGATAGATAGATAGATAGATAGATAGATAGATAGATAGATAGATAGATAGATTAAGATTAAGATTAAGATTGATTGGGCTAGACATTGGCTGTCTATGGCACTGCGTTCATTTTGAACTATTGTGCCTTGTCCGAGTTCAGTACTGGAAGAGACTATTTCCTCCTATTTTCTCAAAGAACATTTTAATTCTTGCGAGATCAATTTCAGACAGATGAGTAGTCTGTAATATTTCCTCGCCTAGTGCCTGCTTTCTTGCATGAACTAAGGCCGGGCATTCAGTTATCAGGTGTATGGAAGTCTCGTTATCCTCCATGCAAAATCTACATATTTCACTGTCTGTTAATTTCAGACGGGTCTTATGTTTGTTTAGCAGACAGTGTCCGCTGATTACTCCTGTCATGAGTTTTAGTTCCGGTCTGCTCAAGCGTAGGAGAAACTTTGCATTTCTGCTTGAGTATCGCGGTAAAAAGGCTTTGGTACACTCCATACCAATTGATTTTGACCATCGTGCATTTGCTTTGATCAAGTATTCTTTCTTAATACAACCTTTGTAATGAGATTTGCTGACACCTAAGATCGGTTCGGGTCCAAATGGTCGCTTTCCAGCTCCCTCCCTTGCCAATCTGTCTGCATCCTCATTACCATCATAGCCGCAATGTGCTGGAATCCAGTGTATTATTACTCGATTCCCTGTTGACAGTTGTTGGAGAAGATTAGCTGTCTCCCATACCAACTTAGTGGTAAATGTCGACGCGTGCAAGGCTCTTATTGCGGCCTGGCTGTCTGACATTATGATAATCCTTTTCCGATGAGGGTGAAGGTTCAGAATTTCTCTGGCACACTGATTGATAGCACAGACTTCCGCTTGGAAGACGGTTGCCAAACTACCAAGGCTGACTGACATTTGGGTACTGGAACTATATATCCCAGATCCTGTGCCTTCTCCAGTCTTGGATCCATCAGTGTACCAGATAATGTCATCACAGGTAAGACAGATTTTTGAATTGTCCCAGTCTATTCTGTTAGGAATATGTGTCTTATATTTCCTGTCAAAGATGTGTCGCGGAGGCATTGAGTCAAGAGGCAACCAAAAGCTTCCGTCTCGCCTCCGTTCTTTAACAATGGAGCGGTGACCGCTTGCATGTAGATCCTGTAGTATGAATCCACTGTGCATCAGTCTGTGTGTACTAATGACCGCATTCATTTGTACGGTTAGGTCCAACGGCAAAACTCCCAATAGTACATTGAGGGCAGCTGTTGGTGTCGTGCGAAGGCAGCCAGTGATGCAGGAGTTAATTACTCTTTGCAACCGTTCCAGTCTGTTCGCAGTCGTTTTCTCTGTGGTTTTTTTCCACCATACTATCGCCCCATAGGTGATAATGGGGAGGATGACTAGGGTGTAGATTTTTTGAAGCCATATCGGTTTCGTTCCCCAGTTTTTGCCACAGATTCGTTTACAAGTCCAGAGAGCGTTGCCCGCCTTCTGAATAGTACGATTTATGTTAGGTTTCCAGTTCAATTTACTGTCTAGAGTTACCCCAAGGTATTTGGCTTCTTTTACGAAGCCTACATCTTTGCCAAAAACCTTTATCGGTCTCAGGTCATATTTCCTTTTGAGTGTGAACGGTACGAAGATTGTCTTATCAGGGTTTACCGATAGATTCTGCTGGGCGCACCAGTTCTCTACAATTTTTATTGCACCCTGTAGTAGATCAGAGACGGTCTGCCCGTCTTTGCCTCTAACCGCCATAACCAGGTCATCAGCATAGGCAATAACGTCATAGCCTCGATCCGAGAGGATGCGGATTAATCCGTTAATGACCATGGACCAGAGTAGAGGAGATAGTACGCCCCCCTGGGGACAGCCCCGGACCGTTCTGGCTAGGATCTCGATGCCATTTAAGTCGGACTCTATTAGTCTGCTTTTGAGCACCGTGGAGATCCACCTTATAAGTGCAGTCGGCACTTGAAATACCTCTAAAGCCGATCCTATAGCTTCATAGGTGGTGTTGTTGAAAGCCCCCTCTATGTCTAGGAAACCTACTAAACAGATTTCTTTCTCGTCAAGGGATTTTTCGATTTTGCTGACCAGGGCAGATAGGGCTGTTTCCGTAGACCTGCCTTTTCGGTAAGCATGTTGGTGTGCACTTAGAGGATTTCGGATAAGGACTTCGTCTCTGAGGTATCTCTCTATTACCTTCTCCATACCCTTAAGTACACATGACATCAAGCTTATAGGCCTGAAGGACTTTGGATCCTTTTTGTTTGACTTTCCGGCTTTAGGAAGGTAGACAACATTCACTGTTCTCCACACCTCCGGAACGTAGCCAAGCGCCAAACTGCATGTATATATTTTCGAAAGAATGGGCAACAGACTGTCTGGTCCTCTTTGTAACAGCGCCGGGAAGATTTTATCCTTTCCCGCCGCCTTGTACGGGGAGAACGTTCCTATCGCCCATTCTACAATCGAACGTTTTCAGATGAGATCTCCAATCATCCCTACTGGGGCAGTGTGACTGCCAGCCGCTATAGTTATTATGGTCGGGGTCGTCTATTATTTCTGATCCCGGAAAGTGGACTTTAGTGAGAAGGGCTAATGTATCCTGCGCACTATTTGTGAGTTCACCCTGTTCGTTAGACAAGGATCCAATCGGACATGGTTTATCGGTTGACAGAATCTTTTGCAGCCTACAGCCTGAGTTCGCGTCGTTCTCGTCCTCGCAGAAGCGTCTAAAAGATTCCCTCCTGGCTTTCTTAATCTCTTTATTGTATTTGGTGAGAGCATCGGAGTAGGTTTGCCAGTCGTTATTCCGCTTGGCCCTATTGAATAGTTTCCGTACTCCCTTCCTTAGCAAGCTAAGATGACTGCTCCACCAAGGTGTCTGTCTTTTAAAAGTTTAAGTTTTTAAGGGACAGTTTTCTTCATAGGCGTTCACTACGACTTCCTGGAGTTTCCTGGATGCCCTTTCCAGCCTATCTATTGTGTCAACTCTGTTTTCAAGTTGTCAAGTTGTGTAGTGATGTCGTGCCTTAACTGGTGACAATAGCTGTCCCAGTCGGTCTGTCTTTTTGGCCTAAAGGACACGGCAGTCAGTGACTTGTCACCTAACCTAAACCTTATATGTCTATGGTCAGAACATGAGGGCTCTTCGGATACTCGCCAGTTGCTGACAAGTGATTTCGATAGAGAAGTAGTTAGGGTAAGGTCTAGCACCTCTTCCCTAGTTCTAGTTATGAACGTCGGACTACCTCCGACATTGCATATACTTAAGTCTAGTGAGAGTATATAATCGAATAATGACTCACCTCTAGCGTTGGTGTCCGTGCTTCCCCAGATAGTGTGATGGGCGTTCGCGTCACACCCTAGGACCAGCTCCAGACGATTGTCCCTAGCATAAGCAACAAGCTGTTCTGCTATCGTCGTGGGACATTCGGGCACATATCCAGGGAAGTATGCCGACGCATATTATATATATATATATATATATATATATATTCCCTGGAGTTGCAATTGATCTTGGCCGCGCACAGATCTGGCGTAACAAAATCTGTCAACGGGAAGAAAGAAATGCCATTAAACACAATACACGTTCTAGGCCTATCAGTAGATTGACACCACAGTACATTGACTGACTGACTGTGAGAGGCCCAGGATCTCATTGTTGGTGCTGGTCCACGGTTCCTGCACCAAAGCTATGGTAGGACCGTAGGTGTTGATGGTCCTAGCCAAGACAGCTGACGCTGCCTGTGCCCTATGGAGATTGATCTGGACAATCTCCATATTATTCATGGGGGCCTTTGGTATGAGTACCTGCTCGCTTGCCCCCTCTACCCCTTGTCGGCAGCCGTTCATTGCTGCTCGGGGTTTTTGCAGATTTATCCAAAAGGCTCAGTTGCCTGGACGGATTATCCTTTCCAGACAATTGAGTCTTCCGGACGGGTTTAGTTGAGGCATTCTTTACAGGTCTCATTGTTGTCATTGTCGGCGTTTTGTCGCCAGTTCGGGTTTCAGTCCTTTTCGCGGTCCGGTCTGTCCGTACCACTAGGGCTGCTTGTCGGCTTGTGGACGGTCTTTCGTCATCCACTCTAATCTGGGGAGTCCTGTTCGTCGTCGTCCCACCATCACTGGTCACTGATGGTTTTGTCCCTTGCTCACGCCGCACCCGGAACTGAATCCTTCCCAGCTCAAAGAAAGGGAGGTCGTTCAGCTCAGCGAGCAAGCGGGCCGACACATCATCAATGGCCAGCGTTAGCGCCGATCCCTGTGCCGTAACAGTTCCGTTCATTACTTTCCAGTTGCCCGTGGGTAATGAGCGGTTCTGCATTCGAAGCATTCGAAGTATTTCATCGGCCGGGAGGGAGCAACCAGGAAAGAAAGCCGAGGCAATATTGGGTTTGGGAATATCAATTCCCTCTACCAGCTTCAGCTTTTTGTTTCCTGGTTGAATTTTTGGCATCACCTCCTTGAGCCAGTTCTTCGACGCCTCATCGGCACAGTTCACGGTGATCCATCCCGGTTTGAAGGAGCAGCCTAGAAATCGGGTTTGAGGACCATCAACGGGGAGCTTATGCAGTTCCTCCTTGATGGCCTTCTCGACATCTTTCTGCCCCTCCAGATCGAGATGGATGGTCGGATATTCTTCTGGAAGAATACCTACTTTGATTGCAGCAGCAGTTTCGGCGTAGGATGGACCTATCTTCATCCTTTTGGGAGCGGGCTGTGCCGCTTCCTTTTTGCTACTGCTGCCGTCCGTCTTTGCTTCTGTGTTGTCCTCTAGGACCACCTTCAGAGCAACCTCGTACGGCTTACCACACGCCATCAGCTTCCGAAGTCTCTTCTTTTGAGAAGTCGTCAACCGCTTTCTCTTAAGTGAGACGGCTTCGGTAGCTTTTACCAGCGATGGTAATCCGCCCGAAATGGCCCCTTCGGCTACCAAAGTGGACACCGTGGTCAAGCTTGATTGTGAACAATCACTGTCCATGTGACCTTGAGACGGTTGGTCTCTCCAACCGCCCTTGGCCTGGTTTTCAGCGTCACGCTGAGTATTGACGTCGGTCTGTCCTTCGTCCTTTCCATCCGAGGCGAGTTTTAAGGTGCTCATCATCTGGTTCTTCGGCCACCTACTCCGACGAGGCGTTTCGGAGGCCTATGGTAATATAGGGGAAAGGGAAAGGTCAGCCATGACAGAGCCCCGTATCATGGTAAGTCCTTCATACTATCCGAGGCGGACCGGTATCGGATAGGTTCCGTTAGAATACAGCCGGATACCCCTGGCTGCAAACCATCCAATGGGCACGGATCACATGACACCCTGGATTAGGGGGGGTAAGAATGTTGGTACGAGAGGATAATAGCAGGTGGGAGAAATGGAGGGGAAAGCGTGACTAGTTAGCCAGCCACCCGGGAGGAGACATGACCACACCCGGGTGGCTGTTTCCAGCGGCCACCACGAGGAGGTCTAGTCACATTCTGCCAGCCCTTTAGCCACCGTTTGCCGTCGGACATCCAACCGCTAGCGGTGGCCATAAGGTAGGCAGAAGACCACCAGATAGATAGATAGATAGATAGATAGATAGATAGATAGATAGATAGATAGATAGATAGATAGATAGATAGATAGATAGATAGATAGATAGATAGATAGATAGATAGATAGATAGATAGATAGATAGATAGATAGATAGATAGATAGATAGATAGATAGATAGATAGATAGATAGATAGATAGATAGATAGATAGATAGATAGATAGATAGATAGATAGATAGATAGATAGATAGATAGATAGATAGATAGATAGATAGATAGATAGATAGATAGATAGATAGATAGATAGATAGATAGATAGATAGATAGATAGATAGATAGATAGATAGATAGATAGATAGATAGATAGATAGATAGATAGATAGATAGATAGATAGATAGATAGATAGATAGATAGATAGATAGATAGATAGATAGATAGATAGATAGATAGATAGATAGATAGATAGATAGATAGATAGATAGATAGATAGATAGATAGATAGATAGATAGATAGATAGATAGATAGATAGATAGATAGATAGATAGATAGATAGATAGATAGATAGATAGATAGATAGATAGATAGATAGATAGATAGATAGATAGATAGATAGATAGATAGATAGATAGATAGATAGATAGATAGATAGATAGATAGATAGATAGATAGATAGATAGATAGATAGATAGATAGATAGATAGATAGATAGATAGATAGATAGATAGATAGATAGATAGATAGATAGATAGATAGATAGATAGATAGATAGATAAATAGATAGATAGATAGATAGATAGATTTTTTTTCCTTTGTCTCTACACGCTAATCCGCGCTTCGAATAGTATATTATATTCTCCTTTTTTTTTCTTGGTATTATGCACATGTTAACAATATATAATATGTGACTATGACTAAGGACTAGATTACAAATTATGTTCAATTTTGATTGCAATAACTTTGGCAAAGAAGGAAAAATAATAATACTATAAATGCCTCTGAATGGATACAAGCGAGTTAAATTTACAAATAATTTAAGTTTTTAATTCGCAGTAGAATGAAATTATATTTCATAAAATTTAGGTGGTAGAAACTTTAAAAGTTTTAAGACTTCTTAAAATTAAATATGAATTCATTGAGGAATTAAAGCTATGATTTATAATAGATTATTAAAAGCTTTAATATTACGTATGATTATTAGAAACTTTAAAAATTTTAAGACTTCTTAAAATTAAATATGAATTCATTGAGGAGTTAAGGTTGTGATTCATGGTAAATTATTAAAAGCTTTTATATTACTTATGATAACTTTAACAAATTCTGAAAATGATGTTGCCAGCGTAGCATGGTTTGCAATGGCCTTTACATCGAATGGTGGCGCTTCATACTGCTCGCAGAATGTTTTGTGCCGCTCTCTTGCACGATCGTACCGTGGACAGTCATGGAGAAGGTGTTGAATAGTTTGCGACGTCCGTTGATCGCATGGGCAGGAGTCTTCATCTATTATTTTAAAGCGGTGTAGGTATGCTTTATTGAAGCCGTGGCCGGTTAAAACCTGAGTCATCTCAAACGAAATTCCAAGGTTTTCTCTATATAGTTTGGCATCGTCAATTGTTGGGAAAAACGTCTTTGTACCACTGCCGGTTGTGTCCTCTAGATACTCTTGTTGCCACGCTTTGAGTGCTTCAGAGTGTGCTTGCCGTTTGGTGTAACTTAGTGGGAAATCGGTGTATGATAAGTCACTATGGCGTGCAGCGTCTTTTGCATGTTGATCTGCGGACTCGTTCCCTTCGATGCCAATGTGAGATTTAACCCAAAAGAATTTGATTATATGTTGTTTTTGGCGAAGCATGCGTAGATGCCGATGAATAGAAGCAATGAGTGGCGTGGAATTTCTCCGGTCTTGTATGGCTTCAAGGCACGAGCGGCTATCGCTGAATATGCAGAGCTTCCTCGTTTTTAGCTCGCTTTGAGCCCATGCCATCGCTGAGTCAATTGCGAAAGCTTCGGCCTGGTAGACAGTACAGGTATGATGTAAGCTGAACTTGTGCGGCTCCCAACTACTATCTGAAAGACGAACAACGAACGCAGATCCACATTCACCAGTTTCAAGTTTACTTCCATCGGTGTATATATGTGTTGAGCTGACACCAGAAATGGAGTCAGCTTGTTGTTGTGAGTCAATACTATCATAGCTTATAGTTTGGCGTTTGGCTGGATGTAATTGCTGTTTTGGTGGAACGCGTTGCTGTAGCGTAATAGCATCGGAAAGTGGTGGATATACTCCAGTGGCCCACCCACATAGCCCCACCTGCATAGCTTCCTTGATTTTCAGATGCAAAGGCAGGAACCCTGCAAGCGCCAGCGCTGATGTAGCTGACACCGTGTGGAACGCTCTGATAGCTCGTATAGCAAAGCTTCTTTGAAAAGATCGCAGAAGTCGCCGAATGTAGTAAAATTTAATGGCTTTACCCCATATTTATGCAGCGTACGTTATAGTCGGTTCAACAACTTGCCTATAGATAGTAAGGACGTTCTCGGGATGAACGCCCCATGTGGGTCTTACGAATCTACACAAATTGGTGAATATTCGCTGAACTTTCGCGATCACGTACTGCGCGTGGTTTGTAAACTTCAGACGTTCGTCAATTACTACACCGAGAAGTTGTATTTCTTTTGCAAAAGCTAAACGAGTACTATTTATTTAACTTATTTCAGCCCGTTTGGCTTTACGAGTAAATGCCATAGCATGGGTTTTGGCATCGCTGAATGTCAATTTCACATCGACGCCCCATTTATGTATTTTGCGCAAAGCTTCGTTGGCGTGCCGCTGAAGTTCTTGGACTGTTTTTGCGCTAACTATTAGAAGAACATCGTCTGCAAAAGCTTGAATTTCGCAACCTTCCGGTAGTGGCATTGACAGCAGCTCATCTAGAATTGTGTTCCAGAAAGTAGGACCACACACTGAACCCTGAATACACCCTCTGGTCATTTTTTTTGTTGCCGTTGCGTCGGCATAGTCAAGTGTAACTGTGCGGTCTTTGAGGTAACTGCTAATGAGTTTGTAGATGTTCGATGGGGTGCGGATACGTTCTAACTGATTAAGGAGAGCTGGCCACCAGGCATTGTCAAATGCAGCTTTGATGTCAAGAGAAATGCATATGACTTGACGCTTTTTACGTTTTTGCCCTTCAATGTATTCTATGGCGTTTCGCAGTGCGTCGACAGTAGAAACCTGCTCCCTGAAACCAAACTGCTTCGGTCTGGTGCAGCTCTGCATGGTAGGCTAAACGCTTTGTAAATAATTTCTCCAGCAACTTTCCAAACACAGGTAGGAGCCCTATAGGTCTGTAGGATCCTAACTCATTCGCCTCTATCTTATTCGCCTTAGGCAAAAGTTTTACATACGCGCCTTTCCACGGTTTTGGAAAATGTCCTATTCGAAGACATGTATTGTAAAGAGCAGTCAGAAACTTGGAATGCGTCTTTGCAAAAGCTAGGCATATATCCGATGTGAGACTGTCAAGACCTGGCTTTGTTGGGGCTCATTGTCATCAAAGCTTCCAGCACTTCGTCTTCTGTGAACTCCTCGTCGTCGGGTGTTCCAAAGCCGATTTTAACACTGTTGCGCAGGTTGTGCTGACGAAGGGTGTAGTCATCTGTGTCATCGGGATAGAAACGCCGCAACAGAGCTTCAGCGGTCCCCGCACTCGTTTCGGAGAACGATCCTCTGCACTGAAGTGTTACTGGAGGGCGTTGTGATGGCGCATCCTTAATGAGCCGGTTAGTGAGAGACCAAACATTCTCTTTTCCTTGCTGGTTGCAGAACTCACGAAAATTGTCGGTAGATGCTTTCCTCAGTGCTTTAGCATATGTGCGCTTAGCATATGCATGCTCTTGCGCAGTGGTTTCTGTGGGCTTCTGAAGTCTTCGCAAATTGTTTAGCTTATGGTGTAGTCGAACGCAGTTTTGTTTGAGGTCTTGAAGCTCTGCACTCCACCAAGGGTTGTATTGGTTAGCTTCTCCGCGCAACTTCATTGACGCTGAGCATGCATATCTGATGCCTTCAGTTCAGACTTGAACGACATTATCTAATTTATGTGCTGTGATGTTGACGAAATCAGTGTTTAGGACGCCTGTTTGCTGAAGACATTTTCGAACCTCTTCCAATTAGCTGTTTTGTTGTTGTACAAATAAGTTGAGGTGCGCTTAGCAGGAGTGACTTTAGTGCAACTCTCAACTTTGAATGTTATTGCGCTATGGTCTGAGTTTTGGATGGCCCGAACATTCACAGTCCAGTCGACAACGCGCTGCGCAAGATTCTCAGAGACCATAGTGATATCGACGATTGAACAGGCCTGAATACCATGTCGCACTGCATTGAAGGTTGCGGTTTTCCCCCTGTTGCAAACTACCATTGCGTTAGCTGCTATAATGTTTGCCAAAGCAACTCCACGATTGTTGTTTTTCTCTGATCCCCATGATGCGTGCCAGCCGTTAAAATCTCCACCAATAATCTGTAGTGCAGACGATGTGCTACAGAGGAATGTGTTTACTGCACCTAACGTATCAAATTGGTCAATGTCTGGCTCTACATACGCGCTAGCAATGTACAGTGAACGCTGACCTATGAGTAGTTTGACCACGCTCAGATTTGGGGTAGATAACTGTGAAATTCCAAGCGCTGCGCCTGTAGCTTCTTTTATCAGGATGCATGCCTTGATTTTCCGATTTGGCATTGGGAATTGAAATATTGAGAAACCATTAGCTGCGTGAACCATTTAAGTATTACCAGTGTACGGCTCAGATATAAGTGCAATGTCAACAGTATTTGAAGTTAAAAATTGAAGAATTTCGTTGTGCGTTGCATAACAGTGATGCGCGTTGACTTGAATAAAATTGAGCGGCTTAACAACCATATTGAGTGCGTGAGTTGATTCGCTGCTGCATGGATTTAATTTGTGGGCAATGCTGAACGCTTGTCGCAGAATGCTTATCGTCTACCTTAGTACTGGTTTTCTCGTTTCGCATACCACAATTAAAGCATTTACGCTTAGCCTCAATACTCTTGTCCGGGCAGTTAGCATACTGGTGGTCTTTGCTTGCACAATGCGAGCATGGAGTTATTGTTGCGCTGCACTTGTTTTTAGTATGTCCGAACTGAAGACATCTGAAACATTGAACGAAGGCGCTGAAGTCAGATACGTCTACGCGTTGAAAATCCACGTTTATGCGGCCAAGCGCCACCATTGCGTTGCGAACATTTGGAGAGACCTCCAAAACAGCATTGTAGACAGCGTCTGGGTTCCTTCGATTCTTACGACTAAAGCGAAAAACAATATCGTCGGCCTGCTTTGACTGTGCAACAATACTAGCGTTTTGAATTTGAATTATGTTGACTAGTTCATTTATTGGAATATCTTTTGAGATACCTTTTAAAATAACTAAAGGTCGCCTATTTCTAGCGTTTTCGGCTTTGAGAGTAGAAACCTCTGAGAGTTTACGCATTGTAGCGTCACGCTGTTCTACAGAGTCAAATTCCACACGCACTTTGTTGTTTGATACGTTGAGGATGTCAGTGTGCTTGGCATTGACATCTTGTTTCGCGCCGAGTATGATGGCAGGTTTAGCGGTAGCATTTTGTGAGGCTTTTTTAGCCTTAACTACATTGGCATAGCTTAGTTTTGGTGGTTCTGACGAAGCGTTGGCATGTAACACTTCGTTCAATAATGTGTGTGACTGACACATAGATGGCGGCACTAATATTAAATCAATTTTTTTTCGAAATTGTGAACCTTTTTAGGCTTACTGTCAAAATTATATGTCAATCCGACCATTAGTTTACAAGTTACAGTGCTTTAAGTGACACTACTTTTGAGTTTTCAAAAAAAATGAATTCAAAGCAATTCCGTGTGCTGATTTATCATTGTTTATCAAATACTGTTCAATGCCAGGAATGGCTTGAAAAACATTATTCGGACTCTGCTCCATCAAAAAGAACCATTTGTTATTGGTATGCCGAATTCAAACGTGGTCGTACAGACACCGATGACATTCCATCTACTGGACGGCCAACTGACGCTGTTATTCCGGAAAACGTTGAAAAAACACTGAAAATCATTATGTCCGACCGTAAGGTGAAAGTGGGGGAGATTGCTGACATTCTAAAGATATCAGCAGGCAGTGTACACACCATAATACACGAACATTTGGTTATGAAAAAGGTGTTTTCGAAATGGGTGCCGCGTTTGCTCACACCGGAGCAAAAACAACAACGAATCGATGATTCAAAGAGCTGTTTGGACATGTTTACGCGCAACAAGTCGGAGTTTTTGCGTCGGTACATCACAATGGATGAAACATGGATCCACCATTTCACTCCAGAGTCAAATCGGCAGTCTGCTGTGTGGCATGCAACCGGTGAAAGCCGCCCAAAGCGTCCAAAGGCACAAACATCGTCTGGCAAGGTTATGGCGTCAGTATTTTGGGATGTGCACGGAATAATATTCATCGACTATCTTGAGAAAGGGAAAACAATCAATAGCGACTATTATATAGCGTTGTTGGAACGTTTGAAAGAAGAAATCACGATTAAGCGGCCCCATATGAAGAAGAAAAAAGTGTTGTTTCACCAAGACAATGCACCGTGTCACAAGTCGATGAAAACGATGGCAAAAATGCATGAATTGGGCTTCGAATTGCTTCCTCATCCCCCGTATTCTCCAGATCTGGCCCCCAGCGACTACTGGCTCTTCGCAGACCTCAAAAAGATGCTCCGTGGTAAGAGAATTGGCTCAAATGATGAAGTAATCGCCGAAACTAACGCCTATTTTGAAGGCAAAGAAAAATCGTTCTACAAAGGCGGTATCGAAAGATTGGAAAAGCGTTGGAATGGTTGTATCTCCCTAAAAGGGGACTATGTTGATGAATAAAAACGAATTTTGGCAAAAAAAATTTGTTTTAATTAGTTAGTCACACACATTATTGAACGAAGTGTTAATGAGTCTCTGAAAGCAGCTAATTCTTCACGGACCACAACTCGCATATTAGCAGTTGAGTCTGCAGTTGCGCACGCAGTAGCATTGTTCAGTTGAAGTGCTTCAATCGACGGGATGAGTGTCTCTAATTGTACGATTTTTTCCGCGATGGCATTTTTTATTTCGCGTTTTATATTGCCTGATTCTTTGAGCTGCTTTTTTATTTCTTGCGAAATGTTTTCAATAGCATTGATGATTTCTGTTGGCGATTTCATCCTGTATTGCCATTGGCCAATCACAGGACTCAATATGGCAAATTGACAGCTACGCGTTGAATAGGAGCCACCAAGCGGATAGTAGCGAAAGTGTAATTTGGAAACCCTTAAAGCTTTTACAGCGAAAGCGAAATCGTAACTTGTAACTTGTAACTCGTAGCACCACTGGAATGTTCACAAACAGCTGTTGACGCGTGCGCACCGATTGTTGCGAATGCGTTCACCCACGCACCAGGACACTTTATAACAGTGTTTTGCTATTTTATTTTATGTAATTCATAAATTCTGCACTGCACTGCATATAGAATTTTGAATCAATCGATTCCCGGCACTTTCCGCGATAGTTTGAGGGCACTTTAAAATGTTTGCGAATTTGTCTGAATGAGGAAAATAAATTTTTCGCGGAGCCGATTTTAAACACGTCCGTTCACTTTAACGCTTCAACTGCTCTCTCTCTCTCTCGAGATAGATAGATAGATAGATAGATAGATAGATAGATAGATAGATAGATAGATAGATAGATAGATAGATAGATAGATAGATAGATAGATAGATAGATAGATAGATAGATAGATAGATAGATAGATAGATAGATAGATAGATAGATAGATAGATAGATAGATAGATAGATAGATAGATAGATAGATAGATAGATAGATAGATAGATAGATAGATAGATAGATAGATAGATAGATAGATAGATAGATAGATAGATAGATAGATAGATAGATAGATAGATAGATAGATAGATAGATAGATAGATAGATAGATAGATAGATAGATAGATAGATAGATAGATAGATAGATAGATAGATAGATAGATAGATAGATAGATAGGTAGATAGATAGATAGATAGATAGATAGATAGATAGATAGATAGATAGATAGATTAATTCTTTTGATTACTCTTGCAGCGACGCCTCACTATGTTTGTTTGACTAGTTGCTCGCTCTACGCTTTGCTTGTCGCTTTGCTCACCGCTCCACTATGTTTTTAGCCTAACGGGTCAACAATGGGTTCAAAGTTTGTATGGAGAAATAAGATTTATTGAGCCTTTCAACTTCAAACATAGTAAAAAATAATTAAAATAATTAAAACGTGCTGTTAATTTTTTGGACAATCGAAATCTGCCGTGGTAAACCAAGGGTTAACATTTTTTTTAGAGTAAATGTGAAAACACATAATTGCCACTGTGACGGGTCAAAAAATTAGTGATTTTAAGCATTTTTTTTGACCGAGCAAATATAGGAATTTTTGGATCGGGTGTTTTTATTTTATTAAGCACACATCTAATAATATTTCCACATATTTTTATTAAAAAATATTAAATAGTTTAAACAATAGAGATGATCCCGTAGCGCTTGAAAAAAAATTCCCCCTCCATGGCAGCATCGATTTCTCAAAAACCGGTACTCTGAAAAAAAAAATAAAAATGCTAGTGTAATCTGTATGAATGTAGTTATCGTTGTACGTAGCCGTTTGTTTTTAATTTTGATTTTTCACAAAATGGCGACCTATTGAAAATATTTCCATTTTTTCGACCTTTTTTTTGGTTTTGAGACAGTTTAATAAATAGTAAAAAACAAAATTTTCCAAATCAGCTACGCTTAACCTTAGCCACTACTAAGACGAACAAATCAAAAAACATTTAGAAATCGGTTTATAATTGTTCGAGTTATTGATGCCGCCAGTTCAAAAAAAATCGTTTCGAGAAAAAAGCGTTTAAAGTTTTGAGTCCACCGGCCTACCTGCTCTCACTAAAATCGTTGTAACTTAGTCAATTTTTGAAGTTTTGACTTGAAATTTTTTACACATATTTTTGAATATATAAGCTTTGATTTAAAATAAAAAAATCTTTTAAATTAAATTCAAAGTTTTTGAAAACACTTGAAAACAAAGATAATTAGGCACGTGTTGTTTTTTTAATCAAAAACTGACGGGGTCAACAATGGGTTAAGAATTTGTATCGGCGCACAGTGGGGTATTGACCATTGAAAACGGCGATCAAGTCTCCTGAGCTATTAAAATGAATGTAAAGTATTTTTTTAAATAGATGAAACATATATAAGACAAATTGAAAAGAAAACATGGTTGTTGTTGTTTTTATTAAATTTATTCAATTTAAGTAAATATTTCATATTTTGAGCTTCTCACACTAGAATTATTAAATGTTATCATTATTATTATCATCATGATCATGATCATCATCATCATCATCATCATCATCAGCATCATCATCATCATCATCATCATCATCAAACGCAATATCATTACCAGACTGGAAATAAGTATTATCAGTTGAAGTTTTTACAGATGGGCATCTCCCAGTGGCACGGACGCGACATTTGCACGCTTTTAATTAAAACAAAAACAAGAAAGAAACATATTATTATTATTATTATTGCCGGGGAATGTGCACCGCGACCTAAAAGATCTATTGTGCCCCCTTCATGGCCTTCACAGTTCGTCCGTGAGTCCAGTATCCAAAAGGAATCTTAGTATAAAGGGTGTGCACACCAAAATCGGGACACTTTAAAACCCCTGTATCTCTTAAAATAAAACTCTTTGAAAAGTAAAAGTTTAGCCGTAAGTACTCCATGACGTGGTTTTAAATATTCAATTAAAAAAAATTTGCAAAACCCGTTTTATTAGTAAGAAATTGGCAAACGAATACGAACGTCGAAAACTTATCTTGCACGAACACACTACGAATCCCAACCTCAGTATACGCCAAATTACAAAAGAGCTAAATTTTGCACGATCGACATGCAGTAAAGTGTTGACAAATTGTAATGAAAGGTTGAGGGTTGATCGTAAGGCGGGTAGTGGTGGTGACCATGGCCAGAAGAATGTTAGACGTACGAAGAAAGTGATTGCCGCATTTAAAAAAAATCCGCGAATATCAAGTCATATGGTGGCTTAAATCGTGGAGAAATCGTCATCGTTCGTCCAGAAAGTTAAGAGGCGTGTAAGCTTGAAGAGGTACAAGGCTCAAGTAGTACCAGATCGGGACGCGAAACGAAATCTGACCGTGTAGCACTGTTGTCGTAACTTGTTAGAAAATTTGCTAACGAAATTCAGTAGTGTGATCACGGATGATGTAACATACTGCTTCAACAACTTTACATTTTTAGCTGGGCAAGATTTCTATACAAACACGAATTGCCAAGATGTTGCTGATGAATACAAGGTTAAATCAAGGGCTAAATTCACAAAGAAGACCATGGCTTGGCAAGCCATCTGCTCGTGCGGGGTTAAAACAAACCCTTTTGTAACAGTCGATACAATGAAAGATGATGGAAGAATGTTTCGAAAAGAGACTGCTGCCTCTCATTCGTCGCCACACATCAAAGCCGTTGTTTTGGCCTGATTTGGGTACTTGCCACTACTCGCGGGAAACTCTGTAGTGGTATGAAGAGAATATTCTCTATATGGGATGGAATATGTACAGCGCGAGTGTGATCCGCCTAACAGCCCGGAACTCTATCGAAAACTAGTGGTCGATAGTTACAGGCATTTTAAAGAAGAGTGATGCGAGGATATCGGCTGAAGAAGAGTTCCAAAGGAAGTGGTTGTGGGGGTCTAAAAAGTGAACGAAAGTTTCGTGCAAAAATTTATGGCAGGACTCCGACGAATAGTGTGGTAGGTGGCATACGGAGGAAAAAATAGAAATAAATCTGGACTATATCATACCTTAAAAACCGAAGAGTAGAAATAAATTGTAAAAAAAATGCTAGATTACTTCGTTTGATGTGTATATCAGAAAACAAGTGTCCCGATTTTGGTGTGCACGCCCTTTATTTCCTAAGCCTTTGGAAACTCGTCCGATCCTGGTATAATAAAGTCGTCCAGGTGCTTTTTCCGTTTGTGCATTAGTGCAGGGCATGTGCCTAGTATTTATGTGTATTGCAGTTTCATTATCCTGCACACAGAACCTACAGAGTTCGTTCACCCTAATACCTAGTTTGGTTAGATGATAGTTCAATCTACAGTGCCCTGTCAATATACTTGTGATAATCCTTAGATTATTCAGCCCTGTTCCAGAATCGGATCGGAAATGGATTTGATTCCGACCGTTGGTGTTCTACATTCCGATTATCGGAAATATTTTCCGATGCAACCCTGTTCTCAAATCCGGTTAAGTTCGAACTAATTTGGATCGGAAATTTGGTGTTCTGCATTCCGATTATCGGAAATTTTTGTCGAAAATAATCCGCTAAACAAAAAGCTGGTGGAATTGAAATCGGTAAGCAGCAAAACGAAAACAAATAACGAAAATGTAAGCAAATAAATGAAACATCGTGTTAAATAAAACTAATAAATTAATTTTTAATCACGGGAAAGCATAAGACTGCTGCCCAGGGCAAAATGTTCTTGGATTTTATTGAGGAGAATGCGGACGTCGCGAAAACTTTCTGCAAAGGCAACAAAGTCGAATTTGAAAATAAATGGAAGCATTTAACGCAGTCGCTGAACGGGCAAGGACCACCAACAAAAAGTGTAACGGGGTGGAAAAAGGTGAGAAGTAAATTAAATCAATTCATTTTGTAAAATTTTCTTCAATCATAGACCTGAGTTGATTGGAAAAGTGAAGTAACAGTCAAACCTAAATTGGAGCGTCAGCGGCAAGCAACTGTCAAAATTGCTTCATGCCCATACAAATTGTATGGGGCAAACCGCAATTGAAACGCTCTGACGCTGAGCTATTCGAATTTCCAATTTTGACAGCGCGTTAGCAGTTGAAGTTGGCTGCGACAAACAAAAACGCCTGTGATTTATATTTGATTTGATTTAAATTGTGAGGAATTTATTCAAATTAGAGCTAAGTTTTGCAAAATAATAATAGTTTGTTGGTTTTTTGGAAACTAAACAGATATTTTTTTGACATTTGTTTTCATTTCATGATTTTGACAATCCCAACGCAACGCTTCAATTTCGGTATGCCGCACTGAGCGAGAGCGTTGCGTCAGAAAACGCAACGCTCAACGCTCCAATTTAGGTTTGACTGGAAGAAGGAAGCTGGCGCATAATAGAAGATAAGCTTTAGCGACCGGCGGTGGACCTTTTAAGAAGCACACACTTTCCGAAAAGGAAAAGGCGGTTGCCTTTTCTACCGATCGCTGATGATAGCCTCCTTCGGCAAGAAATTGCAAAGCCGTCGCCAATTTCAATTCTGGCGGAATGGAGCATTGCCGAAGAAAAGGTCTCACTTCGGTCAAGATCATGTTGAATGCTGCTTTGTTAAGGTGGTACTGAGCAATAAACCTTAAATAGGAAATTTTGAACATAACTGAAATGACTTGTACTAGTTACGAAGAATCTGGCAATTCCATCGGATTGCTGTGGTCTCGAAAAATTCTCCGCTTTACTTTTTCAACGGCGGACTGCTCGTTCTCAAGCAATACTTCCAATAAAAAAACCCAACTTATTAAATAAAATAAAAAATCTTACAAAATTTTAAAATTTCCTTTTTCATTTGAACATGAAAAGCAAACAGATGATTGAAGGTTTGTTAATTTGCTAACAATCGGATTCGAAATAAACTTCGAATGTGACAATTCCGCTCGGATTGCAGAACACCTCTTCAAATTTAATTCCGATTCAAATCCGATTCCGACTCGGATTCTGGAATAGGGCTGATTCTTTGAGAGACTCATACATTCCTCGAACTATTTCTTATTATAAGATCCGATAACCATCTTGGAATGTTCAAGGCCTGGTTGATTTTCCCAGTATTTATCTCTCCGATGCCCAACAAGGTCCGTAGGGACCTATGACGTTTTAAAATGTGCGGCATTTCAATACGTTCGGAGTGATGAGCTGGAAACTTTATGACTTCTATAAATGGATTATTTAGAAGCTGTTAAAATAGATTTCGCCACGATTGCATGTATTTTACCACCAAAATTATCGCATTGAAGTTATTTCGGGCGTCGATGCCCGACAAGATCCGCAGGGACCTTGTAGGTAGTTCCATGTAATTTGCTCTTATTTTTTGTTAGTAACTATAAATAGTTAATGCCAAATATTGATAGCAGCACAATTTCAAATAAATCGTTGAAATTAAAATACGTACGGTGATTGGGATCAAATTGATATGCCGCCGTACGCGCTTTCAACAACTGAGCATGAGTGAACAACCAGCAGTAATGTAGACTTTGGTCAAATATTTGGAAAACAATGAAGAACCTTATTCATTCATTGAGGAGACAAATTACGAAGATTTCTTGCCATACGATGAAACATATGATGCTGAAGTTGAACTGAATGTCCCTCTGGCGGATGAAGCTGCCTCCGACGACGATGATCAAACTCCATTATCAATTTGATAATGGCTGAGGGTATTGCCTAAGTATATATAAAAACGATGGAAAACAGAATACAAATAAAAATAAATTTATATCAGGTGTACAACTTTGCTTCCGCCGTTTTTTTTCCAAAATTAAAAGCTTTATTGCGAAAAAGTGCTTACAGATGTATTATTCAAAGTATTGTCCGTCGCTAGCGACAACTTTCTCCCATCTTTCCGGCAATTTTCGGATCCCGGCTCGAAAAAAGTAGTCCTCTTTTGACGCTATCCATGAAGCAATCCATTTTTCCAATTCTTCGAAGGATTGAAAATGTTGATCTGCCAGGCCGTGTGCCATCGAACGGAATAGGTGGAAGTCAGAAGGGGCGACATCTGGGGAATACGGCGGGTGGGGCAAGACTTCCCATTTCAGCGTTTCCAGGTACTTTTTGACCACTTTTGCGACGTGAGGCCGAGCATTGCCCTCGGTTTCAACTCGTACAGCACCCAGTTTCCTTCTTTCTGAATCATGCCCAGGGCCTTGAGACGTTTTGAAATGGCTTGCTGACTCACTCTCAACGATTCGGCAAGCTCTTCTTGGGTTTGGCACGAATCTTCATCAAGCAATGCTTCTAGTTGTTCATCTTTGAAGGTTTTTTCTCTTCCACCACCATGTTTGTCTTCGACATCGAAATCACCATTTTTAAAACGTTGAAACCACTCCCGACACGTTCTTTCACTCAGAGCAGCATCACCGTAAGTTTCTGAGAGCATTCGATGCGCTTCAGCTGCATTTTTTTTCGAATTGTAACAGAAAAGTAAAACTTCCCGCAAATGGCGAGAATTGGGCACATAAACGGACATTTTCGAGCGTGAATAATACGAAAACAAGAACAACTGTCACTGAAACGGCGATGACAATTCGTTAGGCACTGTCCACACTCACTTTCAAGGCATTTTTTTAATAATTGATTGGCACGACAGCCCGCTTACGCGAGACTAAGGCCTAGCTTCCCGCAACCACCCGTGTTGTGCGTGTGAATTTTGTACGCGGGTGGAAGGGACCTACAGTTTTATGCCGGTTCCGAACGGCAGGTTGGGAGCTTTTTCATAGGCAATTTTTACTCTCAGAGGTTTGCCATTTCCAGCTGAGAGGACAGCCACCGAAAGAGAAAACGAGTTTCCCGTTATTTTTTTTTAGGTGTTACTACATGCAGAATTCGAACTAGCGTCGCTCTGCATGCGACTCGCTTGGACCGCGCACTAACCAACTGAGCCACGGCGGCTGCCGTAATGCCTTTAAAGGCATTACCATCTATGTATTTCAACCAGCCTCAGCCGGTACAGCCACCTATCGGAAAACGGCGGAAGCAAAGTTGTACACCTGATACAAAAACCCATTACTCTAAAAAAACATGCCATACTTGCAGCGGCATGGATGCATGAGCTGCTAAAGCAACGTTAGGCAACTAAATGCAATTATTTTGTACTGTATACGTTTTTGCCTATCTGTCTGTAGTAACAAATACACATGTGTTTACTAAAAAATATACACGAAGCTTAAGTTTTTGGCTCTCCAAACACATCTACACACATTTTTAACCCTACATTATGAAATTACACATCTTATATGCAATTTTACATAAAAGGTCCCTGGGGACCTTGTTGGGCTTTGACGTATAAAAAAATTATTGGTTATCCGAGTGTTATTCCGGATGGCTATCTCGTCTTTCCTGGGAAGGATGGATGGTGCTCCTTTGCCTAAACCGCAGAAGGGTTCTGGGCCGACGAAAGGGGTAGATGCCCCCTTTCTTGCAAGTTTGTCGGCCTGTTCATTCCCATCAATACCGGCGTGACCCGGGACCCAGAGGACCCATACCTGATTGTAACAGCCTAGCTCATTCAGCTTCTCAAGGCATTCCGACACCAGTTTCGAGGATACCTGGTAGGATCCTAATGCCTTGATTGCCGCTTGGCTGTCTGACAGGATCGCGATCCTCCGGTTTCGGTATTTCCTCACCAGATTGAAGTGAGCGCACCTTTCAATGGCGTATATTTCCGCCTGGAAAATGGTGGTGTGCTTTCCTGTAGGTTCCGAGTACCTAATCCCCGGTCCATACACCCCGATTCCTGTACCCTCCTCCGTTAGAGAGCCATCTGTGTACCAGGAAATCATGTACTGATCTATCAGATATGTCTCTGATATACCTACCCAGCTTATTTTATTACTAAGCTCTGTTTTAAATCTTTTGGTGAAACAGAGCTTCGGATTAATTGTGTCTCTCGGTATTGCAATCTCGGGATACTGGTTCGTAAGAATATCAATCTTCTTACGACTCAGAAAACCCTCGGCCCCGATATTTACGTCAGTCATCCGTAGGATAGCTCTCTTCGCCTGGGTTTGTATATGTAAGTGAAGAGGTGTAAAATCAAGAAGAACATCCATGGATGCTGTCGGACACGTTCTCATAGCCCCTTTAGAGCTTGCTGAGAGCCCTGATGGTGGTCAGCTGTCTGGTTTTACTAACCCAGACCGCTGAACCATACGTTATCATAGGCCTCACGATCGTCGTGTAGATCCATCTCAGTATGGCTGGTGTACAGCCCCAGCTTTTACCTGCCATAGACCTACAGGTCATCAGACCCCTTGTGGCCTTTTTAATCGTTTCATCAATGTGTCTCTTCCAGTGGAGTTTTTGATCTAGTATAATACCTAAATATTTCACCGCCTTCTGAAACTCTATCTCTATTCCATCCAAACGGATTGGTCTGAGAGCGTCAAGTTTGTACTTTCTTGTAAAGGGTACGATAGTGGTTTTAGCCGGATTTATATTCAGCCCCACCTTCGCGCACCATTTCTTGGTTAACCTTAGCCCTAAGGTTATCCTATCCCGCAGGGTATCTTCAAATTGTCCCCTGCATATGATTACGATATCATCTGCGTAACCCTGTACCGTTAGTCCAGCGTTAGACAGCTCCTGTAGCAGGCCATCCACCACGAGGCTCCACAACAGTGGCGATAATACACCACCTTATGGACAGCCCCGGGTCGTGGTGGCCCCTATAATCTCGCCGGTGCTAGTCTGAATCTCCACCTAGCGAGCATGCCATTTATCCAGCATTTCAGGGTATCCGTTAACCCCTGCTGGATAAGGCGCTGTCTATGGTTATATGAGAGGTGTTATCAAAAGCCCCTTCAATATCCAGCAAGGCACAAAGTGCCATCTTCTCTCGTTTAGACTCTCCTGTATCTCACCTGTCAGCTGGTACAGTGCAGTTTCAGTGGAGCGCCCTACTCTGTAAGCATGCTGACAGGTGTATAAGGGTTTGTCTATTAGGACTGTCGTCCTTACGTAGCTATCTGCGACCTTCTCTAGAGTCTTCAGTATAAATGAAGTCAGGCAAATCGGTCTGAAGGACTTCTGGTGAAGGGTGTCCTTTTTAACGACCTTTGGTAGAAAGACTACCTTTGCCCTCCTCCAGGCTTCTGGTATATATCCCAGCGCCAGACTGGCTCTAGCTATTCTCAAGAGATCACGTTTAATGACGTCTATCCCTTTCTGTAATAGGGCCGGAAAAATGCCATCGGGTCCAGGAGATTTAAGTGGTTTGAAGGTACACAACGCCCACCGCAATCTCTCCTCCGTGCAGATTTCCATTGCCACTAGCCAATCTCTTCTAGAGATTCTGCAGAGTGCCTCAGCCTGCCTCGTTTCCCTCCAAGCAACAGACCCCGGGAAGTGAGTATCCAGGAGTAGCTTTGCCTTCTCCTCCTCACTATCAGTAAACTCCCCGTTGCTCTTCCTGAGGCTAGTAGAGGACAGACTGTTGCCTATTGCCATAACCTTGTAGAGTCTAGATGCCTCTGAGGTTTGTTCTATGTTCTCACAGAAATTTCTAAAATTCCTGCGCTTAGATTCCCTGATCTCCTTATTGTATTGGGTCAGTGTATTTTTGTACTCGGACCAGTTCCCGGTACGCTTAGCCCGGTTGAAAAGCCTGCGAACCTTGCTTCGCAGTATACTTAGGTACTTATTCCACCAGGGCACATCCCTGGAAGATTCTACCCTACTAACAGGACAGCTAGTTTCGTACGCATCAATAATCGTCTTATTGAAGCACTCCACTGCTGTATCTAGCTCCAATGAGTTTCTGATTTTGTCTCCTCCCCCCAGATTGGTGGAGTTTGCACTCAGTGTCTCATGAAACTTTTCCCAGTCTGTCTTCCTGAGGTTTCTTAAGATTCTCCTGACCGAAACGGCCTCCACAATATCGAACCTAATGGTTCTGTGGTCTGACATTGAGGGTTCGCTGGATACCCTCCAGTTTCTAACCAGTCCGGAGCTTGGAGTATTTCCTATGGTTATATCTAGGACCTCCTCTCTCGCACTGGTTACAAACGTTGGTATATTTCCCACGTTAAAAATCTCTAGTTTACTACTGACAATGAACTCAAAAAGGTACTCACCCCTTTGATTTGTGTCGCTGATTCCCCAGGCTTCGCTGTGTGCGTTGACATCACATCCAAGTACTAGAGGCAGCTTCTTCTGCTCACAGTACCTCACCAGTTTAGAGACTTACTCTGGCGGGGCAAGAGCGTCTTCTCCTGGGAAGTAGCCTGTGGCCATCACGATGTCCTGCACGGTCCCGTTTATGTTTACCGGGATTTGCACCGCGACCAGATCCCTGGAAAGGAATTCTGAAAGACAGGTAAAATTCAAACCATTGGTTAGTAACATACAGGCTCTCGAGTTATTGCTCCTAATATCCCATATTACTTGGATGTTCTTTTCCGCCAAACCCTTGATTTGGCCCCTGCAAACCCAGGGCTCCTAAACCAGCACCACACTCAGTTTAGACCTGAGGATTGCTCTCGCGATGACGGCAGACGCGGCCTTCGCGTGATGCAGATTTATCTGCGCAACTACAGTGCTGGTCATGGCTGCCTTATTTGTCGGCACCGCCTTCTTCCTCCGTCAGACCCCCCTCTTTATCGAGGTCCGACAGGGTGACTCTGTCCGAGTCTTCATCGCCCGCGGCCATGCTCAACATCGAGAGGTCAATCACGTCAATCCCCTCAACTTCGTGAGGTAATAGAGCGATTTCCTTGATGACCTCGCTGCTGGCTGCCTCCTTTTCAAGTAAGCCACCTCCTCCGGAATAGCCGTGCTGGTCTCCGCTGGAGTCTTGCTGCCGGCGTATCGGCCGCCTTGGGTTGTTCGCGGCGCTTGTGGACATGAACCGGTACAGTGCCAAACCTGTACCTCAGAACGCCGTTACTCTTCTTAATGGCCTCCAGCGATTGGTCATCGACCCCAATCGTCAGGACCTTTCCCATCTTCTCGTCCCTCGAACGGAAGATCCTCCACAAATTCGTTTGCAGCCTCTCATTTTGTGCAATGAGGAGATCAAGGAGCTGCTTATTGTCCTTCCCTGCCGCCTTCGGGAGGTAGACGGTTAACATGTGCCCGCCGGGTATACGGTCCCCGTCGCACGTAGTCAACGCTACCCCCTTCCAGCCAGGTAGAAGGGGGACTAGGCCTTTCAGCCATTCTGCGGTGTCCGCGTTCGCACAGTCCACCAGTATAAGACCTGGTCGAAAGGGGATGCCGTCGAACTGAAGTTTAGACCTCCAGCCCTTCGATCCAGGTCCTTGTTCCTCTCTAGAGAGTATGTCAACAGGGAAAGATTTCGGAAGTATCACCAGTCTAACGCCCTTTACAGCACTGGCATACGAGCAACCTGGCCTCCGGAAACCCGTTTTCTGCATTGAAACCGTTCGTGTCCGGTCCTCAGTTTTGGGCTTTTTGGCTATATTGCCCTCCTGAGGACTGATCTCAGTTGCGCCCCGCTTCTTCGCATCAGGCAAAGAGAGTTTCGCGCGGTCCAAGACCTTTTGTTTGGCCTGCTCCGGCGTTAAGCCGTCATCGAGGTAGCGCAGATACCACCTTGCACCTGCGCCGCTCAACCCCGTTTCCCTTCTGGCCTCTATCAGCTTACCCAGCTTGCGAGTCTGTCCAGATTTCAGACCAGTACTGGTCGAGGGTTGCGGCATCGCGTCCTTGGATGGCGAAGCGCCCGCAGACCCCACTACCACCGGACTTTCCTTCCGTTGGTCCTTTGTCTCTGTCCGTTCTGGCTTTGGCCCAAATTTGCCAACTTTGATGCCAAATTTTCCAGATACTGTACGTCTAGCCGTCTTCTTACTCCGAGGAGTGGATACCTGGGAATCAGTATCTTGGATACGCTCCACCTGATTCGCCAGTTGTGATGCGGTATAGGTTCCCGCCATCGAATTGAGGTTTTTCAATTTTCCGTTCATGTATATAGATCCCACGAGTGTGGGGGAAAGGAAGGTCCGCCGTGCCATAGCCCCCGGTAGCACGGTAAGCCCATAGTTACTCTCTGAGGCGGGCAGGTATCAGAGAGGCTCCGTTAATCCGCCGGTATTACCCCCTGGCTGCAAACCATCCAATAGGCACGGGTCGCGTGACACCTTGGATTAGGGGGGGGGGGGGGGAGAGGGAAAAGGGTAAAAATAAAGAAGTATTGGGATGTGGGAGATTAAAAAAAAGGGGAATCGACTAGTTAGCCAGCCATTAACGGGCAGAGGCAAGACCCTACCGGAAGTGGCTGTTACCGGTGACCACCACGAGGAGGTCTAGTCTAGTTTCCGCACTAGTCCTTCCCCACCACCAACCGGTATGGGGACCCGATTGATGGTAGAGAAGATCAGGCGGCAGACCAGCAGAAAGAAACATAAAAGTCGATATGTTTTTTTAGTGTTCTAACGCGCTGAAATAGTCCTACATTTTAGAAATATATTGGAAAGATTTAGTAGAAATTAGTACAAAATTATAAGCAATTTTGCAATGAAACGGACGCGACAAAAAATATATATTATATTATTATTTTTAAGCTCTTATAGAAATACTAGCTGACCCCGCGAACTTTGTCTCGCACGACATTTGTTGTTTTTTTTTATAATGAAATACGCGAGATGGTGAATCTATGGCGATGCAAATTGACGAAGAAAACCTACTAAAGGAAGAGGAGGAGCTACTGATTAAAGCAATCGAGGCCCACAAATAAGCAATGGTGCTGCTATGTTTCAGTAAAGAAATGGACTTCACTTGAACCGGATTTAAATTAAATGGGCGGTGCCATGCCCTCTTATTCAATACCTACCCCTTATTTAATGCCCTCTGTCGAAAGAGAAAATGGTAGGTTCGTACTAAGTTTTATTGCTGAGCAACTTATAGTTCAGAAAAATATTTGGGTCACAAAAAATGTGCCACGCCTCTTGTCCAACGCCAATCAAATGTTATCAATAAAATGACTCATATATGGGACGACGGGATACAAAATTTCAGTGTTGTACCACTTACAATTTGGAAGATATTCCATTATTAAGACCTGGCTCGTATAGGTGGTGCCAGGCCCCTTAGTCCGATACTCGCCCCATTCCCTCTGTCAAAATATATGAATAAATGGTAGGTTCGTACTAAGTTTCATTGCTGAGTGACTTATGGTAGGTAGGTTAAGTGGTCGCCTCTAGGGCATCACTTAGGACATGCGGCCCATTGTGTTACCACGTGGTGGGGGGAAACTTCACCTATCCGATTCCGGTATTCATTGGGGCCACTTGGAGGCTCTAACGAATTTGTAGATGATGCTCGGTGGCGTCTTTTCGAGATCAGCTAGGCAGCTCAGAAAGTGCCTGCCCAGGTGACGGAATCGCGTTCTCGCAAGCGCTGGACACGTGCAGAGGAGGTGCTCGACGGACTCCTCGCAGGCCTCGTCCCTGCAGCTTCTGCAGAAATCGTTATAAGGCAGACCCAGTCTGCTAGCATGTAGGCCAATGAGGCAGCGTCCAGTAATGACTCCCACAACAATCCCTATCGAGGGTTTGTTCAGCAGGATCAGTTCCTTGGATCTGCTCTGGTTGGTCACAGGCCAGATTTGTCTGGTTGTGGTGCACGTTTGTTCGTTGCGCCATCTAGTGTTCGCTTTGCTCAAGTATACCTTTCCAAGGTGTAGCTTGCAAGTGGTGAGTGGTATTCCCACTGCCTCCATAGCGCTGATGTGTTGCAGCTCCGTGCCTGCTCTTGCCAGCTCATCGGCTATACAATTACCTTCTATGTCCTTGTGCCCAGGCACCCAGCAGAGGTGCACTCTGTACTGCACTGAAATCTCATTGAGAGATTTACGGCAGTGAAGGGTGGTTTTAGAACGGGGGTGAGCGCTCAAGAGAGCCTGTATTGCTGCCTGGCTGTCGGTGTAAATAGTGATGTCCCTGTAGGATATCATATTAACTCTGAGCCAGTCAGCTGCCTGGCTAATGGCCGTGAGTTCGGCTTGGAAAACACTGCAATGATCCGGTAGTCGGAATGATAGTCTGAGGTCTTGGTTTTTGCAGTATACACCGCTGCCGACCTTTTCATTCATCTTTGAGCCGTCTGTGTGGAAGGTAGCCATATTGTAGGCCTCTTCTTCAGCTCTCGGTTCTCCCATTCGTCCCTAGAAGGGTTCTTAGCACTAAAAAGTGGTTTTAATAGTGGTTTGGGGATAGTATAGTCAATCTCCGTTACATTGCATGGAATTCTGTTGACAATGGTAGCGTGTCCTACATCGGTTCTTGACCACGGTAGGATCGCGTTGAGTCTAGCCACCAAACTCAAACTCACCATATATGTCTATGGGGGGCAAGTGGAGAAGGGTTTCCAGGGCTTTGGTTGACGTCGTCTTGATGGCTCCTGTGATAAGCAGGGCTGCCATGCTTTGGACCTTGGTAAGCTGGCTCACGTATGTGGACTTGCTCAGGGCTGTCCACCAGACTGTGACGCCAAACGTGAGGATTGGCCTAATTACCTCAGTGTAAAGCCAATGGAAGGCTCGCGGTTTTAGTTCCCAGCTTCTGCTGATAGCCCTTTTACACATGTAAAGAGCTGTTGTTGCCTTCTGGATACGGTTTTCAATGTTGGGTTTCCAGGTTAGCTTCCGATCTAGGATGGTACCTAAGAAGTTGACTTAATCCATGGGTCGGAGGAGAGTGCCATTTAGAATGGGTGGGCTGAACCGCGGAATTATATGCTTCTTCGTGAAAAGTATAAGTTCCGTCTTTGCAGCGTTAACACCCAGTCCACAGCCCCCTCGCCCACGACGAGAGTGTATTTAGAGCCCCCTGTATGAGGTCACTCAAAGTCTCGACAAACTTCCCTGATACCAGGAGAGCGATGCCGTCAGCGTACGCCACCACGTGGCAATTGGAGGCCGATAGCCTCATGATGAGAGGATTAACTGTAAGATTCCAGAGCAGAGGCGATTGTACCCACCCTGGGGGGTACCTCTCGACACAAAGCGGATGACTCTGGTGTCGCCAAGCTCTGTAAAGATTTCCCTCCTTCTCAGGAGGTTGGCGATCAAGCATATTAGCCGGTTATTCAGCTTCAGGTCGGTCAAAGCCGCTATAGTAGCTTCCGGCTGAATCTTGTTGAAGCCTCCTTCTATATTGAGGAAGGCCGCCAGCGTATATTCCTTGAGTGAAAGTGACCTCTCCACTCTATGGACCAGGTCATGAAGAGCCGTCTCTGTGGACTTGCCCTTAGTGTATGCATGCTGGAATTCCGAGATTCCGTGGGGGTCAATTGTCTGACGAATGTAGGAATCCAGCAGTTTTTCTAAAGTTTTCAAGAGGAAGGAAGTTAGGCTTATCGGCCGAAAGGCCTTTGCGGTGACATGACAGCTTCTTCCTAATTTTCGTGGTACGTAGGCGAGTCCAATGCATGCCTTAAAGATCATGATTAACCATTTAGCTAGCAAGGTCCTTGCCTGCTTCAGTTCCTCTGGCGTGATTCCGTCTGGACCCGGCGCTTTATGCGAGTCCAGGGTGTCAATGGCCCAGTTCAGACTCTCTGTGCTTATTGCGACGTCGCTAAAGTCAGAGATCAGACTCTCTGTACTTATTGCGACGTCGCTAAAGTCATGGTCTGATGGTGCGCCTGGATCGGTAGAGTCCACCGGGGAGACAGTGTTACCCGGAAAGTGTGTGTCGGTAAGGAGCTCAAGGGTTTTAGAGCTCGAGCTGGTCCAATCTCCATCTGTGGTTTTTTTTAACCCAAATACGTTGGACTAGTTGATAGGATTCTTCGAAGCCTGCTGATATCCGATACGTTCTCGACGTTCTCGCAGTAGGCCGACCACGAATTGTGTTTGGCAGATCTGAGTTCGCGCTTGTAGCGTCGAAGGGACTCCTTGTAGGATGGCCAGTTATTGTCTGCCTTAGCCCTGTTGAAGAGCTTCCTGCACTCTCGTCGCAAATCAGCGATTTGCGTTGTCCACCAATGTGGTTTGGGCTTGCCCCTAGGTATGGCCCTAGGGCAGGAAGACTCGGAGGCCTTATTGCAGGCCGTAGTAACAATCTCCACCAGAGCCTCCAGCTCGCCCGTCGAGCAGGGTGCTATGGGTTCAGGCGGTTGGAGATTGTGAGAAAGAATTTGTCTATAATTGTCCCAATCCATCAGCCTCAAGTTTCTGAAGGGGGGTGGTTTCGAGACTAGTACGTCTATGCTAAATAGTATGTAGTTATGGTCTGAGAAAGTGATGTCACCTTCCAGTGGTGGACCACATCGGCGTGGTCCTCCGAGACCAGAGTGATGTCTAGAACGTCCCTTCTGGTAGCCGTCACAAAAGTGGGCTCCCGACCAATATTACATATATAAAGGTCAGATGCGAGAATGAAATCAAAAAGAGACTCACCTCTGTCGTTGGTGTCCGTGCTGCCCCACATCTGGTGGTGGACATTCGCGTCCGCGCCTATCACCAGGATCGCGCCGTCTTTGCGGGCTTCTTTGGTCGCTGCTTGGACTTCCGGCGCCGGTACCATCATGTGGTCATGGGCCATGTAGGCGGAGAGAATCTAGACTGGCTTTCTGCCTTGCTCTAGGCATATGGCAGTGGTGTCGCTGTTGCTAAATTGGGAAAGGAAGCAAAATTTTAGTTTTCTACAAATTAAAATGCACGATCTGGGTCGGCCATTACCTTGGGTGTAGACCACAGTGTGTGTGGAGGAGCCTAACCCGCAAACCCTGTCGGCTACCGTCCAGGGCTCTTGCATTAGGACAATGTCCTCCCCCCTTTGATGTAGGTGGAGGACGAGGGCGGCCGAGGCCGCTTTAGATCGGTGCAGATTGACCTGCACCACCTGGATTGTCCGTGGGTCCGGTTTGCTGGGCACTGATGACAGTTGTGTCAGCATCCTCTGGCTCAGAGGCCAGAAGATCGTCTTCGTCGCCATCAGCGGTCCATCTGCCGAAAAAGCGACCCACCGAGACGAGATGGATTGCGTGTCGGAATCGGACTGCATTTCGCAGTCTATCCCCGAGGGGTGGCGTTCGAGGGCCGGAATATCGCGTGTTTCCACAGCGGCGTCGGACGATGTTTTCGCTGCATCCAGCTCATCTTTCCTGTACAACTTCAGTACAGTGGAGCTGAAGCCGTAACTGATGACGCCGCCTCTTGCGGTCAGGGGGGCTATCGTTTCCTCGTTCAGGATGACGGTGGCGCTCCTGGACTTCCCTTTGGCCTCGCTGACCTTCACTACCTTCCAATCGCTGGTAGGTAGGTTCGGGTTGCTCAGCTGGAGGAGTTCCAGGATTTCTTCCGGTTTCGATGGCTCCGCTGGAATCCAGGCCCTTGATCTGGGCCGATGCGGGATCTCGCTCTTCGGGACTACCTGGAGGTTAGCCCCTGGCCAGATCTCGCCTACCTCAGCTATTGCCAGCTTCAGCAGCATTGCAGAGCGTTCATCGGCGCACGCCATAAGTTTAATGTGGCCCTGGTGCCAGCCGGCGTCGCAACATTCAGGAGCTGGGCCGGGATTCTTCAAGAGAATACCCTTGTACCCTTTGCAGAGGCTAATCTCCACTGATCTCCACTTGTCTGGAGAAATAAACCCCTCAGGATGTCCCTTGTCCAGGATCGCCATCATGAGATGATCCTTCAGGACCTCACTGTAGGCCTGGCCTGGCTGTCGAGATGGTTTTGACCTCTTGGAAGCATTTGCCACCTCGTCAGAAGACCTCTGTCTCTTGGTAGCCACCGGCTGTCGGCCTACGTGTTTCGCCAGGATCGACTCCGCCCATGCGAGCGATTCTCGTTCCGTTGTGGAGCGATCCTTTTCAGGGATCGTGGTGATTTTGGCGACTAGCTTGGTTGCCGCTCTTCTATCCCGGTAGGCCCTCACGGAAGGCTTCACCTTGGTGGGAGGCCTAGAGGTGCCAGGCCGCTCGGTGGCAAGTGCGGGGGTGGGAGCGACAGTTCGCGTTGTCGGAACTGAGTCCGTCGCGGGATTAGCTGCAACAGGATGAGGCCTGTCAGGACGTTTTCCCTCATGAGGGGATGGCGTGACCTGTTGTGGCTGCGTTTTTGAGGGGGGTCCCTTCGAGAGGGAAGCCCTGGGTACCGTGCCGTGCCTTAATAGGGGCGGCCTAGTTTTAGGCACCAATCTGCTGGTGCCTTGGCGACTCCTGCTGCTGCAGGGATCGCCGAGGGTTGGGCGGGGTTTAGTGCCGTGCCCGGCGGCGGGATGCCTCTTATCCGAGGCGGGTGTTGAAGAACTCATCACATCTGGTTCGTGCCGACCACCTACTAACCCACGAGGGGATTTCGGTGGTCGAAGGAATGGAACGGGAAGGGTATGTCGCCCACGGCAGAGCCCCATGCCATAGGAAGTCCACAGTTACAGCCGGGGGTTGACAGGTGCCCGGCAGGCAGCCGTTAGAATACAGTCAGTATACTCCTCGACTGCAAACTAACCCTGGGCACGGTGGCGCATGACACTCGGGCTTGAGGAGGGTAGATCTTGGTCTGTACTCGTCGGCTGCCCGTCTGACATGGTTGAACCTGCCAGGGACGGTCAAGTCAAGCTTGAGCCGCGCCCGTCAGCATGGCCAGACCGAGTCTTCGTAACTAAGCCCTCGCACCGCGTCAAGGTGTCTACAGTCGCGAGGGAATGAGTGACTTATAGTTCAGCAAAATATTTGGGTCACAGAAAATGTGCCACGCCCCTTGTCCAACTCCCATCAAACCTTATCATCAGAATGATTCATCTATGGGACGACGGGATACAAAATTTCAGTTTTGTACGACTTACAATTGCGAAGATATTCTATAATAAAGATTTGGCTTATATGGGCGGTGGCACGCCCCCTTGTTCAGTGCCCTCATCATTCCCTCTGTCGAAAGATATGAATAAATGGTAGGTTCGTACTTAGTTTCATTGCTGTGCAACTTATAGTTCAGCGGAATAATTGGGTCACAAAAAAAGTGCCACGCCCCGTTGTCCAAAACCCGCCTCATTCCGTCTGTCGAAAGATATGAGTTCATGATAGTTTCGTGCTAAGTTTCATTGCTGTTTGACTTATAGCCCAGCAGAATAATTGGGTCACAAAAATATGCCATGCCCCTTAGGGGTATGAAAAAAAGATAGTAGCCGATTCTCCGACCTACTGAATATGTATGTAAAATTTCATAAAAATCGGTCAAGCCGTTTCGGAGGAGTATGGTAAACACTGAAAACATTTCACCCCGCCTACAGGCGGACTAGCCTGCTAGAGGGTTAATATTGTGCACACAGCTCTTACAATCATTAGCAATGCACCTTTCATTTATCACATCGCAACAAACTGGTTTTAGAAATAACTTAATAAATAAATTAAATTAAATACAATTATTTAATTATACTGTACAAATATGTTCAATATTACAGTATTTTTCATTAACCCTTTTCGGAAATTTGTACGATATATCGTACAATATTTTTTAAGATTTTTTATTTGACAGCGAACGTATTTTTTATGAAATGGCTTTTTAATTCTTATTAAGCATTCCAAGCATTTAATACCATTCTGTTTAAAAATTTTTATCACACTAGCCGTGGCTACACAGTGTGAGTGCGTTTTGTAAGCAGCTTTTTGCAAGAATTTGACGATGCGATGCTTCTGCGGAGGAATTTTTAAATCTATATTTCTATATTGTAACGATAAGACAGTCTGTCGCTGTGCAAAGTAACCCTGCCGCTTCGCGCGGTGCTATAATTCAATGTGGCAACGACGGCCGCGATAATAACTTTTAGTCCAATCTGGCAACGATGGTCGCGATCATCAGGGAAGCCTTTAGTCCACTCGGGAATGTGCGAGAACGATCTGCGCGATGGCCGGACGGGTATAAAAGGCAGCCGGATGCGGCGCAGCGAGTCAGTCTGGTTTTGACAAGTGAAGTTGCCACACGGAGTAATTAAGCAAATACTTAAGTGTACGAACAGTAAAGTGTAAAACTGTGAATAATAAAGTGACTGTTGGTTTTGAATTGGCTGCGTTGGAATAATTAAAGTTGTTTCATTTTCAAATTGCTCAATCCAGTGATACGTAACAGCCCACTAGACCTAGTATTCGTAACAATATCTATACTATTATATATGTATAAAAACAAGTGTGACGTTTTTTGAGCTACAATCAGGCAAAAACCACTGAACCGATTTAGATGAAATAAGCACTAGACAACATTTTATGTGGGGGAATGGTACATAGGCTATATGAGATTGCCCACGCCCCCTTATTACGCCCACTATAGTAACAAAACTCATCTATGGTAAGCTTTTGTAAGGCAATATGGGTATCAGACGATTCAGCGTGTCATTGCGGCAAATATACGCTATAATATAATCGGCCACGCCCACTTTCCGCGCTTACTTAACTAACATAACAAAGCTACACTTTATGTTTGTAAATAAATGTTGATGTAAAATGATTCTGTGCTTTATAGGGGTAAACATAGGTTATATGAGATTGACCATGCCCACCTAATACGTCTTCCCGCCACTAGTAGGGTGTTTTTTTTAGAGGTATAGAACTTCGAATTGAAATAAAACACAAGAAAATCGTTTTAATGTCCATCAATTTGGCTTTATTGGAAGGATAATTTTATGCCATTAATGTTTAAATATGATTTCGGGCATGCGGCCGCCGCGGCTGGCTCGAATAAAGCCAATTCTACAGGTCCAATTTTTAAAGTTGATGGACAAAGCCCCAATTGCTGTGCACGGTGGCGAATCGATTCATTCGGGTCCTCTTCAACATTTTGCTCTACAGCGGCAATTGTTTCTTCGGTGCGCACTGTTCGACGTCTCTGCGGATGCGTATTATCACATAGAGTAAACGTAGTGCGAAAACGACCCATGGTTAACCGATGGATGGACCGATTTTGCTCTGATGGACGATTATGTCGACCATAAAATGGACGGAGCTTGCGGTAAACTTCGCGAACTGAACCATTATTTTCGAAATAAATTTGCAAGATTTGCAAGCGTTGTTCTTTTGTCAACCTGTTCATGATGAAATGGCAAACCAAACTGAACATAAATGACACTAGAGTTGCCAGATTTGACCACAAAATGCCAGTTTTATCTCTATTCGAAAAACAAACCTCTAAAAAAAACACCCTATATAATGACAAATCATCCATGATATATTTATCACAGCAATATGGGTGTCAAACGATTCAAAATGTCATTCCGGCAAACATAGGCTGTAATATAATCGGCCACGCCCACTTTCCGCGCCCACTTAACTAACAAAACAATGCTACACTATATATTTGTAAATAAATGTTGATGTAAAATGATTCTGTGCTTCATAGGGGTAAACAGACGTCTTTCTGCAATGCCCATTATGATGATAAAAATTAACTGTGGTATATTTGTGAAAACCATTTGGATATCAAAAGATTTTGCGAGTCATTGCAGTAAATATCTATAAGTATATATTGCACACGCACTACAAAAGTGACACAACTCAAAATTTTTCATTTACGGGTTTATGTGTTAATACTGTGCACAATGCATAAATCTACCAATCAGCACAAGCTCATTATATTTTGTTGTTGTTAACTGTTGCAAAAATACAGTTAGGTCTCTCTTCATGTCAGAAGTTTGGTGCTATTTGATCGCTGCAGCTCAATGCAAAAGAGTCCTAACTCAAATTCTCTCACTTTTGACGAAATAAATTTTTGTTAAAGTTAATTTAAGCAAAATTCTGACAATTTTTGTATATATTTTTAATTATTAAAATTAATTATGAATTTTCAAAATTTTCCTTTCAACTTTTTAACCCTAATCCGTCGTTCGGGTGATTTTTCACCCATTTTCAATTTTGGGATGCTATAACTTTTCTATATATTTATCAAAATGATTAAGGTTTCTTGTATTTGTAGCAAACCAATATAAGTTTTAGAATTTATCTACAACATATTGATTATTTGATTATAACGGTGATTACAAAAAAAGTTACGTGGGCGACGTTCGGGTGATATTTCACCCATATACAAATTGTATGGAAATTCAACGGAACACATAGAGAAAATGCCATATAATTACGTCACTGGATTGAAAGTTTTGAACTGCTTTTATAGGTAAAACCATTTTATGGATCAATGGGCCTCCTGAACTCAACGGAAAAGTAGGAGCCAATTATTTTATTTCAACTAAAGTTGGTGTTTAATGCTGCAGGTTGCCGGGTCGAGCTGCGACAAATTAAACCACTGTACTTCACTTCTGAAACTAGACTAACGCTCCGGTCGCCCGGAGCCTTTATTTATATTATTCCTTATTTCCTATTACCTACTTATTTACATTATATTTCTTATCCTAAAAATTACCTGCGCATACACATACTTAGGTAGCATGACCCAACGTGCCTGGCAGTCTAAATACACAGCACGATAAGACAATACCAACACCACATGCTGGCCACACGCTCTTATCGTGCCTGCTACTTGAATTCTTGCAGCGGTCACCACTTGATAAGTGCAACCAGATGTTGGTTATCTTGTGGTGCCGTTGCAAGATTCAACATATTGCCCCCGTTGAAAGGAGTAGCCTTTCAACATAAAACATAAGGTTTTCTTAACCTCCTAAACATATTAGCGCTAGGGCAGCAGCGGGCAGCGATGTTGACCTCAGCTTCCTGACCTTCCAAGCACTGGTTACTGCTGGTGTTGCAACCGCTGGTTGTCAACTGGGATCTGCAATCTCTTCACCTTTCAATTTCGCATCTTAACTCCAGCTACTTGACCCCTGGCCGCTAAGTGCTGATGTTGGTTGTCCGCATCATAAACCACGTCTGCTTCCTTCATTAGAGCCATTTTCGCCCGGGCAGGCTGTCTCACGCTTCTGCGCGATCTTGGAGTTCCTCCATTTCTCGTTGATGAACTTGAACGATCTTCTTCGTGCTGACGTATCTGTCACACAACGAATTAGCGCTGACTGGACGGGCCCAGATGCCCTCCCGCAGGCGATTGTCCACCTTGGTGGGAATCTCATCGCCCTCAATGTTGTCAAGGTTGCCGTACTCAGGATCAATTGGAAGAGAAACTTCTTCTTCCTCCTGAGTTTGTTCGGCACCCACCATATTCCTCTAGCTTTGCGGCTTTTGCGCTTTCAGCCTTTTTAGGAATTGGTTCCTTTTTCATCTTTTGGGCCAGACGAGTTCCTTATAGCGTTATGCCTGCGCTCACTGAACTTGTGGCTGCCTTCTTTCAATGACCGACAACCAGTCAATGCGAGTTGACATCAGTACGCGCAGCAACCTTCTTGCTGCACGAATTACACTTCGAGTGCAGGAAGCTTCTTCAGCTGCAGATGGCCGTCGAACTTGCGATGGACTGCACATGCTGCAGTTTCCCATATGACTCTGCTTGGTCTTGTCGATGCGTTGGTACTCCTTCATGGCTGCATTTCTCACACGGTCCCACGGTGTTCAACTTGAGCCACGCTGCCCTGCTCTTATAACTTCTCCCTGACTTATCTTTTACCAAGTGAGATTATAATTAACATTCCATCTTATACTAGCCAGTTTTTTAATTCTGGCTGTTTTCCTTATTCTTAAACTCTTAGTAACATTTTGTTTCTTTATACATTTTCCTTTAATTTAACATTCGTCCTTTTAATTTCATTTAAATGAAATTTTAAATTTGCCGATTTATCTATAAATTTATATTTTATAAATCGTATAACTCCTTAACTTCATAACTTTAAATTGCCTTTTAATTATAATTTAGTAATTATATTTTTTAAAACTTGTAGTAGGAAAAGGATAAGCCGCATTTAAGTCGCCTGATCCTTGCGTCCACTATGTCACCAAGACCATTTTCAGCGAAACTGGCCTTGGACACCCTGCCCCCCTGCAATTTATTGCAGACCAACCATTCCTTGCGGAGGATCGCACCTCGTTACTCTGTCGGTTAGTGGCCTGAGTAACATTTGGTTTCTAATTTGGACAACTATAGCACGCGCGTACAACTTGCGCTGCTATTTGTCTTCCTCGCAGCGGCCAATATTTTTCCCGCGTGAGTTCTAGCAACTCTTTTGCTCCAACATGCTGGTTCTCTTTGTGTATATCTGAAAATATCGATTTGGTTAAACAACCTGTGTCTGGTAATAAAATTGGAAGCTTCGTGCCATCCGACATCGCCGTATTTTGCGATCGAACACCTACTCGAATGATTCCATCTTCACCTAAAATTGGAGATAAAGCGGTTAGTTTTGATGATCTTTTTACCGTTTTGCCTTCCTTTAACTTTTCAATTTCTTCAGAAAAGTACCTGTGCTGCTCTTTTCTTATTAAGGTTTCCATTTCCTTATTATTTTTTGTTAATCTGTGTTTCACTGTTCCACAGTCCTTTACCTTAGGCTTAATTGGCGCAGCTCCAATTACAACCCAACCAAATGCCGTGTTCTCCATATAAAGACTCGAGCTCAAATACTTTTTCTTTTCGTTCTTTAATATGGTCCCCATCACTTCAGCCCCTAGTAATATGTCTATTTGATTTGGGGTATGAAATTTCGGGTCGGCTAAAGGAGTTCCTTTTAGGAGATTAGATATCTCAATCTTTTCCCCTGGTAAATTTGGAGTAATTTTTGGAAGAACCATTGACTCAACTTTGATTTTGAAATCATTGTGAGATGATTTAACTTCCACCATTACTTCCTCCTTTACTTTTGATTTCGTACCTGAAACCCCTTCTATGATTGTGTTTGCCCTTTTTGTTTTAAATCCTAATTTGTGTCTTAACTGTTCCGTGATGAAACTTCCCTGGGAACAGTTGTCCAACACAGCTCTTGCTGTTATGTATTTGCCTTGGTGGTTTTTTATTTGCACCAACGCCGTTGCCAGTAATATGCGCTTCTTATTGCTACCTATCGCTAACGCAACATTCGGTTTACTACTACCGAAGTTGTCATTATGCAGCAGCGTGTGGTGTGCTTTCTTGCATTTTTGGCAAGGTTCCACCTCACAGCTTTTGAAGAAATGCCCTTTCCTTAGGCACTTGGTGCATATACCATTTTCCAGTGCTACTTTAACTCGCTTTTCTACTGCGAGTTTTTTAAACTCGTCACAGTGGAACAACTTATGTGCACTGTCACAACCTAATAAACATTTTCTTTCATTATTTTGAGTCTTATTAGTTTCCTTTTGAAAACCTACACCTATATTTGGCAACTCGACTCTATTAGCATTCAACCGCTCACTTCCTTCAAGTGCTTTGAACTGCTTTTCGAGAAATGCCAAAAGATTTTCTATTGATGGTACTTCTGTTGAATCTGGCAAGGATTCCTCGTACCGAACCTTTGTGTGTGAGTCTAGCTTCCTCACAATTATGAAGTGAATGAGCGCCTCTTTGATTTCAGTATCTGAAAGCTTAGTAGCCTCTAACGCTCTCAGATTAGCCGACACTGTGTCGTGCAACTCCTTTAGTTCCGCAGGAGAACGAGAACATATTTGCCTGGCGTCCAGCAAATTCCTAAACATATTAGATGTTATTTGCCTTTTATCAGAATATCTCCTCTGAAGAATATTCCACGCCACGTTAAAGTTCGCACCACTTATACCTAAGTGATCAACCAACCTTAACGCCTCACCCCTTAAATATGATTTCAATGCAATCATTTTATGGGTGTCTCCCACATTTCTCTGGAAGAATATTTCAGTGAACATATCCCTAAACGATATCCACTTACTATAATCCCCACTGAATATGGGAATCTGAATTTGAGGCAGGCTATATGGCAAGGGAGGAGGCACATTTTGCTCGAATAGCTTTTTCTCCTCCTCTTCTGCCACAATATGAGACCCTTTGTCCATTAGGATCTCATATTCTTCGCACAACTCGTCCTCTCCAAAGAACTCATTGTACTCGAACTTAAGATCTGTCGCACGGTCCTCGAACTTGTGCAACCGCGACAGATCTTTACATCCCATTTGGATGCGTTCGTGACACCTTCTTAATTCCTTTAAGGTGCCCTGAAACTTTGCTTGAACCAATGCGGCTTGGTCCCTTTGACGTTCCGCCGACACCGATTTGACCTTACTGTCAGTTCGCACTTCCTTATTTTCAAATGGAGAACTGACCGCGCCCTTCCCTAATCTTGCCTCTACCTCACCTACTCTTTTAACTGTACTCTCGTACAACGCCTGAACTTTATCAAAGTATTTCTTTTCGAAATACACTTTGTACTCCTTTAGCGCTTGCTTGGGAGTTAAAATACAGTGATTCGCTGTTCATTCCTCGAACAACGAATTTAACTGCATTTGAAGCACTTCATTCCTGCCCTCAGCGTTCAGCTGGTTGCAGATGCTAAGAATAGCATCGCCAAGCTCTTCCTGTTTCTTTAGCATTTGTTTTTCCATCTTGTAATTACTCTTTTTTTCAACAATAATTTTAATTACTTTACTTTCCTAATTTGTATCACTTACCAGTCGGTACGTGTCCTGGGGTCACCAATGTTTAATGCTGCAGGTTGCCGGGTCGAGCTGCGACAAATTAAACCACTGTACTTCACTTCTGAAACTAGACTAACGCTCCGGTCACCCGGAGCCTTTATTTATATTATTCCTTATTTCCTATTACCTACTTATTTACATTATATTTCTTATCCTAAAAATTACCTGCGCATACACATACTTAGGTAGCATGACCCAACGTGCCTGGCAGTCTAAATACACAGCACGATAAGACAATACCAACACCACATGCTGGCCACACGCTCTTATCGTGCCTGCTACTTGAATTCTTGCAGCGGTCACCACTTGATAAGTGCAACCAGATGTTGGTTATCTTGTGGTGCCGTTGCAAGATTCAACAGTTGGTATAACTCGTTATGCTTGAAGTCGTGTGTCAGTAACAAAAGATGCTAATGAAGACCAATGTTAAAAATAGTAACTGACAAAACTAATGTTGAAGGTTTGCGAGTTTTTGGCAGTGCATGGATCAGCGTTGGTGATATTCAGGCATATTTTAGTATTTCAATTTGGAGTGGTGTTTATAAGTCGAATGGAGAATCTCTTGATAATCTGTTGAGTTACACAACAGGCAGACCAAGTTTTCGCTCTGTTGGTGACAAAACCACTCGCCAAGAACGTAACAATTGTAATCAAGAACGAAGCTCGTTAACACCCATAAGAGATATGAGAAACGTGGGTTTAGCGACAACTGCTATGTACGTCCTATAAAAAGGACACACTAAGTTAACAAGAAGAAGATGCCCCTTTGAGCACTTTTCATCAACCAGGATATGTGGGTGACAAAAAATTACTAGAAATTACATCGTTTTACAAACCAATTGATTGTTCACTAACTATACTCTTAAGCGAAAAACCAATCGCTGTCGATTCCGTCTGGATCGCTTGTACAACAAGTAGAAGCGGCGAATTTTTCTTGAAGACTTAGATTTGAGTTTAGTAAAGCTAAAAATTTTGCGTAGAGCAACGTTAGCGAAAGGAAAATCTTCATGCTGATTTCTGATCTCAATACAGCCATTTTTGCAAACCTTGTAAAAAAATCAGAGTGTAAAAAAGTAAGGAACTATTGGAAGATAGCTAATTTGGTATCAAAAACGATCGAGAGGCATATTCTGCTTGCAATTCATGAAAAAAGTATACTTTTGTTGAACAAAAAGTTTACGTTAACTACTGCCCTTCCTTGCCCCCTTTCCCCCTCCGATTGAAATGAGTCCTGTAACATATGTTGGAAAAACAGTATTACATACAAATTGAAAAACGGGTGACATTTGTGGTATATCACAATGGGTCTCATAATAGGCCTCCGAGTGTGTCTCTTACAGAGGCAGCCACAATAACCTAACCTAACCTAGTTGCCCTGATTGCAAAAAAATATAGAAAAATGTGTTAAATTATTTACCTGTAAGATAACAAAGATAATAAAGATTAAAGATAACAAATTATGTTTTATTATAATTTGTCCAAAAAGTCATTAAAACAATGCAAACTACCATATGGGTGAAATGTCACCCGAACATCTTATGTGTGAGTTTTTTTGAACGTCGGATGAGGGTTAACTGTAATTTATAATTATTAAATTCAGAAAAAGTGACATAACTTGAAATATTTCGGTAATTATTGAATTAAAATATCATCAAAACAGTCACAACTCAAAATTTTGGATTTTCTAGTGTAAAATAAACAAAAAGTTCTTGCAACTTATCATAAAGCATAATCTGTAAGGATTTTCTACTGAACGGTCTATACGTTATTTAAAAAAAATGTTTATTTAGCTCAAAAACAGTTTTTTGCGTTTCCTGAAAAATCAAAAATTTTGAGTTGTGTCACTTTTGTGTGCATGTGCGATATGTATAAAAATGAATGTCTGTGTGTTTGTTTGTTTGTTGGTCACACGACACTAAAATTAAAAAACTAGACAGTCGAATGAGCTGAATTTTTCACCGAATGTTCGCCTTAACTAAATTTCTGTAAACCACATAGTGCGAATATGAACCGATAGGTGGACGTGGCAGCTCCCATATAACCTACATTTTTCTTATGGAATATCTGCAGACGAATTGGCGCGCTCGGGGGCCTCGCTTGATGCATCACTGGGTATCTCGGTTCCGACGCCTTTGGGAGTCGTCAGGAGGGGCTGCTATCTACACTATCTCAGCCTTGCCAATCGGAGGTGGAATTCGCTGTCTTCCTGCCGTACCTCGCGGGAGATGTGGCCCTCCTACAACGAGCCGAGATCTCGCGAGCTTATTAACAAAACACGCACGGACGTCGCTAGGCTTACGGAGATCATCACAGGCCACTGGACTATAGGTCCACATGCGGAGAGAGTCAGTCTTAATCTGACTGTCGTGTAGTTCGGACGTTGTCATCATGTCCTCGCTTAACTGCTCGAAGTGCTTTAAGTCTATTCGTGAAGGCTTTGTTGTTGCGTGCAAAGTGTGCAATAACAAATTTCATAAAATTTGTGCGAACATTGAGAGCAAAGAAATCTCCGATCTCCTTGCTAATAATCCGAACATTGTTTTTAACTGCTCCAGCTGTCTGAGTACGTCAGCTAATTTAATTCCTGCTGTGTCATCTCTCTCTGATGAAGTCAACGGACTTAAGAAGATGATAACGGATCTGGTGCATTTGGCAGTTAAGAAATCTAAGTGCTGTACTTTCAACTCTTCTTCTAATGAAGTTGTTGGTGCTACCCGTGAGCTGCCGTCTGCTGCTGGTTCTGGTCGCTCTCCTGTTGATGCTTGGAGTGAAGCTGTTTCTTCTAATGCCTCTCACAATACTGCGGCTATGCCCTCTTCTGCTTGCGCACTCTCTGCTGCTGATGTTTGGATGCCTAGCGCGCGTAATGCTGTTTCCCGCAAAGCTGCACCTGCTGTTAATGTGGCTACTGGACCTTCCAACGCCTCTGCTAATTTAATTGATGGTACTTTGCCTCCTACTCGCGACGCTGCTGCTGTTGTTGTTGCTGATGGTGTTGCTGCTGCTATTGATGCTGCTTGCGCTTCTGCTCTTGATGCTGTTGTTGTTGTCGCTGATAGGGCTGCTGCTTCGGATGCTGGTGCTTCCGCTGCTGCTTGTTCGGCTTCGCCTTCGCCTGGTCTTCCTACTGAGTGGAAAGATGTACGTAAAAGGAGAATGAAAAAGTCATCGGCTATTGTTGTTGGTCGCAATCACAACACTGACTTGGATGTTGTCGTGAGCAAGAAGTGGCTGCACCTCTCTTCTTTTAAGAGCAAGGTCTCAACTGACGATATTATCTCTTACATCACAAAACATACTAATGTTGGTGCGAATCATCTTGCTTGTTTCAAGCTTGTCAAGAGAGATGCTGACGTTGAGCAACTTAAGAGTGTTAGTTTCAAGGTGGGTGTTTCGCCGTGCTTTTATGATGCGATCTACAACTCTTCACTTTGGCCTGTGGACATAAAAATTAAACCGTTCCAGTTTTTTCGGAAGGATGGCGCAAAAAAGATAAACGACTGATAAATGACAATCCTGCATCATGTAATGTAAATTTAAATGGCACAATAGATAGAGATTTGTCTGTACTTAAAATTTACTATCAAAATATGTCTGGTATGAGAACAAAATCGAACTCCATTTTTACTTGCACATCCCGTCTCGACTACGATGTGTTTGTCTTTGCTGAAACGTGGCTTAACGCTGATTTTTTTGATGAAGAGTTCTTTGATAGGAATTTATTTCATATTTTTCGCAAAGATAGGGATGTGGTCAAGACGGGTTGTGTTCGTGGTGGTGGAGTTCTTATTGCACAAAAAGAACTCTTCATGCCACTTCCGTGTGCTTACACAATTGTGATACCCTGTTGGACCAGCTGTGTGTCTGTATATCTGGTGTTAATCATGTGCTTTACGTTTGTGTGTCATATATTCCTCCTAATAGCCCGGATACTCTCTATGCGATGCATGTCACTAATGTCTTGCACTTGCCGCCGGTGAATGATAGCACTCAACTTTGCATACTCGGTGATTACAATCTTAATAAGCTTGTGTGGAACTGCTCGCCTGTTGATGGTTTCTTCATACCAGGCAATGTTAATCACTCTCATGAAATTAATCTTATTGATGGTTTCTTTGGTATAGGGCTTTCTCAAATTAATAAATATGTTAATAAACTTGATAGAATCCTGGATCTAATTTTTATCAGTAGTAATCTGATCTGTTCTACTGATATGCATCATGTACCATTAGTTTTAAATCTTGAATTTTATGACTACCCTGCTCTTAAGACGCAAAATAAGTGTTTTAATTTTAATTATAACTTATGTGATTTTAGTAATTTAAATAATCTAATTGGCGATATTGATTGGCACTCATTATTTACGACCCTTAGTTTGGACGAGTGTTTTGCACGTTTTGTGTCCAAGCTGCAATATATTATCAGTAAGAATGTTCCTCGTCATCCTATGAAATCTTATAGATTGCCTTGGTATACCAAGGGCTTAAAACGGTTAAAAAACTTGCGGAATAAGTTCTATAAGCGCTTTAAATCTACGGGTAATCCTGACTTCCGAGACAAATATTTGTATTACTTGAAGAATTTTAATTTCCTTGATAAGTTTCTTTATAAGCAGTATCTCCTTAGGTTTGAAGCTAATATTAAATCTAATTCCAAGTCGTTTTGGACTTTTATCCAGTCCAAGCGGTCCTCCTCGACATTTCCAGTGGCGATGTCCTTCAATGGTAGGGTTTCTAATTCTGCATTACAGACTGCAAACTTTTTTGCGGAGTTTTTTGAGGCCAATTTTGTTGCAGATAGTCCATGGCATGACCAGGACTCCCTCAACAATATTAATTCAAATATTGATTTTGGGTCCTTAGTACTTTCTGAAGAGGAAATTTTGGTTGGGATAAATAATCTGAAGAATTCTCAGCAGGCTGATGTGCATGGTATCTCACCATTTTTGCTGAAAAATTGTATGTCGTCCATTGTTGGTCCCTTGTTGCTTTTACTTAATATGTCTTTGAGCTCTGGAGTCTTCATTGATGCTTGGAAAATCACGTATATTACTCCGGTATTTAAAAGTGGCAAAAAGAATGACGTGTCCTGCTATAGGCCAATTTCTAAACTCCCTAATATTTCTAAGTTGTTTGAGAAAGTTGTTATGTCCAAATTGTCTTTTGTTGTTAAGCGTTATATCTCGCCATCCCAGCATGGTTTCGTCCCTGGTCGTTCTACTGTTACTAATCTGGCTGTCTTCACTAACTACTGTATTTCTTCTTTTGTTGGTGGTGGTCAGGTTGATGTTATTTATACGGATATTACTAAAGCTTTCGATAGGGTTTCGCATTCGGCTTTGTTATCGAAGTTGGAGAAGATGGGTTTTTACTCTAATGTGTTGAGTTGGATTAGATCTTATTTGTTTAATAGGGTAAACGTTGTTCGTGTTGATGGTGTTTGCTCAAAATCGTATGTGGCTTCGTCTGGCGTCCCTCAGGGTAGTATACTGGGACCTCTATTCTTTGTGCTGTTTATGAATGATGTTAGTAGTTGTTTTAGTAGTTGCTGTTTTCTTCTTTATGCTGATGATCTAAAAATATTTTCTTAAGTCCATAATCAGTCTGACTCTTATCTTCTCAAATGCGAAGTTAACAACTTTTTTGATTGGTGTTGTCGTAATAATCTTTCTGTTAATATAAATAAATGTAATTCTATTTCCTTTTCTAAATCCCGTAATATTCGTCCTACCTCCTACTCTATCTCTAATTGTGTGCTAAAGTCCCTAGATGAGGTGTTGGATCTTGGTGTTGTGTTTGATTCGGGTTTCACGTTTGTCAGCCATTTGAACCGTATCATTCCTCAGGCTTTTTCCTCTCTTGCCTTTGTTAAACGGCATAGTGTGGGTTTCAAGGATCCATATACGCGTAAATTGCTCTTTAATGCGTTCGTCAGATCGAAATTGGAATATGGGTCTTTTATTTGGAACCCACACTATGATGTACTCTATCGTCTTGAGCGGGTTCAGCGTAAATTTGTTAAGTTTGCTCTTGACTCTCTTAACTTCGATCTACCACTTCCCCCCTATATTTCGCGTTGTAAATTAATAAATCTGCAGTCACTCGAGTTGCGCAGAAGAATCTCGGCCCTTTGTTTTATATATGATATTGTTTCTGGATCCATCGGTTGCCCTGATTTGCTCGGTCTAATTAACTTCCATGTCCCAGCTAAGACGCTGCGACGACATCATATATTTTGGACTGAGGGTCATAAAGTTAATTATGCACTTAATGAGCCAATCAATAACGCGCTTTCTGATTTTAACTTTCTTTGTGCTAATCATCATTTTGATTTTAACTTAAGTAGGGCTCAATTTAAGTTATTTCTTTGTAATATTTTTAACTAGTTTTAAGTCATTTAAATTTATTTATTAACAATTGTTTCATAGTCTGTAAGGTTGCGAATACTCTAGACTGAATAAACATAAACATAAACATCTTCGGAATGAGAAGTCGGACTGCATTAAAATTTGGTGCGGGGCCACCGTTTAGGTGTGTTATTTCACTGGTAAAACTTTGTGAGCGTTGGCTAAGGGGCGCGGTACTTTTTAAGCAACTCAAATGTTTTGAATAACTGTGGAACTATAAATCACACATCGAAGAGATTTGACACACACTTACGATTTACACGTGCCCTTTGACAGGGAGAATGGGGTGGGTATTGGACGAGGGGGCATGGCACCGCCCATACAACCCAAATTAATTTAATGTGAAATAGTTTCGGAATAACAAGTCGGAAAGCTTTGAAATTTTGTATACCATCGTCCCATAGATGTGTCATTGTACTGGCAAAATTTGATGGGCTTTGGACAAGTGGCGTGGCAAATATTTTGTGACTAAAATTTTCTACGTAACTTTGGAAGTCGCATATTAATGAAACCGCGTCATACCCTTCAACTGGAGGAATGGGTTGGGCATTACATAAAAGAAGCGTGGCATCGCCCATACATTACAGTATGAAGTATGAAATTTGATTTATTGGGCCCATTGACTTTAAACTTGCGTGCAAAGCCGCAGGGCCCTACAAGTATGTAATACTTTTTAGTAGCAAAAAGACAAACAATTTCAAATTTCGAATCTCAGTTGATTTATAAAACTTATTTAATGTAAACTTTTTTGCTTCTAAAGAATTCTTTCCTTTAAAGAATTTTACGATTACCACAAGGGTTGCAAAGCTTTGTACGTTATGTCGTACAAATGGAAGGCAAAGGCTGCAAGTGATGTTTGCATTTTTTTAAGTTATGGATTTGGTAACAGAATTTTTCTGTTTGCTTGAATGCCATGTCCATCACTAAATCGTATGACTTATAAAATTCGACTGTTCGACTATTTCTATTCAGAAATAACAATAACAGATTATGTAATGTTAGACATGAGTACTTGCCACTCCCACTACGATAATAAGAATCGGCTATATTCGGTATCTTTCTACAAAGTTATATGGTGTTTAGTTGATTCTGTGTTTTATTGAGGGGAAAAGGGCTTTGCAACAACAATAACGGTGTTATAAGGCCTGATAAATGTGACTCAATTATTTATATATATAGTTTATATAGGTTTCGATCAAAATGAAATCACGTTTTGATTTTTTGTTATAATTTATGTTTTCTTCGGTTTCCGTGGCGCCGTCATTTGAGACCAAAAATAAGTCGAAAATGAACAATACAATTTTTCGATATCTCGCTTCGTTTTCGAGATATCGAGGTTCAAAGTTTAAAATTTCGCTCAAAGTTTTCTTGGCAATAAGTTTTTCCCGAGTGGCCGGCCTTCGGCCGAGCGCTAAAAAAATAACCCTCATGGGAGTCACCACCACATCAGGCAACAGTCAGGTGTGCACAATATGGCAATATAAATACCTGAACCTCGATATCTCGAAAACGAAGCGAGATATCGAAAAATTTTATTTACCATTTTCGATTTATTTTCGGTCAATCTATCTAAAAACATCATCAAATGGCGGCAACACCAAGAGATGACAGGGCCTCTTCAACTTGGTCCTTCCACCGGAGACACGGCCTCCCTCTTCGCCGTCGACCTCCAACCATCGCATCGAACACCTTTTTCGCCGGAGCTTCGTCGTCCATGCGGCAGACATGACCGAGCCAGCGTAGCCGCTGGATGTTTATTCGCTGCGCTACGTCCATGTCCTTATACAGCTCATACAGCTCGTTATTGGTTCGTATACGATAGTCGTCACCAACACGAACAGGGCCGAAGATTTTGCTAAGTACCTTCCTCTCGCACACTCCAAGGGCCGCTATGTCGTTTCGTGTCATTGTCCATGCTTCAGCGCCATAGAGGAGCACGGGCAAGATAAGCGTCCTATATGTAGAGTGCAAGTTTTGTCGGTCGAGAGAGGTCTTTACTTCTTAATTGCCTACCGAGACCGTAGTAGCACCTGTTGGCAAGAGTTATCCTTCGCTTTATCTCCAGGCTGACATCATTGCTGCTGTTGAAGGTAGACGAATTCCTTGACAACTTCAAAAGTATACCTGTCGGCCTCGACGTGAGACCCTAGCCGCTGCGAGTCCCTGCATGTAGACAGCATATAAGTTAACGATGCGGACTTCTTCAGGCCGACTTCAGGCCTTCGGCTGTCTGATAATATACACGGAGTTTGTTTATTATAACTTAACCCTTTCGGTTATTCTATGCCATATGGCATAGTCTCTTTTCAGTGCCTGTTTTAGGTCAAAAACTTGTGGATACTATATTTTTCAATTTTTGTATTTTTCTCTGAAGATTTTTATACCAAATCATGAAAAAAATATATTGATTAGTGTACCAAGTAACTTGTAAGGGTTCAGAAAGTGCGCAGTCCTATCGAGCTGCGTATTTTACAAAAAGAGGTCACTTCGTACTTTTATTTATTCTATTACAAAAATCAATTTATTTTATAGGTTTATGAAAGTAATCTAGTAGGTATTTATTGCTTTAGTAAGTGTAAAAAAAGTTAGATCCCAAATATAGTTCACTAAGGCTGTACGATTTTTTTTATTTTTTACTATGCCATATTTCATGATGCCCAAAAACCACTTTTTCGAACAATATTTTAAAAAATTACTTTTGATTATTCATTATGTAGGCTTAAACAATAATAAAATGGAAAATAATGACTTTTGAAGTTAAAAACAAAAAAGAAGTACCGAAAGGGTTAAGAAGTGTGTTAAGGAGTAGCTTATTATATTTGTCGAAGAAGATCGGTTTCTTTAAGAAAATTATAAATCATTTCCACATTACTAAGGGTAGGGTTGCATAGAAGTTCGAATGGGTTGCTGGATCCAAGAAAGTCATGTCGGGCTGTTGCTATGATGGGGCAGTCTGCTAAGATGTGTTCAAGCGAAGCGCTCTCCGTACAGAACGGACAAATACTTTGTGAGGCACGTTGCAGAAGATGAGCGTGTGTAATTATTGTATGTCCAAGGCGTAGGCATATGAAGGGTCTGACGGCACGAACGGGGATTTCAGCAGTGTAGATAGGTTTCCTTCTGGAGGGGTTGATTTTGGAGTAGTGGTGAGTATAACTCTTCCAGTCGTCAATTTGCATTTTATGTCTTAAGTGTGTAATTTCAGTTAGGAGATCTTGTTTTGTGAAATAGCCAAAAGTTATGGTAGCTGCGGATGCTGCACTTTTCGCTGCTGCGTCTGCTTTTTCATTGCCTGGTATTCCGGTGTGGCCGGGGACCCACATTAGTTTGATTTTGTTTGGGGAATTTAGTAGACTGTTGCGTAAGGTGACTATTTCCCTTTGGGTGTTTTCGGGGGATCCTACAGCGTCAATACAGGATTTACTGTCAGTGCATATGATGATCTTCCGTCTGCTACGTTTAGAGTGGGCGACAGCTTCTAATAAGGCAGCGACTTCCGCTGTAAACGATGAACATATTGAGTGGAGTCTGCCGTGCGTTATCAAATCGCCATTTTCGTTTGTGACTGCAAATGTTGTATTGTGAGCCGTTTTAGCACCGTCAGTGAATATGAAACTCCAGCCAGCGCTTGAGTATTTTGTTTTCTCTGAAGCGAAGAGTAGTCTGAATTGTTCGTGAGTAGTGTTGTGTTTTGAGAATTCTAGAGTCCTGATCGCAAAGGCAACATTTTTAATCGCCCATGGTGGGCGAGTTTCAGTTGTTGCCGGATGTTTGTTGGACGGTAACTCAAGCTGCTTGGCAAAGTCGACGCAGCGCGAGATGACTGACGGGAATCTCGGTTTTCGTCTCCTTGAGAGAGCGTTGTGAACGTCTTTGGCAAGAATGGAGTTGTTTGTGAAAAGCAGCTTTGGTAGCAGACGCCGGGTGCAGTCAACGACTCTGTCAGGTATAGATGGCAGACCAGTTTCAGCAAAAAGATTTTTTAGAGGTGTAGTTGGAAAAGCCCGGATGCTTCTGCGTACGGCGACGTTGTAGGGAGTAGCGAGCTTCTTAATTGAAGAAGCGGCGCAGTTGCCGAAAATAGGTAGGGCATAGTCGATCTTGGACAGTATTAGAGCCTTGGTAATGTTGATGAGCGTGGACGGATGGATTAGGCTTTTCTTGGATGCTAGGTACTTGATAATATTTGATCTTGCTAGTAGACAATGTTTAATGTAGTTACAATGAGACTTAAAGCTATATTTAGAATCTATTACTATTCCTAAGATTTTAAGTTCCAGTACCATTGAAATATTTATAACATTAGAAAACGTTAGTAAACCAGAACAGCTGTGCTTTCTACAAATGTGTAAGGTTTTTGATTTGTCGTAGGACATAGTTGTTCCTGATGATAAGGACCATGTTGTTATTTCAGCTAAGATATTTTCAAACAGCTCAGCGGTCTGCGTGAGGTTAGCATTTTTGGTGTAGAAAATTACATCATCGGCGTAGAGTTGGCATTCGATTCCGCGATGGTTGTTAGTGTACTGAACAATTTCGTCAAACGCAGTTATAAAGAGAAAGGCGGATAGGGGCGACCCTTGGGGGGGTGCCATTGTCTAATGAGGCTAAGTCGGACAGAAAACCATTAATTTTTACTTTGAATTTTCTATGGCAAAGAAAGTTTTTGACGAATTTTTTAATTTTAGGGCCAAGTTTCCACTTGTCTAGTTGCCTCAGTACTATGTGTACACCAATGCGGTCGAAGGCTTTCTGAAAGCCGATTACTAGAATGGAAACATGGTTTCTGGTGGAAAGGGCATTAGTGATGAATTGGTCAAGATGTAATAGGGCATCGATTGTGCCATGACCTTTTTTGTATGCTGTTTGATTTGGGCTGATGAGCTTTCTTTTGTTGCTATACCACATTAGTCGGTTAACTAAGATTTTCTCAAGAATTTTTCCGAGACAAGGTAAGAGCGATATCGGCCTTTAGTTGTTGGCGTCAGAAGAAGTCTGGTTGGGTTTCAACAGGGGAACGATGCATGAAGTTTTCCAGGATTGTGGATAACACCCACTATCGAATATATTGTTGAAGAGATTGAGTAACCGATGTTTGGCAGAAATGGGCAGGTTTTGAATAATTGGGTACGAAATTCTGTCAAGGCCGGGGTCTTGCCTTTTACCGACGAAAGTGCGAAATCGAGTTCCGATAATCGAATTTCCTCCTCTAATTCCTTGGCAGGCGGCGGCAGCCGGTATGATATCTGTGGCTCGTGGCTTAGTCGTTCGGATTTTAAGTTGCGGAAAGTGTGAGAAAAGCTGGCATCAGCTGAGGCGAGAGACAGGAAGGAAGCGAAGTGGTTGGCAATGTCAAGGGGGCAAGATAGAGAGCCGTTTTCTGTTTGAATGTGAGAAAAAAGGGATTGTTTTGGAGACCCAGTAAGCATTTTAATGTCGTCCCAAATTTTCTTAGGGTTTGTGGTGGGTTTGAGGTTTTCAGTGAGTTCCTAAAACTTTTTCCTTTTAGCTAATTTCGCGGAGCGTCTAAACACTGCATTAGCTTTTTTATACATTAGTAAATTTTCGTCTGAACGCATACGTTTGTATTCATGCCACAGTTTCTGTTTGGAGAGCCGTAGTTTGGTTAGGTCGGCGTTCCACCAGGGGATTGTTTTCTTAGCGTTGATGGGTTGAGTTTGTGGGATGGCGAAATGGGCTGCAGTGCGAATGATTCTCAGGACTTTGGCGGCCTCTTGATTTGGGTTGGACGAGACTTGCGAGGTTTCGCAAAGGTGATCGCAGATTTGGCTGAATTTTTTCCAGTCTGCTTTTTCTGTTTTGAATCTGCGTGTGAATTTAAATGCAGCCTGGTTGCCGAGCGATTTTGTTTCAATCCAAATTGGGAAGAGGTCGCTACCATGTAAAGAGTTTAAGACTCGCCATGTGCATTGGGGTGCTAAGTTAGCAGAACAAAAGGTGACGTCGATGTTTGAGAATGTGTTGTGGGTGGAATGGTGTGTGGCCGAACCGTCGTTTAGACAGATTAGGCTGGAAGAGAGTAATGCGTCTTCGATTTTGACACCTCTAGGGTTGGAGTAAGCAGAACCCCAGATTGTACTCCAGGCATTCAAGTCACCCCCTAGAATATACGATGAATTAATTTGCCTTAACAATTGGAGTATATCGGCAGAAGCAAAGTTTTGGGAAGGAGGGATGTATATGCAAGCTACTACAAGTTTCGGTGATGTGTTAATTTCAATGGCTAATGTGGATAGGTTTGATTGGAGAGGTATCACTTTGTGGGAGATGTTTCTTTTAATTAAAATCGCGATTTCTTGTTTCTTTGTAGATATGTTTGGGAGATTGTGGAAATAACCAATATAGATTTTGGGTGTATGTGCAGGTTGGTTTGGTGGAATTTGGGTTTCATTTAAGAGGAGAATGGAAGGAGAGTAGCTATTGAGAATTGTTTCAAGCTCGTGGTAATTATTGACGAAGCCGTTCATGTTCCATTGTAGGATAGTCAGCATGAGAGAGGGAGATAGAACTGAGAGAAGTGGACAGAAAAATTAAAGGAGAAAGATGCGTGTGGAATTGTTGTGGGCAACTACAAGTACACAGTCGGCTTGGCAGAGCGTGGTTAGTCGCGTAGATTAAGAGGAGTTTTATAATTTGAAGCTTCTGGTAACTGAGCAATGTCATTTGACTTGGCTGGTGTCAAGTTGGAACGCATTGCTTCTGTGGGCGCAGAAGTAAGGAAGGGGGGAAGATCATTGAATGTGTTTGAGGGGAGGTTGGGGGTTGAGGTGAAGTTGCTGGTGTTGAATTTTAATAGTGAGGTTGATGTTGGATCGTGTGTGGTACGAGAGGGAGAGTTAGGTTTTGTTGTTGTATTATTTTCGGAGGTTTTGTTGCTATTGTTGGAGGCTACGAGAGCGGGAGGTTTCGCAATTTCAGAGAATGTTTGAAGCGTTGTGGTTGAAGAAGCTTTAGCCCGGTATTTAATAGTTGCTTCGCGCATGCTACATTTGTCTACGGTTTTTATTTTCAGAATTTCTTTCGCTTGAACGAACTTTGTGCAGGTATTTGCGGCTGAAGATTGTGCGCCGGAGCAGTTTGCGCACATGGTTCTTGTGCATTTCTCTCCTTCGTGTGGTGGAAAATTGCAACTGACACAAGCGGGGAGATTTTTGCAATGCTTCAATGTGTGCCCGAGCTTTTGGCATGACTTACATCGCATCGGGTTGGGGAAAAAGGGGCGTACCGATGTTTTTCTCCAAGCAACATAAATTTTTTCGGGGAGTTTGTAGCTTTCAAAGGTTAGGAGCAACGCACCAGTAGGTGTTAAAATTCCTTTAATTTTCCTCTGAAACCTGTAAATGGACGTTACGCCATACGCTTCCAAACCTTCGACAATCTCGTGATCTGGTACATGATTAAGGAACGGAGCGAAAATTGTACCTTTAACACAATTAAGTTGTTCGTGGTATTTGGCTTCAATTTGACCGATGCTTGGAAGGCTCATAGTGTTTAAAAATTGTTCAGCTGTCTTTATGTTTTTAGCTAGTAGCAACAGATTTCCATCTCTAATTTCTGTGATTTTCACATCTTTACTTATGGCTGTTAGAGCTTTGTGTACCAAAACACACGAAAATCGAGATAAGGGCTTATTGTTGTCACACGATTTTAATACAATGAATTTTGGGTCGTCGTTCTTTGTAGTGTTAACGGGCGGTAGCTCGGGGAAATCTTCAACCGATTTGTTGGCTTTTTTCCTTTTCGATTGAGGACTAGAGGAAAGAAGGGCGAACCTATTTTCCCCTAGATTTGTTGCCCCAGGGGGCATGTTGAGCACGTATTTTATTATCCGCGCGGTGAATTTTAGGCTTGTTTACACCAGCGAAAGATACACGTGGAAGCACGAAAGAAGAAGAATAGAGAGTAGTGAGAAATTACTGATGTGACAGTAGATCAAAAGCGCAATAGGAAGAGCGAACGTCCGCACACGACGGGGTTTAGTCGATGACTGCCAGGCCGACTTATTCGCTTGATTCCAGTAAAAACACTTAAGTTTTTCTTTCGTGCGGCACGACCGCCTTTATTGACCACAAAAATAGGAATGAACACTCGCTTATAATTAAAGCTGAACATGCGTTGCGAAATCGATATTCGCAAATGCATTATCAGCGTTTCTGCTGCGGATGTCGAACGCAGCAGATCGTCGCGAAGTCAACGCCTTGAGGCGCGCTGTCAGCATTATTTGTCAACATTGTGAGGTTGTTGACATAAACACTGCAGCGGCGGCAAATTTTCGGCGTCAGCAGAATTTCCGATAACTTATACTTCGTCTTGCCCTCATTTACCACTAGACCCATTTTGGCAGATTCTCTTTCGATAGCCGCAAAGGCAGCGGTGACATCTCGCTTGTTACGTCCGATGACATCAATGTCATCAGCGTATGCAAGGAGCTGGACACTTTTCTTGAAAATTGTGCCATTACGATGTACACCGGCCTTGCGCAGAACACCCTCCATGGTGAAGTTAAAGAGGTCGCAGGACAAAGGATCACCCTGTCTGAAACCTCGAACGATATCAAAGGGGTCGGAGAGGTCACTTCCAACCTTGACGGAGCTGCGCGTATTGCTCAACGTCGCTCTGCAAAGTCTCACGAGCTTTGCAGGGATACCAAGTTCAGACAATGCGGCATATAGGCGATCCCTTATCGGGCTATCGAATACTGCCTTGTAATCGATGAAGAGATGGTGTGTATCGATTTGATTCTCATGGGTCTTCTCCAGGATTTGGCGTAAAGTAAATATCTGGTCGATGGTGGACTTACCAGGTCTAAAGCCGCACTGATAAGGTCCAATCAGCGCCTTGGCGAGTGGCTTTAATCTTTCACATAGTACGCTCGTCAGGACCTTGTATGCAATGGGAAGTAGGCTTATACCCCTGTAGTTGGCGCATATTGTTGGGTCGCCTTTCTTCAGCACAGGACAAAGCGCACTGAGGTTCCAATCGTTGGGCATTCCTTCCTCCAGCCATATTTTGCAAATGAGCTGATGCATGCACCCAATCAGCTCACCGCCGCCGGCCTTGAACAATTCAGCTGGTAGCCCATCCGGCCTTGCAGCTTTATTGTTCTTGAGTCGCTGGATAGCGACCCGGACCTCGTCATGGCTGGGCGGTGGCACATCCACACCGTCGTCGTCGATTGGTGCCATCTGGACATCTTCACCACTGGCGGTATTGTTCCCTTCGTCGCCTGCGAGCAGCTTGGTGAAGTGCTCCTTCCACAACCTCAGCATACCCTGCGCATCCGTAACCAGATCCCCGTTTTCGTCTCTGCAAGAAGATGCCCCAGGCTTAAATCCTTCCGTGAGACGCTTAACTTTTTGGAAGAATTTTCGGGCGTCATTCCTGCTCCTGCACTCCTCGATTTCCTCACGCTCGCGCCTTTCTTGCTCCCGTTTCTTGCGTCTAAAGAGGCACCTCTCTTTCTTCCTCTCCTCCCGGTATTTTTCTGTCACGGCTCGCGTGGCAGCCGACTGCAGGGTCTTCTTGTAGGCAGCATTCATCGCTGCAGTGGCTGCGCGACACTCTTCATCGTACCATTGGTTTTTTGGTGGTGGGCGTCGAAAACCAAGGAAATTTTCTGCGGCGGCGCGCATAGAGTGGGATAAGTGAGCCCATAATCCGCCGATGTCATCAAGTGGAGAGGGGGAGCGACCGAGCTGGTTGGAGAGTTGAGCGGATTAGGCTTCTGCTACCCCTTGTCATCGCAGCTTACTGATGTCCAGATTTCTTCGCAAACTAGGTTGTGCGGTCTTCGCTGCGCAAAGACGCATGCGTACCTTGGCTGCAACAAGGTAATGGTCCGAGTCGATGTTAGGACCTCGGAACGTGCGCACATCTGGAATGCTAGAAGCATGCCTTCCATCAATCATAATGTGATCAATCTGGTTGCGGGTTGATTGATCGGGGGATAACCAGGTCGCCTTGTGGATATCGAGGTGCTGGAATCTGGTGCTACTAACTACCATGTTTCGTGCCGCGGCGAAATCGATCAGCCTCAGACCGTTGTTTGTAGTGGTCGTATGGAGGCTGAACTGCCCGACAGTGGGACCAAATATACCTTCTCGCCCGACCTTTGCATTGAAGTCCCCGAGGACGATTTTGACGTCATGGGCCGGGCACCCGTCGTATACGTCCTCGACCTTCGCATAGAAGGCATCCTTGGCCGCATCGTCCTTCTCTTCCGTCGGGGCGTGCGCGCAAATTAGGCTGATGTTAAAGTATTTAGCCTTGATGCGGATCGAAGCCAGTCGTTCGTTCACCGGAGTGAACCGAGAGACGTGGTGGCGAAGTCTCTTACTGACCACAAATCCGCAGCCAAATTCGCGCTTCTCCACATGGCAGATGTAGTAGATGTCGCAGTCTGCTCGCTTGGAGCAACCTTGTCCTGTCCATCGCATTTCCTGGATGGCGGTGATGTCAGCCTTACACTTTGTGAGGGCTTCCGCCAGTTGCATAGAGGCACCTTCCCTATAGAGGGTCCGGACATTCCAGGTGCATATCCTCAAATCGTGGTCCTTAAATCTTTTGCTGTGGTCGTCAACATTGTGGGCTCCTTCCGAGGCTTGTTTGCTAGCTTTCATTGGTTTTTGATTTTCCGTGGCGGGCACCACACCCTGCGCACAACCCCAATTTTAAGTCCTGGGGATTGGACTCGCTGCACACATTAGTTCACTATTCAGCGGGTGCCAAATAGCTATCCAGAAGGGCGGCGCGGAGGCTGTGCATCAGCTTGGATTGGACAGGGACAAGGATCGTTCTGGCGTTCGCCAAGTTGAACGCAATCAGAGACTTTACCTTGTATGTCCGCTCCCTTCCTTCCTTCAGTTATGAGCACATATCTCGTAAACTAACCATTCGACTAACACATGTGGCCCGTCATTCAGAAGGTGACCAAGGTTTCCAACAATGTATAGATTGTTCAAATCCAATGAGATGGGGAAGTTACTGACGATGAAATTTGTAAAAAAGTGAATTTTTTGCCCATTTTCAAAAATTAGATATTTTCGAATGGTTTTTTTTATAGATAAAATAAATGAGCTGCTCTGGTTTTAACATCTAATATGAAAGGTATATTATTTTAGCAAATATTAAGCCTAACATCAATAGAATTGAAGGAAAAATTACAAAGTTATAATGCACGGAGTGAAAACACCAACTTTTCATTTATTACACCGTGCGAACAATTTTTTTTATTTTTCCGAGACCCATCCAAATGTTGATATAGACGTGAAATTAGAGGTCATTTATAATATCCGGGCATAGTCAGTTTTTCATTTTCTGACCAAAAAACCTTCTTAAAGGACTTACAAATTTTAAGGATATACACATTTAAAATATTTTTTTAATATTTGCGATTGTGCAATGATGAAGATATGGGTATCAAATAAAAGAGGAAAATTGTCTCCTTTTAACCAAATTTTCTATTTTGAACTTTCAGAACTTTGAAATAGAAAAAAATTTAGATGTATGAATCTACAGACTGAGATCCAAAACATTTAAGTTTTCCATACCTGACATATTTTGGTCCTCGCGCGATCTATACGGTCGCAGGAGACGTGCGCGCGCTCCGTACAAGACGAAGCCAGTTTAATGCCCGGAGGGTAGTTCGACCGCCGATGCCGGATGTGATGTTGCCTCGTTTGGCAGCAAACAAAAAACTGCCGAAAACTAGGCGCGGCCGTCTTAAGTGATTTTGAAGCGTTGACGCGCCTCCTGCGTCTTCCCATTTTCCGCTACTCTAATTGAGTTGCCGAGGCCGCCGCTCGCTCTCCGCAGTTAGCCACCATTGCTCAGTTGCGTGTTGTTGACGAATTGTTGTTTGCTTGTTGTTATGTTTTTTTATTTTCTTCTCACTTTTATTTTACTTTTTGCTTTCTTGTTATTGTGTTGAGTTTGGCGCATTGTTGTGCGGCTGCGATCTTTTGCGAAAAGGAGAACAACTTTCTCGCTTCGCTACTATCGCATTGGGTTTATTGTTGTTGTCACTATTGGATTTTGACTTTCCTTGTTCGTTGCATTGTTAAGGACGCAGCGGGCCTCCTGGCGTGGCCCCCATGCTGCGGCCGCTGTTAGTTTGACTTTTTAGCGAGGCGTACAATGGGCCCAACAATGGTATCGATTAAGTTGATTTCGCTGCACTTTCGGTGCGTGTGATCGATGCCAGTCAGTCAACTAGCCTGCGGTATCGTACTTGCATACAACGACAAAAACAACAACAACAACAACAATAACAAGAGCAACAATTTCTTAAGCGCTCCAAGAGCGGCAGCAGGCAGCCGCTGGGCAGGATTGAGCGAGGCAAACGGACAAAGGCAGCGGGGCAGACACATTTTGTTTTTCGCACCAAATATTCCCACGATGTTGGGGTGCCACCGCTGCTGCTTCCTCTTTTCCTTTGCTTAGCCGCTTCGTCTTATAAATATAACCGCAAATTGCCGCTAAAACTTTGAAACTGTAGTAAACTTAGCCACATACACACACACTTTCACACAAACGCGCACACTAACAGAGCCGCACAGACAAACCGCTTTGCCGAATTTAGACACGCCTGACATGGACGCTAACAGTTGGGCAAAACTTCTTAATATACTCAGATATTTGTTGACGACTACGCTCCATATAGGCTTGCCCCCTTTGGAAATCTCATTTTTATTTTTCAGAGTACATATATTTAAACTTTTGTATATAGAAAAATCTTCCAAAAAAACTTAAACACATTTATAAACATGAACAAAACAACACAAGTAAGCGTAAAAATATACAAAAAAAGTACAAAAGCAATTAACAAAAACTAATTAATTCATTTACATAAATATATGTCTTTTTCAAAGACTATTTGGTCTTAAATAAATATTTTTCATTGCTTATTGCTGTTTTAATCAGACTTCTATTGGATTTAATGAGATCATCAAAGTCAGCGCACGTTTCTTTTTGGTTGAAGAATATTATTAGCTCATTTTTTTATTAAATTTGCTGAGCACCTTCCTCTATCCTCACTCCATTTTTTGTTCATTACCGAAAAAACTCTTTCTGCGAAAGCGCTACTACATGGCATAGTCAATAAATAACTCATTATTTTAAATAAATTGTTGCATTCGAACCTTTCAAATATCTTTACGAATTTTTCACTTTGGCTGGAAAACTCGTCCAAATTTAAGGAGTCAAAATATTTACTTATTAGACAGCCTTCGTCAAACAATTGATCTACGTTTAGATCCTGTAATATTTGTTTTAATTTTAGCTCTTCAACTACTTCTACAACATCATTAAAGGTAAACAATTTGTCATGAATATTAAGTTTTCCAATTTTATAAATTCAATTACTTTTAGAAAAATCGAATCACTCTTCAATATAGTTTAAAGTTACATAAAAAATTCAACAAAATCGTTTTTTATTAGAGAACTTTCTTCAAGATGATCAATTTTTGATAATTCAACGTTTACTTCGTTTCCAAAAAAATTGTTGCTGTTTTCGTTCGAAAATGTGTGTTCTAAAATCAGTGAACATTTGAAGCTCGATTGCTATACAAACGTTTGACTCCAATTTTTTTATAGTATCTGAGTATGTTTGTAAGACATGTGACAAAAACAATAAATAAATTTTAATTTTTGGAGATATTTGATTATTTTCAATACCTAAAGCCAATCACATTTGCTTGGATATCTCTTCTGAAAGAAAATAATCTGAGAGAGCTGGGCAGGGACGGACGCAGGGGGTGGTCCGGGGGGTCCGGACCCCCCCCGAAATCTGAGACTTTTTCAAAACCCCTTACAGCACACGGTCTTTCAACCGTATAAACTAAATCGTCCACATCACAAGTTGGTACATTACAAATATGATTCATTCCACTTTATTTTGTAATTTTCAGTTTATTTTCACAACTTTTCTGGTCAAGATCACAGTAGTAATTGAGTGTTATTATCATGCCACATGTATAATTAGTACTATCGTTAGACGACTCGCAACCTACTGTAGTGCGAGAAAGATGCATTTTTCGTTTGTTTATTTTTTGACAGTTTGACAGAAAAAGTACCAAAACGTTTCCAATAGAAGATTTTACAGCCAGATATAATTTAATTTTTTTAATAATTGATTGGCACGACAGCCCGCTTACGCGAGACTAAGGCCTAGCTTCCCGCAACCACCCGTGTTGTGCGTGTGAATTTTGTACGCGGGTGGAAGGGACCTACAGTTTTATGCCGGTTCCGAACGGCAGGTTGCCAGATATACAGGCTTCTTCAAATTTGTGGGACACTACCGGTCACAGTTGCCTCTAGTGAACGGTCCTTCTCCACTTTGCGAAGGTTAAAAACTTACTTGCGCAACCGGACTGGAGAGGAACGACTGAATGGACTGGCGCTTCTTAACATTCACAGAGATGTGAATGTTACCAGTGATCAAATTCTGGATATTCTCGCAAAAAGAACAAGAAGAATTGACATCACTCTGTAAATAGTCTGCCTAATATTAAAGGCAGTAGATCATATGTATTGCAATTTCATCATTTGATTCGTGTGCTGTCAATTAATGCTTCTTATATTATAAAATATTATAACGTTAAATGAAATTCCAATTGAGTGAAAATACATTTTTTTTAATTATGATCACAATTTTTAGCTACTTTTACCCAAAAATTTATTTTTGTCTTGTGTTTATTTTTTGGAAAATAAAACTCGCAAACCGCCAATCAACACGCGATCATAAGTTATAAATATTAAGTTTGTGAAACACAAATAAAACGTTACGTTTTGTTAGAGCCGAACTGTTTAATTATCCAAATTTTTCGATCGGACCCCCCCCAAAATTTTTTTCTGCGTCCGTCCCTGGAGCTGGCCAAACTTGCAAAACTCTATCTATTGCGGGCAAAAGGGATAGCCACATGTCGCAAAATCTCTTTAAACTCTATATTTGCAAAACTACAAAATTCAATTAAACGTTCTCGTCGCTTAGCAGCAGCAGAAAAATGAGCATATATTTTTAAAATCACGTTCTCGACATCTAAGTCTAAATTGCTTAAATATTTTTCAAAGCGTTATTAACAATGTGTGCGTGACAGTTGCTTTTCAAAATGTTTTCATTGGACTTTTGCAGGTTTGAAAACAAAGAATTGTGTTTTCCAAAGTTAGAGTTTGTATTATCTGCACTTAAGGATACAACGTTTTTTATATTTAAATTTAAATTTGACAAAACGTCTTTAACCATGTTGGCCATTCCAACAGACGTTTCGTTAGAAATTTCAATAAAATCTATTATTTTACTTTGAATTCCAGTAGATCTGTCGAAATACTGTATACAAATGGGGAAAAACTTTCTATTTTTATGATTAGAAGCATCTGTTTGAATTGTAAAATAGACATCATCATTAATCAAATTTGAGATCAAGTTATTTAAAATAAAAGGACCGAGAACGTTTTCAACAATCATCGTAGCTTTTGTGCGTCCACAAGAAATCTTTTTTGTAATAACCGAGTCATGAACTGTCTTTTTTAACAACTTCAAATTACAGTCCAAAGAGTTATATGACAAATTGTGCTTAACATTGTGGTAAGTATGTTAAGTAATGTAAGTATTGTTAAGAGTAAAATCTACATATTTCGTGTAAATGGAGGACATTTTACCCACTTTGGAGGACGGAGGACACTTGAGTAATTTGGAGGACTGTCCTCCACAATGGAGGACAGGTGGCAAGCCTAGCTCCATACAACACGACCAACTACATCATCTCACTTTGTATGCTAAGTGTCTTTTATATTGTTGTTGTTGTACTCAAAATTCAAGTTTTCAAAATGTGACAACTTGTTTCGTGCTCAGTCCTCAGCCGACTTGAGCTGCAAACGATTTCCGTTTTCCGATAGGTGGCTGTACCGGCTGAGGCTGGTTGAAATACATAGATGGTAATGCCTTTAAAGTGAGTGTGGACAGTGCCTAACGAATTGTCATCGCCGTTTCAGTGACAGTTGTTCTTGTTTTCGTATTATTCACGCTCGAAAATGTCCGTTTATGTGCCCAATTCTCGCCATTTGCGGGAAGTTTTACTTTTCTGTTACAATTCGAAAAAAAATTCAGCTGAAGCGGATCGAATGCTCTCAGAAACTTACGGTGATGCTGCTCTGAGTGAAAGAACGTGTCGGGAGTGGTTTCAACGTTTTAAAAATGGTGATTTCGTGGTGAGTGAAAATGGTGAGTCATCCTCCAACACGACAATGCTCGGCCTCACGTCGCAAAAGTGGTCAAAAAGTACCTGGAAACGCTGAAATGGGAAGTCTTGCCCCACCCGCCGTATTCCCCAGATGTCGCCCCTTCTGACTTCCACCTATTCCGTTCGATGGCACACGGCCTGGCAGATCAACATTTTCAATCCTTCGAAGAATTGGAAAAATGGATTGCTTCATGGATAGCGTCAAAAGAGGACTCCTTTTTTCGAGCCGGGATCCGAAAATTGCCGGAAAGATGGGAGAAAGTTGTCGCTAGCGACGGACAATACTTTGAATAATACATCTGTAAGCACTTTTTCGCAATAAAGCTTTTAATTTTGGAAAAAAAACGGCGGAAGCAAAGTTGTACACCTGATAAAATTATAAACTAAAATTTTTTTACAATTATAAATAACAATTAATTTAATTTTTTTAATATAAATTTAAAATTTATGTTTCACTAGCTGGGCCCCGCGGCTTCGCACGCAAGCTCTCTTGTTTCATCCGATACAAATTTTGAACGCATTGTTGGCCCCGTCAGATTTTGATTTAAAACAAAAAACATACATCTGTCTATTATCTTTGATGTCAAGTGGTTCTAAAAACTGTGAAGTCAAAAGGCCCTTTAAATCATGAGTTTTCACATTTACTTTAAACAAATTCTTACCCTTAGTTTACTACGGTAGATTTCGATTTTCAAAAATATGAAAAGCACATTTTAATTATTTGCCGATTGAATTGCTTTTTGCCTAAGTTTGAAGTCAAAAGGACCAATAAATTGTTCTTCTCCATACAAACTGTTAACCCATTGTTTACCCCGTTAGATTTTCATTTTCAAAAAAGTAAAAAACACGTGTCAAATTATTTCTCACTTAGAGTACTTTCACAAAGTTTGAGTCAGGGCCACATTAATTCATTTTTTTTACAGTTTCGCCATACAAACTTTTAACCGGTCGTTAACCCCATCCGATTTTAATATTTGGAAAAAAATGAAAAATTGAAGTATTTTCACCAAGTCTGAAATACATACTTTTAACGAGTCGTTGATCCAGTTAGATTTCAATTTTGAAAATAATGAGAAACGCGTGTATTTTTTTTTTTTTCAAATAAATAAAAATTTTTTTTCAAGTATTTTTAAAATTTCGATGTCAATAGGCCTATCGTTCCATGTTTTTTTCGAGTCTACCCTTGAACAAATCTTAACCCATTGTTGGTCCAGTTAAATTCTGATTTTCGAAAAAATATAAAATACGTATCGAATTATTTTTTGTTTAGAGTATTTTCAGGAAGTTCGAAATCAATATGTCTCTTAAATCACTTTTCTTCATACAACACCTTAACAGATGTTTTGCCCCTTTACATCCAGAATTTCAAAAAATCCCGTCTTAGCGGAAGTTCATTTTTTAAGATGTATCTACAGTTCAAATTTCATGTTTGTAGCTTCAGCGGTTTGGGCTGAGCGATAATGAATGAATCAATCAATCAGTCAGTCAGTTAGGGCAAACAATCGATGTATATAAAAATGGAGGCGGTACCACGCCCTCTTGTCCAATGCTCACAACTTTCTTCTAGTCGAATTGTGCTACTAAGTGGAAAGTTCGTACCAAGTTTCACTGATGTGTGTGTGTACTGCATGACTGTTGGATCTTAAAAAATGTGCCACGCCCCTTGACCAACGCCGATCAAATCTCATCAGTAAAATGACACATCTATGAAACGACGGTACACCAAATTTCAATGATGTGTGGCTTACAACTCCGAAGCTATTCCATTTAAAAGATTTGAGTTGTATGGGCGATGCCACACCCCCTTGTTCAATACCAACTCCATTCCCTCTATCGAAAGATATGATTAAATGGTAGGCTCATACCAAGTTTCATTGATGTACGACTTACAGTTCTGCTGCATAAAAAATGTGCCACGCCCCTCGTTCAAATTTTAACAGTAGAATGACACTTCTATGACGATGGCATATTCAATTTCAATACTGTGGGGCTTACGATTCCAAAGCTATTCCATATAAAAGATTTAAGTTGTATGTGTGGTGCCACACCCCCTTGGTAAATACCCGCCCCATTTCCTCTGTGGTAAGATATGACTAAATGGTAAATTCGTACTAAGTTTCATTGATGTGCGAGTAACAGTTACAAAATTATGCGGATAGTTTAGGTCAAACAAATGTGCCATGCCCCTTGTCCAACGCCCATTAACAGTAGAATAACACATCTATGAGGCGACGGTACACTAAATTTCAATGCTGTGCGGCTTACAACTCCGAAGCTATTCCATACAAAATAAATGAATTGTATGGGTGGTGCCACGCCCCCTTGTTAAATAACCGCCCCATTCCCTGCCGGAATATATGATTAAATGTAGGTTCATACCAAGTTTCATTGATGTACGACTTACAGTTCTGCTGCATTAAAAATGTGCCACGCCCCTTGTTCAACGCCCATGAAATTTTAACAGTAGAATGACACATCTATGAAATGACGGTACACCAAATTTTAATGCTGTGCGACTAACGATTCGGAAGCTATTCCATTTAAATGATTTGAGTTGTATGGACGGTGCCACACCCCTTTGTTCAATACCCACCCCATTCCCTCGGGCGAAGGACATGATTAAATAGTAAGTTTGTACCAAATTTAATTGTTGTGTGACTTATGCTTCCAAAGATATTGTCTACAAATTTATTCTTGTGGTGCCACGCCCCGTTTTCCCGACTATTCTTTTTTCCTAAACCTTCACGTAACAATTAAACACACCCTCCGAAGGAAGTATCGAAGTTGGTCCAGTCGTTTTCAAGTTTTAAGCAGCCGAACGAACCATGATTCATTTTTATATATATACTAGTAGGGCCCTGCGGCTTTGCATGCAAGTTTGAAGTCAATGGGCCCAATAAATCAAGCTTCTTCATACTACACTCTATGGGCGATGCCATGCCTCTTTTATGTAATGCCCAATCCATTCCTCCAGTCGAACTGTGTGACCCGGTTTCATTGATATGCGACTTTCAGTTCCAAAGTTACGCGGAAAATTTCAATCACACAAAATATGCCGCGCCCCTTGTTCAACGCCCATACAATTTTGCCAGTAGAATGACACATCTGTGGGACGATGGTATACAAAACTTCAAAGCTTTCCAACTTATTGTTCCGAAGCTATTCCACATTACAAATTTGGGTTGTATGGACGATGCCATGTCCCTCGTCCAATACCCACCCTACTCTCCCTGTCGAAGGGCACGTCGGAATCGTAAGTATGTGCCAAATATCTTGATGTGTGATTTGCAGTTCCAAAGTTATTGAAAACAATAAGGTCGTTTGAAAAGTACCACGCCTCTTGTCCAACGACCATACAATTTAATCACATGAACGACACGTCTAAGCCATGACGCTATATCAAATTTCAATTCTGGCCGACTTATAATTCCGAAGATATTTCATATTAAAAACTTGGTTTGTATGGGCAGTGCCAGGCCCCCTCGTCCGATACCCACCCCATTCCCAGTGTCGAAGGGCACATCTAAATCGTAAGTTTGTGCCAAATCTCTTAACTGTGTGATTTGTAGTTCCAAAGTTATTCAAAACATTTGAGTTGCTTAAAAAGTGCCACGCCCCTTGTCCAACGCTCACAAAGTTTTACCAGTGAAACGACACATCAAACGGTGGCCTCGCACCGAATTTTAATGCTGTCCGATTTCTCATTCCGAAGATATTCCATATTGAAAATTTAAGTTGTATGGGCGGTGCCACGCCCCCTTGTCAGAAACCCACCCCATTCCCCCTATCGAATCGCTAAATCGTTTGGCACTCATATTGCTGTGACATATATACCATGGCTGATTTGTTATTATAGTGATCGTGGAGAGAAGGCGTATTAGGTAGGCGTGGTTAATCTTCTATATCCTATGTTAACATCAACAAACCACGGAATAATTTGGTATTAATACTGATTTACCGACATGTACCGCAGCTTCGTTTTGTTAGTTTAGTTGGCGTGGAAAGTGGGCGTGGCCGATTATATTATAGCTTATGTTTGCCGCAATGACATGCTGAATCGTTTGATCCCCATATTGCTATGACAAATATACCATGGCCGATTTGTTATAGTGGGCGTGACGAAAATGCATATCAGGTGGGCGTGGTCAATCTTATATATCTTATGTTAACATCAATGAAACACGGAATCATTTGATATTAATACTGATTCACCAACCGTAGCTTCGTTTTGTTAGTTAAGTGGGCACGAAAAGTGGGCGTGGCCGATTATATTATAGCCTATATTTTCCGCAATGACACGCCGAATCGTTTGATACCCATATTGCCTTACAAAAGCATACCATAGATGAGTTTTGTTACCATAGAGGGCGTAAGAAGGGGGCGTGGTCATTCTCATATAGCCTATGTACCATTCACACAGATAAAAAAATGTTTGGTGCTTATTTCATCGAAATCGGTTCAGTGGTTTTTGCCTGATTGTGGCTCAATAAACGTCACACTTGCTTTTATATAGGTATATAGAATATAGATATAGATAGATAATAAAAATGAATGGAAATTAAAATTTATAACTTCGAATTTAAATATAAGTTTATACAATTATAAATTAAAAATTACCTGTCCCTATATATACTAACCTACAAATGTTTCTTAACCTTTCAGTTTCACTGCGTTCGAATTTAGCCCAACTGCGAGCGGAGTGGGGCTGGAGGGAGACAATATAACAGCAACAATAATGTTTTAATAGTAAGGCCAAATGAAGATGAAAATGAAGATTTTCCGCTCTTTTATCTCGCAAAAATTTGTGCACAGACTCGCACAGCAAGACGAACGCACGACGCAGACGGACAGCCGTTTGAGTGGGGGGCTGGCGACTGGCGCAGGGGCGGTGACGAAGCTTTTTTCTTGTCTATTTGTTGCACAGTGCGCTGCGTAAGCACTGAGAAGGCTTGTGAGCCCCAAAAATACCAATGTATGTTACCGCAACATACACAACAACAACGATGCTGATGCTGATGACAGCAACAAGAACAATACGATTGGCAGCAGCAGGCAACATGTGCACGCTGTATGTCGGGCACACACCACCCTTAACCCAGCTGGGCACGGTGCTGCTCGAATATTTTTTTCAAATTTGATTTTAATCCGCTGATATTTTTAGTCTGTAGAATTTTGATATTTCGCTCGGTTGCGTTTAATACGATTTACACAGCCGAACCAAGTGAGCTGGCACTTGAATTCACGCACACCCAACAACATGCACCCCCACCGACGCCGACACAACCCCGCCCACACACAGGCACACAGCCACATGCGGGCGCTCTGGAAATATTCTCTTTGTTCGATGTGAGTCGGACACATTGCACAGAGCTGAGTCTCGTAGAGCAACAAAAACAAAAAAGTTTGTTTGGACGCTGATTTCGTCGACCTAACTGATCAGCATATCCATCAGACCAACTGATATTTCGATCGGCATTTCCTCACTTTCAGTTTCAATTGGCTTTCCATCAGTTTGACTGAGAAGCCTTGGTGGCACTACGTAATCGCATCCGAGTTCAGCTTCCGATCTACATTTCTTTGGAATAAGAATGGACTGCACCTGTCCGCCTGTCCAATTCCAACATCGCACACTGGGGTAATTCATGGAGATTAATTCACCCGGAATATTTAGACATGAAAAAAGTATTAGATTTGTAATGATTATGGGTTGCGCCCCAGCCCAAGTATTAGGTTTAGTTAATTATACATAAAGACGTAAAAAATAAATGTATTTGAATAACAGTGGGTGGTCAAGCAATTAGCACGGTTTAAGCAATGAAACGCTTTTTATGTTTAAAACAAACTCTTAAAATTGTACTTTTTGAATTCAATTATATTTTTATTTCAGAACAAATAAGAAGATATTTTTAAAGTGAATTGTACAGGTTTTTGCATCATCCTTAACCGTAGTCCTACGGAAGTGTAGAAAACTACATTTTTAAATTTTCTTTCTTAAATTTCTCAAGAACTGTACAAGATATGAAGTTGAGCTTTCGTGACTTTTCCTAAATCATCAAAACATACTACGATCATATGGTTTCGTTTTTTAAATCATTAACATTTCCGTTAAAAATATGAACTTCCGTTTGAGAGGGTAAGTGTAGTTTTCTACACTAGTACCTTTTTCCATAGTAGGACATGAGTTTATAGAAATTCTTAATTTGTAGCAATGAGTACTGTTAGATTTTTATATATTTGAATAAATCGTTATCTCTTTCGTTAAAAATATTTGTATATTTTTACTATTTTTTGTTTGTTTTTGTTTTGTTTGAACATAAACGGTTGTACAAAGTTGATATAAGAAATTGCCGCACGGAATTACAGAAAGTGAATGTGACTTCTCAAGTGATGGAACTGATGACAATTTCGAACCTGAAACTTACTGTACAAGTTCAGATGAGTGCAGCAATGAGTTCAGTGCCGATGCAAATGATATTTTATCCGGTTCTAGTTTTACAAATGCTTTTAACAAATCCTACGCAAGGTTAGGTTATGTGAGTCAGACGGCTTGCTGGTTCTCAGCAAGTACACTCGGAGGCCCTAAAGGCCCATTGTGATGGCCGATGAGAGTGTGACAAGCCCCTGTCATCCTGTATTCTGTGCTGGCTGAAACCAACCTGAGCGTCGCATGAATCTGGCAATATCCTCCGGTGGCGTGGTACAAACCAAGCCCAAATCGCCCAGCACTCTGCCCCCTAGATACCGGTGGCATATGTTGTGAAGCGCAGGGCATTCACATAGGATGTGCTGCACGGATTCAATTTCCTCCTCAGTAGTCTCGAAGGGGCAGACCAAGTTCTTCCGCAAAAATGCCGATGGCGCTACACCATACGAGTTGCAGAGATCTCTTTTGGTCCAGTTTCGGCCACAATGCGCGTGAGATCCTGCAGTTAGGCCGATCATTGGTGCGCCGGATTGTCTTCCTGTCAAGATCAGTGTAGAAGTCTTGAAGTGGCGTGTAGATCCCTGCCACCATGCTCGCATCCGTGAACTTCGACCCTTTCCGAGCCAGTTCATCCACTCTTTCGTTGTTAGGAATGCCTTTGTGGCCAGGCACCCAGCAGAGGGTGATGACAGAGACTAACGATATTCCATTACTGTCTTCGAGAGGCCAGCGCCTTGATTGCCACCAGGATGTCTACACCGATAACACAGTGCAACAAATTCAAAAAAAATTTCGAGGGACAAGGTCAAACCTATCTCATTCGATAGAGGATCTCAGTAGATGAAAAAGTGCCAAGGGATTTTTTCCGGAATGTTCGAGTTTTTTTTTAAATTGAGTTTAAAGATGGCGGCTTAAAGCCCCTTCCCGAAACTTTTAAAACATCATGTCTCTTGACTCAAATGTCAGAAAGGAATCATTTTTACGTCAAATGAAAGCTAATGAAATGAAGTCGAAGACACAATATCCTTTTTGGAAAAATGTAATGAAAAAGGACTTCAAGGACATCAAATAAATTTTTAACCTTGAATATCCTGGGACCCGTGAGAGCTAAATTTCTATAAGAGACTTCTGGTAAAAAGGCATTCAAAGATCTATACTGCATAATAATTTAATTTCAATCACTTTAACTGTTAAGCCACTACAGCGTTTCAAAAATTATACACTGCTAAATTCATGTTTGTTTGTACAGAATATCTCGTAGTTGCTTCCTAAAAACATCGAATGTAGCAAAGCATATTTTTTAGTCGTTGTAGAGTCTTAACTTTCAAAGTTATTTACATGAAATTTATAAGCAGTATAGATGTTTGAATGCTTTTTCACCGGAAGTCATTTATATAAATTTAGCTCTCACGGTTTCCAGGATATTCAAGGATAACGATTTAATTGAGGTCCTTCATTTCCTTTTTCATTAAATTTTTCCAAAAAGGATATTGTGTCATCGACTTCATTTCATTAGCTTTCATTTGACGTAAAAATGATTCCTTTCTGACATTTGAGTGAAGAGACATGATGTTTTAAAAGTTTCGGGAAGGGGCTTTAAGCCGCAATCTTTAAACTCGATTTAAAAAAAAACTCGAACATTCCGGAAAAAATCCCTTGGCACTTTTTCATCTACTGAGGTTCTCTATCGAATGAGATGGGTTTGACCTTGTCCCTTTTTTCAGTGTTGCACTGTGTAATCAGGTAAGGAGTCATGTCCAGTCCTCCAATCATGCGTGCCAGGAAAACACTGCACCGATCAGGCAGTTGTTCAAGTTTAGTAGTTTTCCTACGCAATCTTGGTATAGAATTGGCTAAAATGTGCGGAAAGAAGAGCTAATCACCATTCGTATTGAGTGGTATTTCTAACCAGCAGCCAGAATTACAATCAATCCCAGAGCAAATCGAAAAAAGAGGCAAGTACAGGTAACCCTCCTACAACGCGGGTTCCTATAACGCGTTTTCGCTACAACGCGGTTCCGAAAATGCGGACATTTTCTTACAACGCTACTCTTACAACGCGATTTTTACGAAAATTTTTATGTACGAAAATTTTTTCAAATATTTACTATTTTAATTTGAAAAAGGTTTTCTTTCCCAAATAAAATTCTTTGCATTTTGTTCATACTTTGATACCTATCTTTTTTATAGCATTGCCACCCTACACTTGAACATGTGTTTACAAAGTGACAATCAAATACGTAATTGTGTAGTCTCTTGTCCAACATCATTTGAAAGAACATTTTCCAGCCACAGTTTTTGTAACAAACAGATAAAATAAAGGGTTTTATAATCCCCCTTGCGTGCGCCACTGCACATATTAATTGTAATAGAGTCACCAAACATGGCTGCTCGTGTTTGAATAATTTTTGTTTAACGGCTTACGTACATTTTAGGTACATTTTTCATATATTTTCGAAAACATGTAAAAATTTCATGGGCCTTGAACACGGCTGTGTAAATAAACTATTTTTATGCCATGGCTGTGTTGCAGATAAACTGTATCTTTTTTTGTTGATTTGAATTTAATGAATAAATTAATTAATTAAATGTTGTGCCATATACAAATAGCAGTTTTACTTTTTAGGGCACCTCAACCCCCCACCCTCTTAAGAAATCCCCCCAAATAATTACATCGACACATAGCTATACTATCATAGAGTACGTGTGCCAAGTATCAGCTGTCTATGCCACGCCTAACTGGGCGAAAATCGTAGGAATAGCTGATTACGCTTACGGGCCTCGCCAGGCCCAGTTGCTCCACTTAGCGCCTACAAACTAGTCGCTCATCCTAGTGTTAAGAGCTGTCAAAATAATGTTCTACAACGACAAAATTAAAAAAAGGGGTTTCCCCGCGGTTCTAACATCACACAACGATTTATGCTACTTTCATTTGATGTAGTAATTTTTTTGTTAGTTTGTTGTCGCCATTGCAAATAAGAGCATCAATCTAAACACGCGTGTAAAAAATTGCGAAAAAATATTCAGTCTAATTCCAGTTAAATTATAAAAAATTTGTGAAACAGTTTTTGTTTAAATAAATGAAGTGTTATTAAATTACATAATATGTATGTTCTTATGACCCAACAAATAAATACACAAAAATATATTAAGCACATATTTTTACTATACAAATTCGAATATTTTATTGAAAAATTTTTGACTTTGGAACCAAACTCTGATTTTTGTATGGAGTTCATATCTCCTACAACACGATTTCTTACAACGCGGCATTTTTTGGGAACCTATTCCCCACGTTGTAGGAGGGTTAGCTGTATAGGGTTTTCCAACAAGAGGTTTTATTTTGAATCACCCGGTATTTCGGTAGCTGTCACTTTTGAAGCTTTTATTCTTTGACATTTGACAAGTAGAAACTATGCCATTACTAAAAATTGAACGATACACGCTTCAGCAACGCATTGAAATTATTAAAATTCACTACAAAAATGGTGAAAATCTTGCAGTCACAGTTCGCAAAACTAAAGCATTTTTGGGTCGTCGTGAAGCACCTTGTCGGACCGCAATACAGAAATTGGTGGAAAAATTCGAGCTGTTAGGACAAGTTAGTGATGTGAAGAATAAAACCCGTTTTATGGTCGGAGTTGGATGGTATTGATCTGGACAACGTTTACTTTCAACAAGATGGCGCTACGTGCCACACAAGCAACGAAACCATTGCTCTTTTACGGGAAAAGTTTCCGGACCGTGTTATCTCTGGAAGAGGTGATCACAATTGGCCACCGAGATCTTGTGATTTAACACCTTGCGACTTCTTCCTTTGGGGCCACGTGAAAGATAAGGTGTACGCCAACAGCCCAGCGTCGATTCAAGACCTCAAAGATAGAATTCGTGAGGCTATCGAGGACATAGGGCAGCCACTTTGCGATTTGGTTATGGAAAATTTCATGAAAAGGATATGGTCCTGTAAGCGTGGTCGTGGTGGCCATTTGACTGATGTTGTTTTTCATTACTATCGGCATACCTTCCTCTTTATTATGAAATAAACATCCGATCATTTATCTCAAAAAATGGCATTTTTCTTTGAATACCAAAAAACACCCCTGTATTTTCTTTACATTAAAGAATTTGTATAGGCAGCAAATGCAAAAAAAAAACCATTTGCAAGGCACATCACACTCGGACCGTTTGCATGAAGTGCATTTTATTGATGTAAATTTTTTTTTAAAAGAAATACTTTTAAGTTTGATTAAATTTTATTTATACAAACTAAAATAAAACTAACTTAAATTAAACTAAAATAAGAAAGTAAATTAAGTACTTTACTTATTCAAAACACCCATAGTGTAGAAAACTACACTAACGTGGGATTATTGAATTTTTTTTCCGTAGGAATACGGTTAAAAAACAAAAATTTGTTTAACCCTTTCCGACATGAAAATAAACCCGTTCTGTATGAATTGTATGGGCTGTAGGCCAATATATTGGACACTGTGACTGAAAGGGTTAATACACGGTTCCAAACTACTTAAAGCAATAATTACCCAGCCTTACAGCCTGATTCTGTGCATTCTTGACAAATTTTTTATCAAGAAATTTTGTCAAGATTTTTATCAAGCAAAAGCTTTGCTCGTATTCTGATCCAACATTGATAAAGTAAAAAGCTCATTTAATTCAACATAAGGTGAATATGCGACAGTTGTTAAATTGTCAAAAAATAAGACAAACAGTTTAAGTAAAGTAAGTTTTGCAAAAAAAAACCGGCCTTGATAGCCCAGCGGGTACGCGCTGGCTTCTCATACCAAGCGCCCTTGGATCGAATCCTGGCTGGGCTGGAAATAAGTTCGTGCGTTTTTTTCAATAGTTTCATCACAATAGGCGCTTTTCGCATACAAAAAATAATTCGTGGGAGGTAACGGCATTTTTTTTTTATTTTCTCTGATGTAAAAGTGTAAACATGCACAATTCTTCCATTTTCAATAGGCAAAATTTCAATTTGTATGCTGTTGTCAATACCATTGAAACTTTTGACAATTTATCAAGAAAAGAGCTTTTATTTTTGGGATAGAATACCGATTCTTGACAAATAATAAAAACTTGACAAATAGTCAATATGGTGAATTTATCAAGTGTACAGAATCGGGCTGTTAATGCGAGTATGTTTCAATATATCGTTTTTCTTTTTATTTTATTCCCACTATTACAGATGTGCAACAAATGTTCAATTTAATACTGCTGCTAACAAAGCCCCGTTATCGTGCTCACCCACGGCACATAACCTCACAAATACCATTAGAAATACTGTGGGACAAACAAGCTAAGCAAACAAGGAAGCAAAAAGCGTTTGGAAACTATTTTACGAGGGCGGGTCAATAAGTCCGTGACTTTTTGAATTTCCCGCCTCTTAATTGAAATGGCAACACTGCTCCCGTCAACAGTCATCTGTCAGTTGACTCTTGTCAAAAATTGAACAAGCTGCGACATTTAGTTTGTTTTTGACAGCCGTTAATATCAGACTACCGCGTTGACTGAGAAGAAAATGGAAAAAAGTGAATTTCGTGTGCTCATGTGCAGTTTCCATGGCAAAAATCCATGAATTGGGCTACGAATTGCTCCCTCATCCCGCCTATTCACCGGATCTAGCCCCAAGTGACTATTTCTTGTTCCCAAACTTGAAGAAATGGCTCGGCGGAAAGAGATTTGCCTCCAATGACGAAGTCATCTCACAAACAAATGCCTATTTTGAAGACCTCGACAAATAATATTTTTCGGAAGGGATAAAAAAACTGGAGAAACGTTGGGCTAAGTGTATAGATCTGAAAGGAGACTACGTTGAAAAATAAAATAACTTTTATCTAAAAACCTGTGTTTCATTCAAAAAGTCACGGACTTATTGACCCGCCGCAGTACGTCTTACATCCACTTAAACATGAAAATTTAAATTTTTCGTAAGCGTGCTAATAGCTTGACCACCCACTGTACTTTAGTGTTTTTTTTTCATTTATGACAAAAGGGTCTTATACAGAATTCCTCGCTTATTTATTCATTACTACCAGAATCATCATCTTATTCACCCATGCTTTCACCTTTGCATCCATCATCATCATCATCATTGTTTACATCATCACGTTCTTCTTCCGCACATTCCAAACATTTTAACAACTTGTATAGTAGTACAAGTATAGTCGTATTTGTGTAGTAGTACATTTGAATACGACGAATGCAATGGTAGTAATAACTCAATTCCTCAAGTCCTAAATCGACTTTGGCTGTTATTCCTTACGGCCACAGATATGTCTATGAATAGGGGGCAAAATAAGGCAATTTTAAAGTTTTTTTTTAAATATCACAATTATTTACAAATCACAACTTAAAAAGAAAACAAAATTAATTAATTAATTAAAATTAACATTTTAATACCTACTTAAACACCTAAAAAAGTCACCATTATCACATTGATGCTAAAAAAATTATCACTTTGATGCTTAAAATTTGTAAAAAAAAAATTTATTTAATTCAAAAATTCACGTTTACCGCTGTGCGCACGCCAAATGAAAATACATAAATGTCAACTTTCAGAGTGGATTGCAGGAATGAGGTAAATTAGTTTCCAACAATTCTTTTAGCCAATGATGCGGAATTTTATTTACTTTAGCCCGGTACCAAAAAACGACCAGTATCTTTAATTTTAATTTTTGAATTAATCGCCAAGATCGCTATGAATTACCCCAGTGTGCATCGTGCCAAATTTTAACATTATTTTTTTAACAAACTCTTTTTTACTTCTTCCGGGCATACAGAAGAACAGCACCCATGAGCAGTGTGAGGCTTCTTCGGACCCGATTCGTTTCCTTGGAGCAAACTCACCCTTTTAACGTGGCGGTGTCCAAACTAGTCCGAAGTCCAAAGTAAAAAAGTTTCTAAACCAGTTGCGAAGCGAGTAGTTTGCGAACTAGTTTATTCTGCACTAGTTTTCTAACAAGTTGATTTTTGTGGGGGAAAATAAAACAATGCAATTTTTAAATAATTATTTTATTTTAAAAATATTTAAAAAACACAACAGAATTCTGTCGCGAATGAAAAAACAAGAAATATTGGTGCACGTAAAGATGAGCCAAGATGAACTTGGACTTGTTGACACACTTCTGTCGAAACTGTTTGGGGCCTGACGCAATACAACATCCTAACTTCGCCTGAAATTAAAAAAGAAAAAAAGGGATAAATGCATAATTACATAAATAAACAAATACAATTATTAATACAAACATTTCAGCTGCTGCTGCAATTCGTTGCTTCACGCAACCACGCAAAATTCTAACTGAAATCATTTAAGGCAAAACGTGCAAACCGAGCGAACTTCGAGTGATAGAAACAGACATGTTCGAAAAATTCAAACATTTCTACGTTGTTGTTGTATCAGGTGTACAACTTTGCTTCCGCCGTTTTCCGATACGTGGCTGTACCGGCTGAGGCTGGTTGAAATACATAGATGGTAATGCCTTTAAATTGAGTGTGGACAGTGCCTAATGAATTGTCATCGCCGTTTCAGTGACAGTTGTTCTTGTTTTCGTATTATTCACTCTCGAAAATGTCCGTTTATGTGCCCAATTCTCGCCATTTGCGGGAAGTTTTACTTTTCTGTTACAATTCGAAAAAAAATGCAGCTGAAGCGCATCGAATGCTCTCAGAAACTTACGGTGATGCTGCTCTGAGTGAAAGAACGTGTCGGGAGTGGTTTCAACGTTTTAAAAATGGTGATTTCGACATACAAAGTCATCCTCCAACACGACAATGCTCGGCCTCACGTCGCAAAAGTGGTCAAAAAGTACCTGGAAACGCTGAAATGGGAAGTCTTGCCCCACCCGCCGTATTCCCCAGATGTCGCCCCTTCTGACTTCCACCTATTCCGTTCGATGGCACACGGCCTGGCAGATCAACATTTTCAATCCTTCGAAGAATTGGAAAAATGGATTGCTTCATGGATAGCGTCAAAAGAGGACTCCTTTTTTCGAGCCGGGATCCGAAAATTGTCGGAAAGATGGGAGAAAGTTGTCTGTAAGCACTTTTTCGCATAAAGCTTTTAATTTTGGAAAAAAAACGGCGGAAGCAAAGTTGTACACCTGATAACAGAAGTATCGTAAGATCAGCCTTAACAAAATTTTGTTGATTATTTCACCTCTGTTTCGTCTTTCGTATTTTCATGTCTTTTCTCGCCTATGAACGCGCACAAAGAACGTGAACGATTAGACGCGAACTGATTGACTTCTGTATTCGCTGACAGTTACTTGGACAACTAGTTGTCAAATTGACTTACAAAAAACCAGTTGAAAAACCAATGAATTTTGGGAACCAATTGTCTCAGGTCCGACAGGGTTATTTCAAGTAAGCTCGAATAACTAGACGAACTACTACCACTAACTAACTGAAATTTTGGACTTAATATTTTTGTTTATTTAACCCTCATCCGACGTTCAAAAAAACTCACACATAAGATGTTCGGGTGATATTTCACCCATATGGTACTTTGTATTGTTTTAATGAATTTTTTGACCAATTATAATAAAAAATCATTTGTTATCTTTAATCTTTATTATCTTTGTTATCTTACAGATAAATAAAATAACAAATTTTTATATATTTACTAGCAATCAGGGCAATTAGGTTAGGTTAGGTCATTGTGGCTCCCTCTGTAAGAGACACACTCGGAAGCATATTATGAGACCCGTTGTGATATACCACAAATTTCACCCGTTTTTAAATGTGTATGTAACACTGTTTTTTCAACATATGTTACAGCACATATTTCAAGCGGATGGGGAAAGAGGGGAAGAAAGGGCAGTAGTTAACTTAAACTAGCGTTCACCACATGTATACTTTTTTCAAGAATTGCAAGCATAATATACCTTTCGATCTTTTTTGATACCGAATTGGCACCGTGTTTCAATAGTTGTTCACTTTTTTCCGCTCTGATTTTCTGACAAGGTTTGGGAAATTAGCTATATTGAGATAAGAAGTCTGCATTAAGATTTTCCTTTCGGTACTGGTGCTTTATGCAGAATCTTTAGCTTTACTAAACTAAGATCTAAGTCTTCAAGAAAAATTAGCCGCTTGAACTTTTTGTTGTGATTCCAGCTAGGATCGACAGCGATTAGTTTTTCGCTTGACGGTATAGTTAGTAAACAACCAATTGGTCTAAAGTGTCAACTACTGCTTTTGACTTATTGTAAACCGATATAATTTCGGCTAATTTATTGTCACCCACATATCCTCGTTCGCATCTTCCGCGAAAAGCCAGCAATTATTTTCTTAGTGTGTCCTTTTCATAGGACGTACATAGCAGTTATCGCTAGAACCACTTTTCTCATAAATCTCTTATGGGTGTGAACGAGCTTCATTCTTGATTACACATAACGACATAACGAAATATTGGTCTGCCTGTTGTGTAACTCTACAGATTATCAAGAGATTCTCCATTCGACTTATAAACACCACTCAAAATTGAAATACAAAAATATGCCTGAATATCAACAACGCTAATCCATGCACTGCCAAAAACTCGCAAAACTTAAACATTAGTCTTGTCAGCTACTATCTTTAACATTGGTATTCATTGGCATCTTGCATTGCTGACACCCGACTTCAAGCATAGCGAGTTATACCAACTTTAGTTGAAATAATATAATCGGCTCTTACTTTCCCGTTAAATTCAGGAGGCCCATTGATCTATAAAAATGTTTTGCCTATAAAAGCAGTTCAAAACTATCAATGAAGTGACGTAGTTTTATGGCATTTTCTATATGTGTTGCGTTGAATTTCCATACAATTTGCATATGGGTGAAATATCACCCGAACGTCGCCCACGTAACTTTTTTTGTAATCACCGTTAGAATGAAATAATCAATATGTTGTAGATAATTTCTAAAACTAATAATGGTTTGTTACAAATACAAGAAACCTTAATCACTTTGATAAATATATAGGAAAGTTATGGCATCCCAAAGTTGAAAATGGGTGAAAAATCACCCGAACGACGGATTAGGGTTAAGGTTAAAATTTTATACCGAAATTAAAATTTCAACGTAAAAAGTTTTTATTTATTAGTTTTTTACTTATTTCAAAGTGTACACGCTTAAAGGGAGTTTATTGAATCTGATAATAACTTCGAATTTTAACTTTCGTTATCTGCTGAACTAAGCGAGATATAGAAATTTTATGTTTAATAATTTAATTTTTTTGAGGAGTGGCATCAAAATCTTGCACATTTGAAACTCTTTTTTCGTGCAATCACATGCAATCATGACATAAATTAGTTGGCGCAAAATCTACCTGGTCCAAGTGATTTTCACTCGCCTCCCTACAAGACGTGCCTGACCGAAACTCCACTACATTCATAATTTACCAATACATACATACATACATAATTTTTTAATTTACTATGACATTTGCATGAAATTCGGCCCATATAAAACAAAATATTGCTGCAATTGTCTTTCATTTAAACTGAAACAAACCATTTAACAATCATAGAAACATTAATTGCTAATACACGCATGTGTAAGAATGAGACGACAATAGAAGCACCTGCTGAGAAGAGCTCGCGTCGGAATTGTTTGAAAAAAAAAAATTAATAAAATTGATTAAGAGCCGGCAACCGCCGCACAGTGTCGCGATCCCATATAAGCCGTGGCCAAAAATACTTAGCGTTGTCCTATTTCGATGAAACTTGGTGAGATTGTTTTTGTGGTGGAAATTAAGACATTTACAAAAAATCATTAAAATTGGACCACTGCCACGCCCACCTCCCATACGAAAGGAACTTTAATATTGAAATAACTTTCTTAATATTAGTGATAGAATTATGAAACTTTGTATTTGAGCTTAAAATAATGACATAAAAGTTCACACTAAAAATGGGCGGCCTGCCACGCCCACTTTCAAAAATATTCGTATTTGACTACAACTGCTGTTTACGATACTAGTTCCAAGATGAAATTTTAATTGGTAAGCTTTCTAAAACCTTAAAGTGGGCGTGGCAGCTGGAACATATATATAAAGTGGCCAAAACTTTTCCTTTATGAATTCATGTTTAATTTTTCAGCTTGTGATATCATATTTTGTTATAAATGTTTATATTTTGTTATAAATGTTTATATTTTTAAAGTGGGCGTGGCATTCTGCCTACTTTTGATGATACGAACAATGTGCCAACCTTGTTCTTTATGCAGCTCATAATTTCAGCAGCTGCTTTGTCACTACTTTCATTGAACGTCGGAAGCCATACTTCGAAAAAATCAAATTTTTTGACTGTAGGTGCCACTGCAAAAAGTAAATGTTGAAGTGGGGACGCAAACTTTGCTTTTGTTCATGATTAACATCAACACCCGTCTTATTTTTAAGTAAATTTGTAAGAAATTCAAGTTTTGTTGACCGCTTTCTGGCTTCAGCTTTACGCCACACCTCGAAGAAATCGCGTATTTTTAGTGGAGGCGTCACTAGAAAAATGCAAATAACAACCAAATAGGCACTTAAAGGCAAAAAATTACTCCGGATTATGTTAATACATACTTTTTTGAGTAATTTAGGGTTGGAACTAAAAAAGTGTTTTTGGACGTTTTTTAAACTTTTTTCCACCAAACTTTTGGTTCTTTGTTAGAAGCAAGTCAAAAAACGTAATTTTTCAATGTAACGGGATTTCACAGTTATTTCAAAGCACAAACAAAAAAATAGTGCTGTCATACAGGAAAAATGCCAAAGTTTTATTTAATATATAACACGACTATATTAGTATATAAATTATATTTTTATTTGATTTTTCATTCAGCATAAAGAATTACCCACAAACTTAGAACGAATGCTTATTTTGTAACGTCAACTTTGAAGCTACATAAAAATGGAACGGAGTAGGATATTGAAGATCCGATAATGGATTTTTCTTAGTTGAAATATTATCTGTCGATTGTCGTATTCATTTTAGTAATTTTTTAACATTGATTTTTACCATTTTTGGCCACACTCGCGACACTGTGCGCCGTAGCTACTGCAGCCGCTGTAGCTCAGCTGGGTAATGCGTGCGGCCGCGAAATGTGATGCTTGAACCCAGGTTCAAGACTCCGTTGCTTCAAAAAAAAGAAAAACAGAAAGAAGGTAAGAATTCGAATTAAAATTTAATTTAAATAATATTATTTGAATATTTAAATAGTTCTGTACTTTAAGTAACTTCAATATTGGGCCATAGCAAGTACTGAAGCGCAAGACCAAAGGCAGTTAAAGTATAAGATGTCTTACGCTCATACAATCGAATGGCATAGGACAATCTAGAATTTGCAATATTTTCATTATCAAGAGGAAGCAAGCGTCGCTACAAAGTGAGGGTAATAATACTAACGCTCTCTGTTTTGCTCACACAAAGCACAACGGCTTTGATCGCTGCCAACCAAAAGCAAAATTGTGTGTGATCATGCGTTCAAGTCAGTGGCGTAGGCAGAATTTAGTTTTGGAGGGATATTTCACTACCTATTTTTGTATTTGAGGGAGTTTGGATCCCGAAACGTTCCCGTCCCGTGTGCGCTACTCAGTGCTGCCGTTTTCAATTTTTTTTCAGTAGTACAATTTATGTTTTTTGGGTAGTATTTATGAACTTTGAGTAGTACACATGCTTATTTTCTTAACAGTGTAAAAAATCGCACGGATTCATCAACTACTAAATCAAATACCAAGTTTCCAAACACATTGGCAATTTTATTTATAGAAAAGTGAAAGAACAATGTAATGTAATTACAAAAAAGCATTTAAACAAAATGTATATGTTGTTATTATATACTAATAGTTATTTGTTCGGTGGCAAAGCAATAATCGCTCAAGTCCGTAAGTATTTTTTGGAAGAGCACGTTTAAAGGAATAGGCTAGCACCCTGAACTCAATGATGTCTTTAGTCGACCTAAGCGATAATCGTGTTTGACCACAAATTTAATAATACTAATACTTCTTTTTCGATGGACTTCAATGGAAAAAATCTATAAAGCTTTTATAAAATACTTAATAATAACCAAAATGTACTTTATATAATAGTGGAATTATATCAGGCGTAGTTTAGCATGATTTAATCAAATAGGGCAAAAACTGGCAAGATATTTTCAACAATATAGTAGCTCAATATTTGCATATCTAGAATACGTATAATTTCTCGCCTAATTCAGCCCAATTTATGACTATTTGTCTACGGATATCCTTCAAAAACTCCATTTCAAAGATATTTTTATAAAAAAATTAAAAAATGTATCCCCGATATACCCTACAAACAGCAGCTGTTATGAGCTAAAAAACATTCGTTCGCCTACGACTAGGACACACACAACTCACACATGAGCATCTACTGCTTGGCTTAAGTGCCCCATTTTGCTTATTTTGCCGTCGCGAAACAATAACCGTAACTCATCTGCTCCACGATTGCCCAAACCTAAACACCTTTCGCAACACATCCGGGAGTGGCTGCAGCTTGCTCGAACTCCTTCGATCAACAAGTGCGGACAATATAAAAATAATTTACTCCTTCTTAAAAAAATGTAAAATACACAGTTTAATTTAAATTGTCAATTATAACTTTTCCATAACGATTAATAAATATATACACTTAGTTAAGTTATGTACTCTGTAAATATTGACATAGCGAGCCGAAAGCCATAGCAGCTAGCGCTCCGTCTACATTGTAAAATAATAATTACTGTATTATTATTTTTCAAATAATAAATAAATAAATATAAAAAAACTAGCTGGGCCCCGCGACTTCGCACGCAAGCTCTCTTCTTTCACCCGATACATATTTTGAACGCATGGTTGAACTGTGAAGTCAAAAGGCCCTTTAAATCATGAGTTTTCACGTTTGCTCTAAACAAAATCTTAACCCTTAGTTTACCACGGTAGATTTCGATTTTCAAAAATATGAAAAAAACCTTGTAATTATTTCCCGATTTAAGTGCTTTTTGTCCAAGTTTGAAGTCCAAACGACCAATACCCATTGTTGACCCCGTTACATTTTGATTTTCAAAAAAGTGAAAAACACGTGTCAAATTATTTCTCACTCAGAGTACTTTCACAAAGTTTGAAGTCAGTGGGCCCGTTAATTCATTTTTTTTTACAGTTTCGCCATACAAACTTTTAACCGGTCGTTGACCCCGTCCTATTTTAAATATTTTTAAAAAATGAAAAACACGTATCGAGTTATTTTACATTTAAAGTACTTTCACCAAGTTTGCAGTTAAAAGACAAAAAAAATTGTTTCTTCATACATACTATTAACCCGTCGTTGATCCAGTTAGATTTCGATTTTGAAAATAATGAGAAACGCGTGTATACTTTTTTTATTTCAAGTATTTTTATAATTTTTGAAGTCAATAGGCCTATCGGTTCATGTTTTTTTCGAGTCTACTCTTAAACAAATCTTAACCCATTATTGGTCCAGTTAAATTTTGATTTTTGAAAAATTATAAAATACGTATCGAATTATTTTTTGTTTAGAGTATTTTCAGGAAGTTCAAAATCAATATGTCTCTTAAATCACTTTTCTTCATACAACACCTTAACAGATGTTTTGCCCCTTTACATCCAGAATTTCAAAAAATCCCGTCTTAGCGGAAGTTCATTTTTCAAGATGTATCTACAGTTCAAATTTCATGTTTGTAGCTTCAGCGGTTTGGGCTGAGCGATAATGAATGAATCAATCAATCAGTCAGTCAGTTAGGGCAAACAATCTATGTATATTAAAGTGGAGGCGGTACCACACCCTCTTGTCCAGTGCTCACAACTTTCTTCTAGTCGAATTGTGCTACTAAGTGGAAAGTTCGTACCAAGTTTCACTGATGTGTGTGTGTACTGCATAACTGTCTGAGCATAAAAAATGTGCCACGCCCTTTGACCAACGCCCCATTCCCTCTATTGAAAGAAATGATTAAGTGGTAGGTTCATACCAAGTTTCATTGATGTACGACTTACAGTTCTGCTGCATAAAAAATTTGCCACGCCCCTTGTTCAACGCCCATAAAATATTATCGGTAGAATGACACTTTTATGGGACGATGGCATATTCAATTTCAATACTGTGCGGCTTACAATTCCTGAGCTATTCCATATAAAAGATTAGAGTTGTATGGACGGAGCCACGCCCTCGTTCCGCTTCATTCCTCTGCCGAAAGATATGACTAAATGGTAAATTCGTACTAAGTTTCATTCATGTGCGACTAACAGTTCCAAAACTATGCGGATAGTTTGGGTCAAAAAAATGTGCCACGCCCCTTGTCCAACGTCAATAAAATTTTAACAGTAGAATGACACATCTATGAAACGACAGTACACCAAATTTCAATATTGTGCGACTTACAATTCCGAAGCTATTCAATTTAAAAGAAATGAATTGTATGGGCGGTGCCACACCCCTTTGTCAATACCCACCTTATTCCCTCTGCCGAAAGATATGATTAATTGGTAGGTTCATACCAAGTTTCATTGATGTAGGACTTATAGTTCTGCTGCATAAAAAATGTGCCACGCCCCGTGTTCAACGTCCATAAAATTTTAACAGTAGAATGACACATCTATGAAACGACAGTACACCAAATTTCAATATTGTGCGACTTACAATTCCGAAGCTATTCCATTTAAAAGAAATGAATTGTATGGGCGGTGCCACACCCCTTTGTCAATACCCACCTTATTCCCTCTGCCGAAAGATATGATTAATTGGTAGGTTCATACCAAGTTTCATTGATGTAGGACTTACAGTTCTGCTGCATAAAAAATGTGCCACGACCCTTGTTCAACGCCCATAAAATTTTAACAGTAGAATGCCACATCTATGAAACGACGGTACACCAAATTTCAATATTGTGCGACTTACAATTCCGAAGCTATTCTATTTAAAAGATTTGAGTTGTATGGGCGGTGCCACACCCCCTTGTCCAATACCCACCCCATTCCGTCGGTCGAAGGACATGATTAAATAGTAAGTGTGAACTAAATTTAATTGATGTGTGACTTATGGTTCAAAAGTTATTGCCTAAAAATGTATTCTGGTGGCGCCACGCCCCGTTTTCCCGACTTTTCTTTTTTTATAAACCTTCACGTAACAATTTCGAACAAAGCCGCCGAAGGAAGTATCTAAGTTGGTCCAGCCGTTCTCGAGTGATGCGCAGTCGAATGGACCACGATTCATTTTTATATATAAGTATAGATGTAGATTAAAAAATGTATCCCGAAATTTGTTTTTTTTTATGTTTTTTGGTAGTCGGGTTTTAAAATACCTGAAGTTTAAAATTCCATAACAACTTTTATGTGTCATTAAAATGTTCTATTAATATTGTAAAGATGAGCCAGTCTGTCGCGTTGCAAAGCAACCCTGCCGCTACGTGCCGTGCCATAACCCAATCTGGCAACGACGGCCGCGATAGTAACTTTTAGTCCAACCTGGCAACGATGGTCGCGGTCATCAGGGAAACTTCTAGTCCAATCTGGCAACGTGCGAGAACGATCTGCGCGACGGCCGGTCAGAGTATAAAAGGTGGCCAGATGCGGTGCAGCGAGTCAGTCTGGTTTTGACAAGTGAAGTTGCCACACGGAATAATTAAGCAAATACTTAAGTGTACGATCAGTAAAGTGTAAACTGTGAATAATAAAGTGACTGTTGGTGTATTTTATTGTCTGCGTTTAAGAAACTGACTGTGTTTTATTTTCAAATCACACAATCCAGAGATACGTGACCGCCTACTAGACTTAGTATTCGTAACATTTGGTGTCAGAAGTGGGATTGTGGAAAATTGAAGATAAAAAAAAAGAAAAAACCAAATAATAAAATTATAAAAGCACGGACATGGTTAAACTCGAGCTGCTGAAGGTGGACCAGCTGAAGAAGGAGCTGGCTGCCTGGAATTTGCCGACTGCTGGCGGAAAGGTGGAATTGCAGTTGCGCTTGCGAGAAGCATGTGAGGCACGAGGCGTCGATTGGACTGTGCACGAGTTCGGAGCGCAAGAACCAGAGGCGTCGGCCAAGGTGGAGGAGTCGCCTGCGGGTGCTGCTTCGCTACAGAGTACGGCTGGAGCGGCTGCGCCACCACAAGCAATGAAGATGAGCCAGCTTATGGTTGCAATGAGGGGCATGTTCGAGACTTCAAATCGTGAAATTCGCGAAATGTCGGCGCAAATGGAGGCGAAGCTGGAAACTACGAATCTCGAAATTTCGGCAAAAGTCGAGAAAAATTCTGAGCGCATAGAGCAGAAGGTAGAGGAAATCTCCAATACGCTGAACGGGAAAGTTGAGCATCTTGAGACGCGCATGGACAATTGGGACAAACGAGTTGACAACCTGGATGAGTCCTTGAACAAACGATTGGACAGTCTGGAAGATTCGATGCACAGAAAGATAGACGAACGACTTCGAGAGGTACAGCCACGAGAATGTTTGCCACCGGTTCAGGACGGTTTTGCTGGCAGAACAGAAGTGCCTACTTATGATGGTGCTGCGCCGTTCGATACATTTAAATTGCAATTCGACTTGGCTGCTTTGGAAAATCAGTGGACAGATATCAGGAAAGGTCGGAGGTTGGCACTGGCGCTGAAAGGTCCTGCGGCGGAGGTAATCAAATCAGTTCCAGAATGTTTAAGAAGTGATTACGGTGCCATCATGAGAGCGTTGGCAGCGAAGTATAGCAACGAGCACAACCATGCGCTATACTACTGTGAGCTGAAGAACCGCAAGCAAAGAGCCAACGAGGCGCTGCAGACATATGCAGCAGACATTGAGCGGCTCGTACAGTTGTGCTACCCAAAATTTGGTGCTGATGATCTCGAGAGGATGAAGATTGAGTCGTTTGTTGAAGGTCTTCATGATCCAGAAACACGTCGCAGTGCGTTGATGATGGGCAAGCCAACATTTAAGGAAACGGTGACCAGCGCGATGACATATGAAGCGGCATGGATGGGGAGCACTCGGTATGCACCTGCAAGGATACGCCAGATTCAGGCGGACAACGACATTCCGATCCAGGCCATAAGCTCTGAGATACCGGGCAGGCCACGAGTGGTCTCCTCTAAAGTTGTCTGCTGGGTATGTGGCAAGCAGGGCCACATATCACGAGACTGCCGCCAACGGAAGAGGCGTTCCCGTTCCCGATCGCAATCGCCTGAAGCGAGGAATACTGACAATCGAGGCCCAGCCAACAATCGCAGGGCTGAGGACGGCGAGTCGTTAAACTAAAACGGGTCAGCCCAAAGGGGCGTGAGCTGATCCCCACAATCTGCCGCCCCACCATCCTTGTCTCACAGCTGAAACGACAGCCCAGCAGCTTGACAATTGAAGGAAGGATAGATGGAAAGTGGTTCGTGTTGACACTAGATACTGGAGCGTCATATTCGATCATAAAAAGGAAGCTGCTGAAGAACTGGGAACCGCTGCATGGCATACAGCTGCGGACTGCGACTGGCGAGCGCGCGCCGGTAAGAGGTAAAGTTACAAAAACGATTGCTATCGGCACCAGCAGCCTGGAACATGAGTTCATCGTCGCGGATATAATGGACGACGTGATTATCGGCGTGGATTTCATGATTAGGCACGGTTTTACGCTGGACCTGAAGGAAAATATGCTGAGCTTTGCCAACGTTGAATTCCCGCTGCACACCGGCTATGAGAGAAGCGTGGCGGTAAGGAAGGTTGTATCGGGTCAACGCAGGAGGATACCAGCGAATTCTGAGGCGATTGTGTGGGCAAAGGTGGACGAGGACGATGGGACGAGTCGGCTGTGGGTTGTAGAAGCACCGAAACAAGGACACGACAACATCATCATCGGACGTACATTAGTGGAACCTAAAAATGGCAGGATACCAGTCAGAAAACTGAACCCCCTGAATGCACCCAGATATGTCGGAAAATATGAGGTAATTGGCGAGTGTAAGGAAGCTGTAGCAGTGGTCAATTGCGAGAGTAGCCCGCCTGGAGGTAATAGGAAGAGCGGTTTTAACATCGACGCCATACCGCAGGAGAACCAGTGGAGCAGCGAGTTGACGGCCAAGCACAAACAGAAGGCGAGGTCACTCCTGCAGCACTATGGGTCAATATTTGCGGCGGAAGCAGGCGGAAGAACAGCCATAGTGAAGCACAGCATCGACACCGGAAGTGCAAAACCGATTCGCCAACCGCCAAGACGAGTTCCTCTGGCCAAGAGGGAGGAGGTCACAAATTTGATCGAGAACATGCGGAAAGACAAGGTCATAAGCCTTCTTCGGGCCCCTGGTGCTCGCCGGTTGTGCTAGTCAAGAAAAACGATGGTAGTACCCGGTTTTGTGTGGACTATCGGAAGCTCAATGATGTGACCAAGAAGGACAGTTATCCACTACCTCGGATCGATGACACCCTGGACACACTGTCAGGCACGCAGTGGTTCTCCACGCTCGACTTACGCAGCGGCTATTGGCAGGTAGAGCTTGCAGACAAGGACAAGGAGAAAACGGCTTTCAGTGTTGGCGATGGTTTGTGGCAGTTCACCGTCATGCCGTTTGGACTCTGCAACGCACCAGCAACATTCGAGCGGCTAATGGAACGTGTGCTAAAAGGGCTGCATTGGCGGACGTGTCTGGTGTACCTCGACGACATAATCGTGATGGGTAAAAGCTTCGACGACCACCTGGGAAAGCTGAAGGAGGTATTTGAGCGGATACAAAAAGCTGGGCTTAAACTCAACCCAAAGAAGTGCTCGCTGTTCCAAAAGGAGATCAAGTATCTGGGTCATACGGTTTCCGCCCGTGGAGTACATACGGATGAAGGCAAAATCACGGCAGTGAAGGAGTGGCCCCGGCCACGCAATCTACACGAACTCCGCAGTTTCCTGGGCCTGTGCACATACTACCGCCGATTTGTTCCGGGATTCGCGAACATAGCCAGCAGCCTGCACAAACTGACAAAAAAGAGCCAAGCTTTCGAGTGGAACGAGGAGCAGGAACAGGCTTTTGCACGTCTGAAGGAAAAACTGTGCAGCGATCCAATTCTGGCCTTCCCCGTGCCTGGGGAGATGTTTGTGCTGGATACAGATGCAAGCGGGAGTAGTATTGGCGGTGTGCTATCACAGATAATAGACGGCCAGGAACAGGTGATAGCGTACTACAGTAGGGTTTTATCGAAACCGGAACGCAATTACTGTGTGACACGGAGAGAACTGCTGGCGGTATTGGACTGCGTAAAACACTTCCACAAATATCTGTATGGACAAAGGTTTCGCCTGCGCACAGATCATGCGGCATTGAGATGGCTTCTGAACTTTAAAGATCCTGAAGGGCAATTGGCGCGGTGGATCGAGCGACTGCAGAGCTACGACTACACGATAGAGCATCGCAAGGGCAGTAGCCATGGAAATGCCGATGCCTTGTCCCGCCGTCCGTGCAAAGTCGAATGCAGGCAATGCTCGCGAGCCGAAAGCAAAGAACAGATAGTGGACGTCCGGTTGGTCAGCGTCATGCCAGAGGAAGAGTGGTCTGCGGAGAGGCTACAAAAAGACCAGCATGAGGATGCGGATCTTGCAAAAATCGTCGAAGGCAAGGAGCAAGGCGCACGTCCAGACTGGCAGGAGATGGCTGGTGAAAGCCCGATCGCTAAGGCTTACTGGGCACAGTGGAAAAGTCTGCGGCTGAAGGAAGGCTGCCTGTACCGCGAATGGGAGAGCGCGGATGGTCGTACCAGCAACCCCCTAATGGTAGTGCCGAAAAGCAGAATCAACGAGGTCATCGAGGCATACCATAACGACTCCAGTGGAGGGCACCTAGGCATCACCAAAACCGTCGCCAAAATAAAAAGACGATTCTACTGGGTAGGATGTCAGGAGTCTGTAGCCGAGTGGATTAAGAGCTGCGACCGATGTTCAGCCGCGAAAGGGCCGACAAGAAAATCTCGAGACCGCATGCAGCAGTACAACGTGGGAGCGCCCTTCGAGCGGATTGCTATGGACGTCGCCGGCCCATTCCCAACTAGCACTCTAGGCAACAAATATGTGCTCGTCGTAATGGATTACTTCAGCAAATGGCCCGAAGTGTACCCCATTCCTAACCAGGAGGCCACCACGATCTCGGAAAAGCTGGTAAACAACTGGGTAGCCAGGTTCGGAGTTCCGTTGGAGTTGCACTCAGATCAAGGCCGGAATTTCGAGTCTGCGGTATTCAAGGAAGTGTGTGAGCTGCTGGGGATAAAGAAAACGCGTACCACTCCTTTGCACCCACAGTCCGACGGCATGGTGGAACGCTTTAACCGGACACTGGAGGAATACCTGCGGAAAGTGGTAGGCAGGAATCAAAAGGATTGGGACACGCATATCCCCCTGTTCCTGATGGCGTATAGGTCAGCCCCGCACGACACGACATCACTCACTCCAGCCCGAGCAGTGTTCGGAACAGAGTTGCGGTTACCCGCTGACTTGAAGTTCGGGGTAGTCAGCACGACGGGAGGCGCTAAGACAGACTACGTGGCCAATAAGCGGGCGGAACTGGAGGAAATTCACCAGTTTATAAGGAGCCGCACCAAACTGGTCAGCGATAAGGCGAAAGCCAGATATGATCTACGGGCCAACTCAGCAGGGTTCCAGGAAGGCGATTTGGTAATGCTCTACAACCCGCAGCGCAGGAAAGGTTTGTCTCCAAAACTTCAAGCGTCATGGGAAGGACCTTACGAAGTCGTGACTAGGATTAACGAAGTGGTATACCGGATTCAACGTTGCAACAATAGAGGCGCTAAGCTGAAGATAGTCCATTTGGAGCGCCTGGCGCCTCATCACAGCGGAGCCTCGGCACTTGTTCGGGACGAACAAGTCTAAGTGGTGGGCAGTGTAACGATGAGCCAGTCTGTCGCGGTGCAAAGCAACCCTGCCGCTACGTGCCGTGCCATAACCCAATCTGGCAACGACGGCCGCGATAGTAACTTTTAGTCCAACCTGGCAACGATGGTCGCGGTCATCAGGGAAACTTCTAGTCCAATCTGGCAACGTGCGAGAACGATCTGCGCGACGGCCGGACAGAGTATAAAAGGTGGCCAGATGCGGTGCAGCGAGTCAGTCTGGTTTTGACAAGTGAAGTTGCCACACGGAATAATTAAGCAAATACTTAAGTGTACGATCAGTAAAGTGTAAACTGTGAATAATAAAGTGACTGTTGGTGTATTTTATTGTCTGCGTTTAAGAAACTGACTGTGTTTTATTTTCAAATCACACAATCCAGAGATACGTGACCGCCTACTAGACTTAGTATTCGTAACAATTTCGAATATCGTTGGAATATTCCTTTTAGCTCTTCAAGAAAACAAACAAGAGAAACCAATCAACGCAAAAAAAACGAAACCCGACGAAAAAAATTTTGGATTTATAACACCGTGCGACAAAAATGAAAAAATTTTTTCACACTGGAAAAAATCCATATGGGCGTGAAACTAGAGACCAAACATAGTAGTACTGCGTACTCAGTTTTTCATTTCTACATCCTTTGTCCATTTAAAAGGAATTCAAAATTTTGAAGGGAATAAAAAATTAAAAAAATATAAAAAATACTTAGCATCGTTAAAATATGGCGATATGTATATCAAATGAAAGAGGAAAAGCTCAAGAATTTAAATAAAATTGATTTTTTATCTATTTGTAAAAAAGGACATGAAAAAGGTCCTTTGAAAATTTTAATCCTTTATATCCTTGAAATTTATAACGAATTTTCTTAAAAAGTAGGTATGTTTAAACCCAAAATCTCCTTGATCACGTGTCAAAATTTCATTATTCTCGCTTCTTTGATTTTGTATCTTTTTTATTATTTAAAATACTGATACGCAAATAAATTAGAATAATTGTACTGCATTAGACTTGCAGCTCCCACCTTTTTTTTAATAACTTTCGAACAAATAATATTCTTCTATTCTTAAAAATGGCATAATTGGGAATGCGATAATTTTGAGCATACTTTAAATTTAAATTATTTATACTCTATACTCTTTTATTTCATTTTTGAGTTTTGCATCCGTTGCGCTGTTTTCAAATTTTATCACTTAATCAAAAGCTTATATCATATGATTACAATACTGTGAACAGCATGTGGCATGTGCCAACGCGGTTAAAAAAGGTGTCATTATCACTTTAGTCGCACAACGGTAACACTACAACGAGCTCAATTGCTTGATTGCAAAATGATATTTGGTTAGAAATAAAAAACGACAACGTTGGTTTAAATTTCGTGCTTCGGTCATGTCACAGAATAAACAGTATACAGAAGGCGCATCTGAAATAATTTTGCGATTTCATTTCAGACGCGGGCGGGAAGCAACAAAAGTGAGGAAAATGTAAAGGGAACCGAGAGAGTAAGCGCGAATTGATGTACACGCATAGATTCGATGGTTTTGGACTTTATTCTCTTTTCGACAACAACACGCAATGTTGTTGCTTTCCGCAGCAAGCCAGCTTGGCTTTACTCGGGCACATTGAAATGGTGGTTGATTTGACAAAGCGATCGCCAAGGCAAATTCAATAGGTAGTTGCAGCACCAGAACTGATTAAACTTTTTTCTTTGATAATTAGCACAACATTGTAGCAATAGTTTTCCACTTATTATCATTTTCTTTCACAGCCGGCCTTGATAGTCCAGCGGGTAGCGCGCTGGCTTCTCATACCAAAGGCTCCAGGTTCGATTCCTGGCTCGGGCTGGTGAACAACTCGTCTACTTCTATCGCTATACACAGGAAGGGAATGAGAATTACAAGAATCACACAAGTGCGCTCTTGGCAGGCAATGGCAAAACCTCCAAGTGTGAACGAAAAACTGCCAATCGCCGTTCGGATTCGGCGTTAAACTGTAGGTCCCCTCCCCTCCCTTTCCCCATCCGCTTAGAATGTGTGCTGTAACATATGTTGGAAATATGAGATATTACTCTCAGTTTCCTTCCCTATCCCCCATGGGTATAGTACAATGGTCTGAAATGGACTGAGTGCTATGGAAGGCTTGTAGCCTTCCTGCCCACCGTCACATCCATCCATCCATCCATAACTTTCTTAATTCGGGTTGGTTGTTCCAATATTTTTACACATATGTTTATTTTCATTGTAGCCATTTGTACTTTTTACAACATCTATTTTACAAACAGACCAAAAGAACTATTAAAATCCATTGAATTTTTTTTCCGTAGTGCTACCACCTTATTTATGCGTCTTGGGGTTCGCTCAATCAATTTTTCTATGCAGACTTTGCCTGTCCCACTTCTTGTTCTCGTTTGTAAAAAAGCAAGCGGAGAGCAAACACGAGCCACCACCAACATGAAAGCGGCACATCGCTTTGTTGCCCAACAACAACAACCACAGTGTGTGGTGCGCAGTCGCAGCTTCTCAGCTTTACTGCCCTTTACTGCTTCCCCCGCATCTACAAACGGGTCCTACCGCTGGAACCCGCAAAGAAAATTTTCTTTACACCAGATGCGCATTCTGTATATTGTTTGTTCTGTGGTAATGTTCAGTTCGGTAACATGTTTGTATATTCTTTTCTAATAGCCTTACTTAGAATCACGGTTGCCACTCAGCTTAAATTGTTTGCACCAAAATTTTCCCAAAAAAGGCCCAAAGTGGTAGAAAAAGGACAATTTTATGTTTTCAGCAAAATTGTTTTTTTAACACCAAAGCAAAACATAACTGTTATATTTGTTTGTATTTTTTGCTTGTACACTTTTCTATAAAAAAAAGGCCCAAATGGACCATAAGTGCCTTAAATATAAAAATAAAATTCCTAAAACTTATGTTTCAGAAAATAGTATTATAATCGGCTTGTAGGTAGTACGGTAGTACAAATAATAGTAGTAAAATACTACTATAGTAGTACGGTTGGCAGCACTGGCGCTACTGATTAAAACCATGGTACAATAACAAGGTATGCCAAGTAGACAAATCTCCCTCTTTTTTCATTTGTTTACATTTGGAAATGCTGTTAAACAGCGATACTGGAGTTGCGTATACGCTATAAATTTAGTACCTTTTTCCATGCATACCATACCTTTTGGAAATGTTCATGCTAAACAAACAAGAATTATGCACTAGCTGCCTTAGAGTAAATCCACTTTTTCAAATTTTACAGGAAAGACAAAAAACTAAGTAAAAATAATTTATATTTATGTTTTTCTTTGGACTTTCTTTGCTCTGGACTTTGTGCACTTTTCTACGAAGCAAGGCTTTTTCTTTTTCTCTCTTTTCATGCATGTTCCGCCGACTTATGGCGACATTTTATGCCGTTATTTTTAATTTGTGCTTTGTGAACTTTTTCGCCTTGCTGTGATTCTGTGCTTTTCATTTCAAGAAGTGATTGAGTGTTGAACATTTTTAAATTGAAAATCGTTCGTGTGAATTAATAATGCCGGGAAATTCGTGTGCGTTGTGCAGTGAGCATGTTCTGTGTATTGTAAAAACTGTATGCTTTTCAGTATTTTCTGTGCAGCCCTGCGGACGACTCCCATTCATAAGCACCTCTAATTTTTGTCGTTTGACATTCACTTCTCATAGTACATGAAGAGTACTCTCCTTATCTGGCATACCTTGTTATTGTACCATGATTAAAACAATCAACCACCAAAAAAATCAACACAAGAGCACATAGAGATCACACGCTTCATATCTCTGCCGACTGCAAGCAGAGAGAGTTGCTTGCGTGCTTCATCGTTGCGCAGAGAGAGTTGCTTGCGTGGCTTCATCGTGGCCAGATTAAGCAAATAATAAAAATGTATTTATTTATTCATCAATTAGTTTTTACACATGTAAATTACTAGATTTAAGTAAGTAATTATAAGCAATAATAAATTTGCCTTAAAACTATCCCTGCTTTCTGAGAATAGGTCCAACTGACGACCTAACTCATTCACTTGCATTAAGCAGCGGTTAAGCGGTTCATTCAAGAAATAGTAAGTTCTGTAAAGGGGAATACGAAATGTATCCCATGATCTTAAGTCCCGCGAGGGTCAGTTGAAAAGTATTAATTTTAGCAAGAAATGACAATTAATGTGGTACGTCACCACGTCTCTAATAAACATTAGGGGTATTCTCGATGTCTTGCATAACCCTGACATCGTGCACGAAATGCATAATTGTTATGGCTATGCATTTCAAGCAACGACACAACAACAAAATACAAGCAAAACAAGTTTGCATTTTTTGCATGTCATGCTACGCAAAAGCCCTTGTTTTGTATTGTATGTGACATCGTGTGTGGGTGCAACCCTGCGTCAGGTTATTGTGCGAGAACCATTTAATTTTCTTCGTGTGCGCAAGCGTATTTTCTTTATATTTGGTTTTATTTCAATCTTTTTATATACTTTGCATATATGTATTGCTTGCAGGTGGAAATGGATAAACCGAAAACCAAATTAAAAAGAAATGGAGAAAGTTTGTGGCTGTTTGCGGCATTTTTGCAATATTTGCAATGTGTGCTTTTAATCTGATGCCGACTATGATTTGGCAATAATAAATCTTGATCTAAGAGTTTCCGAGCATTCGCATTAGGATGTTGTCCAAGTTTTTCCATGTATTTGGGTAGAAGCGTGGAAATAACTTCGGAACAAAGTTAATATAAAACATAAAAACAGTATAACATTATAGCATACAATTTCCTACGAGTTTTCAATGTTGGCAGTCCAAGTAAGAGGCACCTGCTTTTGTACTCGGGCACGCTACCAATCCAGGTCAGGCGATGAATGGCATACCTGATAAAACGTTTCTAGATTCTTTCGATTCTTAAGGAATACCCAGAATAGAGAGGATCCCAAATTATACTGCAATATTCGAGGTTGGATCTAACAAAAGAAAAGTATAGGCTTTTGAGGGAAAAAATATCACAGAATTCATTTGAGTTCCTTATTACAAACCCGAGCATAGACCTTGCTTTGGCAATCATGAAGTCTATGTGCTTGGAGAATCACATCTTGTGATTGAATATAACCCCCAGATCCATTTTTTCGTGAATTCGAGAAAGAGTATCATTCATCATCATTCATATATCATCCAATTCAGTATTGATAACAGAGTGCAACAAATTCAAAAAAACTTTCGAGGGACAAGGTCAAACGCATCTCATTCGATAGAGGACCTCAGTAGATGAAAAAGTGTCAAGGGACTTTTCCCGGGATGTTCGAGTTTTTTTTTTAATGCAGTTTAAAGATGGCAGCTTAAATCCCGTTCCCGAAACTTTTAAAACATCATATCTCTTGACTCAAATGTCTGAAAGGAATCATTTTTACGTCAAATTAAAGCTAATGATATGAAGTCAAAGAAACAATATTCTCTTTTGAAAAATGTTATGAAGAAGGACATCAACTAAATTTTTATCCTTGAATAGCCTGGAACCCGTGAGAGCTAAATTTATATAAGTGACTTCTGGTAAAAAAGCATTCAAAGATCTATACTGCATATTAATTTCATTTCAATCACTTTAACTATTAAGTCACTACAGCGTTTCAAAAATTATAAATTGCTGAATTCATGTTTTTATGTACAGAATATCTCGTAGCTGCTTACTAAAAACATCGAATGTAGCAAAGCACATTATTTTAATCGTTGTAGAGTCTTAACTGTAAAAGTTATTTACATGAAATTTATATGCAGTATAGATCTTCGAATGCTTCGAATTCCTTTTTCATAAAATTTTTCCAAAAAGGATATTGTGTTATCGAATTCATATCATTAGCTTTCATTTGACGTAAAAGTTATTCCTTTCTGACATTTGAGTCAAGAGATATGATGTTTTAAAAGTTTCGGGAACGGGATTTAAGCTGCCATCTTTAAACTGCATTTAAAAAAAAAACTCGAACATTCTGCGAAAAATCCCTTGGCACCTTTTCATCTACTGAGGTCCTCTATCGAATGAGATGGGTTTGACCTTGTCCCTTTTTTCAGTGTTGCACTGTGTAATCGATTACGTCTAAACGCCTACTAAATGACATATATTGGCATTTGGCGGCATTAAGAGGTAATAAGTTCGTCACACACCAAGCCTGCAACTTGAATAAATCATCCTGAAGTTAAACGCAGTCAGACAATGATTTCACGGTACGAAATATTTTCAAGTCATACGCATACATTAAGCAGGACGACTCTAAGATGAAATCAGGGATGTCATTAACAAATATCAGAAATAGAAGGGGGCCTAGGTGACTGCCTTGAGGCACTCCAGAGGTAACGTTTATATCATCCGAATTTGTGTTGTTTATGTGGACGAACTGAGTTCTGTCACTCAGATATGAAGCGAGCTACTTGAGGATGGTCGAGTCGAATCCCATCTGATCAAGTTTGTTGAGTAAGATGCTATGATTAACCCTATCAAAGGCTTTTGCAAAACCAGTAAATATTGCATCACATTGGTTTCCATATTCAAGTTGTTTAGGACAAAATTAGAGATTAAAGTCAAGTTTGTAGACATAGAATAATTTTTAATTAATAATAATAATTGATTGACACGACAGCCCGCTTACGCGAGACTAAGGCCTAGCTTCCCGCAACCACCCGTGTTGTGCGTGTGAATTTTGTACGCGGGTGGAAGGGACCTACAGTTTTATGCCGGTTCCGAACGGCAGGTTGGGAGCTTTTTCATAGGCAATTTTTGCTCTCAGAGGTTTGCCATTTCCAGCTGAGAGGACAGCCACCGAAAGAGAAAACGAGTTTCCCGTTATTTTTTTAGGTGTTACTACATGCAGAATTCGATCTTGCGTCGCTCTGCATGCGACTCGTTGGACCGCGCACTAACCAACTGAGCCACGGCGGCTGCCAAGTTGTAGACATAGATCTACCCTTTATGAAGCCATGCTGATATGGAGATATGTGTTCTTTTACCAAAAATAACAGCTTATCGTGTACCATTTTCTCGAGTAGCTTGGGTATACAAGAAATTTTACAGATGGGACAATAGTTCTGAATGTCAGACTCGTTCCCAGACTTGTAAATAAGGATAAGAAAGTATCTTTTCCATTCCAAATTCTCCGTGACCCAATGATCTGTTAAAGACTATAGATAATGGAAGGGATAGTGCTGAGGCACATCTTTTCAACAATATTGGAGGGATACCATATAACACATAAGGGCCCGAAAAATTTCCTCAACGTAAAATTGTGGACTGGTAATGCTCAGCAGGGCATGACATATAGTACTACTTGTAGGTGTCACCACAGAGGGAGAAACATATACAGAACGGAAAAATTTTGCAAATAAATTACACATTTTTTTAACATCAGAATTAGATTCGACAGATAGTTCCATGATTGCAGGAATTCCAGTACTTTTCTTTTTGTTATTTATAAACTTCCATAAACGTTTACCATTTACCTTAATTTCACACTCCATATTCAGGATATAATTTAAAACGTCAAATTCATTTTTCAAAGGACAGTAAGTTTCATAGCTATCCTTGTCATTATTAGATTTACGATTACTTTTATATGCTTTTGTTTTTTTATTGTTGATGTTAATAAGCCTACCATTAAACCAAACTGATTTAGTGGCATTTCTTCTAGGCTTCTTTGGAACAAACCTATCAACCACAGAATTGAGCTTATCTCTAAAAGTCGTAAATCTCCGACAATAGAGGCGATATTTATGCGGACTTCCAATTCAAAGAATCTAAGCAATGCGAATTATCATTGAACTTAGCTCTAGAGAAATTTTTTAGGGGCTTAATGTAATTAATAAAGCGGAAGCTTATACACAATGCCTTGTGGTGAATTGATCGAGTAACCGATTATTTTCATTGTGGGTTTTATTGTTTTGATTGAGATTAAACTCAGCAAATTTGTCGAGAACTGCTCTCAACATTGTGCAGTGTGTTCATTATGGGAATGCGAATGGGTTTTTATTAATAACTTCTTTCATTTCAAAGTTACAAACTCCCCGATTTCACACAAACGTAGAGCACAGTCAAGGGACCGTGGTGACATCCATAACTAAATTTCTTCTTAAGTCGACTTAAGCGATTATTGCTTTTGACCACGGAATTATTTACATGTGCATTATATATGTTTGCAATACTTGTTCTACGATGTAATTTTAATTGGTAAGCTTTCTAAAAACTTTAAGTGGGCGTGGCAGCTGGAGCATATATATAAAGTGGCCAAAACTTTTTCTTTATGAATACATGTTTAATTTTTTCAGCTTGTGATACCATATTTTGGTATAAATGTTTAGATTTTTAAAGTGGGCGTGGCATTCTGCCTACTTTTGATGATAAGAACAATGTGCCAGCCTTGTCTTTTATACAGCTCATCATTTCAGCAGCTGCTTTGCCGCTACTTTCATTGAACGACGGAAGCCATACTTCGAAAAAAGCTCAATTTTTAACTGTAGGTGCCACTGCAAAAAGTTTTTAGCTGGGGACGCAAACTTTGCTTTTGTTCATGATTAACATCAACGCCCATCTTATCTTTAAGTAAATTTATAAGAAAATCAAGTTTCCCACACTTCGAAGAAATCACGTATTTTTTGGTGGAGGAAAATTACTCCGGATTATGTTAATACATACTGTTTTGAGTAATTTAGGGTTGGAGTTAAAAAAGTGTTTTTTTACGTTTTTTTAACTTTTTCCCACCAAACTTTTGGTTCTTTGTTAGAAGCAAACCGACGGGATTTCACAGTTATTTCAAAGCACAAACCAAGTAATAGTACTATCATACAGGCAATCAAACATTTCAGCAGTGTTATGGCATGATGTGAGCCAAGTTTCCGTTAACACTATAATATCGTATAGACAGGAAGAAGAGAAAAACAGCAGTGGCAGAATTTTAGTTCGTAACCCTTAAATGCATGGGGCAATTATTTTCGAATCAATCTAGAGCAAGCACAAACATGATTTAAATTGATTCCATAGATTTACGAAAGATTTAGGAACCTTACCATATATGGTACGCCATGCATTTAACACTAGGAGTACCGGGTTTTGCTCATACCTACTATCAGCACGAGCGGTAAAATGACGGTATTCAGAGCTTTTAAGGAAATCGGTTGAATCTGAAGAAGTTTTTCATTGGAAGCATTAAAACAACATTCATTTATGTTCTTGAATGTAAAAAAGTATAGTTTTGGCAAATATTTTAAAAGTAAAGCTACTACTCATGACATAGTAAATTTCGTCTCCCCGCTTTCTGCTTATGCTTTCAAACACAACACGTAAAATAATGCATTTTTGTTTTTACATGAAAATTCATAAATATATAAAAGTCGGTTGTAAGTTTAATACAAAACAGAAGGCAAGACATAGGTACTTGTAAAATTTGTACCATCTTTGAATTTTTTGTGAATGTTATAATTTTATTTCCATGGCTACGTAGTTAACCGTAATTTGACCGCTCGTGGTGATAGTAGGTAAAATTGATTATATAAAGAAAACAGATCGGCGCAGTGATTGCAAAATTTTAGAATATTGAGCTTAGTGCAAAATATTAAAAGTCAAGGAGAACCAGATTCGTAACTTAAACCGTTTTCGAGCTACGGTTAATCAAAAACTGAAAACCGTCAAATGACCGCTCCCGGTAGTTCTAGTGTTAAGGGTTAATCCACCAGCATTCTGATAGTAGAGAAGAAATTCAGCAATACTTGATGATCCACTAGGAGCGCACAGTGGTCGGACTTATATGGGCACAGCGGTCAAAAATACTTCTAGCAGAGATATCAGCCTGAAACTTTGGTCACATGTTTCTAAGAATGTGGCAATTATTTCATGTGAAAATAGGCATGATCGGACATCTATACACCTGCCCCCATGGAAGGAAATGATAAAAAATTTGTTTCTTTTTTGTTTTTAATGAGAAACGAATTGTTTCTACGATTTTGCTCGACAAAATTCATATATAGACAGGCTCAGAGGGGCAAACGGAGGGGGTTGCGGGTTTCAAACCCCCAAATAAAAAATGCTAGTGAAAATTATGGTCTCAAACAACAATATTGGGCCCAAGTGGTATGCAAAACCCCCCAAAATGAAATCCTGTGTGCGTCACTGTACAGGTTATTAACTCAAAACGGAGCGTGAATTAAAATTTTATGAACAGAAGGTGGATTGATACATCTCTATCTCTTAGCAGTGTCGAGCGCATAATTCCTTAATTTTTGAACATTTATTTTTTAATCTGAAAACATAGCTTTAGCTTTAACATAAAATTTAGCACTTGTATAAATCATATTTTATCTCCAAATGTGGTTAGAAAAAGTTTTCCATACGACACATTTTTTACTGATCGTTCCTGTGGCAGCTATACCTTGTGACCGAAAAGTTTCCGGAAATTTTAAATAAAATGCAAAATTCTTAATCTTCATCAATATTTATTTTATCTCCTTCAAAATATGCTCCATTAGAAGCGATACACATATGCCAACGTTTCTTCCAATCATCAAAACATTTTTTATAGGCGCTTTCCGGTATGGCTTTGAGTTCCCTCTGCGAATTCTGTTTTACGTCTTCTATGGATTCAAAACGTGTTCCTCTGAGTGGTAATTTGAGTTTGGGAAACAGGAAAAAGTCACACGGTGCAAGATCAGGTGAATACGGTGGCTGTTCGATGGTATTTATTGAATGTTTGGCCTTAAACTCGTTGATAATGTTGGCTCGGTGCGAGGGAGCATTATCGTCATGAAAAATCCATGAATTATCCTTCCACAATTGAGGCCGTTTACGGCGGATATTTTCACGCAAACGTCTTAAAACAGTCAAATAATAGTCTTTACCGACTGTTGGTCCTTCAGGGACGAATTCATGATGCACCACACCACGAATATCGAAGAAAACAATCAGCATTACCTTGATTTTCGAACGACTTTGGCGTGGTTTTTTCGGTTTCGTCTCGTCTTTTCCTCTCCATTCCGATGATTGTTGGCTTATTTGCATGTCGTACTCGTAGACCCATGTCTCGTCACCAGTTATGATGCGTTCCATGAAAGTTGGATCGGAATTGGCACGATCAAGCACGTCCAAAGAGACCTGTTCACGGTACTAATTTTGAAGAAAATTCTCAACAAAATCGCAACGCACTACTGAGGTGAACTGGTTTCAACAGCTGCCGTAAACAAACTGTCTGACAGATCGCGCTCATTTTTGGCATAGTAATTAAGGACAGTGCTACCAACCTACAGAAACTTAAAATATCGAAAAATATACAGCGCGCGAATTTTAAATGAGAATTTCCGGAAACTTTTTGGTCACAATGTATGTTAAAGTTGGGCGATCTTGTTCAAGTTTAGTTATGCGATTCAGTATTACATAGAAATGTCAAATACGACATTTTTTGAGAATATCTTTAACTAGTAGGGCCCTGCGGCTTCGCACGCAAGTTTGAAGTCAATGGGCCCAATAAATCATGTTTCTTCATACTACACTCTATGGGCGATGCCATGCCTCTTTTATGTAATGCCCAATCCATTCCTCCAGTCGAAGGGTGTGACCCGGTTTCATTTATATGCGACTTTCAGTTCCAAAGTTACGCGGAAAATTTCAATCACAAAAAATATGCCGCGCCCCTTGTTCAACGCCCATACAATTTTGCCAGTAGAATGACACATCTATGGGACGATGGTATACGAAACTTCAAAGCTTTCCAACTTATTGTTCCGAAGCTATTAAACATTAAAAGTTTGGGTTGTATGGGCGGTGCCATGCCCCTCGTCCAATACCCACCCTACTCTCCCTGTCGAAGGGCACGTCGAAATCGTAAGTATGTGCCAAATATCTTGATGTGTTATTTGCAGTTCCAAAGTTATTGAAAACAATAAGGTCGCTTGAAAAGTGCCACGCCCCTTGTCCAACGCCCATACAATTTAACCACTTGAACGACACGTCCAAGCCATGACGCTATATCAAATTTCAATGCTGGCCGACTTATAATTCCGAAGATATTTCATATTAAAAACTTGGGTTGTATGGGCAGTGTCAGGCCCCCTCGTCCGATACCCACCCCATTCCCAATGTCGAAGGGTGCATCTAAATCGTAAGTTTGTGCCAAATCTCTTAACTCTGTGATTTGTAGTTCCAAAGTTATTCAAAACATTTGAGTTGCTTAAAAAGTGCCACGCCCCTTGTCCAACGCTCACAAAGTTTTACCAGTGAAACGACACATCAAACGGTGGCCCCGCACCAAAATTTAATGCTGTCCGATTTCTCATTCCGAAGATATTCCATATTGAAAATTTAAGTTGTATGGGCGGTGCCACGCCCCCTTGTCAAAAACCCACCCCATTCCCCCTATCGAATCGCTAAATCGTTTGACACCCATATTGCTGTGACATATATATCATGGCTGATTTGTTATTATAGTGATCGTGGCGAGAAGGCGTATTAGGTAGGCGTGGTTAATCTTATATATCCTATGTTAAACACGGAATCATTTCATAGTAATACTGATTTATCGACATGTATCGTAGCTTTGTCTTGTTAGTTTAGTGGGTGCGGAAAGTGGGCGTGGCCGATTATATTATAGACTATGTTTGCGGCAATGACACGCTGAGTCCTTTGATACCCATATTGCTATGACAAATATACAATGGCTGATTTGTTATTATAGTGGGCGTGGCTAATAGGTATATCAGGTGGGCGTGGTCAATCTTAAATATCCTATGTTAACATCAATTAAACACGGAATCACTTGATATTAATACTGATTCACCGACATGTACCGTAGCTCGTTTTTTTAATTTAGTGGGCGCACAAAGTGGGCGTGGCTGATTATGTTGTAGCCTATGTTTGCCGCAATGACACGCAGAATCATTTGATACCCATATTGCCTTACAAAAGCATACCATAGATGAGTTTTGTTACCATAGTGGGCGTAATAAGGGGGCGTGGTCAATCTCATATAGCCTATGTACCATTCCCACAGATTTAAAAATGTTTTGTGCTTATTTCATCTAAATCGGTTCAGTGGTTTTTGCCTGATTGTGGCTCAAAAAACGTCACACTTGCTTTTATATAATAGTATAGATAACGCATATCTTGTTATGTCATTTCTTCTGCCAGATTTACTAATTTTCCTACATTGTGGAGTTTGAAACCGCTTTGCTCCATTTTCTCCTTCCATATTTGGACCTGAAACCTCTTTAACATTACCAACTGGTCTAAAAAAGCCAAAACTGTCCCCACAGAACCTATGATAACAAAAATATTTATATATGTAAATAGTGTCAGTCACCGTATATAGAAATTGGTTTAAAGGTGAAATTAAAACATGAAAGTAAAACAATTGCAAGGGATGTAGTGCAGGTCGCCTCCTCGTGGTGCATCCTGGGTAACGCTAATTGACCTGCCTGACCCCACCCCCCAAGATATACGTATCGTTTTTGGCACGACCCTGCTTTCGTCTCCTGACCACTCTTTACTTCTTTTTGGACATTGTCGCCTTGGGCTGGTGGTCGTGGTATTCTGTTACCTGAGTACACTGGAGTGACACCCAGTGGAAATGGCTTTCAGGCTAATGCCACGACTGCCTCCGTCCCGTTAAAACCCTGGCAGGCCTCGTGGTACGTTCAATGCCCGTCGCCATTAAGTTGGCGGCGTAGGCGTCAGTTGAGTTTACTCCTGACTTGCACTGGATCTGGCTCTGAGCAGCTGACCCCATAAGGGCAGCTGCCAACCCTTCGCATGGCCTCACTGCTTGCAAAGATAACCATGGGATCCTATAGTGACTACGCATTCGGGCGGCGATAGCGGCCACGAGTGGGGACCCAACAGCAATGAACAAGTCAAAACCCTCAAACCCTCAAACTGCGCCCAACCCACAGGGGACGCGCGCGCCTATCCTGAAAGGGAGGCGCACGACCGCCCCCCAGGGGACGCGCCCGCTTATTCCGCGTGTGGAGCACAAATGGTGAAGGCGACAACGAAACTTTTTGCGACATGGTGCGCAAAACGCTGGGAGAGGAAGCGGAAGTGAGAGCGCTCACGCATAACGTGGGTATAATGTGCAAAGACCTAGACGAGGTCACTACCAAAGAGGACATAGTGCAAGCCATCCACGAGCAATTTGGTTTTCATGATGTGAGTGAAGCTGCAGTCAAAAGCCTTCGACTAGCTTATGGCAACACGCAGACAGCACATATTGTCCTACCAGCGAAAATGGCAAACGCATTGCTCGAAAAAGGCAAACTTAAAGTTGGTTGGGTGGTGTGCAGGCTAAGGGAAATTAACCCGCAGCCAACTCGCTGCTTCCGCTGTCTTGACTTTGGTCACCTGGCGAAAGAATGCAAAAGCTGCGATCGCTCAAATTTGTGTCGAAGGTGTGGAAAGGAGGGTCATTCTCTACGCGATTGTGCAAATGAGCCAAAATGTTTAATCTGCAGCCAAACAGAAAGAGCGGATACGAAACATATCACCGGAAGTAGCAGGTGCCCTGCCTACCAAAGAGTGTTATCCGTTAAATCGAAATGAGGTTCATACAAATAAATTTGAACCATTGCGAGGCAGCGCAGGACCTGCTAAAGCAGACTGTGAGCGAATTAGAAGCCGATGTAGCAATCACCTCAGAGCCATACAAAACCACAGATAGCAGTGTGTGGGCTCATGATCGCTCGGGAAAAGCGGCCGTGTGGGCATGCGGCAACTACCCGCTCCAGGAGGCGAACCAGCAAGCAAATGATGGCTTTGTGTGGACAAAAATTGGTGGAATCCACATATGTAGCTGCTACGCCCCACCGAGTCTGCCATTTACAGAATTCCAAGCGCTACTGGACGATATCGTTAACTCGGCAAGGCACAGACATCCTGTGGTAATTGCAGGAGATTTTAACGCCTGGTCCACAGAATGGGGCAGCAAAAGGACGAACGCAAGAGGCGCGGCTGTTCTGGAATCCTTCGCAACACTCGACGTAGTGCTAGCCAATGTGGGTAGCACGAGCACATTCCGCAAAGGCCACAAATCGTCGGTCATTGACATTACGTTCGTGAGCAGCAGCCTATGTAGACGCATATCCTGGCGTGTAAGCGAACGCTACACCCACAGCGACCATCAGGCGCTGATTTATGACATCGATAGGCATGCCACCGGAGATCCACCGACGGCGAGTAACACCCGGCGGGGGTGGAAAGTGAGTGCGCTGGACGCCGAACTGTTTCGTGAAGTGCTAAATGAAACCATAGCACTCAGCGGCGAGCTGGACGCCAGATCTGCGGCGGATAAGCTGGTCACCAGCATAACGAAAGCCTGCGATGCGTCGGTGCCCAGGGTAGCCAAAGTGGCAAAACGTACACCGATGTATTGGTGGAGCGAAAACATCAGGCAGCTCAGAGCAGAGTGCCTGCATGCAAGACGTCGCTATCAGAGGTGCCGAAACGACGCAGAGCGTGAAGTCCTGCGTCTTAAATACAAAGAACAACGCAAGAAGCTGCGAGACGAAATTCGCCGGAGCAAAAAAGAGGCCTTCAAGAAACTGTGCGAGGATGCTGATACAAATCCGTGGGGTGGTGCCTATCGCATAGTTATGGCAAAAACCGGAAGCGCGCCTCAAGAGAAGTGCCCAGAACTTCTGGCAAACATTGTTCGGACCCTGTTTCCTCACCGCAAAACAGACAGCGCACCCTGTGTGACTGTAGCCATGAATGACGTGGAAGACGTGACGGCAGACGAGATCTTGTCAGCCTGTAAACGGATTGGGGACCGTAAAGCATCTGGCCCTGACGGCATCCCAAACAAGGCGCTGAAACTGGCCATATACGCGCATCCGGCGGAAATAGCGCACGTGCTGCAGCTGTGCTTGGAGCAAGGCGTATTTCCGGACAGATGGAAAACGCAAAATCTGGTGCTGCTTCCAAAGCCAGGAAAACCCCCCGGAACTCCTCAGGCTTATCGCCCTATTTGCCTGTTGGATACACTGGGGAAGCTATTGGAGCGCATCATTTTAAATAGGCTACTTCGGTATACGGAAGCGGAAGGGGGCTTATCCCAACGCCAATTTGGTTTTAGGCGAAAGCGCTCCACGATCGATGCCATCAACATGGCGGTCTCCATTGCCACCAGTGCCATAGCGGGCAAAAGATGGAAGGGAGGAGCGAAGCGCTACTGCGCCATCATTACCCTTGACATCCGCAACGCCTTTAACACCGCGCGATGGGAACTCATGCTATCGGCGGTTAGAGACATGGGCGTCCCAGCTTACCTCTTCAAAATCATCGAGAATTACTTTTGTAATAGAGTCCTCCGGTACGACAGCGACGAGGGGCCTAAAGAATATATGGTCACAGCAGGTGTTCCACAAGGGTCCGTTTTAGGACCAAGCCTGTGGAATATCATGTACAATAACATCTTCAAGCTCCCATACCCAGAGGGGGTGGAGATCATTGGCTTTGCGGATGACGTGGCCTTAACGGTGGTGGCAAAGCACTTGGCGCAGGTCGAATCGAATGCGAACTCGGCTATCGACATAATAAGGCAGTGGCTCGAAGACGTCGGTCTGTCGCTGGCACAGGAGAAGACGGAGGCGGTGCTAATCAGTAGCCGGAAGAAGCCCGAAACTGCAACCTTTACGGTTGGCAGCTGCACCATTGTATCTCAGAGATACTTGAGGTACCTTGGCGTGATCATTGACGACAGACTGAGCTACAGACACCACGCGGAGCTCACTGCACAGAAGGCCGCAAGAGTATGTAGTGCGCTCTCAAGGATGCTCCCCAATTTGGGCGGGCCAAGGAGCAGCAGAAGGCTTCTACTGTCAAAAGTAATTAGCTCGGTGCTGCTATACGCCGCACCTGTCTGGGCCCCGTCGCTGCGAGTAAAAGCGAATAGGCGGCAGCTTCAGAGCGTGTACAGACTCGCCGCATTGAGAGTAATCAGCGCTTTCCGCTCGACGTCAGACGAAGCAGCGCAAGTGCTGGCAGGAATGGTCCCGGTTGACATCCTGGCTGATGAGTGCAGAAGGCTGCATAGCCACAAAGAGCACAGTGGGTCCTCTAGCAGCAGAGCGACGGTGGAGAGAGCGGCGTCACTCTACAGCTGGCAGGAACGGTGGAACAACTCATCGAAGGGCAGGTGGACACACGCACTAATCCCCAATATTGCGGAATGGGTGCAGCGCACCCACGGCGAATTAAACTTTCACCTAACCCAACTGCTCACTGGCCATGGAGCTTTCCGGAGCTACTTGTTTCGGTTCGGGCACGACGATTCGCCGCTATGCCCAAATTGCCAAGTACTCGAAGACGCTAATCACGTGTTGTTCCACTGCCCTCGATTTGCGGCAGTTCGAGACCGCGTGAATTCTCTTGCGGAAGAGGAGATAAGCCCGCAAAATCTTACGGCACTGATGATAAGCTCGCAGTCAATATGGGATGCGGTGAGCGATGCGGCGGTACATATCCACCACGAGCTCAGGAAATCCGAACAGCGTCGTCGCACTTCCGGCCAAGCAGCTGAAGCCCACTGAGTACGTCATAGACGAACGTTTTCAGTACGGAGACAAACAAACGGGACATAGCGCCGATCGGGAGGAAGGGTTGACGAACTAAACAGGGTGGCTTAGTTTATGGACAGATGGGAGGCAAGTGCAACTTGAGACGAACAGCACGGGATCAGTGACGAACGTCGAGCCTAGTGCTCAAATCCGCCCTCCGACGAAAAACTTGACGGTAGTGTCCGGAGGGGTAACCGGCATCTGACGTGAGGAGGTTTAGTGTGTTAAAGTCTCACACTGACGGGGTTAGGCTTTCGATGCTTCCTCCTCGTTAACTATAAAAAAAAAAAAAAAAAAAAAGCCTCCTTAGAGTGGGCGAGGCGCAACATAAACACGAAAAACATCTCGCCTCAAGCCCTTGAGTTTGCCTCCAAGCGACAGAGGTCGCAGGAGCAGCAACAACCTGCGCAAACGGCTCAGGCCTCTAAGAAACCGCGACTAGCGGCTCCGACTCCGGCATCTGGTCGGACTTTTAGCGAGATTGCCAAGGGCAGCCTGCTGATGGCTATCGTTGACGCTAACAATGCGGACTCGGCTGAGAAATGGCGGACAGTCAGATCGGCCCTACTGTCCGTCTACGATAAGGTACTTGCTGCAAATCAGGGTTTACCTGCCAAGTGCAGGGGCGCAGGCTGGCACCAGGGCCACGTAAAGCTTATGGCTTGTGCCGACCAACGCGGTTGGAAAGCTGGGCGAAGTGTGGCCTGGCGCCAGTCTGCGAGCGGTGCCCCGGGATGAAATCCCCAGCAGACCGTGTGCCAAAACTTGGGTTCCGGCAGTACCATCGGACCCGGTGACCATCCTCCATTACCTTAAGACCGGTAACCCTGAGCTCCCTACCCATAATTGGAAGGTAGCTTGGGTCAGCGAACCGCGGCGCTCTCTGAGGGAGGCCCTGGTCTTTCTAAACAAAGAATCCCTCCAACCACTTGCTGCTACCGGGGGCGTAGTTAGCTATGGTTTTGACTCCGTCACACTGCGGGTTTACCGAGGTGACCAGTCCTCTTCCGGGCAGCAGAACCTAACAGGTGCAACACCGGCGCCTTCTGCTGTGCCCCCCGTCCGGGACTCCGCTTCCGAGGATGGCGCCGACAGTGTCGTCTCCGCCTCCGAACTTATCGGTGACTTCTTCGAGGGTCTCGAAGTAAGAACCGAAGGAGACCCCGAGGACGACAATATCTCGCTGTCCGACCTGGACGATATATTCGTTGGGAAGGAGGACGGCGACATCACGGTGGTCGACGCTCCTAGAAATGGTGGGGATTCTTCAGATTAATCTCCACCACTCTAAGGCGGCCTCGGCTGGCCTCCTCCTCCGTCTGTCGGCCAGCAGGGAGGACTTTGTGCTCGTCCAAGAGCCATGGATCTTCGAGGATCGGGTTCGCGGGCTGAGCCTCAACGGATACAGAACTGTATCCCACCATGGCGCAGGTAAAATCAGGGGCTGCACCCTTGTAAAGGACTCTATTAATGCCTCTCTTCTCCCTAGGTTCTGCGACGGGGACTGCGTGGTCATAGCCACTGAGCTGCAATGCCAGGTCCACTGGATTGTGCCCAGTTACATGGCGCATGACCACGGGCCCACACCTCCTTACGGGCCACTGCGGGAGATCGCTGCAGAAGCCAACGCACAGGGCATTCCGCTGATCGGCGGGGCGGACGCCAACGCCCACCATGACGCCTGGGGTAGCAGCGACACAAATGAACGGGGTGAGTCGCTCTTTCAATTTATTCTGGATAATAACCTAGCTATAGCGAATAGAGGGACGGAACCGACGTTCCTTACCGCTACTCGGAGGGAGGTCCTGGACGTCACTCTGACCAACGCGCTCTCTGGGCACCTGGTCAGGGACTGGCGTGTTCTGGAGGAGTGCTCCTTCTCCGAATACCGGTACATCAGCTACTGTCTTGACCTGAGTGTACCGGCCAGGCCCCCCCTTTCGCAATAAACGTAGGACGAATTGGGAAATTTTCTGTTCGATCCTATCTTCTAATCTTAACGCATCTCCTCCGCGTCTCTTGTGTCCAGGGGACATTTAAACCGCGGTGGCAACTCTTACCAATTCGCTTAGTCATGCTTCAGCTGCCGCTTGCAAGCCTAGGGTCCACCGGGGAAAACCAAAGCCACCCTGGTGGAACACCACAATTGGTAGCTTGCGGCGCGCATGCAGGCGCTCTTTCAACGCAGCCAAGAGGTACAACACCTGGGACGCGTACAGATCCGACGTTAGAGCCTTTAAGCACGAGGTCAGGAAAGCAAAGAGGGAATCGTGGGAATCCTTCTGCGGCGGTATCGAAAAAGTCTCGGACATCGGACATCTATTCCCACCACCATCCAGAAGGCAAACGGTGTCTGGACGGAGTCCAGTGTGGAAACCCTGGAGGTGTTAGGTGACGTGCACTTTCCGGGGAGTATCCTCACCTCCGCTGAAGCGGTAGTTCCGGAGGAACCACTTTCTTGGTCCTTAACGGACGTCCGCATCGATAGCACCATGGTCACGTGGGCCATTAACTCCTTCGAACCTTATAAATCTCCGGGACCGGACGGCGTCATTCCAGCCGAGCTACAGCAAAGCGCGGAATTTACGGTGCCATGGCTTGTCGCTTTCTTCAGGGCATGTTTGGAATGGGGACACATCCCCCTCCCATGGCGGGAGGTGAATGTTGTCTTCATTCCCAAAGCCGGCAAGACCTCGCACGCCAGGGCCAAGGACTTCAGGCCAATAAGTCTGACATATTTTCTCCTAAAGACCCTCGAGAGGATACTCAACGTCCATATTAGGAGCCTCATTGACCCAGTTCTTCTTTCGGATTCGGAACATGCCTACACAAGGGGCAGGTCAGTCGAATCCGCGCTGCAGTCTCTGGTCGACTATATAGACAAATCGCTGGCATTCAAGGAGTACACCCTAGTGTCTTTCATAGACATAGAGGGCGCATTTAACAATGTCTGCCCTCGAGCGATAGGGGTGGCTCTCTCTGAACTTGGCGTTGGTCGTAAACTGACAGATTTCATCAGCGCCCTTCTTAGCAGCCGTTTCATAAACTCTACGTTAGGGACGGCACATATTCGCAGGTCAGTCACTAGGGGTACCCCTCAGGGGGGCGTTCTGTCGCCGCTCCTGTGGAATCTAACCCTGAACAGACTGCTTGTCAAGTTAGAGGCTGTTGGCTGCAGGGTCGTCGCCTATGCCGACGATGTTGCAATGGCCATAGCTGGAAAATTTCCAAGTGTACTCTCCGAGCGGATGAATCACTTCTTGGACATCCTCTCCTCATGGAGGAACTCCTGTGGCCTTACGGCCAACCCGGAAAAGACGGATCTTGTTCTCTTCACAAAGAAGTACAAGGTTCCGCCTTTCAGACTCCCCGCCCTGAACGGAACCCCGCTCAAATTGCGTAAGGACTTGGGGCTGATACTAGACTCCAAGCTCACCTGGAGCGCAAACATCGCTGAAAGGGCAACAAGAGCCTCCAGGGCCATCTACTGCTGCAGACGGGCGGTAGGTGCCAGATGGGGGCTCCAGCCGCGCGTCGTTTCCTGGCTATATGAGGCAGTGGTTGAGCCTATCCTTCTCTATGGTGCTGTTGTCTGGTGGCCCGCGGCAGCCAGCCGAGTCAACCTGAAGCAGCTCGATAGAGTCAGGAGACTTGCTGCCACCCTCATAACTGGAGCCATTCGTTCTACGCCTACTAAGGCGCTTTTCGCTATCCTTAATTGGATCCCCTCGAGTCTTCTAGTTAGGCAGTCCGCCAAGATTGCCGCTGTGCGGCTAAATGCCATATGCAGTTGGGCACGAACGGACCTGGGCCACACTAGAATACTAGGGTTGGATCTTCCAACCCCGACGAATATCGACTATATAGTCCTTCCCCCTAGCTTTGAGCGTAAGTTCACTATAGGGATCCCCAGCAGGTGCGACTGGACGGAAGGCCGTCGCGCGCTGCTAAACGCTATCGAAATCTTCACGGCCGGCTCTAAACTTGATAACAGGGTCGGATGTGGGGTTTTCTGTGATCAATTAGGGGCCAGCATTACTGCTCGTCTCCCTGACCACTGTAGCGTCTTCCAAGCGGAGACCATGGCTATACTGATAGCAGTGGGTCGGTTGCAATCGCAACCCTCTCTTCCCTCGACTATATGTATTTTCTCAGATAGCCAGGCAGCAATAAAATCTTGGATAGGTACATATACCTCTTCTAAACTGGTTGCAGAGTGCAGAGCAGCTCTGAATGACTTAGCGGAGCATGCCAGGGTTCACCTGAGTTGGGTCCCGGGGCATAGCGGAATCGCTGGCAATTGTGCGGCTGACGAGTTAGCCAGAAAAGGTACTCTGATTCCAGCTCCTACTACGTTGTGTAGCACCCCCAAGCAGGCCTATTCCCGCCTGGCTAACCGACTCTGGGCGGAGGAGAACCTATGTAGGATCTCCAAGGAAACCTGGCCGTCGCTTAACAAAGGCAGAACACGCGAATTGCTTCGACTGAATCGGAATTCCATTTATTCCACAGTTTCTGTGCTAACGGGACACTGGACGATCGGCGCACACGCCAGGAGACTCGGTCTTCCGTTCAATGACTTCTGCCGCAGCTGTGACGATGCGAGCGAGGAGGAGAGCGTCGAGCACCTGATGTGCCACTGCCCAGCACTAGCGAGGAGACGTCTCCGGGTGCTGGGTGCGCCGTTCTTCAGCAGCTTGGCCGACCTAACAGGACCCAGCATCGGCCGCATCGCCCGATTCATTGTAGAATCGGGATGGCTCCTGCCTAACACCCGGGGGATGTGCAAGACTGAAGGGCAGCCACGTCCTTCACGTGGTACCACAACGGGCCGCAACGTGGCCTACGTGAGCTCTTGAAGCTGCCACCCTAACCTAACCTAAAACAATTGCAAAACGCATTATAACACTTCGTTCAATAATGTGTGTGACTAACTAATTAAAACACATTTTTTTGCCAAAATTCGTTTTTATTCATCAACATAGTCCCCTTTTAGAGAGATGCAATCATTCCAACGCTTTTCCAATCTTTCGATACCGCCTTTGCAGAACGATTTTTCTTTGCCTTCAAAATAGGCGTTAGTTTCGGCGATTACTTCATCATTTGAGCCAAATCTCTTACCACGGAGCATCTTTTTGAGGTCTGCGAAGAGCCAGTAGTCGCTGGGGGCCAGATCTGGAGAATACGGGGGATGAGGAAGCAATTCGAAGCCCAATTCATGCATTTTTGCCATCGTTTTCATCGACTTGTGACACGGTGCATTGTCTTGGTGAAACAACACTTTTTTCTTCTTCATATGGGGCCGCTTAATCGCGATTTCTTCTTTCAAACGTTCCAACAACGCTATATAATAGTCGCTATTGATTGTTTTCCCTTTTTCAAGATAGTCGATGAATATTATTCCGTGCACATCCCAAAATACTGACGCCATAACCTTGCCAGCCGATGTTTGTGCCTTTGGACGCTTTGGGCGGCTTTCACCGGTTGCATGCCACTCAGCAGACTGCCGATATGACTCTGGAGTGAAATGGTGGATCCATGTTTCATCCATTGTGATGTACCGACGCAAAAACTCCGACTTGTTGCGCGTAAACATGTCCAAACAGCTCTTTGAATCATCGATTCGTTGTTGTTTTTGCTCCGGTGTGAGCAAACGCGGCACCCATTTCGAAAACACCTTTTTCATAACCAAATGTTCGTGTATTATGGTGTGTACACTGCCTGCTGATATCTTTAGAATGTCAGCAATCTCCCCCACTTTCACTTTACGGTCGGACATAATGATTTTCAGTGTTTTTTCAACGATTTCCGGAATAACAGCGTCATTTGGCCGTCCAGTAGATGGAATGTCATCGGTGTCTGTACGACCAGGTTTGAATTCGGCATACCAATAACAAATGGTTCTTTTTGATGGAGCAGAGTCCGAATAATGTTTTTCCAGCCATTCCTGGCATTGAACAGTATTTTGTTTCATTAAAAAACAATGATAAATCAGCACACGGAATTGCTTTGAATTCATTTTTTTTGAAAACTCAAAAGTAGTGTCACTTAAAGCACTGTAACTTGTAAACTAATGGTCGGATTGACATATAATTTTGACAGTAAGCCTAAAAGGTTCACAATTTCGAAAAAAATTATTGATTTAGTATTAGTGCCGCCATCTATGTGTCAGTCACACACATTATTGAACGAAGTGTTATTTACATCAATTTACTTAAAAACAACAACACAATAACACAAACAAACAACAACACCACCGCACAAAATGCCAAGCTTCTTTTGCACTTCTGGGTTTGCGCCCCATTTTTAATACAGGCACTCAGTCCTTGGAAGATTGCACGAAGCCTGGAAAATTCTGGCAGCTGAAACTAACACATTATAATCTTAAAACGAGACTTAGTATTAAGAAAAAAAGATCAATGGGGGCAACGAGGGGGAACACAACTAAAACTTTCAGTGAAATTCTGGGAGTCAGACGAAAAACACAGATTATAGTAGTTGTAACTTTTGATTTTTGTTTTTAAGTAGACTTCAATTTATATATATCTCATTAATTATAATTAAGTATAATACTTGTATGTTCAATACCCTTTTTATTAATTTTAAATTTGGGGATTTTTTTATAAAGTTTTAACACTTCTAAATTGATTATTGTAAAACGCTGCACTGCACTAATCAAGTGAACAAATGTTCTCACTTCTGATGCTATTTTCAGAAAGTACCGCAAGAATCAAACCAAAAAAAATTACCGTTAGAAAGCTTGATTATATGACTATGACTATGACGTTACTTTTAATTTTAAAATGTGGACTTCGAATTTTTTATTTTTGGCCTATGGGAGCGACCACAGTGGAGCGCCTACGTCCGCTAAGTTTGCGGTGGATTCAAGTCTCTTTTTAGAAAATTTTTTAACGACCGGACTCTTACATTCTTCTGCCACAGAGAAGGATCGAAAATTGTATCGTAGAATTGCTCAGCTACACCTTATTTGAATGATATTATTACGTTCTTAGTTTCAGTGTCTTTCTTCACTAATTTGTAGAGCAAGAGATAATTCTTGTCAATATTAGCATGACTGTCGACGTAATCCGTGATGTTTACCTTAGTCACAGTGGGACCAAACGATGACAGATGTATCCATCTCATTTGGGCGATCACATATAGTTCGCTGCTAGTTCTGCGTCCACCAACAATTTGCTTGGGGTTTTTCCTTCTCACAACAGCAGTAAAGCGGGCATCATCAGCATTATCTTAATGGGGTGCATGCTTGTGATGGGAGCAACGGTGCATTCTTAACAGCACTGCGGTTAGGCGAATTGAGAGAGGCATTTGAGACTGGAAGAGCTGGAGAAACAGCAACAGCGGCGGCGGCGGCATACGAAGAAGAGGAGTGAGAAAGAGACCAGCTTCTGACGTCATCAGCTAGCTCAGATATTGTAGTCGAATGAGCATAAACGTGCAATTCACGACGAATGGCTTGCACTTACGATTGTAAGTAAGTGCTCAACTTGTTTGTTAAGAGCTTCTTTTTCACTAAGCAAGGAACTCACTGTTTTTTGCAGGTATTCCCAATCTGCTTGCAAAACGTTCACGCACTCCAAATGAAAAATAATGTTATCAGGTCGGTCCATAAGTTCGTGCGTTTTTCTTAGGTGGCTTTAAAACAAATAAAAACGAAATTTTCAGTATTTTTTAATCAATAATATATTTTCCTGCATTATTTACAATGTGTTCCGAACGTTTAGGCAAATTTTTAATTCCCTGCTCAAAAAATTGTTTGTCCTAGGAGCCAAAATACGCGTCGATATCCTTTTTTATAGCTCCTTTTGGAGTGTAGTTCTTATTACTCATATGGGACTGAAGTCCGCGGAAAAGGTGATAATCGCAAGGTGTAATGTCCGGAGAGTATGGTGGATGCGGCATTAGCTCCCATCCGTGCTCATTCAGCTTGCCTAAGGTCTGTCTTGCGTTATACGGTCTTTCATTGTCGTAGTGAAACTAAACTTTTCGTCTATTGGCTAAAGACGGTCAATTTTTTGCAAGTGCGTTATTCAATTTGGATAGTTGATGGCAATAATAATCAGCTGTGATCGTCTGGTTTGGTGCCAGCAGGTCAAAATAAACGATACCGGTCATATCCTACCAAATAAGCAGGAGAATCTTCTTGGGGTGAAGGTCATCTCAGGGCGTTAGTTCTTTTGTTTCACCTTATCTAACCACTGGCGTTTGCGAACAAGATTGTTGTAAAAGACCCATTTTTCATCCCCAGTTACAATATAGTTAAAAAAAATCTAATTTCTTAGCCGCTGCAGCAGCACACATTCACTCTCTGCTGTATTCATACTATTCTTTGCGCGGGAAGATTATGCGGAACCCATTTTCCGAGCTTTGGAACCTTGCCCAATTGAATCAGGTGCCTGTAAACTGTTCCTTGGGATGAATTTAACCTTCCAGCCATCATATCGACTGTCCAACTTGGCACTGCTTTCACGAGTTCCAGCAAGGCGCGGACTTAAGGACCTCAGGACGACCAGAGCGTGGGCATCCTCAACGTCACAATAACCACTTCGGAATTTGGAAAACCACTTTTTCGCAGTCCTTACACTCACGACATTCTCACAATGAGCTGCGTTTACTTCTGCAGTAGCAGTTGTTGCATTTTTTCCACTTAAAAAAAAATACAAAATATGCCTTTTATACTCGTTGTAAAATTCCATTTTATTTTTTAACAAAGCGTGCTTCTATCCGCGACTAAAATCACTTGTTGAATGCACAATACACCAGAGAAAATTAAAAAAAATTCCGTTATCTCCCACGAATAATTTTTTGTATGCAAAAAGCGCCTTTTCTGAAACTATTGAAACTTATGGACTGATCGGATACATTTGGCCGCGGTCGACTTTATGGCCGCCCACATAAGGCATGGTAACAGAGCTCCGAAAAACACGTCCGCACGGCACGACTTCTGTACCAACTCTGTTTTACATTTCTATATTGTTAAATCAAATTGGATAAATAAATTTATCCACCAAGGGAGGATCCATCCCCCTAATCCCCTCCCCTTGGGACGCCACTGGTCTCAGTCGATTCGCATTTAATCGATACGCTTTCGAGCCAGGTGTTTATACATTGATTTCAGAAGCAAATTGACTGCAGACGGTGTGAAAAGTATGCTCTTATTTTGTTGTTTTTCCTATTTTTTTGGCGTCTGAATGAAAGTTAGCTGTTAGTGTTGCTTGATTTTAGTTGAAAATGCTCAAAAAACTGAGTGCACATCACCATCAGCTGATTTTCAAAGCACTTTGAAAATGTTTAACCGTTTATGCGAACTTTCGAAGGGAAAATTTAAGAACTCATTTCAAAACCGCTTTGACTCCATACGCTTAATACAGTCTGTCCAGTAGAAGCGTGATCGCCGTAACTTGGAAACTATTTGTCCGATTCGTTTCAAACAAACTGCATTTTATCCGTTTATAATATTTATTGTACGCAATATTTTTAATAACAGGTATAGTCGCCACCATTCGCTATTATGGCCTCAAACCTCCGACCCATACTTTGTGCTAAGATCTGAGCAAGTTGCCGAGGCAATCGACTTCAAGTCAGCCGAATTTGCCTCGATAATGGTTTTGCTGTCAATATACTATTTCCTCTGAGTTTCTTCTTTACTATTTCCCACACATTTTCTATCGGGTTGGCATCAGGCGACTGTGAGGGCGAATCTAACACCTCTACCCCATTTTCCCCAGTTTCCACTCAGCACACATTCGGCTGCGATGTGTGTGTTCGTTGTCTTCTTGTATAATCCAAGAGAGTCCTCTTCTCCCGAACATCTTCGCAGCTGATGGTAATAAAGCTTATCCATAAATTTTGTTCATCAAAACCGCATTCAAGTTGATGGTAATAACGAAAAGTCTCCCAAATCCTTTTTCTGAGAAGTAGCCCCAAACATGGACCTTTACTGGGTCTTTAACAGTTCGTTGGAACAATCGGTTGATGGCGGCACACCAAGATCGATTTATGCTACTATTTGCCCAAAATTGGAATTCATCCGTAAATATTACATCATTTTAATTCCGATCTGAATTGGCATAAGCCCAGGCAAGCCGTTTTTGAACGTGTGATGATGAGAGCAACAGTTTTTTCAAAGAGTTCCGGTATTTAACGTCGTTAGTTCTTAAACGTCCTCGAACCGTCTCTTTTGATATTTGAACATCACTTTTCTCTAAAACTGCTTTAGCTTTACGCAATGATAAGCCCGGCTTCGTCGCAAACAAATCAATGATCTTCTTGTCCTGTTTTGGGGAGGTCTTTGTTTCAAGGCCCCGCCCAGCCAAATCGTCGACATTTTTTGCTTCCATATACCGATTCGTCCACCTCGTTACGAATGACTTCGACTTCTTCATATATTTTGCTGCAGCTAAACCTGACATTTACGACCCTCTAAGGTGTAGACAAAGGTATGCAAAAGGCTTCAAGTCGCTTCTCTCACGTGGAACTCATCTTGTTAAAACTTGTACTTTGTAATTTTTTCACGAGACTGACAATTTTTGCAGTGCGTATGTTATTACAAAAATGATGAGGCTACTTAGGTGCATTCAAATTTTTTGATAACGGTACTCTAAGTGATAATTTGGTCGATCACGCTTCTACTGGACAGACTGTATGTTCAAAGCGGTTGAAAAACGTGTGTATACGATTGTATTGAATTGATGCATATTGACTCATAGCAACTTGAGCTGTTGCATAAACGGGGTTATAGTCGAGTTATTGCTTATACATACACACACACAAGCGTACATAGTGCATATACACATGTGTCCTAGCCGCAGCAACCAGCGTCCAGCGGTTGCGCCTTTTTGGCGCGGACTGCGCTCTGCGAATCGTTTGTCTGGCTAAAAATTTGTTTGTTAATCTCGTGCTGATTGTTTTGTTGTTGGTGTGGTTACATTTAATTGTCGGGCTGTTGGCTGAAGCGTCGGTAGCGTGACTGTTGTTTGTCTTTGTATTTGTGGCGGTTTTGGTTGGTCGAGCACACACTTACACTGACTTGCTGGACGTTTAAATTGTTAAATGGTTCGTTAGTAACCTGTAGCAACACGCCCTGGGAACGGAGTGGGGCTCCACTTCGCACTCGGCTGTCGCGTGCCAATGGGCGGTGTGGGCGCTGCACAGCCGCACATATGGATGGGTGTATGTGAAATGCTGCATAGAGTGCTGCCGAGAGGAAAGCACGGCCCGCTGTGCACAGTGGGCTGGTGGGGACCGCGCTGTCGGGCGCCCAGGCGGCCAACGAAAAAGCTGCATCGGCTGAACTTACCGGCCGTAAGACTTTAATTGTAATTATGTAGGTGTTGCCAAGCATACATATTTCGGTACACGGAGCGGAATGGTGTGAATTGCTGGCCCTTGTTTCTGCTGCTACTCTTGTTGTTTTTGCTGTTGTTTGTTATTGTTATATTATTTGCATGTTTGCCATATTTGCCGCACTGAACGCTTGGTCAAACAGTTAGACTTTGAGTGGCAGTTGCACCGGCCATGTGAAGAGCTGCGTCGCACGAATTTTTTTATTTTGCACTGTGTACAAGTTATGCAACAATTTGTAAAAAATTCCAATTTTCACCTCTTTTTTTTACCTATTAGGCGCTGTAAAAACGGAACAAAATAAATTTTGAAATTCTGTCTCGTTAAAACATAGCGGTATGTTTTCTGAACAATTTATAAAAAAATTATCGAAATCGGACTAATCACTACATATGTATATGTAGTATAAAGCAAAGTCACTGTCGCTGTCTGTCCCTATGTATGCTTAAATCTTTAAAACTACGCAACGGTTTTTTAAGCGGTTTTTTTTAATGGATAGAGTGATTCAAGAGGAAGGTTTATATGTATAATACATGTTTGTACGGCAGGTGGGCGTGGCACCTCCCATACAACCTAAATTTTTAATATGGTATATCTTCGGAATTAAAAGTCGAACAGCATTGAAATTTAGTACAGTGTCATGGTGTAGGCGTGTCTTTTCATCGGTAAAATTTAATGGGCGTTGGACAAGGGGGAGTGGCACCGCTCATACAACTCAATTCTTTAATATGGAATAGCTTCGAAATTATAAGTTGCTCAGCATTGAAATTTGGTACAGTGTCATGGCGTAAGCGTAACATTCCACCGGTAAAATTTAGTGGGCGTTGGATAAGGGGCGTGGCACTTTTTAAATCCAGGTGTAACTTTTGAACTATAGCATTCACATCAACGACACTCAGTATAAACTAAGGATTTGGTTGTGTCCTTCGGCAGGGGGAATAAGGTGGATTTTGGACAAGGGGGCGTGGCACCGTCCATACAACTAAATTGTTTAATATGGAATAACTTCGGAATTATAAGTCGCTCAGCATTGAAATTTTGTACAGCGTCATGGCGTAAACGTGTCGTTCCACAAATAAAATTTAATGGGCGTTGGAAAGGGGCGTGGCACTTTTTAAATTCCGGTGTAGCTTTTGAACTATAGCATTCACACAATAAACTTATTATTTAGTCGTGTACTTCGGCAGGGGGAATTGGGTAAATTTTAGACAAGGGGGCGTGGCACCGCCCATACAACCCAAATTTTTGATTAGAAATATCTTCAGAATTATAGGTCGCTCAGTATTGAAATTTGGAACAGTGTCATTATGTAAGCGTGTCATTCGACTGGTAAAATTTCATGGGCGTTGGTCAAGGGGCGTGGAACTTTTTAAATTCCGGTGTTACTTTTGAACTATAGCATTCACATCACCGACACTTGGTACAAAGTAACGATTTGGTCGTGTCCTTCGGGAGGGGGAATAAGGTGGATTTTGGACAAGGGGGCGTGGTACCGTCCATACAACTAAATTTTTTAATATGGAATAGCTTCGGAATTATAAGTCGCTCAGCATTGAAATTTTGTACAGCGTCATGGCGTAAACGTGTCGTTCCACAAATAAAATTTAATGGGCGTTGGAAAGGGGCGTGGCTCTTTTTAAATTCCGGTGTAGCTTTTGAACTATAGCATTCACATCAATGACACTCGGTATAAACTTATTATTTAGTCGTGTCCTTCGGCAGGGGGAATAGGGTGGATTTTGGACAAGGGGGCGGGGCACCACTCATGCAACTAAAATTTTTAATATGGAATAATTTCGGAATTATAATCATACAACACTTAAATTTAGTACCCTGTCGTCTCATACATGAGTCATTCTAATGATAAGATTTGATGGGCGTCAGACAAGGGGCGTGGCGCATTGTTTGTGACCCAAATATTTTGCTGAACTTTAAGTGGCACAGCAATGAAACTAAGTACGAACCTACCATCTTCCCTTCCGACAGACGGGATGGTGCGGGTATTGAACAAGGGGGCTTGGCACCGCCCATATAACTTAAATCTATATATATATACAAGAAAGTGGCTGTATGTGAGTTACGGCATCACACTCAAACGGACCGTTTGGGCGAGATGAAGTTTGCCGGGTCAGCTAGTACTTTTATAAAAAGTCTTACTCGGCAGCCAAAAAAACACTACTTTCGGGAAAACACGTTTAAAGATAAATTACGTTGTATAACTTGCAGGGGACGGGTACCTTTCGGTTCCCAGCAACATGCAAAGAAATGTGATTTTCACGGAATCCTTTCTGTGGCGAATTCTCAGGTACATATAGATTGAAATTATGCGAAAAAAGAAATCGACTTTTCGAAACCGCGAGAGTAGAGGACCCCGTTAATTAATCAGTTATTTCTTGTTTTGTGTGATTTTTCAAATTTTTACACTGGATATTTCGAAAACTAAACAAAATGTCGACATATACCTTCTAAAATTGTTGGCGTATTGAAAATCAGTTCATTGATTTTTTATTTATGGATTCAAACTTGAAACGCAAGTTGTTGACAGTTTTTAACTAATGTGTTTGGAATGGACATGAGAGGAGCCGAAAAAGTAAAGCCGAGAGGGTCAAATTTTTCAAGCACTTAGGCTAGATACGCCTCATAGACAGCACTCGTCACGACCGGATGCTTTTGTTCGGGGGATTATCGATGAGGTCAAAGTGGCATGGGCGATAGACACCTTCAACCCGTACAAATCTCCGGGTCCCGATGGTGTCATTCCGGCTATGCTGCAATGGTCTAAGGAGGCAGTGGTCAAAGTCTTGGTGCGAATCTTTCGGGAATCTCTCCAACAGGGCTATGTACCGCGCGCCTGGAAAGAGGTTAAGGTGGTGTTCATCCCCAAGGCGGGGAAGTCAAACCACATCACTGCAAAAGACTACAGACCGATCAGCCTGTCATCGTTCTTTCTTAAGACCTTGGAGAGGCTGGTGGATGTCTATGTCAGGGGAGTGGCACAGTCCAGGGGACTCTGCAGGACGCAACATGCGTATTGCAGGGGAAAATCTGTAGACAGCGCCTTACATGAGGTCGTTCAGACGATCGAAAAATCGCTGAGCGTCAAGGAGTATACGTTAGCCGCTTTCCTCGATATTGAGGGGGCCTTTAATAACGTCACTCTAGAGGCAATAATCAGTGCACTTAGAAAATTCGAAGTGGACGAGAAAGTGGTAAGGTGGACCAGCGATATGCTTAGTAGCAGAAGGGTTCACTCCAGCCTAGGCTCGTGCTCGGTGAGGAGGTTAACCACAAGGGGCACACCTCAGGGGGGCGTCCTTTCGCCTCTGCTGTGGCTGCTTGTGATAAACAACATCCTCGAGATCTTCGAATCCAGGAGGCTGCGAGTAGTAGCATATGCGGACGACGTCACTATCCTGATCCCTGGAAAATTTCTTTCCACCATCAGTGATCTCATGGAGTCTGCTTTAGGAGAACTCTCTAGGTGGGCAGAGCATAACGGTCTAGGAGTTAACCCCTCAAAGACGGTTATGGTACTGTTCACCCGGAGATACAAGATACCGGAGTTTAGGCTGCCGAAACTCAGCGGCATCACTATCACCCTCTCACCCGAGGTGAAATACCTTGGCACCACACTCGACTCCAAGCTTTCTTGGAGACGCAACGTGGAAGAGCGGGTGAAGAAGAGCCTGAATGCCTTCTACGTCTGTCAGAAGGCCTTCGGGAAAAAGTGGGGATTGCGGCCGGGCATTGTCCACTGGATGTATACAGCGATCATTCGGCCGATCTTATGTTACGGAGCCATTGTCTGGTGGCCGGCCACGGACACCAGGTCCTTGGCGACGCAACTGATGAAGGTGCAGAGACTGGCGGCTATGGGAATAGCAGGAACCGTCAAAAGCACCCCCCAGGCAGGCCTAGAGATGATTCTACATCTCCACCCAATAGAGCAGTTCATTAAGTGCTGTGCTGCTAAAGGCGCTCTCAGGCTGAGAGAGGCCAACTTGTGGAAAGAGCACGCTTATGGACACTCTGGGATCCTAAGGTCATTTACGAGGCCAGGTACGGAACATCAATAAGATTCCTGCACGGACTATCTGATTCCATACCTGGATTTTGATTCGCGCGCACTTACCTCCTTTCCCTCAAGGGAAGAATGGGGACTTACAAGTGTGATAAGAGACGCCTCCATCACCATATTCACAGATGGTTCTAAGATGGAGGAAGGTACAGGAGCTGGTCTCCACTCAGATGCACTAGGGGCTCAACGGTCTTTCAGACTCCCGGACCTCTGTAGCATCTTTCAGGCGGAGATTTATGCAATCTGGAAAGCTGCTGAATTAATCCGCGACAGCGGATTATCACCCACGGATATCACAATCTGTGTGGATAGTCAGGCAGCCCTTAAAGCGCTGGAATCAGCGACTGTGAAATCAAAGGTAGTGCAGAGTTGTCGCAGTGCACTTCGCGGCATCGGACATCACCGAGTCACTCTCTGCTGGGTTCCGGGCCACTCTGGAGTGGCAGGAAACGAGGCAGCGGATGAGATGGCAAGAAAGGGGGTCGCCCTGCCTCTCACCGAAGTGGATAACTCTGTGCTCCTTAGGATATCTGCCCTGTATTTGCGTATTGACAGGTTGAGCAAAACTTACATCGAGTCCTCATGGCGGAGCAGAACTGATTGCAGTACCTGCCGGGCAATATGGCCTTCCCTTTCCGTGAGGAAAACGCGATATGTACTGTCCCTGAGTCGAACCTCTATTAGGCAGCTTGTTGGAGTCATCACTGGACACTGCGCCATTGGATCTATGCTGGTCAAATGGTGCCTCTCGTCCAGTGATGTATGCAGAAGCTGTGGAGATGAGGAAGAAGTGGAAACGATCCAACACTACCTGTGCCACTGCCCGGCTCTGCAGGAACGCCGACTCCGTACCTTGGGGTCAAGGTTCCTGGTAGACTTGGCCTGCGCAGCAGTAGTTGAAATATCGGATCTACTCTCCTTCATCAAGAGGTCGAACTGGTTTGCCCCGAACTGAGAGCCACTGGTTAGCTCCGGAATCTTCCATGAAGGGATTCACAATGGGCCATTTTGGCCTCCGAGTGGAAGTGCTGCCCTTGGGACGCACACACCCTTCCCTACCTAACCTAACCTAGGCTAGATAGCCCATTCAGCTTAAGACTCGAGAGGAAATAGGTGATTGAGGAGAGTGAGGAGGGGTTACAAGTATTCCTTCACGAACTTCCTGGAATCTTTAATGAATCTCAGGAGATCGCGCAGGGTCCAGGACGAGGTCCATTCTCATAACATCAGAATCCAAATTGCGCAATTTCGTTCTACCGAGGCGGGGCATGCACAGAGAAAGTGCTGTGTATTGTCTACCTTTTTCAGGCACAATGCGCAAGTTCGATCCTCGATGATGCCCATTGTGGCCATATCTTGGTCTCAAAGATTGCGTCCTGCGACGATCCGGCGAAGATCTCTGCTTCTTGAGTTCAGAAGGAATACCCTTGTCTTCGGGCTCGGGCCTCACACAAAACACTTGGCAGTCCTGCAGCTTCCCATACTAGTCCAACGCTCCCTATGTAAGCTGTTTATATAAGAATTGATCTAGTCCAGGGTGCTTGCTAGACTGGGGCCGGTTATTGGTTCTGGTCCCAAGGGCGTGCCCCGTGATCCACAGTTAGTCATAGCCACAGTTATTGGCATTTGAACACCGCAGCGTTCAGGAACCCAGATAAGTTGCAGCTTATTATGTCGTGCAACCGACCTAAGCTTCATCTTACATTCTTGGGCAATCTTCGAAGTCACTCGAGCGTTCTCCAGGACCTGAAGTGCAGCCTTATTGTCACTACAGACACTTATACGTTTCCCGCACCATTTCTTATCTGTTATCCATTCCGTTACTTTCAGAATGGCGAAGACCTCCGCAGTAGCGGCTTAACGGGGCCCCCGAGATAAGCTTGTATATAAAAATTTCAAGTTTTTCAAAACTGATACTTGTAAAAAAACTATTTGCGGTCCACAATTGTTGATGCCTAGTTCTGACTATGTCATATTCACTGACGACAAAAACTGCCTTATATGCCATGTTCGTCATATGCCGTCAAATGCGTTCTCATTGAACGGCAAAAACTGACGAAAAACACATATGACAATGTTTGCCATAGATTGAAGTCAAATTTCGGTGTCAGTCGACTGACATGCCGTTCTCACTTTGATAGTCAAATACGATTTGACGTCATATTTTCAAAGTGAAAAAATCCTGTTCAAAAACTGTGTAAACGTGAGTGAGACTGTGCGACTGTGTAACTATGAGGATGAACAGACGAACGACAGTGGCCAGCGCGGCTCTGGTGTTGGTATCCTGCATCAGGATACTGAAAAACAAAAAAAACCAACGACGTTGTGCAAAAAAACGCTGGTGGATTCGACTTACCCACAGATCCACCAGTGGATTTTTCGAGACACTGCGGGCAAGGATGCGGGAGCAGGACCCTCAGTGGTTCCGCAACTTTGTCCGGATGAGTGTGTACGATTTTGACTGCCTTGTGGCACGTCTATCGCCGCACATTAACAAATAAAAACACGCGTTTTCGGCAAGCAATTACGGTGGGCGAACGACTGACAGTAACCTTGCGTTACCTAGCCACATGCGACAGCTTTTCAAGCTTAATGGCGGTGTTTTTAATGGGCAAAACAACCGTTAGCAACATCATCCATGAAACTTGTGGTGCAATTTTTGAGGCCCTGAAAGACGACTTTTTGAAGGTATCTTCTGCTTTGGCTTTAATTAACCCCAAATTCAAAATCTGATTTTCCCAAAAGTTTTCAACAGCGACTGAAGAGTGGACAGCAATTGCGGACAGGTTTCAAAGTCGATGGAATTTTCCCAATTGCTGTGGTACACTCGACGGAAAGCACATAACGATTCAGGCGCCTGCTAACTGCGGCTCTGAATATTATAATTACAAAAAATATAATAGCATTGTCCTGATGGCTTTGGTGGACGCTGACTACAAATTCATATTTGTTGAAGTTGGATCATATGGTTGCGAATCTGATGGAGGGGTTTTCGCAAGGTAATACGTTCAAAGTCAATTATTACAACATGTTTATATCTGATTTGAAATCTCTTAGGAGCGCGCTTTCTACTGCACTTGCTAATAACACCCTCAACTTTCCTCCACCAAGGCCACTGCCGCGCAAGAAACTTATGAAATGCCATTTGTAATAGTTGCTGACGACGCATTTCCATTAAAGACATGCTTGCTTAAACCATTTTGTTACCGGCATCAAGTTATGTCGCACAAAATGTTTAACTATTTGGCATATGCGCAGCACGCTTCCGAATTTTGAGAAGAGCAATGGATGTAAAGCCGCAGAATGCTAAGGCCATTGTTTTAGCAATTTGCGTTTTGCATAATTTTTTAATAACACGAAAATCTGTGTATATGAGAGGAGTCGACGTCGATGACAGCAATAATGGTGAAACTGTGCCAGGTACTTGGCGGTTGGAACTTGGAGAAAATGGATCGCTTCCTTCAATTCGCGCAAACAATACTTCAGGTCGACCAGCAGAGAATGCGTTAGATATAAGAGCATCATTTATGGCGTATTTCATGACTCCTCATGGTGAGGTATCCTGGCAATACAACAGAAACATTCTTCACAACTTATGTTAACATAAAATTGTTTGTTTTTATTTGCTTTGTCACAAGATACAACTTAAGGACACTGGCAAAAAATTCATATAAACATATACAATAATACTTTGCACATAATAGCTGAATCGCATGCACCTAAAAAACAAAGTATTTTCTAGACCAACTTGGAGTTGCTGAACACAAAAATGAAAAGCATTTTTTTTGGTAAAGGAACGTTTCGCAAAAGTTCAAAAACCTAGTTTTTTTCAGCACATATCGGAGACTTTTTTTAAATATGTGTTCATAACTTGGAGGGACAAAATACGTTTTTTGAACTTTTGCGAAATGTTTCTTTACCCAAAAAATGCTTTTCATTTTTGTGTTCAGCAACTCCAAGTTGGTCTAGAAAATACTTTGCCTTTGGGTACACGCGATAATGCCATTATTTGTAAAGTATTGTTGTATATGTTTATGCGGATATATTTCATTACAAAACCATAAATAAATTCATTGTATTTTAACTAATTCGATTTTAAATACATGAACTAAAAACTTAAATAATAACTATACTTATGCACCACATTTCAATCCATAAATAATTCGATGCTGTAATCTTGTGATCTGTCGAAAAATTTTTAAATACTTGACTGCATGGGCACATATGTATGTATACAATTGCCGCATTTACCTTTCGTTCTCTCTCTGGAAATTTAAAACAAGTTCAGTGATAGCAGATTTAAATCGTTTTACCAGTTGAGGATTTTCCATTTGAAATTCGCGTCCATTGGATGCCACGAAGTTACCCACATCGTCCCATTTCGCTTTTGGTTGATTCATTCATTGCCTGTAAGGCACATTCGATGACCTTTGAATATTCGCTGTCATCATCCCTGCGTGGACGCTTTTTGGGGTTTTTTTTTTGGTGGCGGGATACACTGTGGGGCTTCTGTGTCCAAAATGTCATCGTCATTTGACTGCTCGGAAGAAGGAATATTTATCTTGAAATAAAAACGACAATGAGTAATTTCTTTTTCAATATAAATACACAAACTCAAATTTACCAAATTGGATGTTGTGGATGCCTCTACTCTCAAAGTGGGTTCCAAAAACTTTAAAGCATTATAAAGTGGATACGGAGTACCCACTTTGTTGGCACCTTGGCCACTTTTGCTCGCTCCCATGCGATTGAAGGCAGCCTACATTTATGTAAGATGGAATTATAATAAATATTAATGTTTTTCTGACCAGGCTACATAATACTAAAGAATATACAATATAAAGAATACGCAATATCTTGCCAAAGAGACTCGCGCAGATTCCTATCTCTATAATCTGCGCTGAGGAAGTTCCACGTCCCTTCGCGAAGCTGCACCGCCTCTATTAGCTGCTCCGTCTCCTCGCTTGTCCACTTGTGTTGCAGCTTCCTCATCCGTTTGGTTTTGTTTGTAGTTGCGCTTGGGCTGATGATGGCGTCCATGATCTGAAATGTAAAGTTAATAATTAAATAAAAGAATTCTTTTAAATACAATATGTATGTAATTACCTTTTCCTGGCGTTGGGGCGAAACGTTCAAATTTTCAAAGGCAAACAAAAACGATTTGCCAGCATGTTGACATTTTTTGTTTTGTCGTCAAACGCAGTCAAATCGTTCGTTCGACACAAATTCTATCGTTCTCATTTGATTTTCATTTCGTACGGCAAACCGTAGTCATACATGCAGGCAAAGGCAAATGACACCATATGATAACCCGTTCTCATTTAACTGACTACAAATGACACCCTATATGCCATAGTCAGAACGAGGCATAAGTGTTTGTCACTTTCATCAATTGAAAGAGACACAGTATCGACAAATGACTTTGAAATTGCAATAACAAATTCAGTTCAATAAAAGCAAGAAAACATCCTTTCTAAATAACATTCGTTTGCAAATTTTCAAAAAATTTTCCCTCGAAGATATCAATATTTAATTCTTAATTTAAAAAAGAAAAGTGTTTTCTGGACAAGAACTTTGAAATAGAATAAAATTTAGATGTATGAATCTACAGACTGAAATCCATCTTTTTCCATACCTGACATACTTTGGTCCTGAGAGTTCAAAATACAAAATTTAGTTAAAAGAGACAATTTTTCTCTTTCTTTTGATACCCATAACTTCATCATTGCACAACCGCAAATATTAAAAAAAAATATTTGAAATGCTTATGTCCTTACAATTTTAAAGACCTTTAAAAAGGACTTTGGGTCAGAAAATGTAATACTGACTATGCCAGGATACTAAAAATGATCTCTAGTTTCACGTCTCAAAAATCAACGTCTCAGATCAAAATTTGAATGGGGCTCGGAAAAATTTAAAAAAATTTCACACGGTCTAATATATGTAAAGTTGGTGTTTTCACTCACTGCATCATAACTTTGTCATTTTTCTTTCAATTCTATTGATGTTAGGCTTAAGGCAGGTTCTCACCTTGTGGATCCGAAAAAGTGCACTTTTTTAGGAATTTTTTTTAACAAAACGGTTAAAGATACAAAGCTTTTTTCTGGATATGAACACACATTTATTTAGAGAATAAAATTTTTCAAATTGAATGAATCAGAAAAGGGGGGGAGGGCGCGTCCATCAGTGGCGGCATGTCGGCGAGGAGTTGTCCCGGAAGTGATTCCGTCAAAACCCGTGATCTGAAACACAAAAATCGAACACATTCTTAATGTCTACCGTATTATCTATTGAATGAACCAAGATCATGAAAATTAAAATTACAAAAGTTATGAGGTTTTGAAAAAAAAATTAAGATTTTCGCATTTTGTTTTTCACTTATTATTTTTTTAAATAAACAATTTTCAATATTTTTGGCTGATCGTGGTTCGTTTATTAAAAAAAATTTGGTGACGATTGGTTCATTTCAGCGCCTTCAACCACTTCCGTTAGGTCCGAAAATGTGGTTCTCAGAAAAACGAGCTTAAAGTTTAAAGCGCGCTCGGCCGGTGCTCGACACTGCTCTATGTAACGGCCTGTAACTTTTGTAATTTTTCAGATTTTGATCTGAAATTTCTGTAGCACATTTTTGAAACATATATCTACACGATAAGGCAAAAAATCGTTTTTTTTTTTCAAAAGGTGAGAACCTGCCTTAATATGTATTTCACTTTAGATTTTAAAACCAGAGGAGATAATCTATTTTTTTCTATAGTAAAATATTTGAAAATTTATGATTTTTTAAATTGGTCGAAAAATTTACTTTGTTACAACTTTCACCGTCAGTAACTTCCCCAAATCTCATCTGATGGGCAATCTATATGTGCACACATGTACACATTGTGCGCCGCTGCAGATTGGCTTCAAATAGTTTGAAAGAGCGGTGCGGGGTCAGCTGGGACAGTGTGTCTTCTGGTGGTTGGAGATTAGTGTAAATGGTTTTGTGAAAATCGTATTGAATTGTAAACATGCTCCCGGGTGAATTTAATTCGTCGATTGTGTTTGTCGTGGAAAACATCAGGGGCGTAGCCAAGGGGGGTTTTGGGTGTCAGAATAATTTAATTTGTGAACATTTTCAATCACTATGTATCGTATGTACGTTCCCACATTAGCGAAAAGGTCTTTTCATCTTTAAACATTTAAAAGAATAATAAAACATTTTTTTGGCGTAACTCATTTGTTTTTTAATAGTCACGTTAAGGCTCAATGCAGCGTTTTGCATGTTCTAAAAACATGTCTTAAGAGTAGTTTAATTCGTCGACCGGAATGTCCTTCAGGATGTCGGTACAAGCCTTTTGGATGGTTTCTACATTCTCAAAAGGTTTTTGTCGGCAAATGCATTTTTTAAAGGAAAAAGTCGCACGGTGCCATATCAGGTTACAACGAGGAGTGGTTGATGGTTAAAATTCGACTTATAGTAAACAAACAAAACAGTCAAAACAAGTGTCGATAGATGGGATGGCATCCTTCGATAGCCAAATATTCAGTTAAAATGCTATAAATGTATGCTATTGAGATGCTTAACCTTCGCTTTACCAAAGATTTTAGTATACGTCGCTTACCAATGTCGTTCACTCGGATGATCCAAGGCACTTCCACCGCTATTTTGAGTAAAACTCACAATAAATATATAAACTATCTATATATATCAAATGAATCGTGATCCGTTCGGCTGCTTAAAACTTGAAAACGACTGGACCGACTTGGATACTTCCTTCGGCGGGTTTGTTTGAAATTGTTACGTGAACATTTAACTTTTGTTTTTTTAAATCCCTACGCGATTTGAAAAAAATCCCTACTTTTCCCTACGCTGTCCAGCAATTTTCGCTACGAAATTCCCTACACTTATGTTCCAAGTATTTTGTAATATTAAAGGTTTTTTTAATTTTTTGTGAATAAAAGTCGCAAAAGTAAAAACCGTAACATTTATTAATTCTTCTTTTAATTCATTTGGAACATGAAAACAACAAAACAAAGTTGTGCTTTGTGCTGAGATACCATTTCATCACATTAAAAATATCAGTACAAAAATTACACTAAGACTAATTATTTATGGTCATTCAACTCAGTGTATGCCAGTTTCTTAAAGTGTTGTTCTTTACATTGAAAATTTACACAGGTGATATCTTCGTCTTCTAAGTAAGAGCGAATTATACAAATTGAAGTCAAATTTTCATGGCTTAATTTGTTCCTTTTTTGTTCGAAAATATTCTTTCAGAGTCTGGGGGTTTTTGGGGTCGCTGATTACGAATCCATTGTCAGAATTACGAAATTTAAGATGGCGGGTCCAATATAGCATCATATCGCCACACCTAATACAGCCAAAAATGGAGAAATTAAAAAACGATCTGTATGTATACATCGTAGAATGTAAAATATATATTTTTGTTTATTGTAAATAAAAGTTAATTATAAAAAAGGGATTTTGTAAATCCACAACATTTACAGTTACAAGAACAAATATTTTAAAAATTATATTCCGAAATATTTTGTGCTAATGCTTTGAAGAAAAAATTGTAATCGAAGAAAATTCGTGGTTTGAGTTTTTATTTTATAAGGAAAGAAATATTTTTGAATATTGTTATAACAATCTTTATTTCTATTGAGCATAAAAATATACAAAAAATTTTTAATTACAAATAATTAGTAGGTCAATTATGTTATAATAAAAAATTACATCAAAGGATACATGATTGCTGGTTGCCGAAAATGAAAGCCAACTTGTTTTTCGTACGTGCGAACTGCGCATCCAGCAAAAGTACTCTTTACTTCGAGCTTACAGCAATATACGCCAAAAACAAATTCGACTTACTATGGAGTTGCAAGTTTGTATCACTTCTTAAATTAAGCCAAAATCCAAATTTGCATGCCCTGGCAATGAGTATAATCGCGTGTAATTGATTCACTATCAAAATCTTAACGAACTTGTTCGAATGCACGCACCCGAAAGCACAAAATTGCGCGAGGTGGCCACAGAAAAATCGCTGTAAAATCCAGTCGGGCAAAATCAGGCACCCGATCTCTTCAGGGCAGTACTCACAGAAGACTAGTGAACAATTTTCCCAAAGACGTAACCGTGGCAAGTATGGCCTTTTTTTTGAAAGTCTATCGAAAGTTCAAAAAGAGTGATAAAAACAGTGCTTCAAGTGAGTGCCTATGAAAAGACAACAACAACAACAACCAACTTTTTTTTTCCTATATTTAATTATTTACTACAAATGCCTTCTTTTACGATGCTGGTGCAAAAAGTTTCATTTCATCATTTCATTTGCTCCTTTCCGTATTTTAAAACTTCAGCTTTGCCGAAAAAGTGCAAATTGCTGATATTATGTTATTTCACACTCTAAAAATTGCTCAACTTTGACGGGCTCTACAAGCAAAACTATTTGTCTAATTTAGTTAAGGTTTTCGGATTTCTTAGGTCCAAGCATTTATCTATCGGACAAGTACAACAGTTTTCCCCAAACTATAGGTAGCAGCCTCAGATAAAGGAGAAACGCACCATGTGTATATTTCGTTTCTCTCTCTCTCTCTATCAATTTGATTTCGAAAAAGGGCACAAAAGATGAATAGGCAGCTCTTGGCAGCTGAATCTTGTTTTATTTGGTAGATAATATATTTAGTTATCATTTCAATAAGGTTTCAAAGCAGCGTTTTGCAGCGATTTAATGCAGTATCATTTGAAAAGTCTAATTTTCGGAAAAATTATGTGAAAAAATTACACTATTGTTTATGTTTTCCCTAATTCACTACTTAACAATTCATAATTAGTACTTTTTTTACATGTTCTGCTCACCTTCAGAAGTGGATTCCATTTGGTCTTATTTGATTTTCTTTATTACATAAAATTTTTCACCTGTATAACCGTTCTCAGTGTATTAACTGTAGAGTGACGCTCGACCGAAGGCCACATTCCAAGTGAGCCTAAGGAAAGGGCATGACGAATTAGTCATCACTATGAACGATTTTAGTTTCTTGAATGATCATTGCAGCCAACTCAAGGGCGAAAAAACCCTAAATAGAAACTTGTTTTTTTGGACTTTTGGCCGCATCCGCGGCATTCGACCGCTCTGTGCGTCGTTTCATAGATGTGTCATTCTACTGTTAAAATTTTATGGGCGTTGAACAAGGGGCGTGGCACATTTCTATGCAACAGAACTGTAAGTCGTACATCAATGAAACTTGGTATGAACCTACCACTTAATCATATCTTTCGGCAGAGGGAATGGGGCGGGTATTAAACAAGGGGGCGTGGCAACGCCCTTACAAACCATTTCTTTTGTATGGAATAGCTTTGGAATTGTAAGTCGCACAGCATTAAAAGTTAGTAAAGCGTCGCCTCATAGATGTATTATTCTACTGTTAAAATTTTATGGGCGTTGGAAAAGGGGCGTGGCACATTTGTGTGCCCCAAACTATCCGCATAATTTGGGAACTGTTACTCGCACATCAATGAAACTTAGTACGAATTTACCATTCATATCTTTCCACAGAGGGAATGGGGCGGATATTTACCAAGGGGGCGTGGCACCGCAAATACAACTTAAATCTTTTTTATGGAATAGCTTTGAAATCGTAAGCCGCACAGTATCGAAATAGAGTATGCCATCGTCCCATAGAAGTGTCATTCTACTGTTAAAATTTGATGGACGTTGAACAAGGGGCGCACAGAGGGCGAAATGGTCAATCTAGCGGAACTTAATTCAAAATTTTAAATTTCTATTTGCCCAATTTTTGTTATTGTTCTGATTACTAATACCCTATAGAGCTTATCGATGTTTTCCATTTTGCTTTGATTTCTATATTCGCACAGCTGTGAGCTTTCAAATACAACATACACTAGTCAGAATAAGTTTGCGTACAGGCAAGTCAAAAATATTTTATGATTAATTTTGACCTCAAAAATGGGTTCTCTGTTTATAAAAACTTATCCACATTATTCATATATGCCTTAACTGCACTTTTTGTTCTGTTTTAGATGAATTAAAATAATAATTTTCCATGTATTCGTATTTATTGACACTATACTCACAAAACGGTGCAGAATAAGTTTGCGTACAAAACTAATAACGGGAACTTCCGGTTATGATCTTTATTTTTTTTGGAAAATTTGTATTCCATTGAACAGTAAACGGACTTGTAAGATATTTGGAACCGTATATGTGCTTGAAATTTTATAGAAAGCAATAGAATTCAACAGAAAAATATTAAAAATGGATAAAGAATAATCTTACAAAAACTTTTCAAAATTGACAAAAAAATTTCATGAAATTAGGGAAACTTTTGGGAGAGCACATTCGTCATTTCAAAAAGCCATCTTAAATCTAAAAAAAAAAAACAGAAAATCTTGTTTGGTTACTACGATCTGACCATTTTCTTAAGTTACCCGAGCAAGAGGATTCGATTGTTTGCGATCAGTGCATCACAATCTAAGGCTAGTTGCATCCAATATCTTCAGAAATGTACAGAAATATTTTATAAACCCCATTAGCAGTGACTTTATAAGAAAAGTTCTGAAAAAAACATACTTCCCCTACATAACAGCATGTAAGAAGCCCATACTTAGCTTACTTACAAGGAGCACAGAATTGCTTTCGTAAAAGAGTCCATCAAGGAGTCTAAAAAACCGGATTTCCGGAACGAAATGTTGTTATCTATAGAAAGTGGGACCTTTCATTATTATTTGATAATGGTTTGGCATATTTGGAATTAAAAAGCATCACCTAATTTGAACAGGATCCTGTTAATAACAAAAATCTGAAATTAACAGTGAAGCATAGCATATGTGGAGATATGGTATGGGGCTGCATGTCAGGAAAAGGAGTGAGCAGGCTGTGTTGTTTTATTCAGAAATGTTTCCGGGGGGTTATTTACATATTCTAAAAGCTTATGTAAGCCAAGGTTTCAAAACTTTGGATCAGATTCCAACATTTCTTTTCAACCTTAGCGCGCAATGCATACGATGCGAAGCTATGTTTGCTATTAACTGGCTCAACAAAGTTGCAAAAGTCCCTCCCTAGTCACCTACCGTGCATCTAATTGAGTATATAAGGGGTTCAGTTAAACCCTGAGCCCAACAACACTCCATCTTCTAAGATATAGGTAACCAATACAACAATTCAAGGATATAACAAAATAACCGCTGAAAAAACACCGAATTAAAAAAAATTTGCGCCAAAACTTCTGCAGGGAGTTCAAGCGAGAAAAGAAAATTCACAAAGTTATTAATTTTTGGACAAAACTTAGTTTCAATTGAATTTTAACTACATAATCTCATCTTGTACGCAAACTTTTTCTGAGGTGAATTCATAACATATTTTGTTTTTGGCCCTCCTTTTACAGTTTGGTCAAGTTTTTGTTATTATTATCTTAATGGAATAAAAGAACTAAGTTTACGCAAAAAATAAAAAATATTTTGTTTTTGAAAAATTACTTTAAGTGATTTATTTTTCATATGAAAAAACTACGTACCCCTTGTACGCAAACTTATTCTGACTAGTGTATGTTGGAGCAAGTGCACCAACATAGTTTCGCGCGCTTTTTGCACAGTGCACTTGTTTTATTCCAAAAAAGTATTTCGTCAATTATTGAATAATTAAAGTTGTTTAAATGAAAGTTAAAGGTATGTATTTTTCATAATATAAATGTTAGTAACCTATGTTCATTTTTTCTAGTAAAAAATCGTGGTTGAAGTTATCATTTGTGATAGAGTATTTTGAGTGGCAAACACTAGTCTTCCGTGGAATACAACTTTTGAAATTCAGCCGTATTCAATCCAGTTCTAATTGTTTTTGTTTTCGTGAATCATTGTGATTGCGAAATGTCGAAACTCGTTTGCTACTTCCTGCTACTCTACAGTCCAACGCATTTTTTAGGCGTAATGTCGATGTTCAAACGACACCTTTTTTCAATATGGCACAATGAAAACGACTCTTCAAAGAAATTTTCAGCATTGGAGATGCATGTATTTGCTAATATTATTGATAAAAACAAATATAGTGATGAGAAATTCCACGAAATCAGCAGAAAATTAAGAAACTTCGTAAACCGGTTAGTGCAGAAGTGGAAAGCATGTAAAAGGAAATTAATGCATTTTGAAAAACAAAACTGCGATTGGTTAGATGGGAACCTTGTGTTAGTCGAAACAGATTTTTCGTAGAGGAATATCCTTGGATTTATATGCCTTCTGCCATACATAAAATTTTAATACATGGTGCTTATATCATACAGAATGTTTCACTGCCAATTGGTATGATGTCAGAGGAAGCAAGAAATAAATACTTCCGAAATTTCCGTCTGCACCATACACGTAAAACTTCGCGACAAAATACAATGGAAGACTTGGCGCACACACTCTTGTTTTCGTCTGATCCACTAATATCATCATTACCAAAAAATGTTTTCAGCTACGCAAAAAAGAACTTTACATTAAATCAACAAGTGATAAATCTTCTTTCAGATACAAATTTACAATCTGAATTGTCGAATTGCGATAGTAGCTCAGATTCTGGTTAACTTTTCTTTTTCTTCTTTTCTTTAATGCAATAGTGTTATGTAATGTAAGAAAATAATAATAAACATCATTTAATTGCCAAATTATTTGGATTAATAAAAAATATAGGTAGTTTGAGTTTTATTTCGTAAAATACATTTACTACTATACTTTTAATACTTTTTACTACTACTATATAACTGAGGCCCACAAATAAGCAATGTTGCTGCTAAGTTCAGTAAAGAAACGGACTGCGCTTGAACCAAATTTAAATTATATGGGCGGTGCCACGACCCCTTATTCAATACCCGCACAATGCCCTCTGTCAAAAGAAAAAATGGTAGGTTCGTATTAAGTTTCATTGCTGTGCGACTTATATTTTAGCGGAATATTTAGGTCCCAAAAAATGTGCCACGCCTCTTTGTCCAACGCCCATCAAATATTACCAGTAGAACGACTCATGTATGGGACGAAAGGTTACTAAATTTCAATGTTGTACAACTTACAATTTCGAAGACATTCTATACTAGTAGGGCCCTGCGGCTTTGCACGCAAGCTTGAAGTCAATGGGCCCCATGCCCCCATTCCCCATGTCGAAGGGCACATCTAAAACGTAAATCTTTGATGTGTGATTTGTAGTTCCACATTTATTCAAAACATTTGAGTTGCTTAAAACGTGTCACGCCCCTTGTCCAACGCTCACAAAGTTTTACCAGTAAAACGAAACATCAAACGGTGGCACCGCACTATATTTTAATGCTGCCCGATTTTTCATTCCGAAGATATTCCATATTGAAAATTTAAGTTGTATGGGCGGTGCCACGCCTCCTTGTCAAAAACCCACCCCAATCCCCCTACTGAAAAACACAACTAAATCGTACGTTTGTACCGAGTGTCATTGATGTGAACGCTATAGTTCCAAAGTGACACCGGCATTTAAAAAGTGCCACGCCTCTTGTCCAACACCCATTAAATTTTACCAGTGAAACGGCACATCTAAACGGTGGCCCCGCACCAGATCTTGATGATCTAATTCTTAATATTCCATATTGAAAATGTAAGTTGTATGGGAGCTGCCACGCCTACCTATCGGGTCGTATTCACACTATGTGGTTTCGTACTTACTCAGTACGAACATTCCGTGAAAAATTCAACTAATCGGCTGTCTAGTTTTTGAGCTTTAGTGTCGTGGGACCAACAAACAAACATACAACATATACATAGATATTTGCTGCAATGCCTCGCAAAATTTTTTTATATTCGTATTGTTTTGCACAAATATACCACAGTTAATTTCTGTCACCATAAAAGGCATTGCAGGAAGGCTTAAATGGTAGGCGTGGTCAACTTTATACACATAGCTTATGTTTACCGGTATGAAACATAGAATAATTTTACATCAACATTAATTTTCAGACATGTTCCGTAGCTTTGTTTTGTTAGTTTAGAGGGCGTGGCCGGTTATATTATAGCCTATGTTTGCCGCAATGACACGCTGAATCGTCTGATATCCATATTGCTATGACAAATATACCATGGCTGATTTGTTATTATAGTGGGCGTGGCGAAAAGGCATATCAGGTGGGCGCAGTCAATCTTATATACTCCTATGTTAACATCGATGAAACACGGAATCATTTGATATTAATACTGATTTACCAACATGTACCGTAGCTTCGTTTTGTTAGTTTAGTGGGCACGGAAAGTAGGCGTGGCCGATTATGTTGTACCCTATGTTTGCCGCAATGACACGCTGAATCGTTTGATACCCATATTGCTATGACAAATATACCATGGCTGATTTGTTATTATAGTAGGCGTGGCGAAAAGGCATATCAGGTGGGCGCAGTCAATCTTATATATCCTATGTTAACATCGATGAAACACGGAATCATTTGATATTAATACTGATTTACAGACATGTACCGTAGCTTCGTTTTGTTAGTTAAATGGGCACGGAAAGTGGGCGTGGCCGATTATGTTATAGCCTATGTTTGCCGCAATGATACGCTGAATCGTCTGATACCCATATTGATATAACAAATATGCCATGGCTGATTTGTTATTATAGTGGGCGTGGCGAAAAGGCATATCAGGTGGGCGCAGTCAATCTTATATATCCTATGTTAACATCGATGAAACACGGAATCATTTGATATTAATACTGATTTACCAACATGTACCGTAGCTTCGTTCTGTTAGTTTAGTGGGCACGGAAAGTGGGCGTGGCCGATTATGTTATAGCCTATGTTTGCCGCAATGACACGCTGAATCGTCTGATACCCATATTGATATAACAAATATGCCATGGCTGATTTGTTATTATAGTGGGCGTGGCGAAAAGGCATATCAGGTGGACGCAGTCAATCTTATATATCCTATGTTAACATCGATGAAACACGGAATCATTTGATATTAATACTGATTTACCAACATGTACCGTAGCTTCGTTTTGTTAGTTTAGTGGGCACGGAAAGTAGGCGTGGCCGATTATATTATAGCCTATGTTTTCCGCAATGTAACGCTGAATCGTCTGATACCCATAGTGCCTTACAAAAGCATACCATAGATGAGTTTTGTTACCATAGTGAGCGTAATAAGGGGGCGTGGTCAGTCTCATATAGCCTATGTACCATTTCCACAGATTGAAAAATGTTTGGTGCTTATTTCATCTAAATCGGTTCAGTGGTTTTTGCCTGATTGTGGCTTAAAAAACGTCACACTTGCTTTTATATAATAGTACAGATTAAATATTTGGCTTGTATGGGTGGTGCCACGCCCCCTTGTACAATACTCGCCCCATTCCCTCTGTCGAAGGACATGACTAAAAAGTAAGTTCGTAGTGAATTAAATTGATGTGTGACTTATGGTTCCACAGTTATCGTCTGAAAATATTCAGAATTCACGGTCAAATATGGCAGAGATTTCCAACATTTCCAATAGATTTTCCGGAATTTTCTTTTCGCATGAACCTGAACTGACTCAATACGAATCGAACAAAAGAAACTCCATGGAAATCGGCCAGTCCGCTTGAGCGCGATTCGCTTACGCACATACAACCACTTTCTTTTATATATATAGATGACAACCCTACTTTAAAGTAGGCGGACCATGCCCATATGCATACCAGTTGTCAGGTGAAACACCACCAGTATCTGTACAAAATTTCACCACGATATCGTTACGTATTCAAGAGTTATTAATTAAGTTCCGCTAGATTGACCATTTCGCCCACTGTTGGGCGTGGCAAATTTTTTATGCAGCAGAACTGTAAGTCGTACATCAATGAAACTTGGTATGAACCTACCATTTAATCATATCTTTCGATAGAGGGATTGGGGTTGGTATTGAACAAGGGGGTGTGGCATCGCCCATACAACTCAAATCTTTTAAATGGAATAGCTTCGGAGTTGTAAGTCGCACAGCATTGAAATTTGGTGCACCGTCGTTTCATAGATGTGTCATTCTACTGATGAGATTTGATCGACGTTGGTCAAGGGGCGTGGCACATTTTTTATGATCCAACAGTTATGCAGTACACACACATCAGCAGGGGCGTAGCCAAGGGAGGGGTTTTGGGTGTCAGAACCGCCCCCCCCAAGGCCTATAATTATTAAAAATTTTCAATCACTATGCGTGGTATATACGTTCGCACAAAGAAGATCTTTTCACCTTTAAACATTTAAAAGGATAATAACAAATTTTTTTGGTGAAACCGATATGATTTTTTTAAAAGTTCCCTTCAGGCTTTGCATGATCTAAAAGCACGTTTAATGAGTGTTTTAAATCGTTAGCTGGAATGTTCTTCAGGATATCTACGTCCTCAAAATATGTTCGTTTTTTTTATAAAGTGAAAGTCGCACGATGCCGCATCAGGTGAAAACGAGATGGTTGATGTTTAAAGTGGTTGATGTTTAAAATAAGACTTTTAGTAAAAAACTCAGTCACAATTGTCTATGGATGAGATAGCGTCTTTCGATAGCCAAAGTGTTCAGTTAAATTGCGATAATGTTATGTTTTTGAGAAGCTTAACTTTCGCCTTACCAAAGATTTTTGTAATCGTGTTAGTCCGTTTTTTGAACAAAAGCCTTACTTTAACCCTGCTGTTAGGTTAAGCCCATTTGGTCCAATTTTTAGCTTGTTTCCTTTGTAACTTTTGAACGGTGGTATATACTGAATTAATTTATTAGCTCACGTGGTCTTTTTACAAAACGATGTTGTATGCAAAAATTCAATTGTCTGACATAAAGCAGGACTGAGAAAAATAAAAAGTTACGTATCTTAGGTTAACGGACCATTTGGTCCATAGTGTATTTTTCTTTGATTTTCTTTACATTTATTTCCAATAAATACGTTTTTGTTACTTTGTTTGATAATTTTTATCATGGCACGCTAAGCAAATTGTCTTTCGGTTAGTTTTGCAAATAAACTTGCCTCAAATGAAACATTTTATATCAAATTTAGACTTGCAGCAATTACAAATTCCTCGCTTTCTAGAAGTAACATTGCTTGAATTAGGAGTAGTATTACTTGAAGAGGCCCCTGGGGGTTGTGTTTGTATGTTTTGCAATAACTGTGCTGAGAACTCTTGTTGAGGTAATCTACTCCGTTTCATCATATACGCCTTGGCCAAAGAAAGTGCTAGTTGGCGCAAAAACTCTGGTCTCCTGCGATTTGTATCAGCTGGTGCCCATGATACATCGATTTCAGAAAACAGTATGTACGCGTTCAAAGCAGATATGTCTAGTATATTTGAAAATACAATGCTTGGCCATCGATTTGTTTTACGTTTTGTAGTGTAGGTGTCAATCATTTGATCAGCAGTATCTACGCCTCCTAAATGGGGCAACGCATAAGAAATTATAGGCGAACAACAAACTAGCATACCTTTTGTTGAATTGTAATAATAAACAATCTCCGGCTTTTTCTTCGATTCACTCTCATCAACGGCAGCTGTCTTGTGCATTGTGCTAATCAATATCGTTGCTTTGTTTTTGTGGCTGATGTACGACACTAGTGTCGCAATGTCATTGAATGCAAAAGTAGACTTGTACAAAGGAAGTTTTTTGACAATCAGCAATTTTGGAGGAATGAAAGTTTTATTTTTGCGTACTGTTCCCACATATGTAAGTTTTCTTTCATGGAGTTTTTTTACCAACTCAAATGTGGAAAAGAAATTGTCGCCTGTTTTATTTTTTGCCCTTTCAAGCCTTCTGTTAAGTCTAATACAACGCGTTGTCCTTGGTTCTTTTCAGGCTTTGCATTTTTAGATTTACCAAGATATGGTTGTATCTTCCATACGTAGCCTGACTTTGAGTCCACCTATAACCAAAACTTCACACCATACTTTGCTGGTTTTGATGGCATAAACTGTCGAAAAGAACAACGCCCCCTGAATGCAGCAAGTCGCTCATCAATAGTTACATTTTCGTGGCAGTTGTAAAACATTGGAAGAAGTCCTTGGCATCGGTCCCATAGTTCACGAATGGCAGCAAATTTGTCGCTACTACGCATTTGTCGTCGACTAAAAACATCATCGAAACGGAGTGCACTCGAAATCATGTGGAATTTAGCTTCAGACATAATAGATCGGAAAATAGGGCGACCAAATGTTTCATCAAATAAACCATGAACGTCTTCATTTCTTCCGCTGTCGTAGACAAAAGTTATATTAGCAAATTATTGTACTGAAATAAGTAAAAAATTAATGAACACACCGACATACGCCTGCAAGAATGAGTACAGCAATATATGCCCGCAATGCATCTTGAACAATATCGCACCATTTGCCATCAAACTTTACCCTGCCGTACTTATTAGTATTTTCAATGACAATTCTTTCTATTGAAGGCGGAAAAAACAGCAAAAAAGCTGACATTATGTCATTGCATCTGGACACTGCAAATCGAGTTGGTCCTGCTTGTGTTGAGATAATATTCTCAGCCGCGGTTCCAATAGACGTAGGTAATGGAGTGGCACTCCATACCATATTATTTTTAGCAATAAAATGGGGGTCAGCAGAACTTGCTGAAGCTACGATTGGTTCACTATCCGTTTCAGAATCACTTGTTTCGTTATTTTCCGAAATATAATCAATATTCGAATCTGAAATATCCGAGTCACTTTCTGAATTGATCATTTCACGTATATTATCTTCTTTCAAGTACGCCATTTCGTATTAAAAACACGTCCGATCAATTGAAAGCAGAACACAATTTGTACGAAACGGTGCAAATCTTGTGCTTCTTCATAGCAACATTCCAAAAAGGGGAATCCCACAACTATTTTTTTCATCAGGTGTGTTCCTTCATAACGATATGCAAAAAAGGGGAATCCCCGAACTATTTTTTACATCAGTTATGTTGAGTAAAGAATGAATAATAATATTTACGCAATATTGAACCAATATAAATACAAAAAATTTGAATAAATTGTTGTTTTGTACGAAAATTGCAGTATGGACCAAATGGTCCCTTAACCTAAGATTCGTAAGTTTTTTCTAACCTAACAGCAGGGTTAAAGATGTATTTTGCGACTATGAAAAATATTAGAAGATTTCTTTCCAAAGGGTTTATTGCACGTACTGAGGTTCGTAAAAAAAATTTTGTGAGTTTTATTCAAAGTTGTAGCGGAAGCGCCTGAGATCACCCGTTTAGGTGTTTGGTATACAAAATAACAAAAAACATGAATAATATTTCCAAAACAATTTTTTTGTTTTTGTTATTGAAAACTATGTACTTTCGAATTTGTTCAGTAAGTTGAAATAAAAACTACATTGGATAAATACTCTGGCAGATGTTGAACATGAATCATGAAAATGATCACCCGGGTGGGTAATAATTAAAGCGAAGGTTAAATCCAATTTCAAGGCGATTTTGGCTGATCCATGATGAATTACCGGTGGATCATTTATGTACTGACAATCCTTTTTAAATCGCGACTACCACTCATGAACTCTACCAAGGAATAAACGATCATCACTAGGTATCGGATTTATATGAAAAACCTATGCAAAAAATGCAAAAACATGCAAAATATGCAAACATATGCAAATATGCAGTGCATATGTTAACTCATTCTTAATCTATATATATAAAAATGAATCGTGGTCCATTCGACTGCGTATCACTCGAGAACGGCTGGACCAACTTGGATACTTCCTTCGGCGGGTTTATTCGAAATTGTTACGTGAAGGTTTATAAAAAAAGAAAAGTCGGGAAAATGGGGCGTGGCGCCACCAGAATACATTTTTAGACAATAAACTTGGAACCATAAGTCACACATCAATTAAATTTAGTTCACACTTACTATTTAATCATGTCCTTCGACCGAGCGAATGGGGTGGGTATTGGACAAGGGGATGTGGCACCGCCCATACAACTCAAATCTTTTAAGTGGAATAGCTTCGAAATTGTAAGTCGCACAGCATTGAAATTTGGGGTACCGTCGTTTCATAGATGTGTCATTCCACTGTTAAAATTTGATGTGCGTTGAATATGGGGCGTGGCACATTTTTTATGCAGCAGAACTGTAAGTCGTACATCAATGAAACTTGGTATGAACCTACCAGTTTATCATATCTTTCGGCAGAGGGAATAAGGTGAGTATTGAACAAAGGGGTGTGGCACCGCCCATACAATTCATTTCTTTTAAATGGAATAGCTTCGAAATTGTAAGTCGCACAGCATTGAAATTTGGTGTACCGTCGTTTCATAGATGTGTCATTCTACTGTTAAAATTTTATGGGCGTTGAACAAGGGGCATGGCACATTTTTTATGCAGCAAAACTGTAAGTCCTACATCAATGAAACTTGGTATGAACCTACCAATTAATCATATCTTTCGGCAGAGGGAATAAGGTGGGTATTGAAGAAAGGGGTGTGGCACCGCCCATACAATTCATTTCTTTTAAATGGAATAGCTTCGGAATTGTAAGTCGCACATCATTGAAAATTAGAGAGGCGTCGCCTCATAGATGTGTTATTCCACTGTTAAAATTTTATGGACGTTGGACAAGGGGCGTGGCACATTTTTTTGACCCAAACTATCCGCATAGTTTTGGAACTGTTAGTCGCACATGAATGAAACTTAGTACGAATTTACCATTTAGTCATATCTTTCGGCAGAGGAATGAAGCGGGTATTTAACACGAGGGCGTGGCTCCGTCCATACAACTCTAATCTTTTATATGGAATAGCTCAGGAATTGTAAGCCGCACAGTATTGAAATTGAATATGCCATCGTCCCATAAAAGTGTCATTCTACCGATAATATTTTATGGGCGTTGAACAAGGGGCGTGGCAAATTTTTTATGCAGCAGAACTGTAAGTCGTACATCAATGAAACTTGGTATGAACCTACCACTTAATCATATCTTTCAATAGAGGGAATGGGGCGTTGGTCAAAGGGCGTGGCACATTTTTTATGCTCAGACAGTTATGCAGTACACACACACATCAGTGAAACTTGGTACGAACTTTCCACTTAGTAGCACAATTCGACTAGAAGAAAGTTGTGAGCACTGGACAAGAGGGTGTGGTACCGCCTCCATTTTATATACATAGATTGTTTACCCTAATTGACTGACTGATTGATTGATTGATTGATTGATTCATCATCGCTCAGCCCAAACCGCTGAAGCTACGAACATGAAATTTGAACTGTAGATACATCTTGAAAAATGAACCTCCGCTAAGACGGGATTTTTTGAAACTCGGGGTGTAAAGGGGCAAAACATCTGTTAAGGTGTTGTATGAAGAAAAGTGATTTAAGAGACATATTGATTTCGAACTTCCTGAAAATACTCTAAACAAAAAATAATTCGATACGTATTTTATAATTTTTCGAAAATCAAAATTTAACTGAACCAATAATGGGTTAAGATTTGTTTAAGGGTAGACTCGAAAAAAACATGAACCGATAGGCCTATTGACTTCAAAAATTATAAAAATACTTGAAATAAAAAAATTATACACGCGTTTCTCATTATTTTCAAAATCGAAATCTAACTGGATCAACGACGGATTAAAAGTATGTATGAAGAAACAATTTTTTTGGCCTTCTAACTTTAAAATTTGGTGAAAGTACTTCAACTGTAAAATAACTCGATACGTGTTTTTCATTTTTTCCAAATATTAAAATCCGACGGGGTTAACGACCGGTTAAAAGTTTGTATGGCGAAACTGTAAAAAAATAAATTAACGGGCCCACTGACTTCAAACTTTGTGAAAGTACTCTGAGTGAGAAATAATTTGACACGTGTTTTTCACTTTTTTGAAAATCAAAATGTAACGGGGTCAACAATGGGTTAACAGTTTGCATGGAAACACGATTTATTGGTCCTTTTGACATCAAACTTGGACAAAAAGCATTTAAATCGGGAAATAATTACAATGTTTTTTTCATATTTTTGAAAATCGAAATCTACCGTGGTAAACTAAGGGTTAAGATTTTGTTTAGAGTAAACGTGAATAACTCATGATTTAAAGGGCCTTTTGACTTCACAATTTTTAGAACCACTTGGCATCAAAGATAATAGACATATGTTTTTATTTAAATCAAAATGGGTTCAACCATGCGTTCAAAATATGTATCGGGTGAAAGAAGAGAGCTTGCGTGCGAAGCCGCGGGGCCCAGCTAGTCTATATATATAAAAATGAATCGTGGTCCATTCGACTGCGCATCACGCGAGAAGGGCTGGACCAACTTGGATACTTCCTTCGGCGGGTTTGTTCGAAATTGTTACGTGAAGGTTTATAAAAAAAGAAAAGTCGGGAAAATGGGGCGTGGCGCCACCAGAATACATTTTTAGACAATAACTTTGGAACCATAAGTCACACATCAATTAAATTTAGTTCACACTTACTATTTAATCATGTCCTTTGACCGACGGAATGGGGTAGGTATTGGACAAGGGGGTGTGGCACCGCCCATACAATTCATTTCTTTTAAATGGAATAGCTTCGGAATTGTAAGTCGCACAATATTGAAATTTGGTGTACCGTCGTTTCATAGATGTGTCATTCTACTGTTAAAATTTTATGGGCGTTGAACAAGGGGCGTGGCACATTTTTGATGCAGCAGAACTGTAAGTCGTACATCAATGAAACTTGGTATGAACCTACCAATTAATCATATCTTTCGGCAGAGGGAATAAGGTGGGTATTGAACAAAGGGGTGTGGCACCGCCCATACAACTCAAATCTTTTAAATGGAATAGCTTCGGAATTGTAAGTCGCACAATATTGAAATTTGGTGTACCGTCGTTTCATAGATATGTCATTCTACTGTTAAAATTTGATGGGCGTTGAACAAGGGGCATGGCAAATTTTTTATGCAGCAGAACTGTAAGTCGCACATCAATGAAACTTGGTATGAACCTACCACTTAATCATATCTTTCGGCAGAGGGAATGGGGCGGGTATTTAACAAGGGGGCGTGGCAACGCCCATACAATTCTATTCTTTTGAGTGGAATAGCTGCGGCATTGTAAGTCGCACAACATTGAAAGTAAGTGTACCGTCGTCTCATAGATGTGTTATTCTACTGTTAAAATTTTATGGGCGTTGGACAAGGGGCGTGGCACATTTGTTTCATCAATGAAATTCAGTACGAATTTATCATTTAGTCATATCTTTCCACAGAGGGAATGGGGCGGGTATTTACCAAGGGGGCGTGGCACCGCACATACAACTTAAATCTTTTATATGGAATAGCTTCGGAATTGTTAGTCGCACAGCATTGAAATTTGGTGTACCGTCGTTTCATAGATATGTCATTCTACTGTTAAAATTTGATGGGCGTTGAACAAGGGGCATGGCAAATTTTTTATGCAGCAGAACTGTAAGTCGCACATCAATGAAACTTGGTATGAACCTTACATTTAATCATATCTTTCGGCAGAGGGAATGGGGTTGGTATTTAACAAGGGGGTGTGGCATTGCCCATACAATCCAAATATTTTAAATGGAATAGCTTCGGAGTTTTAAGCCGCACAGCATTGAAATTTGGTGTATCGACGTTTCATAGATGTGTCATTCTACTGATGAGATTTGATCGGCGTTGGTCAAGGGGCGTGGTACATTTTTATGATCCAACAGTTATGCAGTACACACACACATCAGTGAAACTTGGTACGAACTTTCCACTTAGTGCCACAGTTCGACTAGCGGAATAATTCGACACGTGTTTTATAATTTTTCGAAAATCAAAACTTAACTGGACCAACCCATTTTTGGTTTTGTTTAGGGATAGACTCGAAAAAAACATGAACCGATAGGCCTATTGACTTCAAAAATTGTTAAAATACTTACTTACTTAACTGGCCATAACAACCCGTTATCGGGTTACGGCCTGCCGCAAAACTTCTCTCCAGGCGCCTCTGCTTCGCGCGCGCCTTCTCCAGTTGGTCACACCAAGAGATACCAGGGCCTCTTCCACTTGGTCCTTCCACCGGAGACACGGCCTCCCTCTTCGCCGTCGACCTCCAACCATCGCATCGAATACCTTTTTCGCCGGAGCTTCGTCGTCCATGCGGCAGACATGACCGAGCCAGCGTAGCCGCTGGATGTTAATTCGCTGCGCTACGTCCATGTCCTTATACAGCTCATACAGCTCGTTATTGGTTCGTATGCGATAGTCGTCACCAACCCGAACAGGGCCGAAGATTTTGCGAAGCACCTTCCTCTCGAACACTCCAAGGGCCGCTATGTCGTTTCGTGTCATTGTCCATGCTTCAGCGCCATAGAGGAGCACGGGCAAGATAAGGGTCCTATAGAGTGAAAGTTTTGTCGGTCGAGAGAGGTCTCTACTTCTCAATTGCCTACCGAGACCGTAGTAGCACCTGTTGGCAAGAGTTATCCTTCGCTTTATCTCCAGACTGACATCATTGCTGCTGTTGATGGCGGTGCCAAGGTAGACGAATTCCTTGACAACTTCAAAAGCATACCTGTCGGCCTCGACGTGAGACCCTAGCCGCTGCGAGTCCCTGCGTGTAGACAGCATATACTTCGTCTTACCCTCATTTACCACCAGACCCATTTTGGCAGATTCTCTTTCGATAGCCGCAAAGGCAGCGGTGACATCTCGCTTGTTACGTCCGATGACATCAATATCATCAGCGTAAGCAAGGAGCTGGACACTTTTGTTGAAAATTGTTAAAATACTTGAAATAAAAAAGTTATACACGCGTTTCTCATTATTTTCAAAATCGAAATCTAACTGGATCAACGACGGGTTAAAAGTATGTTTGGAGAAACAATTTTGTTTAGCTTTTTGACTTCAAACTTCGTGAAAGTACTTAAAATGTAAAATAATTTGATACGTAGTTTTTATTTTTTCCGAATATTAAAACCGGCCAGTTAAAAGTTTGTATGGCGAAACTGTAAAAAACATGAATTAATGAGCCCACTGACTTCAAACTTTGTAATAATTTGACACGTGTTTTTCACGAAAATCAAAATCTAACGGGTCAACAATGGGTTAACAGTTTGTATGGAAAAACACGATTTATTGGTCCTTTTGACTTCAAACTTAGACAAAAAGCACTTCAATCGGGAAATAATTAATTCATATTAATATTTTTGAAAATCGAAATATACCGCGGTAAACTAAGGGTTAAGAATTTGTTTAGAGTAAATGTGAAAACTCATGATGTAAAGGGCCGTTTGATTTCACAGTTGTTAGAACCACTTGACATCAAAGATGAGAGACATATGTTTTTTTTTTAAATAAAAATTTAACGGGGTCAACAATGCGTTCAAAATTTGAATCGGGTGAAAGAAGAGAGCTTGCGTGCGAAGCCGCGGGGCCCAGCTAGTCTTATACAGGGTTTTTCACTTCGAACCGAAAACTTTGGCAGCCCTGCGTTCGACAACCGCAGCTGTCATCTGTCGTTGCATTGTGTTAATATTGTAGTTTAGTGTTTGCCATTTATGAAAATGGACCGATTTAGCATCGTTCAACGTGTAAACATAGTGAAAATTCACTACAAAAATGGTGAAAATTTGAGCACCACTTTTCGCGCACTAAGGAAGGATTTCGGACGTCACGGAAGGCCTGTTTTGTCAACAATTTCGGATTTATTGGCGAAATTCGAACGAACTAGTTCTGTACACGATGTACAAACGCCAATACGTAATCGCCCTGCTCGTTCGGCCAAAAATATTGCTGCTGTAGCTGCCAGTGTTGACGATGAATTTATCGCTTCCCCGGCGTTCACAACAATTGGACATCTCCATCACCTCAATTCGGCGTATTTTGAATTTGGATTTGCATCTTCATCCATACAAAGTTCAGTTGGTGCAGAAATTAGAGCCGGGAGATCACAGAATGCGTCGTAACCACGCCGAATGGGTGCTTGAAAAACAGTCCGAAAATCCCAAGTTTTCGCACAAAATTTTCTTAAGCGATGAAGCACATTTTCACCTCGGTGTTTACGTTAATAGTCAAAATTGTAGTGTGTGGGGCTCAGAAAATCCACACCTAGAGTCACTATTTGGTGTGCATTATGGCCCGGTGTGGCATAGGGCCATATTTCTTCGAAAATCACGAAGGACAGACCGTTACCGTCAATTCTGAACGTTATGACCATATGATAACCGAGTATTTCTGGCCAACGATCGAAGATATGGATGTGGAGGAGATGTGGTTTCAGCAGGACGGCGCTACATGCCACACAACACGACCGAACATGACAGAATTGCGAACCATGTTCGCCAGTGCCAGTGTTTGCGAAAACGGCTCATTCTTTCGGGAAATTTTGTTTGTGTGTGATAGAGGATGTCAATGCGGTGGTTTATAGCGATATTACATGTTTGTACGGCAGGTGGGCGTGGCACCTCCCATACAACCTAAATTTTTAATATGGTATATCTTCGGAATTATAAGTCGGAACACATTGAAATTTAGTACAATCTCATGGCGTAAGCGTGTCATTGCACCGGTAAAATTTAATGGGCGTTGGACAATGGGCGTGGCACTTTTTAAATTCCGGTGTTACTTTTGAACTATAGCAGTCACATCAATGACATTCGGTACAAACTAACGATTCAGTCGGGTCCCTCGATGGGGCGAATAGGATGGATTTTGGACAAGGGGGCGTGGCACCGCCCATACAATTAAATTTTTTAACATAGAAAATCTTCGGAATTATAATTCGGATAGCATTGAAAATTGGTGTACCGTCCTCTCATAGAAGTGTGTTCCTATTGCTAAAATTTAATGGGCGTTGGACAAGAGGCGTGGCACTTTTTTAATTCCGGTGTTACTTTTGAACTATAGCAGTCACATCAATGACACTCAGTACAAAGTTACCATTTGGTCGTGTCCTTCAAAAGGGGAAATGGGGTGGGTTTTGAACAAGGGGGCGTGGCACCACCCATACAACTCAATTTTTAAATATGGAATATCTTCGAAATGATAAGTCGGACAGCATTGAAATTTGATACAGTGTCATGGCGTAGACGTGTCGTTCGACCGGTAAAATTTACTGGGCGTTGGACAAGGGGCGTGGCACTTTTTAAAATCCGGTGTAACTTTGGAACTAGAGCGTTCACATCAATGACACTCGCTACAAACTTACGGTTTGGTCATGTCCTTCGGCAGGGGGAATAGGGTGTATTGTGGACAAGGGGGCATGGCACCGCCAATACAACTCAATTCTTTAACATGGAATATCTTCGGAATTCTAAGTCACACAGCATTGAAATTCGGTACAGCGTCATGGCGTAGACGTGTCATTCCACCGGTAGTATTGTATGGGTATTGGAAAAAGGGCGTGGCACTTTTTAAATGGTGAAACTTTTGAAACTATAGCGTTCACTTAAATGACACTCGGTACAAATTTATTATTAGTTGTGTCCTCCGACAGGGGGAATAGGGTGGGTTTTTGACAAAGGGGCGTGGCACCGCCCATACAACTACATTCTTTAATGTGGAATAGCTTCGGAATTATAAGTCGCTCAGCGTTGAAATTTTGTACAACGTCATGGCGTAGACGTATTATTTCACAGGTTGTATTGTATGGGCGTTGGATAAGGGGCGTGGCACTTTATAAATACCGGTGTAACTTTGGAACTATAGCATTCACATCAATGATACTCGGTATCAAGTTATGATTTAGTCGTGTCCTTCGGCAGGGGGAATAAGGTAGATTCTGGACAAGAGGTGTGGCACCGCCCATACAACTCAACTCTTTAATAAGGAATCTCCTCGGAATCGTTAGCTGCACAGCATTGGAAGTTGGTGTACAGTCGTCTCATAGATTTGTCATTCTACTAATGAGCTTTGATTGGCGTTTGAAAAGGGGTGTGGCATATTTTTTATGACCCAACATTTCAGCAGAACTGTAAGTCGCAAATCAATGAAAGTTGGTACAAACTGTCCACTTAGTAGCACAACTCGACTAGACGAAAGTTGTGCGCATTGGACAAGGCGGCGTGGTACCGTCTCCATTTTTTTTATACATAGATTGTTTATCCTGACTGACTGACTGGTTGATTGAATGATTGATTTATTATCGAAACGAACTCCGAAACGAACCGATGGGCCTATTGACTTCAACAATTGTAAAAATAATTGAAATAAATAAAGTTAGGCACGTGTTTCTCATTATTTTTAAAATCGAAATCTAACTGAATCAACAACAGGTTAAAAGTATGTATGGAGAAACAACTTTTTTGAGTGTTTTAACTTCAAACTTGGGGAAAGTACTTTAAATGTTAAATAACTCGATACGTGCTTTTCATTTTACCGAATATTAAAATCGGACGGGGTCAGCGACGGGTTAAAAGTTTGTATGGAGTAACTGTGAAAAATATGAATTAATGGGCACATTGACATCAAACTTAGTGAAAGTACTCTTAGCGAGAAATAATGTTTCACTTTTTTTAAAGTCAAAATCTGACGGGGTCATCAATGGGTATTTGTATGGAGAAACAAGATTTAATGGCCGTTCTGACTTCAAACTTATCAAAAGCACTTCATTCGGGAAATAATAACAAGGTGCTTTTAACTTTTTGAAAACTGAAACTCGAAGAATCGAAATCTGGTAAACCAAGGGTTAAGCATTTGCTTGGAGTAAATACGAAAACACATAATTGAATGGGCCTTCTGACTTCAAAATTTTGAAAACACCCGAAATCAAAGATAGTTAGACACATGTTCTTTTTTTTAATCAAAATCGGATGGGCTGAACAATGGATAAGAATTCGTATATGGGGAAACAGGAGAGCTTGCGTGCAAAGCCGCAGGGCCAACTAGTATTTCAATAAAAATAGTTTCTGTTTTGGTCCCGTTCAAATCGGAAGCTCAAAAATAAATATGTACTTGCATATAATTCCGATCCCTAATCATCACAATAAACTTGGTTCATCAATTGAAATGTTTTACCAACTTTAAAGCAAAACTTAATATTGGCTTTTTTAAAGGTGAAGTGTATTTTAAAAAACATGTAATATTAAATTGGCAAACAATTTTTTTTAAAACCCCTCCCATGACCAAGTTCTGGCTACGCCCCTGCACATCAGTGAAGCTTGGTTCGAACGTTCAACTTAGTAGCACAATTCGACTAGAAGAAAGTTGTGAGCATTGGGCAAGAGGACGTGGTACCGCCTCCATTTTTATATACATAGATTGTTTGCCCTAACTGACTGACTGATTGATTGATTGATTGATTGACTGATTCATCATCGCTCATACCAAGCCACTGAAGCTACAAACATGAAATTTGAACTGTAGATACATCTTGAAAAATGAACCTCCGCTAAGACGGAATTTTTTTTAATTCGGGATGTAAAGGGGCAAAACATGTGTTAAGGTGTTGTATGAAGAAAGGTGATTTAAGAGGCATATTGATTTCGAACTTCCTGAAAATACTCTAAACCAAAAATAATTCCTCACGTGTCTTATAATTTTTCGCAAATCAAAATTTAACTGGACCAATAACAGTTTGGTTGAAAAGTTCGTATCGTTTCTGCTGATACCAAAAAGTAGCTTAATGAGTGTTATCCGGACTCTGCGCCGGGCGAAGCAACTATACGTACAGGCTAAAGTCCTGCATGAATATATTCATTTTAGCGGCTACACTACTGTACATACTATACGGGTACTTGGTATTCGAAGAATGCGTACAACGAAACGAATAGAAACGAAAACCAGCGAGCGTCGCTTCTCGTTTCTATTCGTATCCGGTGAAAGCGAACACTGCAGTGCTCGTATTCGGTGAGAAGCGAATACTGCAGTGCTCGTATTCGGTAATCGAGAACTTTGCGAAGTATTCGAATATCAACAGTGCTCCGGTTGAAGTGGCTTATTAGTTAATACGCAAAATGGAAATTATTGAAGAAAGTAGCATAAAAAATTAATAAATATTTATATATAACATAAATATTTCTAAATAATCTTAGGAATAATAAAACAAGTATATTCGAATATATTCGAAGCAGTGGGTACTATTATTCGAATGCTTTTGTGCTCGTTTTCCCGCTTCGAACGAATATGAATAAATAGTGTACGTCTACTCGTTTCTGTTCGGAGCTTACTCGTACTCGAAGAAAGCTGTACTCGTATTCATTCGGACCGGTCCGCAGAGATGAATTGAAGTATTCTATTCAAAAGCATTTGAATGTTTTCGAAAAGCAAAAATGCATACTCGTGCAGGACTCTAGTACAGGCCATATGAGCACTGAAGACGATAAACGCAGTGGACGTCCAAAAGAGGCTGTTACGGACGAAAACATCAAAAAAATCGACAAAATGATTTTGTAAGATCGTAAATTGAAGTTGATTTGTATAGCTGACACTCTAAAGATATCAAAGGAACGTCATGAATATTTGGGTATGCGAAAGCTATGTGCAAAGTGGGTGCCGCGCGAGCTCATAATCGACCAAAATCAAGAACGTGTCGATGCTTCAGAGCAGTGTTCAAAAATGGTATTGAAAAGTTGGAAGATCGCTATAATCGGTGTATCGCCCTCGATTGCAACTATGTTAAATAATAAAATCGAATTTTGCCAAAGAAAATGTGTTTTTCTATAAAACGATACGAACTTTTCAACCCAACTATTAATGGGTTAAGATTTGTTTAACCCTTTGAAGCATACATTTTTCAGATAACTTTTTTTCAATGAAAATAGTCGCCCTGGGGGTTTTCGGGGTCGCTGATCACGAATATGTAATCAAATTTTTGAAATTCAGCAATCCAATATGGCGGATCCAATATGGCGGACCGAATTAGTGAAACTTATTCACATCTGTATGAAAATTGGTATACGGAGGTTTTCGAGGTTGCTGATTACGAATTTGATATCAGATTACCGAAATTCAAAATGGCGGATCCAATATGGCCGACAGAATTAGTGAAAAAACCGAAAACCTCCGTATACCAATTTTCATATTGATATGAATAAGTGTAACTAATTCGGTCCGCCATATTGGATCCGCCATTTTGAATTTCGGTAATCTGATATCAAATTCGTAATCAGCAACCTCGAAAACCTCCGTATACCAATTTTCATACAGATGTGAATAAGTTTCACTAATTCGGTCCGCCATATTGGATCCGCCATTTTGAATTTTGGTAATCTGATAATAAATTCGTGATCAGCGACCCCGAAAACCCCTGGACACCAATTTTTGTATCTTACTTACTTAACTGGCCATAACAACCCGTTATCGGGTTACGGCCTGCCGCAAAACTTCTCTCCAGGCGCCTCTGCTTCGCGCGCGCCTTCTCCAGTTGGTCACACCAAGAGATACCAGGGCCTCTTCCACTTGGTCCTTCCACCGGAGACACGGCCTCCCTCTTCGCCGTCGACCTCCAACCATCGCATCGAATACCTTTTTCGCCGGAGCTTCGTCGTCCATGCGGCAGACATGACCGAGCCAGCGTAGCCGCTGGATGTTAATTCGCTGCGCTACGTCCATGTCCTTATACAGCTCATACAGCTCGTTATTGGTTCGTATGCGATAGTCGTCACCAACCCGAACAGGGCCGAAGATTTTGCGAAGCACCTTCCTCTCGAACACTCCAAGGGCCGCTATGTCGTTTCGTGTCATTGTCCATGCTTCAGCGCCATAGAGGAGCACGGGCAAGATAAGCGTCCTATAGAGTGAAAGTTTTGTCGGTCGAGAGAGGTCTCTACTTCTCAATTGCCTACCGAGACCGTAGTAGCACCTGTTGGCAAGAGTTATCCTTCGCTTTATCTCCAGACTGACATCATTGCTGCTGTTGATGGCGGTGCCAAGGTAGACGAATTCCTTGACAACTTCAAAAGCATACCTGTCGGCCTCGACGTGAGACCCTAGCCGCTGCGAGTCCCTGCGTGTAGACAGCATATACTTCGTCTTGCCCTCATTTACCACCAGACCCATTTTGGCAGATTCTCTTTCGATAGCCGCAAAGGCAGCGGTGACATCTCGCTTGTTACGTCCGATGACATCAATATCATCAGCGTAAGCAAGGAGCTGGACACTTTTGTTGAAAATTGTGCCATTACGATGTACACCGGCCTTGCGCAGCACACTCTCCATGGTGAAGTTGAAGAGGTCGCAGGACAAAGGATCGCCCTGTCTGAAACCTCGAACGGTATCAAAGGGGTCGGAGAGGTCACTTCCAACCTTGACGGAGCTGCGCGTATTGCTCAACGTCGCTCTGCAAAGTCTAACGAGCTTTGCAGGGATACCAAGTTCAGACAATGCGGCATATAGGCGATCCCTTATCGGGCTATCGAATGCTGCCTTGTAATCGATGAAGAGATGGTGTGTATCGATTTGGTTCTCATGGGTCTTCTCCAGGATTTGGCGTAGAGTGAATATCTGGTCGATGGTGGACTTACCAGGTCTAAAGCCGCACTGATAAGGTCCAATCAGCGCCTTGGCGAGTGGCTTTAGTCTTTCACATAATACGCTCGTCAGGACCTTGTATGCAATGGGAAGTAGGCTGATACCCCTGTAGTTGGCGCATATTGTTGGGTCGCCTTTCTTCAGCACAGGACAAAGGGCACTGAGGTTCCAATCGTTGGGCATTCGTTCCTCCAGCCATATTTTGCAAATGAGCTGATGCATGCACCCAATCAGCTCACCGCCGCCGGCCTTGAACAATTCAGCTGGTAGCCCATCCGGCCCTGCAGCTTTGTTGTTCTTGAGTCGCTGGATAGCGACCCGGACCTCGTCATGGCTGGGCGGTGGCACATCCACACCGTCGTCGTCGATTGGTGCCATCTGGACATCTTCACCACTGGCGGTATTGTTCCTTTCGTCGCCTGCGAGCAGCTTGGTGAAGTGCTCCTTCCACAACCTCAGCACACCCTGCGCATCCGTAACCAGATCCCCGTTTTCGTCTCTGCAAGAAGATGCCCCAGGCTTAAATCCTTCCGTAAGACGCTTAACTTTTTGGAAGAATTTTCGGGCGTCATTCCTGCTCCTGCACTCCTCGATTTCTTCACGCTCGCGCCTTTCTTGCTCCCGTTTCTTGCGTCTAAAAAGGCACCTCTCTTTCTTCCTCTCCTCCCGGTATTTTTCTGTCATGGCTCGCGTGGCGGCCGACTGCAGGGTCTTCTTGTATGCAGCATTCTTCACTGCAGTGGCTGCGCGACACTCTTCATCGTACCATTGGTTTTTTGGTGGTGGGCGTCGAAAACCAAGGACATTTTCTGCGGCGGCGCGCATAGAGTGGGATAAGTGAGCCCATAATCCGCCGATGTCATCAGGTGGAGAGGGGGAGCGACCGAGCTGGTTGGAGAGTTGAGCGGAGTAGACTTCGGCTACCCCTTGTGATCGCAGCTTACTGATGTCCAGCTTTCTTCGCAAACTAGGTTGTGCGGTCTTCGCTGCGCAAAGACGCATGCGTACCTTGGCTGCAACAAGGTAGTGGTCCGAGTCGATGTTGGGTCCTCGGAACGTGCGCACATCTAGAATGCTAGAAGCATGCCTTCCATCAATCACAATGTGATCAATCTGGTTGCGGGTGGATTGATCGGGGGATAACCAGGTGGCCTTGTGGATATCGAGGTGCTGGAATCTGGTGCTACTAACTACCATGTTTCGTGCCGCGGCGAAATCGATCAGCCTCAGACCGTTGTTCGAAGTGGTCCCATGGAGGCTGAACTGCCCGACTGTGGGGCCAAAGATGCCTTCTCGCCCGACTTTTGCGTTGAAGTCCCCGAGGACAATTTTGACGTCATGGGCCGGGCACCTGTCGTAGACGTCCTCGAGCTTCGCATAGAAGGCATCCTTGGCCGCATCGTCCTTCTCTTCCGTCGGGGCGTGCGCGCAAATTAGGCTGATGCTAAAGTATTTAGCTTTGATGCGGATCGAAGCCAGCCGTTCGTTCACCGGAGTGAACCGAGAGACGTGGTGGCGAAGTCTCTTGCTGACCACAAATCCGCAGCCAAATTCGCGCTTCTCCGCATGGCAGCTGTAGTAGATATCGCAGTCTGCTCGCTTGGAGCAACCTTGTCCTGTCCATCGCATTTCCTGGATGGCGGTGATGTCAGCCTTACATTTCGTGAGGGCTTCCGCCAGTTGGATAGAGGCACCTTCCCTATAGAGGGTCCGGACATTCCAGGTGCATATCCTCAAATCATGGTCCTTGAATCGTTTGCTGTGGTCGTCAACATTGTGGGTTCCTTCCGAGGCTTGCTTTTTGGCTTTCATTGGTATTTGGTTTTCCGTGGCGGGCACCAAACCCTGCGCACAACCCAAATTTTAAGTCCTGGGGATAGGACTCGCTGCACACATTAGTTCACTATTCAGCGGATGCCAAATAGCTATCCAGAAGGGCCGCGCGGAGGCTGTGCATCAGCTTGGATTGGACAGGGACAAGGATCGTTCTGGCGTTCGCCAGGTTGAACGCAATCAGAGACTTTGCCTTGTATGTCCGCTCCCTTCCTTCCGAGGGAAGGAAGGGAGCGGAATTTTTGTATCAATCTGTTAAAAACTTTTCAAGATAAGTGGTAGTATTCTAGGTGGGATATACGTCTTCCCACCGTGCTGCAAAGGGTTAAGGGTAGACTCGAAAAAACATGAACCGATAGGCCTATTAACTTCACAAATTGTAATAATACTTGAAATAAAAAAAAAAAATACACGCGTTTTTCATTATTTTCAAAACTGAAATCTAACTGGATCAACGACGGGTTAAAAGTACCTATGTATGGAGAAACAATTTGTTTTTAGCCTTTTGACTTCAAACTTGGTGAAAGTACTTCAAATGTAAAATAACTCGATACGTGTTTTTTATTTTTTCCGAATATTAAAATAGGCCGGGGTCAACGGCCGGTTAAAAGTTTGTATGGCGAAACTGTAAAAAAATATACACTTAGGTGCAAAATTGAGTCAATAATATGAAAATTCATAATAATCGCATTTTTGTACCGGTCAATCGCAAAATTTTTATGAAATTTTTCGCAAGTCTATTAGATTACACCTTGATTAACCAGGATCCACCATAAAAGATTAAAAATTTGGCACATATATATGCATTTTGTCCAATATTCTAAATTAACACATTGACTCAATTTTGCACCCACATGATTTTAATAAGAAAACTGTAACTTTGTTTTAGTATTTTATCCAATATAAATTTATCCAATTAATTCTTGGGTTCTGTTTGGCATACTTTTATATAATTTGGTTACAAACTCTGGTGGAATGGCGTACCACTCTTCTTCCACTGCAAGCCAGAGATCGATTTGCCCTTTTGGGACAGAACTCTTTGCTAATTGTCTTTTTAAGTAAGCCCACGGGTTTTCGATCGGTTTTAGGTCTGGGCTTTGGGCGGGCTATTGCATTACACCAAATGGCTGTTCTTTCAACCAATCACGGACGAAACGTGCAGTATATTTGGCGTCATGGTCATGCTGAAAAATATTTCGTACTGTATTTCGCAGCATCATGTCCACTGCCACTGGCAAATTGGTCCCTAAAATGTGGACGTATTGTTCCTTACGCATTATGCCGTCAATTAGCACAATGGGTACAACGCCATTTGGTGTAATGCAACCCCAGACCATAATTGAGCCGCCTCAATGCTTTACTGTTTGTTGAACATTTGAAGGCTTTACAGGATTTCCGCCTTTGTCCCAGAACCAGGTCCTTCCATCTGTTTGGAATCGGTTAATTTTCATCTCATCCGACCAAATAACCTCTATTTGTAAATGTAATCAGCGCAAAGTTAGTAACGAAGGTACACTGCATTAATACTTGGCTCCAATCAAAATCAGTCTAAAAAATGTGCCTTTCTGCAAACTCGCGTCTTAGTTTTACGTTCTTGGCCGATAGAAGTGGCTTCTTCTTCTTAACCATCGCCTTAAACCCAACTTTATGCAGCATTCTTCGCACACTCCGCACACTTACATCCCCAGTAACGCACCCCACAGCCTCCTTTGCGGTGGATATGTACCCGGAAAAAATTAAACGGCCAATTTTGCGGTCCTCCTTTTCCGAAATTTTGGGTTTTCTTCCACCATTTTTCTTAAATTGTAAACCTTTTACAATTCGGCAAACGGACGACTGACTTACGCGCGTAAGTTTAGCGATATCTCGACTTGAAAGCCCATTAATGGCTTTTTCAATAATAATTTTTTTAATGCTCGCCGAAATCGCGTTCATTGCACTTTAAGTTTCCGAATCGTATTTATTCAATGAATGGTTACAATTTTTTTGGTTACAAAAAACATTTTAACCATTAACAGTTAAAAAACAGGTTGCTTAACATATCACTTCATAGAAATTATGTAGGGTGCAAAATTGAGTCAATGTGTTAATTTAGAATATTGGACAAAATGCATATATATTTGCCAAATTTTTAATCTTTTATGGTGGATCCTGGTTAATCAAGGTATAATCTAATAGACTTGCGAAAAATTGCATCAGAATTTTGCGATTGACCGGTACAAAAATGCGATTATTATGAATTTTCGTATTATTGACTCAATTTTGCACCTAAGTGTAAATTAATGGGCCCACTGACTTCAAACTTTGTGAAAGTATTCTCAGTGAGAAATAATTTGACACGTGTTTTTCACTTTTTTGAAAATGAAGATCTAACGGGGTCAACAATGGGTTAACAGTTTGTATAGAGAAACACGATTTATTGGTCCTTTTGACTTCAAACTTAGACAAAAAGCACTTCAATCGGGAAATAATTAAAATGTGCTTTTCATATTTTTGAAAATCGAAATCTACTGTGGTAAACTAAGGGTTAAGAATTTGTTTAGAGTAAATGTGAAAACTCATGATTTAAAGGGCCTTTTGACTTCACAGTTGTTAGAACCACTTGACAGGGTTTTTCACTTCGAACCGAAAACTTTGGCAGCCCTGCGTTCGACAACCGCAGCTGTCATCTGTCGTTGCATTGTGTTAATACTGTAGTTTAGTGTTTGCCATTTATGAAAATGGACCGATTTAGCATCGTTCAACGTGTAAACATAGTGAAAATTCACTACAAAAATGGTGAAAATTTGAGCACCACTTTTCGCGCACTAAGGAAGGATTTCGGACGTCACGGAAGGCCTGTTTTGTCAACAATTTCGGATTTATTGGCGAAATTCGAACGAACTAGTTCTGTACACGATGTACAGACGCCAATACGTAATCGCCCTGCTCGTTCGGCCAAAAATATTGCTGCTGTAGCTGCCAGCGTTGACGATGAATTTATCGCTTCTTCGGCGTTCACAACAATTGGACATCTCCATCACCTCAATTCGGCGTATTTTGCATTTGGATTTGCATCTTCATCCATACAAAGTTCAGTTGGTGCAGAAATTAGAGCCGGAAGATCACAGAATGCGTCGTAACCACGCCGAATGGGTGCTTGAAAAACAGTCCGAAAATCCCAATTTTTCGCACACAATTTTCTTCAGCGATGAAGCACATTTTCACCTCGGCGTTTACGTTAATAGTCAAAATTGTAGTGTGTGGGGCTCAGAAAATCCACACCTAGAGTCACTATTTGGTGTGCATTATGGCCCGGTGTGGCATAGGGCCATATTTCTTCGAAAATCACGAAGGACAGACCGTTACCGTCAATTCTGAACGTTATGGCCATATGATAACCGAGTATTTCTGGCCAGCGATCGAAGATATGGATGTGGAGGAGATGTGGTTTCAACAGGACGGCGCTACATGCCACACAACACGACCGAACATGACAGAATTGCGAACTAGGTTCGATGAACGCATAAATTCGCGTTTCGGTGATGCCAATTGGCCGTCAAGATCTTGCTATCTGAACCCTTTGGACTCTTTTCTTTGGGGCTACGCGAAAGACCAAGTCTATGCAGACAATCCGCAGACTCTGGAGCATTTGAGGGACAACATACGTGCAGTTTTTGGCGCCTTACAGCCTGCTATATGTAAAAAAGTCATCGAAAATTACCTAAAAGAATCGAGGTGGCCAGGCTGCTCGTGGCGGTCCACAGTGATTCGTTCCATAGACAAAATTCAAAAAATTTGTGGTCTCAGAATTTTATGATTTGGATGTCATTTGAAAGAAAAAACTCCAACTAAGATAACCCCAAAAAATCTGTGCAAAAAATTAAGTAGTATGTGTGCAACAGCTGCCCAAAGTTGAAACTTTTTTTACAAAAAAATGTAAACAAATAATTTTTGATTTTTAGTCTATTGAGTAAAAAATATTTTAAAAATACATGGTTACCAAGAAGTTGCTAAAACTTTCAATATAGATTAAGAAATTATGTGGTCATTTTCGCTTTTAATGTTTTTTTCAAAATTTGCAAAGCTGAGGCTTTTACTTCAGTTTTAATTAAAAATTTTTTTTTCTAAATTAAAAATCTGAAAATTGGCAAAACTTTGAGGTAAATATCGAAAAAGTATGTTCCTTTTCCATTTTTTTTTACTTTAAGAAGCATTCTTTTTTTGTCGGATAATGTAATTACATCCTCCAATATCTTCCGATCTCAGAAAAGAATTCAATTTGAAAAGTGGTCTAAGCACGTATTTTTCGACAAAATTTATTTTATTTATGCCTAAAAGTATGCAATAAGCACGAAAAATGATAAAATCTGCAAAAATTCAAAACATACATCTATTATTATCGTTTTTATTACAAGACCAGAAGGTCATAAGACAATTTCTGTAACTTTTTGGAATAATCAATGTTGACGTTACCGATTAAATGTAAAATCTGAAAAATCTAGCCAACACACTTGGTGCTATAGCTCTCCAAAAATGACGAAATTTGCAAAATTAGTTTAAGAAAAACCAAATGGAGATTTTAATTCAGCAGACCATGTTTAACTAGTATACCAAATTTTATTAAGAACGGACCACTCCTTCTAAATTTGTCCCGCGGTTGTATGGAGTCGAATCACTGTGCGGTCATTTGAATAATGATTACTAATGGCACAAACCATATATTATTTTGAAGCCTAAAAGTATGCCCGTAAAAGCATTCATAGCACGGCGCGTAGCGACAGGGCGCCTTGCACAGCGACCGGCTGCTTTGCACAGCGACAGACTGTCTTATCGTCTTCTTCTTATATATAAAAAAAACTTAACCTTCTGTTTCGTGCCAGTGTTTGCGAAAACGGCTCATTCTTTCGGGAAAATTTTGTTTGTGTGTGATAGAAGATTTCAATGCGGTGGTTTATTGCGATATTACATGTTTGTACGGCAGGTGGGCGTGGCACCTCCCACACAACCTAAATTTTTGATAAGGTATATTTTCGGAATTATAAGTCGGACAGCATTGAATATTAGTACTGTGTCATGGCGTAAACGTGTCATTCCACCGGTAAAATTTAATGGGCGTTGGACAAGGGGGCGTGGCACCGCTCATACAACTCAGTTCTTTAATATGGAATAGCTCCGAAATTATAAGTCGCTCAGCATTGAAATTTTGTACAGCGTCATGGCATAGAAGTGTCGTTCCACCGGTAAAATTTATTGGGCGTTGGACAAGGGGCGTGGCACTTTTTAAATTGTGGTGTAACTTTGGAACTATAACTGAATGACACTTGGTACAAACCAACGATTTGGTCGTGTCCTTCGGCAGGGGTAATAATGTGGATTTTGGACAAGGGGCGTGGCACCGCCCATACAACTACATTCTTTAATGTGGAATAGCTTCGGAATTATAAGTCGCTCAGTATTTAAATGTGGAACAGTGTCATGGCGTAGACGTGTCGTTCCACCGGTAAAATTTAGTGGGCGTTGGACAAGGGGCGTGTCACTTTTTAAATTGCGGTTTAAATTTTGAACTATAGCGTTCACATCAATGATACTCGGCATCAAGTTATGATTTAGTCGTGTCTTTCGGCAGGGGGAATAAGGTAGATTCTGGACAAGAGGCGTGGCACCGCCCTTACAACTCCACTCTTTAATAAGGAATCTCCTCAGAATCGTTAACTACACAGCATTGAAAGTTGGTGTACCGTCGTCTCATAGATTTGTCATTCTACTAATGAACTTTGATGGGCGTTTGACAAGGGGTGTGGCTTTTTGTTATGACCCAACATTTCAGCAATGAAAGTTAGTATAAACTGTCCACTTAGTAGCACAACTCGACTAGAAGAAAGTTGTGCGCATTGGACAAGGGGGCGTGGTACCGTCTCCATTTTTTTATACATACACTGCGTTAAGAAATGATAGCACCATTGACCTTTTGTATCATAACTTCCATGCTAATGATCGAAGAAAGGAAAAACTTGGTCCAAATATCCATTGCATATATTTAAATAATGTCCTGCACCCAAAATTTCGAAATGTTCGATACAAAAGACAAAATATGAATTTAAATAAAAAAGTCACTTTCGCAAGCGTTAAGAAATGATAGCACCACTTACAATATTTTATTTTTGTACGGCCTTTGACTTTTTTGTCAAACTTCTATTGTCAAAACTAAAGAAGTGAAGAAGAAGTGAACGCAATGGGCAGAAAGGTGGAACTGGAACAAGAGGAAAAAGCCGTCACAAGCGCTCTTAAAGACGAAGGTCTAACAAACCGCGAAATTGGACGTCGGATTAGCCGTTGTCACACGGTAGTTGGCAAATTTTTGCGCAATCCTACAGCTTATGCAAATAAGAGAAGCCCAGGTCGTTCATGCGGTCTCTCCGAAGCGGATAGACGTATCATTTGTAGAGCTGCTTCTAATTCATCAAAGGACACGCGCCATTGATGAAGCGAATTTTCACCACATGTGTCCTATGTTACCTTCTGGAAGAAACTAAAGGATACTAAATTCCTAGAATATAAAAAAATTACCAAAGCTCCTGCTCTAAAACGTACGCATATCGACAAACGAGCCGATGCGCACCAAACATGGTGCAGTGAGTGGGCATCGGTAAGCATAAGAAACAAAACTAAGCCTAGAAAATCAAATTTAAGCCTGATTTACCCTTCCAGATCATCAGGTCTGACGAAAAAAATTCAATCTAGATGCACCACATGGATTTCCACATTACTGGCATGATCTGCGCAAGAAACCGAGGCTTTTCTCAAAAAGGATTTTCAGTGGTGGATCAATAATGCTTTGGACAGCATTTCAGGTCATGGAAAAGCATCTCTGGCATTTACTGATACACGTTTGAACTCTGCGCGGTATCAAGAGCTCCTTCAGGAACATGTTCTTCCATATATCGACAAGTTTCCCGCCGTGGATTTACGTTCATGCAGGATAACGCAGCAGTGCACGCATCGAGAAGTAGCAAAGAATGGTTACAATCGCGTAATATTCCTATCCTCGAATGGCCAGCAAGATCGCCGGATCTGAACCCAATAGAGAACCTATGGGGCATCATGGCACGGCAAGTTTACGACGATTGTCGGCAGTTCGAGGATGTGACACAGCTCCAAAAAGAAATTGTCCGGGTCTGGGAAGGATTACCTCATAATCTTCTACAAAATTTGGTCGAGTCCATGCCAAAGATAACTAATTTAACCATTAAGAATAGAGGAACCCCCATTTCATATTAACCCTTCGCTGCATGGCATTGCATATATGCAATGTTAACTTTTCATTGATCTGTAGACTGTTCTATTCACCCTTTTACAGTTATTCATTCTTCAGTTGTGTCTTTTATGTTAAAACATTTGATTACTAACGGAATTTTGCGAATAATATTGAAAGTATGTTCAATAGAATCGAAAAAACAACAAGTGTTTCGATTCGGTGAAATAATTTTGGTTATTGATGGCGATGGTTACTTGGCGATCGCCGTCGCTCAGTTGTTTAGTACATTGAATTACGAGTATACAGTGACGTCTGACCTCTGTTTGACTGCCCGTAGTAGCCAACACTAAAAATTAGATAAAACCGACTTTCATTTCGGCGGTAGCGTTCTAACCAGGATACGGAAAATGTCCGCAGAACTTCTTTCATAGATACAGGAATTCAACAAAATTTCACTTTTACCATCAGAACTTAACAAGCAACAAGAATTATATAACAAAAATGTTTTTTCTTCACGGAAATTAAATCATGCAGCGAAGGGTTAAACACAAAAATAAAGTGCATTGCGAAAAAATAAAAAGAAGTATTGTAAGTGGTGCTATCATTTCTTAACGCTTGTGAAAGTGACTTTTTTATGTAAGTTCATATTTTGTCCTTTGTATCGAACATTTCGGAATTTTGGGTGCAGGACATTATTTAAATATATGCAATGGATATTTCGACCAAGTTTTTCCATTCTTCGATCATTAGCATGGAAGTTATGATACAAAAAGTCAATGGTGCTATCATTTCGTAACGCACTGTAGATTGTTTATCCTGACTGTTTCGTACAGGGACGATCTCCTGTGCGATTGACTTGTGCGCACAGGGACGATCGTCTCTGGCCGAAGTAGTCAGTCGTGCAGTGAGCGTGAAGCGGACGAGACGTCCATTTTTGGTGCAAGTTTGTAATCGGTGCGAGATGTGTGTGTGCATGTAGTACGGAAAATAAATTGGGTTTTTTGAGCTGATGGCTTTTTCCCAACGAGTGCGCGTTTTATTTAAATCGGGTTGCATTCCGTAGTTTCCACCGCCAATCGAAGATGGTGGGAACATTGTGGTACGTGTCGAGCCAGATGTTAGCGGCCTATGGAGCGCCCATTTTTTTTTTTTGTTTTCGATTCCTTTGTGCGCGAAAGAAACGGGACATTTCTAGCGAGCAGCGTTTTGCGAAGAGCTCTCGCGTGGAATGTGTGCTAGAAGGAGCGAGTCGCCGATTGTTGCGCAATTCGTTTCTCTTCCATTCGATCAGCGAACGCAGAAGCGAAAGCATCGCGAGTGAGCAGTTGTGTTGGTGAATTTAAAAAAAAAAAAGAAGAGAAAGAAGAATCGGCAGCAATCGGTGAGCTACAGTCCACTAGGAGCGTGGTGCGGGTAATAGGATTTAGAGCAAAGGTGTTATTATTGTGGAGAACGGAAAATTGTTTGAGCTTCAGTTGAGTGCTTGTTTGGTACATGCGTTTTGGTGCGAGTAAGCATATTATTGTGCAAGGAAATTTCGTTTGTGTGCCTTCTTGGCGCACGCGTTTGGTGCGAGCAGGTTTATTGTTGTTGTTGTGCTCGGAAATTTCGTTTGTGTGCCTTCTTGGCGCACGCGTTTGGTGCGAGCAGGTTTATTGTTGTTGTTGTGCTCGGAAATTTCGTTTGTGTGCCTTCTTGGCGCACGCGTTGGGTGCGAGCAGGTTTATTGTTGTTGTTGTGCTCGGAAATTTCGTTTGTGTGCCTTCTTGGCGCACGCATTTGGTGCGAGCAGGTTTATTGTTGTTGTTGTGCTCGGAAATTTCGTTTGTGTGCCTTCTTGGCGCACGCGTTTGGTGCGAGCAGGTTTATTGTTGTTGTTGTGCTCGGAAATTTCGTTTGTGTGCCTTCTTGGCGCACGCGTTTGGTGCGAGCAGGTTTATTGTTGTTGTTGTGCTCGGAAATTTCGTTTGTGTGCTTGCTTGGCGCACGCGTCGGTGCGAGCGAGTTTATTGTTGCTTTACATGCAGGTTTCGTTTGTATGCCAGTCAGGTGCTTGCGTGGCGCATGTGGTTTGGTGCGAGCGAATTTATTGTTGTTGTTGTACAAGGAAATTTCGTTTGTGTGCTTGCATGGCGCATGCGTTGGTGCGAGCGAGCTTATTGTTGTTGTTGTACAAGAAAGTTTCGTTTGTGTGCTGGTCGGGTGCTTGCTTGGCGCATGCGTTGGTGCGAGCGAGCTTATTGTTGTTGTTGTACAAGAAAGTTTCGTTTGTGTGCCAGTCGGGTGCTTGCTTTAAGCGGCCTTTAGACGGTCGCACATGTTTGCAATCATGTGCGATGGGGGAAACGTACGATGAGCGTTTACACGGTCACACATGTGCGCACACTTCAGTTGTCTCGCTGCTGCCAACGAAGCAGCATGGTATGCGCTTTCGCATCAATTTCTTTAAATTTGCATAAAATTTTTATTTTTATAATCTTCACCTTTTACTTCTCACAGTTCGGGATTGTGTCTATACACCTCAAAGAACTCCTTCCACAATATTTAATTTTTTTGCGACGCCATCCTCACTGCTCGCTGTCCAGCGATCGAATGAAAAAATGCACTATGTGTGTCACACAGCCGTTTACACGGTCGCACATGTGCGTCGCGCCGACAGAGAAATCAAAAAATTTTGAAAACCGTCGCACATGTCCGACGACATGAACTTCTTGCGTTTACACGGTCATTCTTCTCGTCGCGCCGCACATGATTGCGGACATGTGCGACCGTCTAAAGGCCGCTTTACGCATGCGTTTTGGTGCGAGTGGGCTTATTGGTGTTGTTGTGCATGGAGATTTCGTTTATTGTGTGCTATTTAATGTTTGTTTGGTGCATGCGTTTGGTCGGTGCAAGTGGCCACATAGTGGTTGTTGTGGTGCAAGGAAAAATCTGGAAACATGTGCCTGCAGGGCGTATGGTTTCGAAGGTGCAAGTGTGTGCGCAAGGGACGCGCGTAACTGCGGTCCCGCTGTTGCTGAGCTGGTGGTGCGAGTGTGTGCGCAAGGGACGCGCGTAACTGCGGTCCCGCTATTGCTGATCTGGTGGTGCGAGTGTGTGCGCAAGGGACGCGCGTAACTGCGGTCCCGCTATTGCTGAGCTGGTGGTGCGATGGTGCCGTTATTCTTGGAATCAAAGTGTGCTAGATTGATATGCATATCTGAGCTAGAGCTGCAAGAATAAGAAAATGAGAAGAGAGCTAGAGCAGCAAGAATAAGAAAATGAAAAGAGAGCTAGAATAGCAAGAATAAGAAAATTAAAAGAGAGCTAGAATAGCAAGAATGAGAAAATGAAAAGAGAGCTAGAAAAGAGAGAGCAAGAACGCTTCAAGCAGTGGACTAGTCAGTGCTTGGAATTCCAAGAATGAAGTCGGAACAGAAAATTGTGCTTAGCGACAGGTTGAAGCCTGTGTGCGTTGCGTGCAAGAAATGACGTCACAGCTGACGTTGCAGGGGCAAGAACAGTTGATAATTTTGGACTTTGCTCCAATCCTTGGTGCTTGTTTTCTCATTGCAGTGAAATGGCAGCACGCAATAAATTGGAGGCGTTGGCGGCGACGATCAGGCGCACACTGTGCTTCGTAAAGGGGCCAGAGTTTGAGAACGTCACGCTGGAGCTAGCAAGGGTACGCCGTACCAACTTAGAAGAAGTCTGGGCACGGTATAATGACGCCTACGAGCAGGTGGTCGGCGCGATGCCCAGGGAGCAGATGGCCAAGCTGGAGCAAGCAACGATGGCGCATGATGAGCTGGAGTACTTTGAGGCGCACGCTTTGCTCGACGCCAAGATTACTCAATTAGAGGGAGGGCAGGTGCAAGAGCAAAGGGCGCCAGAGAAAGCCAGACAGCCGAAGGCTAAAGGTGCGGGTGCTGCAATGATGCCAGAGAGAGCCAGGCAGCCAAAAGCTACAGGCGCGGGTGCTGCAATGGTGCAAGAGCGGACAAAGACTTGTGAGGTGTGTGCCGGGGATCACATGCTATACCATTGCCCGGAGTTCATGGGTTTGGCATTGAAGGCGCGCAAAGAGTACGTTGCCAGGCGCAAGTTGTGCCCGAACTGTTTCAAGAGGGGCCACGGGGTGGACAACTGCTATCAGGGCGATTGCTGGAAGTGCCCAGGCAGGCCAAAACATAACAGCACGCTGTGTCCAAACCGTGAGCTACCGAAGCAGGCAAACAGCGTGCAGGCCAGGATGGAGGGCAAGAATCTGCCAGAGTAGAAGGGCAAGGTAGGCTGACGCCAAAAGGGGGCCAGAAAGGACGACGGGGAGCTAGGGAAAAGTGTGCCAGTAGAGTTAAGCGAGCCAGCAAGCAATCGGAGCTCGAGCAGAAATAAAGATTAAATGGTTTACACTGTATTTAGATGGTGTTAGTGTTAATTCAAATCCGACTATGACGTTGTTACCGACAGCCATGGTCGGAATGGTAGACGATGGATGCAGGTATGGGCCGGTGCGTGCATTGCTGGATACGGGAGCACAGATCAATTTGATGACGTTCGCATTACAGCGAAAATATCGTGTATCCACGCAACCTATAGCGCAGAAGATGGTGGGCATTGACGGTGTGCCAATGCAAGTGGGCAAGAAGGCTAACATAAAAATAAAGCCATGGTATGCAGCGGCATGTGAGCTAGAGGCAGAGCTGTGGGTTCTGCCAAAAGAGAGCCAGTGGGGGCCAGTATTACCATCCGGTAGTATACGGATGATGGCGCAAGATGGTTTGCCAGATCCGCTTGCAGATCCGGATTACTGGCAACCGAAAAGTGTGCCTGTCTTACTAGGAGCAAGTTTCGTGGCAAGGATTGTCATCAGTATTATGCCGAATAAATTGAATAACATGACGTTAATGGAAACGGTGCTAGGTATGGTCGTTTTTGGAGAGCATGCGCAGAAACTCAACGAGCAAGCAGGTGAGCTAGTGTCTATGATTGAGTGCGAGAATAATGAGGAGCTTGACAAGTTGTTCAAGAAGTTTTTGAGCTTGATCAAATCAAAGAGCATGTAATGAGAACGCCAGAGGAGGAGCTAGTTGAAAACAATTTTATTAATACATATCGCAGAGCTAGTGACGGCAGATTTATTGTTACCATACCATTGAAAACAGTTAATGACATTGGGAGCTCAAGAGAGATTGCGTTGCGTCGCTTCTTATATTTGGAGAAGCGATTGGAAAGGGAGCCAGAACTCAGAATGTCCTACATTGAATTTTTGAGAGAATATGAGGGGCTTGGGCACATGGAGCTAGTTAGTGAGCATGCTAGACCAGGTGCATTAGTTTATTATATACCTCATCATTGTGTTACCAAAAAGTTTCGCGTGGTATTCGACGCTAGTTGTCGTACTACTAAAGGCATATCGTTAAATGAGGTGCAGTTGCTAGGCGAAAAGTTGCAAATTTGCATGAAATAATTATACGTTTTAGAAGGCATAAACTCGCTTTCTCTTCGGATATCAAAATGATGTTCCGGCAGGTGCGGATTGCTAAACATCATTGGGATTTGCAAAGAATATTTTGGCGCGAGAATAGGCAAACCCCATTGAGAGAATATTGGCTGACTGTGGTCACCTATGGCATGACGTCATCAGCACATAATTCGGTGCGAGCAGTTATACATTGTGCAAGAGATGCAGAGGAGAAATATCCTGAAGCTGCGAATGCAATCATAAATGACATGTACATGGATGACTGCGTATCTGGTGCTAGCAGCGAGCAAGATGCCATTACGTTGGCAAAACAAATGGCGCGGATTTTGATTGGGCAGGGTTTGAGCTTCGTAAATGGAAGTCGAACAGTAGGTTGTTCATGGAGGAAATGCATTCAAATGAAAAGGAAGAGATGATGCAGTTCGATGAAGAAGCTAAGGTGCTAGGGCTAGTATGGCTAGTGGCGCAAGACAAGTACACATTCATTGTGAAAACACCAGTTATAAGGGAGCCAGTTACAAAGCGGCTGGTTGCAAGTCGAGTGCTTCAGCTGTTTGACCCAAATGGATATATTTCTCCAGTAACGGTCGTGGGCAAGATTATTATACAGGACTTATGGCGCTTGAAAGTGGCATGGGACGAAAAATTGCCAAAGGAACTAGAAGACAAATTTAGAGATTATCGGGGCCAGATTAAGGAACTAGAAAACTTTAAGATCCCAAGATGGATTGGCAAGGCATTTTGACGTACTTAAAAAACACAAGAACACAGAAATCAACTCACTCTTGCGACGCGAAAACCAGACAAGACGACGGCTAAAAAGGAATCGACCATGTGACCTATTGTCCCTAAACTAAAAATCTGTTACCTAAATATTAAGAAACAATTGTAAATTCCAATCCTGACTGTATCGCTCTAGGCACTGGCCTTATTGTGATGTTTTTATTGATCTTCCTACCTAAATGTTTAACCAAATACTTGATGTCAACGACAGTTGTATAAATAAATGGGAAATAAAAAAAAAAAAAAAAAAAAAAGATGGATTGGTGCAAGAAATAATGCAAAGTTAGAAGTGCATGGATTTGCTGACGCCTCTGAGAAGGCGTATGGTGCTGTTATCTATGTGAGGATAGAACGTGAAAATGGGGCAATAGCATGTAATTTGCTAGTGACCAAGACAAAAGTGGCGCCAGTTAACAAATTGACGATACCGAGACTAGAATTGTCAGCGTGCGAGTTGTTAGCTAGATTAGTAAGGAGTGCTAAACAGTCAATGGAATGGAGCGATGTCAGCTATACATTGTGGACAGATTCGTTTGTGGTGTTGTATTGGCTAGGCAAGCAGCCAAGAGAGTTGAAGACCTTTGTTGGTAATCGTGTTGCAGCGATACAACAGAGCGTTGGGGCAAGTAGATGGAAACATGTGAGCACAGCAGATAACCCAGCAGATTTGGCGAGTAGGGGTTTGAAAGCAAGTGAATTGGTGGACAACAAATTGTGGCTGCAAGGTCCAGCCTGGTTATCTAAACCAAAGGAGCAATGGCCAGCTGATAAGTTTGAGCAAGCAAAGGAGCAGTGGCCATCTGACAAGTTTGAGCCAGTGGAGGAGCAATATTCGATTGAGGCGGAGCAAGAAATCAAAGTAAATGTAGTAAAAGTGTGCGAGGGGCCATTGAGTATTTTTGTGCCAAAAATGGGGGGAGGCGGTGTGGTCGTCCCACTCACACAGTATGAGGGCAAGTTGGAGAAAATATTAAATATTTTGGTATATTGCAAGCGTTTTATAGATGCCTTAAGGGTGAGATATACGAAAAAAGAGAGAGCTAGAAGATCGCGAGTAGGTCGTAGGCCAAGGAGCAAGAATGCAAGAATACCACTTCCAAGTAATGAAGAAAGATCGCGTGCGATGGAATATTTGGTAAAAGAATCACAGGAGCAAGATTTTTATAAAGAGCTAGCGATGATACGGAAAGAAAATCGGTTGCCAGAACGAAGTAAGCTAGAGCCATTACGTCCGATCTTGGACAAAAATGGATTGATAAGAGTCGGGGGCAGGTTAATAAATGCAGAAAAAGAATATGAAATGAGGCATCAGGTGATCATTGCGAAGGGTTCAAGGTTCGCATATTTGATAATTGACTATGCGCATAGACAAACCAAACATGGAGCAGTGCAAGTTATGACCCAGTATATTCGGCAGAAATATTGGATTCCTCGTATAAGAGATGAGCTCAGAAGATTTTTACACAAATGTGTGGAGTGCGTGCGTTACAGCTACAAGCTGGAGCAACAGTTGATGGCAAATTTACCAGCCGATCGAGTGCAAGTGGGCAAGCCTTTTTTACATTCTGCTTTAGACTATGCTGGGCCATTCAATGTCCATTTGAGGGTGCGAGATGATTACGTAGCGAAAAGCAAATGCTGGATCGCGATATTTGTGTGCCTGAAGACCCGGGCTATTCATATTGATATGGTGCTAGATCTAACTACTCAATCATTCATTGCGTGCTATGAGAGATTTATCGGAAGACGTGGAAGACGCGACGACGTTTGTTGGTGCAGATAGGATGATCAAGAGAGCAATTGGCTATTGGAGGGAGCAAGAGGTGCTAGAACATTTGAGTATGAAAGGTACAGAATGGCACTTTATGATTCCAGCTGCCCCACATCAAGGTGGAATTTACGAAGCAGCTGTGAAGTCCATGAAGTATCATTTAACGAGAGTCGTGGGCCAGAGAACGCTGGCACAGGACCAGCTTGCGACGTTATTGGTGCAAGTAGAAGCGATTCTGAATTCGCGGCCGTTGTATCCGATATCAGACGATCCGACGGATGTGCAAGCATTGACACCGGGGCATTTTCTTATTGGAGAGCCGCTGGTACTGCCACCTCCCTTTGCATTGGACGAGCAACCAAACACGGAGGGCATTAAGCTTTGGAAAGAGCGCCAGACTATGTTAAAGCATTTTTGGGCTAGATGGCAAGTTGATTATTTGAATAGTTTGCAGGAGCGCAAGAAATGGCGCAGAGAGAGAGAGAATTTGAGAGTGGGCCAGCTAGTTCTCATCAAGGCAGAGAACTTTCCGCCAGCGCAGTGGGAGCTAGGCAGAGTGTGCAAGTTAATTCTGAGCAATGATAAGCTCGTACGATCCGTGGAGATTGAGACCCAGACAAGCAGATTGACCAGACCCGTGCAGAAGCTATGCATATTGCCGGTGGAGCCTGCCATTGTGGAGCCGGAGTGACTAGAGTGCTAAGATTAGATTTAAGTTGATTGTTAATTGTATTGTTATTAATTGCTAATGCAAGCTGATTGTATTTAATGAAAACCGTTGGTTTTCGCTGGCACTGTTTCGTACAGGGACGATCTCCTGTGCGATTGACTTGTGCGCACAGGGACGATCGTCTCTGGCCGAAGTAGTCAGTCGTGCAGTGAGCGTGAAGCGGACGAGACGTCCAGTTTTGGTGCAAGTTTTTAATCGGTGCGAGAGGTGTGTGTGCATGTAGTACGGAAAATAAATTGGGTTTTTTGAGCTGATGGCTTTTTCTCAACGAGTGCGCGTTTTATTTAAATCGGGTTGCATTCCGTAGTTTCCACCGCCAATCGAAGATGGTGGGAACACTGACTGAATGACTGGTTGATTGATTGACTGATTTATTATCACCAAGCCTAAACCGCTGAAGCGACAAACATGAATTTTGGACCGTAGGTACATCTTGAAAAATAAACCTCCGCTAAAACGAGATTTTTTGAAATCCGGGGTTTAAAGGGGAAAAACATGTTTTAAGGTGTTGTATGAAGGAAATTGATTTAAGAGACACATTGATTTCGAACTTCCTCAAAATACTAAATCAACAATAATTCGACACGTATTTTGTAATTTTTCGAAAATCAAAATTTAACTGGCCCAACAATGGGTTAAGGTTTATTTACGGAAAAACTCCGAAACGAACCGATGGGTCTATTGACTTCAACACTTGTACAAATAATTGAAATAAATAAAGTTAGGCACGTGTTTCTCATTATTTTTAAAATCGAAATCTAACTGAATCAACAACAGGTTAAAAGTATGTATGGAGAAACAACTTTTTTGAGTGTTTTAACTTCAAACTTGGGGAAAGTACTTTAAATGTTAAATAACTCGATACGTGCTTTTCATTTTACCGAATATTAAAATCGGACGGGGTCAGCGACGGGTTAAAAGTTTGTATGGAGTAACTGTGAAAAATATGAATTAATGGGCACATTGACATCAAACTTAGTGAAAGTACTCTTAGCGAGAAATAATGTTTCACTTTTTTTAAAGTCAAAATCTAACAGGATCATCAATGGGTTAACAATTTGTATGGAGAAACAAGATTTATTGGGCATTCTGACTTCAAACTTATCAAAAGCACTTCAATCGGGAAATAATAACAAGGTGCTTTTAATTTTTTTGAAAGCCGAAACTCGAAGAATCGAAATCTGGTAAACCAAGGGTTAAGCATTTGCTTGGAGTAAATACGCAAACACATAATCGAATGGGCCTTCTTCAAAATTTTGAAAACACCCGAAATCAAAGTTAGTCAGACACATGTTTTTTTTAATCAAAATGTGATGGGCTGAACAATGGATAAGAATTCGTATATGGGGAAACAGGAGAGCTTGCGTGCAAAGCCGCAGGGCCCAGCTAGTTATAGTTATATAGCTAGTGTTTGCGAAAACGGCTTATTCCTTCGGAAAATTTGTTTTGTGTGTGATAGAAGATGTCAATGCGGTGGTTTATAGCGATGTTACATGTTTGTACGGCAGGTGGACGTGGCACCTCCCATACAACCTAAATTTAAAATTTGGTATATCTTCGGAATTATAAGTCGGGCAGCATTGAAATTTAGTACAGTGTCATGGCGTTAACGTGTCATTCCAACGGTAAAATTTAATGGGCGTTGGACAAGGGGCGTGGCACTTTTTTAATCCCGGTGTTACTTTTGGACTATAGCATTCACATCAACCACACTTGGTACAAACTAACGATTTGGTCGTGTCCTTCGGTAGGGGCAATAGGGTGTATTTTGGACAAGGGGGCGTGGCACCGCCCATATAACCCAACTTTTTGATATGGAATATCTTTATAATTATAAGTCGCTCAGCAGTAAAATGTAATGGGCGTTGGACAAGGGGCGTGGCATTTTTTCAATTCCGGTGTTACTTTAGGACTATAGCATTCACATCAACCACACTTGGTACAAACTAACGATTTGATCGTGTCCTGCGGCAGGGGGAATAGGGTGTATTTTGGACAAGGGGACGTGGCACCGCCCATACAACTACATTCTTTAATATGAAATATCTTAAGAATTGAAAGTCGCTCAGCATTGAAATTTTGTACAGCGTCATGACGTAGACGTGTCGTTCTACCGGTTAAATTTAGTGAGCGTTGGACAAGGGGCGAGGCACTTTTTAAATTCCGGTGTAACTTTGGAACTATAGCATTCACATCAATGACAATGATAGGTTTTGAACAAGGGGCGTGGCACCGCCCATAGAACTCAATTCTTTAATATGGAATAGCTTCGAAATTGTTAGGCGCACAGCATTAAAAGTTGGTGTACTGTCGTCTCATAGAAGTGTCTTAGGTTAGGTTAAGTAAGACAGGCGGCTTGCTGGTTCTCAGCAAGTACACTCGGAGGCCCCAAAGGCCCATTGTGATGCCCGATGAGTGTGTGGCAAACCCTTGTCATCCTGTATTCGGTGCTGGCTAAAACCAACCTGAGCGTCCAATGAATCCGGGAAAATCCTCCAGTGGCGTGGTACAAACCAAGCCCAAATCGCCCAGCACTCTGCCACCTAGATACCGGTGGCGTATGCTGTAAAGCGGGCAGGGCATTCACATAGGATGTGCTGCACGAAATCAATTTCCTCCTCATCTTCGCAGCTGCGACAGTAGTCTTGATGGGGCAGACCGAGTCTTTCCGCAAAAATGCCGATGGCGCAGTGCCCCGTTAAGACCCCCGTGAGAATTCGAAGTGTTGATTTGCTAAACCGTTAGAGTTGCAGAGTTCTCTTTTGGTCCAGTTTCGGCCACAGCTCGCGTGAGATCCTGCAGTCAGGCCTGAGGCTCCATTGATCATTGGTGCGCTGGATTTCCTTCCTATCAAAATCAGTGTAGAAGTCTTGAAGTGGCCACCATGCTCTCATCCGTAAGCTCCGATCCTTTCCGAGAATGTTCATCCGCTCTTTCATTGCCAGGAATGCCTTTGTGACCAGGCACCCAGCAGAGTGTGACGTTGTGGTCCCTGATACCACACAGAGACTTACGACTTTCCATTACTGTCTTCGATTTTATAGTGTGGGAGGCCAGTGCTTTGATTGTCGCCTGGTTGTCTACACAGATGATCAGGTTAGATGGAGGCAAGTCCAGTACTCTGATCATGCGTGCAGCCTGGTTTATGGCGTATACCTCGGCCTGGTAAACACTGCACCGATCAGGTAGTTTGAATGACCTGCTTAGTGACAGTGCATCCGAAAAAACCCCCGCACCTGTCCCGCAGTCCATTTTCGAACCGTCGGTGAAAACTGGGATCTCGCACTCCCCTACGGCAGTGTTAGTATCCCAATCCTCCCGAGTTGGAAAGTGAGTTCGATAGGTGTTATTGAAGCAAAGAGTCGGTACCACGTAGTCACATTCAAAGTTCGGGTGCCCCTGACCTACCCGTAGTAGTACTGAGGCATGACCCATCGTGTGTGACTTGAAACAGCCCCCAGCACAAAGCCTGAGAGCAGTTCTCGAAGCCGTGCACGTAATGAACGTGTCGAGTGGTAATAGGTTCAGCATCATTTCGAGTCCCTCCTGGGATGTTGATTTCATGCATCCAGTTATCCCCAGACAGGCAAGTCTTTGTACCCTGGTTAGAATGTCGAGGTGGGACTTCTTGTCTACAGCCTCTCACCAAACCAAGGCACCGTAGCACAGTATGGGTCTTACTATCGCCGTATACATCCAGTGTATGATGTGCGGTTGTAGTCCCCATTTTTTGCCGAACATCCTCTTGCAGGAGTAAAGGGCAGTTCTCGCTTTTTCCGCCCTGACCTCAAAGTTCCTTTTCCAGGATAATTAAGAGTCAAGGACAACACCCAAGAATTTTGCCTCCTTGGACAGGCTTAGAACTTTTCCGTTCATTGTAGGTGTGGTAAAGCATGGAACCTTGTATCTTCTGGTGAATAGTACGAGTTCGGTCTTTGAAGCGTTGACTCCTAGCCCGTTCTCAACTACCCATCTCCTAAACTCATTCAACGCCGACTCCATGAGTTCACTAACTATCGGAAGGAATTTTCCTGTTGTTAGTATAACCACGTCGTCCGCATAGGCTGTAATTCGAATGCTTTTGGATCTCATCTGCGAGAGTATTTGATTAATGACCAGATTCCAAAACAGGGGTGAGATAACTCCCTCCTGCGGTGTGCCTCCGGACACACGTTTCCTAGCAGATGTGTTGCCAAGGGTTGAACTGATAACCCTGCATATCAGGATGTTTTTGATCCACAGGTTTACCTTGCCAATTGAACCTGTGCACGCCAGAGCCGTGTGGATGGATTCAATTTTGACGTTGTTAAAAGCTCCCTCCACGTCTAGAAACGCCGCAAGGGCGTACTCTTTATGCGCGAGAGCTTTCTCCACGGTGCCGACTACTTCGTGTAGCGCTGTGTCCACCGACCTACCCTTGCAGTAGGCGTGTTGTGCGCTGCAGAAGTTTTGCTTATTGAGAGCATACTTCTGATGTAAAGGTCGATTAGTCGTTCTAGGGTTTTCAATAGAAACGATGAAAGACTAATCGGCCTGTAGTCCTTGGGGGTTGAGTGATTTGGCTTTCCGACTTTAGGAATAAGCACCACTCGTACCTTCCTCCACTCCTCCGGGATGTAGCTGAAGGCTAGCACCCCTTGAAAATCCCTTCTAACCAAGGAATCACCATCACCCTGATCCACCTGCGGGATCAGGGTTTGGATCCACAAGGCAAAGCACCTGACTGCACGGATGTAGACGTGGTCCACATCTTCGGCTGCGATCCTTGTGGGTACCAGGCCAAGTGGACTCAACGCCTTCACGAAGGTTGCTTCTGGTGACCGGGCAGTCCCCGGGCGGCTGTTGAAGTTTGTCTTCTCAGCTGGCGAAGTTTGAGATGCGGAAATCCAGGAGCGTCTGACCCACAGTGGGCGGCTCCCTGGTCAGCGTCTGATCTCCATGTTAGGAGCGGCTGCTTTCTTATCATCTTTTGGTGGCGTGATAGATGTCAAAGAAACGCCACAGGGGAAGGCGACCCCCTTCATCAAAACCATTCTGAAGGGCTCCCTTCTCTTTTACGGTGCAGGGAGTCGGATCCCTAGTACCGGCGGTAGACAGTGGGCGAGCGGGCTGTCTGGCGTCGTTATCCAATGACCGCTTAGGCTGCGCAGCGGGACTAAGGCTACTGGGAAGCAGGAGGCGCCCAAATCTGCCTTAAGCAGGCAAGGAGCGTAGGACACCACCGCTCAGGCCAGTCCCTCAATTTCCGGGGTGGTGCCTGAGTTTCAGGGTCTTCGGCACGACGTTGCTATAGAAGAGGGATCGATGATTCTCTCGCAAAATAGCGGCGTCGAGTCTGCTGACTCTGACATGAAGGCGGCACTCCTAGAGGAGACGGACGAACCTGCGGCCACCGGTTCCACTCCTGGAACGTTCTTGGCGGGGGAAAGTAAGGCGAGCAGTGCTGCGAAAAAAGCCAGAAATGGCTACCGGCGCTCACTTGCTTTCCTTCGCAAAGTGAACAAAGGTTCAGTACCCTTGTCTGACAAGGAGAAAGACCTAGTTAAGAAGCACCAGAAAATCGTTGCTAAATACGAAAAGAAGCAGGCGGTGATTTCTGGTGCCACGACATCGACTACTGCAGCAACGCCTGGAGACAGCGCCACTGCTGTACAGTCGACTAGTGGTACAGCAACGGCGGCAAAGCCTGGTATTAGGGCCACGGCCGCTACAGCTGTACGACCGGACAGAGGAGGGGCCGCGAAGCCTGGAAACAATGCCACGGCTGCCTCGTCAGTACGGAAGACTGATTAGAAGCCATCCACCTCGACAAAGCCCACTTCCACAGCAGTGGAAAAGGCGGTCAAACGGGGTAGATCGGGGGACGATCAGCCTACAGGGGAGGGAAAAGGCTGAAACCCTCAGCCAGCTTCTCCTCTCCACAGGAGCTACAGGAGAAGGACCTCGTGGTCGCTGTTGACCAACCGTCCTTTAGTCATCTGCGAGACTCCTCTGGTATTGTCAAGTTCGGTTTGGGTTCCTTGAAAGCTCGTTTCCCCAATAAGGAGCGTGCAACACAGGGAAAGGCTGAAGGTAGTGCAGATAAACCTGCACCACTCTAAGGCCGCCACCCACGATCTTATGCAATTTATGGAGGAGGTTGACTTGGCCTTAATCCAGGAACCCTGGCTCGTCAGAGACAGTGTTTGTGGATTGGGGTCAAGTCAATTCAGAGTACTTAATTCGCGGGGTGAAGGTAAGATACGAGCCTGTATTGTTTATAGAAAGTACATTAATATGTTTCTCTTGTCTCAATACAGTACTGGTGACCTGTGTGTGGCTGCATGTGAGCGAATGGAGGGGCATGACCTTATCCTCTCGTCCGCATACATACGTCGCGCAAGGCGACGCCAGTTTGACATTGACAGGTCAGTTAGTCTTTTAACGAAAGTTCTTAATACATCTTTCAAGAAATCGTGTCCAAAAAGTCGAGCTCCACGGAAAACCAACGCAGTTTGGTGGACCCCAGAGCTAAGACAACTGAGGACAGATACTAGGCGTCTCTTCAATAAGGCTAAGCTTAGTCAAACTGAAGAAGACTGGGGAGCCTACAATTCTAGCTTTAATAAGTTTAAGAAAACTATTAGGGCGGCCAAGCGGGACGATTGGAGGAATTACTGTGAATCCCTCGACAATGTTAACGAGGCCGCCAGACTCCGTAAGGTGATAGCCGGGGTTTCACACACCCCTGGCAGCATCAGGAAGTCTGATAGATCATGGACGGAGTCCGAGGAACTTCTTGAGATCCTCATGAACACTCACTTTCCTGGATGCACGAATATTGCTGAGGCGACCACGTCGCATAGGCAACAAACACCGCAACCGAATGGTCTAGTTCAGAGGATAATTAGCGAAGCCAAGGTGGCATGGGCAATTGACTCCTTCAGCCCATATAAATCCCCGGGCCCTGATGGTGTCATTCCTGCTATGCTACAATGGTCTAAGGAGGCGGTGGTCAAGGTCCTGACGAGAATCTTTCGTGGATCTCTCCAACAAGGATATGTCCCGCGTGCCTGGAAGGAGGTCAGGGTGGTGTTCATTCCCAAAGCAGGGAAAGTGAACCACTTAACAGCAAAAGATTACAGACCGATCAGCCTTTCATCGTTCTTACTTAAGACTGTTGAACGGCTGGTAGACGTCTATATTAGAGAAGTGGCACAGTCCAGAGGACTCTGCAAGGCGCAACATGCGTATTGCAGGGGAAAATCTGTCGACAGCACCCTGCATGAGGTTGTTCAGACGATCGAAAGATCGCTGAACTCTAAGGAGTACACGTTAGCCGCTTTCCTCGATATCGAGGGAGCCTTTAGTAACGTTGCCTTGGAAAGTTCGAAGTTCATGAGAAGGTGGTAAAGTGGACCAGTGACATGCTCAGTAGCAGAAAGGTCCACTCTAACCTAGGCCTGTGCTCAGTGAGGAAACTTACTGCAAGGGGCACACCACAAGGGGGTGTTCTTTCGCCTCTGCTGTGGCTCCTTTTAATAAATAGCATCCTCGAGATCTACGAAACCAGGAGGCTACGAGTAGTAGCATATGCAGACGACATCACTATCCTGATCCCTGGAAGATTCCTGTCCACAATCAGTGATCTCATGGAGTCTGCTCTAAAGGAACTTTCCAGGTGGGCAGAGCTTAACGGTCTAGGGGTTAATCCCTCTAAGACTGTTTTGGTGCTGTTCACCCGGAAATACAAAATACCGAAGTTTTAGCTGCCTAAACTTGGCGGCACTACTCTCACCCTATCACCCGAGGCTAAATACCTTGGCACCATACTTGACTCCAAGCTCTCTTGGAGGCGCAATGTGGAAGAGCGGGTGAAAAAGAGCGTGAATGCTTTTTACATTTGTAAAAGGACGTCCGGGAAAAAGTGGGGATTGTAGCCGACTATCGTTCATTGGATGTATACTGCGATTATACGGCCGATCCTAAGTTACGGAGCCATTGTCTGGTGGCCGGCTACGGGCACCAAGACCCTGGTAACAAAACTGACGAAGGTGCAGAGACTAGCGGCTATGGGAATAGCAGGCACTGTCAAAAGCACCCCCCAAGCCGGGCTGGAGGTGATCTTGCACCTCCATCCGATTGAGCAGTTCATTAAGTGTTGCGCTGCTAAAGCCGCTCTCAGATTGAGGGAAGCCAACTTGTGGAGGCAAGACGCTTATGGACACTCTGGAATTCTAAAATCATTCGCGAAGCCGGATATAGGTTATCAGGTGGATTCCTACACGGACTATCTGATCCTATACCTGGCTTTCGACACGCGAGCACTAGCCTCATATCCCACAAGGGAGGAATGGGAGGTGACAGGTGCGATGAGAGACGCTTCTATCACCGTTTTCACCGACGGCTCCAAAATGGAGGAAGGTACTGGAGCTGGTCTCTACTCCGATGTACTGCAGACACGCATGTCATTCAGACTGCCGGACCTCTGCAGTATTTTCCAAGCAGAGATCTATGCAATTTAGAAGGCTGCCGAACTTATCCGCGACAGTGGGTTACCACCCACAGATGTCACAATTTTCGTGGATAGTCAGGCGGCGCTTAGGGCGCTGGAATCAGTTTTTGTGAAATCAAAGGTAGTGCAGAGGTGTCGTACCGCACTTCAAGGCATTGGGCACCACCAGGTCACTCTCTGTTGGGTTCCGGGCCACTCAGGAGTGGCAGGGAACGAAGCAGCGGACGAGATGGCAAGAAAAGGGGTGGCTTTGTCTGCCACCGAAGTGGATACCTCTGTGTTTCCTCCGATATCTGCCCGGTACATGTATTCTGACAGGTTGACCAAAAAGGAAATTGAGTCGTCATGGCGTACCAGGACCGACTGCGCCACCTGCCGGGCACTGTGGCCCTCCCTCACTTTGACGAAAACACGATTCGTACCGTTCGATTCGCCAAAATAAAAAGGTGATTCTACTGGGTAGGATGCCAGGAGTCTGTCGCCGATTGGATTAAGAGCTGTGATCGATGTTCGGCTGCGAATGGGCCAACAAGAAGATCTCGGGGCCGCATGCAGCAGTACAGCATGGGAGCGTCCTTTGATCGAATTGCCATGGACGTCGCCGGGCCATTCCCACTTAGCACTCAAGGCAACAAATATGTGCTGGTGGTGATGGACTATTTCAGCAAATGGCCCGAAGTGTATCCTATTCCTAACCAGGAGGCCACCACGGTCGCGGAAATGCTGGTAAACAACTGGGTGGCCAGATTTGGAGTTCCACTGTAGTTGCACTCAGATCAAGGCCGGAATTTAGAGTCTCTGATATTAAAGGAAGTGTGTGAGCTACTAGGAATAAGGAAAACTCGCACCTGTCCTTTGCATCACCAGTCCGACGGCATGGTGGAACGATTCAATCGAACACTGGAGGAATATCTGCGGAAAGTAGTAGGCAGGAATCAAAAGGATTGGGACACGCATATTCCGCTGTTCTTGATGGCGTATAGGTCAGCCCCGCACGATACGATATCACTCACTCCAGCCCGAGCAGTGTTCGGCACAGAGCTGAGATTGCCTGCTGACTTGAAGTTCGGAGTGGTCAGCACGACGGAAGGCGCTAAGACTGATTACGCAGTTAATAAGCGATCGGAGCTGGAAGAAATCCACCAGTTTATAAGGGACCGTATCCAACTGGTCAGCGATAAGATGAAAGCCAGATATGATCTACGAGCTAACACAGCGGGGTTCCAAGAAGGCGATCTGGTAATGCTTTACAACCCGCAGCGCAGGAAAGGTTTGTCTCCAAAGCTTCAAACGTCATGGGAAGGACCGTACAAGGTCGTGACCAGGATTAATGACGTGGTGTACAGGGTTCAACGCTGCTGCAGCGGAAACGCCAGGCTGAAGGTAGTCCATTTGGAGCGCCTGGCGTCTTACTCCGGCGGAGCCTCTGTACTTGTTCGGGACGAACAAGTCTAAGTGATGGGCAGTGATACGATGAGAAATTCCGTGTCGCACTGTACAGGAATGCTTTTCTCCGCACGAATGTTTTCCAAGCATACTTTGAGGCATGCACTTTGAAGTACGACAAATTTGGTATAATTCGCTTGGTATAGTCCGATATGGCAAGGATGGTTCTCGAAGAAATAGGCTGTGCGAGAATGGTCGAGCGCTTTCCAATTGGAAGTTGCAAGAAACTTCGGCGCGATAAGAAAACTGGTATAAAAGCAGCAGTGTGCAGCGCAATGGGTCGAGTCTGTGTTGAGCAAGCTGAGTGGTAACAAGTGTAGATACAAGCGAAGTGTAAATCTGTAAATAAAGTGATTGTTGATTTTTGCTGAGTAATTGAAGTTGTTTTATTTTCAAAACCAATCCAAACGAACCTATGAAGTAATTTTCGTAACATTTGGTGTCAGAAGTGGGATTGTGTTACTGAAGATAAACAAAGAATAAAATTATAAAAACACAGACATGGTTAAACTCGCGCTGCTGAAGGTGGACCAGCTGAAAAAGGAGCTGGCTGCCTGGAATTTGCCGACTGCTGGCGGTAAAGTGGAGTTGCAGCTGCGCTTGCGAGAAGCATGTGAGGCACGAGGCGTCGATTGGACTGTGCACGAGTTCGGAGCGCAAGAACTAGAGTCGTCGGCTAAGGTGGAGGAGTCGCCTGCTGGTGCTGCTTTGCTACAGAGTACAGCTGCAGCGGCTGCGCCAATACAAGCGTTGGACATGAGCCAACTAATGGCTGCACTCAAAGGCATGTCGGCGCAAATGGAAACGGCGAATCGAGAAATGGCAGCGAAACTGGAAACTACGAATCAAGAAATAGTGAAAATGGAATCGGCGAACCGAGAAGTAGCGGAGCGAATGGAAACCAAGCTTCAGGAAAATTTTGCGCGCTTGGAGCAGAAAGTGGAAGAAATCTCAAACAAGCTTGATGTGAAGGTGGAGCACCTGGGAGCGCAAGTGGAACACTTAGATAGACGAGTCGACGGCCTGGATGATTCGCTGAACAGACGAGGTAATGACTTGGATGATTCCTTGAACAAACGAGTTGACAGTCTGGAGGATTCAGTAAACAGAAAAATCGACGAGCGGCTTAGAGAGGTACAGCCACGAGAATGTTTGCCGCCGGCTCCGGAAAGTTTCGCCACCCGCACAGAAGTGCCTACTTATGATGGTGCTATGCCGTTCGACACATTTAAACTGCAATTCGACTTAGCTGCTTTGGAAAATCAGTGGACCGATATCAGAAAGGGTCGGAGATTGGCACTGGCGCTGAAAGGTCCTGCGGATGAGGTAATGAAATCAGTTCCGGAATGTTCGTGAAGTGATTATGAGGCTGTCATGAGAGCGTTGGCAGCGAAGTACAGCAACGAGCACAACCATACGCTGTACTACTGTGAGCTGAAGAACCGCAGGCAAAGAGCCAGCGAGGCGCTGCAGACATATGCAGCAGACATTGAGCGGCTCGTGCAGTTGTGCTACCGAAAATTCGGCGCTGATGATCTCGAGAGGATGAAGATTGAGTCGTTCATTGAGGGTCTTCATGATCCGGAGACACGTCTCAGTGCGTTGATGATGGGCAAGCCGACATTTAAGGAGACGGTGACCAGCGCGATGACATATGAGGCGACATGGGTTGGAGGCACTCGGTATGCGTCTGCAAGGATACGCCAAATTCAGTCGGACAACGACATTCCGATCCAGGCCATAAGCTCTGAGGCACCGGGCAGGCCCCGGGTGGTCTCCTCTAAAGTGGTTTGCTGGACATGTGGCAAGCAGGGTCACATAGCACGGGACTGCCGCCAACGGAAAAGGCGTTCCCGTTCTCGATCGCAATCGCCTGAAGCGAGGAATACTGACAATCAAGGCCCAGCCAACAAGCGCCGGGCTGAGGACGACGAGTCGTTAAACTAAAATGGGTCAGCCCAAAGGGGCGAGAGCTGATCCCCACAACCTGCTGCCCCACCGTCCTTGTCTCGCAGTTGAAACGACTGCAGCCTGAAACATGAGTTCATCGTCGCGGATATAATGGATGACGTGATTATCGGCGTCGATTTCATGATTAGGCACGGTTTTACACTGAACCTGAAAGAAAATGTGCTGAAGTATGCCAACGTTGAGTTCCCCCTGCACACTGGCTATGAGCGAAGCGTGGCGGTAATAAGAGTTGTCTCGTGTCAACAACAGGAGATACCAGCGAATTCCGAGGCGATTTTGTGGGCGAAGATGGACACGAACGATGGGACAAGCCGGCTGTGGGTTGTAGAAGCGCCAAAACAAGGATACGACAACATAATAATCGGACGTACATTAGTGGAACCCAAAAATGGCAAAATACCAGTAAGGATACTCAACCCACTGAACACACCCAGATATGTCGAAAAAGATGCGGTCATTGGCGAGTGTAGAGAGGCTGAAGCAGTTGTCAATTGCGAAAGCAGTCCAACCGGAGGAAGCAAGAAAAGCGGTTCTAACATGGACGCCATACCGCAGAACCAGTGGAGCAGCGAATTGACAGCTGAGCAGAATCAGAAGGCACGGTCACTCCTGCAGCACTATGAGTCAATATTTGCAACAGAAGCGGGCGGAAGAACAGCCATAGTGAAGCACAACATCGACACCGGAAGTGCGAAACCGATCCGCCAACCACCAAGACGGGTCCCTCTGGCCAAGAGGGAAGAGGTCACAAATTTGATTGAAAACATGCTGTTCCCACCATCTTCGATTGGCGGTGGAAACTACGGAATGCAACCCGATTTAAATAAAATGCGCACTCGTTGGGCAAAAGCCATCAGCTCAAATAACCCAATTTATTTTCCGTACTACATGCACACGCACATCTCGCACCGATTAAAAACTTGCACCAAAAGTGGACGTTTCGTCCGCTTCACGCTCACTGCACGCCTGACTACTTCGGCCAAAGACGATCGTCCCTGTGCGAACAAGTCAATCGCACAGGAGATCGTCCCTGTACGAAACACATGCATAAAGAAAAGGTCATAGAGCCTTCGTCAGGTCCTTGGTGTTCACCGGTCGTGTTAGTCAAGAAAAAGGATAGCAGTACCCGATTTTGTGTGGACTATCGAAAGCTCAATGACGTGACCAAGAAGGACAGCTATCCACTACCTCGAATCGATGACACCCTGGACACACTGTCAGGCACACAGTGGTTTTCCACACTCGACTTGCGCAGCGGCTATTGGCAGGTGGAGCTTGCAGACAAGGAAAAGGAGAAAACGGCTTTTAGTGTTGGCGACGGTTTGTGGCAGTTCACCGTCATGCCGTTTGGACTCTGCAACGCACCAGCAACATTCGAGCGGCTAATGGAACGTGTGCTGAAAGGACTGCATTGGCATCGTGATGGGTAAAAGCTTTGACGACCACCTGGGAAAGCTAAAGGAGGTATTCGAACGAATACAGAAAGCCGGGCTCAAACTCAACCCAAAGAAGTGCTCACTGTTTCAAAAAGAGGTCAAATATCTGGATCATACGGTTTCCGCCTGCGGAGTACATACGGATGATGGCAAAATTACGGCGGTGAAGGAGTGGCCCCGGCCACGCAATCTACACGAACTCCGCAGTTTCCTGGGCTTGAGCACATATTACCGAAGATTCGTTCCGGGATTTGCGAACATAGCCGGCAGCTTGCACAAATTGACGAAAAATAATCAAGCCTTCGCGTGGGGTGAAGAGCAGGAGCAGGCTTTTGCACGACTGAAGGAAAAATTGTGCATTGCTCCAATTCTGGCCTTCCCCATGAATGGAGAGATGTTTGTGCAGGATACAGATGCAAGTGGGCATAGTATTCGCGGTGTGCTATCACAGGTAATATATGGCCAAGAACAAGTGATAGCATACTACAGCAAAATTTTGTCAAAGCCTGAACGCAACTACTGTGTGACACGAAGAGAGTTGCTCGCAGTATTGGAATGCGTGAAAAACTTCCATAAATACCTGTATGGGCAAAAGTTTCGCCTGCGCACAGATCATGCGGCATTGAAATGGCTGTTGAACTTTAAGGATCCGGAAGGCCAGTTGGCGCGGTGGATCGAACGACTGCAGAGCCACGACTACACGGTAGAGCGTCGCAAGGGTAGCAGCTATGGAAATGCCGATGCCTTGTCACGCCGTCCGTGCAAAACCGAATGCAGACATTGTTCGCGAGCCGAAAGCAAAGAGCAGATAGTGGACGTATGATTGACCAGCGTTATGCCAGAGGAAGAGTGGTCTGCGGAGAGGATACAAAAGGACCAGCGCGAGGATACGGATCTTAAAAAAATCATTGAAGGCAAGGAGCAAGGTGTACGTCCAGACTGGCAGGAGATGGCCGGTGAGAGCCCGATCGCGAAGTCTTACTGGGCACAGTGGAAAAGTCTGCGGCTGAAAGAAGGATGCCTGTACCGCGAATGGGAGAGCGCGGATGGTCGGACCAGCAACTCCCTAATGGTAGTGCCGAAATGCAGAATTAACGAAGTCATCGAGGCATACCAGAACGACTCCAGCGGAGGGCACCTAGGCATCACAAAAACTGTCGCCAAAATAAAAAGGCGATTCTACTGGGTAGGATGCCAGGAGTCTGTCGCCGATTGGATTAAGAGCTGTGATCGAAAGGGCCAACAAGAAGATCTCGGGGCCGCATACAGCAATACAACATGGGAGCGCCCTTTGAGCGAATTGCCATGGACGTCGCCGGGCCATTCCCACTTAGCACTCAAGGCAACTAATATGTGCTGGTGGTGATGGACTATTTCAGCAAATGGCCCGAAGTGTATCCTATTCCTAACCAGGAGGCCACCACGGTCGCGGAAATGCTGGTAAACAACTGGGTGGCCAGATTTGGAGTTCCACTGGAGTTGCACTCGGATCAAGGCCGGAATTTCGAGTCTCTTGTATTAAAGGAAGTGTGTGAGCTACTAGGAATAAGGAAAACTCGCACCTCTCCTTTGCATCCCCAGTCCGACGGTATGGTGGAACGATTCAATCGAACACTGGAGGAATATCTGCGGAAAGTAGTAGGCAGGAATCAAACGGATTGGGACACGCATATTCCGCTGTTCTTGATGGCGTATAGGTCAGCCCCGCACGATACGACATCACTCACTCCAGCCCGAGCAGTGTTCGGCACAGAGCTGAGATTGCCTGCTGACTTGAAGTTCGGAGTGGTCAGCACGACGGAAGGCGCTAAGACTGATTACGCAGTTAATAAGCGATCGGAGCTGGAAGAAATCCACCAGTTTATAAGGGACCGTATCCAACTGGTCAGCGATAAGATGAAAGCCAGATATGATCTACGAGCTAACACAGCGGGGTTCCAAGAAGGCGATCTGGTAATGCTTTACAACCCGCAGCGCAGGAAAGGTTTGTCTCCAAAGCTTCAAACGTTATGGGAAGGACCGTACAAGGTCGTGACCAGGATTAAGGACGCGGTGTACAAGGTTCAACGCTGCTGCAGCGGAAACGCCAGGCTGAAGGTAGTCCATTTGGAGCGCCTGGCGTCTTACTCCGGCGGGGAGCCTCTGTACTTGTTCGGGACGCACAAGTCTAAGTGATGGGCAGTGATACGATGAGAAACTCCGTGTCGCACTGTACAGGAATGCTTTTCTCCGCACGAATGTTTTCCAAGCATACTTTTAGGCATGCACTTTGAAGTACTTTCACTCTATAGGACGCTTATCTTGCCCGTGCTCCTCTATGGCGCTGAAGCATGGACAATGACACGAAACGACATAGCGGCCCTTGGAGTGTTCGAGAGGAAGGTGCTTCGCAAAATCTTCGGCCCTGTTCGGGTTGGTGACGACTATCGCATACGAACCAATAACGAGCTGTATTAGCTGTATAAGGACATGGACGTAGCGCAGCGAATTAACATCCAGCGGCTGCGCTGGCTCGGTCATGTCTGCCGCATGGACGACGAAGCTCCGGCGAAAAAGGTATTCGATGCGATGGTTGGAGGTCGACGGCGAAGAGGGAGGCCGTGTCTCCGGTGGAAGGACCAAGTGGAAGAGGCCCTGGTATCTCTTGGTGTGACCAACTGGAGAAGGCGCGCGCGAAGCAGAGGCGCCTGGAGAGAAGTTTTGCGGCAGGCCGTAACCCGATAACGGGTTGTTATGGCCAGTTAAGTAAGTAAGTAAGTAAGTACTTTGAAGTACGACAAATTTGGCATAATTCGCTTGGTATAGTCCGATATGGCAAGGATGGTTCTCGAAGAAATAGGCTGTGCGAGAATGGTCGAGCGCTTTCCAATTGGAAGTTGCAAGAAACTTCGGCGCGATAAGAAAACTGGTATAAAAGCAGCAGTGTGCAGCGCAATGGGTCGAGTCTGTGTTGAGCAAGCTGAGTGGTAACAAGTGTAGATACAAGCGAAGTGTAAATCTGTAAATAAAGTGATTGTTGATTTTTGCTGAGTAATTGAAGTTGTTTTATTTTCAAAACCAATCCAAACGAACCTATGAAGTAATTTTCGTAGCATTTGGTGTCAGAAGTGGGATTGTGTTACTGAAGATAAACAAAGAATAAAATTATAAAAACACAGACATGGTTAAACTCGAGCTGCTGAAGGTGGCTGCCTGGAATTTTCCGACTGCTGGCGGTAAAGTGGAGTTGCAGCTGCGCTTGCGAGAAGCATGTGAGGCACGAGGCGTCGATTGGACTGTGCACGAGTTCGGAGCGCAAGAACTAGAGTCGTCGGCTAAGGTGGAGGAGTCGCCTGCTGGTGCTGCTTTGCTACAGAGTACAGCTGCAGCGGCTGCGCCAATACAAGCGTTGGACATGAGCCAACTAATGGCTGCACTCAAAGGCATGTCGGCGCAAATTGAAACGGCGAATCGAGAAATGGCAGCGAAACTGGAAACTACGAATCAAGAAATAGTGAAAATGGAATCGGCGAACCGAGAAGTAGCGAAGCGAATGGAAACCAAGCTTCAGGAAAATTCTGCGCGCTTGGAGCAGAAAGTGGAAGAAATCTCAAACAAGCTTGATGTGAAGGTGGAGCACCTGGGAGCTCGAGTGGAACACTTAGATAGACGAGTCGACGGCCTGGATGATTCGCTGAACAGACGAGTTAATGACTTGGATGATTCCTTGAACAAACGAGTTGACAGTCTGGAGGATTCAGTAAACAGAAAAATCGACGAGCGGCTTAGAGAGGTACAGCCACGAGAATGTTTGCCGCCGGTTCCGGAAAGTTTCGCCACCCGCACAGAAGTGCCTACTTATGATGGTGCTATGCCGTTCGACACATTTAAACTGCAATTCGAGTTAGCTGCTTTGGAAAATCAGTGGACCGATATCAGGAAGGGTCGGAGATTGGCACTGGCGCTGAAAGGTCCTGCGGCTGAGGTAATGAAATCAGTTCCGGAATGTTCGAGAAGTGATTATGAGGCCGTCATGAGAGCGTTGGCAGCGAAGTACAGCAACGAGCACAACCATACGCTGTACTACTGTGAGCTGAAGAACCGCAGGCAAAGAGGCAGCGAGGCGCTGCAGACATATGCAGCAGACATTGAGGGTCTTCATGATCCGGAGACACGTCTCAGTGCGTTGATGATGGGCAAGCCGACATTTAAGGAGACGGTGACCAGCGCGATGACATATGAGGCGACATGGGTTGGAGGCACTCGGTATGCGTCTGCAAGGATACGCCAAATTCCGTCGGACAACGACATTCCGATCCAGGCCATAAGCTCTGAGGCACCGGGCAGGCCCCGGGTGGTCTCCTCTAAAGTGGTTTGCTGGACATGTGGCAAGCAGGGTCACATAGCACGGGACTGCCGCCAACGGAAAAGGCGTTCCCGTTCTCGATCGCAATTGCCTGAAGCGAGGAATACTGACAATCAAGGCCCAGCCAACAAGCGCCGGGCTGAGGACGACGAGTCGTTAAACTAAAATGGGTCAGCCCAAAGGGGCGAGAGCTGATCCCCACAACCTGCTGCCCCACCGTCCTTGTCTCGCAGTTGAAACGACAACCCAGCTTGACGATTGAAGGAAAGATAGATGGAAAGTTGTTCGTGTTGACACTGGATACTGGAGCGTCATATTCGATCATAAACAGGAAGCTTCTGAAGAACTGGGAACCACTGTATGGCATACAGCTGAGGACTGCGACTGGCGAGCGTGCGCCGGTAAGAGGAAAAGTAACAAAAACAATTGCTATCGGCACCAGCAGCCTGAAACATGAGTTCATCGTCGCGGATATAATGGATGACGTGACTACCGGCGTCGATTTCATGATTAGGCACGGTTTTACACTGAACCTGAAAGAAAATGTGCTGAAGTATGCCAACGTTGAGTTCCCCCTACACACTGGCTATGAGCGAAGCGTGGCGGTAAGAAGAGTTGTCTCGTGTCAACAACAGGAGATACCAGCGATTTCCGAGGCGATTGTGTGGGGGAAGGTGGACGAGGACGATGGGACAAGCCGGCTGTGGGTTGTAGAAGCGCCAAAACGAAGATACGACAACATAATAATCGGACGTACATTAGTGGAACCCAAAAATGGCAAAATACCAGTCAGGATACTCAACCCACTGAACACACCAAGATATGTCGAAAAAGATGCGGTCATTGGCGAGTGTAGAGAGGCTGAAGCAGTTGTCAATTGCGAAAGCAGTCCAACCGGAGGAAGCAAGAAAAGCGGTTCTAACATGGACGCCATACCGCAGAACCAGTGGAGCAGCGAATTGACAGCTGAGCAGAAACAGAAGGCACGGTCACTCCTGCAGCACTATGGGTCAATATTTGCAACAGAAGCGGGCGGAAGAACAGCCATAGTGAAGCACAACATCGACACCGGAAGTGCGAAACCAATCCGCCAACCACCAAGACGGGTCCCTCTGGCCAAGAGGGAAGAGGTCACAAATTTGATTGAAAACATGCATAAAGAAAAGGTCATAGAGCCTTCGTCAGGTCCTTGGTGTTCACCGGTCGTGTTAGTCAAGAAAAAGGATGGCAGTACCCGATTTTGTGTGGACTATCGAAAGCTCAATGACGTGACCAAGAAGGACAGCTATCCACTACCTCGAATCGATGACACCCTGGACACACTGTCAGGCACACAGTGGTTTTCCACACTCGACTTGCGCAGCGGCTATTGGCAGGTGGAGCTTGCAGACAAGGAAAAGGAGAAAACGGCTTTTAGTGTTGGCGACGGTTTGTGGCAGTTCACCGTCATGCCGTTTGGACTCTGCAACGCACCAGCAACATTCGAGCGGCTAATGGAACGTGTGCTGAAAGGACTGCATTGGCATCGTGATGGGTAAAAGCTTTGACGACCACCTGGGAAAGCTAAAGGAGGTATTCGAACGAATACAGAAAGCCGGGCTCAAACTCAACCCAAAGAAGTGCTCACTGTTTCAAAAAGAGGTCAAATATCTGGATCATACGGTTTCCGCCTGCGGAGTACATACGGATGATGGCAAAATTACGGCGGTGAAGGAGTGGCCCCGGCCACGCAATCTACACGAACTCCGCAGTTTCCTGGGCTTGAGCACATATTACCGAAGATTCGTTCCGGGATTTGCGAACATAGCCGGCAGCTTGCACAAATTGACGAAAAATAATCAAGCCTTCGCGTGGGGTGAAGAGCAGGAGCAGGCTTTTGCACGACTGAAGGAAAAATTGTGCATTGCTCCAATTCTGGCCTTCCCCATGAATGGAGAGATGTTTGTGCAGGATACAGATGCAAGTGGGCATAGTATTCGCGGTGTGCTATCACAGGTAATATATGGCCAAGAACAAGTGATAGCATACTACAGCAAAATTTTGTCAAAGCCTGAACGCAACTACTGTGTGACACGAAGGGAGTTGCTCGCAGTATTGGAATGCGTGAAAAACTTCCATAAATACCTGTATGGGCAAAAGTTTCGCCTGCGCACAGATCATGCGGCATTGAAATGGCTGTTGAACTTTAAGGATCCGGAAGGCCAGTTGGCGCGGTGGATCGAACGACTGCAGAGCCACGACTACACGGTAGAGCGTCGCAAGGGTAGCAGCTATGGAAATGCCGATGCCTTGTCACGCCGTCCGTGCAAAACCGAATGCAGACATTGTTCGCGAGCCGAAAGCAAAGAGCAGATAGTGGACGTATGATTGACCAGCGTTATGCCAGAGGAAGAGTGGTCTGCGGAGAGGATACAAAAGGACCAGCGCGAGGATACGGATCTTAAAAAAATCATTGAAGGCAAGGAGCAAGGTGTACGTCCAGACTGGCAGGAGATGGCCGGTGAGAGCCCGATCGCGAAGTCTTACTGGGCACAGTGGAAAAGTCTGCGGCTGAAAGAAGGATGCCTGTACCGCGAATGGGAGAGCGCGGATGGTCGGACCAGCAACTCCCTAATGGTAGTGCCGAAATGCAGAATTAACGAAGTCATCGAGGCATACCAGAACGACTCCAGCGGAGGGCACCTAGGCATCACAAAAACTGTCGCCAAAATAAAAAGGCGATTCTACTGGGTAGGATGCCAGGAGTCTGTCGCCGATTGGATTAAGAGCTGTGATCGAAAGGGCCAACAATAAGATCTCGGGGCCGCATGCAGCAATACAACATGGGAGCGCCCTTTGAGCGAATTGCCATGGACGTCGCCGGGCCATTCCCACTTAGCACTCAAGGCAACTAATATGTGCTGGTGGTGATGGACTATTTCAGCAAATGGCCCGAAGTGTATCCTATTCCTAACCAGGAGGCCACCACGGTCGCGGAAATGCTGGTAAACAACTGGGTGGCCAGATTTGGAGTTCCACTGGAGTTGCACTCGGATCAAGGCCGGAATTTCGAGTCTCTTGTATTAAAGGAAGTGTGTGAGCTACTAGGAATAAGGAAAACTCGCACCTCTCCTTTGCATCCCCAGTCCGACGGTATGGTGGAACGATTCAATCGAACACTGGAGGAATATCTGCGGAAAGTAGTAGGCAGGAATCAAACGGATTGGGACACGCATATTCCGCTGTTCTTGATGGCGTATAGGTCAGCCCCGCACGATACGACATCACTCACTCCAGCCCGAGCAGTGTTCGGCACAGAGCTGAGATTGCCTGCTGACTTGAAGTTCGGAGTGGTCAGCACGACGGAAGGCGCTAAGACTGATTACGCAGTTAATAAGCGATCGGAGCTGGAAGAAATCCACCAGTTTATAAGGGACCGTATCCAACTGGTCAGCGATAAGATGAAAGCCAGATATGATCTACGAGCTAACACAGCGGGGTTCCAAGAAGGCGATCTGGTAATGCTTTACAACCCGCAGCGCAGGAAAGGTTTGTCTCCAAAGCTTCAAACGTTATGGGAAGGACCGTACAAGGTCGTGACCAGGATTAAGGACGCGGTGTACAAGGTTCAACGCTGCTGCAGCGGAAACGCCAGGCTGAAGGTAGTCCATTTGGAGCGCCTGGCGTCTTACTCCGGCGGGGAGCCTCTGTACTTGTTCGGGACGCACAAGTCTAAGTGATGGGCAGTGATACGATGAGAAACTCCGTGTCGCACTGTACAGGAATGCTTTTCTCCGCACGAATGTTTTCCAAGCATACTTTTAGGCATGCACTTTGAAGTACTTTCACTCTATAGGACGCTTATCTTGCCCGTGCTCCTCTATGGCGCTGAAGCATGGACAATGACACGAAACGACATAGCGGCCCTTGGAGTGTTCGAGAGGAAGGTGCTTCGCAAAATCTTCGGCCCTGTTCGGGTTGGTGACGACTATCGCATACGAACCAATAACGAGCTGTATTAGCTGTATAAGGACATGGACGTAGCGCAGCGCATTAACATCCAGCGGCTACGCTGGCTCGGTCATGTCTGCCGCATGGACGACGAAGCACCGGCGAAAAAGGTATTCGATGCGATGGTTGGAGGTCGACGGCGAAGAGGGAGGCCGTGTCTCCGGTGGAAGGACCAAGTGGAAGAGGCCCTGGTATCTCTTGGTGTGACCAACTGGAGAAGGCGCGCGCGAAGCAGAGGCGCCTGGAGAGAAGTTTTGCGGCAGGCCGTAACCCGATAACGGGTTGTTATGGCCAGTTAAGTAAGTAAGTAAGTAAGTAAGTAAGTACTTTGAAGTACGACAAATTTGGCATAATTCGCTTGGTATAGTCCGATATGGCAAGGATGGTTCTCGAAGAAATAGGCTGTGCGAGAATGGTCGAGCGCTTTCCAATTGGAAGTTGCAAGAAACTTCGGCGCGATAAGAAAACTGGTATAAAAGCAGCAGTGTGCAGCGCAATGGGTCGAGTCTGTGTTGAGCAAGCAGAGTGGTAACAAGTGTAGATACAAGCGAAGTGTAAATCTGTAAATAAAGTGATTGTTGATTTTTGCTGAGTAATTGAAGTTGTTTTATTTTCAAAACCAATCCAAACGAACCTATGAAGTAATTTTCGTAGCATTTGGTGTCAGAAGTGGGATTGTGTTACTGAAGATAAACAAAGAATAAAATTATAAAAACACAGACATGGTTAAACTCGAGCTGCTGAAGGTGGACCAGCTGAAAAAGGAGCTGGCTGCCTGGAATTTGCCGACTGCTGGCGGTAAAGTGGAGTTGCAGCTGCGCTTGCGAGAATCATGTGAGGCACGAGGCGTCGATTGGACTGTGCACGAGTTCGGAGCGCAAGGACTAGAGTCGTCGGCTAAGGTGGAGGAGTCGCCTGCTGGTGCTGCTTTGCTACAGAGTACAGCTGCAGCGGCTGCGCCAATACAAGCGTTGGAGCCAACTAATGGCTGCACTCAAAGGCATGTCGGCGCAAATTGAAACGGCGAATCGAGAAATGGCAGCGAAACTGGAAACTACGAATCAAGAAATAGTGAAAATGGAATCGGCGAACCGAGAAGTAGCGAAGCGAATGGAAACCAAGCTTCAGGAAAATTCTGCGCGCTTGGAGCAGAAAGTGGAAGAAATCTCAAACAAGCTTGATGTGAAGGTGGAGCACCTGGGAGCTCGAGTGGAACACTTAGATAGACGAGTCGACGGCCTGGATGATTCGCTGAACAGACGAGTTAATGACTTGGATGATTCCTTGAACAAACGAGTTGACAGTCTGGAGGATTCAGTAAACAGAAAAATCGACGAGCGGCTTAGAGAGGTACAGCCACGAGAATGTTTGCCGCCGGTTCCGGAAAGTTTCGCCACCCGCACAGAAGTGCCTACTTATGATGGTGCTATGCCGTTCGACACATTTAAACTGCAATTCGACTTAGCTGCTTTGGAAAATCAGTGGACCGATATCAGGAAGGGTCGGAGATTGGCACTGGCGCTGAAAGGTCCTGCGGCTGAGGTAATGAAATCAGTTCCGGAATGTTCGAGAAGTGATTATGAGGCCGTCATGAGAGCGTTGGCAGCGAAGTACAGCAACGAGCACAACCATACGCTGTACTACTGTGAGCTGAAGAACCGCAGGCAAAGAGGCAGCGAGGCGCTGCAGACATATGCAGCAGACATTGAGCGGCTCGTGCAGTTGTGCTACCCAAAATTCGGCGCTGATGATCTCGAGAGGATGAAGATTGAGTCGTTTATTGAGGGTCTTCATGATCCGGAGACACGTCTCAGTGCGTTGATGATGGGCAAGCCGACATTTAAGGAGACGGTGACCAGCGCGATGACATATGAGGCGACATGGGTTTGAGGCACTCGGTATGCGTCTGCAAGGATACGCCAAATTCCGTCGGACAACGACATTCCGATCCAGGCCATAAGCTCTGAGGCACCGGGCAGGCCCCGGGTGGTCTCCTCTAAAGTGGTTTGCTGGACATGTGGCAAGCAGGGTCACATAGCACGGGACTGCCGCCAACGGAAAAGGCGTTCCCGTTCTCGATCGCAATTGCCTGAAGCGAGGAATACTGACAATCAAGGCCCAGCCAACAAGCGCCGGGCTGAGGACGACGAGTCGTTAAACTAAAATGGGTCAGCCCAAAGGGGCGAGAGCTGATCCCCACAACCTGCTGCCCCACCGTCCTTGTCTCGCAGTTGAAACGACAACCCAGCTTGACGATTGAAGGAAAGATAGATGGAAAGTTGTTCGTGTTGACACTGGATACTGGAGCGTCATATTCGATCATAAACAGGAAGCTTCTGAAGAACTGGGAACCACTGTATGGCATACAGCTGAGGACTGCGACTGGCGAGCGTGCGCCGGTAAGAGGAAAAGTAACAAAAACAATTGCTATCGGCACCAGCAGCCTGAAACATGAGTTCATCGTCGCGGATATAATGGATGACGTGACTATCGGCGTCGATTTCATGATTAGGCACGGTTTTACACTGAACCTGAAAGAAAATGTGCTGAAGTATGCCAACGTTGAGTTCCCCCTACACACTGGCTATGAGCGAAGCGTGGCGGTAAGAAGAGTTGTCTCGTGTCAACAACAGGAGATACCAGCGATTTCCGAGGCGATTGTGTGGGGGAAGGTGGACGAGGACGATGGGACAAGCCGGCTGTGGGTTGTAGAAGCGCCAAAACGAAGATACGACAACATAATAATCGGACGTACATTAGTGGAACCCAAAAATGGCAAAATACCAGTCAGGATACTCAACCCACTGAACACACCAAGATATGTCGAAAAAGATGCGGTCATTGGCGAGTGTAGAGAGGCTGAAGCAGTTGTCAATTGCGAAAGCAGTCCAACCGGAGGAAGCAAGAAAAGCGGTTCTAACATGGACGCCATACCGCAGAACCAGTGGAGCAGCGAATTGACAGCTGAGCAGAAACAGAAGGCACGGTCACTCCTGCAGCACTATGGGTCAATATTTGCAACAGAAGCGGGCGGAAGAACAGCCATAGTGAAGCACAACATCGACACCGGAAGTGCGAAACCAATCCGCCAACCACCAAGACGGGTCCCTCTGGCCAAGAGGGAAGAGGTCACAAATTTGATTGAAAACATGCATAAAGAAAAGGTCATAGAGCCTTCGTCAGGTCCTTGGTGTTCACCGGTCGTGTTAGTCAAGAAAAAGGATGGCAGTACCCGATTTTGTGTGGACTATCGAAAGCTCAATGACGTGACCAAGAAGGACAGCTATCCACTACCTCGAATCGATGACACCCTGGACACACTGTCAGGCACACAGTGGTTTTCCACACTCGACTTGCGCAGCGGCTATTGGCAGGTGGAGCTCGCAGACAAGAAAAAGGAGAAAACGGCTTTTAGTGTTGGCGACGGTTTGTGGCAGTTCACCGTCATGCCGTTTGGACTCTGCAACGCACCAGCAACATTCGAGCGGCTAATGGAACGTGTGCTGAAAGGACTGCATTGGCATCGTGATGGGTAAAAGCTTTGACGACCACCTGGGAAAGCTAAAGGAGGTATTCGAACGAATACAGAAAGCCGGGCTCAAACTCAACCCAAAGAAGTGCTCACTGTTTCAAAAAGAGGTCAAATATCTGGATCATACGGTTTCCGCCTGCGGAGTACATACGGATGATGGCAAAATTACGGCGGTGAAGGAGTGGCCCCGGCCACGCAATCTACACGAACTCCGCAGTTTCCTGGGCTTGAGCACATATTACCGAAGATTCGTTCCGGGATTTGCGAACATAGCCGGCAGCTTGCACAAATTGACGAAAAATAATCAAGCCTTCGCGTGGGGTGAAGAGCAGGAGCAGGCTTTTGCACGACTGAAGGAAAAATTGTGCATTGCTCCAATTCTGGCCTTCCCCATGAATGGAGAGATGTTTGTGCAGGATACAGATGCAAGTGGGCATAGTATTCGCGGTGTGCTATCACAGGTAATATATGGCCAAGAACAAGTGATAGCATACTACAGCAAAATTTTGTCAAAGCCTGAACGCAACTACTGTGTGACACGAAGAGAGTTGCTCGCAGTATTGGAATGCGTGAAAAACTTCCATAAATACCTGTATGGGCAAAAGTTTCGCCTGCGCACAGATCATGCGGCATTGAAATGGCTGTTGAACTTTAAGGATCCGGAAGGCCAGTTGGCGCGGTGGATCGAACGACTGCAGAGCCACGACTACACGGTAGAGCGTCGCAAGGGTAGCAGCTATGGAAATGCCGATGCCTTGTCACGCCGTCCGTGCAAAACCGAATGCAGACATTGTTCGCGAGCCGAAAGCAAAGAGCAGATAGTGGACGTATGATTGACCAGCGTTATGCCAGAGGAAGAGTGGTCTGCGGAGAGGATACAAAAGGACCAGCGCGAGGATACGGATCTTAAAAAAATCATTGAAGGCAAGGAGCAAGGTGTACGTCCAGACTGGCAGGAGATGGCCGGTGAGAGCCCGATCGCGAAGTCTTACTGGGCACAGTGGAAAAGTCTGCGGCTGAAAGAAGGATGCCTGTACCGCGAATGGGAGAGCGCGGATGGTCGGACCAGCAACTCCCTAATGGTAGTGCCGAAATGCAGAATTAACGAAGTCATCGAGGCATACCAGAACGACTCCAGCGGAGGGCACCTAGGCATCACAAAAACTGTCGCCAAAATAAAAAGGCGATTCTACTGGGTAGGATGCCAGGAGTCTGTCGCCGATTGGATTAAGAGCTGTGATCGAAAGGGCCAACAAGAAGATCTCGGGGCCGCATACAGCAATACAACATGGGAGCGCCCTTTGAGCGAATTGCCATGGACGTCGCCGGGCCATTCCCACTTAGCACTCAAGGCAACTAATATGTGCTGGTGGTGATGGACTATTTCAGCAAATGGCCCGAAGTGTATCCTATTCCTAACCAGGAGGCCACCACGGTCGCGGAAATGCTGGTAAACAACTGGGTGGCCAGATTTGGAGTTCCACTGGAGTTGCACTCGGATCAAGGCCGGAATTTCGAGTCTCTTGTATTAAAGGAAGTGTGTGAGCTACTAGGAATAAGGAAAACTCGCACCTCTCCTTTGCATCCCCAGTCCGACGGTATGGTGGAACGATTCAATCGAACACTGGAGGAATATCTGCGGAAAGTAGTAGGCAGGAATCAAAAGGATTGGGACACGCATATTCCGCTGTTCTTGATGGCGTATAGGTCAGCCCCGCACGATACGACATCACTCACTCCAGCCCGAGCAGTGTTCGGCACAGAGCTGAGATTGCCTGCTGACTTGAAGTTCGGAGTGGTCAGCACGACGGAAGGCGCTAAGACTGATTACGCAGTTAATAAGCGATCGGAGCTGGAAGAAATCCACCAGTTTATAAGGGACCGTATCCAACTGGTCAGCGATAAGATGAAAGCCAGATATGATCTACGAGCTAACACAGCGGGGTTCCAAGAAGGCGATCTGGTAATGCTTTACAACCCGCAGCGCAGGAAAGGTTTGTCTCCAAAGCTTCAAACGTTATGGGAAGGACCGTACAAGGTCGTGACCAGGATTAAGGACGCGGTGTACAAGGTTCAACGCTGCTGCAGCGGAAACGCCAGGCTGAAGGTAGTCCATTTGGAGCGCCTGGCGTCTTACTCCGGCGGGGAGCCTCTGTACTTGTTCGGGACGCACAAGTCTAAGTGATGGGCAGTGATACGATGAGAAACTCCGTGTCGCACTGTACAGGAATGCTTTTCTCCGCACGAATGTTTTCCAAGCATACTTTTAGGCATGCACTTTGAAGTACTTTCACTCTATAGGACGCTTATCTTGCCCGTGCTCCTCTATGGCGCTGAAGCATGGACAATGACACGAAACGACATAGCGGCCCTTGGAGTGTTCGAGAGGAAGGTGCTTCGCAAAATCTTCGGCCCTGTTCGGGTTGGTGACGACTATCGCATACGAACCAATAACGAGCTGTATTAGCTGTATAAGGACATGGACGTAGCGCAGCGAATTAACATCCAGCGGCTACGCTGGCTCGGTCATGTCTGCCGCATGGACGACGAAGCTCCGGCGAAAAAGGTATTCGATGCGATGGTTGGAGGTCGACGGCGAAGAGGGAGGCCGTGTCTCCGGTGGAAGGACCAAGTGGAAGAGGCCCTGGTATCTCTTGGTGTGACCAACTGGAGAAGGCGCGCGCGAAGCAGAGGCGCCTGGAGAGAAGTTTTGCGGCAGGCCGTAACCCGATAACGGGTTGTTATGGCCAGTTAAGTAAGTAAGTAAGTAAGTACTTTGAAGTACGACAAATTTGGCATAATTCGCTTGGTATAGTCCGATATGGCAAGGATGGTTCTCGAAGAAATAGGCTGTGCGAGAATGGTCGAGCGCTTTCCAATTGGAAGTTGCAAGAAACTTCGGCGCGATAAGAAAACTGGTATAAAAGCAGCAGTGTGCAGCGCAATGGGTCGAGTCTGTGTTGAGCAAGCAGAGTGGTAACAAGTGTAGATACAAGCGAAGTGTAAATCTGTAAATAAAGTGATTGTTGATTTTTGCTGAGTAATTGAAGTTGTTTTATTTTCAAAACCAATCCAAACGAACCTATGAAGTAATTTTCGTAGCATTTGGTGTCAGAAGTGGGATTGTGTTACTGAAGATAAACAAAGAATAAAATTATAAAAACACAGACATGGTTAAACTCGAGCTCCTGAAGGTGGACCAGCTGAAAAAGGAGCTGGCTGCCGGGAATTTGCCGACTGCTGGCGGTAAAGTGGAGTTGCAGTTGCGCTTGCGAGAAGCATGTGAGGCACGAGGCGTCGATTGGACTGTGCACGAGTTCGGAGCGCAAGAACTAGAGTCGTCGGCTAAGGTGGAGGAGTCGCCTGCTGGTGCTGCTTTGCTACAGAGTACAGCTGCAGCGGCTGCGCCAATACAAGCGTTGGACATGAGCCAACTAATGGCTGCACTCAAAGGCATGTCGGCGCAAATGGAAACGGCGAATCGAGAAATGGCAGCGAAACTGGAAACTACGAATCAAGAAATAGTGAAAATGGAATCGGCGAACCGAGAAGTAGCGAAGCGAATGGAAACCAAGCTTCAGGAAAATTCTGCGCGCTTGGAGCAGAAAGTGGAAGAAATCTCAAACAAGCTTGATGTGAAGGTGGAGCACCTGGGAGCTCGAGTGGAACACTTAGATAGACGAGTCGACGGCCTGGATGATTCGCTGAACAGACGAGTTAATGACTTGGATGATTCCTTGAACAAACGAGTTGACAGTCTGGAGGATTCAGTAAACAGAAAAATCGACGAGCGGCTTAGAGAGGTACAGCCACGAGAATGTTTGCCGCCGGTTCCGGAAAGTTTCGCCACCCGCACAGAAGTGCCTACTTATGATGGTGCTATGCCGTTCGACACATTTAAACTGCAATTCGACTTAGCTGCTTTGGAAAATCAGTGGACCGATATCAGGAAGGGTCGGAGATTGGCACTGGCGCTGAAAGGTCCTGCGGCTGAGGTAATGAAATCAGTTCCGGAATGTTCGAGAAGTGATTATGAGGCCGTCATGAGAGCGTTGGCAGCGAAGTACAGCAACGAGCACAACCATAGATGGAAAGTTGTTCGTGTTGACACTGGATACTGGAGCGTCATATTCGATCATAAACAGGAAGCTTCTGAAGAACTGGGAACCACTGTATGGCATACAGCTGAGGACTGCGACTGGCGAGCGTGCGCCGGTAAGAGGAAAAGTAACAAAAACAATTGCTATCGGCACCAGCAGCCTGAAACATGAGTTCATCGTCGCGGATATAATGGATGACGTGACTATCGGCGTCGATTTCATGATTAGGCACGGTTTTACACTGAACCTGAAAGAAAATGTGCTGAAGTATGCCAACGTTGAGTTCCCCCTACACACTGGCTATGAGCGAAGCGTGGCGGTAAGAAGAGTTGTCTCGTGTCAACAACAGGAGATACCAGCGATTTCCGAGGCGATTGTGTGGGGGAAGGTGGACGAGGACGATGGGACAAGCCGGCTGTGGGTTGTAGAAGCGCCAAAACGAAGATACGACAACATAATAATCGGACGTACATTAGTGGAACCCAAAAATGGCAAAATACCACACACAATGGCAAAATATCGCACTGTACAGGAATGCTTTTCTCCGCACGAATGTTTTCCAAGCATACTTTTAGGCATGCACTTTGAAGTACTTTCACTCTATAGGACGCTTATCTTGCCCGTGCTCCTCTATGGCGCTGAAGCATGGACAATGACACGAAACGACATAGCGGCCCTTGGAGTGTTCGAGAGGAAGGTGCTTCGCAAAATCTTCGGCCCTGTTCGGGTTGGTGACGACTATCGCATACGAACCAATAACGAGCTGTATTAGCTGTATAAGGACATGGACGTAGCGCAGCGAATTAACATCCAGCGGCTACGCTGGCTCGGTCATGTCTGCCGCATGGACGACGAAGCTCCGGCGAAAAAGGTATTCGATGCGATGGTTGGAGGTCGACGGCGAAGAGGGAGGCCGTGTCTCCGGTGGAAGGACCAAGTGGAAGAGGCCCTGGTATCTCTTGGTGTGACCAACTGGAGAAGGCGCGCGCGAAGCAGAGGCGCCTGGAGAGAAGTTTTGCGGCAGGCCGTAACCCGATAACGGGTTGTTATGGCCAGTTAAGTAAGTAAGTAAGTAAGTACTTTGAAGTACGACAAATTTGGCATAATTCGCTTGGTATAGTCCGATATGGCAAGGATGGTTCTCGAAGAAATAGGCTGTGCGAGAATGGTCGAGCGCTTTCCAATTGGAAGTTGCAAGAAACTTCGGCGCGATAAGAAAACTGGTATAAAAGCAGCAGTGTGCAGCGCAATGGGTCGAGTCTGTGTTGAGCAAGCAGAGTGGTAACAAGTGTAGATACAAGCGAAGTGTAAATCTGTAAATAAAGTGATTGTTGATTTTTGCTGAGTAATTGAAGTTGTTTTATTTTCAAAACCAATCCAAACGAACCTATGAAGTAATTTTCGTAGCATTTGGTGTCAGAAGTGGGATTGTGTTACTGAAGATAAACAAAGAATAAAATTATAAAAACACAGACATGGTTAAACTCGAGCTCCTGAAGGTGGACCAGCTGAAAAAGGAGCTGGCTGCCGGGAATTTGCCGACTGCTGGCGGTAAAGTGGAGTTGCAGTTGCGCTTGCGAGAAGCATGTGAGGCACGAGGCGTCGATTGGACTGTGCACGAGTTCGGAGCGCAAGAACTAGAGTCGTCGGCTAAGGTGGAGGAGTCGCCTGCTGGTGCTGCTTTGCTACAGAGTACAGCTGCAGCGGCTGCGCCAATACAAGCGTTGGACATGAGCCAACTAATGGCTGCACTCAAAGGCATGTCGGCGCAAATGGAAACGGCGAATCGAGAAATGGCAGCGAAACTGGAAACTACGAATCAAGAAATAGTGAAAATGGAATCGGCGAACCGAGAAGTAGCGAAGCGAATGGAAACCAAGCTTCAGGAAAATTCTGCGCGCTTGGAGCAGAAAGTGGAAGAAATCTCAAACAAGCTTGATGTGAAGGTGGAGCACCTGGGAGCTCGAGTGGAACACTTAGATAGACGAGTCGACGGCCTGGATGATTCGCTGAACAGACGAGTTAATGACTTGGATGATTCCTTGAACAAACGAGTTGACAGTCTGGAGGATTCAGTAAACAGAAAAATCGACGAGCGGCTTAGAGAGGTACAGCCACGAGAATGTTTGCCGCCGGTTCCGGAAAGTTTCGCCACCCGCACAGAAGTGCCTGTGCAACGCCACTCGCAACAAGTGCACAATTTTTTTTGCCGGTGCTAAAAATTGTTTACATAAATCTAAATTCAAGTGGTTTTAATAAGCTTTTTGTTCTAAGTCTGGGTGACTTGACAAAGATTTCGGTCGTGCGTTCGCGAGTGCAGTGTTTTCATCAAGGACGGGAGCCGCTTTTGTGGATTTCTGGACCGTGGGACGCCAACCACTGCGTCGAGGTGGTTGGGCGCTGCTGAGAGGGAGTAGCTGCTAAAGGTAGGTCCGCGAAGGTCCGGTGGTTGCGACGCATTCCTCAGCGCGACACCGCAGCCAGCTCCTGAGTTCTTCCCGAGCCGCTGGACACACTACACGCGGAACTGCTGGGTGCTCCCCCGCAACAGGCGAACGTGCGCGGACTCTCCCGCCATTTCTAATAGTTGTTGGTGCCGGTTGTTACCAGCGCCATCTCTGGAGGAAGACTACGTGCTGGGTTGGCAGCGCCATCTAGTTGCGGGTAGTGGCAACTCTTCATTGACTGCATTGACAGCGATGCCACCCAGTCTGGAGTTTGGTTTTTCTTTTGGAAATCTTTTAAATTATCCCGTTTTTATTATTTCACCTTATTTTGGTTTTATTTTGCTTTTTTACCTTTTTTGCAGGTTTTGTTTTTTGATTAATGAATCCTCCCAATAGGAGTATTCCAGACATGCGGTCTAAAAACGCTCTTCATGGACGTATGTTCCCATCCCAAAAACCGGGTGTAGCAGCCCTTCCTAAACCGGACATGCGGTCCAAAAACGCCACTGTAGAGCCTTCTGGCACTTTGGATACCAGACCTGGTACCAGTAAGGCGGCGCAAAATTTGGCTAAACCGGCTGCCCAGCCAACAGCTTCCGGTGCCAAACAAGCGCCTTCAAAGTTGGTTTACAAAAACCGCCGGGCTGCCCTGCGTTTAATTGAACGCCTTAGTCAAACTCCGGTAGGGCAACGCACGGAGAAGCAGAAAGCTTCGCTTAAGTGGGCGACGCGGGTCGTGGAGGAGGGTGATAACAACCCGAACCGACCTTTTTCCTCTTCAAAGCGTCAACGGTCAGTAGAGGAGACCACCCACCCGGAGGCTAAAAAACCGTGCAGCCTTTCAGCTGCCCCGAGGACCTTCAGCGAAATTCTCGCAGGCCACATCACAGTGGCGGTGGTCGACGAGAGCGACCCCGACGGCAGCATTTCGCCTGATAAATGGAAGACGGTTGAGGCCAGGCTAACACCGATCTTCCTCCCTCTCCTGGATGAGCATCCTGGCGATGCCCCATCCTGTCGCGACGGCGGATGGCATCAGGGCCATGTGAAGCTGATCGCTTGCGCCGACCAAAGGTCCGTGGATCTTTTTAAGATCGCGATCTCCAGGGTGGGCGAAGTATGGCCTGGTGCGAAACTTAAGGTCGTTGCTAGGGATCAAGTCCCTAGCCGGCCAAGAGCTCGCGCCTGGATCCCAGCTGAACCCTCAGACCCGAAAGTTATCCTGGAGATAATTCGGAGAAGCAACACAAAGCTGGTGACTTCCAATTGGAGGGTGATTCGGTTGGAGGAGCCGAGAGGGGATTTTAGATCCGCCATTTTCCTGGTGGATTCAAATTCCCTGGCCCCCTTGTCAGCCACAAATGGAGTCATTGGCTATGCCTTCTCCTCCATCATCATGAGGGTCTTCAAGAAAGACGGCGACACCAGCGGCGTCAAAGCCGCGTCGGAAGCACCCACTGTAGCTGACCAAAAGCTTGCAGGAAGTGCCCCCCGACCAGAGATCGCCTCATCCAACCTCCCACTATCCTCGTCCAACTCTGCCGCCGGTATTTCAGTTGTTGCCGACCAGAAGCACGCAACTGACAATGCCTCGTCGCATAGGTCTTGTGTCAGTGATGATTCTGACATGGAGCTGGCGGACTTCTTCCGTTCATCCCTGATGGACGAAGAAGATCTGCTGGAGTCAGACCTCGACGATGCGGCTAATATCACCGTGGTAGGGGCCACTAGCACCACTCAAAGCAGTAATGCTGAAGGTGGTGCAAATTAACCTCCACCACTCTAAGGCTGCGGCCGCCAGCCTCATACTCCGCTTGGCAACATACGGAGACGACATCGTCCTGATCCAGGAGCCGTGGATTGTGAACGGCCTGGTACGCGGCCTCAGGACTAACACGCACAAATTGCTATATGCGGCGCAGGCAGGTAGGCCTAGGGCGTGCATATTAGTCAGCAACAAGTTGAGTACATTTCTGCTCTCGAATTACAGCAACGGGGACATGGTAGCGGCAAGCATCGAGCTCGATTCGGGAAAGCTCTGGATCGTCTCGGCCTACTTGGCACATGACCATCAATCCCTTCCAGAAGATAGCCTAATCAGGTTAGTACAACATGCTGCTAATGATAGCGTAGATTTGGTAATAGGTTGTGACGCCAACGCGCATCATGAAGTGTGGGGCAGCTCAGATACGAATTTAAGGGGCGAAATTCTTTTCGATTTTATCCTCTCTACGAATCTCCAAATATGTAATAGGGGTAATGAGCCTACCTTTATTACTAGAAATAGGCAAGAAGTTCTCGACCTCACTCTTGTCTCTCAAACTGTATCGAACCGATTGAGTAACTGGAGGGTCTCTAAGGATCACTCTTTTTCGGATCACAGATACTTACTGTGGGAAATCTCGGACATTGCTCCGAGTCAACCCCTTTTTAGGAATTTAAAAAAGGCCAATTGGCCTCTTTATTATGATACGGTTCAGTGCCTTCTCCCAGCTGACATTCCAGGTCCGCTCGACAGTAAGGATGTACTTGATGAGTCAGTTAAGTCATTCACGTCGATGCTGAATGCAGCCCTTGACGTAGCTTGCCCTTTGAGGAAGCTGTCCACGCGGAAAAGATTCAGGCCTCCTTGGTGGTGTGCTGAAATCAGTGAGCTCCGCAGAACAGCCAGGAAGTTATTCAATAAAGCTAGACGGTCATGTACGGATGAAGTCTGGCTAGAATACAAGCTAGCTCTGAAAGCCTATAAAAACAGGCTAAGGAAAGCCAAGAGGGAGTCTTGGAGAGACTTCTGTGGTAACATAGAACTTACCACCGAAGCCTCTAGGCTCAGGAAAATACTCTCCAAATGCCCATCTAACACCTGCTATCTCCAGAGGGAGGACGGGTCATGGGCCTCTAGTAGTGAAGAATCACTTGATATTCTGCTAGACACACACTTCCCAGGTGGCTCTAAAGACCTGGCGGACCCCCCCTGGTCGGGAAACCGCCCTCCGGTCCCGGATGCCGACCTCATTGTGACTAGACAGAAATTGTTATGGGCTGTAGATAGCTTTTTACCCTACAAGGCGCCGGGGCCAGACGGCGTCGCCCCGATAGAGATTCAGGTCACCAAGAACCTGATTCTTCCATGGTTACAGGAGATCATGAGGAGCTGCCTAGTCCTGAATCACATACCCAGTAAATGGAGACATGTGAAGGTAGTTTTTATACCTAAGGCTGGCAAAAGCTCGCATGTTCTTCCAAAAGACCTCAGACCGATTAGTCTTTCCTCTTTCCTTCTCAAAATCTTGGAAAGGTTAGTGGATACCCATATTAGGCAGTTGTTGGTCGATCGACCAATCTCGCCCTCACAACATGCGTACTGCAGGGGTAAATCTGTAGAAACCGCTCTGCATTGCTTAGTCCATACCATAGAGAAATCACTTGAGTGCAAGGAATTTACTATGGTATCTTTTACGGATATAGAAGGGGCCTTTAACAACATCAGATCGGAAGCCATTACCGACGCACTTGCAGACCTGGGTGTAGGTGTGCCGCTAGTAGCACTGATTGAGCAGCTGCTTCATAGCCGCGTCATCAATGCAAGTCTTGGTACCACATCTGCACAGAGATCTGTAAAAAGGGGGACCCCCCAGGGAGGGGTCCTCTCGCCTCTTCTTTGGAATTTAGCGGTGAACACACTGCTAATGCGTCTGGAGAGGGCGGGGTGCCGGGTGGTCGCCTACGCAGATGATGTTGCTATTGCGGTCTCTGGAAAGTTTCCTTTAATTATCAGGGATGTATTGCAACATGGCTTGAACATCCTAACTAATTGGGCCATAGAATGTGGTCTTAGCGTTAACCCGCATAAAACGGAGTTAGTTCTCTTTACAAATAAACACAGAGTACCGGAGATTGATCCCCCGCGGCTGCTTGGGATTGATCTGAAATTTTCTGAATCCGCCAAATATCTGGGACTTGTGTTAGACAGGAAACTTAACTGGAAACCCAACGTCCTGGAGAGAGCTAAGAAAGCCAGTATTGCCCTTTATACTTGTAAAAAGATGATAGGCAAGGTATGGGGCATAAGACCTCATATCGTACACTGGCTGTATACCGCCGTTGTTCGGCCTTTGTTGTTATATGGGACAGTAGTCTGGTGGCCTTCATTGGCCAAAAGGTCTCACTCTCAAATACTTGCCAAAATTCAAAGGTCCGCAGAGTTATGTATAAGTGGGGCCCTGCGAACTACGCCCACTAATGCTTTGGACGTTGTGCTTAACCTAATCCCATTGGATATCCTGGGGAAGCAATTGGCCGCCAATGCTGCCACCAGGATGCGCGCTTCCGCGCAATGGAGAACTGGGCGTTACGGGCACTCTTCTATTCTCAATTATTTCAAAGGCATTTCTCAGGAAGTTGACTACATGACACCCAGCCTGTTCTTTGATAAGAACTATCAGGTTGTAATCCCATCTAGAGCCGAATGGGAGCTGGGTGCGCCCCCTGCCAGCGGTGATATCCATATTTATACGGATGGTTCGAAACTGCTTGGTCAGGTGGGCTGTGGTATCTACTCAGAAGGATTAAACCTTAACTTGAAGCTCCGGCTGCCAGATTACTGTAGTGTCTTCCAGGCCGAGGTCACAGCAATCTGTGCAGCCTCCGATTGGCTCAGGGTAAACAGGATATCGGTTACTGATATCCTTATATTATCAGATAGCCAATCAGCTCTTAGAGCTCTGGATGCGGTCAAAATAACATCAAAGACTGTTCTCAGCTGCAGCAAATCTCTAAACGAGACTGCCAAGCAGCTTCATATTCGCCTATGCTGGGTTCCAGGTCATAGGGATATTCCAGGGAACTGTAGAGCGGACGAGCTCGCGAGACAGGGCACCACTGAGCAGTTAAGCCAAGAGCTGACCACGCTCGGTGTCCCTCTTCTAACATGTAAGCTTCGTACCCAAGCGAGCTCTACACACGATACGAATTTAAGATGGGTTGAAGGCAACACAAGCCTCCTTGCGCGCCAACTTTGGCCAACCTTAAATCCTCGGCGTTCTAAAGAACTCCTCTCACTAAACAGAGCCCAGATCAGAACCATGATCGGTGTCCTTACGGGTCATTGCCTAATCGGCACCCACGCAAAAAGGATGGGGCTGTTTTCGAACGACTTCTGTCGCAGCTGTATGGACGAGGAGGAGGAAGAAAATATTCCTCACTTCCTATGTTACTGTCCTGCTTTGTCCAGAAGAAGGCAGACCCACTTAGGCAACTTCTTCTTCGGTAGTCTAGATGATCTAGCTGATAAGACCATACGCCGTCTACTAAGCTTCGTTAATAGCTCTAATTGGTTTAACGAGTGAGCGAAATGATGCTCGATCTCATGTGGTATCACAATGGGCCGCCTGGCCTAAGTGTGCTCCTCCTGGGACAGCCACACCTACCTACCTACCTACCTAGCTGCTTTGGAAAATCAGTGGACCGATATCAGGAAGGGTCGGAGATTGGCACTGGCGCTGAAAGGTCCTGCGGCTGAGGTAATGAAATCAGTTCCGGAATGTTCGAGAAGTGATTATGAGGCCGTCATGAGAGCGTTGGCAGCGAAGTACAGCAACGAGCACAACCATACGCTGTACTACTGTGAGCTGAAGAACCGCTGGCAAAGAGCCAGCGAGGCGCTGCAGACATATGCAGCAGACATTGAGCGGCTCGTGCAGTTGTGCTACCCAAAATTCGGCGCTGATGATCTCGAGAGGATGAAGATTGAGTCGTTCATTGAGGGTCTTCATGATCCGGAGACACGTCGCAGTGCGTTGATGATGGGCAAGCCGACATTTAAGGAGACGGTGACCAGCGCGATGACATATGAGGCGACATGGGTTGGAGGCACTCGGTATGCGTCTGCAAGGATACGCCAAATTCCGTCGGACAACGACATTCCGATCCAGGCCATAAGCTCTGAGGCACCGGGCAGGCCCCGGGTGGTCTCCTCTAAAGTGGTTTGCTGGACATGTGGCAAGCAGGGTCACATAGCACGGGACAGCCGCCAACGGAAAAGGCGTTCCCGTTCTCGATCGCAATTGCCTGAAGCGAGGAATACTGACAATCAAGGCCCAGCCAACAAGCGCCGGGCTGAGGACGACGAGTCGTTAAACTAAAATGGGTCAGCCCAAAGGGGCGAGAGCTGATCCCCACAACCTGCTGCCCCACCGTCCTTGTCTCGCAGTTGAAACGACAACCCAGCTTGACGATTGAAGGAAAGATAGATGGAAAGTTGTTCGTGTTGACACTGGATACTGGAGCGTCATATTCGATCATAAACAGGAAGCTTCTGAAGAACTGGGAACCACTGTATGGCATACAGCTGAGGACTGCGACTGGCGAGCGTGCGCCGGTAAGAGGAAAAGTAACAAAAACAATTGCTATCGGCACCAGCAGCCTGAAACATGAGTTCATCGTCGCGGATATAATGGATGACGTGACTATCGGCGTCGATTTCATGATTAGGCACGGTTTTACACTGAACCTGAAAGAAAATGTGCTGAAGTATGCCAACGTTGAGTTCCCCCTACACACTGGCTATGAGCGAAGCGTGGCGGTAAGAAGAGTTGTCTCGTGTCAACAACAGGAGATACCAGCGATTTCCGAGGCGATTGTGTGGGGGAAGGTGGACGAGGACGATGGGACAAGCCGGCTGTGGGTTGTAGAAGCGCCAAAACGAAGATACGACAACATAATAATCGGACGTACATTAGTGGAACCCAAAAATGGCAAAATACCAGTCAGGATACTCAACCCACTGAACACACCAAGATATGTCGAAAAAGATGCGGTCATTGGCGAGTGTAGAGAGGCTGAAGCAGTTGTCAATTGCGAAAGCAGTCCAACCGGAGGAAGCAAGAAAAGCGGTTCTAACATGGACGCCATACCGCAGAACCAGTGGAGCAGCGAATTGACAGCTGAGCAGAAACAGAAGGCACGGTCACTCCTGCAGCACTATGGGTCAATATTTGCAACAGAAGCGGGCGGAAGAACAGCCATAGTGAAGGACAACATCGACACCGGAAGTGCGAAACCAATCCGCCAACCACCAAGACGGGTCCCTCTGGCCAAGAGGGAAGAGGTCACAAATTTGATTGAAAACATGCATAAAGAAAAGGTCATAGAGCCTTCGTCAGGTCCTTGGTGTTCACCGGTCGTGTTAGTCAAGAAAAAGGATGGCAGTACCCGATTTTGTGTGGACTATCGAAAGCTCAATGACGTGACCAAGAAGGACAGCTATCCACTACCTCGAATCGATGACACCCTGGACACACTGTCAGGCACACAGTGGTTTTCCACACTCGACTTGCGCAGCGGCTATTGGCAGGTGGAGCTCGCAGACAAGAAAAAGGAGAAAACGGCTTTTAGTGTTGGCGACGGTTTGTGGCAGTTCACCGTCATGCCGTTTGGACTCTGCAACGCACCAGCAACATTCGAGCGGCTAATGGAACGTGTGCTGAAAGGACTGCATTGGCATCGTGATGGGTAAAAGCTTTGACGACCACCTGGGAAAGCTAAAGGAGGTATTCGAACGAATACAGAAAGCCGGGCTCAAACTCAACCCAAAGAAGTGCTCGCTGTTTCAAAAAGAGGTCAAATATCTGGATCACACGGTTTCCGCCCGCGGAGTACATACGGATGAAGGCAAAATTACGGCGGTGAAGGAGTGGCCCCGGCCACGCAATCTACACGAACTCCGCAGTTTCCTGGGCTTGAGCACATATTACCGAAGATTCGTTCCGGGATTTGCGAACATAGCCGGCAGCTTGCTGTAGTGGTACCACATGGTCACTCACACCGACACTATCCGTCTGATCGTGCAATTACATATTCCGTTATGCACTGGTGTCAGGTTACCACTCGAAACGCGCCGCAGTTGTAAACAAAGCAAGTCAGCACTTGTGACGGCGGCCGAGCGAGTTCAACGCTATCTACCGCAGCGCACTGTTCTTAACGGAAATGTGCAAGATCAGCTATTTTGGTCCTTGCCTACGGATTGGTCAGTTAAACTGTGCTCTGGTGTAGTGGTACTACCTAACCATCTATGCCGACCATAACTACGCAATCACTCATGCCGACCAGAACAAATCACCGTACACTTGCGCACACAAATTCGCTGGTGTCAAATGGCTGCACTTGAAGTCGAAACGGTGCGCTATGCGCAACCACTTGAGCGAGCGGAGTGACATACGATGCCACCTACCGCAGTGCATTGCAACAATACTGCAACGCGCATTATGCCGACCCTTTGGCGGCGTGGGAAACGATCGGAAAATATCGAAGGCCGTTTAGCGCCGGCCACTGCCCCAATTGCAAATGTGCTGACGCAGAAGTGACCCAGGTCGATGATTGGTCAAACGAAAAATATCGTGGAAAGGGAGGCGGAGCCCTGGAAATGCATGACAGTATAACAGTTATAATTTAAGTATATAAGACCCAAATTTTCCAAATAAAGTTAACTTCTTGTTCGATAATCAAAGTGCCTGGTGGCATTGTTTTATTTGATCACAGGTTCAAACAGATCGGCTTTTCGGAGCCAGAAAACATTGGCGCGGCCCGCCGAATAAACATAGGCCAAAACTACACTTACACACTTAGAGAAAGTTACACTTCAGCCACCGCACGAACAGTTAGACTACCACACCATACATCTGACCACCACACTGGAATAATGGGCGGAGTATTGGAAATGCTATGCGAATATAACAGTTATGTTTTCTTTATAAGCCATAGTTTTTACGGAATATAGTTAACTTCTGTTCTTGCGGCAAACCGAAACCCTGCGTTTTAATTTATCGCAAAGAAGTTCACTGAGGCTCTAACTTAGCCATCCACAGTTGAGGCGAGGTCCGCCAATAATAGACCAACTTACACTTTCACACACACATGCACTCAGTACCCTACATGGCGAAATAGCAGCTTTTACCCCTACATGGCGATCCTGCAAAACACAGACCAGATCTTCTGACTGCCAAAATCAGACCAAACCCAAAATCTGACTTCAACGTAGATCTTAACAAAATCCATCAAGATTAGATAATTTTTCCACCCGAACCAGATGTCCGATCACGAGGAGTTCAACTCCAATTTCCACAAATTGGTCAGCATCACACAACAACATTTGTACGACCCCCGAGAAGACAAAGACGAGGAGTACCAACCCACACCGACCGCAACTCAACACGACGCACCACCCTATAAACCAACTCCACTAACGGCTGGACCAAAACCTCTGACAATAGAGGAATACAAGAGACGCCAAGCAAGAAAATACACAACCCCGAAGGAAGAGAACAACCACCAACATAAGGAAGAGAACAACCACCAACACAAACCCACCCACCGACCCAACAGAAGACCACGCGCAGGAAAGAAGGTACGCCAACGACAGGCACTAGCAGTCCTGCACCGAGAGCTGCAACAAGAACCACGTAAAGAAGGAAAAAGAAAACTACTCCAGGAAATCCAAGCGGCAAGACGACACTGATGGGAGGACGACACAGCAGGGAAGAAATCGTTGTTGCCAACAACAACGCAGCAGCTGCAACAACACCCGTCGACACCAAAGGGAAATACCCACTGTATTTTCTAGGTTTAGTAGTAGGAATATTAGTCATACTAGAAATTAACAGATATTATAAGTCTTATGTTCATAAACAAATAAATAAGAATAATAACGATGAGGGACGAAAATATGTCACCAACATCTGAATAAACAAACACAATATATATACATATATATTTAAAACTTGATACAGGATAAGTACAAAGATTTATAGAAACAAGATGAACTGAACTACTAACAAAAAACACCAAGAAAGGGATATTCCACAGTTGAAACAAATACAGTTAACACAAGAGGAGATAGACGACCAGACAAGACTACACTTTTTAATAAAACACTGGCAACTAATTGGTATGCCCAGAAAACCCACAATAGAGGACGTGCGAAATATCACAACACAAGAAGAAGAATCATACCGCATGTTCAACATGCTCAATATGAGATTCTAACTAAGTAAATAGACAGATTCGAAGACAAAAGTAAATGGACAGACTTCTAGAACAGCTAGTGAACACACTGAAAAACATCAAGAAAACACCTAACAGAATATACACCAAAACCACAATCCTACACAAACTTGAAAAAATACAACATATGAAAAGAGAATTTGACGAATTAATAACTGACGAACAGGACGACAAAAGTGTAATGGGAATAAAAATAACATTCAATAACACCTATGACACTTTAAACAGAATATTACAAGAACAACTCGAACAAACCCAAGAAACAGACACAAATATAGCAAACGAATCCACCCAAACAATGGCAGAATTTAGTATTGAAACGGCAATGAAAGCCATCCCAACTTTCACAGGGAATCAGAGAGAACTAGACACCTTCCTGAAAATAACGGAACTAGTATACAAAAAACTCAATACCCCGGGTAGAATAGAACTACTTGAATTCGTCTTTTACGCAAAACTCGACGCTACAGTGAGAACAGCAATCAGCAGACAAACAGCACCAGAAGACATAGACACACTAAAAGAATTATTAAAGGACAGATACAAGAGCTGCATAACCATACCCCAAATCCAAAATCAACTGGCATATTTTACGCAACGAAACATGACAATCAACACATACAAAGACAAAATCCTGAACATGATAGCCGAGCTAAACAAGCTTCAGATCGCACAAGCCGGCAACAACCCAACAACTGCAGAACAAATCATAATAATGAAACTAAACGAACAATACAGCCTCACAATTTTCAAGAACGGGCTTAACGAATTTTTCAAACAGACAATTTTCGCGGCAATGCCGAAGACTTTCAACCAGGCCGTTGAATTAGCTTTGGAATTTGAAAAAGACAATGAGCAAAACCGATCGCGAATAATGCTCCTAAATAACCATAACAACAGCAACAGAAACCGCACGAACTACAACCAACACCGTCCAAATCAAGTAAACAACAACTACAACAGAAACAATAACACCCACCAAGCAAACAACTTGTACCACAGCAGATATAACACACAAAACAACAACCGCTACAGCAACAATGACAGAGCAAATATAGGGTGTTTTTTTTTAGAGGTATAGAACTTCGAATTGAAATAAAACACAAGAAAATCGTTTTAATGTCCATCAATTTGGCTTTATTGGAAGGATAATTGTATGCCATTAATGTTTAAATATGATTTCGGGCATGTGGCCGCCGCGGCTGGCTCGAATAAAGCTAATTCTACAGGTCCAATTTTTAAAGTTGATGGACAAAGCTCCAATTGCTGTGCACGGTGGCGAATCGATTCATTCGGGTCCTCTTCAACATTTTGCTCTACAGCGGCAATTGTTTCTTCGGTGCGCACTGTTCGACGTCTCTGCGGATGCGTATTATCACATAGAGTAAATGTAGTGGGAAAACGACCCATGGTTACCGAAATAATTGCTCTGATGGACGATTATCGACCATAAAATGGACGGAGCTTGCGGTAAACTTCGCGAACGGAACCATTATTTTCGAAATAAATTTGCACGATTTGCAAGCGTTGTTCTTTTGTCAACCTGTTCATGATGAAATGGCAAACCAAACTGAACATAAATGACATTAGAGTTGCCAGATTTGACCACAAAATGCCAGTTTTATCTCTATTCGAAAAACAAACCTCTAAAAAAACACCCTATACAAATCAGCGCAACTACAACAGCAACCTCAATAACCAGCGCAACAATCACAACCAAAACAATTACAACAACAACAGATATGTATCAAATAACCGAAACACTCAAAATTATGGCAATACCAACAACAACAACACCAACAACAGAAATGGATCATATAACCAAAATAATCACAACAACAGCCCGCGGCGATACAACAACAACACAAGACGTATAAACATAGTAGAAACGTCGGGAAACGAGATGGGTCAGGCGGAAGAGGACAACGAATACGAGGACAATCCCCGATTCGAATACGAACAGAATTCTGCTCCACCACAAGACCACAATTAAAAATATTCAAAATATCGGATAATCTCACAAACTGCATACACATAAAATGCTCCAATGCAAACAAAAAACTCACATTTCTAATTGACACAGGCGCAGACTTTTCACTATGCAAAAGAACAAACATAAAAGACAATGAATCCTACAAGACAGATGATAGCTGCAAACTAACTGGAATATCCAAAGGAATTATTCATTCACTGGGCACCACACAACTACAATTACTTTTTAATGACAAGAAAATCTCACACCCATTTCACGTAGTAAATTCTGATTTCCCAATAGTTTTTGACGGCATACTAGGCAGAGATTTTCTAGCCAAATTTTTCAGCAAAATCGACTACGAAACGTACACCAGAGTCTATACTAGTCTTGAAACTCCTGTGAAATGAATTGGCAGCCTTCATATCGAACTGTCACATCAAGACTTTTGGTTGTCACATCAGGACTGTCACCGGCAACATGCTTCCCACCACGGAAGATACTGCGCAGATAACGTTGTCTGAGAAAGATTGTCTGAGATCGTATGTTCTCGAAAAGTCAATAGAACATACAACTTTGTTTCCTGAAGCCCGAAGAATTGCATGGTGAAACTGATTTTATACGTTTTTTTGTTATAGCACAAAATTATTCAAGCATAAATATAGATTTAAATCAAGAAAATTAAAGTATCCAAATGCTTTTTGATTAATATTCGCTTTAGTAGATTATTTGAAGAAATTTCTTGCTTGCACAAGTACATAAAAATTGTGTTTATTTCAGAAATTTATTGCGAACAAAATTGCGTTTTGCGGTATTGTCTTATTTGTAATTTTGCGCATGTTATGTTCGCACTCACATTGCATCCGATGAATGTTCTTTGTAAGAAAATAAGGTGTTCTCATGCCAAATATTATCCTTTACCTAAGAACTGAATAAAAAACCATTTGTGGTTCTGCACATAAGATACAGTTTATAGGTAAGAAACTCTTGAAATTGATTCAGTCATAGAAAAAAAAACGAGTGTGCTTATGACCACACGACTGAAGTGAAACTTCTTTCGCTCCATCTGTATGTATATAGGGGAATGGGTCCGGTTGTGGGCACCTTTTTGTTTTTGGCTCATAACTTTTTACCAAGTTCTTCTTAATCGGACATATGGACATCTATGGAAAGCTAGAAACCTTAGCTAACAAGTAATGACAAAACTAAATCGATTCCGTCAAATAGAAATTTTTTTTTTTTAATTTTGTAAAGTAGTCCTTTTTAACAAAAATTTTTTTTTGGTTCGGTTGTGGGCACCCTTGGAAAATCTGCTGGAAACGGGGAAATATTAAGAAAAACCAACACGAATATAGAAAAATATTAAGTTTTAATTATTTGAAGCACAATGCACGCATGTGAAGTAGCTGGTACGCATGTGGGCACATTTTAGATGGACGGGCATTTCAAAATGTAAGTGACCAAGTCATTCTCCTGGGCTGTCAAGAAGACCTAAAGTAAAATGAAATTCAACCTAATTAATCAACACTCTTCAAGTGCTGTGACGTGAAGAAGGTGAAAAACACCAGTCAACCTGATTCGATAACATCCACGAAAAGAAGAAAAAGAAGAAAACACCACCGTCGACAGCTTTGATGTCTCCGAAATTTTCTTCCACCTTCTTTTTGTAGCGTTGGAGATTTGTTTGGGAAATCGCATACGCTGCGACAGTCGATTTTGTGGTTAGCTTATCTGCAGAACAATGTTAAATTACATCCAACACATTAAAAAAAGATCGGAGGATTTTTGTTATTTACCCTCGGAAGATATAGCTAAAACAACCAAAAAATGCGTTAAAAGACCATTTTTGATGAAATAACTTACCAAAACTTACAAAATCACTAAAAGACGGGTGCCCACAACCGAACTAATTGCGGTGCCCACAACCGAATTTGGCAGCCATTTTGAGAAGTAGTGAAAAATTTGTTCGGGGTAAACATATTGGTTGTAATCAATATTGGATCACAAAGTATAATAAATTAACTAAATAAAAATGCATTTTACTCGCCTTCTCGATGGATTCACTTCGATTTATGACACCATTTAAAATGTGTAAAAAAATTTTTGTCTTATTTTTTAAGCACAGAAAGATATATATGGTTCCAGCACAAAGCAGGCGTGTCTGTTCGACTCAATATTTGGCACAAAAAGATCGTGGTTCCATAATGAACAAATGGCCTTAGTCAAAAAAACCCAGCCTGCTTTCTATCAAGAGATACGAAGGGGTGCCCACAACCGAACTATGCCCACAACCGAACCTTTTACCCTATATATATATGTGTGTGTACAATATATACATGTATGTACATATACATATATTAATTTTCTACAAATATTTAAACTTATTTTACGTTCTCATTGCTAAATTAATATTTTTGCATAAATCTTTTATTTTCGTAAAGAAAAGAAAGTGTGTGCGCGCACTGCTCTCTCTTGCTCCTACACTGTGATGCAGACAATAGGCCTGCAGAAAGAAAATGTGCGCGCGCACTGCTGTCTCTTGCTTATATCCTCCACTCAACTCCCGTTCGCCTCGCCCGATCACACTTTTCGTAACGCGTTCGCCAGCTTACTTCCCAAGTCAAGCGTGCGTAAACGACTCAACTCCCGTTCGCCTCGCCCGATCACACTTTTCGTAACGCGTTCGCCAGCTTACTCCCCAAGTCAAGCGTGCGTAAACCACTCAACTCCCGTTCGTCTCGCCCGATCACACTTTTCGTAACGCGTTCGCCAGCTTACTCCCCAAGTCAAGCGTGCGTAAACCACTCAACTCCCGTTCGCCTCGCCCGATCACACTTTTCGTAACGCGTTCGCCAGCTTACTCCCAAGTCAAGCGTGCGTAAACCACTCAACTTCCGTTCGCCTCGCCCGATCACACTTTTCGTAACGCTTACGTCACGCGTTTGCCAGCTTACTCCCCATGCCAAGCTTGCGTAAAGAAGTTTCACTTCAATAAAACAATATGTTGACGTATCTGATGTTTAGAAAAAGGACTTTTTGACAAATAAGCAGATATTTACTCACCATGGCTTTTACTTATTGGCAGCACAAAATATGTATGAGAAACACCGTCGGAAGAATGCAAAAATGCAGCAGTATCAAAAGCCACGAAGAAACTTTAACGATGCAAACCTTCTTGCATTTTCCTGTAGGTGTGCAAAATAACATGTAATATTCTTCCGAATAGATTTCAGCATGAAAGTTAAATGTGTGGTCCAACTTCCAATCGCGGAAATTTACAAAACAAAGAAACAGCTGATATAGGTCCACCACGATTTCTTCTCATTGGCCAAACAACAATTACATAGAGAGTGACGGCAAAATAATGCCAGAAAAGTATCAACAAAAGCAACTGCAAATATGATTTTATGATGGCAAACCATTTAGATATTCAGTTAGAATAAAAAACGCATATAAATCCTTGTTCCGGGGTAGTTCTTCATATAAAATAATATTGTTTGGCAAAGGCGGTGATGCAAATTCGCGAACAATTAACAGCTGATTGTTTTTCACCTCGGATTTCAGCAGGATCATCACAAGGAAATTTATATGAAAATTTGCTCGTATATAATGAACGACTGTAGCGACATAAACTGAAATGAACAATATACGTTGATTGCAAATTGCTAATAACTTGCTGTGGAACTTCCTCAGTAGTAAAAACTTCCTTCCGGGTCATATATAAATGAAAAACCAATGTTCATTATTTTGCATTTTCAGAAGTCCGCGAGCTGCCACGTCTAAAAGATAAATTTTTGGATAAGTATTTGATAAACAATGATAAATCAGCACACGGAATTGCTTTGAATTCATTTGTTTTGAAAACTCAAAAGTAGTGTCACTCAAAGCACTGTAACTTGTAAACTAATGGTCGGATTGACATATAATTTTGACAGTAAGCCTAAAAAGGTTCACAATTTCGAAAAAAAATATTGATTTATCAGGTGTACAACTTTGCTTCCGCCGTTTTTTTTCCAAAATTAAAAGCTTTATTGCGAAAAAGTGCTTACAGATGTATTATTCAAAATATTGTTCGTCACTAGCGACAACTTTCTCCCATCTTTCCGGCAATTTTCGGATCCCGGCTCGAAAAAAGGAGTCCTCTTTTGACGCTATCCATGAAGCAATCCATTTTCCCAATTCTTCGAAGGATTGAAAATGTTGATCTGCCAGGCCGTGTGCCATCGAACGGAATAGGTGGAAGTCAGAAGGGGCGACATCTGGGGAATACGGCGGGTGGGGCAAGACTTCCCATTTCAGCGTTTCCAGGTACTTTTTGACCACTTTTGCGACGTGAGGCCGAGCATTGTCGTGTTGGAGGATGACTTTGTCATGTCGCTCTTGATATTTTTAAAACGTTGAAACCACTCCCGACACGTTCTTTCACTCAGAGCAGCATCACCGTAAGTTTCTGAGAGCATTCGATGCGCTTCAGCTGCATTTTTTTTCGAATTGTAACAGAAAAGTAAAACTTCCCGCAAATGGCGAGAATTGGGCACATAAACGGACATTTTCGAGCGTGAATAATACGAAAACAAGAACAACTGTCACTGAAACGGCGATGACAATTCGTTAGGCACTGTCCACACTCACTTTAAAGGCATTACCATCTATGTATTTCAACCAGCCTCAGCCGGTACAGCCACCTATCGGAAAACGGCGGAAGCAAAGTTGTACACCTGATAGTATTAGTGCCGCCATCTATGTGTCAGTCACACACATTATTGAACGAAGTGTTACAAGCAACTCCATTGCACCAGCAAAAGGTACAACACACATCAAAATTCTAAACACCAACGACCATGAATTAGAACTAAAAGACATCGATTTAAATTTGAACCTTTAAGTAATTATGAAATCCTAGCAATTAACAACAAACAACCCCACAGCCAAGACAGAGTAAACAAACTAATAAACTCTCTCAATATTCATTGCACAGACACCAAAACAAAAGACGAACTGATAGAAATTCTCAAAACATACCAAGACGTTTTTCACCTATAAAACGAAACACTTACAACAAACAATTTCTATACCCAAAAGATTTCGACCTCGAATAACACACCAGTATACATAAAGAACTACAGACTACCCCACACACAAACAGAAGAAATCGAAAAGCAGGTTCAACAACTATTAAAAGACGACATCATCAAACATTCAGTTAGTCCCTATAATGCACCACTGTTACTTGTACCAAAAAAGGGAAACCCAAACGAGACAAAATGGCGTTTAGTCGTCGACTTCCGAAAACTCAATGACAGGATAGTGAATGATAAATTTCCACTTACACGACTAGAAGACGTACTAGACAAACTAGGCAGAGCGAAATGGTTCTCCACATTAGAACCTCAACGCGAATAAATGTTGTTTCCTACGACCAGAAGTTGTATACCTAGGACACCTAATTACACGACATGGCATCAAACCAGACCCAGCCAAATTCGAAACCATTAAGAACTACCCGACACCAACGAACGCCAACGACGCACTATGGCCCGGTTTGCCATTTTTCGTAGCAAAAATCATAACTTCTGAACTAATAAAGATATTTAAAAAATTTAAACTGCATCTGAAAGTGTAATATCTAAGCTTTAAAATGGGGAAAAAACAGGGTGCCACAGTAACAGGGGGCTTTAAAATTCGTTGCCAAAGTTAAGATTTAGTAAAACTTCATACTACAATGAAATTACTTATTTGTTTGCATTAAAAAATTATTTTTTTGATATATTTTTTTTAATAAATTAATATAATTTATTGATTCATACGTAATTTTTTACAAAAAAAAATTTTTGGAAAGTTAAATTTTTTCAAAATCGCTATCTACACAGGAAGGAATGTCTAATAATGAAATCATTTCTAAGCTATAAGTATCTGTAAGTTCTTTTTGTGATCTTACAGATCTCATAGATGAAATAACTGGATCAGAAGAGACTGCTAACATCTTGAAAAGGTCTTCATTTTGTCTAGCTCGTGATATTTTGCAAGCGTTCATACATCTATACCTTTTGTAGTCATTATTTTTGCATTCTTGAGCTTCTTCAGACAAATCCCCTTTTGGTAAGCACTGGTATACTATAAAATCCTTTCCATGTGCTTCAATTTTATGCACCGTAGGAGTAAGTTTTTTCTCTAAAAAACTCAATCGAGGCTGCAATCGAGACTGCTAAGATTTAGTAAAGAAATCGACTGCGCTTGAACCAGATTTAAGTTAAATGGGCGGTGCCACGCCCCCTTGTTTAATACCCGCACAATTCCCGCTGTCGAATGATATGAATAAATGGTAGGTCCGTACTTAGTTTCATTGCTGTGCGACTTATAATTCAGCAAAATATTAAGGTCACAAAAAATATGCCACGCCCCTTGTCCAACGCCCATCAAATCTTACCAGTAGAATGACTCATCTATGGGACGACACAATACTAAATTTCAATCCTGTGCACCTTACAATTTCGAAGATATTCCATTATTCAGATTTGGCTTGTAAGAGTGGTGCCACGCCCCCTCGTCCAATACCCGCCCCATTCCATCTGTCGAAGGACACGACTAAATAGTAAGTTCCTAGTGAATTTAATTGATGTGTGACTTATAGTTCCAACGTTATCGTCTGACAATTTTCAGGATTCACAGTCAAAAATTACAGGGGTTTTCCGACTTTTCCAATAGATTTTCCGGAATTTTCTTTTCGCACGAACCTGAACTGACACAAGACGAATCCAATAAAGAAAATTTCATTGAAATCGGCTAGTCCGGCTGAGCGTCATTACATATATAGATATAGATAAATGCCAGCAACACAAAAGGGTTTTTGACCGTACTAAATGTGCGCAATTTTCCGTATAATTACGTGGTTTTCGACCCGAGGTTGCTTCACTTTTATTGCTCTGGAAAGTAAAGTTGCAAAAAGTTGCAGCTGAGTTTTGGAAGTTAGGTAAATAATTGAATAGCAAATAACCTCCCTCAATTTCGCGGAGGTCATTTTTGGTCTTCTTTTTTTTTTTTTTCGATCAAAGTTGAAAAAAAGGTCGAAATATAGACTTTTCGAGCAATCGGTAGATCGAACAACTTTTAAAACAAAATAAACATTTTTTATTTTTATTATATTAACAATTAACGTACCTTTTAGAAAAAACCATCAAGTTACCGATTGGTCGCTTCATTTACATACAAATCAATCTTAAAGAGGAAAAAAAAAACCAAAAAATACACATTTTTCTCGATGTGGAAAAATTGTCAACTTTGAGCGGCTCTATCTCCCAAACTACTAATCTGAATTTAATGAAAGTTACATATTCGTAATCCCTGGAAAATTCTCAATAAGATGCGTGTATTCATTTTATCGAACGCTTTCATGAAATTTTTGATTTTTGCAACGTTTTACCGACCGTTGGGCCATAGTGCGACGTCAGAAGATTCACTGCATTCTGCAATTACTACAGAAGATTTATTCCGGATTTCGCGAAAATTACGAAATGTTTCAATTCACTACAAAAGAAAAACGCCAAATTCGAATGGAGTAAAGAGTGCGAAGACGCTTTCACAAAACTAAAACAATTATTGATAAACCCACCAATCCTACAATACCCAAATTTTGACAAACCATTCCTAGGAACAACGGATGCATCAGATTTCGCATTATGAGCTGTACTCTCGCAAGGCGAAGTAGGCGAAGATCTACCAATTGCATACGCCAGCAAATCGTTACAAAAGCACGACCTAAACAAACCGGTAATTGAAAAAGAACTTTTGGCCATACATTGGGCGATTAATTTCTTTAAACCATACCTATATGGACGAAGATTCACAGTAATAACAGATCATAGACCTTTAGTATCCTTATTCACACACAAAAACCCGTCATCCAAAATGACACGAATAAGACTCGATCTATCGGATCATGATTTTGACATAATATATAAACAAGGCAAAATGAACACCAACGCTGACGCATTGTCAAGAATCAAACTTGACTCAGACTATCTAAAATCAATGATTCCTCTTACAGAAGATAAATCTGTTAAACGAACACTAGCAATCACACGGGGCATGTCCGAAAAAGGACTAGAAGATACACCTAAGGAGAACTGCACAACACAGAAGCCTGATCAACTTCATATGTGGCAATGCACGTCCATAGCAGATATCAAAAATATTAAGAAATAACACTTTAATTTTGAGGCCAATTTAATTCCAACTAAGCCATTAGCCCAGGCAATGGTCGAAATAGTTGATGAGAACATAACAGTACGATGCAGCGATAACCCTACGAAACTAGTTTCGACTATGGAGAAGCTCATATGTACCATGAGAAAATACAATATTAAAGAATTAGCACTGTCGACAAGTGATGAAGTATTTAAAAAGACGCGCACAAATGAATTGAAGGATATTTATGAAAAAGCATACAAGAAATGCGTAAGGCCAAATTTGAACACAATTTGAGGACATCATAAAATTCAAACTAATACAAGAATTCCACAATTCCACACATGGAGGACACCTTGGCGTAAGAAAAAAAGTCTTGAAACTCAAACAGCGATATACATGGAAAAACATGAACAGAATGGTAAAAACATACATAAATAACTGCCATAAATGTGCCAAAAACAAACAAACAAGACACACGAAAGAACAAATTACAATGACGACCACACCAAGTGACAGTTTCCAAATAGTATCAATTGACACTGCCGGACCACTCCGCATGTCCAACAGCTATCGATACATTCTCACAATGCAATGCGAACTAACTAAATACGTCATAGCGCACCCAATGAGCACCAAAGACGCGACTACCACAGCAAAAACATTAGTAGAACAATTGATTTTGAAATACGGACAGTTTAAAATTCTTAAATCAGACAGAGGAACCGAGTTCACAAATGAGTTAATGAGCAACTAATGCTCCCTCTTACAGATAGAACAAGTATTCTCAACACCTTACCACCATCAAACAATAGGTTCACTAGAAAGAAACCATAGGGTACTCAATGAATTCTTACTAAATTATGACAATGAGGATGAATGGGATAAATGGATACCATACTACACATTTGCATATAACACGGCAAATTACTGTCGCTACCCACTGACACACTCAGTGTCCGCGTCCTAGAACGCCATCGTAGGGAAAATAGATAGTCCGAGGTGGTGGGCACGGTGCCGCACCCTACTGCTACCAGGAAGTAATTCCTAACAGGACGTCCCCTGGTAGCAGTTTGTAGGAGATAGAAGGGTTTTTAGTGGGTGAAAGTCTCACACTCCGGCTTTTAATGCTTTTCCCTTCTGAAAAAAAAAAAAAAAAAACCCACTGACACACTCAAGCACACACAACCGATTTACGATTACGACAATTATGCAAACGAACTCAAGATCATATTACATGACGCAATACAAAAAGCAAAGATAAGCACAATTCAAACAAAAACTAAACGTAAACATAAACAAGACCAAAAATACAACAACCCATTGCACTTGGAAGTCAATGACTTGGTACTATTGACAGTAGAAAACAGAAAAAAGAACATGAGTCCATACAGCGGACCATACAGAATTTTACAACGAAAAGGAGTAAATTCCGTAATCGATTATAATAGAAAAGAAAAAGAAGTCCACAACGACTCACTAAAACCGTATACCATGGATATGTAGACAATAAAACCAAGTATAAAGTAAGATACTATAATTTATCCGTAGGTCAATTACAATGTAAGAACAGTAATCGCTAAGAATAACAACTACACTTGTGTTCCCACCACCTTCGATTGGCGGTGGAAACTACGGAATGCAACCCGATTTAAATAAAACGCGCACTCGTTGGGAAAAAGCCATCAGCTCAAAAAACCCAATTTATTTTCCGTACTACATGCACACGCACATCTCGCACCGATTAAAAACTTGCACCAAAAGTGGACGTCTCGTCCGCTTCACGCTCACTGCACGACTGACTACTTCGGCCAGAGACGATCGTCCCTGTGCGAACAAGTCAATCGCACAGGAGATCGTCCCTGTACGAAACAGTGCCAGCGAAAACCAACGGTTTTCATTAAATACAATCAGCTTGCATTAGCAATTAATAACAATACAATTAACAATCAACTTAATTCTAATCTTAGCACTCTAGTCACTCCGGCTCCACATTGGCAGGCTCCACCGGCAATATGCATAGCTTCTGCACGGGTCTGGTCAATCTGCTTGTCTGGGTCTCAATCTCCACGGATCGTACGAGCTTGTCATTGCTCAGAATTAACTTGCACACTCTGCCTAGCGCCCACTGCGCTGGCGGAAAGTTCTCTGCCTTGATGAGAACTAGCTGGCCCACTCTCAAATTCTCTCTCTCTCTGCGCCATTTCTTGCGCTCCTGCAAACTATTCAAATAATCAACTTGCCATCTAGCCCAAAAATGCTTTAACATAGTCTGGCGCTCTTTCCAAAGCTTAATGCCCTCCGTGTTTGGTTGCTCGTCCAATGCAAAGGGAGGTGGCAGTACCAGCGGCTCTCCAATAAGAAAATGCCCCGGTGTCAATGCTTGCACATCCGTCGGATCGTCTGATATCGGATACAACGGCCGCGAATTCAGAATCGCTTCTACTTGCACCAATAACGTCGCAAGCTGGTCCTGTGCCAGCGTTCTCTGGCCCACGACTCTCGTTAAATGATACTTCATGGACTTCACAGCTGCTTCGTAAATTCCACCTTGATGTGGGGCAGCTGGAATCATAAAGTGCCATTCTGTACCTTTCATACTCAAATGTTCTAGCACCTCTTGCTCCCTCCAATAGCCAATTGCTCTCTTGATCATCCTATCTGCACCAACAAACGTCGTCGCGTCTTCCACGTCTTCCGATAAATCTCTCATAGCACGCAATGAATGATTGAGTAGTTAGATCTAGCACCATATCAATATGAATAGCCCGGGTCTTCAGGCACACAAATATCGCGATATAGCATTTGCTTTTCGCTACGTAATCATCTCGCACCCTCAAATGGACATTGAATGGCCCAGCATAGTCTAAACCAGAATGTAAAAAAGGCTTGCCCACTTGCACTCGATCGGCTGGTAAATTTGCCATCAACTGTTGCTCCAGCTTGTAGCTGTAACGCACGCACACCACACATTTGTGTAAAAATCTTCTGAGCTCATCCCTTATCCGAGGAATCCAATATTTCTGCCGAATATACTGGGTCATAACTTGCACTGCTCCATGTTTGGTTTGTCTATGTGCATAGTCCATTATCAAATATGCTAACCTTGAACCCTTCGCAATGATCACCTGATGCCTCATTTCATATTCTTTTTCTGCATTTATTAACCTGCCCCCGACTCTTATCAATCCATTTTTGTCCAAGATCGGACGTAATGGCTCTAGCTTACTTCGTTCTGGCAACCGATTTTCTTTCCGTATCATCGCTAGCTCTTTATAAAAATCTTGCTCCTGTGATTCTTTTACCAAATATTCCATCGCACGCATTCTTTCTTCATAACTTGGAAGTGGTATTCTTGCATTCTTGCTCCTTGGCCTACGACCTACTCGCGATCTTCTAGCTCTCTCTTTTTTCGCATATCTCACCCTTAAGGCATCTATAAAACGCTTGCAATATACCAAAATATTTAATATTTTCTCCAACTTGCCCTCATACTGTGTGAGTGGGACGACCACACCGCCTCCCCCCATTTTTGGCACAAAAATACTCAATGGCCCCTCGCACACTTTTACTACATTTACTTTGATTTCTTGCTCCGCCTCTATCGAGTATTGCTCCTTCACTGGCTCAAACTTGTCAGATGGCCACTGCTCCTTTGCTTGCTCAAACTTATCAGCTGGCCACTGCTCCTTTGGTTTAGATAACCAGGCTGGACCTTGCAGCCGTAATTTGTTGTCCACCAATTCACTTGCTTTCAAACCCCTACTCGCCAAATCTGCTGGGTTATCTGCTGTGCTCACATGTTTCCATCTACTTGCCCCAACGCTCTGTTGTATCGCTGCAACACGATTACCAACAAAGGTCTTCAACTCTCTTGGCTGCTTGCCTAGCCAATACAACACCACGACCGAATCTGTCCAGAATGTACAGCTAACATCGCTCCATTCCATTGACTGTCTAGCACTCTTTCCCAATCTAGCTAACAACTCGCACGCTGACAATTCTAGTCTCGGTATCGTCAACTTGTTAACTGGCGCCACTTTCGTCTTGGATACTAGCAAATTACATGCTATTGCCCCATTTTCACGTTCTATCCTCACATAGATAACAGCACCATACGCCTTCTCAGAGGCGTCAGCAAATCCATGCACTTCTAACTTTGCATTAGTTCTTGCACCAATCCATCTTGGGATCTGAAAGTTTTCTAGCTCCTTAACCCTTTCCTTCCCATGGTAGTCATATGGCTACCAAATTCAAATTTGGAATTTCGATGTATAATTTTGGATTTTTCCCCATTCTATGAATTGTATCGCTTAAAAGAAACATTGTTCTGAGCTTTTTCAGCAAAATATGTAGTTTGTTTTTATGGGAACATTGAAAATTGTTAACATTTGTGCAACGGTTCCCGCTCGACAGGGCAGCAGAATTAAATGGCAAAAATGTAATATTGCTCTATGCTCTATGGACACCAAATAACTCTAAAATTCTAACAAAAAACTCTAAAAACTTGTGAATAAAGGACATTTTGTTTTCATATAAAATATGTTTTAATTTTGCTTCATAAAAGCCCAGTGTAGTCTAGTGTAGTATGGCTACCTCCTCCTCGCACCTCCCACTGGAAAGTCGAAACCATTTTAAATATGATGCAAAATACTTTTAAATAGTTCTCTCGTTTCAAATAACCAACTTCCAATTTGTTTCTATGGCTATTTCATAATTCGGGAAGGAAAGGGTTAATCTGACCCCAATAATCTCTAAATTTGACTTCTAGTTCCTTTGGCAATTTTTCGTCCCATGCCACTTTCAAGCGCCATAAGTCCTGTATAATAATCTTGCCCACGACCGTTACTGGAGAAATATATCCATTTGGGTCAAACAGCTGAAGCACTCGACTTGCAACCAGCCGCTTTGTAACTGGCTCCCTTATAACTGGTGTTTTCACAATGAATGTGTACTTGTCTTGCGCCACTAGCCATACTAGCCCTAGCACCTTAGCTTCTTCATCGAACTGCATCATCTCTTCCTTTTCATTTGAATGCATTTCCTCCATGAACAACCTACTGTTCGACTTCCATTTACGAAGCTCAAACCCTGCCCCAATCAAAATCCGCGCCATTTGTTTTGCCAACGTAATGGCATCTTGCTCGCTGCTAGCACCAGATACGCAGTCATCCATGTACATGTCATTTATGATTGCATTCGCAGCTTCAGGATATTTCTCCTCTGCATCTCTTGCACACTGTATAACTGCTCGCACCGAATTATGTGCTGATGACGTCATGCCATAGGTGACCACAGTCAGCCAATATTCTCTCAATGGGGTTTGCCTATTCTCGCGCCAAAATATTCTTTGCAAATCCCATTGATGTTTAGCAATCCGCACCTGCCGGAACATCATTTTGATATCCGAAGAGAAAGCGACTTTATGCCTTCTAAAACGCATAATTATTTCATGCAAATTTGCAACTTTTCGCCTAGCAACTGCACCTCATTTAACGATATGCCTTTAGTAGTACGACAACTAGCGTCGAATACCACGCGAAACTTTTTGGTAACACAATGATGTGGTATATAATAAACTAATGCACCTGGTCTAGCATGCTCACTAACTAGCTCCATGTGCCCAAGCCCCTCATATTCTCTCATAAATTCAATGTAGGACATTCTGAGTTCTGGCTCCCTTTCCAATCGCTTCTCCAAATATAAGAAGCGACGCAACGCAATCTCTCTTGAGCTCCCAATGTCATTAACTGTTTTCAATGGTATGGTAACAACGAATCTGCCGTCACTGGCTCTGCGATATGTATTAACGAAATTGTTTTCAACTAGCTCCTCCTCTGGCGTTCTCATTGCATGCTCTTTGATTTGATCAAGCTCCCAAAACTTCTTAAACAACTTGTCAAGCTCCTCATTATTCTCGCACTCAATCATAGACACTAGCTCACCTGCTTGCTCGTTGAGTTTCTGCGCATGCTCTCCAAAAACGACCATACCTAGCACCGTTTCCATTAACGTCATGTTATTCAATTTATTCGGCATAATACTGATGACAATCCTTGCCACGAAACTTGCTCCTAGTAAGACATGCACACTTTTCGGTTGCCAGTAATCCGGATCTGCAAGCGGATCTGGTAAACCATCTTGTGCCATCATCCGTATACTACCGGATGGTAATGCTGGCCCCCACTGGCTCTCTTTTGGCAGAACCCCCAGCTCTGCCTCTAGCTCACATGCCGCTGCAAACCATGGCTTTATTTTTATGTTAGCCTTCTTGCCCACTTGCATTGGCACTCCGTCAATGCCCACCATCTTCTGCGCCATAGGTTGCGTGGATACACGATATTTTCGCTGTAATGCGAACGTCATCAAATTGACCTGTGCTCCCGTATCCAGCAATGCACGCACCGGCCCATACCTGCACCCATCATCTACAATTCCGACCATGGCCGTCGGTAACAACGTCATAGTCGGATTTGCATTATTAGCACCAGCTGAATACTGTTCAAACCATTTATCTTTTATTTCTTGCTCAAGCTTCGATCGTTTTTCGTCTGGTTCGCTTAAGTTTACTGGCACACCTTGCCCTCGCTCCCCGCCTCTCACTCTGGCCCCTTTCTGACGTCGGTCTACTTTGCGTTTCTGCTTTGGTAGATTCTAGCCCTCAATCCTGGCTTGCACGCTGTTTGCCTGCTTCGGTGGTTCGCGGCTTGGACACAGCGCGCTGTTGTGCTTTGGCCTACCTGGGCACTTCCAGCAATCGCCCTGATAACAATTGTCCGCTCCATGACCCTTCTTGAAACAATTCGGACACAAATTGCGCCTGGAAATATAGTCTTTGCGCGCCTTTAATGACAGAGCCATAAAATCCGGACAATGATACAACATGTGATTCCCGGCACACACCTCACAAGTCATTGTCCGCGGATCTGGCACTCACGATATCGAAGCCCGCCCTTGCACCATTCTAGCGCCAGCAACAGCACCTGTAGCTTTTGGCTACTTTGGCACCACAACCACAGACTCCATGCGCCTGCGATTATCCGCTGTATTGGCCAGCGCGATCGCCTGCCTGTCAATAAACGACAGCATTTGATCCAATGTCGGGGTGTCACTCTCCCGGGCTAGCTCCCATTGCCTGGCTGTCTCGCTATCTAGCCTCTCGTGTAGCATGTGCACCATGAAGAAGTCCCAGTGCTCCACTGGCAAACCCTGCGCCTGCAGCTGCCGTCGCACCTCATGAGTTACATTTGACATGCGCCGCAAATCGTTGGCCTTCGGCTGACCCCTCAGCTCTGGGAGCCTTATAAAATTTCGCAAATGCTCGCGCCCGATCAGGTAGCTCTGGTCGTGCATTTGGTTCAGACGCTCCCATGCCTGCGTGTAGTTCTCCGCAGAAAATTGCCATTGCCCAAACGTGAGCTTAGCATGCCCCACCAACGAGCTCGCTAAATACGAGAATTTGTACGCCGGGTCCACGCCCGCATTTTCATGCACCGCAGCCTTGAACCCGTCGCGAAACCCTGGCCATTTGGTTGGTGCTCCATCGAACTCGCCCCACGTGTTCTTTATGTCGTTCTGCTGCACTGGCATCTGCACATGCACCCTGATCTCTGGCTCATTTTGTACTTGCACCTGTCTTGGCTCCAATTGATTGATTTTGGCGTTGAACAAAGCGTGCGCCTCAAAATACTCTTCCTCAACCCGCACCAGCGTGGCTTGCTCCAGCTGCGCCCTCTGCTCCCTGGGCGTCGCGCCGATTACCTTATCGTAGGCGTCATTATATTCCGCCCAAACTACTTCTAGGTTGGTACGGCGTACCTTCGCTTGCTCCAGCGTGACGTCCTCAAACTCTGGCCCCTTTACGAAGCACAGTGTGCGGCTGATCGTCGCCGCCAATGTCTCCAATTTATTGCGTGCTGCCATTTCATCTGACTGGCACACTGCTTCCAAACGTTTTGTTTCGAATTTATTCTTGCAATTCCTGGCACTCTGACTGGCACACTGCTTCCAAACGTTTTGTTTCGAATTTATTCTTGCAATTCCTGGCACTCTGACTGGCACACTGCTTCCAAACGTTTTGTTTCGAATTTATTCTTGCAATTCCTGGCACTCTGACTGGCACACTGCTTCCAAACGTTTTGTTTCGAATTCATTCTTGCAATTCCTGGCACTCTGACTGGCACACTGCATCCAAACGTTTTGTTTCGAATTTATTCTTGGAATTCCTGGCACTCTGACTGGCACACTGCTTGAAGCGTTCTTGCTCTCTCTTTTCTAGCTCTCTTTTCATTTTCTCATTCTTGCTATTCTAGCTCTCTTTTCATTTGCTTATTCTTGCTATTCTAGCTCTCTTTTCATTTTCTTATTCTTGCTATTCTAGCTCTCTTTTCATTTTCTTATTCTTGCTGCTCTAGCTCTCTTCTCATTTTCTTATTCTTGCAGCTCTAGCTCAGATATGCATATCAATCTAGCACACTTTGATTCCAAGAATAACGGCACCATCGCATCACCAGCTCAGCAATAGCGGGACCGCAGTTACGCGCGTCCCTTGCGCACACACTCGCACCACCACCACTCGCACACGCTCGCTCGCACCAACGCATGCGCCATGCAAGCACACAAACGAAATTTCCTTGTACAACAACAACAATAAATTCGCTCGCACCAAACCACATGCGCCACGCAAGCACCTGACTGGCATACAAACGAAACCTGCATGTGAAACAACAATAAACTCGCTCGCACCGACGCGTGCGCCAAGCAGGCACACAAACGAAATTTCCGAGCACAACAACAACAATAAACCTGCTCGCACCAAACGCGTGCGTCAAGAAGGCACACAAACGAAATTTCCGAGCACAACAACAACAATAAATCTGCTCGCACCAAACGCATGCGCCAAGAAGGCACACAAACGAAATTTCCGAGCACAACAACAACAATAAACCTGCTCGCACCAAACGCGTGCGCCAAGAAGGCACACAAACGAAATTTCCGAGCCCAACAACAACAATAAACCTGCTCGCACCAAACGCGTACGCCAAGAAGGCACACAAACGAAACTTCCTTGCACAATAATATGCTTACTCGCACCAAACAAGCACTCAACTGAAGCTCAAACAATTTTCCGTTCACCACAATAATAACACATTTGCTCTAAATCCTATAACCCGCACAACGCTCCTAGTGGACTGTAGCTCACCGATTGCTGCTGCTTCTTCTTTCTCCTCTTTTTTTTTTTTTAAATTCACCAACACAACTGCTCACTCGCGATGCTTTCGCTTCTGCGTTCGCTGATCGAAAGGAAGAGAAACGAATTGCGCAACAATCGGCGACTCGCTCCTTCTAGCACACATTCCACGCGAGAGCTCTTCGCACAACGCTGCTCGCTGGAAATGTTCCGTTTCTTTCGCGCACAAAGGAATCGAAAACAAAAAAATGGGCGCTCCATAGGCCGCTAACATCTGGCTCGCCACGTACCACAATGTTCCCACCATCTTCGATTGGCGGTGGAAACTACGGAATGCAACCCGATTTAACCCTCATTAGATCGGGCAATTTTATATTTAATTAGCTCATAGTGTCAAAAATGACACTACATACTTACAGTCTAATTTATACATTTACCTGTGGAGATCCCAAACGATTTGACAGTAGAGTTTTTTTTAAAACATTTTTATTATAACTCATTAATTTAAAACAAGTTCAATGTTAATAAAAACGTGTATATGCATTTCAATTCTTATACATTTAAATATATGGTGTTTCTTCCAAGTTACTTCGAAGTTTGGTTACAACTATTGCATATCGTAATTTTTATATGATGTTGAGTGCACACGAACCTATCGCAACAGTCACACTTGTTACTCTGCAAATTTGCAGAAATTTTATATGGGCAATAAAAACATCGACCACGTTTTTTAGCTTTTGGTGTTTCCGGAAGAGGTTTGTTTTGAATTCGAAGTACAGCTAATTTTGCATTTGAACTCAAAGGCAATGATTTCCTCGCTTGAATGTGAGGTTGAACGAGTGCCTCCCCTAAGTCTTTCAAAAATATACGTCGGCGGAATTGCTTCTTTCTAATGTTCCATTGTGGATTTATTTCTGTGTGTACAACAAACGCGTTATAAGCTGACACATCCATCATGTTACAGAAGACGGTAAATGGCCAACGATTAGTTTTGCGTTTGCAAGTATAAGTATGCACTAATTGATCCAAAATATCAACGCCGCATTTTGTACTATTATAATCTAAAATGACTTGAGGCTTCTTGTGGTCTTCATTGCTAATTTTTTTGTCATTGTGCTGGTACTTAGCAACGTTACTATGCGATTCCATTTGGTAATGTGGCTCCAAGCGAATGGCCGAAAGCAAATCGCGATGCACCAACGGGCTCTCTTTTCATATCTAACAGTAGTGGTGGATGAAATAATTTGTTCTTACGAACCGTTCCAATTATTGTTATATTCCTCATTTTCAATTATTTAGCCAGGTCATAGGATGTAAAGAAGTTGTCACAGGTGACATTACGACCTTCAAGATCTTTCACTAAGTCAAGAGCAACGCGTTTGCCCTGGTTAACTTCGGGTCTACAGTTTGGAGCCCGACCGGTATAAATTGGTAGATTCCATGCATAATAAGTGCGACTGCCACCTGTTTTATCCCGTACTTATCGGGCTTTGAGGGAATGTATTGACGGAAGGGGCAACGGCCACGAAAACCGATCATCATTTCATCCACGGTTACGTTTTCTCCGATGGTATACATCTTTTGTAAGTTATTATTCCACTTGTCATACAACTACTCTTATTGGGGCCAGTTTGTCACGACGGCGACGTTCAGCACGATCAGATTTATTGTCGAAGCGTAATGTGCGCAATATAACCTTGAATCGCGTCAAAGGCAAGCTTCAGGAAAGACATTCGTCAGAAAATAATAACCCTTTGATAGTCGAAACTTAGCTCGTAGCTCATCTTCATCAATTCTCTTCCAATCATCTTTATAAATACCCAGTCCTTCTATGTTTATCATTTGAAGAATTATGCCCTCAATGGGCTGGAAAAACAAACCATCGCAGCGAGTATTTGCATATGCCGTTGGTACAGGTTTGCACCTCATTAGGTTTGCCAAACCTAGACGCCCAGTCGGCCTTGGTTGATCAGAGTATTGAATTGTATGGTCTTTTGACCAAAACAAAACCTCAGGGTCTAGTTCTGCATTTATTCTGGTATCCATCGGCAAGTTATTAATAGACTCTGTATCTGAATCAGCGCTTCCATTGTCACTGTCTTTCATTTGTTCCGGAGCATTATCGTCATCACCATCAGAAGACAATAAATCTTCTTCCTCGCTACTTCACAAATCGTTGAGCGCTTGCTCTATTTCACTTTTTGAAAGCTTTACATGGTTCATTGTTCACTATTCGAAATTATGATACACACTGAATAAAAACGTGTTCGACAAAATGTCCATTTTATTTTGAAAAGGCAACTAGATTTCTTCTTGAATTTGAATTTCGTGCAAGTGTCATTTTTGACACTGTTGACTAATTCGTTACACTTCCTGCATGGTTAAAACTACTGATCCAAAAAAGGTTTGCTTGACACAAAATTAAAGTTCCTATAAAAAAAAACAAAGTCGAGAAAGTTCCGACCGATTGTATTTAACACAAAAAAGTTATGAGCCTTTTTTAATGAAAATAGTGTCAAAATTGACACTAAAACTAATTAGGGTTAAATAAAACGCGCACTCGTTGGGAAAAAGCCATCAGCTCAAAAAACCCAATTTATTTTCCGTACTACATGCACACGCACATCTCGCACCGATTAAAAACTTGCACCAAAAGTGGACGTCTCGTCCGCTTCACGCTCACTGCACGACTGACTACTTCGGCCAGAGACGATCGTCCCTGTGCGAACAAGTCAATCGCACAGGAGATCGTCCCTGTACGAAACAACTTGTAATCATATTAACTACCCCTACAACTACCACTTACTTAAGAACTATCATTAGAAAACTATGATATAAGAATACTAATTAATCATAAAAATATAACTTATACAAGAAACCATTATTAGAAAACTACCAATTATAACACTTCGTCCAATAATGTGTGTGACTGACACATAGATGGCGGCACTAATACTAAATCAATATTTTTTTTCGAATCCGACCATTAGTTTACAAGTTACAGTGCTTTAAGTAACACTACTTTTGAGTTTTCAAATGAATTCAAAGCAATTCCGTGTGCTGATTTATCATTGTTTTTTAATGAAAAAAATACTGTTCAATGCCAGGAATGGCTTGAAAAACATTATTCGGACTCTGCTCCATCAAAAAGAACCATTTGTTATTGGTATGCCGAATTCAAACGTGGTCGTACAGACACCGATGACATTCCATCTACTGGACGGCCAAATGACGCTGTTATTCCGGAAAACGTTGAAAAAACACTGAAAATCATTATGTCCGACCGTAAAGTGAAAGTGGGGGAGATTGCTGACATTCAAAAGATATCAGCAGGCAGTGTACACACCATAATACACGAACATTTGGTTATGAAAAAGGTGTTTTCGAAATGGGTGCCGCGTTTGCTCACACCGGAGCAAAAACAACAACGAATCGATGATTCAAAGAGCTGTTTGGACATGTTTACGCGCAACAAGTCGGAGTTTTTGCGTCGGTACATCACAATGGATGAAACATGGATCCACCATTTCACTCCAGAGTCAAATCGGCAGTCTGCTGAGTGGCATGCAACCGGTGAAAGCCGCCCAAAGCGTCCAAAGGCACAAACATCGGCTGGCAAGGTTATGGCGTCAGTATTTTGGGATGTGCACGGAATAATATTCATCGACTATCTTGAGAAAGGGAAAACAATCAATAGCGACTATTATATAGCGTTGTTGGAACGTTTGAAAGAAGAAATCGCGATTAAGCGGCCCCATATGAAGAAGAAAAAAGTGTTGTTTCACCAAGACAATGCACCGTGTCACAAGTCGATGAAAACGATGGCAAAAATGCATGAATTGGGCTTCGAATTGCTTCCTCATCCCCCGTATTCTCCAGATCTGGCCCCCAGCGACTACTGGCTCTTCGCAGACCTCAAAAAGATGCTCCGTGGGAAGAGATTTGGCTTAAATGATGAAGTAATCGCCGAAACTAACGCCTATTTTGAAGGCAAAGAAAAATCGTTCTACAAAGGCGGTATCGAAAGATTGGAAAAGCGTTGGAATGATTGTATCTCCCTAAAAGGGGACTATGTTGATGAATAAAAACGAATTTTGGCAAAAAAATGTGTTTTAATTAGTTAGTCACACACATTATTGAACGAAGTGTTATAATCACTACCACTCATATTATTACACTGCACAACAGCATGTCTGTTGCATGCAGTTTTTTACATGAATCTGAATCGTTTTTCCACGCTGTTTTCAAAACCATACTCCGTTTTTATGTAACAGCTCTAGTTTTTGCAAAAAATGGGCGTGTCACTTTTTCGAATTTTCCTCGGCTTTTTTCTCGTTTTCGACTGTTATTTCTTAACCAATAATCCTATAGACATTATTTTTATATCGTTGCACTTACAACATTTCACGCCATCTTTCCTGACATTAATCAATTTTATGCGTTCTAAATGGGCGTGATAATAAGGTTTCAAAGTAAGAAAATATTGAATTTCAAGGCGTTTTTTCTGATGGCGAAAATTGTACAGATGTTTCATAAATCAAGTTTCGAAGTATATGAATATCTTAAGAAGAAACATCAAGCAATACAACACAGCCAAATTATTTTTCGGAATACACATTCGCGTCGAAATAATAACAAAACTTTACCATAGCGATTTTCATCTCTTTTCATACTTTTTCCTTAAAAAATTAGGAGCCTCAAAATATGCTCTTTTTTATGTTCCATTTATAGTTTGGAATACAAGCAAAAACAAAAATATTTTGAATTTTTCGAAACAAAAAAAAATTAAAAACTTTGCATATTTTCAGGCCCCTAATTTTTTAAGGAAAAAGTATGAAAAGTGATGAAAATCGCGATGGTACATTTTTCCTGTTATTTCGATGCGAATGTGTATTCCGCCAAATAATTTAGCTGTGTTATATTGCTTGATGTGTCGACTTTCGTTATACACCTAACTCGTTAATTGTTTTACAAAAAATGTGTATGTTTTTGACCATCAAAGAAAACGCCTTAAAATTACATTTTTTCCAACTTTGAGGTCCAATTACCGCGGCATTTTAACATTTATGAAAATAAGTTGCATCGGAAAAGAAGCCGTGCGGTGTTGTTAATGCGATAAGGTGAAAATCATGTGAATCGGTTTTTTGGTTTAGAAACTACGATCGAAAATATGGAAAAAGTAGAGGAAAAACTGAAAAAATGACAGGGTACCTATATCTCACAAACTAGAGCTGCTAGAAAAAATCGGAGGGTAGATTCGGAATCAGCGCACCCAAATTAGTAAGAAACAGTAGAAAAACTCCATGCAACAGAAAAAAAGTGTTTTTTTGTTGCGCTGTGTTATCTATACACATATTAAAATTAATGTAAATCATTTCCAAAACCCCCCCCAGACCAACACTATCTTAAAAAATTATTCCGGGTAATAATTTTTCGCTTAAGGGCAATGGTGTAGTGGTACCACATGGTCACTCACACCGACACTACCCGTCTGATCGTGCAATTACATATTCCGTTATGCACTGGTGTCAGGTTACCACTCGAAACGCGCGCCGCAGTTGTAAACAAAGCAAGTCAGCACTTGCGACGGCGGCCGAGCGAGTTCAACGCTACCTACCGCAGCGCACTGTTCCTAACGGAAATGTGCAAGATCAGCTATTTTGGTCCTTGCCTACGGATTGGTCAGTTAAACTGTGCTCTGGAATAATGGGCGGAGTATTGGAAATGCTATGCGAATACAACAGTTATGTTTTCTTTATAAGCCATAGTTTTTACGGAATAAAGTTAACTTCTGTTCTTGCGGCAAACCGAAACCCTGCGTTTTAATTTATCGCAAAGAAGTTCACTGAGGCTCTAACTTAGCCATCCACAGTTGAGGCGAGGTCCGCCAATAATAGACCAACATACACTCTCACACACACATGCACTCAGTACCCTACATGGCAAAATAGCAGCTTTTACCCCTACATTGCACAAACTGACGAAAAAGAATCAAGCCTTCGCGTGGGGTGAAGAGCAGGAGCAGGCTTTTGCACGACTGAAGGAAAAATTGTGCACTGCTCCAATTCTGGCCTTCCCCGTGCCTGGAGAGATGTTTGTGCTGGATACAGATGCAAGTGGGCATAGTATTGGCGGTGTGCTGTCACAGATAATAGATGGCCAAGAACAAGTGATAGCATACTACAGCAAAATTTTGTCAAAGCCTGAACGCAACTACCGTGTGACACGAAGGGAGTTGCTCGTAATATTGGAATGCGTGAAACACTTCCATAAATACCTGTATGGGCAAAAGTTTCGCCTGCGCACAGATCATGCAGCATTGAAATGGCTGCTGAACTTTAAGGATCCGGAAGGCCAGTTGGCGCGGTGGATCGAACGACTGCAGAGCTACGACTACACGGTAGAGCGTCGCAAGGGTAGCAGCCATGGAAATGCCGATGCCTTGTCACGCCGTCCGTGCAAAACCGAATGCAGACATTGTTCGCGAGCCGAAAGCAAAGAGCAGATAGTGGACGTACGATTGATCAGCGTTATGCCAGAGGAAGAGTGGTCTGCGGAGAGGATACAAAAGGACCAGCGCGAGGATACGGATCTTAAAAAAATCATTGAAGACAAGGAGCAAGATGCACGTCCAGACTGGCAGGAGATGGCCGGTGAGAGCCCGATCGCGAAGTCTTACTGGGCACAGTGGAAAAGTCTGCGGCTGAAAGAAGGATGCCTGTACCACGAATGGGAGAGCGCGGATGGTCGGACCAGCAACTCCCTAATGGTAGTGCCGAAATGCAGAATTAACGAGGTCATCGAGGCATACCAGAACGACTCCAGCGGAGGGCACCTAGGCATCACAAAAACTGTCGCCAAAATAAAAAGGCGATTCTACTGGGTAGGATGCCAGGAGTCTGTCGCCGATTGGATTAAAAGCTGTGATCGATGTTCGGCTGCGAAAGGGCCAACAAGAAGATCTCGGGGCCGCATGCAGCAGTACAACATTGGAGCGCCCTTTGAGCGAATTGCCATGGACGTCGCCGGGCCATTCCCACTTAGCACTCAAGGCAACAAATATGTGCTGGTGGTGATGGACTATTTCAGCAAATGGCCAGAAGTGTATCCTATTCCTAACCAGGAGGCCACCACGGTCGCGGAAATGCTGGTAAACAACTGGGTGGCCAGATTTGGAGTTCCACTGGAGTTGCACTCGGATCAAGGCCGGAATTTCGAGTCTCTTGCACTAAAGGAAGTGTGTGAGCTACTAGGAATAAGGAAAACTCGCACCTGTCCTTTGCATCCCCAGTCCGACGGCATGGTGGAACGATTCAATCGAACACTGGACGAATATCTGCTGAAAGTAGTACGCAGGAATCAAAAGGATTGTGACACGCATATTCCGCTGTTCTTGATGGCGTATAGGTCAGCCCCGCACGATACGACATCACTCACTCCAGCCCGAGCAGTGTTCGGCACAGAGCTGAGATTGCCTGCTGACTTGAAGTTCGGAGTGGTCAGCACGACGGAAGGCGCTAAGACTGATTACGCAGTTAATAAGCGATCGGAGCTGGAAGAAATCCACCAGTTTATAAGGGACCGTATCCAACTGGTCAGCGATAAGATGAAAGTCAGATATGATCTACGAGCTAACACAGCGGGGTTCCAAGAAGGCGATCTGGTAATGCTTTACAACCCGCAGCGCAGGAAAGGTTTGTCTCCAAAGCTTCAAACGTCATGGGAAGGACCGTACAAGGTCGTGACCAGGATTAATGACGTGGTGTACAGGGTTCAACGCTGCTGCAGCGGAAACGCCAGGCTGAAGGTAGTCCATTTGGAGCGTCTGGCGTCTTACTCTGGCGGAGCCTCTGTACTTGTTCGGGACGAACAAGTCTAAGTGATGGGCAGTGATACGATGAGAAATTCCGTGTCGCACTGTACAGGAATGCTTTTCTCCGCACGAATGTTTTCCAAGCATACTTTTAGGCATGCACTTTGAAGTACGACAAATTTGGTATAATTCGCTTGGTATAGTCCGATATAGCAAGGATGGTTCTCGAAGAAATAGGCTGTGCGAGAATGGTCGAGCTCTTTCCAATTGGAAGTTACAAGAAACTTCGGCGCGATAAGAAAACTGGTATAAAAGCAGCAGTGTGCAGCGTAATGGAGTCTGTGTAGAGCAAGCGAAGTGTAAATCTGTAAATAAAGTGATTGTTGATTTTTGCTGAGTAATTGAAGTTGTTTTATTTTCAAAACCAATCCAAACGAACCTATGAAGTAATTTTCGTAGCATTTGGTGTCAGAAGTGGGATTGTGTTACTGAAGATAAACAAAGAATAAAATTATAAAAACACAGACATGGTTAAACTCGAGCTGCTGAAGGTGGACCAGCTGAAAAAGGAGCTGGCTGCCTGGAATTTGCCGACTGCTGGCGGTAAAGTGGAGTTGCAGCTGCGCTTGCGAGAATCATGTGAGGCACGAGGCGTCGATTGGACTGTGCACGAGTTCGGAGCGCAAGGACTAGAGTCGTCGGCTAAGGTGGAGGAGTCGCCTGCTGGTGCTGCTTTGCTACAGAGTACAGCTGCAGCGGCTGCGCCAATACAAGCGTTGGAGCCAACTAATGGCTGCACTCAAAGGCATGTCGGCGCAAATTGAAACGGCGAATCGAGAAATGGCAGCGAAACTGGAAACTACGAATCAAGAAATAGTGAAAATGGAATCGGCGAACCGAGAAGTAGCGGAGCGAATGGAAACCAAGCTTCAGGAAAATTCTGCGCGCTTGGAGCAGAAAGTGGAAGAAATCTCAAACAAGCTTGATGTGAAGGTGGAGCACCTGGGAGCGCAAGTGGAACACTTAGATAGACGAGTCGACGGCCTTAATGATTCGCTGAACAGACGAGTTAATGACTTGGATGATTCCTTGAACAAACGAGTTGACAGTCTGGAGGATTCAGTAAACAGAAAAATCGACGAGCGGCTTAGAGAGGTACAGCCACGAGAATGTTTGCCGCCGGCTCCGGAAAGTTTCGCCACCCGCACAGAAGTGCCTACTTATGATGGTTCTACGCCGTTCGACACATTTAAACTGCAATTCGACTTAGCTGCTTTGGAAAATCAGTGGACCGATATCAGGAAGGGTCGGAGATTGGCACTGGCGCTGAAAGGTCTTGCGGCTGAGGTAATGAAATCAGTTCCGGAATGTTCGAGAAGTGATTATGAGGCTGTCATGAGAGCGTTGGCAGCGAAGTACAGAAACGAGCACAACCATACGCTGTACTACTGTGAGCTGAAGAACCGCAGGCAAAGAGCCAGCGAGGCGCTGCAGACATATGCAGCAAACATTGAGCGGCTCGTGTAGTTGTGCTACCCAAAATTCGGCGCTGATGATCTCAAGAGCATGAAGATTGATTCGTTCATTGAGGGTCTTCATGATCCAGAGACACGTCGCAGTGCGTTGATGAGGGGCAAGCCGACATTTAAGGAGACGGTGACCAGCGCGATGACATATGAGGCGACATGGGTTGGAGGCACTCGGTATGCGTCTGCAAGGATACGCCAAATTCAGTCGGACAACGACATTCCGATCCAGGCCATAAGCTCTGAGGCACCGGGCAGGCCCCGGGTGGTCTCCTCTAAAGTGGTTTGCTGGACATGTGGCAAGCAGGGTCACATAGCACGGGACTGCCGCCAACGGAAAAGGCGTTCCCGTTCTCGATCGCAATCGCCTGAAGCGAGGAATACTGACAATCAAGGCCCAGCCAACAAGCGCCGGGCTGAGGATGACGAGTCGTTAAACTAAAACGGGTCAGCTCAAAGGGGCGAGAGGTGATTCCCACAACCTGCTGCCCCACCGTCCTTGTCTCGCAGTTGAAACGACAACCCAGCAGCTTGACGATTGAAGGAAAGATAGATGGAAAGTTGTTCGTGTTGACACTGGATACTGGAGCGTCATATTCGATCATAAAAAGGAAGCTTCTGAAGAACTGGGAACCACTGCATGGCATACAGCTGAGGACTGCGACTGGCGAGTGTGCGCCGGTAAGAGGAAAAGTAACAAAAACAATTGCTATCGGCACCAGCAGCCTGAAACATGAGTTCATCGTCGCGGATATAATGGATGACGTGATTATCGGCGTCGATTTCATGATTAGGCACGGTTTTACACTGAACCTGAAAGAAAATGTGCTGAAGTATGCCAACGTTGAGTTCCCCCTGCACACTGGCTATGGGCGAAGCGTGGCGGTAAGAAGAGTTGTCTCGTGTCAACAACAGGAGATACCAGCGAATTCCGAGGCGATTGTGTGGGCGAAGGTGGACGCGAACGATGGGACAAGCCGGCTGTGGGTTGTAGAAGCGCCAAAACAAGGATACGACAACATAATAATCGGACGTACATTAGTAGAACCCAAAAATGGCAAAATACCAGTCAGGATACTCAACCCACTGAACACACCCTGATATGTCGAAAAAGATGCGGTCATTAGCGAGTGTAGAGAGGCTGAAGCAGTTGTCAATTGCGAAAGCAGTCCAACCGGAGGAAGCAAGAAAAGCGGTTCTAACATGGACGCCATACCGCAGAACCAGTGGAGCAGCAAATTGACAGCTGAGCAGAAACAGAAGGCACGGTCACTCCTGCAGCACTATGAGTCAATATTTGCAACAGAAGCGGGCGGAAGAACAGCCATAGTGAAGCACAACATCGACACCGGAAGTGCGAAACCAATCCGCCAACCACCAAGACGGGTCACTCTGGCCAAGAGGGAAGAGGTCACAAATTTGATTGAAAACATGCATAATGAAAAGGTCATAGAGCCTTCGTCAGGTCCTTGGTGTTCACCGGTCGTGTTTTTATTTTATTTTTATTTATTTAGTTATAAAACATCGGCATTTAAGAATTTCATCTTTTGCATGCCATAAGTTGATACTTATTAACTAACAATTGATTAGCTCGACAAATACAATTGATTAACAAAAATTGATTATTAACAGTATATTTGAATCCAGTGGGAATCTAAATATTTAAAAGAGAAGATAGAAAAGGAAAACAGAATAGTGAGAAAAGTAGAGAAGGACAGAGTTAAGAAAAGTGTTTGAAGATATAATGCTTAAAGTGGCGTCTATTGGTAATTGATTTAAGATGCATGGGCAACGAATTCCATAATCTAATGGTGCTAACAAAGAATAGTCGACTAAAGTTGGGGAAATTGTGGGCTGGAGGTAGTAAATTCATATGTCGGTGACACTTAGAAAACTTAAGTTTTTCATACAAATACTGGGGCCTTTTGGAATGGATAATTTTGTGCAAAAAGATGCAATTTCTTGCTTCCATGTAGCTCTGTAAGCTGCAGCCCAGTATTTTGTTGCAGTAGATGGAAATGTGATCAGACCTTTTGACAGAGTACACATATCGAGCTGCATTATTGAAAGCAACCTGTAGCTTGTGCATGGATCTGGAATCCAATTTGCTATACACAGCCTCCGAGTATGTTATAATAGGCAACAATAACTGAATCACTAGCTTCCGTTTGGTTTCGACTGGTACAAACCCCGAGGTCCGCCTCAGATTACGTAGTCCATAATAGATTTTTGAAACAACGGAATTAATGTGGTCCACGCAAGATAGTGAAGAGTTAATTTGATACCCAAGATTGACAACTTGACTAACAAATTTTAGTTCTACGCCATTGAGAAGAATAGGTGGAAGATCTGAACAGTGGGAAACAGTTCTCGATATGGGCAGGACAAATGATTTTTGGGGGTGTAAAAATAGTTGGTTTTCCCGAGCCCACTCACCTATAGCTCCTAAGTCTTCATTAACTCTTGCACATAAATCATCTACCATCCCAATTGGTCTCGACAAGTACAATTGTAGGTCATCAGCATACGCATGCATGCTAACATGACTGCAGCTGCTAAAGATATCATTAATAAACATTGTAAACAGCAGAGGACCCAGGACAGAACCCTGTGGCACCCCGCTGGCAATACCTTTAAATGCAGAGAAAGTATCACCAACCTTCACTCTTTGCGATCTGCCAACCAGGTAGCTTTTTAGTAAGTTAACCGCAGAATCAGAAAAATTAAAATAACATTCAAGTTTGTGACAGAGCACTGCATGATTAACTGTATCAAACGCTTTTGAGAAGTCTAACAGGCAGAGTAGAGACAAGTGTCCCATATCATAAGGCCCTCTAAGATCATCTAAGATTTTAACCACAGCAGTAGAACAGCTATGCCCTGACCGAAATCCTGATTGTAAAGAAGACATAAGGCTAAACTTGTTCAAATACGTGGTGATCTGCTCAGCCATGAGTGACTCACATACTTTGGAAATCGAGCACAGAATATTAATGAGGCGAAAATCACCAGGTTCACGAGCTACTGATTTTTTTGCTATTGGAATAATTGTTGCTACTTTCCACACTTCAGGGAATCTGGAAGTAGTGAAACAGTGATTGATGATGTGAGTTAGAGGACTAACACAGCGGGTAACATGATTTTGATAAACTTTATAGCTATTCGATCATCTCCAATGGCGTTCGACTTGATTTTCATTATGCAACGAGCAACATCCATTTCACTAACCGCGTCAAATTGAAATTTAATTTTAGGGACTCGCGTACGCTGAGATACGGATACAAAAGGCGCGCTAGAAACAGAATTTGAAATGAAATGATCATTAAGAATATTGGGGTCAATCCGGAATGCCTCAGTCTCCTTATTACAGATACCTATTTGCCTCAAATTATTCCATAGCAGTTTCGGTGGAAGTGATGGGCTAAGTTTCGACTTGAAGAATTTTTTTTTAGATATGCTGACAGCAGAAGTAGCACCATTTCTGGCCTTCCTATACATTTCCCAGTTAAACGCAGTAGGATTTCGTTTCCATTTGCTGTATGCCTTGTGTCGCTTCTTTAGTGCCAAGAGCACGCAATGTGTGAACCAGGGGCACGTATGAGCTGCGCCAGGACCACGTTTTGTACGAAGCGGAACATGTAGTTCAAACAAGTTATTGACCTTATTAATGAAAAAATTCAGCTTATCATCAACAGTACGTAGAAACCAACAGTCCGACCAATTTATACAAGACAAGTCATTGAACAGCGAAACATAATCAGTTGATTTGTAGTCCCGAAAAGAGTAAAATGTATTAGAGGTTTCAGGGGTAAGGCTAATATTCAAAGTGCAGAAAATCAGATCATGATCGGATAGGAAGGAAATTTGATCAAACAGCCCGAGCAGTGTTCGGCACAGAGCTGAGATTGCCTGCTGACTTGAAGTTCGGAGTGGTCAGCACGACGGAAGGCGCTAAGACTGATTACGCAGTTAATAAGCGATCGGAGCTGGAAGAAATCCACCAGTTTATAAGGGACCGTATCCAACTGGTCAGCGATAAGATGAAAGTCAGATATGATCTACGAGCTAACACAGCGGGGTTCCAAGAAGGCGATCTGGTAATGCTTTACAACCCGCAGCGCAGGAAAGGTTTGTCTCCAAAGCTTCAAACGTCATGGGAAGGACCGTACAAGGTCGTGACCAGGATTAATGACGTGGTGTACAGGGTTCAACGCTGCTGCAGCGGAAACGCCAGGCTGAAGGTAGTCCATTTGGAGCGCCTGGCGTCTTACTCCGGCGGAGCCTCTGTACTTGTTCGGGACGAACAAGTCTAAGTGATGGGCAGTGATACGATGAGAAATTCCGTGTCGCACTGTACAGGAATGCTTTTCTCCGCACGAATGTTTTCCAAGCATACTTTTAGGCATGCACTTTGAAGTACGACAAATTTGGTATAATTCGCTTGGTATAGTCCGATATAGCAAGGATGGTTCTCGAAGAAATAGGCTGTGCGAGAATGGTCGAGCTCTTTCCAATTGGAAGTTGCAAGAAACTTCGGCGCGATAAGAAAACTGGTATAAAAGCAGCAGTGTGCAGCGTAATGGAGTCTGTGTAGAGCAAGCAGAGTGGTAACAAGTGTAGATACAAGCGAAGTGTAAATCTGTAAATAAAGTGATTGTTGATTTTTGCTGAGTAATTGAAGTTGTTTTATTTTCAAAACCAATCCAAACGAACCTATGAAGTAATTTTCGTAGCATTTGGTGTCAGAAGTGGGATTGTGTTACTGAAGATAAACAAAGAATAAAATTATAAAAACACAGACATGGTTAAACTCGAGCTGCTGAAGGTGGACCAGCTGAAAAAGGAGCTGGCTGCCTGGAATTTGCCGACTGCTGGCGGTAAAGTGGAGTTGCAGCTGCGCTTGCGAGAATCATGTGAGGCACGAGGCGTCGATTGGACTGTGCACGAGTTCGGAGCGCAAGGACTAGAGTCGTCGGCTAAGGTGGAGGAGTCGCCTGCTGGTGCTGCTTTGCTACAGAGTACAGCTGCAGCGGCTGCGCCAATACAAGCGTTGGAGCCAACTAATGGCTGCACTCAAAGGCATGTCGGCGCAAATTGAAACGGCGAATCGAGAAATGGCAGCGAAACTGGAAACTACGAATCAAGAAATAGTGAAAATGGAATCGGCGAACCGAGAAGTAGCGGAGCGAATGGAAACCAAGCTTCAGGAAAATTCTGCGCGCTTGGAGCAGAAAGTGGAAGAAATCTCAAACAAGCTTGATGTGAAGGTGGAGCACCTGGGAGCGCAAGTGGAACACTTAGATAGACGAGTCGACGGCCTGGATGATTCGCTGAACAGACGAGTTAATGACTTGGATGATTCCTTGAACAAACGAGTTGACAGTCTGGAGGATTCAGTAAACAGAAAAATCGACGAGCGGCTTAGAGAGGTACAGCCACGAGAATGTTTGCCGCCGGCTCCGGAAAGTTTCGCCACCCGCACAGAAGTGCCTACTTATGATGGTGCTACGCCGTTCAACACATTTAAACTGCAATTCGACTTAGCTGCTTTGGAAAATCAGTGGACCGATATCAGGAAGGGTCGGAGATTGGCACTGGCGCTGAAAGGTCCTGCGGCTGAGGTAATGAAATCAGTTCCGGAATGTTCGAGAAGTGATTATGAGGCCGTCATGAGAGCGTTGGCAGCGAAGTACAGAAACGAGCACAACCATACGCTGTACTACTGTGAGCTGAAGAACCGCTGGCAAAGAGCCAGCGAGGCGCTGCAGACATATGCAGCAGACATTGAGCGGCTCGTGCAGTTGTGCTACCCAAAATTCGGCGCTGATGATCTCGAGAGGATGAATATTGATTCGTTCATTGAGGGTCTTCATGATCCAGAGACAGGTCGCAGTGCGTTGATGATGGGCAAGCCGACATTTAAGGAGACGGTGACCAGCGCGATGACATATGAGGCGACATGGGTTGGAGGCACTCGGTATGCGTCTGCAAGGATACGCCAAATTCAGTCGGACAACGACATTCCGATCCAGGCCATAAGCTCTGAGGCACCGGGCAGGCCCCGGGTGGTCTCCTCTAAAGTGGTTTGCTGGACATGTGGCAAGCAGGGTCACATAGCACGGGACTGCCGCCAACGGAAAAGGCGTTCCCGTTCTCGATCGCAATCGCCTGAAGCGAGGAATACTGACAATCAAGGCCCAGCCAACAAGCGCCGGGCTGAGGATGACGAGTCGTTAAACTAAAACGGGTCAGCTCAAAGGGGCGAGAGGTGATTCCCACAACCTGCTGCCCCACCGTCCTTGTCTCGCAGTTGAAACGACAACCCAGCAGCTTGACGATTGAAGGAAAGATAGATGGAAAGTTGTTCGTGTTGACACTGGATACTGGAGCGTCATATTCGATCATAAAAAGGAAGCTTCTGAAGAACTGGGAACCACTGCATGGCATACAGCTGAGGACTGCGACTGGCGAGTGTGCGCCGGTAAGAGGAAAAGTAACAAAAACAATTGCTATCGGCACCAGCAGCCTGAAACATGAGTTCATCGTCGCGGATATAATGGATGACGTGATTATCGGCGTCGATTTCATGATTAGGCACGGTTTTACACTGAACCTGAAAGAAAATGTGCTGAAGTATGCCAACGTTGAGTTCCCCCTGCACACTGGCTATGGGCGAAGCGTGGCGGTAAGAAGAGTTGTCTCGTGTCAACAACAGGAGATACCAGCGAATTCCGAGGCGATTGTGTGGGCGAAGGTGGACGCGAACGATGGGACAAGCCGGCTGTGGGTTGTAGAAGCGCCAAAACAAGGATACGACAACATAATAATCGGACGTACATTAGTAGAACCCAAAAATGGCAAAATACCAGTCAGGATACTCAACCCACTGAACACACCCTGATATGTCGAAAAAGATGCGGTCATTAGCGAGTGTAGAGAGGCTGAAGCAGTTGTCAATTGCGAAAGCAGTCCAACCGGAGGAAGCAAGAAAAGCGGTTCTAACATGGACGCCATACCGCAGAACCAGTGGAGCAGCAAATTGACAGCTGAGCAGAAACAGAAGGCACGGTCACTCCTGCAGCACTATGAGTCAATATTTGCAACAGAAGCGGGCGGAAGAACAGCCATAGTGAAGCACAACATCGACACCGGAAGTGCGAAACCAATCCGCCAACCACCAAGACGGGTCACTCTGGCCAAGAGGGAAGAGGTCACAAATTTGATTGAAAACATGCATAATGAAAAGGTCATAGAGCCTTCGTCAGGTCCTTGGTGTTCACCGGTCGTGTTTTTATTTTATTTTTATTTATTTAATTATAAAACATCGGCATTTAAGAATTTCATCTTTTGCATGCCATAAGTTGATACTTATTAACTAACAATTGATTAGCTCGACAAATACAATTGATTAACAAAAATTGATTATTAACAGTATATTTGAATCCAGTGGGAATCTAAATATTTAAAAGAGAAGATAGAAAAGGAAAACAGAATAGTGAGAAAAGTAGAGAAGGACAGAGTTAAGAAAAGTGTTTGAAGATATAATGCTTAAAGTGGCGTCTATTGGTAATTGATTTAAGATGCATGGGCAACGAATTCCATAATCTAATGGTGCTAACAAAGAATAGTCGACTAAAGTTGGGGAAATTGTGGGCTGGAGGTAGTAAATTCATATGTCGGTGACACTTAGAAAACTTAAGTTTTTCATACAAATACTGGGGCCTTTTGGAATGGATAATTTTGTGCAAAAAGATGCAATTTCTTGCTTCCATGTAGCTCTGTAAGCTGCAGCCCAGTATTTTGTTGCAGTAGATGGAAATGTGATCAGACCTTTTGACAGAGTACACATATCGAGCTGCATTATTGAAAGCAACCTGTAGCTTGTGCATGGATCTGGAATCCAATTTGCTATACACAGCCTCCGAGTATGTTATAATAGGCAACAATAACTGAATCACTAGCTTCCGTTTGGTTTCGACTGGTACAAACCCCGAGGTCCGCCTCAGATTACGTAGTCCATAATAGATTTTTGAAACAACGGAATTAATGTGGTCCACGCAAGATAGTGAAGAGTTAATTTGATACCCAAGATTGACAACTTGACTAACAAATTTTAGTTCTACGCCATTGAGAAGAATAGGTGGAAGATCTGAACAGTGGGAAACAGTTCTCGATATGGGCAGGACAAATGATTTTTGGGGGTGTAAAAATAGTTGGTTTTCCCGAGCCCACTCACCTATAGCTCCTAAGTCTTCATTAACTCTTGCACATAAATCATCTACCATCCCAATTGGTCTCGACAAGTACAATTGTAGGTCATCAGCATACGCATGCATGCTAACATGACTGCAGCTGCTAAAGATATCATTAATAAACATTGTAAACAGCAGAGGACCCAGGACAGAACCCTGTGGCACCCCGCTGGCAATACCTTTAAATGCAGAGAAAGTATCACCAACCTTCACTCTTTGCGATCTGCCAACCAGGTAGCTTTTTAGTAAGTTAACCGCAGAATCAGAAAAATTAAAATAACATTCAAGTTTGTGACAGAGCACTGCATGATTAACTGTATCAAACGCTTTTGAGAAGTCTAACAGGCAGAGTAGAGACAAGTGTCCCATATCATAAGGCCCTCTAAGATCATCTAAGATTTTAACCACAGCAGTAGAACAGCTATGCCCTGACCGAAATCCTGATTGTAAAGAAGACATAAGGCTAAACTTGTTCAAATACGTGGTGATCTGCTCAGCCATGAGTGACTCACATACTTTGGAAATCGAGCACAGAATATTAATGAGGCGAAAATCACCAGGTTCACGAGCTACTGATTTTTTTGCTATTGGAATAATTGTTGCTACTTTCCACACTTCAGGGAATCTGGAAGTAGTGAAACAGTGATTGATGATGTGAGTTAGAGGACTAACACAGCGGGTAACATGATTTTGATAAACTTTATAGCTATTCGATCATCTCCAATGGCGTTCGACTTGATTTTCATTATGCAACGAGCAACATCCATTTCACTAACCGCGTCAAATTGAAATTTAATTTTAGGGACTCGCGTACGCTGAGATACGGATACAAAAGGCGCGCTAGAAACAGAATTTGAAATGAAATGATCATTAAGAATATTGGGGTCAATCCGGAATGCCTCAGTCTCCTTATTACAGATACCTATTTGCCTCAAATTATTCCATAGCAGTTTCGGTGGAAGTGATGGGCTAAGTTTCGACTTGAAGAATTTTTTTTTAGATATGCTGACAGCAGAAGTAGCACCATTTCTGGCCTTCCTATACATTTCCCAGTTAAACGCAGTAGGATTTCGTTTCCATTTGCTGTATGCCTTGTGTCGCTTCTTTAGTGCCAAGAGCACGCAATGTGTGAACCAGGGGCACGTATGAGCTGCGCCAGGACCACGTTTTGTACGAAGCGGAACATGTAGTTCAAACAAGTTATTGACCTTATTAATGAAAAAATTCAGCTTATCATCAACAGTACGTAGAAACCAACAGTCCGACCAATTTATACAAGACAAGTCATTGAACAGCGAAACATAATCAGTTGATTTGTAGTCCCGAAAAGAGTAAAATGTATTAGAGGTTTCAGGGGTAAGGCTAATATTCAAAGTGCAGAAAATCAGATCATGATCGGATAGGAAGGAAATTTGATCAAACAGCCCGAGCAGTGTTCGGCACAGAGCTGAGATTGCCTGCTGACTTGAAGTTCGGAGTGGTCAGCACGACGGAAGGCGCTAAGACTGATTACGCAGTTAATAAGCGATCGGAGCTGGAAGAAATCCACCAGTTTATAAGGGACCGTATCCAACTGGTCAGCGATAAGATGAAAGTCAGATATGATCTACGAGCTAACACAGCGGGGTTCCAAGAAGGCGATCTGGTAATGCTTTACAACCCGCAGCGCAGGAAAGGTTTGTCTCCAAAGCTTCAAACGTCATGGGAAGGACCGTACAAGGTCGTGACCAGGATTAATGACGTGGTGTACAGGGTTCAACGCTGCTGCAGCGGAAACGCCAGGCTGAAGGTAGTCCATTTGGAGCGCCTGGCGTCTTACTCCGGCGGAGCCTCTGTACTTGTTCGGGACGAACAAGTCTAAGTGATGGGCAGTGATACGATGAGAAATTCCGTGTCGCACTGTACAGGAATGCTTTTCTCCGCACGAATGTTTTCCAAGCATACTTTTAGGCATGCACTTTGAAGTACGACAAATTTGGTATAATTCGCTTGGTATAGTCCGATATAGCAAGGATGGTTCTCGAAGAAATAGGCTGTGCGAGAATGGTCGAGCTCTTTCCAATTGGAAGTTGCAAGAAACTTCGGCGCGATAAGAAAACTGGTATAAAAGCAGCAGTGTGCAGCGTAATGGAGTCTGTGTAGAGCAAGCAGAGTGGTAACAAGTGTAGATACAAGCGAAGTGTAAATCTGTAAATAAAGTGATTGTTGATTTTTGCTGAGTAATTGAAGTTGTTTTATTTTCAAAACCAATCCAAACGAACCTATGAAGTAATTTTCGTAGCATTTGGTGTCAGAAGTGGGATTGTGTTACTGAAGATAAACAAAGAATAAAATTATAAAAACACAGACATGGTTAAACTCGAGCTGCTGAAGGTGGACCAGCTGAAAAAGGAGCTGGCTGCCTGGAATTTGCCGACTGCTGGCGGTAAAGTGGAGTTGCAGCTGCGCTTGCGAGAATCATGTGAGGCACGAGGCGTCGATTGGACTGTGCACGAGTTCGGAGCGCAAGGACTAGAGTCGTCGGCTAAGGTGGAGGAGTCGCCTGCTGGTGCTGCTTTGCTACAGAGTACAGCTGCAGCGGCTGCGCCAATACAAGCGTTGGAGCCAACTAATGGCTGCACTCAAAGGCATGTCGGCGCAAATTGAAACGGCGAATCGAGAAATGGCAGCGAAACTGGAAACTACGAATCAAGAAATAGTGAAAATGGAATCGGCGAACCGAGAAGTAGCGGAGCGAATGGAAACCAAGCTTCAGGAAAATTCTGCGCGCTTGGAGCAGAAAGTGGAAGAAATCTCAAACAAGCTTGATGTGAAGGTGGAGCACCTGGGAGCGCAAGTGGAACACTTAGATAGACGAGTCGACGGCCTGGATGATTCGCTGAACAGACGAGTTAATGACTTGGATGATTCCTTGAACAAACGAGTTGACAGTCTGGAGGATTCAGTAAACAGAAAAATCGACGAGCGGCTTAGAGAGGTACAGCCACGAGAATGTTTGCCGCCGGCTCCGGAAAGTTTCGCCACCCGCACAGAAGTGCCTACTTATGATGGTGCTACGCCGTTCAACACATTTAAACTGCAATTCGACTTAGCTGCTTTGGAAAATCAGTGGACCGATATCAGGAAGGGTCGGAGATTGGCACTGGCGCTGAAAGGTCCTGCGGCTGAGGTAATGAAATCAGTTCCGGAATGTTCGAGAAGTGATTATGAGGCCGTCATGAGAGCGTTGGCAGCGAAGTACAGAAACGAGCACAACCATACGCTGTACTACTGTGAGCTGAAGAACCGCTGGCAAAGAGCCAGCGAGGCGCTGCAGACATATGCAGCAGACATTGAGCGGCTCGTGCAGTTGTGCTACCCAAAATTCGGCGCTGATGATCTCGAGAGGATGAATATTGATTCGTTCATTGAGGGTCTTCATGATCCAGAGACAGGTCGCAGTGCGTTGATGATGGGCAAGCCGACATTTAAGGAGACGGTGACCAGCGCGATGACATATGAGGCGACATGGGTTGGAGGCACTCGGTATGCGTCTGCAAGGATACGCCAAATTCAGTCGGACAACGACATTCCGATCCAGGCCATAAGCTCTGAGGCACCGGGCAGGCCCCGGGTGGTCTCCTCTAAAGTGGTTTGCTGGACATGTGGCAAGCAGGGTCACATAGCACGGGACTGCCGCCAACGGAAAAGGCGTTCCCGTTCTCGATCGCAATCGCCTGAAGCGAGGAATACTGACAATCAAGGCCCAGCCAACAAGCGCCGGGCTGAGGATGACGAGTCGTTAAACTAAAACGGGTCAGCTCAAAGGGGCGAGAGGTGATTCCCACAACCTGCTGCCCCACCGTCCTTGTCTCGCAGTTGAAACGACAACCCAGCAGCTTGACGATTGAAGGAAAGATAGATGGAAAGTTGTTCGTGTTGACACTGGATACTGGAGCGTCATATTCGATCATAAAAAGGAAGCTTCTGAAGAACTGGGAACCACTGCATGGCATACAGCTGAGGACTGCGACTGGCGAGTGTGCGCCGGTAAGAGGAAAAGTAACAAAAACAATTGCTATCGGCACCAGCAGCCTGAAACATGAGTTCATCGTCGCGGATATAATGGATGACGTGATTATCGGCGTCGATTTCATGATTAGGCACGGTTTTACACTGAACCTGAAAGAAAATGTGCTGAAGTATGCCAACGTTGAGTTCCCCCTGCACACTGGCTATGGGCGAAGCGTGGCGGTAAGAAGAGTTGTCTCGTGTCAACAACAGGAGATACCAGCGAATTCCGAGGCGATTGTGTGGGCGAAGGTGGACGCGAACGATGGGACAAGCCGGCTGTGGGTTGTAGAAGCGCCAAAACAAGGATACGACAACATAATAATCGGACGTACATTAGTAGAACCCAAAAATGGCAAAATACCAGTCAGGATACTCAACCCACTGAACACACCCTGATATGTCGAAAAAGATGCGGTCATTAGCGAGTGTAGAGAGGCTGAAGCAGTTGTCAATTGCGAAAGCAGTCCAACCGGAGGAAGCAAGAAAAGCGGTTCTAACATGGACGCCATACCGCAGAACCAGTGGAGCAGCAAATTGACAGCTGAGCAGAAACAGAAGGCACGGTCACTCCTGCAGCACTATGAGTCAATATTTGCAACAGAAGCGGGCGGAAGAACAGCCATAGTGAAGCACAACATCGACACCGGAAGTGCGAAACCAATCCGCCAACCACCAAGACGGGTCACTCTGGCCAAGAGGGAAGAGGTCACAAATTTGATTGAAAACATGCATAATGAAAAGGTCATAGAGCCTTCGTCAGGTCCTTGGTGTTCACCGGTCGTGTTTTTATTTTATTTTTATTTATTTAATTATAAAACATCGGCATTTAAGAATTTCATCTTTTGCATGCCATAAGTTGATACTTATTAACTAACAATTGATTAGCTCGACAAATACAATTGATTAACAAAAATTGATTATTAACAGTATATTTGAATCCAGTGGGAATCTAAATATTTAAAAGAGAAGATAGAAAAGGAAAACAGAATAGTGAGAAAAGTAGAGAAGGACAGAGTTAAGAAAAGTGTTTGAAGATATAATGCTTAAAGTGGCGTCTATTGGTAATTGATTTAAGATGCATGGGCAACGAATTCCATAATCTAATGGTGCTAACAAAGAATAGTCGACTAAAGTTGGGGAAATTGTGGGCTGGAGGTAGTAAATTCATATGTCGGTGACACTTAGAAAACTTAAGTTTTTCATACAAATACTGGGGCCTTTTGGAATGGATAATTTTGTGCAAAAAGATGCAATTTCTTGCTTCCATGTAGCTCTGTAAGCTGCAGCCCAGTATTTTGTTGCAGTAGATGGAAATGTGATCAGACCTTTTGACAGAGTACACATATCGAGCTGCATTATTGAAAGCAACCTGTAGCTTGTGCATGGATCTGGAATCCAATTTGCTATACACAGCCTCCGAGTATGTTATAATAGGCAACAATAACTGAATCACTAGCTTCCGTTTGGTTTCGACTGGTACAAACCCCGAGGTCCGCCTCAGATTACGTAGTCCATAATAGATTTTTGAAACAACGGAATTAATGTGGTCCACGCAAGATAGTGAAGAGTTAATTTGATACCCAAGATTGACAACTTGACTAACAAATTTTAGTTCTACGCCATTGAGAAGAATAGGTGGAAGATCTGAACAGTGGGAAACAGTTCTCGATATGGGCAGGACAAATGATTTTTGGGGGTGTAAAAATAGTTGGTTTTCCCGAGCCCACTCACCTATAGCTCCTAAGTCTTCATTAACTCTTGCACATAAATCATCTACCATCCCAATTGGTCTCGACAAGTACAATTGTAGGTCATCAGCATACGCATGCATGCTAACATGACTGCAGCTGCTAAAGATATCATTAATAAACATTGTAAACAGCAGAGGACCCAGGACAGAACCCTGTGGCACCCCGCTGGCAATACCTTTAAATGCAGAGAAAGTATCACCAACCTTCACTCTTTGCGATCTGCCAACCAGGTAGCTTTTTAGTAAGTTAACCGCAGAATCAGAAAAATTAAAATAACATTCAAGTTTGTGACAGAGCACTGCATGATTAACTGTATCAAACGCTTTTGAGAAGTCTAACAGGCAGAGTAGAGACAAGTGTCCCATATCATAAGGCCCTCTAAGATCATCTAAGAGTTTAACCACAGCAGTAGAACAGCTATGCCCTGACCGAAATCCTGATTGTAAAGAAGACATAAGGCTAAACTTGTTCAAATACGTGGTGATCTGCTCAGCCATGAGTGACTCACATACTTTGGAAATCGAGCACAGAATATTAATGAGGCGAAAATCACCAGGTTCACGAGCTACTGATTTTTTTGCTATTGGAATAATTGTTGCTACTTTCCACACTTCAGGGAATCTGGAAGTAGTGAAACAGTGATTGATGATGTGAGTTAGAGGACTAACACAGCGGGTAACATGATTTTGATAAACTTTATAGCTATTCGATCATCTCCAATGGCGTTCGACTTGATTTTCATTATGCAACGAGCAACATCCATTTCACTAACCGCGTCAAATTGAAATTTAATTTTAGGGACTCGCGTACGCTGAGATACGGATACAAAAGGCGCGCTAGAAACAGAATTTGAAATGAAATGATCATTAAGAATATTGGGGTCAATCCGGAATGCCTCAGTCTCCTTATTACAGATACCTATTTGCCTCAAATTATTCCATAGCAGTTTCGGTGGAAGTGATGGGCTAAGTTTCGACTTGAAGAATTTTTTTTTAGATATGCTGACAGCAGAAGTAGCACCATTTCTGGCCTTCCTATACATTTCCCAGTTAAACGCAGTAGGATTTCGTTTCCATTTGCTGTATGCCTTGTGTCGCTTCTTTAGTGCCAAGAGCACGCAATGTGTGAACCAGGGGCACGTATGAGCTGCGCCAGGACCACGTTTTGTACGAAGCGGAACATGTAGTTCAAACAAGTTATTGACCTTATTAATGAAAAAATTCAGCTTATCATCAACAGTACGTAGAAACCAACAGTCCGACCAATTTATACAAGACAAGTCATTGAACAGCGAAACATAATCAGTTGATTTGTAGTCCCGAAAAGAGTAAAATGTATTAGAGGTTTCAGGGGTAAGGCTAATATTCAAAGTGCAGAAAATCAGATCATGATCGGATAGGAAGGAAATTTGATCAAACAGCCCGAGCAGTGTTCGGCACAGAGCTGAGATTGCCTGCTGACTTGAAGTTCGGAGTGGTCAGCACGACGGAAGGCGCTAAGACTGATTACGCAGTTAATAAGCGATCGGAGCTGGAAGAAATCCACCAGTTTATAAGGGACCGTATCCAACTGGTCAGCGATAAGATGAAAGTCAGATATGATCTACGAGCTAACACAGCGGGGTTCCAAGAAGGCGATCTGGTAATGCTTTACAACCCGCAGCGCAGGAAAGGTTTGTCTCCAAAGCTTCAAACGTCATGGGAAGGACCGTACAAGGTCGTGACCAGGATTAATGACGTGGTGTACAGGGTTCAACGCTGCTGCAGCGGAAACGCCAGGCTGAAGGTAGTCCATTTGGAGCGCCTGGCGTCTTACTCCGGCGGAGCCTCTGTACTTGTTCGGGACGAACAAGTCTAAGTGATGGGCAGTGATACGATGAGAAATTCCGTGTCGCACTGTACAGGAATGCTTTTCTCCGCACGAATGTTTTCCAAGCATACTTTTAGGCATGCACTTTGAAGTACGACAAATTTGGTATAATTCGCTTGGTATAGTCCGATATAGCAAGGATGGTTCTCGAAGAAATAGGCTGTGCGAGAATGGTCGAGCTCTTTCCAATTGGAAGTTGCAAGAAACTTCGGCGCGATAAGAAAACTGGTATAAAAGCAGCAGTGTGCAGCGTAATGGAGTCTGTGTAGAGCAAGCAGAGTGGTAACAAGTGTAGATACAAGCGAAGTGTAAATCTGTAAATAAAGTGATTGTTGATTTTTGCTGAGTAATTGAAGTTGTTTTATTTTCAAAACCAATCCAAACGAACCTATGAAGTAATTTTCGTAGCATTTGGTGTCAGAAGTGGGATTGTGTTACTGAAGATAAACAAAGAATAAAATTATAAAAACACAGACATGGTTAAACTCGAGCTGCTGAAGGTGGACCAGCTGAAAAAGGAGCTGGCTGCCTGGAATTTGCCGACTGCTGGCGGTAAAGTGGAGTTGCAGCTGCGCTTGCGAGAATCATGTGAGGCACGAGGCGTCGATTGGACTGTGCACGAGTTCGGAGCGCAAGGACTAGAGTCGTCGGCTAAGGTGGAGGAGTCGCCTGCTGGTGCTGCTTTGCTACAGAGTACAGCTGCAGCGGCTGCGCCAATACAAGCGTTGGAGCCAACTAATGGCTGCACTCAAAGGCATGTCGGCGCAAATTGAAACGGCGAATCGAGAAATGGCAGCGAAACTGGAAACTACGAATCAAGAAATAGTGAAAATGGAATCGGCGAACCGAGAAGTAGCGAAGCGAATGGAAACCAAGCTTCAGGAAAATTCTGCGCGCTTGGAGCAGAAAGTGGAAGAAATCTCAAACAAGCTTGATGTGAAGGTGGAGCACCTGGGAGCGCAAGTGGAACACTTAGATAGACGAGTCGACGGCCTGGATGATTCGCTGAACAGACGAGTTAATGACTTGGATGATTCCTTGAACAAACGAGTTGACAGTCTGGAGGATTCAGTAAACAGAAAAATCGACGAGCGGCTTAGAGAGGTACAGCCACGAGAATGTTTGCCGCCGGCTCCGGAAAGTTTCGCCACCCGCACAGAAGTGCCTACTTATGATGGTGCTACGCCGTTCAACACATTTAAACTGCAATTCGACTTAGCTGCTTTGGAAAATCAGTGGACCGATATCAGGAAGGGTCGGAGATTGGCACTGGCGCTGAAAGGTCCTGCGGCTGAGGTAATGAAATCAGTTCCGGAATGTTCGAGAAGTGATTATGAGGCCGTCATGAGAGCGTTGGCAGCGAAGTACAGAAACGAGCACAACCATACGCTGTACTACTGTGAGCTGAAGAACCGCTGGCAAAGAGCCAGCGAGGCGCTGCAGACATATGCAGCAGACATTGAGCGGCTCGTGCAGTTGTGCTACCCAAAATTCGGCGCTGATGATCTCGAGAGGATGAATATTGATTCGTTCATTGAGGGTCTTCATGATCCAGAGACAGGTCGCAGTGCGTTGATGATGGGCAAGCCGACATTTAAGGAGACGGTGACCAGCGCGATGACATATGAGGCGACATGGGTTGGAGGCACTCGGTATGCGTCTGCAAGGATACGCCAAATTCAGTCGGACAACGACATTCCGATCCAGGCCATAAGCTCTGAGGCACCGGGCAGGCCCCGGGTGGTCTCCTCTAAAGTGGTTTGCTGGACATGTGGCAAGCAGGGTCACATAGCACGGGACTGCCGCCAACGGAAAAGGCGTTCCCGTTCTCGATCGCAATCGCCTGAAGCGAGGAATACTGACAATCAAGGCCCAGCCAACAAGCGCCGGGCTGAGGATGACGAGTCGTTAAACTAAAACGGGTCAGCTCAAAGGGGCGAGAGGTGATTCCCACAACCTGCTGCCCCACCGTCCTTGTCTCGCAGTTGAAACGACAACCCAGCAGCTTGACGATTGAAGGAAAGATAGATGGAAAGTTGTTCGTGTTGACACTGGATACTGGAGCGTCATATTCGATCATAAAAAGGAAGCTTCTGAAGAACTGGGAACCACTGCATGGCATACAGCTGAGGACTGCGACTGGCGAGTGTGCGCCGGTAAGAGGAAAAGTAACAAAAACAATTGCTATCGGCACCAGCAGCCTGAAACATGAGTTCATCGTCGCGGATATAATGGATGACGTGATTATCGGCGTCGATTTCATGATTAGGCACGGTTTTACACTGAACCTGAAAGAAAATGTGCTGAAGTATGCCAACGTTGAGTTCCCCCTGCACACTGGCTATGGGCGAAGCGTGGCGGTAAGAAGAGTTGTCTCGTGTCAACAACAGGAGATACCAGCGAATTCCGAGGCGATTGTGTGGGCGAAGGTGGACGCGAACGATGGGACAAGCCGGCTGTGGGTTGTAGAAGCGCCAAAACAAGGATACGACAACATAATAATCGGACGTACATTAGTAGAACCCAAAAATGGCAAAATACCAGTCAGGATACTCAACCCACTGAACACACCCTGATATGTCGAAAAAGATGCGGTCATTAGCGAGTGTAGAGAGGCTGAAGCAGTTGTCAATTGCGAAAGCAGTCCAACCGGAGGAAGCAAGAAAAGCGGCTCTAACATGGACGCCATACCGCAGAACCAGTGGAGCAGCAAATTGACAGCTGAGCAGAAACAGAAGGCACGGTCACTCCTGCAGCACTATGAGTCAATATTTGCAACAGAAGCGGGCGGAAGAACAGCCATAGTGAAGGACAACATCGACACCGGAAGTGCGAAACCAATCCGCCAACCACCAAGACGGGTCCCTCTGGCCAAGAGGGAAGAGGTCACAAATTTGATTGAAAACATGCATAAAGAAAAGGTCATAGAGCCTTCGTCAGGTCCTTTTTATTTTATTTTTATTTATTTAATTATAAAACATCGGCATTTAAGAATTTCATCTTTTGCATGCCACAAGTTGATACTTATTAACTAACAATTGATTAGCTCGACAAATACAATTGATTAACAAAAATTGATTATTAACAGTATTTTTGAATCCAGTGGGAATCTAAATATTTAAAAGAGAAGATAGAAAAGGAAAACAGAATAGTGAGAAAAGTAGAGAAGGACAGAGTTAAGAAAAGTGTTTGAAGATATAATGCTTAAAGTGGCGTCTATTGGTAATTGATTTAAGATGCATGGGCAACGAATTCCATAATCTAATGGTGCTAACAAAGAATAGTCGACTGGAGTTGGGGAAATTGTGGGCTGGAAGTAGTAAATTCATATGTCGGTGACACTTAGAAAACTTAAGTTTTTCATACAAATACTGGGGCCTTTTGGAATGGATAATTTTGTGCAAAAAGATGCAATTTCTTGCTTCCATGTAGCTCTGTAAGCTGCAGCCCAGTATTTTGTTGCAGTAGATGGAAATGTGATCAGACCTTTTGACAGAGTACACATATCGAGCTGCATTATTGAAAGCAACCTGTAGCTTGTGCATGGATCTGGAATCCAATTTGCTATACACAGCCTCCGAGTATGTTATAATAGGCAACAATAACTGAATCACTAGCTTCCGTTTGGTTTCGACTGGTACAAACCCCGAGGTCCGCCTCAGATTACGTAGTCCATAATAGATTTTTGAAACAACGGAATTAATGTGGTCCACGCAAGATAGTGAAGAGTTAATTTGATACCCAAGATTGACAACTTGACTAACAAATTTTAGTTCTACGCCATTGAGAAGAATAGGTGGAAGATCTGAACAGTGGGAAACAGTTCTCGATATGGGCAGGACAAATGATTTTTGGGGGTTTAAAAATAGTTGGTTTTCCCGAGCCCACTCACCTATAGCTCCTAAGTCTTCATTAACTCTTGCACATAAATCATCTACCATCCCAATTGGTCTCGACAAGTACAATTGTAGGTCATCAGCATACGCATGCATGCTAACATGACTGCAGCTGCTAAAGATATCATTAATAAACATTGTAAACAGCAGAGGACCCAGGACAGAACCCTGTGGCACCCCGCTGGCAATACCTTTAAATGCAGAGAAAGTATCACCAACCTTCACTCTTTGCGATCTGCCAACCAGGTAGCTTTTTAGTAAGTTAACCGCAGAATCAGAAAAATTAAAATAACATTCAAGTTTGTGACAGAGCACTGCATGATTAACTGTATCAAACGCTTTTGAGAAGTCTAACAGGCAGAGTAGAGACAAGTGTCCCATATCATAAGGCCCTCTAAGATCATCTAAGATTTTAACCACAGCAGTAGAACAGCTATGCCCTGACCGAAATCCTGATTGTAAAGAAGACATAAGGCTAAACTTGTTCAAATACGTGGTGATCTGCTCAGCCATGAGTGACTCACATACTTTGGAAATCGAGCACAGAATATTAATGAGGCGAAAATCACCAGGTTCACGAGCTACTGATTTTTTTGCTATTGGAATAATTGTTGCTACTTTCCACACTTCAGGGAATCTGGAAGTAGTGAAACAGTGATTGATGATGTGAGTTAGAGGACTAACACAGCGGGTAACATGATTTTGATAAACTTTATAGCTATTCGATCATCTCCAATGGCGTTCGACTTGATTTTCATTATGCAACGAGCAACATCCATTTCACTAACCGCGTCAAATTGAAATTTAATTTTAGGGACTCGCGTACGCTGAGATACGGATACAAAAGGCGCGCTAGAAACAGAATTTGAAATGAAATGATCATTAAGAATATTGGGGTCAATCCGGAATGCCTCAGTCTCCTTATTACAGATACCTATTTGCCTCAAATTATTCCATAGCAGTTTCGGTGGAAGTGATGGGCTAAGTTTCGACTTGAAGAATTTTTTTTTAGATATGCTGACAGCAGAAGTAGCACCATTTCTGGCCTTCCTATACATTTCCCAGTTAAACGCAGTAGGATTTCGTTTCCATTTGCTGTATGCCTTGTGTCGCTTCTTTAGTGCCAAGAGCACGCAATGTGTGAACCAGGGGCACGTATGAGCTGCGCCAGGACCACGTTTTGTACGAAGCGGAACATGTAGTTCAAACAAGTTATTGACCTTATTAATGAAAAAATTCAGCTTATCATCAACAGTACGTAGAAACCAACAGTCCGACCAATTTATACAAGACAAGTCATTGAACAGCGAAACATAATCAGTTGATTTGTAGTCCCGAAAAGAGTAAAATGTATTAGAGGTTTCAGGGGTAAGGCTAATATTCAAAGTGCAGAAAATCAGATCATGATCGGATAGGAAGGAAATTTGATCAAACAGCCCGAGCAGTGTTCGGCACAGAGCTGAGATTGCCTGCTGACTTGAAGTTCGGAGTGGTCAGCACGACGGAAGGCGCTAAGACTGATTACGCAGTTAATAAGCGATCGGAGCTGGAAGAAATCCACCAGTTTATAAGGGACCGTATCCAACTGGTCAGCGATAAGATGAAAGTCAGATATGATCTACGAGCTAACACAGCGGGGTTCCAAGAAGGCGATCTGGTAATGCTTTACAACCCGCAGCGCAGGAAAGGTTTGTCTCCAAAGCTTCAAACGTCATGGGAAGGACCGTACAAGGTCGTGACCAGGATTAATGACGTGGTGTACAGGGTTCAACGCTGCTGCAGCGGAAACGCCAGGCTGAAGGTAGTCCATTTGGAGCGCCTGGCGTCTTACTCCGGCGGAGCCTCTGTACTTGTTCGGGACGAACAAGTCTAAGTGATGGGCAGTGATACGATGAGAAATTCCGTGTCGCACTGTACAGGAATGCTTTTCTCCGCACGAATGTTTTCCAAGCATACTTTTAGGCATGCACTTTGAAGTACGACAAATTTGGTATAATTCGCTTGGTATAGTCCGATATAGCAAGGATGGTTCTCGAAGAAATAGGCTGTGCGAGAATGGTCGAGCTCTTTCCAATTGGAAGTTGCAAGAAACTTCGGCGCGATAAGAAAACTGGTATAAAAGCAGCAGTGTGCAGCGTAATGGAGTCTGTGTAGAGCAAGCAGAGTGGTAACAAGTGTAGATACAAGCGAAGTGTAAATCTGTAAATAAAGTGATTGTTGATTTTTGCTGAGTAATTGAAGTTGTTTTATTTTCAAAACCAATCCAAACGAACCTATGAAGTAATTTTCGTAGCATTTGGTGTCAGAAGTGGGATTGTGTTACTGAAGATAAACAAAGAATAAAATTATAAAAACACAGACATGGTTAAACTCGAGCTGCTGAAGGTGGACCAGCTGAAAAAGGAGCTGGCTGCCTGGAATTTGCCGACTGCTGGCGGTAAAGTGGAGTTGCAGCTGCGCTTGCGAGAATCATGTGAGGCACGAGGCGTCGATTGGACTGTGCACGAGTTCGGAGCGCAAGGACTAGAGTCGTCGGCTAAGGTGGAGGAGTCGCCTGCTGGTGCTGCTTTGCTACAGAGTACAGCTGCAGCGGCTGCGCCAATACAAGCGTTGGAGCCAACTAATGGCTGCACTCAAAGGCATGTCGGCGCAAATTGAAACGGCGAATCGAGAAATGGCAGCGAAACTGGAAACTACGAATCAAGAAATAGTGAAAATGGAATCGGCGAACCGAGAAGTAGCGAAGCGAATGGAAACCAAGCTTCAGGAAAATTCTGCGCGCTTGGAGCAGAAAGTGGAAGAAATCTCAAACAAGCTTGATGTGAAGGTGGAGCACCTGGGAGCGCAAGTGGAACACTTAGATAGACGAGTCGACGGCCTGGATGATTCGCTGAACAGACGAGTTAATGACTTGGATGATTCCTTGAACAAACGAGTTGACAGTCTGGAGGATTCAGTAAACAGAAAAATCGACGAGCGGCTTAGAGAGGTACAGCCACGAGAATGTTTGCCGCCGGCTCCGGAAAGTTTCGCCACCCGCACAGAAGTGCCTACTTATGATGGTGCTACGCCGTTCAACACATTTAAACTGCAATTCGACTTAGCTGCTTTGGAAAATCAGTGGACCGATATCAGGAAGGGTCGGAGATTGGCACTGGCGCTGAAAGGTCCTGCGGCTGAGGTAATGAAATCAGTTCCGGAATGTTCGAGAAGTGATTATGAGGCCGTCATGAGAGCGTTGGCAGCGAAGTACAGAAACGAGCACAACCATACGCTGTACTACTGTGAGCTGAAGAACCGCTGGCAAAGAGCCAGCGAGGCGCTGCAGACATATGCAGCAGACATTGAGCGGCTCGTGCAGTTGTGCTACCCAAAATTCGGCGCTGATGATCTCGAGAGGATGAATATTGATTCGTTCATTGAGGGTCTTCATGATCCAGAGACAGGTCGCAGTGCGTTGATGATGGGCAAGCCGACATTTAAGGAGACGGTGACCAGCGCGATGACATATGAGGCGACATGGGTTGGAGGCACTCGGTATGCGTCTGCAAGGATACGCCAAATTCAGTCGGACAACGACATTCCGATCCAGGCCATAAGCTCTGAGGCACCGGGCAGGCCCCGGGTGGTCTCCTCTAAAGTGGTTTGCTGGACATGTGGCAAGCAGGGTCACATAGCACGGGACTGCCGCCAACGGAAAAGGCGTTCCCGTTCTCGATCGCAATCGCCTGAAGCGAGGAATACTGACAATCAAGGCCCAGCCAACAAGCGCCGGGCTGAGGATGACGAGTCGTTAAACTAAAACGGGTCAGCTCAAAGGGGCGAGAGGTGATTCCCACAACCTGCTGCCCCACCGTCCTTGTCTCGCAGTTGAAACGACAACCCAGCAGCTTGACGATTGAAGGAAAGATAGATGGAAAGTTGTTCGTGTTGACACTGGATACTGGAGCGTCATATTCGATCATAAAAAGGAAGCTTCTGAAGAACTGGGAACCACTGCATGGCATACAGCTGAGGACTGCGACTGGCGAGTGTGCGCCGGTAAGAGGAAAAGTAACAAAAACAATTGCTATCGGCACCAGCAGCCTGAAACATGAGTTCATCGTCGCGGATATGGATGACGTGATTATCGGCGTCGATTTCATGATTAGGCACGGTTTTACACTGAACCTGAAAGAAAATGTGCTGAAGTATGCCAACGTTGAGTTCCCCCTGCACACTGGCTATGGGCGAAGCGTGGCGGTAAGAAGAGTTGTCTCGTGTCAACAACAGGAGATACCAGCGAATTCCGAGGCGATTGTGTGGGCGAAGGTGGACGCGAACGATGGGACAAGCCGGCTGTGGGTTGTAGAAGCGCCAAAACAAGGATACGACAACATAATAATCGGACGTACATTAGTAGAACCCAAAAATGGCAAAATACCAGTCAGGATACTCAACCCACTGAACACACCCTGATATGTCGAAAAAGATGCGGTCATTAGCGAGTGTAGAGAGGCTGAAGCAGTTGTCAATTGCGAAAGCAGTCCAACCGGAGGAAGCAAGAAAAGCGGTTCTAACATGGACGCCATACCGCAGAACCAGTGGAGCAGCAAATTGACAGCTGAGCAGAAACAGAAGGCACGGTCACTCCTGCAGCACTATGAGTCAATATTTGCAACAGAAGCGGGCGGAAGAACAGCCATAGTGAAGGACAACATCGACACCGGAAGTGCGAAACCAATCCGCCAACCACCAAGACGGGTCCCTCTGGCCAAGAGGGAAGAGGTCACAAATTTGATTGAAAACATGCATAAAGAAAAGGTCATAGAGCCTTCGTCAGGTCCTTTTTATTTTATTTTTATTTATTTAATTATAAAACATCGGCATTTAAGAATTTCATCTTTTGCATGCCACAAGTTGATACTTATTAACTAACAATTGATTAGCTCGACAAATACAATTGATTAACAAAAATTGATTATTAACAGTATTTTTGAATCCAGTGGGAATCTAAATATTTAAAAGAGAAGATAGAAAAGGAAAACAGAATAGTGAGAAAAGTAGAGAAGGACAGAGTTAAGAAAAGTGTTTGAAGATATAATGCTTAAAGTGGCGTCTATTGGTAATTGATTTAAGATGCATGGGCAACGAATTCCATAATCTAATGGTGCTAACAAAGAATAGTCGACTGGAGTTGGGGAAATTGTGGGCTGGAAGTAGTAAATTCATATGTCGGTGACACTTAGAAAACTTAAGTTTTTCATACAAATACTGGGGCCTTTTGGAATGGATAATTTTGTGCAAAAAGATGCAATTTCTTGCTTCCATGTAGCTCTGTAAGCTGCAGCCCAGTATTTTGTTGCAGTAGATGGAAATGTGATCAGACCTTTTGACAGAGTACACATATCGAGCTGCATTATTGAAAGCAACCTGTAGCTTGTGCATGGATCTGGAATCCAATTTGCTATACACAGCCTCCGAGTATGTTATAATAGGCAACAATAACTGAATCACTAGCTTCCGTTTGGTTTCGACTGGTACAAACCCCGAGGTCCGCCTCAGATTACGTAGTCCATAATAGATTTTTGAAACAACGGAATTAATGTGGTCCACGCAAGATAGTGAAGAGTTAATTTGATACCCAAGATTGACAACTTGACTAACAAATTTTAGTTCTACGCCATTGAGAAGAATAGGTGGAAGATCTGAACAGTGGGAAACAGTTCTCGATATGGGCAGGACAAATGATTTTTGGGGGTTTAAAAATAGTTGGTTTTCCCGAGCCCACTCACCTATAGCTCCTAAGTCTTCATTAACTCTTGCACATAAATCATCTACCATCCCAATTGGTCTCGACAAGTACAATTGTAGGTCATCAGCATACGCATGCATGCTAACATGACTGCAGCTGCTAAAGATATCATTAATAAACATTGTAAACAGCAGAGGACCCAGGACAGAACCCTGTGGCACCCCGCTGGCAATACCTTTAAATGCAGAGAAAGTATCACCAACCTTCACTCTTTGCGATCTGCCAACCAGGTAGCTTTTTAGTAAGTTAACCGCAGAATCAGAAAAATTAAAATAACATTCAAGTTTGTGACAGAGCACTGCATGATTAACTGTATCAAACGCTTTTGAGAAGTCTAACAGGCAGAGTAGAGACAAGTGTCCCATATCATAAGGCCCTCTAAGATCATCTAAGATTTTAACCACAGCAGTAGAACAGCTATGCCCTGACCGAAATCCTGATTGTAAAGAAGACATAAGGCTAAACTTGTTCAAATACGTGGTGATCTGCTCAGCCATGAGTGACTCACATACTTTGGAAATCGAGCACAGAATATTAATGAGGCGAAAATCACCAGGTTCACGAGCTACTGATTTTTTTGCTATTGGAATAATTGTTGCTACTTTCCACACTTCAGGGAATCTGGAAGTAGTGAAACAGTGATTGATGATGTGAGTTAGAGGACTAACACAGCGGGTAACATGATTTTGATAAACTTTATAGCTATTCGATCATCTCCAATGGCGTTCGACTTGATTTTCATTATGCAACGAGCAACATCCATTTCACTAACCGCGTCAAATTGAAATTTAATTTTAGGGACTCGCGTACGCTGAGATACGGATACAAAAGGCGCGCTAGAAACAGAATTTGAAATGAAATGATCATTAAGAATATTGGGGTCAATCCGGAATGCCTCAGTCTCCTTATTACAGATACCTATTTGCCTCAAATTATTCCATAGCAGTTTCGGTGGAAGTGATGGGCTAAGTTTCGACTTGAAGAATTTTTTTTTAGATATGCTGACAGCAGAAGTAGCACCATTTCTGGCCTTCCTATACATTTCCCAGTTAAACGCAGTAGGATTTCGTTTCCATTTGCTGTATGCCTTGTGTCGCTTCTTTAGTGCCAAGAGCACGCAATGTGTGAACCAGGGGCACGTATGAGCTGCGCCAGGACCACGTTTTGTACGAAGCGGAACATGTAGTTCAAACAAGTTATTGACCTTATTAATGAAAAAATTCAGCTTATCATCAACAGTACGTAGAAACCAACAGTCCGACCAATTTATACAAGACAAGTCATTGAACAGCGAAACATAATCAGTTGATTTGTAGTCCCGAAAAGAGTAAAATGTATTAGAGGTTTCAGGGGTAAGGCTAATATTCAAAGTGCAGAAAATCAGATCATGATCGGATAGGAAGGAAATTTGATCAAACAGCCCGAGCAGTGTTCGGCACAGAGCTGAGATTGCCTGCTGACTTGAAGTTCGGAGTGGTCAGCACGACGGAAGGCGCTAAGACTGATTACGCAGTTAATAAGCGATCGGAGCTGGAAGAAATCCACCAGTTTATAAGGGACCGTATCCAACTGGTCAGCGATAAGATGAAAGTCAGATATGATCTACGAGCTAACACAGCGGGGTTCCAAGAAGGCGATCTGGTAATGCTTTACAACCCGCAGCGCAGGAAAGGTTTGTCTCCAAAGCTTCAAACGTCATGGGAAGGACCGTACAAGGTCGTGACCAGGATTAATGACGTGGTGTACAGGGTTCAACGCTGCTGCAGCGGAAACGCCAGGCTGAAGGTAGTCCATTTGGAGCGCCTGGCGTCTTACTCCGGCGGAGCCTCTGTACTTGTTCGGGACGAACAAGTCTAAGTGATGGGCAGTGATACGATGAGAAATTCCGTGTCGCACTGTACAGGAATGCTTTTCTCCGCACGAATGTTTTCCAAGCATACTTTTAGGCATGCACTTTGAAGTACGACAAATTTGGTATAATTCGCTTGGTATAGTCCGATATAGCAAGGATGGTTCTCGAAGAAGTAGGCTGTGCGAGAATGGTCGAGCTCTTTCCAATTGGAAGTTGCAAGAAACTTCGGCGCGATAAGAAAACTGGTATAAAAGCAGCAGTGTGCAGCGTAATGGAGTCTGTGTAGAGCAAGCAGAGTGGTAACAAGTGTAGATACAAGCGAAGTGTAAATCTGTAAATAAAGTGATTGTTGATTTTTGCTGAGTAATTGAAGTTGTTTTATTTTCAAAACCAATCCAAACGAACCTATGAAGTAATTTTCGTAGCATTTGGTGTCAGAAGTGGGATTGTGTTACTGAAGATAAACAAAGAATAAAATTATAAAAACACAGACATGGTTAAACTCGAGCTGCTGAAGGTGGACCAGCTGAAAAAGGAGCTGGCTGCCTGGAATTTGCCGACTGCTGGCGGTAAAGTGGAGTTGCAGCTGCGCTTGCGAGAATCATGTGAGGCACGAGGCGTCGATTGGACTGTGCACGAGTTCGGAGCGCAAGGACTAGAGTCGTCGGCTAAGGTGGAGGAGTCGCCTGCTGGTGCTGCTTTGCTACAGAGTACAGCTGCAGCGGCTGCGCCAATACAAGCGTTGGAGCCAACTAATGGCTGCACTCAAAGGCATGTCGGCGCAAATTGAAACGGCGAATCGAGAAATGGCAGCGAAACTGGAAACTACGAATCAAGAAATAGTGAAAATGGAATCGGCGAACCGAGAAGTAGCGGAGCGAATGGAAACCAAGCTTCAGGAAAATTCTGCGCGCTTGGAGCAGAAAGTGGAAGAAATCTCAAACAAGCTTGATGTGAAGGTGGAGCACCTGGGAGCGCAAGTGGAACACTTAGATAGACGAGTCGACGGCCTGGATGATTCGCTGAACAGACGAGTTAATGACTTGGATGATTCCTTGAACAAACGAGTTGACAGTCTGGAGGATTCAGTAAACAGAAAAATCGACGAGCGGCTTAGAGAGGTACAGCCACGAGAATGTTTGCCGCCGGCTCCGGAAAGTTTCGCCACCCGCACAGAAGTGCCTACTTATGATGGTGCTACGCCGTTCAACACATTTAAACTGCAATTCGACTTAGCTGCTTTGGAAAATCAGTGGACCGATATCAGGAAGGGTCGGAGATTGGCACTGGCGCTGAAAGGTCCTGCGGCTGAGGTAATGAAATCAGTTCCGGAATGTTCGAGAAGTGATTATGAGGCCGTCATGAGAGCGTTGGCAGCGAAGTACAGAAACGAGCACAACCATACGCTGTACTACTGTGAGCTGAAGAACCGCTGGCAAAGAGCCAGCGAGGCGCTGCAGACATATGCAGCAGACATTGAGCGGCTCGTGCAGTTGTGCTACCCAAAATTCGGCGCTGATGATCTCGAGAGGATGAATATTGATTCGTTCATTGAGGGTCTTCATGATCCAGAGACAGGTCGCAGTGCGTTGATGATGGGCAAGCCGACATTTAAGGAGACGGTGACCAGCGCGATGACATATGAGGCGACATGGGTTGGAGGCACTCGGTATGCGTCTGCAAGGATACGCCAAATTCAGTCGGACAACGACATTCCGATCCAGGCCATAAGCTCTGAGGCACCGGGCAGGCCCCGGGTGGTCTCCTCTAAAGTGGTTTGCTGGACATGTGGCAAGCAGGGTCACATAGCACGGGACTGCCGCCAACGGAAAAGGCGTTCCCGTTCTCGATCGCAATCGCCTGAAGCGAGGAATACTGACAATCAAGGCCCAGCCAACAAGCGCCGGGCTGAGGATGACGAGTCGTTAAACTAAAACGGGTCAGCTCAAAGGGGCGAGAGGTGATTCCCACAACCTGCTGCCCCACCGTCCTTGTCTCGCAGTTGAAACGACAACCCAGCAGCTTGACGATTGAAGGAAAGATAGATGGAAAGTTGTTCGTGTTGACACTGGATACTGGAGCGTCATATTCGATCATAAAAAGGAAGCTTCTGAAGAACTGGGAACCACTGCATGGCATACAGCTGAGGACTGCGACTGGCGAGTGTGCGCCGGTAAGAGGAAAAGTAACAAAAACAATTGCTATCGGCACCAGCAGCCTGAAACATGAGTTCATCGTCGCGGATATAATGGATGACGTGATTATCGGCGTCGATTTCATGATTAGGCACGGTTTTACACTGAACCTGAAAGAAAATGTGCTGAAGTATGCCAACGTTGAGTTCCCCCTGCACACTGGCTATGGGCGAAGCGTGGCGGTAAGAAGAGTTGTCTCGTGTCAACAACAGGAGATACCAGCGAATTCCGAGGCGATTGTGTGGGCGAAGGTGGACGCGAACGATGGGACAAGCCGGCTGTGGGTTGTAGAAGCGCCAAAACAAGGATACGACAACATAATAATCGGACGTACATTAGTAGAACCCAAAAATGGCAAAATACCAGTCAGGATACTCAACCCACTGAACACACCCTGATATGTCGAAAAAGATGCGGTCATTAGCGAGTGTAGAGAGGCTGAAGCAGTTGTCAATTGCGAAAGCAGTCCAACCGGAGGAAGCAAGAAAAGCGGTTCTAACATGGACGCCATACCGCAGAACCAGTGGAGCAGCAAATTGACAGCTGAGCAGAAACAGAAGGCACGGTCACTCCTGCAGCACTATGAGTCAATATTTGCAACAGAAGCGGGCGGAAGAACAGCCATAGTGAAGCACAACATCGACACCGGAAGTGCGAAACCAATCCGCCAACCACCAAGACGGGTCACTCTGGCCAAGAGGGAAGAGGTCACAAATTTGATTGAAAACATGCATAATGAAAAGGTCATAGAGCCTTCGTCAGGTCCTTGGTGTTCACCGGTCGTGTTTTTATTTTATTTTTATTTATTTAGTTATAAAACATCGGCATTTAAGAATTTCATCTTTTGCATGCCATAAGTTGATACTTATTAACTAACAATTGATTAGCTCGACAAATACAATTGATTAACAAAAATTGATTATTAACAGTATATTTGAATCCAGTGGGAATCTAAATATTTAAAAGAGAAGATAGAAAAGGAAAACAGAATAGTGAGAAAAGTAGAGAAGGACAGAGTTAAGAAAAGTGTTTGAAGATATAATGCTTAAAGTGGCGTCTATTGGTAATTGATTTAAGATGCATGGGCAACGAATTCCATAATCTAATGGTGCTAACAAAGAATAGTCGACTAAAGTTGGGGAAATTGTGGGCTGGAGGTAGTAAATTCATATGTCGGTGACACTTAGAAAACTTAAGTTTTTCATACAAATACTGGGGCCTTTTGGAATGGATAATTTTGTGCAAAAAGATGCAATTTCTTGCTTCCATGTAGCTCTGTAAGCTGCAGCCCAGTATTTTGTTGCAGTAGATGGAAATGTGATCAGACCTTTTGACAGAGTACACATATCGAGCTGCATTATTGAAAGCAACCTGTAGCTTGTGCATGGATCTGGAATCCAATTTGCTATACACAGCCTCCGAGTATGTTATAATAGGCAACAATAACTGAATCACTAGCTTCCGTTTGGTTTCGACTGGTACAAACCCCGAGGTCCGCCTCAGATTACGTAGTCCATAATAGATTTTTGAAACAACGGAATTAATGTGGTCCACGCAAGATAGTGAAGAGTTAATTTGATACCCAAGATTGACAACTTGACTAACAAATTTTAGTTCTACGCCATTGAGAAGAATAGGTGGAAGATCTGAACAGTGGGAAACAGTTCTCGATATGGGCAGGACAAATGATTTTTGGGGGTGTAAAAATAGTTGGTTTTCCCGAGCCCACTCACCTATAGCTCCTAAGTCTTCATTAACTCTTGCACATAAATCATCTACCATCCCAATTGGTCTCGACAAGTACAATTGTAGGTCATCAGCATACGCATGCATGCTAACATGACTGCAGCTGCTAAAGATATCATTAATAAACATTGTAAACAGCAGAGGACCCAGGACAGAACCCTGTGGCACCCCGCTGGCAATACCTTTAAATGCAGAGAAAGTATCACCAACCTTCACTCTTTGCGATCTGCCAACCAGGTAGCTTTTTAGTAAGTTAACCGCAGAATCAGAAAAATTAAAATAACATTCAAGTTTGTGGCAGAGCACTGCATGATTAACTGTATCAAACGCTTTTGAGAAGTCTAACAGGCAGAGTAGAGACAAGTGTCCCATATCATAAGGCCCTCTAAGATCATCTAAGATTTTAACCACAGCAGTAGAACAGCTATGCCCTGACCGAAATCCTGATTGTAAAGAAGACATAAGGCTAAACTTGTTCAAATACGTGGTGATCTGCTCAGCCATGAGTGACTCACATACTTTGGAAATCGAGCACAGAATATTAATGAGGCGAAAATCACCAGGTTCACGAGCTACTGATTTTTTTGCTATTGGAATAATTGTTGCTACTTTCCACACTTCAGGGAATCTGGAAGTAGTGAAACAGTGATTGATGATGTGAGTTAGAGGACTAACACAGCGGGTAACATGATTTTGATAAACTTTATAGCTATTCGATCATCTCCAATGGCGTTCGACTTGATTTTCATTATGCAACGAGCAACATCCATTTCACTAACCGCGTCAAATTGAAATTTAATTTTAGGGACTCGCGTACGCTGAGATACGGATACAAAAGGCGCGCTAGAAACAGAATTTGAAATGAAATGATCATTAAGAATATTGGGGTCAATCCGGAATGCCTCAGTCTCCTTATTACAGATACCTATTTGCCTCAAATTATTCCATAGCAGTTTCGGTGGAAGTGATGGGCTAAGTTTCGACTTGAAGAATTTTTTTTTAGATATGCTGACAGCAGAAGTAGCACCATTTCTGGCCTTCCTATACATTTCCCAGTTAAACGCAGTAGGATTTCGTTTCCATTTGCTGTATGCCTTGTGTCGCTTCTTTAGTGCCAAGAGCACGCAATGTGTGAACCAGGGGCACGTATGAGCTGCGCCAGGACCACGTTTTGTACGAAGCGGAACATGTAGTTCAAACAAGTTATTGACCTTATTAATGAAAAAATTCAGCTTATCATCAACAGTACGTAGAAACCAACAGTCCGACCAATTTATACAAGACAAGTCATTGAACAGCGAAACATAATCAGTTGATTTGTAGTCCCGAAAAGAGTAAAATGTATTAGAGGTTTCAGGGGTAAGGCTAATATTCAAAGTGCAGAAAATCAGATCATGATCGGATAGGAAGGAAATTTGATCAAACAGCCCGAGCAGTGTTCGGCACAGAGCTGAGATTGCCTGCTGACTTGAAGTTCGGAGTGGTCAGCACGACGGAAGGCGCTAAGACTGATTACGCAGTTAATAAGCGATCGGAGCTGGAAGAAATCCACCAGTTTATAAGGGACCGTATCCAACTGGTCAGCGATAAGATGAAAGTCAGATATGATCTACGAGCTAACACAGCGGGGTTCCAAGAAGGCGATCTGGTAATGCTTTACAACCCGCAGCGCAGGAAAGGTTTGTCTCCAAAGCTTCAAACGTCATGGGAAGGACCGTACAAGGTCGTGACCAGGATTAATGACGTGGTGTACAGGGTTCAACGCTGCTGCAGCGGAAACGCCAGGCTGAAGGTAGTCCATTTGGAGCGCCTGGCGTCTTACTCCGGCGGAGCCTCTGTACTTGTTCGGGACGAACAAGTCTAAGTGATGGGCAGTGATACGATGAGAAATTCCGTGTCGCACTGTACAGGAATGCTTTTCTCCGCACGAATGTTTTCCAAGCATACTTTTAGGCATGCACTTTGAAGTACGACAAATTTGGTATAATTCGCTTGGTATAGTCCGATATAGCAAGGATGGTTCTCGAAGAAATAGGCTGTGCGAGAATGGTCGAGCTCTTTCCAATTGGAAGTTGCAAGAAACTTCGGCGCGATAAGAAAACTGGTATAAAAGCAGCAGTGTGCAGCGTAATGGAGTCTGTGTAGAGCAAGCAGAGTGGTAACAAGTGTAGATACAAGCGAAGTGTAAATCTGTAAATAAAGTGATTGTTGATTTTTGCTGAGTAATTGAAGTTGTTTTATTTTCAAAACCAATCCAAACGAACCTATGAAGTAATTTTCGTAGCATTTGGTGTCAGAAGTGGGATTGTGTTACTGAAGATAAACAAAGAATAAAATTATAAAAACACAGACATGGTTAAACTCGAGCTGCTGAAGGTGGACCAGCTGAAAAAGGAGCTGGCTGCCTGGAATTTGCCGACTGCTGGCGGTAAAGTGGAGTTGCAGCTGCGCTTGCGAGAATCATGTGAGGCACGAGGCGTCGATTGGACTGTGCACGAGTTCGGAGCGCAAGGACTAGAGTCGTCGGCTAAGGTGGAGGAGTCGCCTGCTGGTGCTGCTTTGCTACAGAGTACAGCTGCAGCGGCTGCGCCAATACAAGCGTTGGAGCCAACTAATGGCTGCACTCAAAGGCATGTCGGCGCAAATTGAAACGGCGAATCGAGAAATGGCAGCGAAACTGGAAACTACGAATCAAGAAATAGTGAAAATGGAATCGGCGAACCGAGAAGTAGCGGAGCGAATGGAAACCAAGCTTCAGGAAAATTCTGCGCGCTTGGAGCAGAAAGTGGAAGAAATCTCAAACAAGCTTGATGTGAAGGTGGAGCACCTGGGAGCGCAAGTGGAACACTTAGATAGACGAGTCGACGGCCTGGATGATTCGCTGAACAGACGAGTTAATGACTTGGATGATTCCTTGAACAAACGAGTTGACAGTCTGGAGGATTCAGTAAACAGAAAAATCGACGAGCGGCTTAGAGAGGTACAGCCACGAGAATGTTTGCCGCCGGCTCCGGAAAGTTTCGCCACCCGCACAGAAGTGCCTACTTATGATGGTGCTACGCCGTTCAACACATTTAAACTGCAATTCGACTTAGCTGCTTTGGAAAATCAGTGGACCGATATCAGGAAGGGTCGGAGATTGGCACTGGCGCTGAAAGGTCCTGCGGCTGAGGTAATGAAATCAGTTCCGGAATGTTCGAGAAGTGATTATGAGGCCGTCATGAGAGCGTTGGCAGCGAAGTACAGAAACGAGCACAACCATACGCTGTACTACTGTGAGCTGAAGAACCGCTGGCAAAGAGCCAGCGAGGCGCTGCAGACATATGCAGCAGACATTGAGCGGCTCGTGCAGTTGTGCTACCCAAAATTCGGCGCTGATGATCTCGAGAGGATGAATATTGATTCGTTCATTGAGGGTCTTCATGATCCAGAGACAGGTCGCAGTGCGTTGATGATGGGCAAGCCGACATTTAAGGAGACGGTGACCAGCGCGATGACATATGAGGCGACATGGGTTGGAGGCACTCGGTATGCGTCTGCAAGGATACGCCAAATTCAGTCGGACAACGACATTCCGATCCAGGCCATAAGCTCTGAGGCACCGGGCAGGCCCCGGGTGGTCTCCTCTAAAGTGGTTTGCTGGACATGTGGCAAGCAGGGTCACATAGCACGGGACTGCCGCCAACGGAAAAGGCGTTCCCGTTCTCGATCGCAATCGCCTGAAGCGAGGAATACTGACAATCAAGGCCCAGCCAACAAGCGCCGGGCTGAGGATGACGAGTCGTTAAACTAAAACGGGTCAGCTCAAAGGGGCGAGAGGTGATTCCCACAACCTGCTGCCCCACCGTCCTTGTCTCGCAGTTGAAACGACAACCCAGCAGCTTGACGATTGAAGGAAAGATAGATGGAAAGTTGTTCGTGTTGACACTGGATACTGGAGCGTCATATTCGATCATAAAAAGGAAGCTTCTGAAGAACTGGGAACCACTGCATGGCATACAGCTGAGGACTGCGACTGGCGAGTGTGCGCCGGTAAGAGGAAAAGTAACAAAAACAATTGCTATCGGCACCAGCAGCCTGAAACATGAGTTCATCGTCGCGGATATAATGGATGACGTGATTATCGGCGTCGATTTCATGATTAGGCACGGTTTTACACTGAACCTGAAAGAAAATGTGCTGAAGTATGCCAACGTTGAGTTCCCCCTGCACACTGGCTATGGGCGAAGCGTGGCGGTAAGAAGAGTTGTCTCGTGTCAACAACAGGAGATACCAGCGAATTCCGAGGCGATTGTGTGGGCGAAGGTGGACGCGAACGATGGGACAAGCCGGCTGTGGGTTGTAGAAGCGCCAAAACAAGGATACGACAACATAATAATCGGACGTACATTAGTAGAACCCAAAAATGGCAAAATACCAGTCAGGATACTCAACCCACTGAACACACCCTGATATGTCGAAAAAGATGCGGTCATTAGCGAGTGTAGAGAGGCTGAAGCAGTTGTCAATTGCGAAAGCAGTCCAACCGGAGGAAGCAAGAAAAGCGGCTCTAACATGGACGCCATACCGCAGAACCAGTGGAGCAGCAAATTGACAGCTGAGCAGAAACAGAAGGCACGGTCACTCCTGCAGCACTATGAGTCAATATTTGCAACAGAAGCGGGCGGAAGAACAGCCATAGTGAAGGACAACATCGACACCGGAAGTGCGAAACCAATCCGCCAACCACCAAGACGGGTCCCTCTGGCCAAGAGGGAAGAGGTCACAAATTTGATTGAAAACATGCATAAAGAAAAGGTCATAGAGCCTTCGTCAGGTCCTTTTTATTTTATTTTTATTTATTTAATTATAAAACATCGGCATTTAAGAATTTCATCTTTTGCATGCCACAAGTTGATACTTATTAACTAACAATTGATTAGCTCGACAAATACAATTGATTAACAAAAATTGATTATTAACAGTATTTTTGAATCCAGTGGGAATCTAAATATTTAAAAGAGAAGATAGAAAAGGAAAACAGAATAGTGAGAAAAGTAGAGAAGGACAGAGTTAAGAAAAGTGTTTGAAGATATAATGCTTAAAGTGGCGTCTATTGGTAATTGATTTAAGATGCATGGGCAACGAATTCCATAATCTAATGGTGCTAACAAAGAATAGTCGACTGGAGTTGGGGAAATTGTGGGCTGGAAGTAGTAAATTCATATGTCGGTGACACTTAGAAAACTTAAGTTTTTCATACAAATACTGGGGCCTTTTGGAATGGATAATTTTGTGCAAAAAGATGCAATTTCTTGCTTCCATGTAGCTCTGTAAGCTGCAGCCCAGTATTTTGTTGCAGTAGATGGAAATGTGATCAGACCTTTTGACAGAGTACACATATCGAGCTGCATTATTGAAAGCAACCTGTAGCTTGTGCATGGATCTGGAATCCAATTTGCTATACACAGCCTCCGAGTATGTTATAATAGGCAACAATAACTGAATCACTAGCTTCCGTTTGGTTTCGACTGGTACAAACCCCGAGGTCCGCCTCAGATTACGTAGTCCATAATAGATTTTTGAAACAACGGAATTAATGTGGTCCACGCAAGATAGTGAAGAGTTAATTTGATACCCAAGATTGACAACTTGACTAACAAATTTTAGTTCTACGCCATTGAGAAGAATAGGTGGAAGATCTGAACAGTGGGAAACAGTTCTCGATATGGGCAGGACAAATGATTTTTGGGGGTTTAAAAATAGTTGGTTTTCCCGAGCCCACTCACCTATAGCTCCTAAGTCTTCATTAACTCTTGCACATAAATCATCTACCATCCCAATTGGTCTCGACAAGTACAATTGTAGGTCATCAGCATACGCATGCATGCTAACATGACTGCAGCTGCTAAAGATATCATTAATAAACATTGTAAACAGCAGAGGACCCAGGACAGAACCCTGTGGCACCCCGCTGGCAATACCTTTAAATGCAGAGAAAGTATCACCAACCTTCACTCTTTGCGATCTGCCAACCAGGTAGCTTTTTAGTAAGTTAACCGCAGAATCAGAAAAATTAAAATAACATTCAAGTTTGTGACAGAGCACTGCATGATTAACTGTATCAAACGCTTTTGAGAAGTCTAACAGGCAGAGTAGAGACAAGTGTCCCATATCATAAGGCCTCTAAGATCATCTAAGATTTTAACCACAGCAGTAGAACAGCTATGCCCTGACCGAAATCCTGATTGTAAAGAAGACATAAGGCTAAACTTGTTCAAATACGTGGTGATCTGCTCAGCCATGAGTGACTCACATACTTTGGAAATCGAGCACAGAATATTAATGGGGCGAAAATCACCAGGTTCACGAGCTACTGATTTTTTTGCTATTGGAATAATTGTTGCTACTTTCCACACTTCAGGGAATCTGGAAGTAGTGAAACAGTGATTGATGATGTGAGTTAGAGGACTAACACAGCGGGTAACATGATTTTGATAAACTTTATAGCTATTCGATCATCTCCAATGGCGTTCGACTTGATTTTCATTATGCAACGAGCAACATCCATTTCACTAACCGCGTCAAATTGAAATTTAATTTTAGGGACTCGCGTACGCTGAGATACGGATACAAAAGGCGCGCTAGAAACAGAATTTGAAATGAAATGATCATTAAGAATATTGGGGTCAATCCGGCATGCCTCAGTCTCCTTATTACAGATACCTATTTGCCTCAAATTATTCCATAGCAGTTTCGGTGGAAGTGATGGGCTAAGTTTCGACTTGAAGAATTTTTTTTTAGATATGCTGACAGCAGAAGTAGCACCATTTCTGGCCTTCCTATACATTTCCCAGTTAAACGCAGTAGGATTTCGTTTCCATTTGCTGTATGCCTTGTGTCGCTTCTTTAGTGCCAAGAGCACGCAATGTGTGAACCAGGGGCACGTATGAGCTGCGCCAGGACCACGTTTTGTACGAAGCGGAACATGTAGTTCAAACAAGTTATTGACCTTATTAATGAAAAAATTCAGCTTATCATCAACAGTACGTAGAAACCAACAGTCCGACCAATTTATACAAGACAAGTCATTGAACAGCGAAACATAATCAGTTGATTTGTAGTCCCGAAAAGAGTAAAATGTATTAGAGGTTTCAGGGGTAAGGGTAATATTCAAAGTGCAGAAAATCAGATCATGATCGGATAGGAAGGAAATTTGATCAAACAGCAGCACAAGCGAAACATCCGAGACAACGAACAAGTCTAGCAGACTAGGACTAGAGTTGTGAGAGAACCTGGTTGGAGATGTAGTATTTACCACAGAAAGACCCACCTCGGTTAAGCAATCAAGGAATTTGATAGCAGCAGTGTCCTTGCTTAATAGATTAATATTGAAGTCTCCACACAAGACAAAATGATCATATTCAGTAACACAGGTCGATATAGCATCAAAAAAATAATCTAAACTGCAACCATGATTAGGGTTGTATGCGCACGATAGAAAGACTTTAGTTTGGTGGTCACTGATTTCAACAGATAGGAACTCCACCTCCGAGCCACAGGACTTCCCCAGAGGCTTAACATTGAGATGAGATTTACAATATATTGCCACCCCTCCGCCTCTTTTACCAGATCTGTCATTGCGATAAAGTTTGTAATTTACTATATTTAGAGACGAATCATTAACATCCTCTTGAAACCAAGTTTCCGTGACACAGATTATATCGACAGAAGAGTCAGCAAAAGTGAACTTGGCGCAGTCAAGCTTGAAATCGTTGAGACTTCTGGCATTGAAATGTACGATTTTTAGTCCAGAGTGTTGTCTACTAAGAACATCAATCATAATTTTGTAATTCTCGTTAGCATTAGAATTGGATTTTATTGGAGCTACAAATTCTGATGGCTCCTATGCGGCGCAGTTAAAGAAAACACGTCCGTATTCAGTGAAGTTTTAATGCAGAAGAATGAGTATTACAATGTGAATGTACAAGGAAGATGAGAAACATAGAAAATGAGAAGCATAAAAGCTTATGAATGCAGCTTCACATAGTTGCATTGCTTAGTACTTTAGAGTTGCATTTCAACACTCCTTCTCAATGCAATATTATGTGAAGGCCATGAACTTAACATAAACCTAACATTTCAGTAAATTTTGAATGTTTAACTTTTGGCAGATTTTTAGTTAGCACATCGGCGATCATTTCATCTGTCGGTACGTAATTCAATAATACTTGGCCATTGGAGTAGACCTCACGAACATAATGGAATTTAATGTCGATGTGTTTACTTCGAGCGTGATACATTGGATTTTTCACAAGGTGTTGCGCGCTCAAATTGTCGCCGTTGAGTACTATTGGCCCTTTCATATTGTGCAGCCCAATCTCGGTCAACAGCTTGCTCACGTACACCGCTTCCTTCGCTGCCGCACACAACGCCATGTACTCAGCCTCTGTACTGCTTAGCGCGACTGAACTTTGCTTCTTCGACTCCCATGAAAAAGCGCTTCCACCAAGGAACAGCGCGTACCCTGTGTACGAACGTCTATCGTTGACTTCGCCGCCCCAGTCCGCATCCACGTAACACGCCACTGGCCTACCTGTTCGGCGGTAGTGTAACTTGAAGTCCTCAGTCTTCTTCAGGTATCGCAAAATATGTTTGGCTGCTGCCTCATCCGCTGCGCGCGGGTTGGTATTTTTCTGTGCTAGCTTACACACAGAGTGCAGGATATCGGGTCTGGTAGTAATCGCCAAGTACATAAGCGCGCCAATTAGCGACTGATATTTAGTCGCGTTGGTCGTATCATCGTCGTCGCATACTAATTTGGCGCCATAACCAGCATCTAAGGGTGTCGATACAGGCCTGCAGTTCTCCATGTTATGTTGCAATAATAAATTTGTTATATATTGCTTATGGCCCAGCGTTATGGGCCCTGTGTTACCATCTCGTTCGATCTCCATGCCCAAGAAATGATGTAGTGGACCTTGATCGACGATCTCGAATTCAGCTGCAATTTGCTGCTTGGTGCGTGTTAGCTCTTCCTCATTGGAGCTTGCTAGAATCATGTCGTCAACATATACGGCAATAATTAAAATGTTACCTTTCGTGTTCTTCGTATACACGCAATTCTCGCTTGGACACTGTGAGAAACCAATACTTTTCAGAACGGAGTCAAGCTTACTATTCCATTCACGGCCCGATTGCTTCAGCCCATACAGCGATTTTTGCAGTTTCAAGACGCGGTTGGGGTGTTCGTTGTCAACAAAATGCTCTGGCTGTCTCATGTAGACATCTTCGCGCAAGTCACTGTTGAGATACGCCGTTGACACATCTACTTGGTGCAGGTATAGACCATGCTCCGCCGCTAAAGCAATCACCATCCGTATTGTTGCATACCGAACAACCGGCGAATATGTTTCGTAGTAGTTGATGCCGTACTGCTGACTACATCCCTTCGCGACTAGGCGTGCTTTAACACGCTTCACGTTGCCTTCCTTATCTCGTTTCACGCTGAAGACCCACTTACAGCCGATGGCCTTGTGGCCTTCTGGCAAATCGACCAATTTCCACGTATCGTTAGCGATAAGGGCTTCGTACTCCCTCTGCATGGCGCCTTTCCATTCACGAGCATATGTGCCTGACACGGCTTCGTTGACAGTCTGCGGAATTTCGACCTCCATCTGGCCATTCATCAAGTTGAGTGAGTTGTACTGCTTGCCCGATCGAAGCACTTTTGTACAGCCTGAGACTTCCTCTTTCACAGCGTCTGCTGTGGTTACAGCAGTACCAGTCGGCGCGTTCGTATTGATTGTGTCGACTACGTTAGGCGACGACATATCAGGGCCTATAATTATAGAATCATTAGAATTGTCTTGATGTGATAACGCCCCCTTTTCTACAAAATATACGTCTCTGCTCTTAATTATCTTACGCGTTGCAGGATCGAGTAAACGGTATGCTTTCGATTCATCGCAGTACCCAACCATGATATACTCTCGACCTTTAGGATGAAACTTTCGGCTATGCATTTTGTTGAGTGCAATCGCAACAGAGCCAAACACTCTGAGGTGGTGAACAGCTGGCTTTCTTCCCGTCCATGCTTCATGAGGAGTTTTGTTTACAAGCGGCTTGGTTGGCGATCGATTTCGCAAGTACGCTGCTGTATGGACTGCTTCCGCCCAAAACGACTCATGCAAATCTGCTTCTAGCAGCATGCTACGCGCCATCTCGACCAGCGTTCGATTTGCGCGCTCGGCCACACCATTCTGTTGTGGTGTATGTGGGACGGTTAGCTGTCGCCTTATTCCGTGCTCTTGGAGGTAACTATTAAAGGCGCCATTTACATATTCACGGCCATTGTCGCTCCGGATAGCTTTAATTTTTGCCTCCGATTGACGCTCCACCATAGCTTTGAACGTTTTAAAGGTGTTGAACACCTCATCCTTCGATTTTATAAAATATACAAATATGTGGCGTGAAAAATCGTCTATGAATGTCACAAAGTACTTCGATCCACCAATCGCGTTTCTATTCATCGGCCCACACACATCAGTATGGACTAACTCCAGCAGTTTTTTCGACCGATTCTCTGACTCCTTTGGAAAAGGCTGCGAGCAAATCTTGCTTTTCATGCACGTAGTGCAGCTTAACGATTTTGGAAAATTTTCCACTTTGAGACCGACCACAAGCTTTTTTCTGGCAACTTCGTGCAGGCTGACATAATTAAGGTGCCCGTATCTCTTATGCCACTTTATTGCGTCTTCCACACATCCCGATGCATAAAAGCATGAATTTTGTTCGTTAGTTGAAAGCACGAATAAATTATTTACCCTTTTAGCTGTTACTATTATTTTGCCACTTTTGTCTTTTAGTTCCGCACGATTTTTGCTAAAGCACACAGAGTTTTCCTTTTCAACAGCCTTACTGACGGATATAAAATTGCCTTGTAATTGCGGCACATACAGAACATTGACCAGATTGATCGTAGACGATGACGACTTCACGGTGACAGTCCCTCGCCCCCTTGCTTCAATGTAATTGTCGCCTGCTAATCGAACCTTCTCTTCGTAGTCTTCAAATGATACGAACATGTTGCGGTTGCAACACAAGTGTGATGTCGCGCCACTATCGATACACCATGACTCTGGGGTCAGCGCAGACATGTTCGACGCAGCCAGAATAGAAAATGTTGACTCGCCAGAACTTGTTGGGGTGGACGATTTTTTCTCTCTGCATTTAGCAGCAAAGTGTCCCCTTCTACCGCAATTATAGCATTTACCGTTGCGCTTACTATTGTTTTTGCCCTTCGCCGTGTTGCCTTTTGTACGTGCCAAAAACGCCTGCTGTGCTTCCGCGCTATCCTCGCCGTCTGCGCTTTGCTCACCTCTTCTCTCGCCCTCCTCTAAAAGCTTTACCTTTAGAGCGCAAAGAGTGGGTAACTCATCCCGCGTTTCCACGGCAACAACAAAATTGTCGTACGATTGCGGCAAACTGGACAGCAGTATAATCGTTAGGAGCTCTTCGTTCAACGTTACATTGATCTCCGCCAGCTTTTCAACTAAGTCAGAGAAACAATTAATGTGCTGAACAATATGACCACCTTCAGACATTTTATGGCGCATCAGCTGCTTAAAGAGCGATACTTTTCTAGCTGGTCCCTGGGGCTGGTATCGATCCTTGAGAGCCTCCCAAGCTTCGGCTGATGTTTTACACTGCTTTACATGAATTATTTGTGACGGTTTGATGCTCAACATTAACGTCGCCAATGCCTTCTCATCCCGGTTGCACCACTTAGCTGCTTCTGACGTATCTTGTGACTTCTTCAGCCTTCCGTCGACAATTTCCCACAGCTCCATGTGGATCAGCACACTCCTCATTTGGACATTCCAGGAATCGTAGTTATTTTCCGTCAACTTGTCGATTTGATACAGTGACGAACTCATGTTGCTCGATCGCGAAGTGCTGCTCGACGGACTTACTGTCTGCTCCACTGAAATAACTGTTGCTGCCCTGGGCCCATAACCTATTGGAGCTACAAATTCTGATGGCTCCTATGCGGCGCAGTTAAAGAAAACACGTCCGTATTCAGTGAAGTTTTAATGCAGAAGAATGAGTATTACAATGTGAATGTACAAGGAAGATGAGAAACATAGAAAATGAGAAGCATAAAAGCTTATGAATGCAGCTTCACATAGTTGCATTGCTTAGTACTTTAGAGTTGCATTTCAACAGATTTATTCGCAGTCACCATAAGAAAGCTGAGTGGTGGCCAAGCAGTAAACATTAAGGAAAGAAATATAGATAGAAGAAGAAGATAGTGAAAAAAGAATAGCAAAATAAAATGTAGCAAGATAATAGATAGTAAGATAGTAAAATAGTAGATTAGTCTAGTCTGTAGCAGCAACACTTTTAGCATCGGGAAGTTCATCAACAGCGCTGATTTGAATGCCATCGCCGCCTTTATGCATTCTAATATACACGGAGCCAGTGTGTTAGTCAAGAAAAAGGATGGCAGTACCCGATTTTGTGTGGACTATCGAAAGCTCAATGACGTAACCAAGAAGGACAGCTATCCACTACCTCGAATCGATGACACCCTGGAAACACTGTCAGGTACACAGTGGTTTTCCACACTCGACTTGCGCAGCGGCTATTGACAGGTGGAGATTGCAGACAAGGAAAAGGAGAAAACGGCTTTTAGTGTTGGCGACGGTTTGTGGCAGTTCACCGTCATGCCGTTTGGACTCTGCAACGCACCAGCAACATTCGAGCGGCTAATGGAACGTGTGCTGAAAGGACTGCATTGGCGGACGTGTCTGGTCTACCTGGACGACATAATCGTGATGGGTAAAAGCTTTGACGACCACCTGGGAAAGCTAAAGGAGGTATTCGAACGAATACAGAAAGCCGGGCTCAAACTCAACCCAAAGAAGTGCTCGCTGTTTCAAAAAGAGGTCCAATATCTGGGTCACATGGTTTCCGCCCGCGGAGACATACGGATGAAGGCAAAATTACGGCGGTGAAGGAGTGGCCCCGGCCACGCATTCTACACGAACTCCGCAGTTTCCTGGGCTTGAGCACATATTACCGAAGATTCGTTCCGGGATTTGCGAACATAGCCAGCAGCTTGCACAAACTGACGAAAAAGAATCAAGCCTTCGCGTGGGGTGAAGAGCAGGAGCAGGCTTTTGCACGACTGAAGGAAAAATTGTGCACTGCTCCAATTCTAGCCTTCCCCGTGCCTGGAGAGATGTTTGTGCTGGATACAGATGCAAGTGGGCATAGTATTGGCGGTGTGCTGTCACAGATAATAGATGGCCAAGAACAAGTGATAGCATACTACAGCAAAATTTTGTCAAAGCCTGAACGCAACTACCGTGTGACACGAAGGGAGTTGCTCGCAGTATTGGAATGCGTGAAACACTTCCATAAATACCTGTATGGGCAAAAGTTTCGCCTGCGCACAGATCATGCAGCATTGAAATGGCTGCTGAACTTTAAGGATCCGGAAGGCCAGTTGGCGCGGTGGATCGAACGACTGCAGAGCTACGACTACATGGTAGAGCGTCGCAAGGGTAGCAGCCATGGAAATGCCGATGCCTTGTCACGCCGTCCGTGCAAAACCGAATGCAGACATTGTTCGCGAGCCGAAAGCAAAGAGCAGATAGTGGACGTACGATTGATCAGCGTTATGCCAGAGGAAGAGTGGTCTGCGGAGAGGAAACAAAAGGACCAGCGCGAGGATACGGATCTTAAAAAAATCATTGAAGGCAAGGAGCAAGGTGCACGTCCAGACTGGCAGGAGATGGCCGGTGAGAGCCCGATCGCGAAGTCTTACTGGGCACAGTGGAAAAGTCTGCGGCTGAAAGAAGGATGCCTGTACCGCGAATGGGAGAGCGCGGATGATCGGACCAGCAACTCCCTAATGGTAGTTCCGAAATGCAGAATTAACGAGGTCATCGAGGCATACCAGAACGACTCCAGCGGAGGGCACCTAGGCATCACAAAAACTGTCGCCAAAATAAAAAGGCGATTCTACTGGGTAGGATGCCAGGGGTCTGTCGCCGATTGGATTAAGAGCTGTGATCGATGTTCGGCTGCGAAAGGGCCAACAAGAAGATCTCGGGGCCGCATGCAGCAGTACAACATGGGAGCGCCCTTTGAGCGAATTGCCATGGACGTCGCCGGGCCATTTCCACTTAGCACTCAAGGCAACAAATATGTGCTGGTGGTGATGGACTATTTCAGCAAATGGCCCGAAGTGTATCCTATTCCTAACCAGGAGGCCACCACGGTCGCGGAAATGCTGGTAAACAACTGGGTGGCCAGATTTGGAGTTCCACTGGAGTTGCACTCGGATCAAGGCCGGAATTTCGAGTCTCTTGTATTAAAGGAAGTGTGTGAGCTACTAGGAATAAGGAAAACTCGCACCTGTCCTTTGCATCCCCAGTCCGACGGCATGGTGGAACGACTCAATCGAACACTGTAGGAATATCTGCGGAAAGTAGTAGGCAGGAATCAAAAGGATTGTGACACGCATATTCCGCTGTTCTTGATGGCGTATAGGTCAGCCCCGCACGATACGACATCACTCACTCCAGCCCGAGCAGTGTTCGGCACAGAGCTGAGATTGCCTGCTGACTTGAAGTTCGGAGTGGTCAGCACGACGGAAGGCGCTAAGACTGATTACGCAGTTAATAAGCGATCGGAGCTGGAAGAAATCCACCAGTTTATAAGGGACCGTATCCAACTGGTCAGCGATAAGATGAAAGTCAGATATGATCTACGAGCTAACACAGCGGGGTTCCAAGAAGGCGATCTGGTAATGCTTTACAACCCGCAGCGCAGGAAAGGTTTGTCTCCAAAGCTTCAAACGTCATGGGAAGGACCGTACAAGGTCGTGACCAGGATTAATGACGTGGTGTACAGGGTTCAACGCTGCTGCAGCGGAAACGCCAGGCTGAAGGTAGTCCATTTGGAGCGCCTGGCGTCTTACTTCGGCGGAGCCTCTGTACTTGTTCGGGACGAACAAGTCTAAGTGATGGGCAGTGATACGATGAGAAATTCCGTGTCGCACTGTACAGGAATGCTTTTCTCCGCACGAATGTTTTCCAAGCATACTTTTAGGCATGCACTTTGAAGTACGACAAATTTGGTATAATTCGCTTGGTATAGTCCGATATAGCAAGGATGGTTCTCGAAGAAATAGGCTGTGCGAGAATGGTCGAGCTCTTTCCAATTGGAAGTTGCAAGAAACTTCGGCGCGATAAGAAAACTGGTATAAAAGCAGCAGTGTGCAGCGTAATGGAGTCTGTGTAGAGCAAGCAGAGTGGTAACAAGTGTAGATACAAGCGAAGTGTAAATCTGTAAATAAAGTGATTGTTG